>JAECWU010000127.1:14502500-15752500 GCA_018150985.1 Chymomyza costata | reverse complement strand
GTGTCACTAGTTTTTTTTGTTAGATGCCTTACAAAGGCTAAGATCTTTAAAAGATACAATTGCATCCTTTCAAAATGCACCCGCACAGCTGCGCTGTCAGCACAGCCTAGCTAGCATTGTGCAACTGCAACAAATTGCATACAAAGGGAAGCTGCGAAAGGATTTGCGGCACCTTTCACATCGAGTGAGTTAAGTTTCCACTGTGCGGCGCAATATGAAAGCAATTTGAACTAAGCTAAATGAGTTTTTACGCTGCACAAGGATTAGGAAAGATGTTGGAAGATATGAATGAAAACACAACCATACACAATGGTCATGAATGAGTGTGAGCTACACTTGCCAAACAATTCTCGTCTCTACCTGTGCCGCCGACACATGCTAATGAGCTTGACAATCATTTACAATCGGTTTCAATCACTACAAATCAGTGCTCAGCAGGTAGGGACTCAGTACCAGGAGGTCGTAAATCAATATATCCTGTAGGCGTTGTAAGACCCAAATCCTTCAACACTTAATTAGTGTCCTACGGCCAGGTTAAGCGTGGCATTTGTTTGAGCCAGCTGTGAGAGCATACAAATCGGGATTTGTTTTGGCAGTTGGGAGTATTGTTTACCCGATGTCCACAGAAGCTTTGGTAAAACATATGAATCTCTTAGAACAAAACTGCAGCATTTTAAATATTTTATATATTTTTTTAAAGTTCTATTATTATTTACATGCTTGATATTAAATGTTACAATTATTATAGTAGTAGCTATTTATTAAATTAAAGTCATGATTAAAATATGGGAAATATTAAATTATATATTATTAATAATATATTAATAATAATAATAATATAGTTGAATTATTTTATTAATTAATTTTTTAATTGCTCTTCGGAATTTTCTATTGCTGTAGTACAAACTCTTGATACTTCAAAATTATTTTCTACTTTTTAGCTCTGTTTGCTATTAAAACTTTTTTTTTAACTAAAATTTTTATTAAGTATTATCGTTTTGGCTGTTATAATTTTTTTTAAACGTCTTCTAAGAAGCTTTTGGGTCTCTAAAATAAACATTTGTTAACAGCCATTGAGATCTTTACTAAATAAAAGCTTATAAGTTTCCATAAATTCCAAATGCCAAATTTATAAATACTTTTAAAATATTATATTAATTGCATAACATTTCTTTTCTTAGTAACGTATTTTTTGTTATTGCATTCATTTTTTTAAATTTAATTTTTTTTTATTTCATATTTAATTTAAAATTTAATTTCATATTTATTTCAGATTTACTTCCATATTTAATTTGATCTTTAATTTCATATTTTATTTAATATTTTATTTCTTACTTATTTAATATTTTATTTCTTACTTATTTCATATTTATTTCATATTTTATTTCTTATAAAATATGAAAAAAAAAAAAAAAAAAAAAAAAGAAAAAAAAAAATATTTTATTTCTTATTTCATTTATTTTTTTCATATTTTTTTAATTTCATATTTAATTTTATATTTAACTTCATATTTAATTTCAAATTTAATTTGGTATTTAATTTTATAATAAATTTCACATTAAATTTCTTTTTTTTTTTCATATTCTATTTTTTATCATATTTTATTTCATATTTAATTTCAAATTTAACTTGATATTTAACATCATATTTATTTCATTTTTTCTAATATTTAATTTCATATATTATTTTATATTTATTTCCATATTTTATTTTAATTTCATATGTATTTCGTATGTAATTTCGTATTTAATTTCATATTTTATTTTATATTTTATTTCTTATTTAATTCAATTTAATTCATATTTAATTTTATACTTAATTCATATTTAATTTTAAATTTAATTTGATGTTTAATTTCATATTTAATTTTATTTTTAATTTTATAATTAATTTCATATTTATTTCATCTTTAATTTCATATTTTATTTTTTTATTTATTCCATATTTTATTTCATATTTATTTCATATTTTATTTATTTTTTTTATTTTTTTTTCATATTTTATTTTTTTCATATTTTATTTTTTCATATTTTATTCCATATTTTATTCCATATTTAATTTCCAACTAAATTTGATATTTAATTTCATATTTATTTCTTATATTTTAATATTTAATCTCATATTTTATTTCCATATTTAATTTCATATTTGATTTTATATTTATTTCATATGTTATTTCGTATTTAATTTCATATTTTATTTCTTATTTAATTTTTTTTCATATTTTATTTCATATTTAATTTTATATTTAACTTCAAATTTAATTTGATATTTAATTTCATATTTAAATTTATATTTCATTTCACATTAAATTTCATATTTATTTCATATGTAATTTCATATTTTATTTTTTTTCCAAATTTAATTTCAAGTTTAATTTGATATTTAATTTCATATTTATTGCATATATTTTTATATTTAATTTCATATTTATTTTGTATATTTTAATATTTAATTTCATATTTATTTCCATATTTAATTTCAAATTTAATTTGATATTTAATTTCATATTTTATTTAAAATTTTATTTCTTACTTATTTCATATTTATTTCATACTTTATTTCTTATTCAACTTAATTTTATCATATAATTTTATATTTAACTTCATATTTAATTTCAAATTTAATTTGAAATTTAATTTCATATTTAATTTTATATTTAATTTAATAATTAATTTCACATTAAATTTCATTTTTAATCTCATATTTTTTTTTCATATTTTATTTCATATTTAATTTCAAATTAAATTCGATATTTAATATCATATTTATTTAATATATTTAAAAATTTAATTTCATATTTTATTCCATATTTTATTTCATATTTTATTTCATATTTATTTCATATTTTATTTTATTTTTTTCATATTTTATTTCATATTTATTTTGATATTTAATTTCATATTTATTTTATATATTGCAATATTTAATTTAATATTTTATTTTATATTTTGATTCATATTTGATTTCATATTTAATTCCATATATTATTTCATATTGTTTTTCTTATTTGATTTCCTATTTTATTATTTCATATTACATTTCATGTTTTATTTCATTTAATTTTTTATTTTATATTTAATTTTATTTTATGTTTTATTTTATTTCATACTTAATTTTTTTCATATTTTATTTCATATTTAATTTCATATTTATTTCATATATTTTAATATTTAATTTCATATTTTATTGCATATTTTATTTTATATTTTGATTCATATTTTATTTCATATTTAATTTCATATTTATTTTGTTGTACTTCACATTTAATTTGTATTAATTTATATTTATTTTGTTTTATTTCATATTTATTTTATTGTATTTTTTTATTTTATTGTGTTTTACTATAACTAAGTTTTTTATGTAAATATAATGCATTTTATATAAAAAACAACACGCATTTAAACAACTTTGGTTAACAGCCTAAAAAATCTTTAAAAACTAAAACTTAAAAAAAATTTTTTAAATGCTAAATGTTTATTATAAAAATATTATATTTGGTGTATAACAGTTTCTTTGTAGTCTTTGGTTTTTTGAACTAAATGTTTACAATTTCTTTTATTTTAATGTTTAACTCAGAATTTCTTTTATTTTTTTTAATTTTATTTTATATTGTATTTTATATTTAATTAAATTTTCTATGTCTAATGTATTTTATATTCAGGTAAATCTAAAAATGTTTGGTTAACAGCCATGAATATCTTTAAAAACTAAAACTTATAAAAATTATTTAAAATGTTGAATTTTTATTATAATATTATTATTGGTGTATAACAGTTTCTTTGTAGTCTTTGGTTTTTTGAACTAAATGTTTACAATTACTTTTATTTTAATGTTTAACTCAGAATTTCTTTTATTTTTTTTTATATATATTTTTTTAACATTTTATTTTATATTGTATTTTATATTTAATTAAATTTTCTATGTCTAATGTATTTTATATTCAGGTAAATCTAAAAATGTTTGGTTAACAGCCATGAATATCTTTAAAAATTAAAACATAAAAATTATTTAAAATGTTAAATTTTTATTATAATATTATTATTGGTGTATAACAGTTTCTTTGTAGTCTGTGGTTTTTTTAACTAAGTTTTTACAATTTTTTTTATTTCAATATTTAACTCGGAATTCATTTTATTTAATTTTTTTTATATATTTTTTTAACATTTTATTTTATATTGTATTTTATATATTTAATTAAATTTTCAATGTCTAGTGCATTTTATATTCAGGTCTCTAAAAACGTTTGGTTAACAGCCATAAAAATCTTTAAAAATTAAAACTTATAAAAATTATTTAAAATGTTAAATTTTTATTATAATATTATTATATTTGTTGTATAACAGTTTCTTTGTAGTCTTTGGTTTTTTTAACTTAATGTTTACAACTATTTTTATTTCAATATTTTACTCAGAATTACTTTTTTTTTAATTTTTAATATTGTATTTTATATTTAGTTCATTAAAAAACGTTGGTTAACAGCCATGAATATCTTTAAAAACTAAAACTTAAAAAAATTATTTAAAATGCTAAATTTTTATTATAATATTATATTTAGTGTATAACAGTTGCTTTGTAAGGCCTTTGGTTTTTTTTAAACGAAATTCTTACAATTTGTTTTATTGTCATATTAAATTCGGTATTGTGTAGGAAGCTTTAAAGATCTTTAAAAAATATTTTAAATATAAAGTTTATATTTATGTGTTATAAAATTGTTTTTGGTATGTCCAGTTTTTAAACTGTATCACAACCTTTATGTATTTCTATGCAATTATAAAAATGACAAAGCATGTCTAAGAAGGCTATTATTTTTGGTACCAAGGGGGTTTGTTTTCGATTTTTTTAAAATAAATTCTTTAAAAGATTAAATATGACTATAAGCACTGCAGTTTGCATCAAATATTTCCTTGTATTGGAATTGAACTTATTAAAGGCCCATACGCAGCTCGAAAATTTGCGCACGAAATGACAAAACTTCATATAAAAAAAAGTCCCAAATGGGATTTTTATTTTTATATGAAGTTTTGTCATTCGGTGCGAAATTTTTCGAACTGCGTATGGGCCTTAACAATAGCTTGGCCAAAGCATTACAGTAACTAATAGATTCGGAGTTTTCCCTAATTTCAAAAAATTTCCCTTTATTTTCTTTAAAAGGAGCCTTTAAAGTTCTTTAGACAGTTTCGGCTCGATTGTATGTAAAATCGCGTAAATCAGTTTGAAAAATTATATTTTTAGTATCATTAATTAAATAAGGCTTTGCAAATTTATAAGTAGTTATGTGGCAATCATTTTCTAACGAATTTTGCTTAAAATTCTCCTCAAAAATATTTCGTTCAAAAGCTTTGATTTTGAATTTACGTGCTTCTTAAAGAAGGCTTTAAGAAGAAAATCCTATGGAACCAAAAATATAGAGAGCTTTAGTAGACGACGCATTTCTCCTAGAATTTTTAAATATATGCAAGCATCCTATAAAGTTTCCAATATAAAATTTTGGAAATTCTTTATAAAAATAGAGTAAATAATTTCAATAGAGCATAATAAACTAAAACTATATAAGCTATTAGAACAAAAGCTCATTAAAATCGAACCAAGGGTTGAGAAGTATCGAAAAATCGATTAAATAGTGTTAGCAACCTTTGGAGTTGGGCGACTCTAATTGAGCCCAAAAAGCTCAAATCTCAATTTTGTATCTATGATTAAAAATGATTACTTGCGTTTTCTCTATTAAAGTTTAGATCTGAAGATTTAACTCATTTTGTATGCTTCATAATTAAAAATCTTGAAAAATATTGCGAATTCGCTTGCTCTCTAAAAAGATTATATTAATTCCATTTTCCCGAGCAGCTTTCAATTTTTGTTGTCTATCCAAGAGCTGCTTGCCACGCTTTTTATATATTGTGCGCCTAGCTGGCGATATTATTTTCGATATGGAGGGCTTTGAATCTTCGTTTTTTTCATACTCCTCATACTCATCGTCCTCCTTATACTCCTCTGCTAGTTCTGCTTCATTGTACATAGTCTGTTGCTTTCTTCTGTTACCCGCTTTCAATATCTTCTTTAAATCCAACATATGCTTGAAACAGTAGCGATATATAATACGTCTGGGACGGGACTTCGAGCTAGACTTCTTTTTGAACCAGCAATTGCTGTTGTATATGTTTGCAGTTGAAAAATCCGGCTTTTCAAAATCTTTCGGTTTCTAAAACAATATCGAAATAAATAATATATTAAGAGCACGTATTGGGTATTGGCAAATTTTTAAACAGAACTGAGCTTAACAAGTCGGTTCAAATTTGACTGCAAGCTCTAAAGATTCAGTTCGCGACTCAAAGGTGCCAGTTCAAGTACGAGTGAACATCTCTTTCTAAGGTTACGTTTTGAACTAACTTTTACTTAAACATTTACAAAATGTAATAACGAAAAAAAATATTCATGTTTTTTAGCATTCAATATGGGCCTATACCACCTGCCGCTTCTAAAATACTAAGCTGCGATCATCTCCGATATTTATGGTTCGATAAGGAAAATTTGGAAGAGAAAGATGAAGCTGACAAAGAAGCATTCTATGAGCGTCTAAATACACTGTATGAGCGCTGCCCCCAACATGATGTAAAAATCGTGCTTGGCGACTTCAACGCCAAAGTTGGGAGAGAAGACATCTTTGGCAGCACAATCGGAAAACACAGCCTACATGACACCACGTCCGACAACGGAATAAGGATGATTGATTTCGCCACGGCTCAAAATATGGTTGTTAGTAGCACTAGATTTCAACATCTCAATATTCACAAGGCGACCTGGGTATCTCCCGATCGACAGACACGAAACCAAATCGATCATGTGATAATTGACGGAAGGCATGATTCAAGTGTACTAGATGTTCGCACAATCAGAGGAGCCAACATCGACTCGGACCACCATCTTGTTGCAGCCAAGGTGCGAACTCGCCTTTGTGCGCAATATAAGGCACAAGATAGCCCACGAAGAAAGCTTGACGTCGAAAAACTTCAAACACAAGAGATAGCCAATAGGTTCGCCAACAAACTCTCGGAAACGCTCCGCCGAAACACTCTCTCTGAACATGAAAGCATAAGCCCACATAAGCATCTCGTAATCGCTCACTACTGCTAGCGAAGAGGTAGTAGGCGTCTACCGCCCGCAGCGAAATAGCTGGTATGATGACGATTGCCGCCGCGCAACTGAAGAGAAGAATGCTGCCTACAAAAGAACTCTACAGTCCTCAGCGACGCGAGCTGTTATGGAGCGCTACAAGGTAAAGAGAAGAGAAGAGAAACGCCTTTTCAGATGAAAAAAAAAAAGGAGCAAGAAAGGCGTGAACGGGCAGAGGTTGAATCGTGAAGAAACAGAAACGATGCTAAAAAGTTCTACGACAAGGTGAAACGTCGAACTGAAGGTTTTAAGCCGGGGCAATCTTTCTGCAAAGACGAAAAGGGAAATCTAGTCACAAACGCTGAGGAATCGCTAACACGATGGAGGGACTACTTCTGTAAGCTTCTAGCAGGTGAAGATGAACAAAATTCCACCGATACAGAAAGTATCCAACCACTCCCAATCGTAAATGATGGTGTTAACATACCACCCCCCCGACTATAATGAAGTCAAAATAGCCATATCTAGGCTGAAGAACGGCAAAGCAGCATGGGCAGATGGCCTGCCAGCCGAGCTGTTCAAGACTGGTGGCGAAGAGTTGATAAGGAGCATGCATCAACTCTTGTGCAAGATATGGTCGGAAGAAAGCATGCCTTTCGATTGGAGTCTTAGTGTACTCTGCCCTGTCCACAAACTACCGCGGGATCAGCCTTTTGTCCGTTTCCTACAAGGTCCTGGCAAATGTATTGTGCGAAAAACTGAAGCCCTATATGAAAGAACTGATTGGACCCTATCAGTGTGGTTTCAGGCCTGGAAAGTCTACGATAGACCAGATATTTACATTGCGACAAATTCTGGAGAAGACTCGTAAAAAGCAAATTGACACACACCACCTATTCGTCGACTTCAAAGCTGCTTTTGACACGCCTGATAGAGAGAAGTTTTTCGTAGCCATGTCTGAGTTTGGTATCCCTGTAAAGCTAGTTCGGCTTTGCATGATGACGTTGAGTAACTTCTGCAGTTCCGTCTTGATAGGAAAAGACCTCTCCGAACCATTTGATACCAAACAGGGTTTCAGGAAGGGTGATACACTATCAAGTGACTTCTTCAATTTACTGCTGGAAGCTATCCTGCGACGTGCCGATGTGAACAGGTCAGGCACTATCTTTTATAAGAGTGTCATGCTGCTGGCGTATGCCGACGATATTGACATTATTGGCACTAACATACGTGCAGTAAGCGGAGCCTTCTCAAAAATTTAAAAAGAGTCGAAAAACATGGGTCTGGCTGTAAATTTGGACAAGACGAAATACCTGCTATCTACAAGTTAGGAAACGACACCACGGGGAATAGATAGCTACAACTTCGAAGTTGTAAAGGATTTCGTGTACTTGGGCGCCAGCATTAACGACACAAAAAATGACGTCAGCATGGAAATACGTCGACGGATTAATCTTGCTAACCGGTGTTACTTTGGCCTAAGTAAGGAACTCAAGAGTAAAGCCCTCTCTCGGCATACGAAAATAACCCTCTACAAATCCCTCATCATACCCGTGCTTCTCTATGGCACTGAAGTATGGACATTGTCTTCATACGATAAGGCGATTTTAGGGGCTTTCGAGAGAAAAATCCTCCGACGTATCCTTGGACCGATAAATGTGGAAGGTGATTTTCGTATTCGAATGAACCACGTATGAGCTATACGGCGACACTGATCTAGTTCGGCGCATACAGCTACAACGTCTGCGCTGGCTAGGTCCTGTTGCACGAATGGATGAAAATGCTCCAGCCAAGAAGGTATTCGAGCGAACATCACTGGAAGGTCGACGACGACAGGGACGCTCGCCCCTGCGATGGGAAGATCAGGCAACGGAAGATCTTCGTAGCCTTGGGATTGCCAATTGGCGCCAGCAAGCACAGGACAGAAACCGCTGGCGTAGGATAATTTCTGCGGCCAAGACCGATAACCGGTTGTAATGGCCAATTTAGTAGTAGTAACGAAAATTTGGTATTTATCAAAAGATTTTTATTTTTTAAGCATTTTACCTATGCCAACTAAAGCTGTATCTTTAAAATTATTTTGGGGCTGGAAGGAAGCATGGAAAAATATGAATGTATTTAAGAAGTTAACTTCTCAAGTTTGATTATCCCTGCCCTTATCTTCAAGTTCTACAAGCTCATACAGACTATGGATGGCCATTGGTACATCAATTTATTTTCTGCCACTGAGTAGCATATTGAAGGGCTGAAAAAATTCACCTTCAGAAGAAGGTATGCATTTTGTTGAATGCAACGGGAAGAAAGCGATTTGAAATCAACAAAACTAACTTACCGATTGCTCAGCATTTGAAGTAGCTAAAAACGGTACGTCTTGGTTGCATTCTACAGTATCTTCGACAACCTCTGTTGGGCTTGCCAAGACGCACAGGTTATATTCTTCAGTCATATAAGGCACTTCAGAAAATTCTTCTGGATTTGCCAAAACCTGAGTAGTATGCATTTTGTTAGTTGAAACGAGAAGAAAGCAATTTGAAATCTACAAAACTAACTTACCGATTGTACAGCATTTGAAGTAGCTAAAAACGGAACGTCTTGGTTGCATTCTACAGTGTCTTCGACAACCTCTGTTGGGCTTGCCAAGACGCACAGGTTATATTCTTCAGTCATATAAGGCACTTCAGAAAATTCTTCTGGATTTGCCAAAACCTGAGTAGTATGCATTTTGTTAGTTGAAACGAGAAGAAAGCAATTTGAAATCTACAACACTAACTTACCGATTGCTCAGCATTTGAAGTAGCTAAAAACGGGACGTCTTGGTTGCATTCTACAGTGTCTTCGACAACCTCTGTTGGGCTTGCCGAGACGCACAGGTTATATTCTTCAGTCGTATAAGTAACTTCTTGTTCTGGATTTGCCAAAACCTGAGTAGTATGCATTTTGTTAGTTGAAACGAGAAGAAAGCGATTTGAAATCAACAAAACTAACTTACCGATTGTACAGCATTTGAAGTAGCTAAAAACAGTACCTCTTCGTTCCATTCTACAGCTGGAAAAAAAACTTCGGAAACCTCTGAGATTTCCGGGGCGCACAGGTTAAAATCTTCAGCCACATCAGTGAGTTCAGGAAATTCGATTAGATTTGCCAAAGCCTGAGTAGTATGCGTTTTGTTAGATGTAATGAGAAGAAAGCGATTTTAAATCTTTAAAGCTAGTTTACCGGTTCCCAATTAAACAATTGTTCATCTTGGTGATATTCGTCAGTTGGACATGTGTCTTCAAAAATATCTATTGGAAGTGCCCAGACCTTAGAAGTAAGCATTTTGTTAGATGAAAACGGAAGAAAGCAAATTGAAATGTACAAAGCTAATTTACCGGTTCCCAATTTAAAAATTCTTCTTCTTGAGGCTCATTGCTCCAATTAGGGACCTAATATAGGACACACACATGAGAAGAAAGCGATTTGAAATCTACAAAGCTAATTTACCGGTTCCCAATTTAACAATTGTTCATCTTGGTGATTTTCATTAGTTGTATATGTGTCTTCACAAATATCTATTGGAAGTGCCCAGACCTTAGAAATAAGCATTTTGTTAGATGAAAACAGAAGAAAGCAATTTGAAATGTACAAAGCTAATTTACCGGTTCCCAATTTAACAATTCTTCTTCTTGAGGCGCATTGCTCCAACTATGGACCTAATATAGGACACACACATGAGAAGAAAGCGATTGGAAATCTAAAAAGCTAATTTACCGGCTCCCAATTTAACAATTGTTCATCTTGGTGATTTTCATTAGTATCTTCACAAATATCTATTGGAAGTGCCCAGACCTTAGAAATAAGCATTTTGTTAGATGAAAACAGAAGAAAGCAATTTTAAATGTACAAAGCTAATTTACCGGTTCCCAATTTAACAATTCTTCTTGAGGCGCATTGCTCCAACTATGGACCTAATATAAGACACACACATGAGAAGAAAGCGATTGGAAATCTAAAAAGCTAATTTACCGGCTCCCAATTTAACAATTGTTCATCTTGGTGATTTTCATTAGTGTCTTCACAAATATCTATTGGAAGTGCCCAGACCTTAGAAGTAAGCATTTTGTTAGATAAAAACAGAAGAAAGCAAATTGAAATGTACAAAGCTAATTTACCGGTTCCCAATTTAACAATTCTTCTTCTTGAGGCTCATTGCTCCAATTAGGGACCTAATATAGGACACACACATGAGAAGAAAACGATTTGAAGTCTACAAAGCTAATTTACCGGTTCCCAATTTAGCAATTGTTCATCTTGGTGATTTTCATTAGTTGTATAAGTGTCTTCACAAATATCTATTGGAAGTGCCCAGACCTTAGAAGAAAGCATTATGTTAGATGAAAAAAGAAGAAAGCAATTTGAAATGTACACAGCTAATTTACCGGTTCCCAATTTAAAAATTCGTCTTCTTGAGGCTCGTTGCTCCAACTAGGGACCTAATATAGGACAAACACATGAGAAGAAAGCGATTGGAAATCTACAAAGCTAATTTACCGTTTCCCAATTTGACAATTGTTCATCTTGGTGATTTTCATTAGTGGGATATGTGTCTTGACAAATCTCTTTTGGATGTGCCAAGACCTTAGAAGAAGCATTATGTTAGATGAAAACTGATGAAAGCAATTTGAAATGTACAAAGCTAATTACCGATTCCCAATTTAACAATTCTTCTTCTTGAGGCTCATTGCTCCAACTAGGGACCTAATATAGGACACACACATGAGAAGAAAGCGATTGGAAATCTACAAAGTTAATTTACCGTTTCCCAATTTGACAATTGTTCATCTTGGTGATTTTCATAAGTGGGATATGTGTCTTGACAAATCTCTTTTGGATGTGCCAAGACCTTTGAAGAAAGCATTATGTTAGATGAAAAAAAAAGAAAGCAATTTGAAATGTACAAAGCTAATTTACCGATTCCCAATTTAACAATTCTTCTTCTTGAGGCTCATTGCTCCAACTAGGGACCTTATAAAGGACAAACACATGAGATGAAAGCGATTTGAAATCTACAAAGCTAATTTACCGATTCCCAATTTAACAATTCTTCTTCTTGAGGCTCATTGCTCCAATTAGAGACCTAATAAAGGACATACACATAAGATGAAAGCGATTTGAAATCTACAAAGCTAATTTACCGTTTCCCAATTTGACAATTGTTCATCTTGGTGATTTTCATTAGTGGGATATGTGTCTTGACAAATCTCTTTTGGATGTGCCAAGACCTTAGAAGAAAGCATTATGTTAGATGAAAAAAGAAGAAAGCAATTTGAAATGTACAAAGCTAATTTACCGATTCCCAATTTAACAATTCTTCTTCTTGAGGCTCATTGCTCCAACTAGGGACCTTATAAAGGAAAAACACATGAGATGAAAGCGATTTAAAATCTACAAAGCTAATTTACCGATTCCCAATTTAACAATTGTTCTTCTTGAGGCTCATTGCTCCAACTAGAGACCTAATAAAGGACACACACATGAGATGATAGCGATTTGAAATCTACAAAGCTAATTTACCGTTTCCCAATTTGACAATTGTTCATCTTGGTGACTTTCATTAGTGGGATATGTGTCTTGACAAATCTCTTTTGGATGTGCCAAGACCTTAGAAGAAAAGCATTATGTTAGATGAAAAAAGAAGAAAGCAATTTGAAATGTACAAAGCTAATTTACCGATTCCCAATTTAACAATTCTTCTTCTTGAGGCTCATTGCTCCAACTAGGGACCTAATAAAGGACACACACATGAGATGAAAGCGATTTGAAATCTACAAAGCTAATTTACCGATTCCCAATTTAACAATTCTTCTTCTTGAGGCTCATTGCTCCAACTAGAGACCTAATAAAGGACACACACATGAGATGATAGCGATTTGAAATCTACAAAGCTAATTTACCGTTTCCCAATTTGACAATTGTTCATCTTGGTGACTTTCATTAGTGGGATATGTGTCTTGACAAATCTCTTTTGGATGTGCCAAGACCTTAGAAGAAAGCATTATGTTAGATGAAAAAAGTAGAAAGCGATTTGAAATCTACAAAACTAACTTACCGTTTCCGCAGCATTTAAAGTAGTTAAGGCTTTATCATCTCCATTTTTTACAGCCAAATAAGTGTCTTCACAAAGCACTTTTGGCTGCTGTTCATCGTTGGATTGTTTAAGATCTCCCTCTTGCATCTGCGCCAATGGCTCAGCGGCTGGCTGTGGTTGTTTCTACAAATTACAAAGAAGATTTAATTTTGATCGCAAGCTATTTTTATTATTTAACACCTTTTGCTTTTTCTTGGGGCTTGACTTTTCCATAGCTTTATTTGAGTCGGCAGCAATTGTGGCCGATTCTTCAATTATGCTTGCCTGCAAAATCAGCTCGTCCAAATTGCTGAAACGTTTCTTCTTCTTAGAGATTTTTTTGACCTCGGTTTTTTCGATTGCTTGCTGAGCGGATTCTAGTTGACGTTGTTGCCTTTCCAAACGCTGTTTGGCACGTTTTTGATATCTAATGCGTTTGGGTGCTGAATCTGGTGCAGAAGAATTAGACGATTCCGAAAACTTCTGTGGGTGGCTTGGACTTGATAAAGATTGCTTCTTAAGGATTGAGGCTGGTGCTGTTAGCTGCTGCTCTGCTTTACCATTATACTTGTTAGATCTCTGCGGTAATGCAAGATATCAAGAAAAATATTCAAATTAGAAAACAATTTGGACTGGTTTAAAGAACTAAAGCACGGAAAGCATAATCTTGCTCAGAAATTCTAAAGCGGCTGCATGTTGTTGGATTAAGCGTAGCAAAATAAATTTTGGAGCTATCAAATTGAAACAAAGTTTTTTACTTACGGGTTTATGATTACTTAATGGCTTGGAAAATGATTTTTTCTGATAATTTGGAATATTAGTTTGGATTTGCGCGTCCTTCTTCAACGGAACAGTGACCGTAGCTATTTTGTTCTACAAAACAAGTTTAAACGAAAAGAAAAATTAAAGAACTAGTTCATGAAGCTAGCTCTTAACGCTTGGATGGAACTTACCGACTTCATACCATTTAATGGTTTATGTTCATGTTTTGGTATTGCGCCAGAAAGCCCTTTAGAATTGTTCAAAGTCTCCTGCTCTTCATTTAAATCGAACACAAATCTGACTTGCTTCTTTTTTACTGGGCTAGTGCTCGACGTGTTGTGTTTATTCTACAGAACATAAAAAAATTGTTTTAAAAACTCGTAGAGTCTTTTGTAGTTCGAATATTGTTGTTTTTTGTGTTTGTGTATGAGCGTTGTTTTTTTTTATATGTAAATTTTGTCTTATATTTATTTAGTATTTTTTTTGTAGCATCCTTCTAGATGCTGCCCAGTTTTGAGCAAATCTTCTAGATGTTCTTCATGTTGTTGGAATTGGCGAGAAAAAATTCGTTTTGAAAGTATAAAAATTGAGTCAATAATTTATTACCGATTTGAGTGCACTTATCAACATCTTTTCTTTATCAGCTTGAAGAATTGGTTTTGCCCGTGCAGAAATTTGTTGCTCTTCATGGGTGGTTAATAAATTTTGATCATCTTTCTTCAGTGGATCAGCAGCAACTAGCTGTGCCTGATAAACAAAAAAAAATCATCATCAGCAAAAGAACTCAGGACTCACAGTAAAAAGTAATCTTAGTTTTCGTCGTGATGATACGATTTTTCACACAGCGTCATAATCGAGCTATACGTTTGTATACTCTATGTAGGTGTTAACTCAAATTTGGGTAGTCTAATATTTTAATTTATAGACTGTTACCTTAACTACAATAAACGAAAAACTTCAGAACTAAAGTTTTGTAGTGCTTACATATTGTCTAATCTTATAAGTGTTAACTTTTTTATTTCAATAATGTTATACCGGCTAACTTACCGATTCTATTGGACTTTCAGGAGTATTATCAAAAACTGGAATCTGAGGTTCCTCCAATGGCTTGTCAGTAGCCACTGGTGAAAATGACGCCTCAATGAACGTTGTTGGATCTTGGTCCTCCAAGTTGTCAGTGACCGCCACTTGCTGTTCAGCCTAGAATACACAAAGGAATTTAAACAAAATTGGTTTTTGAATGCCTTCAGTTACTTCAATCAGATACTTTAATACAAATTGCTTAATAAAATGAGTATTTAGAATTTATTCAGTAATAATTTCATCCAAAGTTATACTTAGCAGAAACCTAGAACTTCCCTCATGCCTTATATACCTACATCTAATCTGGAGGTTGAGATATTTGTTGAAGAACCTAGTCTAGACGAAATAACCTTAGCAATAAATAAGTTAAAAAACAACAGAATTTGCTACAATAATTATCTTTCCCGCTGTCGGCTAAACTTCTGTAGTGATCCTAAAAAATTCTTTTCTTTTGTTAATTCTAAACGTAAATCTTCCTTATTTCCTTCATCGCTATATTTCAAAAATGAAAGCTCTACTAACAATTCTGAAATCGCCGACCTGTTTGCGAAATTTTTTCAAACTACCTATTCTGTCAACCCTAATTGCATTGACCTTAACTATCCCTATAACCTACCACATTCAAATCTTATTCCTTATCCAGAAATCTTTGAAACCGACGTTTTACAATCCCTACTGTCCATTAAATCATCCTTCTCCCCTGGCCCCGATGCCATACCTAGTTGCGTCTTAAAGCATTGTGCTCACTCTCTTTTTACACCATTATCTGTTCTTTTCCGCACTTCATTAAAATATTCTTATCTTCCGGCCATCTGGAATGAATCCTTTATTATCCCTATTCACAAAAAAGGTTCCAAGTCCAACATTGAGAACTACCGCGGTATTGCCAAGCTTTCATCAATTCCAAAAGTTTTTGAAAGGATTGTAACTTCACAATTGCAACACTACTGTCGTTCTTTAATGTCGGATTCCCAACATGGGTTTGTAAAACGTCGGTCTACTTCTACTAACCTTTTAGAACTTTCGTCTCTTATTAATCTTGGTTTTACGGAAAAAAAACAAACTGATGTCATTTATACTGACTTTAGCAAAGCATTTGACTCGGTAAACCATAGTCTTCTACTTGTTAAACTGTCTCGTCTGGGGTTTCCGTCTTGTCTTTTAAATTGGATATCGTCCTATTTATCCAACCGAGTCCAGAAGGTAGTTTTTAAAGGCTGCGAATCTACAGAAATTATGGTCACGTCAGGGGTACCTCAAGGTAGCCATCTAGGCCCTCTTCTTTTTAACTTATTTTTAAATGATCTCCCTCAGGTAATCTCATCTTCTCACATTCTTATGTATGCGGATGATGTTAAACTCTGTATGTCCTACTCCGATAATAATAATTACTTACTTCTTCAGCAAGATTTTGATAGCATGCAATCTTGGTGCAATATCAACCAACTCTTTCTCAACAAGACAAAATGTAACGTTATGACATTTTATCGTTCTGCTCCTTATTTGGCTACTTACTCTTTAGAATCTTCTACCTTAGAACGCATCAAGAGTGTGTCTGACCTTGGTGTTTTGTTTGATCATAACCTTAAATTTAATAACCATATTTGCAACATCGTGAATAAGGCTAGAGGTGTTCTTGCTTTTATTAAGCGTTGGTCTAAAGAGTTTAACGACCCTTACACAACCAAACTACTTTATATTTCTCTCGTCCGTCCAATTTTGGAATATTGTTCCTGCGTTTGGAGCCCTCAATACCACCTTTATCAGGACATGATTGAGTCCGTACAAAAGCAATTTCTCCTTTTTGCCCTTCGTGGCTTAAACTGGGACCCAAATATCCGACTGCCGCCATATTCTGATAGACTTCGCCTTATAAAATTGCCTTCCTTAAACCATCGCAGAACATGCCACGGCGTGTTATTCTTGCATAAACTGTTACTCGGTCTTATCGATTCCAATGTACTCCTTAGCAAAGTTACTTTGGTCATACCATCCAGAGTAACTCGTAATTTTCGACCCTTAGCCTTACAATTTTGTAGATCTAATTATGCTTTGCACGACCCTTTCCGTGTCTTATGCTCTAACTATAATAACTTTTACAATTTCCTCTCTTTCGAACGGTCTATTCAATCTATCACTTCTTCTATCTTAAGTCACCTTGACTTGCCACTTCAAGCATCCTTGACCAATCCTATATTATGAGTCACCCACTTGGTCAATGGTGACCCATTGGCTTTTTTTGCGATATAATGTTTAATTTTTATCTTGCTTCCTTTTTTCAACTTTAATATTGTAAATCCAAGTTTCTGGCCAGTTCTTGATGTGAGTAGGTGCATATCATTAAAAAGTTCACCCATCGGGCTAGAGACGCGGATTAGTTCATATCAATTTCCTCGCTCTACTTTCTTTTCTAAATAAATTATATGTACTTTTTATAATATAATGTCAACTGTTCGTAGTTGTACCCCTCAAATAAATAAATAAATAAATAAATAAATAATAAAGTATACAGGGCAAGCCTTACACAAGCAGATACACCTTCTAGTGAGAACTATATGGGAAAGGAATAAAATACCAAGTGAATGGCAAACAAGCGTAATAGTACCCATACATAAGAAAGGCAATATGGCCGAATGTAAAAATTATCGAGGAATATCGCTAATGAACGCCGGTTACAAAGTGTTCACAAACATTGTGTATGAGAGAATCAAAGCCTATGCTAAATGAAATAATAGACGAGCCCCAGTGCGGCTTTAGATCCAACCGATCAACAACTGATCAAGGCTTTCTGGTAAACCAAATTTTTGAGAAATTTTATGAGCATAACATTGATATCTTCTGTTTATTTATTGATTTTAAGCAAGCGTTTGATAGTTTAGATAGGAAAGAAATCAAATACTGCTTCCAAAAACTTGGCATTCTGTTAAAATTAATTGATCTGGTTATTTGCACGTTGGAGAATACTACTAGCAAGGTACTAGTACAAGGCGAAATATCGGAACCTTTCCAGGTCCTTTCCGGTGTAAAACAGGGAGACGCATTGTCTGCTATGATCTCTAATCTGATGCTGCACACAGTCATAAAGGACATTAACTTGAACGGAACAATATTTGACAAAGATTTTCAAATAGCTGCGTATGCTGACGACGTTCTCATCATGGTCAATGATGAGAAAACTAAGTTTATGCTTCGGTCACCCCGTAACGTAGAAGTAAACAATCTAGTCATAGAAAATTCTGTTTTTGAAAGCGTAAACGAATTCATATACTTGGGTTTCGTCCTATCAGCAAACAAAGACTCATCGATTGCTATAGACGAAAGAATTAAAGCTGCAAACAAGGTGTATTATGCAAACATTAAACTGTTTAGATCAAAAGTTTTATCACGCATGCAGAAAACCAAAATGTACAAAACCCTTATACGACCGGTCCTCACATATGGTGCTGAAATATGGACATTGAAAGTTAACGTTATAAACCAACTATTGAGATTTGAGAGAAGCATTATGAGAAAAAATTTCGGTCCTGTTCGACTTGAAGACGGCACATATCGTATTCGTTACAACAACGAAATTGAAAATATTATTGGTGGTGCGAATGTGATACGTTTTATAAAAGCACAGCGGATTAGATGGATTGGCCACATTATACGAATGCCAAACGAAAGAATCCAAAAGAAGGTGTTTACTCTACGTCCAATAGGAGGAAGAAAAAGAGGCCGACCAAGAAGAAGATGGCTTGATGACGTCGAAGCAGACCTGAGGACGATGAACATTCGCAATTGGAAAGATGAAGCGAGAGAGAGAGTGAACTGGAGGATGATTGTTGATGAAGCTATGGTCCACCCCGGACTGTGAAGCTAAGAAGAAGAAGAAGAAGAATCTGGAGCAGTGGTCGGCATGAAATACGCTCACATTTTAGCATGCGTTTGTGTGAGTGGCGCAGTGACGTCACAACGCTTCGACACAAGCATCGGCATTGCCGTCTCGTGTCTGTTGCTGCGCACACAAGTGCATGTGACGAATACTTTACTGTACGTGTGTCGACATTGCTGCCGTCACCTATATACGTGAGATAGGGCCATGCCGACCACTGGTCCTAGAGTTATAGTAACTCATACGCAATAATAATTCCATTACACTCAAATATAAACCATATTTTGCATCTACAAAACGATTTCCAATGTCACAATAAGTTTCAGTTTTTTTTTTAAATCTCAATCCGGTATCTAAGTATTAACTTTTTTATTTCAAAAATTTTATCACAGCTAACTTACCGATGCTATTGGGCTCTCAGGAGTATTATCAAAAGCTGGAATCTGAGGTTCCTCCAATGGCTGGCCAGTAGCCACTAAACTGGTTTCAAAATAGCTTTGTGCTGATGGTGAAAGTGACGCCTCAAAGAACGTTGTTGGATCTTGGTCCTCCAAGTAGTCAGTGACCGCCACTTGCTGTTCAGCCTAGAATACACAAAGGAATTTAAACAAAATGGGTTTTTTAAATGCCTTCAGAAACTTTAATCCAAACTGCTTAATAAAATGAGTATTTTTTCAGCAATAATTTAATCCAACGTTATACTTAGCAAAAACCTAGAACTTCCCTCATGCCTTAACTGGCAAAAACAATTTGGTTCTACATTTTTATCATTAGCACCATCACATTGGCCTGAAGCCCCAATTTGTCAACCTATTGATAAAGAAACGTTCGAGCAGCGAAGAAAAGTTGTAGGTACTGCAATGTAATAGCAAAGATAATGGTGAAACGTTTTTATTCTATTTAATTGAACAGATGTCGTAATACCAAGCCATAATCCACGTAAGCCTTATAGAAAACTAACACAAGATAATGTAAATCCTCTGTCTGCTGCTGAGAACCAGAAATCATTTCTTCAAATAGTATTGGTGACAATGCCAACAATTTTGTTGGCGACAAGGGCAAACTCGATGATTTTAAGAAGCAATTCTACAGCAAACCATCAATGTATTATATAATACTACGTCCACATGCGCAGCGCTTGGCTGTGAAGTCCATTTCATACCGCCTCGAGCACCTCATTTTGGTGGGCTGTGTGAGTCCGCAGTCAAATCTATGAAGACGCTTTTGCTGAAGTTAGTTAGTGTCCTATATTAGGTTCCTAGTTGGAGCAAAGGGCCTCTCGGTTTCTGTTACAGTATCATTGTCATTGAAACACAAATTTTACACCTCCAGATCCGATGTGCATGCCCCCGAAGCGGGTGGATTTACTTTAAGGAACTGACCACCTGGAGACAAATTTGTGATAGTCATATTTGAATCCATGTTTCTTTTGCCGATGATATGGTTTAGCAGATTCTGATCGGTAAGTTGTAAGCTTAAGGACAGGTCCGACAGGCTCTGCTAAGCCTTTCGGATGGCCAGACACATACTGAGGAAGCCGCTCCTAACATGGAGAACAAAAGGTACTAAACACCCATTTGATGAGTGCAGAAGTGCTGGAGAACCATCTCTGTTGGCCAACATCGATATATAGAGATTTTAAACTTCGATCATCGATGTTTTCTCCAGCAATACCAAACATACATATTGAATAAATAAATGTTGGCATGAAGCCACTTGAAATCGAACTGTCAAACGCGGCAGAGGTAGTTCCTTTAAATCCTTAATTGGTTAATTGGAGTACAATCAAATCCTATAATTTGCGATATTTTGTAGAACGTTGGATTCGAATTCAGCGGCTCCAAAAACAGATAAGATACACGTCCGCACAACAGATCTCGAAAAAAAAAGGTTGTGGGATTTCTTTGAGGTTAGGGTAGAATCTAGACCGGTTGGGTCCATTCTGTAAGCAGAGGATAACATATGTCTCGTTCGCAGATCACGACACTTTTTTTTTTTTGGTCCTTGTAAAGGCCTATACGCAGTTCGAAAAATTTCGCGCGAAATGATAAAACTTCATATAAAAAAAAAAATCCCAAATGGGGTATCCCAAATTGGACTTTTTTTAATATGTAGTTTTGTCATTCCGCGCGAAATTTTTCGAGCTGCGTAAACCCTTTAAGCCACAAATTTAGAGACACACTAAAACGTACCTAAGTTAATAAACTAGTCTTATAATAATTCAGCTTTAAACCATCTAGTTATAACTTTAATATAGAGATTACAGATTATGTTGGCAGAAATCAATTCTATTTGAATTTTAAATGTTATGTTATGTTGCTTATTGGCTTACTTACCGCTTCAATAGGGCCGCCTTCGAAATTCTGTTGTATTATTGGGAAATCATGTTCCACAGTCTCTATTGATGAAATCAGCGGTTCATCCAGCCCTTCGTTCTCGCAGCATTGAGCACATACACAATAACGTGCATCCTAGAAAATTCAAAGTTTTTTAGTCTAAAATAGTAAAATAGAGTTATCGGTTCATCATTATCAATATTTAAATATTTTCAGTTACTTGACTAAAGTAACATAGTCCACGTAGAAGCTGCTCTTCTAGTATGCAAACTACTTATTTTTATGAGCTTGTTTCCATAAAGTTTTGGTTTTCTTCGAGGTCCTCTTAAAACACTCCAATGGGAGCTATATAATATAACGCCTAAATCAAAAAAAAAAATAAAATAAACTTTTTTTCCGTAAGATAACTAACTAACTAAGCTGAAAGCTTGGTTGCTCTAGCTCATACCAACTCAGAGATCTAAGCGTTCATACAGACGGACATTAGAATATCGAGAGGGATCATCCATAAACTACGTGACGCTCCAGGGGGTGGGAGGGGGTCTGGCGAAGCGTCACACTCATATGGAAAATCTTCAAAAATATTCCGTCACTGTGTCACGATGGGGAGGCGGTCTATTTTGACGAAAATTAGCGTCACGTAGTTTATGGATGATCCCAAAGGTTGGTTTCGTACGAAAAAACTATACAATCGGCCGTGCTACGGAAAACAAAGCCGAACATTTTATTCGAATTCGTTTTAAAATGGAATGTTTGCTGCTCCCAGTTTCACCAAAACGAGTTTTTTATGTGTTTTGAAACCGAATGTTTTGTAGAATCGGTAGAATAGATTTAAAAACGCAACAATTTTATACAGAAATCATTTTTTAAATTTTCGTTGATATTCTTAGATTATATTTATGCTAACTTCAAGTTAGATATTTGCCTCAACCCAAAATACAGTGCACGCTCGATAACGTGAATAAATTTTGTTGTGCATTGACTACTCCAAAACGTGAACAAGGCGAGAAAGCTCTATAACATGAACAATAAAAGTTTCAATGTTTGCATGTAATTTTCATTAAGCTCAAATAATTCTGATCTTGGGGATTCCCCTAATAGTGAGTTATGTTTTTGTTGTTTTTGCAATTTTGGCCTAGCATAGAGCGTTGTCTTAGTTTATATCTATGCAGACTAGAAATGAATTGAAAAAAACCTGTGTGATTGACTTTGAAAGAAAAAGTTGAAATTCTCGGTTTTTTACAAAAAGGATCGAGTGTGACGTGCTTAGCGAATGAATACAATGTTGCTAAATCAACCATTTGTGGCTTTAAAAAAAAAAATATATATTTTAAAAAGCGCAAGCGACACATTTTCTGGGCCTGGAAAAATAAAAACTTTGCGTACTTGAGAGCGGCCCAAAATTGAGAAAGCTCTTTATCGTTGGTTTATTCGTATGCGAAGTAAGAATTGGCCTGTACGTGCTTGGAAAATGCTGTATGAAAAAGCAAAAACATTGCATTCAAAGTGAAAGGAACGCGAAGGTGATTCCCACGCTAGTGATGGATGGCTTCAAGGATTTAAAATAAGTTACGGCGTTCGACTTCTTCAAAAATCAGGCGAAAAACTTTCTTCGCAGCATCAGCGAGTGAAACCGTTTAAAGAAAAACTTAAAGCTAAAATGACTGAATTGGAGTTGTGCAACGATAAACTTTATAATGCTGATGACTCCGGCTTATTCTGGAAACTTCTGCCAGAAAAAACGGAGAAGGAGGACGAATCTAACGACGAATCTAACGACGAATCTAACGACGAATCTAACGACGAATTCAACGACGATGACTGCATCTCAGAGGCACGGCAGAAACTTAAACCAAGTGAAGCAATTCAGATTTTCAGCAAAGCGGTACAGTGGGCAAGCCATGAAGGCGTCGATCAAAATGATATAAATGTACTGGAACGACTAAGGGAGAAAGCTGTGTTTTATTAATAGAAAAACAGAAGACACAGAAAAAGATGACTGATTTTTATACCCTGTACCTATAGATACAAAGGGCGTGGCAGACCCCCAAGTCTTTTATACCAAAACGCTTATCATAACCTCCGGTAGCGATTAAGCCATGAACGTCTGTCCGACCGTCTGTCCGTCCGTCCGTCTGTATGAACACCTAGATCTCAGAGACTATAAGAGCTAGAGATACGAAACTTTTCCAGCTGATGCGCATATTTTCTGAGAAGATGAAGTTTGAATCATGTCAATATCTTTCCCCGTTCCTCCGTAGCAGAGTTTCGCGGTTTTTAGCTATACCGTATATATTGGTCTGAAACATAAAGGAGCGATGCGTTGTGGTTACATGCATCTGTGTGTCAAAAATGAACCAAATCGGACAAATACACCAAAAGTTATAGTCAAAAATGTTCAAATTTCACCTCCCCAACACGCCCATAAACTGTGTCAACATTTGACTTTACGTAATTATGGTTACAAGTGACCTTGAATTTTTGGTAAGCTGATTCATGTTGCTCTAATAAATAAATCCACATCCAAATTTTAGCAATGCGGCCCCCCACCCCCCGCAATCGTGTTACCGTGTTTTCTCCCACACGCTTCAACATATCCCCTTGAAACTTACCCCATATACTTTAATTCTCATCAGAATCGGTTAAAATTTGTAGAGCTTATAGGTAGAAATATCGTTTTGCACCAACAAAAAAAATGTTCCAACTGGAAAGTTCTTAGAAGGGGATTAAGCAGGAATAAAACTTTTTTCGAGAAAAAAGGTACGGGCACCGCCTCGACTGTGTTACATTTTTTTAAATAAAAAATTTGTCAAACTTTCTCAAATTAATATGTTCCTATACAAAACAACAATAAAATGTGAATTTAAACGTGTGTGAATTAGCTTGTTACTTGTTTGGCAATCGAAAAGGCTTTTGTTAACGTGAACTCCCTTGGTTTTAATTAGTTCACGTTACCGAGCGTGCACTGTATATATAATATCATACACAAACTCATGACTGATAAGTGTGACAGTGCGATACACAAAGAAGACGTATTGCGACGCTGACGTTGCTTGACGTTGCTAAGCAACAAACACAAAGTTGATGATGCTTGGCTGGCTTCGGCTCTTGTTGCGCTGCTTTACTGCCACTGCAGCAGAGAAAACAATATCAGAGCAACTAGAGCCGAAGCCAAGCATCATCAACTTCGTGTTTGTTGCTTAGCAACGTCAAGCAACATCAGCGTTGCAATACGTCACTGCAGCAGAGAAAATTTCAGTACAAAACGCACGCACACATGTATGCGTTTTGTGTATAACAGATGACGTCGCTAATCATAACCTCCAACTGACAGCGACGAATATTCGGCCGGAAAACGAAAAAAACAAAAGGAAAGCAGCAAAATGGTTCGGCTACGTTTTCTGTAGCACAAGCTTAACTTACCACGTAATCTTCGCAGCACTCTGGTACTGGTGATAATTGTTCCAAGGCTGTGCTGGAATGTAAACTCTGCTGCGTTTCAGGCATTGGTGCAGACAAGATGAACAATCTTTGGTACTGGCTTGTATCATCTACGTTGCCGCGCTGCGAAGTGTTTGATATGTTGTTGTTCGGTATATAGGTGGCCACCTGAGAGTGATGTTGGGTTTTATAGTTGGACCAAAAAAAAAACAAAACCAGCATTGATAACTTACGGAATTTGTAGCTGCTACGGGTACATTAATGTTAGCTAGGGCTTGCGGCAAATCAGTTTGGGGAAGTAGCAGCTGCTGGGCGCCGTACGTTTGTAAATTAAACCAGCAGCCTTTGTAAAAAATGCCCGGAATCACAGCGTAGTACGACATTGTGTGCAAAAAAAAAAAAAAAAAAAATGGAGCTGCTAGATTTGCACGCTAGTATATATTGTATATAACAACTGCACAAGTTATGTATTAAGTTGTTAATCGAAGGCACAAGAACTTTGTTTTATAGAACAAAATTGTTTAATATTTTTCCAAGACTATGTTTTAGCCAAAGCACAGCACAAATGCACGCACGTGAACGATACAAAAGGGTTTTGCAAAAGAGGCAGTAACTCGGTATTGCCAGCTATTTATAGTAAAGTTTTGCAGCACGGCGTTGCCAGCTTTATATTTGCTGCATGTGGACGCTCTGCAGAAATTTATACAAAATTTGAACTATGTATATTATGTGGAGCACAATTATTTTTTATGTATATTTCTTACTATTAATATTATTATATGTTTTTTATAAAAAACAACGGCTTTTAAGCACTTTTATGCGCAATTTTTAATGCAAAAATTGCACACGGCATTGCCAACACAAAATTGCTGCTGCGTGCTCGTTTGTGCAGCAAAGAAAGAGCGTGCAAAAGAAACGTCTGATGAAGAATATAACAAAAATGTAGAACGGAATTTTTGCATTTGCTCATATGTATGTACATATGAATGCATATATGTATATGTTTATATAGATATGTATGTACGACTGTCTATTTAAGCCAAAATGAATCTGTATGAAACTTAGCTAAATCTTATTTAGAGTAGGTTAGGGCGGCAGTTGGGACCAACGTCCCAACTCACATAGGCCATTATTTAGAGTAACTTTGTTAAGTTTCAAATGTATATAATGAGAGTTGTGGTAGAAAACATGATAAATCTACAGCGGGTGATGGAGTTCGCATTTAAAAAAAGTTGATGTGTCCTTTTTTGTTAGGGGATTTTAGATCGTTGATGTGTCCTTTTTTGTTAGGGGACTTTAGATCGTGTTTGTATATAGTCAGATTTTGTTTAAGTTTATAGGCAAGGGGGACTTAAATTGTGTCCTTTTTTGTTAGGGGACTTTAGATCGTGTTTGTATATAGTCAGATTTTGTTTAAGTTTATAGGCGAGGGGGGCTTAAATTAAACGGCTTTTAAGCGCTTTGATTCGCAATTTTTAATGCAAAAATTACACACGGCATTGCCAACACAAAATTGCTGCTGCGTGCTCGTTTGTGCAGCAAAGAAAGAGCGTGCAAAAGAAACGTCTGATGAAGAATATAACAAAAATGTAGAACGGAATTTTTGCATTTGCTCATATGTATGTACATATGAATGCATATATGTATATGTTTATATAGATATGTATGTACGACTGTCTATTTAAGCCAAAATGAATCTGTATTGAAACTTAGCTAAATCTTATTTAGAGTAACTTTGTTAAGTTTCAAATGTATATAATGAGAGTTGTGGTAGAAAACATGATAAATCTACAGCGGGTGATGGAGTTCGCATTTAAAATAAGTTGATGTGTCCTTTTTTGTTAGGGGACTTTAGATCGTTGATGTGTCCTTTTTTGTTGGGGGACTTTAGATATATAAAGGCGAGGGGGGCTTAAATTAAACGGCTTTTAAGCGCTTTGATTCGCAATTTTTAATGCAAAAATTACACACGGCATTGCCAACACAAAATTGCTGCTGCGTGCTCGTTTGTGCAGCAAAGAAAGAGCGTGCGAAAGAAACATCTGATGAAGAATATAACAAACACGTAGAACGTTCGAATTTTCGCATTTGTATTTGCTCATATGTATGTACATATGAATGCATATATGTATGTATATGTTTATATAGATATGTATGTATGAATGTCCATTTCAAATGGGGGCTTAAATTAGTAAATTTTTGGCGATTTTGTTTAAACGATATAGAGCTACATGAAACCACGAAATTTGTATACGATAGAAGAGAATAAAATATGTATGTATATTATTTCTTATTGACATGGCTAAACAACGCTTAAAAACAATACAAATGTATGTAAGTACATGTACATTAGGGCGGGTCAATTTTTTTCGGTATAAGGGCTCACCGCGATTTTGATTCTTTGGGTCATTCTAAGCAATTTTGCCCAAGAAACTATGGGTCTTAAATGAATTTCGAGTCGCCCACTTTTTCAAAATAGGTTTTTATCAAAATATTCAAAAATCGACTTAGACATTGCATTCACAAGGCCAAAAAACGTTATTTTTTCTCAAACCAAATGTGTATTTGGGGGTTTTTGGGGTCGAGGAATCCATTTTTGACATATATTTTTAACTTTGGGCACCGCCAGGGGGCGCTTTGACCTGCCCTAATGTACATATATGTATGTATATAGCAACAGCTACGAAGTTGACAATACAACACACAAGCAGATTATACAGCAAAATTTCCAAAAAAAAAAATCAGGTGATGCCGCCGCATTTTGAGAGAGTGTTAGTTAAAAGGAAAGAGACAGAGTACTTGCGCTCTACGTGCTCTTGTAATATTTTTCATCAGACGTTTCTTTTGCGCTCTCTTTCGATAAAAAGCATCGATAACTCCATCTTAAAAAAAAGCAAGTCATTCTTTTACAGCTGCGTGACTTCTGAACAAATATGGCTACATTGATAACAAAAATATCGATAACTCCAGCGTTTGCCATCTTAATAAGGCAAGTCATTCTCATACAAGAGCGTGATTTTGATAATATTCTGAAATAATATGGCTAACTCCAGCGTTTGCCATCTTTAAACAAACTGTCAAAAAAATATATTCCTAATCTGTGTTAAGCCTAGTACGCAGCAGTGTAAAACCGCGTGAAAGAAAATAAAACTTGATATAAAAAAAACACTGTCAAAATTCTTAGCGCCAACAATTTTTTCCATGGAACGCAGGACCAGTGCTGCCCATTTTTCGTGAAATTGACATGTAGATGGCGCCGGCAAAAAAAAAAAAAAAACTATAATAAACATAAGTTAAACATATGTTCATTAAAAAATATTCAAATAGTCCCAAAATGGGCGCTCAAGAATTACAGTATCAATTATTTCAATAATATAAAAACATCCTTTTTCGTATAGATAAAGTGTTACAATCCTAACTTAAGGTTGTGTCTAAATTTGACATGCATATGTAACCCAAAATTTTAAAAACGTCACTTGTGTAAAATGATTTTAGATTTTATTAAGGGTCATCAATCTTGAGGGTTTTTTTCAAGGCTTGTACGCAGCAGTGTAAAACCATCTGAATGAAAAAAGTGCTACTTATTTTGAGCGCAAAAGAAATTGTATGGGTAGAGTTTGTGACCAAACAGTGCTGCCCATTTATATGGCGCTACTAACAATAGATGGCGCCAAAAATTAAATATTAAAATCAGCTGTTTGTTCAAATTGGTTACAAGTGTATAAAATAATAAATAGTGCAAAAATGAATAGCCAAATGAAAATATTACTTCATATTTATTGGCTACTTATTTGCGAAACTCCAGAAAAACAGAGTATGTGGGTAAACTCACATTTAATAACACACAAAAGCACACAAAGCTGAGTGTGAAAAATTTTGTAGAGACCTACGAATTCAAAGTGAATTAGTATAGCAATTCAAATTTTTAAATTTTGCGGAAAATTGTCGGTTCATAGCCATGGTACAGAATCCGGCAGCATTTTCTCAAAATTTTCACATGTCCTCGCATGATTACAAGACATTGCTTGCATTGTTGGAGCCCCACATGATCCCTAAACGACAATTTTCTGCTCTTTCGTAAAATTTGTGCATCTATTTTGCATACGCGACAATGTTTCTACAATCAAAAAAAGTAGCTGCACATTTATGTTTGCTTTTCGCGCGCGCAAAAAAAACGGAGCTTTTTGCTGGCGCCATCTACATGTCAATTTCACGACAAATTGGCAGCACTGGTCCTGCGTACCAATGAAAAAATTCTTGACACTAAGAATTTTGACAGTGTTTTTTTTTATATGAAGTTTTGTTTTCTTTCACGCGGTTTTACACTGCTGCTTACTAGGCTTAAGAAGCTATACAAATCTGTGTGCTCACTGTTCATATTACTTCCTACAGTTTATTTTGATTTGTCGTTTATCCATTTTGTAGACAAATTAAAGTTTTACAATTTTTTTAGAATATTTAAAAAAATTTTTAAACCATAAAAAAAATTTTATTCGCAAATCTTGATTAGCGTTAAAGTTACTTCTTGTTACTTTCAAAATCTGTTATAAAATGTCAAAAAATGTCTCTAAAAAAGTCAGCTTCAAGTTTTGAATGGTAGGACCAATTTTTATCAAACTTTAGTCAAATGTGAAGACTAATATAACTGAATCACATAAATACATGGTCCACTTTTTTTTTTCATAATTTAAGCTATCATGAACAAATTTATGCCAGTTGCATTTAACTTCAGACTCAACATTTGTGTGAAGTTTGGTTAAAATTGATCCAATATTTCATATAGCTGTCATACAAACATTGAACCAGTTCTCTGCGTCACCTTGTACATTTTTTCTTATGATGAGGTAACTATTTTTTAGAAATATTTGCTACTGAATCAAGTGCTATAGTTAGTAACTCAAAGTAATACCAGTCCTTTTTTAGCCCAAATGGATTCAGCTCGTCTTGAAGTTACATTTTTGTTCTTTGGTAAACCATATGTACCATGTACTCCATTACTAGCTCAGCAATCGCATGAAAATCCACATATTATAAGTATCATAAGCAGAGCTCTTGCCGCTTACAAGCATTTAACCTTAAAAGTTGCAGTTGCACAATTAGGCAATGTGGGCGTGTGCTGTCTATGAATATGGTTCAACGGATGCCCAGCACAGTTTGGAACATTTTACCCGAAAAAAAACTCAACTAAAATGGCCAGCTGATGAGCTAGCTAAGCTGTTAGGACTATAGTCTGGATTTGCTGCGCATTGCCGCTGGCTAATCAATTACGCACAACTTGAGGCAAATGTCAAGACTTGGTTTGGGTCGGATCTGGCCCCGAGGTCCGAAGGGTAAGAATAAGTTGTGCGGCTTTTGCCAGCCCTTTTACTCAATAAACTTAACAATTTATTCAAATTTAATTGCAGACGTGCATTAATTTTCGCCGAGGAACCTGATCACAGCGCTGTCAAACGTTTGACAAGCTTCCAGGGGTCCCGACTGACATTGATGTGAACGTCGCGTCCCGTTTGGGAATATCTACTAATTTGCATTTAACCCTTCTATTTTTTTTTTTTCCGTCCATGACATTTGTTCAATGCGCGCGTCTTTGCGGTCTGCTCCGAAGCCTTGGCAGCGCGACCTGTCCAAAATGTCTTCGGATCAGTTCAGTTCGGCAGACTGTTTAGACGCAAGATTTATGTACAACAACAATGAGCACATTTCTTTTGCGTCAAAAAAGCATTTGGGTTTATTTTTAAGTAAAATTGTTTTCCATCAAAAATTTTTTTCTTTGGTAATTTTCTTTACAATTAAATATGCAAATACTTCTTAATGTTTATTTATAAGGCGTTTGTTGTTGTAATTTGTTAAATCCGCAGCAGTTTGAGAACTTTAGCAAACCTGATCCGGTTTTCGAGAGCACCACGAACGTATTGAGTGACGTACCTAAGTGGTATTTGATTGTGACAATAATTGGTTATTACATTGCTTTAAAACGTTATTAGTTAGGTTAAGTATATCGCAGTGGTGTGATTAAATTTCATAGGGACTTTTCACTTTTTGGCGTGATGTTACTTTTGACGACAAAAGAAAAAAACAAAATTTTGTAAAAGGTTTCTTTATGCTAAATAAGCTAAGGTTCTATCGATACGAGATAGCAGCAAAACTACGTTTGGCGTTACGTTACCAAAAATAAAAGTGTGGCCGGAATGTTCTGCGTATTGGGCAAGTCTTTTGCTATACAAAATTTAAAAAAAAAAATATATATATTTTTTATTTATTAGCCTAAGTATCTGGCTGGGCAACACATAGCATGACTCAAATTTATTTTATTTTTATTAATACTATAGATAAAGTTCAGTTTTGGTTTCAATGCAAAAAATTGAAATAAATATTATAAGTGGCAACATTTTTTTTTATTTTTTCAGTTGCATTTTGTTTTACTATAAACATTTGTGTGAAGTTTGATCAAAATTGGTCCACCATTTCATATAGTTGCCATACAAAAATTGAAGCAGTTTTCTGCGTAGCCAAAAATAACAACTTTTTTGCGTCACCTTGTAAACTTCGATACATCGATGTTTTCTCCAGCACTACTCTCCACAAGAGGCTCATTGGATTGTTTAATCTGTGCTCAAATTTAGTCCTACGACCACAAACATATGCCAAATTGTTCGCCTTTTTTTTTGTGACTTTCTCACGTCCTCTTTGTTTTTGCTTAACACTGCACCGATTATATGTATGTTCCATAAGTAGTTTTTGTTGTTTTTAATTTCTGCACAAACCTTGCACTCTCGCTGAGATTTATTGGCAAACACATAAATCTCAATCTGTCAGAAAACCAAGTCATTGCGCCAAAATCAAAAAACTTTTTAACCGCAAATTAGGTAATAAACAATGGATAAAGCGGTCATGGGTTAATACGTTTAGCATCATCACCAGACAACCCCAAGCAAAAATGCACACGGCAGAGCTCGATGCGATAAAAAATAAAAATTAAAAATAAAAGGGTTAAACTGCAGCACATGCAAGTAATAGTGAGTACTTAGTATTACCCATGGCTCTGGAGGGGGTTGCTGTTGACAACAAGGACATACTACGGCGGAATTGCAATTTTTAAGTCTGTTCAAATGCAAAACGTGCGAAAATAAAAAATTCACTTTGGGCTTAGGGCATGGCATGGATGTAGCTAAACTGGATTAGATGGAGTTGCTTTTGTGTAGTCAAAAAAAATGTTATCGTTGGGAACAGCATTAGTGTAATAACCAAAAATCTACTATTTGCTTATCAATATCTAGGAGAAAGTTTAGTATTTGCTGGTACTTCAGGAGTAGGGGCAAGTGGGGTGAATTCGGAAGAATTTTTTCGTGGATTTTTTGGAGTGATCCGTCTGTCATGACGTTTATTTGAAAATCGGTGTCATAGTCAAATGTCATCTCAGAAATCCGAATTCTCGCCAATTTCCTCTACATAAATTTTGTCTTAAATCACTTTTTTTTCTTTTTATGATAAAATGCTGTCAGGAATTGTCTTCAATTTAGTACATGGGTCTTGAAATTTCGATAATATGCAGTGTTTGGAAATTCGAGTTCAAACAACGGATTTTGAATTTCTTTAATCGCCAATGGGGAGTTGGGCTTACGGGTTCAATCCACCAATCCCCCATGGAGATCGTTGTAGTTTTATTTCTTCTTAGCTTTACAGTCTTTGGTGAACCATAGCTTCCGCAACAATCTCTCTACATTTGGCCCTCTCTACAACGACATCTCTCTCTCCAGTGTCGGACTCCTATTTTTCTAAGATCGGCTTCTACACCTTCCAGCCATCGTTTTTTTGGTCGCTCTCTTTTTCTTTCTCCAATCGGTTTCAATACAAAGGCCTTTCGAGCTATTCTTTCAGTGGGCATTCTTAGCACATGACCCAGCCACCTTATTCTCTGTTCGCTGTTTCATGTCCTGCTAGCGAATCTAGCTCATGGTTGTATCTAATCCGGTAGGTGCCATCCTATTTTTCTGAGATCGGCTTGTAGATCGGGGTGTAGATCTTCCAGCCATCGTTTTCTTGGTCGCCCTCTTCTTCTTCCTCCAATCGGTTTCAATACAAATGTCTTTCGAGCTATTCTTTCAGTGGACATTCTTAGCACATGACCCAGCCACCGTATACTCCTTGCCTTAACAAATCTTACAACAGTTTCATGTGCTGCGAGCGAATCTAGTTCATGGATATATCTTATGCGGTAGGTGCCATCCGATAGTTTGACAGGGCCATATATTTTTCGAAAACAAATGCTTAAGGCGTTTGATGCGGATTTGGTGGCCCAAAACAATCAACAACACAGACGTTTGGGCGAAATGCAAGCAGTTACCGATACCGACAGAAATAAAGCAGAGAAAGTGGAGATGGATTGGCCATACCCTTTGCAAGGATCCCACAGAACTATGTAATAAAGCGCTCGAATGAAAGCCGCAAGGTAGCAGAAAGAAAGGACGCCCTAGATGCACCTGGAAGCGGACACTCGAGAAGGAACTTAGGTCTACAGGAAAATCTTTTAAGGAGGTCAAGGTCATCGCGAAGGATTGTAGCCGATGGAAACGTTTTGTAGAAGCCCTATGTTCCACTGGGGATAACAGGAATTAAGAGATATATGTATTTTTCGCCATATTTTTCTCTCGAAGCACAACAGTTGACTTGTATCGGTGATTTTTTTTAAGACCCAGAGTTCACAGGCAAACGAGGCTGTTGTTGTGGTTTCGTAACAATATTTTTTAATATGTACTAGGCGTAAGCTTAAGGCCTTGTCCCTTTCGGGGGTTTCACCTATGTTCTTTTGATCCTAGTGCTTCCATCGAGGTTCCCTTAATCAAATTTGGGCGTCGACTCGATCTCCACACTAGGTTGAAAGCATCACCACTTGCAGGAGAACATAGATGATTGGAAATAAGAGGTGAGAAGCTTCATATCTTACGATCCACCATCAAGTTGCACATCGCTTCACTTTGTTATGCCGTAGTTTTATTTTACCAATGTTTAAGATAAATTTATATTTCTTTTTCGAAAGTTGAAATAGCTTTGAATGAATTTTTTAAAGAAGTGAAATCCTAAATACTTTCCAGGCTTTCTTGAACTTGAAGATTTTCGAAATTGCTTATGAAGCGTACTCGTTTTTTCCTCTCTCTCTCTACGTCGCGTTGTCGGGATGAAGCCACGCGCACTTAACGATGGCTCAACGAACGCAGACAATGCGATGTTTTATCTCAGTACCATACTCCAAACTCTACGTCTCCTTCCCTGATCACTGGAGTAGTCACATTGTCCAAGAAGTGTTGATTTTCACTAAAATATTGCAGAGAAGCGCCAAACGAGTTTGACAGCACGTCCATTCACTTGGATAAAAATCAATCCAACCGCTTTCCAGGCGCCAGCTCTATCCTTTGCATACAGCGCACTTCTCAGGACTTTCAATATGTTTTCCACGTTAAGCGATTGCATTTTTGAAACATACTTCACATAATTCTTATATATAACAAGAATGACATTAAGCAAGATATTTTTGTATATGTTTTGTACATATACTACACATAAAAGGTCAAAGGGCGCTATCTCAGGGGCATATCAGCTAATGACTGCAACTTGTGACGCTGCCGGTGCAGAAAATCAATTAAATACAAAATGTAAAATGTTTACATATATGTAATGACCGACTGAGCTCCTGGAACAACCCTCTGTGCCAGGATCTGTATGGGGACCTGCATAATGATAAGCTGTCAAAAATGCAGCGCTAGATTTTTATCGCCAATTGCAGTGGCAAACAACAACATACAACCCTAAACCGAGCAACCCACACGACTAACCCACGCGTCTAACACATTAACACAGCCCGATCCGAACCGGTCCGGGGGTTTCGTGTCGATTCCAACTTTATGACTTTTCCGTTTGACTTTTTTTTTTTGTGTTTTTATGAAAACCATAAAGTAATTTGTTTGCCACATATGTTGCAAGCTTGTCATGGGCTTAATTTAGGGTTACAAGAGAACTCTATGACCACAATGCAATTTAAGTGCACCACGTTGACAGTTTTCAATTAGGTTTTGCATACGACTGAGAGCAGGTAAATGTGTTTTTGGGCTATGAATCATGTAGTATTTTTTTTTTTATTGCCAACTGTACCGAGAGTGCTGAGCATGGGAAAAGTGTTCTTGGGGTAGGGTAAGTAGGCTGTGGCTGGGGATCTGATGCAGCTCTAATATAGTCAGGAAGACCGCCCGTCTGTCTGAGCTTGGATTGCGTTGGTGGGCAGTCTCTCAATTTTCATAACTCGCATGGATAGGGCACACTAGTGCTGGAGAAAACATCGATGATCGAAGTTTAAAATCTCTATATATCAGAGCTGGGCAGCCCATAGCCCAAACGGGCACTTTTTGTTAGTGCACTTACGGCAGGCCGCTCTCTTTTTGCCCAGCTCTGCTATATATCGATGTTGGCCAACAGAGATGTTTCTCCAGCACTCCTGCACTCATCAAATGGGTGTTTAGTAGTGCTGGAAAAACAACTCTGTTGGCCAACATTGATATATAAAGATTATAAACTTCGATCATCGATGTTTTCCCCAGAACCAGGGCACACAGTTCTGCAACAGCGCAGTCGGCTTACGCACGGTCCAAGTGCGTGTAATCTCTCTCTCTCGTTCTTACTTGTTTGCGGTTCTTGCTCTCACGTGCGCTTTTGCTTACTGCGCTGCTTACTCACACAAAGAAATGTTTGTTTGTATGAGTTTTGCCCAACACTGCTCTAAGAGCTAGCATAACCATAGTTGACATTTGGACTCCTTAGCTTAGCAGCCATATCAAGTTTAATTTTTTTTCTTCTTTCATGACCGCTTTTTTCCAAACAACTTCGGAAAACGCGGGAAATAAAAAATCTTTCAATTGAAAAATTCAAAAAAAATTCTGAAAAAGGCTTTAAGTTTTGTTTTTTGTATAAAAAAACATCTCATATGAGTTTATGAATTTTCTTTCGAAACACACCTAGAGACGTATAGAGAAAACCCGGGCCCGGGGGAAAACGTACCTCTATTACTGCTTTAGCTTGACTCACGACAGTACGACAGTAGTTACACCGGGCCCCTGAGAAAATTCCGGGCCCGGGGGGAATTCTCCCTTTCCCCCTCCCTCTCGTTGGGCCTGTATATAGCAAATAATATAACTTCTTTTGCAGACATTTCTGAGCATCTTTTTTTTGTTAATATCTTGGTGCTGTTTTTAAACAAAGGATTTGACGAAAAACAAATGATATGCAAGTGTTGATGATTTTTCTAAAAAAAAATTATTTTATGAAGTTCTTTAAAATCAGTCCAGAAAAAAAAAAGTTTTATTCTAAAGGCCTATACGCAGAATGGGAAATCCCAAATGGGATTTTTTTTTATATGAAGTTTTGTCATTCCGTGTAAAATTCTGCGTATTGCCCTTTAACTTGGTCTTTTACAATTTATTTGACCCAATCAAAAGACCCAGAACTATTGAAAGCAGTCTTAAACTTAAAAATAAAATAAACTGCATCATTCGAGCATCTAAGTTACTGCTTGCCGACTGCATAGAACTGCTTAGAGCAGAGCTGGGCAAAAAGAGAGCGGTCTGCCGTAAGTGCACGAACAAAAAGTGCCCGTTTGGGCTATGGGCTGCCCAGCTCTGGCTTAGAGCAACGTAATAAAATGTTGACATCTTTATCTATTGTACTTTGAATATTCATGCTCCAGTTGTAAAAGAAGTTTCCATTTAAGGTACTGATTTATGTGGTCTTCAAGGCACAACTCAATTCCCAGACTCAGGACAGACAACTGTTTACATTCAAAATGTATGTCACAAAATCAATTGTCCACAACAAAAAGCAATAAAAATAAAAGCAAGACGAAACCGAAACCGGGGCAACCCCCTTGTAATAATATGCCTTAAGGGGTCAGTTGCAATACAGGACAATGAACATCTTTTAACTATTGTGCGTACGCTAATCCGCTGTCCAGACAAAGGCGCTAAAGCATTGCAAGCATAATTTTCCAACTGACCGAACCGAACCGTACTGAACCTTTAGCAAAGCATGGAACTTTTCTTTTGGTTACCGTCCAGAGGCGTGACATAATGAAGAGGTCAGTTCGCACGATCGCGATAGAGTTGTTTGTTTTTGTTTGTGCTGCTAAAGGATTAGCTGGCAACATGGGCGCGAACTTGCGGTCGGTTTCAGTGACACTTTGGCACAGCTGCCACAGGATGCTATCCCAGTGCATTCGTTACAGCATTTTCTTTTTTTTTTTTTTTTTTTGGAGCATAAAGTGTTTGTCTTTTTTGGCTTTGTCTGGTTTTATTGCTGACAGGATGCGGTTCCTAGCAAAATTTTGTGCATAGTCACATCCTGTTACATGTAGTGTCATTGCGGCGTCATAAATGATTAATGAAGTATTGCTTAGCAGCCGCTATAAGTATTAAAGGATGCAGAGTACACATAAACAATAGCTACAGTAGCAGCCCACAACTTTCCCAGGCTTAGTCTCAGTAAGACACAAACCCACACACAACGTAGCTAAGTAAGTTAGTTTCAAGAGACGGCCAGAGCTCAGGCGTTTAGAGAATGGGACACTGCGTGCGGTTGTCGCATCTCCCGAGCACTCTGGCCACAGTACAATCCAAAGCGAACATCTGAGCTGCTATGTTTTCACAAAGACAGGACCAGGTTGTTGGTAGGAGCTGTAACGGGGCACTTCACCATAGGCCTTATGGCTGAGAGCTTGCACGTTTCCTAACACGAATTCTGCCGAAGCTGCGTAAATGAAGATGAGCATCCATCACCTGCTATGTGATTGCAGTTTCTGGGTAAACCATTCTTTGAAGACCTGCAGCGGATCCGGCCACTTTTATCGAATCCTCAAAATGGTTCTGCAAGGCAAGGAACCTAGGACCTGCATATTCACATTTTTTTGTTTAGCGCTAAAACAGAACAGCTGATATTACTACTGGCGCCATCTAGTTCTCAAGTGCCTAAAAAAAAAAAGGGCAACACTGTTGGTCGACAAGAGAGAACAAAATTTTTTGCATAAAGAATTTTGATAGCGTTTTGCTTTTTAAAAATATCTAAAAAAAGTCTTGTTAAAACCAGATTTATGAGCGAATCGCGAATCGCTCATGCGTGGACCACACCAACACTCTACGCATAATAATTGAGCAATCTGTGGAGTGGAGATCACCACTGTTTTTGGTGTTTATGGACTTCGAACGGGCCTTTGAAAAGAAAGAAATGCGATATGGTCGGCCTTGCAAAACCGCGGTGTTCCAGATAAGCTTGTGGAGCTTACGAAAGCTTTGTACGACAATGCCGCTCTGACAGTGCGTTAAAAGGGAAAATCCAGCACGAGATTCGAGATCAACAAAGGAGTGAGGCAAGGCTGCATCCTCTCGCCCTTGCTCTTTATCACAGTCCTCGACAGTGTACTCGACCGAACAAACGCAGAAGCCCAGGATGGCCTACAGTGGAGATTGGACGAAAAACTCACCGACCTCAACTACGCTGACGACATCTGCTTTACGACACATTCACTAGCTGGCGCGGCATCCAAACTTCGTCGCCTATTAGCAAATGCCAGCACGGTGGGCTTGAAGATCAACTTCAACAAAACAAAATCAATGCGCCTACAAACTGTAGACACAGTCCCGCTGCAAATAGAAACGGGCAACGATCGAGGATGTGGAAGAATTCTGCTACCTAGGCAGTTATATCACTAAAGATGGTGGGGCCGTAAGCGATGCTGCTGCACGTTTAAGCAAAGCGCAACTCTCATTCCGCAGACTAAACAAAGTCTGGCGATCGAACACATTGTCGCTTAACACCAAATTGAGGATTTTTAAAACGAGCGTCCTGCCCATCCTTCTGTATGGATCGGAAACCTGGCTGGTGTCAGATCGCATTGAAGGGAGACTGCAGGTCTTTGTCAACATAAGCCGCATCATTAGAGCCCTAGCAATTGACAGACGCCGTTGGGGGGACTTTCTTTCCGCCCTATGCTCCTCCTAGGGGCGACTACTCGTAAATGCAAAACTAAGCTCTACAGTAGTCTAGGAATAAATATATATATAAAACCAGATTTATGAATCACTCCAACAAAAGCTATCAAAATTTGTACAAATTGTCATTATTAAAGCTGCAGTTATGCCAATATCTACCGACAAGAAACAATGACAAGCCTCTGAAAAAGTTCCCTTTAGAGTCAGCCCAAAGAGCTACTCTTTTCTAGTTGCTTGAGAGCTCACTGTTCCCAGGCTTGCCGAACCCAAAGTTAGCATTTAATTGCTTGGAGCAAGATGCTGGCCCTCTAACTGCCCGATCTCAAAAGAAAACTTGCATCAAACCCAATTAAACACAATTGAAAATAGAAGCCCTAAACAAAAAGGGTCACATACCAAAAATTAAGTTGCTGAAAAAAAATAAAACATTAGTTTCAAAATTTAAAATTATGCATGTGCATGTGCATGTGAGCATCCATGTAAATAACTTACATGTAATAAAAATCCGCTATGGGACAATGTATGTATGACCGCGGCGGGGCAACGCATAAACCGGGCCTTGAGCCATGGACATGTTATTTCACTTACGGTTTGACGGACAACCTCAAGCGCGCTTTTCCATTTTCTGTTTTCTTAATTAATTTTGTTATTTTCCTTGCAGCCCAACAATAAAAAATGCAAGGAAAGGGGCCGGCACTGTGACAACAACAGGGTTCGGTCGGGGTCATTTATGGGATGCTGTCTGTAGCTAAAAGGGGTTGTCTCTAATCCAATTACCAATTGACCGCATCGGCTTAGCGCTTCGTGATCAGCGCTTGTTTTTGTTTTGTCTAGACTAGATGAAAGTTAATGAGCCAGACGTGGGTCTAAAGCGGCATGTCCATAGACCGCAAGGGCCGAACTTTCATCGTGCGCTTAAACAAAGCGAAAGTCGAAAGCTTGGCTTACTGCAGCATCATTCTAGGCGATCCAGATCGCTCTCATTCATAAACTGCTCAACATAGCCTTACAATAAAATACATAATACTAATATGATGGTTCGGGAAAGCCAGCTATTTTTGCAAAAATCAAGACATCCTTGTTTTTTCGAAATATCTCGAAATCTGTTCCATGAAAAATTTTTTGGACTGCATTTTCGGTTTTTTTACTACGGAAATGCCTAAAACATGCCAAAAATTTAAAAAAATTTTAAACTAGTGTAATCATAAGAATTCAGTAGTAGGACTTCTTATTAAGTTCAATTTTCTTATGTATTTTTATTTTTACAAAGACTGACCGATTTCTTTGTATCGGATTCAAACGAACATGTAGTATAATTATACTGACTGCTAGCTCTATATAAAGCTAAAGATGTAACGCACAATAGTAGCTCTGATGACGTCAATGACAGCTGTCCTTTGGGTGCTATTGAGTATTGAGATTTTTTCATTCCTTTTTTGTGTTTTTGCTATTCCTTTGTTAATTTTCCTGCTGTATGCGCTGATGAGGCAAGGCGCCTACTACGAGGGTTGCCTTTAAGGTTTTAATATTGGAAAAAATACACATTTATTTATTTATTGTATTGTCGCGTGTTTTGTATAAGGATTAATATTATAATAAAAATTGCAAAATAAATTTTATTTTTCAAAATAAAAAATAAAAAAAATTTGACTTTTCAGAATAAAAAATCAATTTTATTTTTCAATTTTTATAATAAAAATTAACATTTAAATATTATTTCATAAATCTTATTTTTAAAGTCAAAAAACAAGAGTTCAACTTGATTAAAATTGAAAATAAAAATTTGTGCTTATTCCGGATAGTCCTTTCACAAATATGATATATAGTGGCTTGCACTTTTAGCCAAAGCACTTTTATCGCTTTGATTTTTTTAACACCATAACTCTTATTTGCGATTTCCGCTAAAAACTGTAAGCCAGTTACAATTCAAATATCAACACTGAAAATGCTTAAATTAAGAAATAAAAGCCTTAAATCACGAACTGCATTCTTAAGCTGACAACAAAAAAAAAAGCTTGCGATACTTTCGGGACTACGATTTTTTAGGCAAAACGTTTTGAAACGTTCTAGAAATTTTGTAGGCTAAGCATTGTCAAATTTTAAATACACAATTAAAGTTATACCACACGTACTATTTTAAAATTATCAAAATATTTTATGAGCTTGTTTAATATAGATTAAAGATTTTTTTAAAAGTCGGTAAAGAAAATGACTAAAAAACGAAAAATACGTTTTTTTAAATTAAGCCATAACGCGTTAAGTTTAAAAACTGAAATTTTGCGAATAAATTTTATTTTGCCATATGCATCGAACTGCATCATTAGTTTTCAAAAATCGTTGGGAGCAGTTTTCAGTATCCAGCTAGACCCTTTAAGCGATATTTAATTTCTTAGCAACTGTTTTTCTTTACCGACTTTTGAAAAATCTTAAATCTGTATTAAACAATCTATATTAAACAATATGAGCCCAGTACCTTATCCAGCTAGACCCTTTCCAAACATTTTACAAATTTTTTGAGCTAAAAAAGTTAAAATTTTACAAAACCGTTTGAGCTTGTTTTAGTAAAATCTTTAAAAAAAAACTAGCGTGTCAGTAAGAAAACTTAATGGCAACATCAAATCTCAAGCATCATTCCTAATCATCAGTTCGAGTTTCGCCCGAAACACGGCATGCCGAAACAGGTGCACAGAGTGGTGCAACACATTCTTGACTCATTCGAGCAGAAGTGTTGCTGCGTTGTAGCGTTTCTAGATGTAAAGCAGGCATTCGATCGAGTTTGGCACGAGGGACTTTCGCAAAAATTTTAAATCCCACTTATTGCTCCTTTGTACCAATTACTGAAATCATATTTGGAAAATCGATCATTTACAGTTTCAGTTAAGAGTGAGCTGTCAAACAAGAGATCAATCCTTGCTGGGGTTCCACAAGGGAGTGTTCTTGCCCCATTTTTATATACCCTCTTCACCATGGACATGCCGCACTCCAGTAATCCATCCATCCTAACGGCGACTTACGCTGATGACACTGCGTTACTATCCTCGGCCACTTACGTCCAAGAAGCTGCTGATAGCCTGCAGATGGAACTGGTGAAAATAGAAAAGTGAGCAAAACGTTGGAACATTCAACTAAATGGAGACAAATCCTCATGCGTTCTGTTCACGCTTAGGTGAGATTCTTGTCCGCCGCTTACCATAAATGGGGCTACAATCCCATTTAAGAGCTCTCATCCGTATCTGGAAGTCCATCTGGATAAAAAACTTTGTTGGGGACAACACATTAATCATGCGGTAACAATGTGCAGGGCCAAACTCGCCAAAATGCACTGGCTTTTGGGCAGAAAAAGTAAGCTATCAATTTCAAACAAAATCACTCTGTACAAGCCATCATATCACCTAGTACGTGGACTTATGGAATTCAAGTTTGGAGAACGGCAGCAAAATCAATACTGAAGAGAATTCAAACACTCCGAAATTAAGCTCTACGCCATATAGCAGATGCTCCATGGGAATCTACATAAAGACCTTAACATAGGTTTCACAGGAGACAACATAAACCATCTGAGCGAGAGGTATGAGAGTAGATTGGAAACCCATCCAATTTCGTTGGCCTGTGCTCTTGCGGGTCATAGGCGAAGACTTCTATTAAAAGTTTAGAAATTTATTCTTTTTCAAAAAAAAATTATTAATATTTTAGTAAAAAAAATGTATGCATTAAAATTTTTAATTTTTAACAGACGCAAATAAATCAAACGAACTTAACAACGAAAGAGCAACACTTGGATTGCACGCAGCCGAAAAGTTCAAGGCCAACCCTCGCGTGCTATGCGCGCTGTTGAGCAAGATCTTTTGCTGCTTTGTAGTGTTTTTTTTTTCGTTTTTGTTGTCTTCTTTTTGCAGCAAGGCATGTGCCCCGTTACGGCTGCAGCTGCCTCTCTTTTGTGTAAACAGGCTCTCTCTCTATAGTTACGCATTGTCCGTAAGGCAATGCCGTAAAATGTGCCAATTAAGGTGTGCTCATTAAGGTAACAGCTCTGCTAAAGATGTCCCAGAATGAAAGAAATCACTACGCGATCAGCTGGCGCCCACACAGAAGTGGCGGACTTGCACAAGAGATCTTGGAAGGATCAAACTATACGCAGTCAAGTTTTTTTTTTTTTTTTTTGCATAAATTAGAAATAAATTCAAGACCGTTGTTTTTATTTATGCATAAACAGTTAATTATGAGCAACCCGTTATGTGACATACGACCTTTTTATGTATATATGAAAATATTTTTAAGTAAATATGCGCAAACGGGACACTTGAAATTACTTTTAATTGAAAAAAGACGAAAAAAAAAAAAATTGTTCAAAAAAAAGTAAAGGCGCAAAAACAGACAAGCGCACAGGGAAAAAACTGCCGTAGAAACTCCCTAATTACAAACGGGATTTGGTAGCGCCTGGGAAAGGTTTGCCACCAAGCCCAACAACATATGTACATTAACTTAACTAACAAGTTTCCACTGCCAGCAAAAACTACCAGACGACACAATCGAATTTTCTTTAAATATTTGTACTAGCATTTTCACCTTAAACCAATACTAGACATTAGGTTGCATCGAGCTATCTAGCTGGCTTGCTTAGACCCCGCCAAACTACCCTAAGCATAAAATTATTATTTAAACAACTGTGCAAATACAAATTATGCTGGGGGTAAGTTTCCTTTTTTTTTAATCCAATTTTTTTGTTAAATTCTAACTCGAAAAACCCCGCTAAGCCGGCAATCATAATACAAACAATACAATAAAAATTTAACGCAATGGGGCGCTATTGTTGTCCAATTGAAGCACCTGAAAAGCGCACTGGAAAAGCAAACACCCCCCCAGCTACTGTAGAGAGCAATCAAAAAAGCAAGTTTCGTAACGGCGCCATGCTGACTCCGTCGACTCAACTAATGTGCGCTGCAGTTTGCAACACTAGTTTTTTCGTTTCTATCCAGATCCTGATCCTTTATAATCCCTTTCGCTTTATGGCACTAACAAACGTGCTTTTGTTACTTTAAATAGCATTTTCCAAATCAATGCACAGACATAAAGCCTTTCGGTTGCGCTGTCAATTGCACAACTCTGCAAAATTATTTGTAAAAAGGGCAAAGAAATTGGATCAGTGTCCGGCGTGCCGACAAAGAAGCATGCTGTACCCGCTTTTTTTTTCGTTTAAAATTAAAATTTGTACACTAAGGTTGAGGTGTGTGGGTGTTAGCAGTGTTAGAGGTCGTTGACAGCCCATCACAATTAGTAGTTCCGATCGTAACTACAACCTAATTAATCGATCGTGCGCCGGAAAACGAATCCGAACATTTTGTACGATTTCGTTTTGAAACCGAATGTTTCTTCTCCTTTTTCTCCCAAACCCTTGTTTACCTCTTTTCGGACTCGCTTATGTTCCTCCTGAGCTGTGGGTATGCGATCTCAGCATTCGTCTGCAGATTTGCTCTTAATGTGATCAAGCTTGGCCACACCCGCCGTCATCCTTAGCATTTTCTCAGTCGCAGATAATTTACTCTCGTACGTTTTATACATCATCCAACATTCGGACGCATACAAGAGTGCGGGTCTAACGACTGTCGCGTACAGCTTGCCTTTCAATTCCCGTGGCTTTTCTTGTCGCAAAAAGCGCTAAAGTTTTCTCGCCACTTCATGCACCCAACACTGGTGCGATGTTTGATGTCATCATTGCATGTAGCTTCGCTATTTACAACCGAGCCTAGGTACTTAAATTTGCTGCCTATAATCAATTTTTCCGCGACTATATAGATATCCGTATTTGGTCTTTCTGGATCTGAAAATTGACAGGGGAGCAATTCTGTCTTTTTTACGCTTATTTTCAGTCCACGATCCGTCAATATCTTATCCCAAGTTGATACAGCATTTTGCAGGGCTACGATACTGGTGCTACCCAGAATTACGTCATCTGCGAAAAGGAGGAATATTTCAGTTTTGTCGCCGATTTGTTTAAACCGTCGGTGGCGTAGCGGTAGCGTACTCGCTTTACAAACCGAAGGTCGGTGGTTCGAGTCCCTGCAGTAGCACTGGTACATTTGCCTAGCACTGGCACCGCTAGCTCAAAGACGCTATTTGCCCAAGAAAGTCTTTATTAATTCAAGACACCGCCGTTCGGATTCGGCTATAAACTGTAGGTCCCTGTTCTCTTCGAACAGTCATTAATAGAGATGCCCAATGCTCCGCCCAGGGGCGACTGACTAAATAGTCAGCCAGGGAAATTATTATTATTATTGTTTTAACAAGTAGGACATGATGATATTAAACAGCATAGGACTCAACACACTGCCTTGGTGGACTCCCACCTTAACACTGAATTCGTCCGGCTCACCAGCTATACATCTAACTTTAGTTCTGGCATCATCCTACATGTCCATAATCATGCGGACGTAAACTTCTGGTACATCATGTGCTCTCACGGCCAACCAAATCAATTCACGAGGGACTCTGTCCAAGGCTTTCTCCAAGTCGATGAACACAAGGAACAGGTCTTTTCGGGCGTCCCGGTGTTTTTCCATCAGTATCCGAAGACACTGAATAGCATCAATAGTTTATTTAGCTTCCACAAAGCCACATTGATTGTCTTGCAACCTTATAATGTTTTTTAGTCGGTTGAAACCGAATGTTTGGTGTTTTCACCAAACCGAATTTTTCATTTGGTTTGAAATCGCATGTTTTGTTGCAATGGGAATAAAAACGAATTGGCAAAATAGGTATAAAAAAGTATAAATTTTATACTGAAAAATTTATTAAATAGTCTTTGATATTCACATACATTTTAACATTTTATGCGAATTCGTTAGGAAACCTTATGTTTGGTGCTGCCAATTCCACCAAACCGAACTTTTCATGTGGTCTGAAACCGAGAAACTAAAACGAATCGGCAAAGAAGCTTTAAAAAGGTACATATTTTATACTGACACTTTTTTTTTAAATATTCTTTGATATTTTTAGATTATATTTATGCCAACCTAAAATTATATATTTATTGACCATTATTTTTTATTATTTTTTTCTGACAACCCAAAAATTAGCATACGTTGTGCATTTTGTTGTGTTTGTGCATGTGTGCGTATCACATACACAAAGAAAATTGTCCTTTTAACAAAAAAAGGCTAAGTCGTGTTTAATTTTAATAAATATTGTTGCTAAAGTAATATATTTGTGTAATTTTATTTAAAAGATATAATAATAAAGAACTAGCATTTTAATGAAAATTAAATGCAAACAACATGTAGGTACTAATAAAAAGTTGTACAGCTGCGGCAACCCTGTCAGCTGTTTTGTATCAAATAAAAATAATTCCGCGCCAACGCAACAGCGGAATTTATTGGCAAAATAGGACAAATATACGAATTTATCGATAGTGAAAATATGCGGTTATCGACAACAAAAAAAATCGTTTTCCGGAGCACGCAAAAACGAATCCGAATGAATCAGCAAGGAACTCGGCCTCTAAGTGCCTTGCACGCAAATACCCGCCCCGCCTTTGGTAGGGTGATAACTTAACTTAACTGGCCTATACAGCCCTAATGGATCTCAGCCTGGTGCAACATTTTCCTCTAGGCACTTCTGCATTGCGCGCGCCTTCGGCAGTTAATAACACCAAGGCCACTTGGTCCTGCCCACGCAGCCGTGGTCTTCCCCTTCTCCGCTGAGCGCCAAATATTGCATCGAACACCATGGAGTTTCCGCATCCATACGAACTACATGACCCACTACGTCAATATCGCCGTATAGCTCATACAGCTTATCGTTCCATCGAGCACGATAATTATCGGCACCAAAGATCTTGCGCATCATCTTTCTCTCGAACACCCCAAGAGCAACTGTATCCAACTGTCTTACCGTCCAGGCCTCTGCGCCATATAAGACCACTGGAAGAATGAGTGTCGCAAAGAGCGTCAGTTATGTCTACCGAGAGAGGGCTCTGCTGTTCATTTGGCTACTGAGCCAAAAGTAGCACCTGTTGTTATTCCTCGCTTGATCTCCAGACTGACATTATTGGTGTTTGTTAACGCGGAGCCAAGACATTTAAAATTTCTTTACAGACTCAAAGCTATAGCTCCCTGCAGTCAGCTGAGAATCAAGACGCCGCGATTCTCTACTGGAGCACACCATAAACTTGGTCTTGCGCTCGTTTCTCGCTAAACCCACTTAAGCTGATGCTGACACTTGGTGCGCCCGATGATATCAATGGCATCGGCGTATCCAAGCAGTTTGACCGAGCTATTCGTTAATATTGTGCCCGTCCTATATACATCAGCCTTTTTTATAATGCTCTCCATTAGGAGATTGAAGAGAGTGCAAGAGAGCGAGTAGAGTGCTGCCAAGTTTTATAATCTATGCTTGGGTCAACAAAGCATTGAAGGCTTTCACGCTCAATTAAAAATTTAAAGCAACTCATCTCTTAGCGGTTGCCTACATACGTCATACAGCCAATTGTATTGAACACTGTATCCCCCAAAGCCCATTCTGGATTGCTCAAAACGGCGAAGAGTGCTTTCTTCAATCCCCAAAGAGAGCGCACTTTTACAACGTGGCTGTTGATCATCCCTGTTGTAGCCCTACAATTAACACTTTGCGGGGCCACCTTGTTGTACCCCCTCTCACCGTTTGGAATATAGATTTCCAAAAGGAAAAAAAAACTAGTATGCCTTGAATTGTTTGTCTGTATTTGAGAAATTCTATTTTAAAGAAATTTACAAAATTACCAAATAAGAGGAAGTGCGTTTCAATAAAAATTCCACTCCAAGGTTAATGCCAACATAAAGAAATAGCTAATAGCTAATTTTTAGTATAAATTTCAACTTTTAAATGCCTTATTTTTTGCAAATATTTTAGGTTGTAGATATCATTGCGTTTTGAAAAAAATTACTTTCGGATATTTGTAACTAGTACGAAATATTACGCATTAATATATTTTGAGGGTAAGCAAAAACAAGATTGTGGCTTTAATATAATTGAAAACAGGCTAAATACTTACTGCTGCAATGTCTGATGAATTTGAAATAACGAATCACACAAGGCACTGCAGTTGCGAGGAGTCTGAAAATGATGGGAATTTAGCAGATGAACGCGCCACTGACAACAATGTGCCGCCCAGTGAAGAAACTAGATTTTGCCTTGGCAGCCCTTCGGATGCTGAATCAGTTACAGATGATGAGACATACCAAAGCTCAAGCGGTAGCGATAGTAGCGAAACTGATGCAGATAGTCAAAGTGCTTATCGTCATGGCGGCTATCATTTGATTAGCTCTGGCGACATCTTTAAAAATCGCTATCATGTGCTAAAAAAGCTGGGCTGGGGTCACTTTTCCACCGTCTGGCTATGCCACGATGCGCTTACACAACGCTATTGCGCTGTCAAGGTGGTCAAATCCGGCAGAATTTATAGGGAAACGGCACGCGATGAGCTTGAGCTGCTGCGTGAGCTGCGCAAATATGAGTGCCATCAATTTTATGCACGCATAATTGATCTCAGAGATGAATTTCATATCAGTGGCGTAAATGGAACACACCAATGTATGGTCTTTGAGGCTATGGGTGACACATTGCTCACACTCATACAACGCTCAAACTATAAAGGTTTGCCATTGGTAAATCTTAAGCAGATAATGAAGCAGGTGCTGGAAGGACTTGCTTATATGCATAAATATTGTAAAATGATACATACGGATCTTAAACCAGAGAATGTGCTAATTGCTTCCGATGACATAGACTTACGCATGCAGGCCAATGTGGCTTGCAATCAATATATGGCGCGAATCGATAAAACTGGCAACTATGTGTTACCTGACACAAATGCTCAATACTGCTCCCAATCGCAGTCGCGATCTGATGGTGTCAAGTTGAGCAAAACTGCAAAGAAACGCATGCGTTGCCGTAATAAGCGTGCCATAAACTTCTTTAAGTGTCATCGCGCCATGCTGCGCAGAAAGGGTATCGAAGATTTGCTATCGCTTGCACGTCGGGGCCTCTTGACGTACGCTATGGCGGCGGCAGGTGTGACAAACCAACTGCCCTTTTTGCCTTTTGAGAACTATAACATACTGTGCGATGACGACTTGTTGCATGTGGAGCAGTTGGAATGCCAGCAACAGCAGCTGAATACACTGCCTGACGGAGTCGTAGCAGCTATGGCTGCAAGCATGCTAATGGAGAGCCGCAAGGGAGTAGCGCCAGCTGGTTTTAAGATACATAGCCAGGCCTATAAGTGCTCCAAAGGCGGTGCTGCCAAACATAAAGAGCTAGACAAAAGCGCTACATCAATATTAAAGCATGTCTACGAACTTTTGCTCAAGAGCTCTGATATGTGTAAGCTGCTGATAAGCAGTCCAAAGAATTTTATGCTACATATAAAGCAGCTTATTGAAGCTGAGCATTTTAATTGCAGCAGCTATTGTCAGCCAAATAAGTACGAGCGCTATAAAAAACGCCAGCCAACTAATGTTAGATGCAAGTTTAGAACACGCTACGATTACGCCGAGCCTGTGAAAGAGCCTAGCGAATCCAGCTTGGATTTATTCAATCGCAAGGATCCAGCGAAACACGCTTGTAGGCTAAACATTAAAATTGTTGATATGGGCAATGCTTGCTGGGAAGACTATCATTTTACCGAAGATATACAAACACGCGAATATCGTGCTTTGGAGGTTATACTCTCCGCTGGTTATACGAATGCGGCGGATATATGGAGTGCTGCCTGCATGTTCTGGGAGCTGGCCACAGGCGATTTTCTCTTTGATCCAAATGCGCGTGAAGGCGATGCTAATAAGGATGCAATGCATTTGGCCACTATAGTTGAGACGTGTGGCTGCATACCGCAAGATCTTTTAAACGGTTACTATCGCAAGGATTTGGTTAAGGCAAATGGAACTCTGCGTAATGTACGCGACTTAAAGCGACGTGACTTAACCGAAACTCTTGTGAATGACTACAAATGGAAATATAAACAAGCACGCAGTTTTGTTGAGTTTCTCATGCCCATGTTGGATACAAATCCAGTTACACGACGCTCAGCTATCGTTGCCATGAATGATGAATATTTAAATTTAAGCCAAGCAGAAATGGATGAAATTGATGGCCAATTGACTAACCCAAATCATTAACGTGCCGCCGCCGCATCATGTGCATATGATTACACTTTTATTGAAGCTACTGTATAAAAATTTCATGTCCGCCAAATATATTTATAACGCATATTTGTAGTTTTTTTCATTTCTTGCTCTTATTCCAATTTTAAATTGAACAATAATAGGAAAATAGTAAATAGTTTTTCTTTAAACAGTAATTCATGCTTTAAACCATAATAATCTTCATTGGTTAACATTTCATTATCTACTCTTTTATGCTTAACAACAATTTGATTAAAATATACTTACATATATATTAATAACAACAAAAATCTTAAACTACTACCACTCTTCAAGTTCCGAACCAAGCGCTTTATCACCGTGAACTTCTTCATAATAAGTTAACATGTTTTGCGCTTTAATATGTTCTACTGCAGCATCGTGTTCAAGGTTATGGTAGTCCATAAAAAGCCTTACTGTCCATAATGGACACAAACCATCAGCACAGAGCGCAACATGGGGTTCAAAACCGTTTTTGGCATAGTTATCTATCAGTTTTCTAGCCATGCTAAGGCGAATAACATCGCTAAGCAAATCCGCAATATCAATAAGTCCAATGTCCTCGTAAGAGTCTACACTAGTCTTGTGCTTATTTTTTTCAAAAAATGCATCAAAGTATACACGATATTTCTCGAAAGTTGCCAAAATTTCATCTTCCGTCAGCGGCAGTAATAAGATTTTTACTTGAGGCGGTTTTCCACGGACTGCATTTAATGCAAACTTGGAATACCTTTCCAATGTAGATTCATATATATTTGGTAAAGTTTCGTCGTACAATTTGCGTACGGCAATCGCACATTCGCGATTTTCCTTGCTGCGGCGTTTACTATCATCCAATATGAAGTCTTTGTAGCGCATAGGTTTTGCATGCGAACGTGCCGGTCGACTAGTAGCTGCTGATCGCTTTGGATTGAGTTTGGTATTATTGGTTTCCCTAAAAATTCTTTGTTTCATTTCGGAAACGCTTGGCTTAGTCCATTTTTGAAGTTCCACAGCCTGTGGCTTTGCATGCGAACGAGCCGCTGGACTAGCAGCTGCTGATAGCTTTGAATTGAGTTCGATATTATTGGTTTCCCTAAAAATTCTTTGTTTCATTTCGGAAACGCTTGGCTCAGTCCAATTTTGAAGTTCCACAGCCTGTGGCTTTGCATGCGAACGTGCCGCTCGACTAGTAGCTGCTGATAGCTTTGGATTGAGTTCGATATTATTGGTTTCCCCAAAAATTCTTTGTTTCATTTCGGAAACGCTTTGCTCAGTCCAATTTTGAAGTTCCACAGCCTGCGGCGTTGCTGCTCCTTTGTCATCCAGTGGCAAATGTTTAACTTCTATCTGTAGCACTATATCTCTGGTGGGCATGATCGTGTCCTCCATAAGTGTCATTATAGACAATGTAAGACCATGTACTGCTTTTATGTGTATTTTAATATTGGACGACTCAATAAACAGTTCACTGTTGAAGTTAGCAATACCCTCCCAGTCCTTCCAATCTATGTCTTCGCATATGCGCATCAATTCGGATTCAATTTGCAACATATTAATAGAGGACAGCCAGTTAGACATATTTAGGCGCGGTAAAATTTTGATGATACAAAAGAGTTTGTGTTGCTTGTACTTAAATTTTTGAAAAATAAGGCTAAAATCCCCTACGGCCTGCAGTTCCAAGCTTGTCATGTTGGCTAAATGACCTTTTTTTATCCAAATAACGCGCGCTAGTAAGCAAGCCGATAGCTATAAATACTTATGGTAGTAAGCTGCCAACTCGATTGAATTTAGCGTAAATTGTGTAAGCAACTCTGTTTTTTCGCTCAACTAACTATGCACTAGTGTTTGTAAGACTGGCGGTTGGCTGTTTTGTGTACAAACTCTGGTACGCTGATAAGCAGTGCAGCTTATATACAATCTGAAGGATCCAGCCAAACACGCTTATAGGCTGTGCATTAAAATCGTTGAGATGGGCAATGCTTGCTTGGAGCACTATCATTTTACAAACACGCGAAAATACGGAGGATCTATGGAGTGCTACCTGCATGTTCTGTAAACTGACCACAGGTGATTTTCTTTTTAATCAAAATGCGCGTCAAGGCGATGCTAATAAGGATGCAATGCATTTGGCCACCATAGTTGAGAGTTGTGGCTGCAAACCGCACGATCATTTTAAACGGTTACTATCAAAAGGACTTGGAACTCTGCGTGATGTTCACGATTTCAAGCGACGTGACTTAACCGAAACACTTGTGAATGACTACAAATGGGAATATAAACAAGCACTCAGTTTTGTTGAGTTCCTCATGCCCATGTTGGTTACATATCCAAGTACACGAGGCTCAGCTTTCGTTGCCATGGCTCAAGAATATTTGAATTTAAGCCAGGTAGAAATGGATGAAATTGATGGCCAATTGATTAGATAAATCATTAACGTGCCGCATCATGTGCATATGATTACAGTTTTATTGAAACTGGTGTATTAAAATTACATGTCCCCCAAATATATTTATAACGCATATTTGTAGTTTTTCTTTGCATGCTAAACAATATATATTTATGCTAGTATTAAATTGGAAAATAACAGGGAACATTAGCAAAACAAGTTCAATTATTATATTCATTAAACAGTAACATTGCCAATTCATTAATTATGTTTACAATTTGATTTGTTGCATTTATAAAAATAACGTTAAAAAAAACTTTAAAATTCTACCAGTCTTCAAGATCCGAATCGAGCGTTTTATCACCGTGAACTTCTTCATAATACGTTAACATGTTTTGCGCTTTAATATGTTCTACTGCAGCATCGTGTTCAAGTTTATGGTAGTCCATAAAAAGCCTTACTGTCCATAATGGACACAAACCATCAGCACAGAGCGCAACATGACTAAAATCGTTTTTGGCATAGTTATCTATCAGTTTTTTACCCATGCTACGGCGAGTATCTGTGCTAATGAAATCCATAATATCAATAAATTCAATGCCTTTATAAGAGTCTACATGAGTCTTGTGCATATTTTTTTCAAAAAATTTATCGAAGTATGTACGATACTTCTCAAATGTGCTCAAAATTTCATCTTCCGTCAGCGGCAGCGTCAATATTTTAACTTCAGGTGGTTTTACACGGACTCCACTTAACGCATACCTTAGCAAACTTGATCCATTATCATTTGGTGAAGAGTCGTTGCCGTCAGGTTCGGGCATTTCCTTGGAGCTGCGTTTATTATCTTTCAATACAAAGTCTTTGTAGCGCAAACGTTTTGCACGCGAACGTGCCGGTCGACTAGTAGCTGCTGATGGCTTTGCATTGATCTTCGGACTGAGTTCGGTGTTATTGTTGTTGAAAATCTTTTTCTTAGTTTTTGAATCTTTTGCCTTAGTCGAATTTTGAAGTTCCACAGTCTGCGGCCTTGCTGCTCCTTTGTCATCCAGTGGCAAATGTTTAACTTCTATCTGTAGCACTATATCTCTAGTGGGCATGATCGTGTCCTCCATAAGTGTCATTATAGACGATGCAAGACCATGTACTGCTTTTATGTGTATTTTAATATTGGGCTCAATAAACAGTTCCGTGTTGAGCTTAGCAGTATTCTCCCAGTCCTTCCAATCTATGTCTTCGCATATGCGCATCAATTCGGATTCAATTTGCATCATATTAATAGAGGACAGCCAGTTATACTTATGTAGGCGCGGTAAAATTTTGATGATACAACAGAGTTTGTGTTTTTTGTACTTAAATTTTTGCAAAATAAGGCTAAAATCGCCTACGGCCTTCAATTCTAAGCTCGACATGTTGGTTAAATAAACTTTTTATATATGACGCGCGCTGGCTCAACAAGCTGATAGCAATAAATTTTCAAGGTAGTAAGCTGCTAACTCGACTAATTTTAGCTTAAATTGTGTTAGCAGCTCTGTTTTTTCGCTCAAATAACTATTTTCTGGTGTTTGTAATACTGACGGTTGAATGTTTTGTCTGCAAACTTTGGAACGAACATTGAAATATACATACATACACACAGAAAAAATTATTTTTGGAGTTTTTCGTAAATTTTATTTATATATATTTATGAAGCTGCAAAGTAATAAGCTGCCAACTTCTTTATAATTTTTCCTTTATTTCTGATGGCAAGGCTGCCGGTACACAGCTGTTTTTTCGTTCAAGCAGCTGTATTCTAGTGTTTGTAAGTCTGACGGCTGGCTGTTTTGTTTGTGAACTTTGTAACGACAATTGTATTATATATATGCACACATATACATATACACGCATACAACAAGAGCTGTGTCTTTTGTAAGTTTTATTCATATTTATTTGACAGATTTGTGTGCTCTATGGCCTTTTAAGGTTGCAGCGTAGTGTACGTGAGTGTGAATTATATAAAACGCGCGTAAATTGGCATATATGTATAAAATTTTGATAAGAACTGCAACGCAACTGATAAAACAAACAGCCATATAAAAACCCATGCGGAAGCAAGTAACACAGATACACCTGGGCAGGCAGACAAATCGTCACTCAAGATTTTTAGACGCTACCAACTACTAAATACACTTAACATAGCGTACATTAAGTATTTGTAAGGTACGCTGTTTACAATTTTGTTCTATGAATAGTGTGTCAGAAATCTCCTTCAATCAAAACGGCAGTATTTTGGTACTCAATCTCAGCCAGCTATAAATTTAAGATTTTCTTGCTTGCAACGGAGACACGGGGTTCCTCTAGCTGCATTGATTACCTTTCTCCTAGGAGCTTCTTCATCTCTACGCAGCACACAGCTTAAGTACGTTAATGTCATCGTAGAGGTTACTTTATTAAACGTGTTGGTCGACGTCAAGCGGTAAATTGCTATAGATCAAACAAAGTACTTCCTACTTATACACTTTAACGACTCTAAACCAGATAGCGTTATTGCCTGTGCTTCAGCACTATAAAGTAAGTGGGTGAAGGTGAGAGTCCTGAAAAGTTGTCCTTTTTTGCGTTTTTTACGAAACTACTGAAACCAAAGTCGCAAAGCTGATCCCGCGTTTGTTCCGCATAACTGACCCAACGATACCATAATATTTGGCGTAGCCAACCTCATGCCTAGCATACACCCCACCAATTCATTGTCTTAAACAATTCTGAACGAATTATGCAGCTTTCTAAATCAAATGAGATTTCTAGAGATATTTGGCACACTGCTGGATTACTTTACACTACATTTCGAAAGTGTAAATAGCTTTTTAGCCTTCAAACCTACGCAACAAATTCAAACTATCATGTACACAGACATAGAGCCACCTTATTGCCTTATCAGCTTATCTGACGATTTACATTAACTTTTAGAGCACACGGCATGGCCAGTACTACATAATACAATCTACTTTATTTATTTTGCTCCTAAATAGCTTGTCTATTGACTAATTAACACTCTATTACCAGACTAAACAAGTAACTGGAGTTGGCTATTCTCTGCGGTTTTTGAGCGGTCTTTGGGCAATTATTTAATGTCGTCAACTGCACTTTTGTGCCGCAGACATTATTTACATTTGCGCTTGTACAATACATGGAGAACGCATTGGCTGGAACAGCAGCAAAAAAGTCTAACAAGCCAGTCACTACAACATCAGCAACAAGTTAAGGTGCAACATCAGAGGCAAATTTCTCGTGGTTATCTAAGGTGAGTGCTTTCGAGTCAATTATTAAAAATAGTTAGACTTAACTACTAAAGTTTGGTTTTTCTTAGCAGTAAGCCAACAATGGAGCCCGCAGATGTGTTTCATGGAGTGACGGATCGCTTTAAGGGCGTAACTGTGAATGAAAAGAATGTAATTATTGGAAAAGAGCAGTTTTCACAAAAACTACAGAGTAAGTTGTAAATCTCTAGCTTGTAATGCACATTTTATAGCATGCACTTGTACAGAATCTTTGGATTACTGGAGCAGCAATAAGAACCGCGCCATTTGGTTTAACGTCTACAAGGATCAGGCTGAGTGGGTGCCTATATTAGCCGCAGCCGGTTTTGATTTTCATCATGCACGCGTCGGCGTTGTTGTCATGTATCGTTGGCTGCCTACACATGAGGAAAGCAACTTGCCCAGCTATGCGCACACGCTACTTGGCGTGGGCGGTTTAATTATTAATGAGAATAATGAGATTTTGGTTGTTTCTGAACGCTATTCTTTGGTGCCAAATAGCTGGAAGCTGCCCGGTGGCTATGTAGAGCCGCGAGAGAATCTCATTGATGCGGCCATACGTGAAGTGGCCGAAGAGACTGGAATAAATTGCACATTTCGTTCAGTAGTTTGTTTGCGTCATTCCCATGGCGGTTCCTTTGGCTGCTCCGACATCTATATGGTAATTGGTTTGAAGCCACTAAATCTCGATTATAAACGCTGTGAGCGTGAGATTATGCATGTGCAATGGATGCCAGTGGCAGAATATCTACAGCATCCTCAGGTGCATGAAACCAACAGACATTTTGTGCGCACTTACCTGGACTATCAGCAGCGGGGCCTGGTTGTTACTTGTCGTTCTGATGTGCACAAGGTGCTTAAGAGAGAGTACAAATTATATTATGTAGATTCGCAAGAGCAGCAGGCCAAAGGCGCTGATCAGCCTCAAAGCTTAGTCTAAATTTTGTCATACAAAACTTACAATAATGCTAGTTAAATATACATTGTATATAGCAATCAATAAAAGCAATAAAATTGCATTGCACACTTTAAATTTTTATTTTGTAAATGTTATCTAATAAAGTTTTGCTACATTGGAAACATTGTCTAGCTCTCTTTCGTTCTATGCACAAATTCCTCTATAGGCCGCTCAGCTGCGACAATGGCCAAACGCGACAGACAACACGGCTTCTTATCAGGCCTAATGGTATGGCGCCGTAGTAACGCGAATCGGTGCTATTTCCCTTATTGTCACCCTCAATCCAAACACAGCCACGCGGCACATAGTCCGTGATTACAGTACTCGTAACAGGCTCAGTGGACGATTCCGCCTCAAGCGGATACGGCTTTTGTGTGATTACGGGTTCGCCCGAAACAGCTACAATACGCTTGCATATATACTGGTTTGCATTTACCGGTGAAACAGCTATAATGATGTCGCCAGACTGATATTTTCTCCAGAACTTGGATAAGCGCTCTGTGAGCAATACATTGTCCGAGGACAATGTGGGCTGCATTGAGGGTCCCTTACACTGCACGTCAAATAATAGAAATAATTATGAGTTTACGATTAATTCAATTTATTAAGCTTACCAGCACAAAATCACCCAAATACTCAAAAGTACAATGGGTTATACAAGCGTATTGTATGGCATAACGAGCCAAAGTGCCCAAACGGGAGAGCACATTTGCGCCAAACTTCATAATTGCAGCAGCCAAGTAAATCCTGGTTGCCTATTAAGGTCAATGCATGCCAACTGTAGTTTGTAATTCAAAAGAAAAACGTTTTATTTGGTTGGAAGAACAAAAACTGCCTTGGCTGCGTCTTGCTAGTGCTCTTAAGACATTGCGAACAGCTGATTAGTGAGCGAACAGCTGGGCTGCACACTTACCTAAAACTGTGAGCACTGGGCGGGATATTCAAAAATTACCAACACTAATAATAAAAGCACGTTAAAATTTATTCATTTTTTTATTTATACAGACACAACAAAGAAAACTATGTATTTATTTATATTTGTTCAGAATTACAGCTTTTGAACGTATCTTGCTTTGTCAGGTATAGTTCACAATAAATTTCAATGTAATTTGACTGTATTTTGTTTGATACAGTGAAAAATTCAATATTTTGCACATTTACTATGCATAAGACTTAGTTTTAGTGCACGATAGTTGCCAAATTCCATTTTAAAACAATAAAACTTATTTTAAATACACATAAAGGTAAGGTATAATATTTAAGAACCTATTAGAATATATAAGCCAATGCACAAGCTCGATAATTGGTTTTTGTTACATTTTGGAAGTATGTACTGTTGCTGCAAAATATTTGGTAACTTATAAAAGAAAATATGTTTATATAAATAAATACATGCAACTTTTGGAAATACAAATCTATGTATATATAAACTTTAAGCGTCACATAATTTAAATTAAGCTTAATTAATGAAAAATAAATATAAAATATACAGAGTACTGCACTTCAAAATATTGCTGCTACTGCTGCTGCATATGGAACGCACAGCTTGGACTTCAAATAAATACAAAGCGAGCCTAGAACGCAATTCTCAAGCTTCGCTTGATCTGTAACTTTAACAGAATTATACACGTAAAACTTAAAAAAAAATAATAATATATATCAAATAAAATCAGCTAAAATTCGACTATTATCAGTTTTGTTTTGGAATCAAGTATTGTTGCTTAGTGCTTTAAGTTGCTGACTTGTTTTTTTTTTTCAATAACATTTTAAAGTTGTTTTTACTCCAATTTCTTGCCGCCAGCAGCTGCTTCTGCCTTTCGCTTTTCGAGTCGCTCGCGCACATCAATTGCAGCCAGATCATTGCCAGCAACATAGGCATGCATTACAGAGATCAAGGCCTTCAGCACGGCAAAGGGGCCTGTAAGGAAGGCGAGTATTTTGAACAAAGATGCGCCAAATACTGAAAAAAAAACAAACACACTGTTGTAGTATAATTAAACGTAAATGGCAGCGCATGTTACTTACTCAAAGGTCCGTAAGTAAAGTTCAAGAGATACAGGCAAACATAGAAGAGCTCATTGACACAACACATAAAAGTAAGCACATCTTTCTGGTAATAAATGCGCATAATAAAATTATCGTTGACTTTGTGGGATTGCCGCCCTACAACAACGCTCCTGAAATTAAAAAATTCAAATTGTTAAATATCTATGTACATCTTGCATATTTTGTCGCTCTACTTACGTTTGCATAAAGAGCCAGTGACAGGCCACATCTATAGCAATTGAAAGCTGGAACCAGAACATATAACGTGGATAGAAATAGGCTAAGGTAACCAGCAAGCCAGTTGTGCCACAACGATCTGTCAGCTGATCCAGCATGGCACCAAAGCGTGTACCTATTAGGATAATTTATAACGAGTATAATTAGTCGTAAGATAAACTTCAAGCATAAATCTTGTAGTTTATAATCAAAATTGAAAACATTTTTCGAAACTAAAAATCTGAAAACTGCGCAACTTAGAGGCTTGAAGGCAAATTGGGAATAGTCTTCATTTGCATAGTTATGCAAATCGAAATTTATATTAAAGGAATCGAGTTTTTCGAGTTACAATCTTGTTGCAATCCTACCTAAAAATGGAAAGGTGTATATGACGAGTTTTAACTTGCTTCTTTGAAAGGTTTCGAATTAATTGTTAAAGCCCTGCTGCGGCGAACTGAGGGTGGCATTCCCCTAAACTAAAAAGAGCTTTCATATTTTAGTTTTTTGTGACTGCCGCTTTTTAAACAGTTCTACAAATAACTTATTTATTGTGCACATTGTTTTCTAAATTTCCTAACAATACGTTATATGGTTGCGACCTAAGAACCCAAGAACTGTTTGAATAAAATGTGTATTTTTTTCGTCGATATTTCGAAATTTACGACTTAAGCCAATTCATTTTGTTTTATGTTTAAATTATAAGACTATTTTGGGGCAAAATCATTATTATTGCGAGCACGGCGAATCATTTTATTAAATGACAGCTGGACAAACAACAATAATATGGATTTTCTCGTATTTCTAGTGTAGTGTCTATATTTGTATATAGTATATACCTTGTTCAATGAAGGAGCATAGTTCATATGGCTGGCATTGAAAGACCAACCAAGGTGTTATAAAATTTTGCGATAAAATTATAACATAGACTATGGCTATATATAAAGTATGGCAATTACAGATAAGTTAGTGAGGGAGTATGCAAGTACATAGCTACACACATACATGTCGTACGTACATATGTATAAATTCAAAGCGGGCATTTTGCCTAGGCCCCAAATGTGGAGACACGTACAACATACGTCATTTAGAGAATGTCTATATATCAAATGTATATAGAAAAAATGTGTTCACAGAGAGTTGAATCTTACTTTGATTGAAGGCGCGTGCAGCATGTCCGTCAACAGCATCCAGTAATGCGCTGATTATATAACACCAGCCGGAGATCACATAGTTCGTGGCCATAAACCAAAAGGCTATTAAAGCCAGTACAATGCGCGCATAGCCTGCAAAAAAATATACAAGATAGTATTAACTCAAAAACGTCACAAATGAGGCAATCAATAAGGTGATAATCAGAGCTGTGCCAGAAATCTCTAGACAGTAAGTTATTATTTAAGTATTTTGTAGATTTCCAAAGCGCTCTCTTAACGAATTGCTTAGGGTAGAAAATCGGCTGAAAGAAATTTGCGGCACATTGAGGTATATCATTGAATATATGAACATTATATTGAATGCGATAATCGGTAAGGTGATAACCGGAGGCGTGCCGCCCGTCACGAAACAGGCAATAAGCATCCTGTCCATACCCAACCCGTTATTTTTTTTCAATTTAAGCCGAAATGTGTTACTTTACTTGGCGAAGGCAGCAACCACTAAGGAGTGCCAGAATCCTTAGGATGGTAACGCATAGATTAAATCTTCTGATGAAACCTTTGGCACAAGAGATTTCTGGCACAGCACTGACAATTAATCTAAGAGCATTGTCATGGTGATTGCTAGTTAGAAGTTCACATGAATGTATATATGTAGTTGTATATAATAGTGTGCTTATGTGCATGTGTGTCTGTATGTACATAAATTTTGCATTTTACAGGTTGCAGCCCGCGCAATGTCGTTTTTGTTATTATCATACAATGTAGTTCCCTTCACAGCCCCGTAAGCTCTACTAATTGAATTAAGACATTCTTATGCACAAGTTACACACATACACACACTGAATAAACTATTTGTTTTTAGATCATAAAAATCAAACTAATTGGTACTTAAAGTTTGTTTGTTTACGTACCAATTAGATTCGGCACAAATATAAAAACATTATCGTGTTCGGTGAACGCCATTATATATTACAATATATGAGTATTGACGTTAATTTTTGACACAATACAATTTGGATTTAATGAGTTAAATGCGCAGTGCGTGTCGTATAGCTGCAGTATTCTAATGTTTTGTGTTTAATATTTGCGTTTTTCAACGTGAAAATTTTGCTGTATCTGTAACACTTATAAATGCAAGTGTTGACTAACGCAGCAGAGCTTATATGCGTTTGCGCTAAACAGCTGACAGCCATAAAATATTTTACAACATAAAAATTTAATTTAGTCATTTTAAATGTGTTAAATGCGTTGTGCGCGCCGCATAAATGCAATATTCTAATTTTGTGTTTAATATATACGTAAAAACTTCGCCATATGCATAGCATTTGTAATTGCAAGTGCTGACTAACGCAATCAAGCTAAAATGCGTTCGCGCTCAACAGCTGGCAATTACAAATTTCACAACACTTAAACTGCCGCTGCCTGTGTTTTTATTTTTTACATTGGCATAAAAAAATTTTTTTCGCAAATGCTGGCATAAAAATTTAAATGTTATCTATAAACACTTGCAAAAACAGCAGTATTTAAATAAAAAGCCGCTTACAGCTGTATTGCTGCATAGCCTGGCTGTTATAAGTAAAGTTTTGGCATAAGCATTTTTAGACTTGAGACATTTTTGCAATTTAGTAAATAATGTCTATTGCTTAGTTACAGCATGGATAAACTACGCATTAGCGGCAGCGCCGCCACTGCGCCCACATATTTAACCGAACAGCAGCTAGGCGAACAATATCCCAGGAGTCTAACGGAGCTGTACTTGCGTGCCTCCATAAAAATCAAAAAGATCGAGCGCATGGTCTTTAAGTAAGCATTTTAAAAATGTACTTCCACAATTTAATAAGAAAACACTTTTACGCAGACGGTTTGCGCCAAGCGTAGCCGATGTGCAGCTGGAGTTTCAACGTCTGGCCTACAGCTTTGAAGAGTCTAACATTATGCAGTATGCTGCCATGTGCCACATTGGCTATGCCAAGTGCGAGTCCTATGGTGGTTCGGCGCAGCGTGAAGCAGAGGCCTATTTGCGTGCCGCGCGCGACTTTTTGCAGGCTCACAATGACTTTGGTAGGCTGCATTTGCGCACGGCACATAATGGCTTCAAGGAAGGTGCGCTACACTGCTATAACAAGGCCGCGGAGCGTGTTGCACACGGTTGTGTCATAAAGGCTGCCGTGCTGCGTGAGCTTAAGCGGCTGCAGCGTCAAATGGACAGCACCAGCTCTTTTGCTTCGCCCACACATCGGTTAAATGATCTAGAATATGCAGCCGACGTAAGCTTACAGCACAGCGATTATCTAACAGCATTGCAGCATTTTGATGACATTGTGGACAACATCTATGAGCGTCGACAGCCGTCTATGTATGCAGACTTGTTGCGTCGCCTGGAAGTGCTGCGCCTACTGCTTTTGGTGCATTTAAGTTTACCGCCTGCACGACAGTCGCCGGCGCATATTAAGCTCATCGACTACTACTATGCGCTGGCGCAGTTTGAGCATGATAAATACGATGAGCAATTGCAGCTGCTGAAGACTAACTCTCACAATGTATTAAGTAGCCAGCAGCAGATGCTCAACATCGAACCGCTGCCTTGTCTCAGATACAACAACGAGCTGGTCGAGCGTCCAGGTGCTTTTGTGCCTGCGCAGCAGCAATATGCACTGGCCGAGATCGTATGCGCCTGGGTGGAACGAAATATGTGCGACTTGAAAGCATTGCTCAAAAACTTTACTGCACATGCTACATCGATTAGCACAGCGGAAAGGCATCTTTTGAAAACAATGCAAGAGGATCTCTCCATGATTTTTTGATTCTTAATCGAAATGGGCTTCAGGCAATAAATTAAACTAAATACTTTATATGGTATAAAGAGCGTAAATAGCATTTGTAAATATTGTTTAGTAATAACCAAATTGTATATAATGAAACGGTTAATGGCAACTCAGCGGCTGCACCTTAGTTGCCTAAATACAAACATAAATTGTGCCTATTAACTTTCAAGATTAGTTATTAGTTATGAATTGGAACGGGGGCAACTGAATTGAAGCAACAATATCCAAGTGTATAAATCGCAACCAAATATTGTCCTTTTGGGAAAAGCTTGGCACTCTCTGATGTGACGAAAACAGGTGACTATTTTTTATTTTTGGGAGGGACCACATTGGGCTTGTATAATTGGTACTTTCCTTATAGAAATAAGGCTTAATCAGTTGTGTCAAGCAGCTGCATACTTATAAAAAAAAAGAAATAACAACGGGCAGTAATTATAATAGAATTTCAAATATGCTTAGGAAGATTGTGAAAAGATTGTCAAACCTGAACAATCTGTTACATTTATTTTGATTAATATTACTAGCTTTTCGGCTACCCAAGGCAAGGCTAAGCATTTTGCTATAATTTAAGATCTACCTGTTACATCCATTATACCAGCAATTTTTAGAAAGTCTTAAGTAATAAATTTTAACTTAATCTGCCGGGTTTGTTTGAAACGTAATTTCACTAATTTTATTGTAATGCGAGTACATGTCGGTATGTGCTTCGACTTGTTGGGATTGTTAGAGGGGAGCGTCAGCATTCTAACGAAGTATCGCTCAGCTATTCGGAGAAGAGACGTTTTCGTCTCCATACGCTATTTTTCAATAAAACACAAAAACGTTTTCCTATCGCTTTTATTTTTATTATTAAATAAAATTATTGTTTTTTATTAAATTTATATTTTTGTTTTTATCGTTTCAAGTTGAATTGTTTTTCAATTTTATCATTTCAAGTAGACAAACAATTTTGCAATTTAGTTAGCTAATCTTAAATTTGTTTTAATTTATTTTTTTTATCAACCTAAATATTTATGTATGTATATTATTGCAATTTGTATACAAAACTCGCTGTTGTGTTTCAATTGTAACATTTTGTTATACATTTTTAAATGTGGCTATTTATGGATTACTGCAGCAAGTTATACTACATATTTACTTAAATATTTAATACCCAATAGAATACAATTTCAATTTGTTTTATTTGCAATTATTTTTTATTACGTAAATTTTTTAATTTATTTCAACTTTTTTGCTGTTGACTCTGCTGTTGTCCCTGTTCAAACAGTGTGACGCTGCTGCTCTCTCGCTTGCACCACACTTAATAATATTAGAGTTTTGTTTGTTTTTAAACAAATTGATTTAGTTTATTGTATCTATAGCATAATAAATTACTATAAAAACGTAAGGCCTACAAAAAATTAAACAAATTACATAAGCGCAACATCACAAGCAGTTTTTGTAAGTATTCCTCTCCTCTTTGTATTTCCTTATTAACTTTCTCCTCACATACATATATGTATAAATATAATTATAGTTTAATTTAAATCCGACACAAAAAAAATTCAGCTATAATTTGTGTTATTAATTTATGGTGAAGGTTGGGTGTGGCAATTGTTTCTTATTTTGTTTTGTTTGTTATTATTATTGGTATAGATGACTTAGTATGAGAAATCTGGAAATCGGACAAGATGCACTACGGCAGCTTTTGTGTTTGTTTGTATTGTGTTGTTTGTTTGTGTGAGTGTTGAAACAGCTGTCGCTATCTACTTGGCCGCCTTGGCCTTTCGTTCATTCTCTGTTGTAATCTTCTTCTTCAAATGATCCTTATAGTCCAAAATGCCACCCTTCCATTTGGTCACAGTTTCCTTTTCACACACCCAAATCTCTTCGGCCACCTGTAAAAAAGAAAATAAAAAGTTAATATGAAATCAGACCTCTAAAGCGATGCAAAAAATAATTTTTAAAGTGAGAAATTTGAGTTCTCAAAATTCTCAAATTTCAAGTTGTGTTTTCGAAAACTCGGGTTTCATTTTTGTGACAATTTCTTTTTCGCTTGATTTCAAATACGTTTCTTACCTGATTGATCAGTCTGAAATCGTGACTAACCAACACCATGCCACCATCAAAATCATTAATGGCATCCGCCAACGCATCAATGGTCTCCATATCCAAATGATTCGTAGGTTCATCAAGTAGCAACAAATGTGGCACCTGCCAGGCAAGCCAAGCAAAGACTACACGACACCGTTGACCATCTGAGAGCTGTCGTATGGGACAAACTTGCTGGCGACCCGTCAGTCCGTAGCGTCCAATAATTTTTCGCATTTCTTCCTTTTCTTTAACATCAGGAAAGGCGCGCATCATATACTCAAGCGGACTGGCATCCAGATCTAGCAGTTCATGCAAATGCTGATGATAGCGTGCTATACGCAAATGCGAGTTCTTGCGTATCATGCCCGAAGTGGGAACCAAGTCACCGTAGAGTAGTTTCAGTAACGTAGATTTACCGGCACCATTGGGACCCACAAGTGCTAAACGTGTATCCAAATCAATGCCAAATTCGAGATTTTTATAGATCCAAGGTGTGCTATCGCTGTATCTGAAGTTAACGTTCTGCAATGCCCAAACATTTGTTGCAGTTTTATGTATTAAGTGTTTATAGATTTGTGACTTACCTGCACCATAATCACAGGCGGCGGCACTTTACCGCACGAGGGGAAATAGAAATTCAGGATTTTATCATCTGTTACCTTTTCAGTCAGACCCTGGGCCATCATTTTGGCTAAAGTCTTTTCCTTTGATTGAGCCTGACGCGCCAATTTGGCGGAACCGTGACCAAAACGCGCTATGTAATTTTTCATATGCGAAATTTGATCCTGTTCCCAGTTATATTGCTTCATTTGATTCTCTAAAAGCTCCATGCGTGTGCGCACAAACGCCTCATAGTTGCCAGTATAATATTTAAGGCGCTTCTTGGTCATGTGTATAATATTAGTGCAAACGCCGTTTAAAAAGTCCTGAGAGTGCGATATCAGCACTAATATGCGCTTATAGGTCTTTAACTCCTCCTCTAACCATACACAGGCATCCAAATCCAAATGGTTGGTGGGTTCATCCAACAATAACAGATGAGGCTTAACAAAAAGTGCACGTGCCAGTGCAATGCGCATACGCCAACCTCCTAAGTAGCAAAATAATTAAGTATTAGTTGACAAACTTTATAAGTAATCTTTAGTCTATTCAGATAGTTTGGCACTTGCCTGAAAAGTCCTTTGCTTGCTTCTGTTGCATTTCCTTGTCAAAGCCCAAACCATGTAGAATACGCGCCGCCTTGGCCTCAGCCTGATCGGCAGACATATCATCCAAACGCTCATAAATATCTATCAGCTGCTCTTGTGCATCATCCTCTTCGCTCATGGCCAACTCCTCAGCCAACTTCTCTAATTTTATACGCTCCTCATCCACCTCCATGACGCACAGCAGCGCACTTTTTGTGCTAGCCGGTATTTCACGCGTCAAATGGAAAATATCAATGTGATCTGGTATGGGCACCTCACGGCCGCCCAACACAGCCAACAATGATGACTTGCCACAGCCATTGAGACCAATTACACCATAACGACGCCCACAGTTCAGCTCAAGCATGGTGTCCTGCAGCAGCTCCGAGCCAAAGAACGTTATGGAAAAATTGGCTATCTTTACATCACGCGATCGTGGATGCACGGCCAAGGCGCCAGTACAGGAGCGTGCCTCTGCACTGATGCGTGCTTCCTCCTCAAGCTTGGCGCACAACTTCTCCTCCTCGGTCAATTCACGTTCGGGCACTCCATTTGCCTTCTTGGTAGAAGGTATCTGTTGGATCTTCTTGTTTCGTGCATCCTTTTTGCGTTGGGCATCGCGTTTTTTAGCGTCGGAAGGCATGTTCGTATCTTACGTTAACGATAACTGGTTACAGATGTGTGCGTTGGAATTGTCTAAAATTTATTGGATTTATGTGCTGTAAAAAAAAAAATATGAAATTAACATATGTTTTTGGAGTTTTTAAAATCAGAGCAAAGAAGCTACCAACTGGTCAAAAAGCAACTGTTACATGTATGTTTTCAAACCTACTTTAGGTTTTTCTAAATGTACAACAATTATTTGGGTTTTTGTACTGAAATCTCTTTAAAATCAATCCAGTACTAATCCCTTAATTGAAAATCAACTTTGTTTTAGCATTGATGACTAACTTGATCTTCTGGCTCTATCGATGTGTTGGGTCATATGAACTTTGAATAAATCACTTTGTACACTTAGAAACAAACATTATAACAATTAACGTGTCACCATGGAGATTAAGCCGTCGCATAAAGACGCTTCCATTATGGTTCGGTGATGGTAACAAATTGTACAATTAAAAGATTATCGTCAAAAGTCAATTTGTTTAAAAATTGCCAGGCGTGACATTTTGGTTCCACAAGTGGCCACCACTATATCAAGAACTTTGTCTATCTTTGAACTATAATCTGGTCCAGGCTGAACATCGAAGCTTCTCCAACGTTACCAAAGTAAAAAGTCCATGATGATAACAAATTATTGATCATCATTTTCAAAACTGCAATTGCTATTGGACACAATTTAGTATTAGCATTGTCTAACTTGAAGTTAGGATCACAACGAATGAGGTCAACATGGAACACCACTCTCCCATGCTGTGAAAACGATGTATTTGGGATGTCTGAGGGAAAAGTACCAAATCGATGATGCGAACAAAAACAACAACTGCTATCATGAAAGAAGACAGTTTTGATCTTTTATTTCCACGTTAGGGATTTCCGCATAGCAACCGGTTCTTCATCCGGCATGTAAAAAGTATACAAACTTCGGCGCTCAGTAGACATCATTTTTATGTACAAGTTTTTGCATACTTTTGAGCTGCACTTAAAAATAACCAACCAGACTTTACGTTAAAAGCACTTGAATCAATAATATATAAAGTTTGTTAACTTTAGTGGGTTGTAAAAACAGCTTAAAACAAAGAAATTTTGGCTGCAACAAAACGTTTCAAATTACGCTCTGACTGTTGCCGAGCGCGCGCACGATGCCAACACACAGACGCACACAAACACACATAGACACTGCCAACTGACACTGACACGAATACGGCAAAAAAAGAGAAAGAGGAATAAAAGAAACAGTTGAGGCAAAGCATAAAAGAGAAAGAACGTTAAAAGTTAATACGTCACTAATTGAAACACGCACACACATACACACTTAGCACTGTGATTCACTTGTAAATGCACAAAAGAATTCCGCTTAAGTATTAATATAAAACGAAGGCCAAGAGAGTGAGCCGAGAGCGTAAGCAAAAGAAATGTATGGCAAAAAAAATTGACACAATAGCCAGAGGCAAGCGACGAGACACGCTGGCGGGGACAAATTGCAACACACACATTGTACATACTATATATTACATATGTACACGCGCTAGATTTTACATTATTCACAGCGCGTTAACACACACACACACACACATCATGTATATATAGGCACGGCGAGTTTATTGAATTTTTCACGGCTGTCAAGTGCATACGAACAGTTTACCTTTAATTTTTTATGTTTTTACAAAATAAAAGGCAGCCCTAGTTAGTTTACTTTATGATATTACAATAAAAAGCCTAGTATGTATATTATTTAAACTGTATACATAGAAATTCACGCTGCGGCTGATTTTAACACACACACAAAATTAACACACACACACCCGAGCAGCTGCAAAAAAAAAATACTGCCGCTACTGCTCGTTCGCTTTGTTAAAGAGCGAGTGAGACATTTCCACGTGTTTCAACTAGTTTTGTATGCGCGTTGCTTTGCGCGCGCCGCTTTATATGACAAAATGTGCAGCTGTTAAATATACATATATGCTATGTCTACTTATATGCATTAAGTTTTTATGTGCACCGCTTTTATAGTTTTAACACTTGCATTCATTAAATATTAAATTGTCACTTACTTTTACATTAAGATTGAATATATAACTTGTATATAATTTACAAACGTTTTGCAACAAGCAGTGTTACCAAAGTGAACAAATTGCAAATAATTGCCAAATTTTATGCACACAAATAATACCAAAAGTATGCAGCTTAACAAAAATTTTGGGCTAAAAAAACTGTTATATGTTGTAAATAGTTTAAATAAGGCATAGTTCAAATTGACAATAAATGCTTAACTGTCTTTGAAACAAAATGCAACAGCTAAGACAGTACAAAATATATGCATAAGCACAAAATAAATACAAAAATTTGTTATTTGCAAACAATTTTTGTTGCAATTAAGTTTGTAGTGTGACCGCATTTTGTTACTAATACTGCCGTTGTGCCAGCTATGTTGCCGAAACAGCAGCTTTTGCCGTTTTTCAGCACTGCCACGAGCGCAGCCTACAAAAAAAAAAAACATTTAAAAATTAAATTAATGCATTTCTATTTTACGAATTATAAAAAAAAGACAAATAAATTATTTAAAAGTATAAATAAATTTGCGCAATTTCAAAAATCTTTAAACGCATTTGTGTTACAATTAATTTTATTTATTTATTGGAAAGATCAACATATAAAATAAACAGTTGATTAATACATATATAAAAGACAATACAAAAGAAACAAAAAATAAAACTTATAATAAATAATATAATAAATATTAGGTAGTTTGCCACGGACCCGGTGGGGGTATTTTATTTGCCAGAGGGCCAGCTATGCCCCTACCCACAAAGCAAAATTTTTCTCAGACAAGCTGTGGAAGGAAGACTGGCCGGAGATCTTAGTTGGTGCCAATGTAATTTAAAACAGCTCTCATTAGACTGGAAGAAGAAAGTTCACTTGAGACACTTTTAACACTCTTAAAATATTTATTGGCGAAACATGTGTCGAGGCTCACATATAAAGCTGTATTATTGATGGCTAATATGGAATGTCTTGACCAGGCTAGCTGCGTTAATTTTTACTTCATGTGCATTCGTATTCCTTGCATTCATGTAAGTCGCATTCGTCCAGGTTATTAAATCAGCGTAATTGTCGTTGTAGAGCTATTTGGATTTGTAGTTTCATCAATAGCAGTTTATGTCGTCAATGTCCTTCTTAAAAATATCATGCATCATCACACAGCCGACAGACGCTGGCTTACGCACATAAGCTTTTTTGTAGGTCCATTTAAACAATTGAGTCTGCAAGAATATGTTGAAAAAAATGCTATACTCGTTATAAACATACATAAGTACATCTTAGCCGACAAAAGTTAATGCTCTTGGCGGCTTTATTGTGTAGACGTAGAGCTCTTTATGTTTGTAATTGTCGAACTTTGTGCATACATATTAACAAATATATTTAAATTAACGACTCATACATTCGTTTGATAAATATCAATATTTCCTACCAGATTAAAGTCAGTTGACTTTGACATTAGTTTTATAATTTTGCACTTGCACAAAACTTAATTTTCTTAAAATTAAATAATTTAGTGCTTTTATACAAACTGCTACATTATTTGGCGGCTAACTGGTTCCGATTTCTTAACACGGTCCGATAATTAATCGAAAGCAATCTTTGGTGTGGTGAACTTGGCAATCGGGCATTTAGTCGTTGGTCAACACTGACATTTGCCATTTGTCTGTCGTCGTTATCGAGCATTGTGCTGTCATTGTCCAATTTTGCGACTGCGGTGCTGTGTGCGTTCTTAAAAAGTTTTAATTTCAAAAATTTAAAAAAACGCAGCAAAATTTCTGCAGTCATGGAGGTCGATGAGGAAGAATTCGAGGTGCCTTCCAGCAGCAGCAAAGGCGAGAAGAAACGCTTTGAGGTCAAAAAGGTAAGCGTGCCTACCAATTTGGTGGCCAAAGCAATTCGTAGCACAAAACTGCAAGCACGTAGCTACGAAAATTCGGCAAAGTCATGCACTAAATTTTTCTTTGTTTTTTTGTTTTTTTTGCAACCTGCAGTGGAACGCTGTGGCACTCTGGGCTTGGGGTAAGTTATTTTGAATATGTTTAGCACAAGCGTATGCATTAATTTGCTTTTGTTTCTGCAGACATTGTGGTTGACAATTGCGCCATTTGCCGCAATCATATCATGGACCTTTGCATTGAATGCCAGGCCAATCAAGCTTCGGCCACTAGCGAGGAGTGCACTGTGGCTTGGGGTGTTTGTAATCATGCCTTCCATTTTCATTGCATCTCACGTTGGTTGAAGACTCGTCAGGTGTGCCCTTTGGATAATCGTGAATGGGATTTCCAGAAGTATGGACACTAGGCTAAGCAACTAATACCGGCAACATTATATACACACACACCACCACCACACAAACACTCTCACACACACACACACACAAACACTACACACGCATAAAATACACAACAAAAATAGCATTAAACGAAGAGTAATGTAACGTGTGTTCGCCATAGGGTAAAATAAAAAATGTAAAAATTAAAACGTAGTCGTAATAAACGCGCGCTTTTGGCTAAAAAAAATCAATCCAGAAACTTCCAAACATTATTCCTTTATGTAGTTGCCTGCGCGGCCAGATTTATAGGCACGCAGTCGCACAGTTTGCGCGCGTTGCTTACTGCGTAATTTGTTGCAGGTGGCATCAGCCAAACGCACAAGTAGGACGCCAGTGATGCGCCGAATTTACAAAAACAAAATGCACGTGGTGTGCGATTTGAGGATTGCTTCTGATTACACTTACAAATTACACTTTTTGTAGTGCTTCCGCGTGAAAATTTCGCGCCCACTGCAGTTCATAGGAATATGTTTGCGCGCAAGCCAGCCTACGTTCTCAATTGCAGGGCAACCAAAAGAATTTATTGTGCTCTTGTTAGCTTTTATACTGCTCAGGCAGTTCAATTTCCAAAGCAAACTTGTTTATCTGTGTTGCTTTTGACACACTCCGACTATATCAAGCATCAAGTTTCTGTGCCCGCAGGCCTAAGATTTTTGATGACAGCACCACAATAGGTAACTACCGTACCTACACGTGTTGTAGTCGATAATGCCCCGTAAGTAGCCCAGTCAGTAGTAGTAGTCCAAGAGAATTCCAGAGTTTCTAAAACATGTTTTATTTACAGAAGCCGAGGAATGGATAGTTTCTATGCCCGCAGGCCTACGACTTTTGATTACAGCACCTCAATAGGTAGCTACCATGGCGTAGTGTTGTAGTCGATAATGCTCCGTAAGTAGCCCAGTCAGTAGTGGTAGTCCAAGAGAATTACAGATTTTCTAAAACATATTTTATTTACAGAAGCTGAGGAATTGATAGTTTCGGTGCCCGCAGGCCTACGACTTTTGATTACATTACCACAATAGGTAACTACCATAGCTACACGTGTTGTAGTCGATAATGCTCCGTAAGTAGCCCAGTCAGAAGTGGTAGTCCAAGAGAATTCCAGAGTTTCTAAAACATATTTTATTTACAGAAGCCGAGGAATTGATAGTTTCGGTGCCCGCAGGCCTACGTCTTTTGGGTAGAGCACCACAATAGGTAACTACCATAGCTACACGTGTTGTAGTCGATAATGCTCCTTAAGTAGCCCAGTCAGTAGTGGTAGTCTAAGACAATTCCAGGATTTCTAAAACATATTTTATTTACAGAAGCCGAGCAGTTGCTAGTATGACACATTGATACAGTCTGCAGTTCGTCTGGATTTCTTTCTTTTACTTAACATTTATTGAGTCTTTGTGTCCGCCAATGCCAAATAAGCGTTCTGGCGCTGAGCATAGTAAAATACCTTCAGCTATAAAGGTTACCAGTGCCGGACAGCGTTCTGCGGCTAGGAGCGTCGTGTCTCAGATAGGGTTTTGGCTTGCATCAAATTTTTCATCAAATCTGTGCGGCTATGATCCTCCTAGCGACATGTTGGGTATTTTGGCGCTATGCATGCTAAAAACCTATAATTTGATGCAAAGCTAAGCGCTATATGAGTCGGTGTGCACCTGTCGAAGGCACGGTAGCGCAGGAGCCAATGAGCCACAGACTCACAGGAAATTTACTACCACTATGTATTTAGTTATTAAAGGACGGTACATCCTACGCAGCTCTCGCTTTGTGATTATAAGTAACTATCGCGGCAATGCTACCTTCTCACATAAGAGTTGTGTATGTACATATGTATCAAAACGGTTCCAGAAGGTTCCAGCAGCAAAATTCATGTCACGTTAACGCTCATAATAACCAACGCAACGATGATGATGGGCAGCAATTTCTGCTGGCTTTTTTGTGTGGCCAGAGATCACACTAAGAATGACTTTACTCCCTTGTACATGCTGAGTTGTCACGCGTAGATCCTGCCTGCGTTGAAGGGTGCAGCTTGTGTGCGCGCTAGCTACGTAGTGTAGAGAACGTGAACGGCATAGAGGCGTCTAGTAAGACGATGTTTGCCAACTTGAAGTGTTCTTACTTTTGTTTTTATACCATGTACTTTATGACAAAAGCTACATGTGCATCTGCACGTTTGTATTGCCTGTTCCTGGAAGTCTTAAAGAGCTAGTAGGATACAATTTTAGCACAAGCTGCGTTTGTAAACTTCATCAAAAATGCCTCAAAGGCACGTCTTAGAAATGCTTCGTATCTGCTGGTGATCCGGTCAGAACCATGTCACCAAAAAGCAGCGTTTACTTCGGCAACAGATTGCAGATGCTTAAGCTGAAATCCCAATATCAATTAAAACGCCATTATGCAATTAAAAACTAATTTTTTTTAGTTTATTATGGATTTTTGCTGCTGCTGTTGTTCTTGTTGTTGTGGCTTAGAACATAAAATACACAGTAATTACATGAACGAACTTGCAATATTCGTAAATATGAATAATTATATTAGCATAAGTATATATATAAATGTGTATATATATATATTTGTATGTATATCTATAATATGCTAGTACAAACTAAACTAAAAATTAAACGTAAATATGTATGTATGCATATGTATGTACTTATGTAGTTTAAAGTCAAAAAAAGAGTGCCCTATATAATACAGGCCAAAAGGAGTCTGTATTACGCTTGCATACAGTGCTTGAAAAATGAGTTTAAACATAAGCATAAAATTGTATTTTTTTTTTTTAAATTTATAAATTATAAAATAAATTTTTAATGTAAAAGCTGAATTCGATACGCATACTAAAAATGAAAACAAACTTAAAGTTTGCACAATTTTTTTTTTTTTTTAATAACATTTTAAAACAAATTAAATTTAATACTTTGTATGGCTAAATATGCAGTTTTCGACTGTTTGCTCATAATTTTTTTTTACTAAATTAAAATACATTGAAAGTTTAGTTATTTCTTATATTAAGTTTAAGCTATTGCTAAACTACAATAAAAAATGAAATTTTTTTTTGCTTATATTTTAAACTCATTGCTCAAACACTGTATGTGCTATAAATAAATATACAACAACAACACGTGAGAACATATTACAAAAAAAAATTTAAATTAAAAAAGTAAATGTTGCAAAAATTAAGCTATTTAAATACATTACATATTATTATGTATACTTGTGTATATAATGCTTCAATGCAAGTTTAAAAAAAAATTTACTAAATGTGCAATATATGCTGTTTATTTTTTTTATTATTTTTTTCAATTGCATGTTAAAAACAAAAGTTTCAGACCTTGGCAAGCTAAAAAAAAAATGTTTAATTATAGTCTATTTTGCAGCTTTAATTTAAATTTGTTGTCCATATATAATATTTATTTTTATTTGTAATTTTATATTTAGTTTTAAATTATTAATTATTTCATATATTTACATAAATTTATTAGCATTACTTTTTGTGTGGTGCCAAAATATCTAGCTCCATTTTTTTTTTGTGTTTTCTATGTGTTTTAATATATATGTATGTTTTTTTTTTTAATAATAGTATTTAACTATGTAAATTGAGTTGTATATTATATATATATTTATTGCTATTGCTGTTGTTGGTTTGTTGGCTTTGTTGGTATAACTTGCGCTCGCGTCTAATAATTTTGATTTTTTTTTTTAATATTGTTTTAAATTTTTTTTTAATTGTTTATTTTAAATTAGCGCCTAAAACGCCAAGTGCGTTGTTGCTGCGTATATATATGTAAGTGTGGGTTTAGAATATGGTTTATTTTTTTAAATATTTTTTTCTTTTTTTTATATATATAATCATATATAATTATAATTGTTATACCCTGTACCCAGCTATTATAGTTTAGTGAAATATATTTTGAATACCAACATTAAGCATTATCTTGGCTAGCGTTTAAGCCATGTCCGTAATAGCTCGAAACACCCAAAGTCCATATCTCTATCATTTTAAGAAGAAACAAAATTTCAGCACCAGCTGCTATATTTATTGAAAGCATATTGCACTTTGTCCACAAATTTTTGGTATGTAGACTCATGTGAGCCGAATAAATAACGAAAAGTTGATAAAAATTAAGCTCACTTTCTTGTATAAATTTATGTATCAGTATCAATCGAATACCAAAATTGATCGATTAAGCTGTATTCGATTAAATTGTTCCGACATCTTGTCGCCAAAAACACATCGCTAGTTTTTCGCTAGATCGCAGCCCATTAGATAGCTCTAGAAAGCCCACTAAAAGCAAAAGAGTGCAAGGTACAGTCAGCAAAATCGTTTTGTAGAGACAAATGAAAAAAGTTCCCATTCGAATTTTTTTCACGTAAAAAAGTCCAAACTAAATAAAAATAAACATTTTTTTAGTCTAAGGGCCTATACGCAGTTTGAAATATTACGCGCGGAATGACAAAACTTCATACAAAAAAAAAAAAATCCCAAATGGGATATCCCAAATAGGATTTTTTTTTTTATATGAAGTTTTGTTATTCGGCGCGAAATTTTTCGAACTGCGTAGACCCCTTAAGCTTTAAGACGCGTCAAAATCGTAGGGTACAGGATATATTATATAGTCGGACGCTGTGCCGACTGTAACTGAGCCCACTTGTTTTTTTTTTTTTTTTTAGTTTTTCGTTATAATTTTTCACAATAATTATTAATTATGTATACTATATAAGTTGCTGGTTTAGTTTTAGTTTTTTTTTTTTCTTGATTTGTTTTGCTTTGTTTTGTTTTTTGTTTATTTGCGCTTGTTTGCTGTTAACCGTTAAGCTTTGGTGTTGCCAGATGTTTGAATTAAGACGTTAAGCTTTTGTTTCAACTGTACATGATGCGATTTAATTCTACTTTTAATTTTTTAACTATTATATGGTTGTGGTTGTTGTTGTTGCTGTTGTAGTTGCTGCTGCTTCTGTTGTCGTTAAAATTATTGTAATTAGTCATTATAATATGATTATTATTAATTATTTCATTTTTATTATTATTATCACTATTATATTGTTTTATATTTGTTTTATACTTTTGCATGCTTTCTTCATCTTCTTCTTCAACTTCCTTAACATTTTGCTTTACACTTGTTTTTTTGCTACATTTATGCTTTAAATATCCATCTGTAATGCAAAAAAGAGAAAAATGAAAGAAAAGCAAAAGAAAGGTATAATCAAATTTTTGCAATTAACAGTTTTTCTTTTTTTTTTTATGTTACTGGAATATTATTGATGCATGATTTGCTTTTTTTTTTAATTTATCTTGATTTGCTTTTGTATTTCTTTTTTCTTCTTATATTCTTCTGCTCAGAATTATGTTACTGTCTCGTTTGTTTGTGTCTCGTGTTTTAAATTCAGTAACTGTCCTAATTGAAAGTCCCTAGAGGCAATACAAAAAAAAAAAATAAATTGTATACTGTATCCTAGGCAAAAAAAAAAAAAAACAAGTTATGCACATTAATTGCAACTTAGTACTACTATGTTTTATATGCATATAGTATGAATGATAAATAATTATTTGAAGCCTAAATCTCTATGTACTTATGTGTGTGTGTGTCTGTCTGTTATCTCAATGAACTTGTTTGCATGGAATTAGATCTTTTCCCACCACAAGCCTAATCTATTATACAATTATTGGTTGTTAAAAGCATATTATGAAGCCTATACATAGTACATACATCTGCTCTCTATATACAAAATTTTCAGCTCTATGTCTAAAACGCATTACACACAGACAGTTTGATTTTTCGTTTGAGTTTTGATTTTCTATCGCTTGGTCAGTGGAAACAGCAGCAGACAACGACGGCCACAAAGCAGCAAACTTCAACTGGAACTCGATCTTGTGGTAAACATGTTGTTGTTCTCTTTGATGTTCTTGGCAAGCTGGGCAGCAGCGCAGTCAATTCATTAGGAGATCAGTCGTTAGCTATTTGTTGCCATGATGATTATGATGATGATGATGATTTGTATGCTGCAGCAGCGTTGCTGTGGACGACTGTGGCTCCTGCTGTTGCATGTCCGACGCTGTTCTACTTGCATTCATAGACAACGTTGACGACGACGACGACGCCGCTGTTGTTGTTGACTGCAAGCTGGCAAAGCTTGTGGGCGCTAGCAGCGCGCAGGTGCCAAAAGTATGCTTATGCATTGTCATGGCCTGCGGCAGGAATGAGTGTCCTCCTCCTCCAGTGCCTGTGCTGGTTGTGGTCGAGGTGACACTATTGCTGCTCAAAACCTTTTCGCTGTGGCGTTTTGACGTTACCGCTCCGGGCGGCACGGCACTTATGGTCGTTCCCATGGGCACAAATTTGCTCAGCATTGTAGAGTCCATTAGCTGTCCGGCTGTATATTTGTTGTAGTTGCTTGCAGCAGCAGTCATATAGCTGGGCGTTGTTTGTTTAGTGCCGCTGCCATTAAGCTGCTGCTGCTGCTGACACGTTGCATATGGATAGTAAAAAGAGCTTTCGTTGGGACTCTTGGCGCGCAAAAAGAATGCTGTGGATGAACTGCAGGCGGCAGATTGAAATGGTGTTTGATTGATCCTGCTGGGAGAAGCTGCCTCATGGGTTGTTTCCATTAAGCCGCTCGAGCTACATGTCGAGCTGTTTAGCGAAGATGTGTTTACCGTCATGCTGGCACTGCCGCCGCTACTATTTGTTGAGGCATAGGACGCATTAAAGGACTCATCACTGGCTGAGATTCCACTGCTGTTGAGCTGCTCAATGGAAGATGCATCTGCTGATTCTGCATTGCTATTGTTAGTTGTTGGTGGAATGTCTATGGTATGCGTCTCATTGCCAAAGATCAGGCGCAAACGCTTTTTTTGTGGTGTGCCATAAACGTTGCTAGTTGTTGCTGGCACAGGCGGCGGCGAAGCTGCATTTAATGCTGTGCGCCTGCTGCGTCTGGTGACTTGCTGCTTGGCCGCCGCCAGTGGCTCAGGCGGCTCTGGCTGACGTTCCGAGGCATCACTTTCGGTAGCTGCTTCCGCCTCATCGTCATCATCTTCCTCATCATCATTGCCATGCTCGGATATGCCCTCCATGCGTAAGATTTCGTATTCCACATTAGCCATTGCATTGCTTAAACCGCCGCCGCCCAACGCACCCACACCGCAATCTGCTGCACCAGCGCCGGCACCTATGCCGCTGTTGCTGTTGTTGCCATTGTGCTGACCATGTCCTTCATCGCTAAGGCTGGTGCCCAATTCAATGACTTCATCCAGTATGGGCGAACGTTTCATGCGTAGAGTTAGCTTAAGACGACGTTCTGGCGTCTTGAGCAGCGGTTCTACAGTTGTAGAGCCACTCTTATGCGCAGTTGTTGTTGTTGCAACTGTTTTCGTCTGACGTTTACGCAGCGTGACCGTTGTTTCCGCTGATGTCTGCGCTGCAGAGCGGCGACTACGTTTTTGTCTTGTGGGGCCGGGACCGCCCTCATCGGACTCGGTCTGCTCAAAACAGGACATAAGGTTCTTTTTATACGCCGCTCCACCGCTCGAGATCGTTGCTGCCTGGCTGTTGTTGTTGTTGCTGCTGCTAATGCTGGCCGCCGCTGGCTGCTCCTGTATTTTATGGTGTTGGTATTGTTGTGGATTCTGTTGTTGTTGTTGTGCTGGCAGAGTTGCGTCCTCGTGTGTCTGTTGTTGCTGTTTGTCGTGGGCATCAGCCAGCGCTGCTGTTGCCGCCGAGTACGTGGACGAGCAGGATGACGAAGGCGTTGGCGACGATATAGTCGCTTCATTTATGGGCATATTCATCAACGTCATTGCTGCATCGTCGCACGGCTTCAGCTTGGCAGCATTAAGTTTACTATTGCTACTACTGTTGTGTCTACTGCTAAGATTAGTTTTACTACTAGTATTATTATGATTATTGCTACTACTACTGCTGTTATTACAATTTGCAATCGTTGCTTTGTTGTTGTTGTTCAAGGCAGTTGTTGTTGTTGCTGCTCCTGTTGGTGTTGTTAATGTTGTTGTTGTAGCTGCATTTTCCTGTTGCATACGTACAGCGCTATTGCGGGTAACACGTTTTTGCTGCAGCTGTATTGACGCCGCCTGAGGATCCTGCTCGCCGCCGCCGCCACTCGTTTGACACAAATACACCTTGTTCGGCTGTTCCGCATCGCTACAATCGCTCTCATCCTCGTCGCTGAGCATATTGGACTTTTGACGTGTTGTTTGACGCGTGGTCTGACGACCGCTGCGACGCAGTTGCCGCTGATGCTGCAGTGCAGCTGCCACTGTGGCTGGTTTACAACGCGGCACTAACACCACCGCTGATTTTGCCGGCGCTGGTGTTGTTGTAGGCGTGGCCGCAGCACTATTATAGGCCAGCTCCTCATTAGAGGCCGTGGAAATGCTGCTGCTAGTGCTATTAACGCGTGTTGATTTGCGCAGCGTGCTGGCTCTACCATTAACAACTGCCTCCGTAGCAGTATGCGGCTTTTGCATGGCCGTGGCACTGGCCACTGCAGCTGTGGCATCCGCGCCTGTGCTGGCATGCTGCTGTTGATGGTGATGATGGTGGTGATGATGATGGTGATGATGATGAAACTGCTGCTGATGTTGCTGCTGATAGGCTGCATTGGCCATTATCATTTCGGCATCGTACTTTGTCATGCCCTTCTGACGCAGCTCCTTCATGGTCAGCGGTGAGACCACAACACTGGGCAGCTTCTTTTCCATCATGGCCACAGCAGCCACTGCTGCACTGGCGCCGCTTAAGTCTATTGTCGCCTTTTGACGCACGCTGGCTACGCCTGCCCCCGATAAGTTGTTATTCACTTGGGCAGCCGCTGCACCACCTGCACTACCAGCACTATCTGTGGTGCCTGTGGAGTCATTGGTATTACTGTTGCTATTGGATGTACTATTTGTCGAGTTGGCACGACTTTTGATGCGGTTTATGCGATTGTCTGTCTCACGCAGACGATAGCCACCACCAGTGCAGGTACCCACACCGCCGCTGGCGTTCAATCCAGCGCCAGAAGACAGACCTAGCGTTAAGCCACTGGCTTCATCCAAATGTTTACCGGCAAAAGCGCCAGTTCCGCGCCGTTCACAGGTCTCACACTCACAGTACCGATTGCTGTCGCCAAAAAAGTCTTCGCCATAGAAACAGGTAATCTCCTCACCCACCTCAATGTCACGCAGTACTTTGACGCAGGCAGTGTCACGGCCTGTGGCCAAAAATTTACAATTGGCACGGCAGTCATGATTTATGTAAGCAGCTGGTCCTAGCCAGAGCTGAGCACAATTTTTTCGGCAGCTGTACATAACTGAGAAATCGTTTTTGCCCGAGTGTAGCAGTGCAGCTTCCTCGCCCTCAGTTAGCTCGGCAATGCAGCCAACCAGACACTCGATCTTTTCGTTTTTGGACCAACGTTTGGTTGAGCTTATCTTGGCACCGCGCTGCTCCTCCAAAGAGTAACGAAAACACGCTTCAATTGCAAAGCCGCTGTCCTTGTCAAAGACGCGCAGATAGCGCACAATCTAGAGACAAAATGATGCACAAGTTAAACATGATCAATAAACTAAGACGGTGTTGCCTTAATTACGATTGCGAAACTTACATGATCGTGCAGTCGTTTGGTGGCAATTTTATTTTTATTTTTAAGATGACGCGGTATCCAGGGTCCATCATATATGCGCTGTATGGCTATATCATAGTTTTGCGTTTGTATAAACTCATCCACAATGGCCTTTAGCTGCTGCGTATCAACTTTAAGCGGGCGAAACCGTATATTCATTTTGTGCGTCTGGAAACCCAAATGTGGATCCAATATCAGAGAGGTGGCCAAATCATCATTCTCCGATAGTTCACGCGGTGACATGCCCGTCGACTGAGAGAGCCGACTGACGGCACTACCATTACAGCCATGGAGCGTGCCGCTGTAGCCGCTGCCAGATGATGAAGAGGATGCCGACGACGTTGTGGTCGTTGACGAGGCGCTGTGGTGGTGTTGATTTGATTGATGGTGATTATGATGTTGATGGTGCAGCTGGTGCTGCTGCTGCGAGTCCTGCTGATGATGTGTGCTGTTGGAATTATGTGTGGCGCTCGCATTGCTGGCAGTGGCATGGGTTGCGTTATTGGTTTTATGTGACATTGACGACGCCGCCGCCGCTGCTGCAGCTACTGCGGTAATGGCTGTTGAACTTGTGCTTGATGCAATTGAAGACGTTGTGCTGGTGGTGTTGTTACTGCCGCTTGTATTCGCAGAAACGCTGGAATTACTGGTGCTATTCGATGTAAATCTGCCGCCAGTTTCAGCGCGTCGTGTATGATTTGAGCCGACGACCATTCTGTAGTGCTGCAGTCTGTAATGTAAAAGAAGAACAGAGGAGTCATTCAAAACGATTCAAATTCAAAATTATTGCTATACAAAATGCATGATTTTATGGCTATAAAAAAAAAAAACCACCTGTGTTTATGTCTATTGATGTTGAAGTTTACAATGGAATGACAGCAAGGCGGATGAAACCTTAGAGCTTCATTCACTTTTTTAATTAGAAAGAGAAAAAAATAAAAAAATTATTTATACATTTGTCGTTTTACGAGCATAGTATAAATTTTAGTCGGGGTACAAAACTTGACCCGAACAATAAAATAATTGCTACTTATCTATGATTAGGTAGCTGTTTTAATTTTAAGCCAACTATGGAAATGACGAAGGTGGGTATAGTGTATATTATAGTCGGCACTGCTTCTGCCAGTTACAATACATGACAAAAATCTTGAATACCCCTGACGCTTGATTTGAGGAAAGGGTACAGCGTATAAACAAAGCACTGCTATTAAATCAGATTACAAAAAAAACATTACAGCTTACATGAAAACAAGCGAGATGGCTATAGATGCCCAGTAACAGCAGCAGCTGAAGCTGATAACTGCTCACTATAATTTTTTTGGGGTAGCTTTTAAACAAAACAGCTGTTTTTTTTTTTTTTTGTGTTTTATTATTGTTTAAAAAACAATGTTTATAATGAATGTAGCTATTTATTTTTTTCAATTACATTAGTTTTTATGGCTTCACTGGGCTATGTTTCCATGCGGGTGTACAACCGCCCCACCGACCGATTACAGGCGCACACTCTCTTTGTTGCGCTCTATCTCGCTTTTTATCGCGCATACACGTGCAGAAAATCAATTAACACCGAGCACATGGGTGTAATAGGGAGAGAAATAAAAAACGAGAAAAAAAACTCAGATATCGATCGAGTAAAAAAAAAAAATCTGAATAAGAGGCTGCCATTGTTATGCACTTGTACATGCAGTATTTATATATATAAGTATATATGTATGTGCATGTAAATACATATATATTTATTATATATCAAAAGCAGCGAATAAAAGCTTTTCGTTTATTGATTTGGCTGCTATTTAATTAAACTTTTTTTTTTTTTTTTTTTTGGTACACAGAAGCTGCGCCGCGTGGCGCTGCCTTACAACAAAGACCGAATGTCTGACGTCGGCGGCGGGTGGAGCACATACGCAGCAGCAGCACAGTTTTTGTTGTATGCCAAAGCTTAGCAACAATTTGCACCAAACCCTTCTTTTTATGAGCGGATATGGGAACATAGAACAATTTTTTTTTTGTTCGGGTAAGGGGGGCAGTGACATTATTCTTTGTTGCTGCTCAAACTTCTGAATGAATTTTATTTATGTGCAAATTGTCAGGGCAACAACAACAACTAGTCACTCAGCTGTTTGCGAAAAACGAAAACGCATACAGACGCACACGCATACACAAGCGCAGCACTCACACTTCCCCACTTGCAGCAGCAACCAATTAAGAGCCATTGCTGCGTATGCGCATTACAAACAAACGAGTGATTAGAGCGCATTATTTCCCACTTGTTTCCAAGATTTTGTTTTTTGGTCTGCGGAAAAAGGCAGACAGCCCGGCAGATTATAAGTTGTTTACAACGAAATGCCTCGAGTGGCTAAATACTTAAGAATACGAAGATCTTAGAGACCATAAGAGCTACTGCATTATCCGTACATTATTATAAGATTATAAGTTGTTTACAACGAAATGCCTCGAGTGGCTAAATACTTAAGAATACGAAGATCTTAGAGACCATAAGAGCTACTGCATTATCCGTACACAGTTTGTCGCCTTATCTTAAAATCTGTCACAACTTTAGACCCTCCTCTCCACTATAAGCTGCAAAAATATTATAATTACTTTTAAGCAAGAAGTACTAACTTTGGTCTGTTGACTCATGTGAGCCCAACAAAAATAGCCCTTCTGCAAACCTAGAGTCCTGAAAGCATACAAAACACAACGAGCACCGCACCCTGATTCATTTTTTCTTATAAATGTTTTTGTTATAATATTATTTTGTAAGTTTTATTCCACCCGCTGTTTTCATTTGAAACGGGCCCTTATGATGATTTGTTATGATCAGTTCAGGTTTATTAGGAATAAGTTACACTGCAATTTGGAAACGGCAACAACAAAGCTGATTACTATTGCCAGAAGAATGGAAATAAGTTGCAGAATTCTTAGTATAGGAGCCTCGCTAAAGTGCAATTGAAATAAAGCAATATTTGTTTGTTCTTTTTTCAAAAAACAATCATTTTCAAGTTATAGATCCAATATGAGACAGCTGCTTTACGGCAAGCTAACAACGAGTGGCAGCGCGACCTGCCTAAACTAGCGAGTAGCGCGCAACTGAAAATGTCAACAAAGAAAAAAGTGCAGAGTTGTCAGCTGCGCAGCATAAAATACAATATTTGCAGTTAAATCATTGTAACAAAAAAATTTGCTTATGCTTTAATAAAAATAAAATTACTTTAAATGCAGTCAAAGCTGCAAAAAATGATTGAGAACGCTGTCAACCCTTAGTTTGCACAAAATTTGTTTTTTTTTTTTTTATACCAAGCTTGTTTTTACACAGCGCCAGACCAAAAATGGCGGCTGTCTATAATATTTAAGCAAAACATTTAATACACATTAACATAATGCGCAATCATTTACCTTTTATAAAAAATTATTCACTCGGCTTGATAACTGCTGCTGCTTCTTGCTTTTCAGCCGTCTCTGGCTGGTTCTTTGTCTGTTGCTTTGCTACTGTTTTTTTTCTCGACGTCCAGCAGCAGGCACATACATACATGGAAACACATGTACAGGGCTTGTTTACTCGTTCGTTTACTCGCTGCTTCCTCTTGTTGGATAGCTTTGTGTTGGGTTGCAATTGTATCCAAAAATGCACTTTCAGATTAATATTCCTTTTAGATTTTCTTTTAAGAACCTTGCAATACACATTTGCTAAGCGTATTTGCTCATAATGTGCAGTCCAATGTCGTAGAAGCAGCGTCTAGGGCGGCTTTGGCGGAGCCGTCCCTGTTCTTGGCGACTCCGCTGCGACGATGCATTATTCTCTACTTTGTTGTCGTGTTTGCTTTAAACGTCGTCGTCCATGCCCTCACTTGCCCTTAGCCGAAACAACAACAACAGCTAGAATCTAGCTCTAGCTGCTGCCTGCTTGATATACACACACGCTATGTGCACACGCATACATATACATATGTATGTAGATACATATATTCCTTTGCAGCGACTTTGTCGAGCGTGCGTATGTACATATGTTTGTCTGTATGTATGTCGTTTGCCTTTTCTTTTTCTTCCTTTGCTTTTGGCTTTTTTTTTCTTTTTCGTTTTCTAACGTCTAAGCATTTTGTTTTATTAATTTTAAGCGACTTCTTTTTATAGCCACGCGCACATGTTTATAGCAATACTTAAACACAAGTTAAGCTTATTATTTGCTTAAATTAATTATATTACTACAGTTAAGTGTTAAAAAAAACACGCACACGAAAAAAACGTAGTTTTTTATATACTTTTCCGCGTACAATTCTCTGCGATTCCGTTCGCAAAAGAACAAGCATTTTATGCACGGTTATCGGCCGTCGTCGGCACGGGGTATGACACGAGCGTGCGCACTATATATGTAAATGTAATAAGCAAGCGCTAGTTATCTCTTTTACACATACAAAAACATATACAGACTGCCAACTTGTTTAAATACAGCAGGCTAAGGCACATAAATCATTAACCAAACCCGATTCACACTAGCACATAAAGTCACTTAACAAAATTTGTGCTTTTGGAAAAAATTAAATTTAAATAGATTTTTTCTTTTCTGGCTAAGGTTCAGTTAAAGAATTTTATGCCGCAGTACTTGGAAAAATAACTTGGCAGCGCTGCTACTATCGAAAAATTTATCGCCTGTAAACCTGCGCTGACGAAGGCACTAGCATTTTTTCTTCATTGTTAGAAAAGCCTGGAACTCACAAACGCTTAAATTAAGCGCAGTATTTTGGTAAGTAATTAAACAAATAAATGAAGAAGTCATCGTGGGTATGACTGTATTTTGTGGCTATCATTATTGTGGCTATATGCATATGTACATAAGCATGTATTTAGCTATATACAGTGAGACTATAAACTGTGCGCACAGCTTTATTAAGCGCGTAGCTCTCATAATAAAAAAATGTTTGTAAAATTTGCATGTTTATTTACTGCAAAATTATGCGCAGTCTTTGGGTTTTAAGCCCATTGTTATTTGTGTAAACAAATATTATTTTTTTTTTATATGTAAAAACAAATTTTTTCATAATGAAAAGTTTAAAGTGTATGAGTAATTTGTGTTGCCACTGAATATATAATATATATATGTATATATGTATGGGAACTATTGAAATAACTAAGGAGTTACGCACATTTTTTTTTTCATATGCTTTATGCATTAATGCACAAAAGTTTTCAAATAAAGTTTTTCGTAAGCCATTTTACACGGACTTTAATTTGCTCTATGTTTTCGCCATGTTTTATGTCGGTATGTCAACGTTAAATTTTTGTCGTTTAGTGACGAATTTTATTGAGCATGGGACAGTGATAGATCGTTCACATCGCGTCCATCGACGACCAAGACTTTCCTAGTAGCGCTGGTTGAAGCAATCAAAGACAGCGTTGTCGAGAGCTCAATATCAGCACACTCTCTGGCGGCGTTTATAAGCAAAATTGCCGCATTTAGAGAACGAAGAGTCTACACAAGATGCATGATCCATGCTTTCCACAAAACGGTGCGCCATGCCACATTGGAAATGCAACAACTCAGTTCCTGCAATGAAAATTCTCTGGACGTCTGTTGTCGAAAAGAGGTCGAGATCGCTAGACATTTTACTGTGGTCAATAAATGTGGCCACTTGATTGATATTGTATTTAAAAAATGTGTTATTCCAAAGTTATTTAATGTTAACATACCGACATAAAGTACGGCGCATTCCTTTGAGCACGCAGAACGCTGAAAATGCAATTTTTAAAACCAACTAACTCTCTTTTTTTTTTTTTCTTTTTCTTACAGATAAACAGATTCTTAAACATACAGTATGCCGACCATTAAGTTGCAGTCCTCTGATGAGGAAATCTTTGATACCGATATTCAAATTGCCAAATGCTCTGGCACTATCAAGACCATGCTGGAGGATTGCGGCATGGAAGATGATGACAATGCCATTGTACCATTGCCTAATGTTAATTCGACCATATTGCGCAAAGTGCTGACCTGGGCTAATTATCACAAGGATGATCCACAGCCCAGCGAGGATGATGAGAACAAGGAAAAGCGCACCGATGACATTACCTCTTGGGATGCTGATTTTCTTAAAGTTGATCAGGGCACGCTGTTTGAATTAATTTTGGCCGCTAACTATTTGGATATAAAGGGCTTGCTTGAGTTAACCTGCAAGACCGTTGCCAATATGATCAAGGGCAAGACTCCCGAGGAGATTCGCAAGACCTTCAATATCAAAAAGGACTTTACGCCGGCTGAGGAGGAACAAGTTCGTAAGGAGAACGAATGGTGTGAGGAGAAGTAAACTGCGCCTTAGCTGCAGTGAAGACCTAGAGCGTGATTGCGATTTTAAGTTACTAATTTAAAGCTTACATACACTTCAAATTCATTACATATTATTTTTCTTCTTTATACAAATTCAAAAAAATGTATAATATGATCGAAGCAAAACTAACTGGAATTAAAGTACGTTAAATTTAAAACAAAAATATGCTAATTAATTGCAATGTCTTAAAATTGTTGTCAGTAAGTATCGTGTAGATATTTAACAGTCCAGAAGCAATCTGTCAATGAAATATATCTTTGAATTTATTATTAAAACGCTTGAAGAGATTTGTTAAGCCAAAAAGATTGTTACTACATTTTAATTGTTGTTGTGTAATCAAAGTGTTAAAGGTATACAAATTATGAAAGTTTTTAACTTGAAGCAATTGCTGGAAATATAGCTCTTTAAACATTAGTAGCACCCTTAAATTGAATCCCTATTATTTCTTGTATTAAGCGATTAACACGTTTTTGCTGCCTTATCTTTATTAACATGTACATATACATATGTATAAAGCTTTTACATACGCATTCAACTGATAAAGTGTTGCTCATAGTTTGTATACGCAGAAAGTACATTCATTGGTGGTAAAATTTTGCGTAGATAGCATTTTTTGTATGCCAAGACAGAAAATGGGGAATCCCACGTTTATTTGCTTGGTGTATATGCTTATTTTCCACCTATGTATATACAAATTAGTTAAGTATTTGTATCTGTAAAGTATGTACCTATATACTGTATAAAGGCCAAAATTCTTGTCCTGTTGAGTTCGTTTTGTGTAGCGACTCCCTCCCAATAAACTGCTTCAATATACATTCCAAATTGTACGATTATGCTTGAAGCATCTGTGCGTGTACTAGCTTGGCCAGAGTTGCAAAGCCACGGATTCGTTTTGTGTAGCGACTCCCTCCCAATAAACTGCTTCAATATACATTCCAAATTGTACGATTATGCTTGAAGCATCTGTGCGTGTACTAGCTTGGCCAGAGTTGCAAGGCCACAGATATACATAAGTTTTTTCGGTTTCAGGCACCTGCAGTGCATAGCCTACGCTGCAATGACCATCCTGGATACCATTTTGGCTGTCGCCATCGCTACTAACAAAACTAAGCGCATGAGGCTCCTTGTAATGCTTGCCAAATGAGTTCCATTTTAAATCTAATACATAAACCAAATGAAACAGGTGCTCTCAGGCAAAGTGGAAATCCAAAAACCTTGGACCAGCTGCACAGCTTCAATTGCCCCATACAACTTGTTTCATTTTCTATCACCCCACCAACATTAGGCATTATCCTTTAAATCAAATCAAAAAATTTTGCGAGTAAAGCGCGCAAGGCTGAAGCTCCCTGTTTGCAAATTAGTCGTGCAACACTTCCATAACTCGAAAACGAAGCTTCCGATTTGCTAGGGGATTTTTGTAAAATTTTTGGAGGAAACCCAAAATTGCATATCTTCAGAATTTCAGAAGTTTTGATGCAGCGTTAAATTGGCTTTTGTTTTGAAAATCTGCATAAGATTATATGTACTTTTTATTGGAACTGTTTAACTTAGTTCTTCAACGTTTTGGCAGGACAGGATTGACCGAGTGTAGTTTTAAAATTTGGATGCTTAAATAAAAAATGTCCATAAAAAATATCGTTTTTTGGTAAACGAGGAAATTATGCCATACGGCATTACCTTCCGCAGACATAGTGGCAACATCTAACAGATAACTGAAATATGGAACGGATGAAAAAGGAATTTGAAGTTCAGTCGCCATTTGCCAATGAGCAAAGTTCTAATCCGTATTAATCGGCGTTATTTTGCAAAAGAAAACTTAAATTCATTAGACGATAATTGGAAAAAAATAGCTGGAAATATTTAGGCAAGTATATATAATAAGAAAAATGATGATGAACTGAGTTTTCGCACAAGACTTTGCATATCCCTAAAAAAGTGCATGCTTATGTATGTATGTGTGTACTTTTGTACAATACGTTTTGTCAAGCCAGGAATTAAGCAAATTTTTTAATTAGGTTAGGTTAGGTTGAACCGGTTAACCCCTGGGGGAGTCACACATAGACTAAATGGTCCCTAGTGGTACTGAAAAATGCGTCTGGTGTACAATGCACGTTAGTCGTCGAGTTTGCGCGTGTGATTGGCGAACGCCAGAAGTTTTTGAGGTGCCCTGTCGGCTGCCTCTTCCAATGAGGTAAGCCACGGTTTTCCTAGATATTTGAGTCTCGATGTACAGCGGCCGGGGCAGCAGCAAATGAGGTGCTCCAGAGTCTCTTTGACGTCTGTCTTCCTACATTTCCTGCATTCGTCGTTGTTGGCAATGCCTAGCTTCCTTGCGTGAGTTGCTATCAGGCAATGACCAGTGAGTATGCCCACCAGAAGTCTGCAATCTCTTCTTGGGAGTTCCAGAATATACTGGGCTAGTTTGCTGTTAATTTTTTTGAATTTGTGTATGAAAAATATGATGAGCTCTGCGTTTTTATAGACGTAAACACATGCATACATTCCGACACACATGCATGCATGCGTACATACACAAGCACATATGTACATGTATGCAAACATACATATATACTTTGATAAGGCTTTTATAGACAGGCTGCTATTCTTTTATTCTTATATAGCATAGGACCATCGTGAATTTTTTCCATTGATCCCGGTTGTAAGTCAGAGCTTTTAGTTCAGCCCAGGTGTTTCCTCTATCTTCAACTTCTCTTTGCAGAGTTCTTCACCAAGTTGCTTTTGTCCGCCCTCTGCGTTTGCTTCCTTGTGTAGGGTTACCAGATCGTTGGAGTGAAAAAAGCGAACATTCCACAACCAAAGGCAAAAATTTGTGTTCGAATCTGTTGCGCAAAGACTTGAGGACAGAATCAAACAATTGTCATGAAAAATTGACATATAAAGGGGTATACGCAGTTCGAAAAATTTCGCGCGGAATGACAAAACTTCATATAAAAAAAAATCCCAAATGGGATATACCAATATATATGAAGTTTTGTCATTCCGCTCGAAATTTTTCGAACTGCGTATACGCCTTAAGAGAGGACGAAATACAAAACTCATTCAGAAAAATCGCTCAGAAAGAAATTTTTTATGATTTTAGGGGGTTCTCTTGGGACAGAAAATATGCTTTTAAGCCTTCAACAAAAACGCTCTCAACTGCGGGTTTGTTTTCGTACTCTGATCCACTTTTGTGGAAAATATACTTAAATACTTGGCAAATATATATGACAAAAGTTGATCGGCTTAATCGAACGAAAAAAGCAAACATTTCTGCAAAAAAGCGAACACGAGACAGCAACAGCGACACATGATAACCCTATCCTTGTGGATTCCAGTCCAGTGCTTGTCTGCATATTTTATTTGGCTGTTTACGAAGGGTATGGCCCAACCACCGCCATTTCCTTAGTTTAATTTCATTGGCGATGGACATCTCTTTGAATGATACAACATTCGGCCATCAGATTTTCAAGAGTCTTCGCAGACAGTTGTTAATAAAGACTTGAATCTTATGGGTTAGACTCTCTTTTGTAAACCAAGTTTCGCATCCATACAAGAGAACAGATTTATACGTTGCTTAGTGTTGAATGAGAACGTGGTAGACCTCCAGATTTTACTAAGCTGTGTAAACATTGCTTTTGCTTTGCCGATTCTGGCCTCAACATCCACGTTGGTAGCTCCATCTTCCGCGATTATACTGTCAAGACACGTTAAGTTGGCAACTTCTTCAATCAGACAGTTATTAACCATAAACAGGAGGGCATTGTTGTTTGCGTTTAGAAAGAGACATTTTGTCTTTGCTGTTTTAGTTAGGCCCTTTTGGGCTAGTTTCTGTTACAACATCGTTTATCTTGTTCTGCATGTCTGAGTGTCGGGTGGACAGAAGACAAATATCGTCCGCGTACTCTAGATCTTCGAGATGTTCACTGAATGTCCATTGGATGCCCCGCTGGTCTTCGCTTACCGTTTTTTTTTTTTCAGTATGTCATCTAGATTCTACAACAATCAGAAAGAGAACGGAGGAGAAGACACAGCCCTGTCGTACGACCCTGTTGTTGGTTGTACTGCAGATAATTGACAGCTATGCAAAATTTGGCAGATTATAGTACGCTCGTATCAGACGTATGACTTTTTCTGATATTCTTCGACGTATTATATATATATATAGATGTATTCCTAGACTACTGTAGAGCTTAGTTTTGTATGTACGAGTAGTCGCCCCTAGGAGAAGCATAGGGCGGAAACGATGGGGGTGTGTAAGGTAAAGTGGTCAAGCAATCCTTAGTAAGACATACTCACTACGAATAAGCATAACGCAACGCGTTTTTACACGACCCTTAATAATTCATCTCAAGCCGACTCGAAGGTCTTGCGGACCCCCTTGCTAGCAAGGGCCTCCCTGTGGTGTTCCCTGGATACTCTTCGTGTAAACGAAGTGGTAGCGAGTTCGAGCGACGCTTTCAAAGGTCTTAGCTCAGACCATAAAATGGTTGCGTTGGGCTAGTAACCTGGCCGTAAAACCACACATACTCAAGAAACTTCGACGTATTAATGATTCCCAAATATGGTTGCGGGAGACAGAGTCGAATGCCGTAGAGTAGTCGTTGAAGAATAGCTGGAGCGTAGCACGCCATTCATTACATTGTTCGCGAATTATTCTGAGCGTATTAATTTGATCCGTGCAGGATCGATTTGGGCGGAAGCCAGATTGTTGACCGGTCTAATTTGTCCTTTTTGCGCTTACAGAGAATCCTAGTGCGTATTTTTGATGCAACCGAGATGAGAGTTATACCTCAATAATTTTTGGTATCTTTATAAGAATGCCTCGTAGCCATTCTTCTGGTAAACGTTCGACCTCCCGTATGCGCGAGGGAATGGTTGATAAGCCATTAGCGATGATGGTTGGGCTAACCTTAAGCATTTCTGCAACAATATTATCGCAGCCTGCAGTTTTATTATTTTTGAGCTCTTTTATCTTGAACTATTTCGTCTTTCGTTGGCGATCTAGATTGGAAACTGTTAGAGCGCGTATCCACTGTCCTTGATTCTAGTGGAGGTGTGAGTTGCAGGATATTGTGGGAGTACTGGACTTTTCTTCTCGTGATTTTGCGAGTAATTTCGTACAGGCGTTCCCTCGAAGCAGTTGTTACTACGAATTCTTATACACATAAAATTTAAATTAAAACTTATTTTGTATCATTTTTACTTTAGTTCAACATGGTGACCATAAAGCTGGTGTCTTCTGATAACCAAATCTTCGAGATTGACGAGCAAGTTGCCGAGGCTTCGAAGACGATAATGTTCATGCTGGACTGTTGGAGGTCTTGTGATTTTTCAGCAGCAGATTATGTCCTGCTATTATATAACGTGCATTCAAATATATTGTCCAAAGTAGTGAGCTGGCTCAATTACCATAGGGATGATGGTAAGGACGATATTTATGATGATAGTCCTTACGAAAATTTGATACCATGGGATGCAGAATTGGTAAAGGTGGATAAAGATACACTAGTTAATATTGTAAAGGCTGCCAATATATTGACCATAAATGGTTTAGCTAGTCTAGCCTACAAAGCTCTTGAAGAATGTAAAAAAATGGAAGTGGAGACCAATTTAATAAATATGTTAAACGACATGAACATGGAGAAACCAAACAACTAAGCATATATAAAAAAGCAGATTACAAATAAATAACGATACTTACCAAAATGTTGATTAAAGAACAGCAGTAAACTACAAAAACTAAAAAGAAAACAAAATATTTGAAATGAAATTTTTCGATAAAAAAATGCAGTAAAATGTTACTAACAGAAACGAACTTAACATGATTAGATTTTATAAAATAAAAACTAAATCCTATCTTGAAACTTTTTATATTACTTTTTAATTTGTATTAACTTAAACTTTTATCAACAAACTTCATCTACTGAAGAACTATGCGCAGCAGCTGCTGAGGTTTCGTGTCTCTGGCTCTAACAGTCTGCGAAGTCTAGGTGTTTATACAGACGGACATAGCTCAATCGCTAAACGAGTTTATGATAAGAATTTAAAGCATGAAGCACTTTGGGATCAGCCACGCCTCCTGCTGTACGTTACATCAAAGAATATAGAACTAGTTGAGCAGCAAGTATATTGCACAAATCTAGTATAACCTTTGTACCTATAGGTACAGGCTATAATATTTTTTTTGCTCTTATAAAGGCCAGTCTAAATAACAGCAACATAAATTTAGCCTTTATTTTCCTTTTTAAACCGCTCTTAAAAGTTGTTTATGCCAAAAAGCAAAAGATTTGCTTTTGTTTTTGAATTTGATTACAACTGCCAACTGTCAGCAGTGTTTAAGGTTGCCACACTTTCATTTTGCGCTTGTGCACAAAACCAACGCCATCTAGCGGCTTGCTTTAGTACTCTATGCTTGCACTCACTCAATGCCAAAGACACTCAAAACAAATTGAGTCACAATTTAGCCAGCTTTGAGTGTTTATTTGCGTGCTGTTTTTTATTTGTTTTGAATTACGCTCGTAAACTTAATGCTTTTAAATTAATTAGACTAAAAATAATTCTTAAATTAATTTTATAAAATCTTTAAGGGTTACCCTTTTTTAAGTGTTTGCATGTTTTGCTTTTGCGTAAACTAATTAATTTGGCTTAAAACGCAAATAATTATAAACAGTGTGACTAGATGACAGTCGGCACAATACGACTATGTTATACACTTTCTTTACTGAACTCGACTTAAATGCAAAGGTATGAAAGAATTTACTAGCAGTGCAATATTTGCGTTTCAATCCTCTGAACAATACTTAAAATGAATGCAGCAATATTCTAGTCCACTATTTTAACGTTTTGCAACACCTTAAGCATTCGAAAATTGAGTAAAGTTGGCCATACGTATAGGGTTACCATGTGTCCGCTTTTTCTGTCCAGTGTTTGCTTGTTCGCTTTTTTGCAGAAAGTTTGCTTTTTTCGCTCGATTAGAGCCCACTATTTTAACATTTTGCAACACTTTAAGCATTCGAAAATTAAGTAAAGTTGGCCATGCGTATAGGGTTTTTCTGTGTAGGGGATCATCCATAAACCACGTGACTCTGATTTTCGTCAAAATAGACCCCCCCCACCCCCTTGTGACGCAGTGACGGAATATTTTTAAAGACTCCATATGATCGTGACGCTTCGCCAGACTCCCCCCCCCACCGCATGAAGCGTCACGTAGTTTATGGATGATCCCTAGTGTTTGCTTTTTTGCTGAAAAGTTTGCTTTTTTCGCTCGATTAGGCCGATCAACTTTTGTCGTATATATTTACATATCTTTTACCAATGTATTTAAGGGCCCATACGCAGCATGCAAAAATTCCGCACGAAATGTCAAAACTTCATATACAAAAAATATCCCAAAAAAGGTATTTTTTTTTTTTTATATGAAGTTTTGACATTTCGTGCGGAATTTTTGCATGCTGCGTATGGGCCTTAAGTATATTTTCCACAAAAGTGAATCAGAATACAAAAACGAACCCGCAGTTGAGCGCATTTTGAAAATTTTTACAGGTTTAAAATCATATTTTCTGTCCCAAGAGAACCCCCTAAAATCATAAAAAATTTCTTTGTGAGTGATTTTCTGAATGTTTTTTGTATTTTGTCATCTCTAAAGGCCCGTACGCAGCATGCAAAAATTCCGCACGAAAACTTCTTTAAAAAAAAATATCCCAAAAATGGTAATTATTTTTACATGAAATTTTGACATTTCGTGCGGAATTTTTACATGCTGCGTATGGGCCTTTATATGGCAATTTTCCGGACATGTTGAGTATCGGTTGTGGAATGTCCGCTTTTTTCACTCGGACCATCTGGTAACCCTACATGCGTACGAAAACGTCAACTGAAACTTTTAAGCTTTTGAAGTGAAGTTTATTTTCTGTTAGTTGTAATCCGACGCTCTGACAGTGTGGACCTACAAATAAATTTTTGAACTAAATTTTGAAAGTCTTAAAAAATTTCGATTTTTTTGACACAAAATTAAGAAAAAAATAAAAAAACAAAATTATTTAGATTTTTTTAAAAGAAATCTCGAAAAAACGATTTCGTTAATTTCGCTTTTGATAAAAAAAAAAGTTCAAACAATATTTTTTTTTACCTGTTCTTTTGCTGGCAAGTCTTCGCCTTCCTTAAGTTCACTGGAATTTAACGAATGTCTTGACGAATGCAAATACCTGCTCTGACCATTCACCTAATATGTCACACGAATCTCTTAAAGAAAAGTTAAAATATTGGCTTTCTTTTTTTTAAGTAAGCTAAACGACTTATCAAAACTTTTTTTGTGCTAGGGCCCATACACAGTTCCAAAAATATCGCACGGAATGATAAAACTTCATATAAAAAAAAATCCTAGATGGGATATCCCGTGCGAAAAAAAAAATTTTTTTAATTATTTAAAATAATTTTATTTTATTTAGCCGAAGGCCTGAGTAATTTTAACAAGTCTCAAAAGATCCGAAATAGTAGGGTTGACTCAATTTTGGCACTTTGACAATATTTTAATGTCGAAAAAGATGCAAATAAGAAAAAGGTAAAAATGATCAATTTTGACGAAAAAATGTTAAAATTTAAATATGGAATTTTGAAATTTTTTTTCGAAAATTAAAAGAGTATGCAAAAAAAATTAGAACTTTAAAAAAACAGATTGATTTGTGATGTCGTCTTTTTGTAATTGGCTTCGAAAGCTGAAACTGTTTGAGGCTATAACTCTAAAGCCATTCAATATTTTGGGTATAGGGCATTTTTTCAATGTATGTGGAGCACATAGCTACCTTTGTTTGAAATATGCTCCAATTCCAATTAACAGCTTTTTTTTTTTAATTAAGTTAAAATTTTTTTTAGTTTTTTTTTTTAATTTTTTCCAATTTTGGTCTAGATTATATATATCTTAAAAAAATCTGAGGCACCTCAAACTTCCCAGAGAACTAGTTCAATCCTTTACGAACACGTGTATAAAATTTCATCACTCTAAAAAAATGATTTTGCAAATGCCAGATTTTTGGCCAAAATATGACAATCTGGGCCCACAGTGTGGTGCTAATATTAGCTGTCGTCGGGTGTTGACAGTGTTTCCACAGGCCGGGGTAGCAAGGCAGTTCTCCAAGAGTTGAGATTGGGGCAGTCTATGACTATATGGCTTATTGATAATGAAGGTGCGTTGTATTACGCACAGGCTGGAGCCAGTTTCTCTTTGAGTAGATGGCTGTGGGTGACATCAGTGTGTCCGATACGGAGTCTGTTAAAGGTTTTTATATCTTGTGTACTGGCATCCAACGGATATTCTGGGGCTTTGGCAGACTGGTTAAATTGTTTGTAGTAGTGGGCTACATCAATCCACTCGTCGAGATGTTTTTTTTTTGTTGACGAAGTTGGAGATCAGCCGAAGAAGGTCTGCCGATTGCTTCATTGCTCTTTATTGCAACGTGGCCAGGAATTCACATTATTTTGATGTTGTTGTTCTCAGTTCAGATGATAGTTGGATACATTTGAAAATGATGGATAGTTTTTTTTGAATCCTTTTACGTTTTGCAGCGGCCTTGGTTATGTGTTGGATAGCTTTATTGTTGGTGAATAGAAGTCTCGGATGACCCTTAATGTGGATTGGAAGACTTTTCCAGCGATGGCATACCTGCTTCAAATAGAGCAATTTTTATTGGCGATGTCGGAAAAGCACGGATGCTTCTTTTAACTGCGAAGTGGTATGGAGAGCCAATCGATTTTAGATTGGTTTTGGATGAATATACGAAAATGGGCAAACAGTAGTCTATTTTTGATAAAATAAGAGCTTGTATGATATTGATCATGGTGGTTCTGTGGGCTGATGAACGGTGAGAGGTGAGAGATTTTATAATGTTAAGTCTTGCAGCTCGAGGCTCGATTTCAAATATTTACAATATTACTTAAAACTAAGCTTTTTATTAAAAATAGTTTCTTAGTCTGTATCACTGTAAAGAGAACATCAACTTTCGAACTTTCGAACTTTTCAGTCTTTCATATCGATACAAAATATTGTTCACGGGATATAAACGACTAACTGAAAAAAGTGCCCAATAACATGTTTTTCCAAAAAATCCCGAAAGCGGTGCTTAAGAAAAAAACAAAGGTTGTCATTTTCGTGTTTCTCGACCCAAAATTAATCTAAAAAACACTTCAAAATTTCGCAGTATAAAACAAAAGCGTCCCAGCGTGAAGGTGGACTCAGCATCCACTCTATTAAATACCTTGCTTCCATTTCCTGTTTGCTGTTAAGGCTATATGAAGCTTAACAAAAGTCTGCCCTCCGGACGCAGTACAAGCTGCATGACAACGTTTAATATTAGAGCAGACCTCACACAGATACTCACGTATACTCATATGCATCCTAATACCTTATTAGTAGATAACTTTGGAGGAAATTTAATTAGCGTACACCTGAAAGTCGCTCAATGCAAGTACGACCAGTACAACCATAGAGACACGTACACACAGATACGCACACACACACATATATATATGCAATCACAAAGAGAGTCAGCTAGAGCTTTGTGAAGGCAGCAGAGAGCAGAGAGCGCGGTGCAGAGTTAGCGATTAATATAGAAACTTTGGGGGCATAATTAAGTTACATTTGACATGAAGCCAACATCGTTGGATTTGCCACAAATCCGTTGAATCAACTTTGACCCCAGTGTTGGAACGCGTGTGTATGTGTACCCTAAGGTACATATGTATATGCAAAATTGGCTTAACTCCTATATTGAAGAAAAAACAAAATTTTGTAACAAAACTCAATAGCGATGCACCCTGTACTGTCAAAAATACGCCGAGAGCGAGTTTTTGTATTCCATGAGAGTAAAAGAGTGTAAAAAATCGTCACGTAACGAAATTATGTTTGAGTCTATGCGAAAGAATAAGCAAAAAATACGCTATAACACAGATCTGCAAAGCAGGGTTTCCCCGTTTTCTAGATAATGCCGGGAAGTCGCCTAACAGGTGTTGACATAAGCCGTGATAGGGCATATGCCCCGCTGTTACTCCTAGCACCATAATTTTGCTCCTGTTCTGCTGAAATCTCTTACTCTGTAGAAGTGACAACCAGACGCGTTATTCCAATGTTGTTCTGTCTTGGTACTGACTATCTTTGAAATTTCCAGAATGCCTTCTTACTGCAACCGTAAGAGTCTTCATGGCTATGGACAAGAATTGATACGTTCCTTGGACTCTACTTTACTTGACGCCCTATGCTCCAAATAGGAGTTAAAGGAAAATATGTATATATATATTGGACTTTCCTTCACTTACCGTATTGCGTATACCTTGGCCTAAAATACGTTGCACTAGTTGGGAAAACGGATTGAAAGCTGCGTCGCAAGCTCTTCAGAGAAGACGCTCACTTCTCTGTCTTCTTCGGTCTGTATAGTGGTGGGCAAAACTCATACAAACAAACGTTTCTTTGTGTGAGTAAGCAGCGCAGTAAGCAAAAGCGCACGAGAGAGCAAGAACCGCAATCATGTGCATGAGCCGACTGCGCTGCTGTAGATTTATGTAAATTGGGAGACTACCCACCACTATTATAGATTGTTAGCTTTCAATCAACTCTCTGCGGGAAGCCTATAACGAACTTATCGTTCATGGATTGTTATTAGCTCGTTTTCCATGCTAGAAGTTTCTCGCTTCCAACCAACTCTTTTCGGCAAGACTATGATAAACTTATCGTTCATAGACTATGGATTGCTGCTTTCCCAAATGTGCTGGACAAACTTTTTTTATATTTTTATGAAAAATGTCACCCTTTATTATCTCGAAGCGTAAGTCAAATAGTTTGTCTAGTAAAAGCATTCGTCATAAGCTGATAGTTTGGTTCCAAAAAGGAAAACGTATGACAGTTCCAAAATGTTATTACCAAAAAAGTTAAAAAACCAAAAATTTGCTACGCATTTTAAGCGGAATATTAAATTTTGGTAAAAGTATATAACATAAAACAACAGACTTGGGAGACCCCTAAAGTTATCTCCGAGAAGTTCAGAACAAAAAAAAATTGTTGCGTCTATCAAAGCTACGATAACCAAACTTAGAAATTGGATCAAAAAACGTGAAAGCCTGGTTCTTGGAAACTATGTAAGCTAGGTTAACCAAACCATTTTAAAACCAAAACATTTTAAAACAGAAATTAAAAATACCTATATCGGAGTCAATCGCATTTTTGTTATGCAAAAGTTATATGCAGACACTAGCACCCTTATGTGCTGGTACCTCAGGGTTGCTCAAAGTCTTCAAAATGGCTTGAAATATTAAAACCTTTATGCAAAAATGTCACACTTTATAATCTCAGCTCACGCTATCCGGCATTTATTTCAAAGAAACAGACAATTTTTTTTTTTAAATTTAAATTTCTTTACTTTATTATCGATAACTAGGGGGCTCTGCCCCTTGCGTGCTTCGCACTCCAACCCCCGTACGCTTTGCTTTATTCAATTCAGATTATCCACATTATTATATACCCTGTGCAACTCTCTATTTTCATAATGTTCATCAACCCGTCTTTAAAATACCCTGAAACAATGCAGGTAGCTGCTTGGACTCACAATTGGAATACAAATGTTTACAATGGCTCCTTTGATACTGTCCTGCTTTTTATCCCAATGACTTAATTATCATAAACGGTAGCCGAGGGGACATTAATCTTTCCTCTAATGATGTTAAGCTTTTTAACTATTCTGGTAAGTATTATATGTTAAATCTGAGCCATTTAAAATGGAATTTTTCGGCTTCCTAGCTGCCTTAATTGTACGGCTGCAAGTTCTACAAAATGTTAATATGCCGTTAGTAAATCGAAACAGATCTGCCAGATATAGCATATCTGAACTAAAAACATAAGTTTCTATATAATCCCTGCGAATTCTTTCTATTTGATGAGCAAAAGTAAACATTATCGGGTCGCTGTTTAATTATTTCCTTATCGTTCTCAAAAAAACGAATTGGTATTGTGCTGTGTTACGTGTGTATCTATCTGTTTCTTAACATCTTCCTACCTGTCTGTTTTGCTATCTACGCAATGTTTCAAGATCTTGCTCTGTAATGGTGAAATCTAAATATTCTCTGAGCTGTCCTCTTTGCATAGTATTCCTTACTTGCCCGTCTCGCCTAACATCTTCAATCTATCTGCTCTTTGATCTACGCAATGTATAAGGCTCCTCCTGTTCTGCAGTCCTTAACTCCAACTTTTCGCTGAGCTGCTTTCTAAGCATAGTGTTTCTTCTCTACAATCCTAGACTCTATGTCTTCTCTGTGCTGCGTTCTAAGTATAGTGTTGAAAACTTGCTCTAGTCGCCGAATTTCTGCATCCCGCCACTAAGAAATTATAAGTTCGTGCAAATGTGTGTAAAGCTCAGAAAGAGGCGTAGTAGACCTCCTAAACTATACATATTCTTGATCACTATCAACAGCTGAGTCGACATAGTCATGTCTTTCTGTCCGTCTGTCCGTATGAGTTAAAGAATCTCAGAGACTATATGTAAGAGCTATGGAGCTGAAATTTTACCAAAAGATGCGCATACTAGTGACGCAGATGAAGATTTTTATGTCGATATCTGACCCCCAACCTCCGTAAGAGAATTTCGCGGCTTAATTCTTTTTATGTGATTTTTTCGATATTAGCGTTACTCTATTAACCAGTGCGGAGACGAATCCAACAAACCATAGATCATCAAAATCGGGCCAGCCGTTCTTGAGTTATAAATGGTGTAACTAACATACATTAACATTACGGATGGTTCCAAGACGGAACAGGGTGTAGGTGCTGGAGTTGTCGGACCCAATACCAGAATCTCTATGGCAATGGGTATCTGGCCCAGTGTCTTTCAAGCAGAGATTCACGCCTTAGAGGTCTGCGCCCATAGTATCCTCCTTAAAGGTACTAGGGGTGCTAACATTTACATATTTAAAGATAGCCAGGCCGCTATCAGCGCATTGTCTTTGTGGAGAATTTCCTCCAAGCTGGTTAGGGAATGCGTGAACAAAATCCAACTCCTGTCCTCCCGTAGCAGAGACACACTCTGTTGGGTTCCTGGACATTCAAGAGTGGAAGGTAATTCGACGGCTGATGAGCTCGCAAGACTGGGTTCCTCTTCGCCCACCACTTGCCCCGCGCCCTTCTGTGGCATTAGCTGGTCAACAATGAAAACTATGGTCAACAAATGGGCCTTAAATGAACATAGGAGATATTGGTTCTCTTTACCGAACTTAAAACAAGCAAAAGTGCTTGTCTTACTCTCGGATGCAAACCGAACTATAGGTCTTGGTAGAGCTGACCTAAGGTTCCTGTTAGCCTACTTATCTGGGCACCATACTGTAAGTTATCACTTGTAAAAAATGAAGACGACGAGACGACCAAACACATCTTGTGTGATTGTCCAGCAATAATGTGGGACAGAGTCACACATTTAGGAGCTGAACGGATCACCCCGTTTCAGCTACGCCGAATCTCAACGAAAGACTTACTGCTCTTCATAGGGAAGGCAGATGGTCTTTTGTCCTAAAAGAATGGGTAATGCACAATAGATCTTCAGTTCGCAGTGCCTACTCTCTTTTGTGAGAGAACCTAACAATACAAAAATTCGTCAAAATAGACCACCCCCTCCCCCTTGTGGAACAGTGACGGAATATTTTTGAAGATTTTCCATATGATCGTGACGCTTCGCCAAACCCTCCCACCCCCTGGAGCGTCACGTAGTTTAGCTTTGCTCAAACATAAGTAGCTTCTGCATCGTAGTTTTAAAAGATTCTCATAAGACAGACAGTTGCTTCAGATATGATACTAAAACGTTGTCATATCATTAAATATATTCGTGTACATTTATGCGATCCCATAAAAAGCTTGTAGGGTTCTTGAACATACTATTAATCATGAAGGATCTTCGAAAAAAATTTGCTCTCTATGAAACTGCTTGCTAAACAAAATTTATCTGCATCAAAACCATCTGCAACAAAAGTGTAGTTCCTTCATGGGTATACCCAATTAATTTTTCTGCATGTTCGCAAGTTTTTTTATTTTTTCCAAGTATTTGAGTTTTGTATCAAGACCCTAAAAAGGTATTTTTTGCTTAATTTCCGCCATTTGCTTCAAAGCAAATGCTTTAAGTAAAACAATTTTAAGCTCTATTTATTCCTTTTGAGCTCTTCAGCTGCCATGGCTGCATATAGGAGTCTTACCCTGACCCTGAACCCAAAGCAGTCGGAAAAGCTCAAAGCCAAACAAAGCAAGCAAAAGTGAAGTGAAAAAAAAACGAGTAAAAATTTTTGCAATTAAAGGCATTTCAAATTGACACATTGTTTTCTTCAACGAGTAAGGGCTTCCATGTACTCGTTGGGAGTCATGTGAGGTTCGTGTGCCTCGGAATAAGATGGTGAGCTGAAAAATGAATGCGAGTGAGCTGAATGAGTGACAGTCTTAATTACACATAGATTAGAGCTCATATTAGAGCTGGAGTTTAGCTTGGACCCAATACACACACGCACACACACTGTCAGTTGGGCGCCAGCTCTCTGGGGCACACTTTCAATGTCACGTTTCGGTGTGGGTTTCAGATGGAGGCACGAGTTGTTCTGGTTGATATGCATTTTACCTGGTCTCGGTCTGAACTGAAATCGTCTTTTGTCTTTTTTGATTGTTGCAAACGAAGTGGAAAAGTAAATGTTCTGAGTGCCCACATATACAGACGTAAGGGCAACGGAAATGCACACTAATTACTTCTTGGTAACTGAAAAGAAACAAAAAAAAGCCGGGAAAAACTTTTCTTCTTACATTTTATGAGACGCTTTTGGTATGCCGCTTATATCCTCTGCCGTTTGCCTGAGCCCGCTGTCTTATGCCCACTCTAATCATACTATATTTTTTTTTTATATACTCTTTACCCTTAGGGGTACATTAGGTTAGTGAAAAAAATGTTGTGTGGTTGCTAAGCAGCATACGTTTTATTCGAATTCGTTTTTTTTCAATTTCACCAAAACGCATTTTTTTTGTGATTTGAAACCGAAAGTTTTATTGCAAAAGCAATTTAAAACGAATTGGCAAAAAATTGGTTAAACTGAAATATTTTTTTAAATATTCTTTGATATTTGTAACTAGTTTCTATTTATGCCAATTTCTAGTTAAATATTTAGTTATAAAAAAATATTTTTTTTCGGAATCAACCTAAAAAATAACATGCACAACTGAAAACGAATTTTTATCTGGTTCAAGTCTTGCACAAAAAAAGGTTCATATCTTGCTTAAATGGTTGATGTCTTGCATAAAGGAAAATATGATTAGATGGCGACAGTAAAAAATATAGTATTGGGAGCACGCAAAAACGAATTCGAATAAATTTTTTTCGTTTTCGTTTTAAGTAGCACGCCCGATAATTAAATACAACATTTTATTCATAATTTGTTTTAAAAATTGAGTATGCATAAAATTAAATAAAAATATATTTAAAAATATATTTAAAAATATAAAAAATATAAAATACGCAGAATATTCTTGGTTTATTCAATTTAAGAGTTCAAAGCTTTCAAAAATTAAATAAAAATATAATAAAAATTTTTTTTAAATATAATCGTAGTGATCATTATGCTTTAAACATTTAAATTTTTTTAATAAAAGTTATTATATTGTATTATATTGCAGCCAAATTTATGTTTTTATGGATATAACTCAAAATTTAAAAAAAAATTGTATTACTTTAAAATTGTTAATGAATATTATAGTAACGTCACGCCAGATATTATATTATTGACCTATGTTTGATTGTACAAACTTAGTCTATTCACATAAAATTTTAACAAAAGATTTCCAGTGTTGTCTATTTCTTGCAATACTTCGAAGCTCACGCCAGATATTATGGCTAGTTAAAAAAAAAACTAGAGAAAATTTTTTGATAAAAAAAATTTACATAATTAAAAATAATACCAAAAAAAAGTTTTACGCCAGTTCGCATAAACTAAATGTACTAAGTTAAATAGTTTGAAAATAATGTATTACTAAACAATTGTTTATAAACATAAGAGTAACGTTACGCCAGATACTAAGTTTCTTTAATTGGAAAAATGCTTATATTTTTAGTAACAGAACGCCGAGTTATATTTATATATAATAATTTCCCAGACTGACAATTTTTGTCCAAACCAAAGCGCGTATGAACATATTTTATCAGCTTAAATCGATTTGGGAAACTTTTTTATGCCTTAAGCAGCTAGACTCTTTGTAGGGTAAGGAATCATCCATAAACTACGTGACGCTCCAGGGGGTGGGGGGGAGTCTGCCGAAGCGTCACGATCATATGAAAAAAGATGGGGGGTCTATTTTGACGAAAATCAGCGTCACGTAGTTTATGGATGATCCCTAAGATGGTGCAAATCCGACCTACTAATTGTTTTCGGCTATAAAGTGCTTATTTAAAATCGGATCAACTCCGATATACCAAATTAAAGCTATTGCTTTGCCGCAACTTGCCTGAACTTCTGATTTCATCTGGACATTATTAATTTTAGAGATATAGGCATTTTTGAAATAACTCAACTTTTCTCAGTTTGAAAAACGGTTGGGTAAACCCGACCGCCTATTTTTTGGCTGATTTAACTCAGGTATCATCTTAGTTTAATGTTTTTTCGATTATGAATCAAAAGAGCACGTTATTGTTCTACCAAATTGAATGTATTTATTAAAAATAAAAAAATCGTAATGTTTAAAGCATATAGTATATAATGCGAAATAAAAGTTGAATTAATGTCACTAAAGGATGTTTGGATTGATTAGCTAAGTAACTAATCAGAGTTGTTTAATTTACTGTTCGAGCTGAACGTCTGGTTAGCCCCACTATTTAGAGGTCGGATTTGCCCCACTGTGTGCACTATATAGGTCTGTCTATGTTTATAGTATATATGTAAGCCACTTAATGTTTTCTCGAACATTATTTACTTTGTTTTACCCACACTGTCGGGTTTGCCCCAGCTTACGCTATATTGAATTAATGTTACCTAAGGATGTTTGGATTGAATAGCTAAGTAACTAATCAGAGTTGTTTAATTTGCTGTCCAAGCTGAACGTCTGTTTAGCCCCAGTATTTAGAGGTCGGATTTGCCCCACTGTGTGCACTATATAGGTCTGTATGTTTGTAGTATATATGTAAGCCACTTAACGTTTTTTTCAAACATTATTTACTTTATTTTACCCACACTGTCGGGTTTGCCCCAACTTACGCTAAGTATTTGACTGCAGGGTATTTCACTGTAGACTACCTCTCCCACTGTTGCTTCATATTTTTTGTTTTATTATTATTTTTTTTTTTTTTTTACTATATGTTAATTGAAACGAAAGAAAGCGAACGAACACACAGCAAAGAGCCAAGCAAAGGAAGCTTGCAAAAATGATTGGCCTTTGTTGCTGCTCAAAGTGGAAAGCTGAGTTACTCCAAAGGGTTACCAACATTCCCCTACTTGCATTTACACAAGCACATGAATACCCTACAGCACACACTCGTTCACTCACTGGTCTCTATGTGCGCTGCTCTCTCTGCTCCACTCACCGCTGAGCTGATTGATGTAGCGGGTAAACCGAAATCATTTGAATGCTGCCAAGTGATGTGAGAGGTTTTCAATTGCACTTGTTGGGGAATTGGATGGCCAAGAAGTGAAATACAATAACGATTTGCTGTTTATAACCATTTAATGGAGCATCCATGGGAAATGAGAAAATTAATAAATCGCCACGCTGAGCAATGATAACAAAGAGAGAGGGCATTTTGGCATCTTGCTCTCCCGCACGGAGCTACATATATAAGTATTCCCCATTGGGCACTCAATTGGCGCATAATTGACGCTTGAAAGGCAATTAAAATTTGCAAGCATGGCGAGAAATTGAAAGCAGCAGGACACGAAAAGCAGAAGCAGCGTAAAGCAGTAGAAGCTGCTTGGACTGTAGACTACAGCATATTGGCATTTGAAAAGCTTAAAGCCAATCTTAAGCTAAATGGCATCTAAAAGAATTGGGGCAAGCAATGGTAAGTAAATTGGTAAATGTTGGAGCAATGACGTTGGCTTGGCTACAGTGGTTGTGTGTTATTCCAAGGTGCCTATATAGCTTCAAATTGAACTGCCGTGGAGCGCTGCACAGTGGTCGATTTCGTGCTCAAAAAAATTTCAAAATCGCGATATCTTGAAATAATTCCGTGTTTATTTTTGAGAACCAAGTATTTTGGCAGAGTTCACATAAGCACAAGTATTTTTGAATGCAAATACTTCTTCGCGGAAAATATGTGAATTTTACAATGTCAAAGAATTTGGTACTAAAAATTTCTAGAGCGAAGTACGGAATGCAACATGTGTGTCTGTTTTTACGTTTTAGGTCTCTTAGGGCCTCTGTCTGTGGCACTAAACATAATTGTGATCATAAAACTTTACAAGTCGTATATATATAGCGCTATTGTTTCTATATGCTTAAGTAAATATGCATAAAGTTTGTACATAAGTTTCCAGCTGCACGAATTTTACAAGTTTATATACACTGTATCTAAAGGGTAAGGGGCATATTAGGTTAGTGGACACAAGCTGCTCCGACTTATTTTTGGTTATGTATTCTGGGTCTGTAATTGAACGTACATCGTGATTTTAATCTAAATACCGGGGAACCAGACCAGTCTTAGTAGAAAGACTGTAGGGATGACCTCCTGGCTTGATGCAATAAATAAAGGGTGTTTTTTAAGCGCGTCCGGATTTCGAACTTAAATAAAACATAGAAAAATTAATGTAATGACCCCAAATATGGTTTTATTCATCATCATAGTTGGTTCTACAACTATTGTCGAGTCTTCGCCTGCTTCAGCATGAGTCTCCAACTTGATCTGTCTCGCGCCTTTGCTCTCCAAAACCGAATACCAATATCTTGCGCATCTTGGTCGACTCCATCAATCCATCTAAGTTTTGGGCGTTCTCTTGATCTGTTTTCGCGGCATTTGCCAAATAGGATTTTATTCGGAGGTTTTATTAGATAGATAATTTCCTATCATTTAATATTTGAAAAAGATATCTGGGTTGTGACCACCACGACTACGAATTACAAATCGCATCCTGTGGGATCAATTTGGGGCCGTATTTCAGTAATGACACGTTTAATGTTGGTTTCCAAGACGTCAATTGTTGCTGGCTTGTCTACATAAGCCAACGACTTGGCGTGTCCCCAAATAAAACAATCTCAAGGGGTGAAATCACACGACCGCGGCGGCCAGTTGTTGGGCGCATTTCTTGAAATAACTTTCCAACCGAAATGAGTTTTCAGTAAATCAATGGTCCGCCATTCTGCTGAAAACAGAACTCTTCGACATCGATGTCACGTAAATTTGGAAACAAATATTCATTAATCATCGCTCTGTATCGATCACCATTGACGTTAACACGTTGCGAATCGATAAATTTGGATTTTCCTCTACGCTGGCGTCTACAACAGCGTTATTTTCTTCGGACCGTGCTGTTCTCATTCTGATTGGTGGTCAGTCATCGTGGAATCTCAAATGAGTACGTACATGATCAAGAACACGACGAATAGCACAATCTTATGGTCCATAAATTGTACGAAGAGCTCTATAAGTTTTTACAACAGAACACAGATTTTGATTTTAAATCTTGAAGATTTGAAGACGTTGTTGTGGTGTAAATCTTACCATGATGAATTGTTAGTCCTTACTAAATAAAATGAAATTTAATTTTATCAAAAGTAACAACTGCTTTAAGAGATATCCCTTTCGGAAATCCGGACGCTGTTAAAAAAACACCCTTTATTAGGTATTGCAAAAAAGAACGCCAGTTCGGCTACGCAGAAAACTGGTTCAACTTTTGTATGGTAGCTATATGAAATAGTGAACCAATTTGGCTCAAACTTTACACAAATGTTTAGTCTAACAAAAAATGCAACTAACATAAATTTAATATTTGATTGGTTCACTATTTTATATAGCTGCCATATAAAAATTGAACCAGTGCTCACGCTACCTTGTTTAGAAATTTATCGGAATCTTTAGCATGTGGCGTTCTCACTTACCCCATTTGATGTCTCGTTTTTTTTTTTCTACTTAAATTAAATCTGTCATTGACATTCTATGAAATTTTCAGCTTGAGAGCTTGACATTTGTAAAAGTGACGCCGTATTATCCGTGACCATTTGGCTAAAAACGGAACGATACCATCCAACCCACCGAATTCCCCTGATTTGACTTCCTGCGATTTTTTCCTATTCGGTCGACTAAAGAAAGCGCTCCGTGGAACGTGTTACAGCAACCGAGATGAGGTCATGAAAATCGAAGATGTCTCTGATGGCCTTACCGTAAACCGATAATATAAAATGTTTCGAGGATTGGAGCAAGCGCTGAAATAAGAATAGAATGTCAATGACAGATGTGGCAATTTAAGAAAAAAAAGAGACATCAAATCGAGTGAATGAGAGCGCCACATGGTAATGATTCCGGTAAATTTTTGATCAAGTTAGTATTTCAGAGAGAGCTAAGAATACCCTTCCACAATTGCTTAACCTTGTTAAAAGCCGGCGTTGAGGCGTTGTTCATATAAAAGAACATTTTCGAACCTTTTTCAATGTCGCACATCTCACGCAAAATTTGAAACTTCAATATTTTACTGTGCATATTCGTGAAAACTGTGAAAAATACAGTGTATATTAAATTTGTTATGCTTCAACTAAAATCCATTCTCTGCAATAAACAAAATATGTGTAAGCGTGCTACACTGCAAGAAATTTTTCTGCAAACTCAAAATACAGTGTATATTAAATTCGTTATGCCTTAACTAGAATCCATTCGCTGCAATAAACAAAATATGTGTAAGCGTGCTACACTGCAAGAAATTTTTGTTGCAAACTCAAAGGGATTCTGGCAAAAAATTATTTTAAATGTTTGTACTTATTTCAAATATATTTGTATGCCCGGCTAATGCCAAGCGCACGTGTGTGCCTGAGTATGTGTGCCTTTATGTACATATGTGCATATATACCAAATGTATATAGTTACAGACATATCATCTATCAAAGGACACGACATCGGCATTCTTGTGCCAGCAAACTGAACCGAACCAAACCAAACCAAACAAAAGGCGTTTTGTTTATCAACAATGTGGAAAATGCCCTTGGCGTCAAACTCTTGGGCAGCAACAGATGAACTGCCTCCGCCGTGGAAACCCTACAACTCTGACGTATCCAAAATCCTGCCTCTCATCGATACCATCTCTGTCATGTGTTGTAATAAACTAACAGCACTCTATTTGAGGTATATACGCAATGCTAGCTATTGATTCAGGAGCGGATTGAGGCGTAAGAACTTGGCGTACTGTACTAACCGAAATATCTGGATTCTATATGAAACTAAAAATTAAACTAACGTTCCGAAATTTGTTGTTTTGTACATTAAGCTACCAAGTGCACAGAAGGAGTTGTCGTAGACAGCTCAAAGTTACCCAAAGTAACCCTGGACGGAGAAGTTTATGTATCCATGTGCGTCTGTACGAATGCTTAGATCTTAGAGATGGTAAGAGCTAGAGCAACCAAACTTTCATATTAGCATATAACGGGAAACAAGTTCATTTAATTTTTTTCATACCGGATTTATTTTATACATCGGCGGATGCTCCGACGTACCAATCTCTGTCTGGTTCAAAAGACTTAAATTTATTCATGGTGCCAACAGCTTCTTAAACTATAGAATAAGCGCTAAACTTGCAGACGAATGCTGAGATCACATACCCACACCTCAGGAGGAGCATAAGCGAGTCCGAAAAGAGGTAAACAAGGGTTTGGGAGAAGAAGAAGAATAAGCCCTAAACTGTACGTAATTGTTGATTGAATTTTTTAAAGATTCCCCTTAGAAATGGTACTAGGTAGGATAGAATTTGATCAGCTCCTTGCTGAAACAATAAGATGATTCGTTAAAAAAGAGAGATGTTCGCAATAGGCAGATTCAAATTTATGAAGGGTGATATACATCATCTCAGCCATTAGGACCCGCTACAACTCCAACTACCATCTTGCTCGTGTTCTTGTGGGTCTCGTATTTGGGCAGATGTGACAACCGGATGCGGTTTTCAATCTTACCGTTACCGTAAGAGCCTTCCTGGCTCTCGGTAAGAATTCAAAAATCCTTGTACTTTCGTTCGAAGCTTCTACTTATCTCGAAATGAAAGCTGCGATGCAAGCTCTTCAGAGAAGACGCCTGCTAATTTTCCATTTTTTGAGCTTTTCGCTTTCAATCATCTTTCTTCGGAAAGCCTATGACCAACCTCATTATTATTAGCTCCTTCTGCATCTAAGAGGTTTCTCGCTTCCAATAGACTCTTCGGGAAGGCTGTGGTGAATTTATCATTCATGTACTACTCTTACTCTTACTTACTCTTTTCCCAAACGTGTTAGACAAACGTTAATTTTTTTTTACGCAAATGTTTATCGAAAAATGTCACCCTTTATTATCTCGGACGGCATATAGAGTAGTCTATCTAGTTAAGTTTTCGTTATAAACTGTTAGCTTTGTTCCAATAGAGAAAGTTCCAAAATGCAATTACCGCAAAGTTAAAAGCAAAAGAAGGCGTACGTTAAAGTCGGGCGCGGGCGACTTTGGAATACCCTGTACCACTAATTGCAATTAAGTCCGATATATTGCTTAAGCACTCTAAATTGATTGCCAAATTTGGGTACGATATCTTCACAAACAAACGAAATACAACGAATTTTGAGCAAAAACGTTTTTTTGACCGATGGTTCCTATGGGAGCTATATGATATAGTCATCCGATTTTGATCAAATTTTGGACACTGTTTGGGAACTCCGAGTGCCAAATTTGGTAACGATAACCTCAAAAACAAACGAATTATCCATCTAAGACTTTGGGTTTTTTCGAGATCCTCTAAAACACTCCTATGGGAGCTATATAATAGAACTCTGATATCGAAAAAATATAATAAACTTGTCTCCCGTATAATAAAGGATCTTATCTGAAAGTTTGGTTGCTCTAGCTCTTACCATCTCTAAGATCTAGGCGTTCATACAGACAGACGGACAGATGGACAGACAGACATGGGTATATCGACTTCTCTAGTCACCCTGATGATACTTTAGGTAACTTTGGGCGGTCTCCGACGATTCCTTCTGTATGTTACATACATTTTCAGACAGACGGACAGATGGACAGACAGACATGGGTATATCGACTTCTCTAGTCACCCTGATGATACTTTAGGTAACTTTGGGGGGTCTCCGACGATTCCTTCTGTATGTTGCATACATTTTCGGCTTGCACAAAATTTTTTTTCAAATTTCGAAAAGTATTTTGTGCTTTAAAGGATTAAGCTTAGCAAATCTAAACGATTAAGCGTTTCGATAATTTATTTAAAGTAACTTTTATCTGAATTATGTTGAAGATTTGACAAGTTTTGGAATTAATTTAGCATTCCCTAAAAATGTAAATTTTCAAATCGAGTTTGCATAAACAAAAAAAAAAAAAAAGAGAACAAATAAAACAAGAGAAATGAGAGTGTCAAAAAAAGCCAGAAAGCTCTTGATGTAGTAGTTTGAAAACTATTCAAGCAAACCGTATGGAATTGGACATGGATAGCAGCTGACGAATGTTATCGAAGCTGAAGGACATCAAAAATTGCACACAAGCAATCGAAAATCATTTCTAAAATGTCCTGTGAGTGGACACACACACATACACACAAACACTAACCAACACCATGCACACATAGATAAACTGCGCAAATGTTTGCCTAAGACATGCACAAGTTTACCGGGCACATTAAGGATCAAGAGTTGGAGGAGTAGAGCTGTAGGTGGAGGCAACGCTAAAGCAGCTTAGCATATACACAAATGCAGTACCCGTCTGCACCTGGCGCCGATGTAACTTTAATACCGTGCACTTATTCGCCAGAAGAGCATTAAAGGATGGCTTAAAAACTGAACTATGCCATGTAGAGCATATAAGCTACTGCAGCGGCAAAAAAAAAAGTATCCCTTTGCGGTAAAAAACTTGTGACGATAGCGTAAGTCCTAGTAAGTCACAAGATATTATGTTGATGATTATGTGACGTCACAAAAAACAGTTTTTAGTACTAATTAGTACCTGCTTAGGACCAATTAGGACCATAAAGAGCTGGACATATGCGGATCCAGCTACAGCGTTGAGGAATTATACGCACAGAGTTCAAAAGTGTATAATACAGAAACTAATCAGGCCTTAGTGGCCTTAAGCCAGCTGCCGCCCTAACCTAACCTAACCTAGAAACTAATAAAAGGCAAGTAAGAGGCAATAATGGTCGCTGCTACTGCTTAATACCACCAATTGACCACGGAGAGGTCAACTATTACCTCACGCAGCTGCTCACGGGTCCCTTTTTCGTATTGGCAAAGTAGAGACGCACAATTGCATCTGTGATGATGCTGACTCAGATGATGTTGATCATACATTCTTTCACTGCGAGAGGTGGAACAGAGAACGAGGGTCTGTTGAAACTGTAGTCGGACAGCTCAATGCAGAGAATTTGATCGATAAAATGCTTCACAATTTAGAAAACTGGAACACCATCAACAGGTTTGCCGAAAAGGTTCTGAAAATTAAAAAGCGAGATCTTGACAACAGAGCAACAATAGAAAATCGAGGAGAATCCAGAACTGCGAGTATCGAAGAAAGGCGAGGCCTCGACGGAGGCTAGCGACGTAGATAAATAACTAATGAAGAGAGACCCTACCCTCTGATGTAATGACTCAGCTAAATAGTTTCCCAGAGGTAGATAAGGTTCAAAAACAAGGGGTGGAGGTTTTAGCCTGTGCAAGACGGGCTTTCTCTTTCGGGACGCTGTTGTGAATGCCATAGGCATTTCCCCCACCCTACCGCCAAAAAAAAAACAAAAAAAAAAACTGCTTAATACCAAATGTGAATTATAAGCATAAAAAATTGAAATACGCAAAATAGTGTTGAAGATTACACTGGTGCAACATTTAGGCACATTTTGTTGGGGTATGGTGACTTAAATTGTAGAAAATGGAGAGCATAACAAATTCGTAAGATAATTTAACGTTAAGCGAACTTTTAGAACTTTTCTCAATGCCCTTTTTAGTACTTTCCTTAAGTAGACAGTCTTATACTTTTACCTATATCTTGAAATACACTCGACTTATAGTTTTGAACAAGATATAGTTAAAAAGAGTATTCAATAAGCTAAATTATGCCATTGAAACATATTTTTGAAGAACTAATAGGTAACAATTTAGATTCAGCATTCCATTCAATATACATAAATCATTTTATTTAAAGCTAGTCACGATATTTTAATTTTTAAACAGCTTTAATTTAGAAGAGATTGAATCGTGCAGAAATAGAAACAATGCCAAAAAATTCTACGACAAGGTGAAACATCGAACTAAAGGTTTTAAGCCGGGGCCATCTTTCTGCAAAGACGAAAAGGGAAATCTAGTCACAAACGCTGAGGAATCGCTAACACGATGGAGGGATTACTTCTGTAAGCTTCTAGCAGGTGATGATGAACAAAATTCCACCGATACAGAAAGTATCCAACCACTCCCAATCGTAAATGATGGTGTTAACATACCACCACCCGACTATAACGAAGTCAAAACAGCCATATCTAGGCTGAAGAACGCTAAAGCAGCAGGGGCAGATGGCCTGCCAGCCGAGTTGTTCAAGACTGGTGGCGAAGAGTTGATAAGGAGCATGCATCAACTTTTGTGCAAGATATGGTCGGAAGAAAGCATGCCTTTCGACTGGAGTCTTAGCGTACTCTGCCCTGTTCACAAAAAAGGTGATGCCGCAATCTGCACCAACTACCGCGGGATCAGCCTTTTGTCCGTTGCCTACAAGGTACTGGCAAATGTATTGTGCGAAAAACTGAAGCCCTATATGAAAGAACTGATTGGACCCTATCAGTGTGGTTTCAGGCCTGGAAAGTCTACGATAGACCAGATATTTACATTGCAACAAATTCTGGAGAAAACTCGTGAAAATTAAATCGACACACACCACCAATTCGTCGACTTCAAAGCTGCTTTTGACACGCCTGATAGAGAGAAGTTTTTCGTAGCCATGTCTGAGTTTGGTATCCCTGCAAAGCTAGTTCGGCTTTGCATGATGACGTTGAGTAACTCCTGCAGTTCCGTCTTGATAGGAAAATATTTCTCCGAACCATTTGATACCAAACGAGGTTTCAGGCAGGGTGATACACTATCATGTGACTTTTTCAATTTACTGCTGGAAGCTATCCTGCGACGTGCCGATGTGAACAGGTCAGGCACTATCTTTTATAAGAGTGTCATGCTGCTGGCGTATGCCGACGATATTGACATTATTGGCACTAACATACGTGCAGTAAGCGGAGCCTTCTCAAAAATTGAAAAAGAGTCAAAAAACATGGGTCTGGCTGTAAATCTGGACAAGACGAAATACCTGCTATCTACAAGTAAGGAAACGACACCACGGGGAATAGATAGCTACAACTTCGAAGTTGTAAAGGATTTCGTGTACTTGGGCACCAGCATTAACGACACAAAAAATTACGTCAGCATGGAAATACGTCGACGGATTAATCTTGCTAACCGGTGTTACTTTGGGCTAAGTAAAGAACTCAAGAGTAAAGCCCTCTCTCGACATACGAAAATAACCCTCTACAAATCTCTCATCGTGCTTCTCTATGGCGCTGAAGCATGGACATTGTCTTCATCCGATAAGGCGATTTTAGCGGCTTTCGAGAGAAAAATCCTCCGACGTATCCTTGGACCGATAAATGTGGAAGGTGATTTTCGTATTCGAATGAACCACGCTATACGAGCTATACGGCGACACTGATCTAGTTCGGCGCATACAGCTACAACGTCAGCGCTGGCTAGGTCATGTTGCACGAATGGATGAAAATGTTCCAGCCAAGAAGGTATTCGAGCGGAAATCACTGGAAGGTCGACGACGACAGGGACGCCCGTCCCTGCGATGGGAAGATCAGGCAACGGAAGATCTTCGTAGCCTTGGGATTGCCAATTGGCGCCAGCAAGCACAGGACAGAAACCGTTGGCGTAGGATAATTTCTGCGGCCAAGAGCGATAACCGGTTGTAATGGCCAAATTAGTAGTAGTAGTGTTGGCGCGAAATTATTTTTGTCTAATACAAAACAGCTGACATGGTTGCCGCAGCTCTGCAACTTTTTATTACTATGTGTTGAAATATTGCTAGTTCTTTATTAGTTGATCTTTTCAATAAAATTACACGAAATTAAACACGACTTAGCAATTTTTCTTATAAGGGAAATTTTCTTTGTGTAGTGCGGCAACCCTGTCGCACTTATCGTCATGTGTTCGTGTATGATATGTGCAAATACACGAACACAAAAAAACAATTCGTTTTGGCTGTGCACGCTATTTTTTGGGCTGAGTCAGAAAAAACAAAATTTAAAATAATTGTCAGTAAATATTTAACTTGAAGCACGCATAAATATAATCTAAGAATATCAAAGAATATTTAAAAAATTATTTTAGTATAAAATTCGATCTTTTTAAAATATATTCTGTCTATTCGTTTTAATTCATCTTGCAACAAAATATTCGGTTTCAAACCACATGCAAAAATTCGTTTTGGTGAAATTGTTAGCATCAAAAATTCGGTTTCAAAACGATTCGGATTAAAATGCTCGGATTCGTTTTCTGTTTTATTTCTGGCGATCGTTTTTGCAATAATATATATGCATCGAAAATAACTCAGTATGTAGCATCAAAAAAAGCGTTTGTGAGCAAACAGTACTGCCCATTTTTTGAGCAATTTACGCAAGATGGCGCCAGCAGTAACAATTATTTTATTTTAACAAACTATTTTATTTTTGCAGCAATTTATTTTGGTGCGAAAAATTCCTGGCGAAACATTTGTAACTAGGCCGTTTATTATTTATTGTGAACCTCTAAGAGGCTTTAATTGGCTCTAAAACAAATAAGCTGTTGTTACTGCTGGCGCCATCTAGCGTAAATTGCTCAAAAAATGGGCAGCAATTTATGCTAGCAAAGCGGCGTACCAGAGAGCAAACAACTTGACGCTTACAATTTGATAGCGTTTTTTTTTAAACAAAGTTTTGCTCGAAAAAGTCTCTGCATAAAACAATTTGTGATTTGAATTAAGTCGCGGCTTTTGTTAGTATGATTCTAAGATTTGAAACAAATATTTTTAAAAATAAACTGAGAAACTAGAAGTTACCTAATTTTTTATTTAATTACTATTAAAATTCTTCCGGCACAAAGTTGTGAAATTTTGAAATTTTATACGCTCTACACTGATTCCAAGTAGAGGAAAGTGGGGTGAGTTTGGATGGATTTTTTCGTAGATTTTTGGGATTTTTTTCAACTTTGAAAGTTGTGTCGTTTATGACATTGAATCTAATCTACATTGTGTCAAAATTTCATCTCGATGTGAAAATTTTTTGTCAGGAAGATTGATCTCCGAGCAAAAAATGACAAATTCGCGATTTTCGATTTTTTGGGGGTGAATCCGGAAGTGTACAAAAATTATAAAAACCTCCATAAAATTCGTCTGAAAGAGCATTCCTTTTGTCGATTTTCACTGCCTTCAGCATTTCCAACAATTCATCAGAACTTGGAACCGGTTTACGGAGATTTGCTTCGCTTTTTTTGTAAGTTCACGGCATTTTGACACAAAAACAGTTGAAATCCGTGCCGAAATTATATTTAAAATAGTTATTTGGCTCTTTTCAACACTTCCGGATTCACCCAAATCGAAGTCATGACGTCTATTTGAAAATTGGTGTCATAGTCAAATGTCAACTCAGAAATCCGAAATTATAGGCTGTGAACCACTGCGCATATGTAAACCTGTTTAAGTTGCTGCTTATAAGGCAACTTAAAGTTGGGATTATGCCAATTCTGGAGTTATTGCATTTTTGCAACAAATGCAGTGTAGCTACAGGTAGTTACTACTCACTAATTTGCATGCAGGCGACTGGTAATAGCAGGACAGCAAGAATCCAGTGTAACCAAAGAGGCGCAAGAGAGGATTTAGTAGAGGTACAAAAAAAAAAAAAGAAAAAAGAGTTGTACTACGACTTGGTATTTGAGGTTTTAGTTGAAAGGAGAAACCATTTTAATGGCAACACTGATGATGCGTGCTTGCTCATCCGACTGACGGATTTGTAGTCACTCTGATTTTCTGTTTTTTTTTTTTTTGCTCAGTGAAAACTGAGGTGGTTCGTGATGGTTTGCTGGACCAACACTCGCCATTGATAAGGCCAAGCGATAAGCGGCTTAGCATAAACTGAAGGCTATTTTTTCATATCTCACAGCGTGGTAACAGTACCACCTATGCACACACACACACACTGCGCGTATCTTATGTGATTAGTGAGGTTGGCATAGGAATAGGAATAGAGCCACCCCTAAGACCCCCACGCTACACCATAGCAACATCAATGCGCTGTAAAGTTTTTGAAAGAGCTCCCACCGCAAGGTATTAAAAATTAGCACGTAGCGACTGTAAACCACAAAAAGACGACGCGCAACCCTTGAAACCTAACCAAAAACCCAACGCCAGGGAGCAACCCTAACCAAGCATAAAAGTGAAAATTATGCATACTGCCGCCTCTTGGGGCGCCACTTTATAGCGGTTGCTGCGTCAACGTCAACGCAGCCAGCAAAATTGACGGCTCAGGCAAGGATTATGACACATTGTAGCATCAACAACAGCATATTAACAGTTCGTGACACATAATTGTCCAGGTTTTGACATGCGTCATTAGTGGCTTCCATGTGTACTTGACAGCGACTTTTGGAGCTGCCGCTGTCAACCAGAATATTGGCAAGTAGTTGTTGCAAACTGTTATATGTATAAGACATTGACAAGATTTTGACTTTTATTGTCAGGTATTGACATTTGCACAGCAAGCCAAATGGTAAGCTACTCAGTCACTTACAAGATGCCAAGTTATACGATAGCTTAACAGATGACGAGTTATCTAGCATGTTTCTTGTCAGGCCAACTAGCAGACGTTGAACAAGCTACGTTGATGTGAATAGTTTACTAGAAGCCTAACAGTTTTTTCAGTTATTTATTCAGTAGCATACGAGGTAAAAATTTATCGAGCAGCTTTTTAGATGCAAAGCTGTTAAGATACATACTAAATGAAAAATTATCGAAAAGCCCACCAGATGGCAAGATCTTCTTTAAAGGTAGTAAGTAGTCTACCGGATGATTAGTTGTCAAAAAGTTTATCAGATAACAAGTTCTTCAGTAGCTTTGCTGAAAGCTTTCCAGTTGATAAGTTATTCAGTTACTTATCATTCAGTAGCTTACGAGGTGATAAGTTATCGAGCAGCTTTTTAGATGAAGAGTTGCTTAGACATCCACTAGATGACAAGTTATCGAAAAGCTCTACTTATTCGGTAGTCTGACAGATAATTAGTTGTCATAAAGCTTATTAGATAACAAGTTCTTCAGTAGCTTATCAGATGACAAGTTATCTAGTATGTTTCCTCTCTAGACAACTAACAGATGATGAGCTCTTGAATAACTTACCAAGTAAAAAGTCACAGTTTGCTAGAAGCCTGCCAGTTGATATGTTTTTTTGTAACTTATCATTCAGTAGCTTACGAGGTGATAAGTTATCAAGTAGCAGCTTTTTAGATGAAGAGTTGCTTAGACACACACTAGATGATAAGTCATCGAAAAGCTTACCAGTTCTCCTATTAAATGTCTACTTATTTAGTAGTCTTCCTGCTGATGATTTGTCAAAAATAATACCAGTTGACAAGTTGTTCAGTAGATTATCAGATGACCAGTTATCTAGCAGATTTTTCGATAACGACTAGTCTAGACAACTAGCAGATGTTGAGTTCTCGAATAACTTAGGTCAGCTGCTTAAACGATGATGTTGTGATTTGTTGGAAGTCTACCAGTTGATAAGTTTTTCAGTTCCTATCTAAGAGCTTTTCAGAAGAGGAGACATCCACTAGATGATAAGTTATCGAAAAGCTAACCAGATGACAAGATATCTAGCATGTTTTTCGAAGACGACTTGTCTAGGCAAGTAGCATATGTTGAGTTCTTTAATAACTTACCAAGTAACAGGTCAGCTGCTTAAACGATGATGTCTAACAGCTTTTTAGAAGAAGAGACGCCCACTAGATGATAAGTTATCGAAAAGCTAACCAGATGACAAGATATCTAGCATGTTTTTCGAAGACGACTTGTCTAGACAAGTAGCAAATGTTGAGCTCTTGAACTTACCAAGTAACAATTAAGCTGTTGTTTATTATACAATGATGTGAAGAGTTAGCTAGAAGCCTACCAGTTGATAAGTTATTCAGATCCTTATCTGATGGCAAGTCATTCAGAAGTGTCCGATGTGATAATTTATATAGTAGCAGCTTTTTAGAAGAAGAGCTGTTAAGATGATAAGTTATTCAGTAGCCTACCGGATGATGAGTTACCAAAAAGATTACCAGCTGCAAGTTCTTTTGTAACTTATAAGATGACGTATTGTTGGTGCCTGAACAAGCTATCTATTAGCATAATGTTATCAAATAGTCTGCCAGATGACGAGCAATCCAATAACTTATCAAATGACGAGTTTAATAAACGATTACCGATTTATGGAGTTGTATAAAATATCTTAATTGACAACTTGTTATTTAGTCGCTTATTAGATATCCAGTTCTTCAATAATTAATAAGATGACGGGATCTTAACCAGTTTATCAGATGAAATGCTTTAAAGTAACTTTTTTGTTGCCGACTAGTAGTCTAGACGCCTTGCACATATAGAGTTTTCAAAAATCTTACAATGGCTTATAAGCTGACTTGTCTGCGTTATGCTTAACCCTCCGTTTGGCACATGGGTCCAGCCAGACCCTTTTCATTTTAAATTGTATTTTTAACACACTTCTAATTGAGCAATCATCTTGCAATTTTCTGACTTTTCCTAAAAAAGACTTAATGAATAAGACGAATACTATTGTCAATTCATCAAAATTATTAATTTATATACATAATCATCTTCAAAATAAACCGTAAAATGCATAAAAAAACAAAAAAATGTGACCTGTGTTTTAACCATTTTCTACCTAGGTTTTTTTTTTTTTTTTTATCTGTAGATCAAATTGAACATATGCGAAAGGCATTGAGTAAAAGAAGTAATGCAAAATTTATACCTGTGCGTGATATAAATGACCGTGAATGAACGTCCAAAATCGACAATTCCCATACATTTGTATGGAAATATATAGGGGTCTGTCTGGACCCATGTGCCAAACCAAAGGTTATCGGAACATGTGCCAAACGGAGGGTTAAGATTAATAGAATAAATTGAAAATATTGAAATTCAGTCGATAAGTTAAATTGATGATGAGATAAAAAGACAGATGAAGATTACGTCAGATTACGAAAGTTCATGCCTTTTTAACTAACAAATTATGAAGTAGCTTAATAGATGAGAAGATTTGCAGTAAATTATGAGAAGACGAGCTTGCTTAATCTCTACCAAATAATGAGTTTGCTAAAAGGCTGCCAAGTCTTAAGTAATCCACAGATGACAACTTATGCAATGATGACGATACTAATTTATCAGCTGACGAGTAATCAGAAAGTTAACTTGATGATAGGTTCTGCAGTAGCCCACCAAAAGTGGGTAGAATTTTCGATAACGATTTTTGTAGATACTTACTAATTTATGAGTTAGGAAGAGAGTAGTTTATTAGATAAAGAATGACAAGCCATGCCATCAACTAGCTTAGTCGACAACGAGATGTGAGCTTAAATTGGTTACAAGGTTGTTTCCAACTGATTAGAAAGACATTTATCAGTTTTCAGTTTCTTCACTATGCCTCATAAGTTGAATTCTTCATCTTAGATTGAAGTATAAACATAACAATGCTTCAATAACTTAACTCAATTGTTTACTTGGTGAGCGAATAGTGCCATAAGATTTTATTTATAGGAATTTTCAAAAAACTCTTGTCTCAGCTATTTGAGTAAGCTGCAGTAAATAAGCAAAGGCAGCAGCTCCCAAAAGGTAGCTAAAGGAACTTAGCTGACCAGTCACTTGTCAGTGACTGCTGCATGCTGCACCAATTTACCAGTTCAGCATTTCACCTGGTTGGGATTGGGTTGGTTATGGCTAGTATCTGTGCTTGTTTTTGTTGTAGCTGTTTGTTAAATTGAACAATTTATTTCCTTTTTATTTTTACTTGGGTGCGACGTTGTATTTGTTGCTGTTGTTGTTGCTAGGGATATCCTGTTGGCTGAAACCTAAAAAATAAAAAGAAAGCAGCTTCGTAAAGGAAAACTACAAGAAAAGGCAGCAAACAGCGAGAAAAAAATTGTCATAAAATGCAAGCGAAGACCGACAATGGCATACACTGTTTCTCTGTTGTAAATGTTGATGCGTGTGCACTGCTTGTTTGTAGTACAACAAGCAGTTTAGAGCTGTATCGAGTAAACGTTGATACGAGCGCACTGCTTGTTTGCAGTCTGACAAGCAGTTTTGAGCTAAACGCAGCTGTTAAGCGGAAAAGTGCAAGTGCTGAGTCCAGTAGTCTGGGAGTAAATACTATGAATTAATTAATTAAGGCGACATACAAAAGCTGCAGCTCCAGCTTAAAATATTATTTAACTTTAAATAGGCTGCTTGGGCTGTGTGTGTGTGACGTACGGTGTAATCCAAATACCCTTAAGGCACAGGGTATTAAAAGTAAAAGCAGCGTAACAAACAACAACTACTACGGTATGATGAAATGACGGGCGCCTGGGTAAGGGTTAAGGCATGCTCCTGAAGTCGAAAGGACGAAGGAAGCAACGATACGCCAACAAAATGCAATAGTTTAGAGTTTGTTTGCAGTGCTTTTGTTGCAGATGAATGCGCTAGATTTCACTTGCATTTTATTTGCAAACAATTTTCAATGCTTTTCCTACTCCCTTATTTTTTTTTGTGTTTTTTTTTGTTTGCTATATATAAAGTATGCTGCCATTTTGAACCAGCAGCAAAAATGGCGGCACTGCTGTTGTTTGTGTGTGACCATCATTCAACTCGAAGCGTGCAGCAGGCGAAGCCCCCCGTTCTTCTTGTTGCCTAACTGAGTGCTGTCCAACTTTCCATTTTGCTCGCAACAACCGAAAGCAAAACGAAATAGAATAGCGAGCTATGTTCAGCTTAAGCTTCTATGCTTCTGTAAATGATTTAAGATTAAGTAAGATGATATGCCACAAAAAGAAAAAGTGCCCGATAAAATGTACAACATTTCCGAGCTAACTAACAGATTTTATTGCAATTAAGTTTGACATCAAAACAAATAGAAAAGCTAATTACTTTGGCAATACTTTTTGAGCAAACTATACGTAGTAAATTGTTTAAAACATATTACGGGTATTCACGTTTGCTGTTGCGTTGAAAAGTGCAAAAGTTGTGCAAACACGCAACAGGCTAAAGCGTGAATCCCTTTTGGTTAGTTTATGAGTTGAGTTGTTGAGTTTCAGAGTTTTGTAAATCACGTTTTTTGACGTTTTACAAAATTCGTATTTTTTAAAAGCAATTTTACTACTAAGGACTATCTAGTCTATGTGTGACTCCCCCAGGGTCAACCGGTAGAAATATATTTTTTATAAGCAACAACATGTTTTTTATATATATTTTTTTTTTGTTGTATGAATAACGTCTTTTGATCAAATTTGAAAATTTGTTTCCTGAAGTTTTTATTGTCTCTAGAACAGAACTTGGTTTAAAAAACCAATGACCTGCCACGCCTACTGTTTTAATACTCTTAACACAAAGCTGGTTATAACACAAAAATATACCGAACAAACAAATTTGCCAACCCAGTGCACCAAACTTATACGGATTTGGCTTGATTTGGTTGAGCTAGCTAGGGCTCATGCAGCGTATGAGTGATTTATTTTATTGCCTCTGTACTTGTGCTGCTTTGTGTTGATTGCGCTTATGGCCGTGCCGCCTCCCTTTGTGGGCGGCACTGCTGCGCGTGCCGCACGCAACGTACCACAAGCATTTGGGTTAACCGACCGACGGTTGACCGCAGTCGCAATAATATTGTAATCATTGAACGTTGCATGTTGGGCTCCAGCCAACGAACGAACCGCATTAGATCAGGGCAGACCGCAGGCCCCAGATCCCAGTTCAGCTGTTAATGACAATTGTGCCAAGCACTTGGAGCTCATTTAAACGCCATCATCATCATCATCATCGTTACAATATTTAATCTTCATTAGCAAATTTTTTAGCGTACTAATCAGCTGATTGGAAGTTAAAGCTCATACTTTTTTATTTGAATTAGAAGGTTTCAAACTAGGTGGTTAACCCAATGCTGCTTAGACAGGCGACAACATGATCCTTGGCTGTTGCAGTAGAGGCGGCTTAAGATTATCTGTGCCAAAAAAAAAAAAAAGCTTAAATTTTTTTCATAAGGCCTTCTACTTTGGTTTTAACTGGTTGTGAATTATAAGCAATGAAAATGAAAATTTATAAAGGCATATCGCAAACGACTACTGCTACATTTTAAAGCTTAAAAAAAAGTTTTAGATACTGACCGACAGATGGCGCCAAAAGCAAGTTAATATAGTACACAAAATATTTGATTTCTGAAATCCAAATCTTGTACCAAATTATTTAGGTAATACATAGTGTTTTATAGAAAGATGCAATAAAGCGTCCACTTATCAAATTGCCATATAAACCGTGTCAATCTGGGTGAATGGTTGCTTCTTCTTAAATTTCCTCTTAGCCTTATAACTTTTGGCCATGGCTGTGACTTGACAGGGGCCTTCTCTCTGTAATCATGCTTATCCTTGTATCTGCTCGAGTTTTTCTACAATATATACCATTTTTATGGGCAGAAATAAATGAAACTGGTTACGTTATGCCAAACATGGGTCATTTAAATAAAAAAAAATTTCTTAATAATTTATAATTTCTTCAGCATTATCTCAAAAAAACATACAAAACATTTCTGACACCATATGGTGTTACCTTAATTTTCTAATGGAATGAAAATATATCACGAGAGCCACTTTTTAAGATGGCTGCTTCGATTTAGATGCATTTTAGCGTGACGTTACGCTTGTACGACAATATATATATATCATTTTTTTTTTTTTGGTTATAACACTAGTTTATAAATTTTCGGATCATCGAGTGAACCTTGAAAATGAAGATTTATTCGTCAATATCTCGGTTTACCTTTTTTTCTTGGCTTATTAAAAAAAGTGCAAGTGTGTTCTCCGTTTTGCTCAAAAATAAGAAAAATAACTGTTCTGCAAGAGGTGCTTATCAGTTATCGATAACTCAATAAATAATCGAAACTTTAAGTAGATAAATTGACAAGTTTAATACTTGCTAGCATCTCCATCAAATAAATAATAAAAATCAACAAATTAGCAAAGCTATTCCGCTTCATATATTTTCACCCAGATAAATACTACATGTGTTTGTACCCTTCGCGTGCTCCTGGGCGCTATGCTTTCAAATTTTCACTTGGCAATTCAATTGCATCATTGTCCTCGTCGTGATTGCATGAAAATCTAGACGGTAAGTCTGTTTGCTTTCTTTTCTTATTTTTCCCGCATTTTCTTTTGCTCTCTACACATAGTATATATATATATATTACGAGTATTTTCATTTTGATTTTGGCAACGTTTGATACTTCTTATACCATAGGGGGAATCCATTTCCGAAATGTGTAAACGAGCACACACATTAAATGCACTTTGACCTTGTTAAACCATTTGGCGCCAATATTTAGCTGAAGGTAAAATTTTTATCATGGCACTGGGACAACTTGAGCACCTGACACAGAGACTTAAAGATTTGAAATTTTTAGCTAACTTAAAATTATTATAACATGTTGTTATGTAGTGCTTATATGCATGTAGTACAAATGTAACGACCATAATTACGATTTCCAGACTATGGAATATTAATATCATGGAATATTAAAATGGAAGTTACCATAAGCTGTATAAAAGCTGAATTCACAAAAAGTTATGTTCAAATTGTCAGTTTAAAAAAATTATACTTTGGGTATTCACGCTTGCTTTGAAAAGTTGTGCAAAAATGCAATAGACTAAAGCGTGACTCCCTTTTGGTTAGTTTATGAGTTCAGTTTCAAGTTATAAGTGAGCTCGTTGCTTTTAATATCAAAAAATGTCTCGAAAAAATTGAATGTTACAGTGTTAAAAATTATCCATTGAGTTGCAAAAGTGCTCAAAATTTTAACTCCTGAATACCGCAATTGTAAGTTTGTTTATTTGCTAAGAACATAGCATTAAAGTATTAGTCAAGATATGCGGGTAGTAAAAAAAACCCGATGTAACAGTATAAAAAATGCCACAAATAGCGTATTTTGCGACTCTTTCTCAACTACTTAACAGCCAATAAAAAAGTGTACTAGAGTCTGGCATTAGAAAAAGTTGAAACTCAGCTCTGTACATTTTGTTGTAGCAAAAGTGCTCAACTTTTCAACTCCTCACCAACAAGCGTGAATACCCTAATTGTTAGTTTGTTTATCTGCTAAGAACATAGCATTTAAGTATTTATTAGTCAAGATGTGCTTCAACTTGCTTAAATTTAAAGAAATCAGCCATTGAATTATATCATTTGCTTGTAGAAGCATATGTTGAGGCTGCTTTAAGTGAGAAAAGTCGTCGTAATAGATTTCGAAAGCTTAAAAATTATCAGCGCTCATTACTACTGCAAACACGACAAGATTGTTTTCTACTACCATGCTAATGCTCGTTCGACTTGGTCAAACTTAATTGGAAAATCCTACCCCATAACGCTGTATTCAACAGATATTGCCCCTACCGATTACCACTTGTCCGCTATATGGCACATGGTTTGTGCGATTTGTGAATAGCCTTCAACGATAAAAAGTTCTTCAGACGTGGTATACCTAACCAAACAGAAAGATGTTAAAAAATTACTACTAATTTTTTGCTTTTATAATAGTCAGCCGTGCTCCGAAAACGAAAAAAACTAAAACGAACAATTTTATTTAATTTTTGCATAAGCCGGATAACGAATATTTTTGTCGATATTCCACTTGCATTTTTGATGAATTCGTATATTTCCCTTAATTTTCCCATTGGCGCGAAATTATTTTTGTTTGATACCAAGCAGCTGACAGGGTTGTCGCAGCTCTGCAACTTTCTATTGCCATATGTTGTTTACATTTTACTTTCATTAAAATATTGCTAGTTTCTTATTATTCTTTAAATTAAATTACACAAAAATATTACTCAAGCAACAATATTTATTGAAATTAAACACAACTTAGCTATTTTTGTTACAAGGCAAATTTTCTTTGTGTAACGCGGCAACCCTGTCGCACTTATCGTCATGTGTTCGTGAACACAAAAAAATTCGTTTTGGGCTATGCATGCTAATTTTTGGATTGAGCCAGAAAAAAAATAATTGTGAGTAAATATTTAACTTGAAGTATGCATAATAACAAATGACGAGCTTCGAGCGCGAACAAAACACATCCCAGTATATGACGCAATCAAAAACGTAAATGGGCACACACTGAGAAAGCCTGAGTCGAACCTAACTCGAACTGCAATCGCTTGGAATCCCCAAGGACAAAGGAGACGCTGAGGCAGGCCAGCTCACACATGGCGCAAACAAGTTGACCTGGAATTGGAAGGTCTAGGAATGAACTGGCACCAAATTAAACAAATGTCTGGCGATCGCCAACAGTGGAGAAGATTTGTAGCGGCCCTCTAGTCCTTGTAGGACTTATAGGAACTTATATATATGCATAAATATAATCTGTGTATATCAAAGAATATTTAAAAAATTATTTCAGCATAAAATTCGTGTTTTTTTTAAATATATTTTGCCGATTCGTTATAATTTATCTCGCTATGGATATCATAGATTGTGTCCCAAAACATACTTACAAAGTGTAATGCGCTTTTTAAAAGACGGATATACTTCATAAATCATAAACTCTGGATGCACGTTGTCACCAATCTAAAACCATTCCAGATAATTAAGCTTAACTCTCTGCAATTGGATAAGCTGAGGTTCTAATAGATCCTAAGGATCGCTGGAACGTGGAGTTTTCCTCAATACAAAGTATTTTATTTTATTGCTCATAAGTCCATATTTCCAGCAGAACCACTTAAGTCCGCAAAATATTCACAATAACCCTCGAAGGGTTATCCATTTTTCAAACTTAGCTTGTTATGCCAAAAAGCTATAGTAACGTAATCCATTTACAAACAAAGTCCAGCTCTGACTGTCTGTGCCGAACGAAAGCCCAAGTCAGACATACTACATGCATAAATCATTGTTCACATCATCATCGTCAACTTCACCTTCATCTTCATCATCATCATCATTGTCAACACTTACACGTCATCACCGTTTTCATTATTATTATTATTTTTGCTATTCCCATCACCATCATCATCATTATTATTATTAATATCATAATCACATCGTTATTATTTGCTTTCTTCTCATTATTGGCGCCTTTTGTTATTGTTCGCCCTCAGCCATTCATCTCACCATCTCAACGGCACAACCTGCTCTTGTATCCTTTGCCGCCTCCAACGAAGCCAAATATGAGAGCACACGTCGCTTTTCTGCTAAACTGTTGAGTGACTTTCAACGATTTTTGGATTTGGTGACAGCAGTGACTGACAGCAGGACTGACAGCAGGCAGCCATTACTTCCGCCTGTGCCTGAGATAAACCATGCAGACAAATGGAGGGATGAACAGACGGGTGGGCAGACAGTGACAGTAGTCAGCTTACACTAAGAGAAAAAGTTGTGTCACTATCAAAAGAGCAACGAGTTAAAAAATGCATAATAGTGTGACTAGCTCTAGGAATAATCAGATTTGTTCGAAACACTTCTAAAAAAAAAACGTTATTTAAGTTCGTGGTACCAAATAATTCATATACAAATATTTTCGCCTACATATATGAGTTAATACGAATTCCGTATGGACTCCCTTCCTTTTTGTTGCTGTAGACGAAAGGACATGTTGATATTAATTTCATTTTTCCGCCTGATCGTATTGGAAGATATCTGCTCCCATATCTGCTTTTCTATGTTAGATACATTTATCACGTACTAAATATACCAATTATTTTAAGCTATAGGATATTATTATGGACTTTGTATCAGTCCATGTCTAAAGTAATGTATGTATAGGCAGAGCCATCTGTTGGTTTGTTTGTTAATTGCATTTGATTCGTATATTTTCCAACAAAGTTGCAGAAATGTATATAACAAAAGCAAGTATGAAACTTTTTTAACTATTGATAAATAATAGTATCGCCCAAATGGCCGCCACGGCTTGCTCTACAGACCCGTATGCTATCATCGTAATTTTCGATGACTTTTTTTTTGAAGAAAACTCATCTGGTTGTTTTTCCATTCATTGAACGAATAAGCGACGCTGTTAATGGTCTTGACATATGTCGAACAGCATCCACTTTGGACGGGTATGCTCTGAATTATGAAAGTTTAACAACCAAACCAACAGATGGCCCACACTATATATATGAGCGAAAATAAGTGAAGCGGGCCACTTTTTTGGTCGGCCTCTTCGATTTTAATGATTTTTCAATATGTAGAGAGAGCTTCTAGAGAATAATAACCACGTAAATTTTTATTGCAAAATTCTGATTATTTATCGAGTTATCTTAAGTTGAATATTGGATTTTTAATTTTTAGACCTTTCTTTGACAAGCCATATCGAATAAAAATATTTACGCAAATAATTTTTTTCATTACAAATAAGATATTGAAGAATTTTTTATTTAAATTTTTTAACAATTAATTCAATATTTTATCTATCATAGAAAAGAAACATTTGCGTAAAATGTTATTTTAGAAGATATAAGCCATATCAAAGAAAACTCTAAAAATGAAAGTTATCGATAAATCGATAAATAGTTATATTTGAAATTTTGCAATACAAATTTTCGTGGTTACTATTCCCTAGTAGCTCTATCACATATGTTAAAACCGAAATCGAGAAGCTGGACCAAAAAGTGGCCCGCTTCACCTATTTTCACCCCTATATAGAGGGTGGGCCATCTGTTGGTTGGGTTGTTAAACTCTCATAATACCTGTCCAAAGTGGATGATCTTCAACATATGTCAAGATCATATAGATTAAACAATGTCTATACATAAAACTGCTTGCTTTTTATTCAATGGGTTAGCAATGCATCGTTTAGATAATAAGAGGGATACTAGCACGTCTCAAGCAGTTCCATGATTCATATTTTCCTAAATATTTGATTTTATTGTGCGTTGGTTAAGTTAACTAAAATTTTAAAGTCTTCAGGACAAGATAGAATAAGAATAGATTGCAAATTTGAAAAACTTATCTTAAACAAAGCTGCTTCTTAACTTCCACAATCTATACCCGATTTTGAGATTTTGAAGTATTTTAGCTAGAAAAACCTGTATTCGGTTCTTCAATCTACAATTCCTTGTTTTTTTATTTAATTTTATTCTTTTACTGAACCAGTTCTTAAACAATTTGGACTATTAGCTATAGACTTTTTTTAAACCCATACCAATGTTGGAGTCGATGGCCATGTTGCTGGCACCCTTTCCCCAAATATAAGATTTAGTATTACATACTTAGTCTAATAAAAAAGAAAATTAAAAATAAACAATTTGTTGTAAAAAATCCTTAATTTTTGCAAATATATACCAAGTTTTCTTGAGACTACCCTCAATGAAAATCTTTTTATATCTTCATATGCTGCTGCATTGAACGTTTTGCAGCGTATCCGGTTTCTACGAAAAGAATAAAGAATTTTGCTTGTCTCCATATCGATTTTGGTAGCAAACTGTTTGCTGTAGCAGCTTTTAGTCAAGAGGAAATTTTTGGCATTTTTTCCTTATGGAACTCTCGAAATTCCAAAACGATGCTAATAAATTATTTCGCTCAGTGTACATTGCAGTCAGTCAGCTATAGAAGGATTGACTGCAATGTGCAGCCAAGTACCAGGTTGTCTACCAGTAGCTAACTTATAGTACTATCTTTAAAACTTTACCCAACACTAAGTCTATGATCTGGGTGGGGGTCTAGGGTACGATGGGGTGATGATGTTGGGTACGTTGGGGAGGGGGTATGGAATATTGGAGCATGGGCCTGACGTGCAAAAGTTAAGCAAATCGCATATTTTATTCATGTGTTCATTAGGCAGCTACAATGTGCGACCAAAAATGTTTTAAAGGAAACGGCTGGCAGGCAGCTGGCAGGAGCAAAACGCGGTCTTCAGAGGTGCAACCAAAGGCGGAGACGTAGTATCTCGACACGATGTAGTCACATGTGTTGCTGCCGCTGCTGCTATGTGTGGCATGCATGCAATTCATGAACCAGCAAAATGGGTCGACAAAAACTTTAAAAGGGAAATGTTGTGATAGCGGGTGTGAGGGCAGCGCAGTTGCAGGCTACCTGTTATAGAATTGGAGTGCAACATTATGCGGCAGGCGTGATAAAGCAACTCCGAAACTGGGTTGATCATTTCCCTTTTAAGCGTTGTAGGTGACGCCGCCGTCGTAGTCGTCGCTCTGGCTCCCACACAGACATATGAATAGCAATGTGTGGCATAGTATCCTGGGGAAGTAGCTAAGGCGATGTCATCTGCATGAAAGTGGCAAATTTAGGCCATGGAATTTAACTTACTTAAATTATGCGTCACATAATGAGAGTTACACTTCAGTGCATATAATGACAGTGCTACGTAACTAAAATTCCGCCAAAGTTGAGTTTGACCCGTTCCCGTAACCAAAAGCTAAAAAACCCAAAAGTTTATTTTTTGTGACATTTTTGTAAAATGGAAAACCGCAAAACCAATGCAGTTATCTGCACAGTCGTATGCCGGATTTTCGTAAGCAGCAAAAAGTTTCAGCTGCTCCAAACAGTCGGTACATCATAGTAAGTATACGCTCTGTTGCCCTAATGTATAAAATTTTGAAGCATTGTTGATAACGCAAATGTTGCACTTAAATTATTGCTCTCTGGTTTGTTACCATGGTGCGAAACTCTAAATAATAAATTAAACTAAAATATATTCCGAAAACTAAAAAAGCTCCGAAATTTGTCAAAACTTTACATAAGCCCGTAAAAATAAGACCAACTAATGTGCATAATTTGTTGGTCCACTAATTGGTACTTAACACAAGTTGGTAACTGTTGGTGCTGAACAAGTTTGCATTATTTTGAACTCGTTATTGTTGTGGAGCTGCGCGCCCTGCACGCATCGCTAACCAATAATCGCTGCAACCAAGCACTGCGCAAGGCACTAGATTTTTGTTTTGTGTTTGTATGTTGAGTAAAAATAAAAAATCTCTACTGATCTCTAAAGTGGCCCGTAGGTTACAAAAAGGAAACAATATATTCGGCCGTGCTCAGGAAAACGACAAACACAAAACGAACAATTTTATTCGGATTCGTTTTTGCGTGCTCTTGAAAACGAATTTTTTGCTGTCGCCATCTACTCATATTTCCCTTGCTCATTGTTAGCACAGCTTAATACCTTTCGAGGGAAATTATGCACAACTATGCTACTCCAATTAAAAGGGAATTTTTTTTTGATGCAAGACATGAACATTTTTTTATGCAAGACTCGAAACATATAAAAATTCAGTTTGAGTTGTGCTTGCTATTTCTTAAATTGATTCAGAAAAAAAATATTTCAAAATATTTATTAATAACTATTTAACTTGAAATTGGCATAAATAGAATCTTAAAGTATCTAAAAGCATATTTAAAATTTTGTTTCATTTTAAAATGCATTTGAAAATAATTTGCCAATTCGCTTTAATTCTTCGGTTTCAAACCACATAAAAAATTCGTTTCGGTGAAATTGGTTGCACTAAACATTCGGGCTTAAAACGAATACGAATAAAAGTTCGGATTCATTTTCCGAAGCACGACCGAATATGCTAATTAGAGTAAGTAAAAATAGTAAAAGATCCTTCGTATTGGCATCTCAGTATTTCAGAATTTTGAATGAAGTTGTCTATGATTCCGAAATTGGGAGTAATGGGCAGAGACTCAGAACTATTGTATTACATTGCATTATTATACTTATTATAGTTATTAAAACATAGTACAAGATCCCTATACGAAATTTTCGAATTTTTCATGCAGTTGTCTCTAATTCCGAAATAAGGATTAATGGGTAGAGAGACAGAATTTTTGTATTATATTGCATTATTATACTTATTATAGTTGTTAAAACATAGTACAAGGTCCGAATACGAGATTTCCGAATTTTTAATGCAGTTGTCAGTGATTCCGAAATTAGGAGTAATAGGCAGAAAGACAGAATTCTTGTATTATATTGCATTATTATACTCATTATAGTTATTAAAACATAGTACAAGATCCCTATACGAAATTTCAGAATTTTTAATGCAGTTGTCTATTATTCCGAAACTAGGAGTAATGGGCAGTGAGACAGAATTCTTGTATTATATTGCATTATTATACTTATTATAGTTATTAAAACATAGTACAAGATCCCTATACTAAGTATGCGGATTTTTAATGCAGTTGTCTATAATTCCGAAATTAGGAGTAATGGGTAGAGAGACAGATTTCTTGTACTACATTGCATTATTATACTTATTATAGTTATTAAACATAGTACACGATCCCTATACGAAGTTTCCGAATTTTTAATGCAGTTGTCAATGATTCCGAAATTAAGAGTAATGGGCAGAGACACAGAATTCTTGTATTACATTGCATTATTATACTTATTATAGTTATTAAAACATAGTACAAGATCCGAATACGAAATTTCCGGATTTTTAGTGGAGTTGTCTATAATTCCGAAGCTAGGAGTAATGGGCAGAGAGACAGGATTCTTGTACTACATTGCATTATTATAGTTATTAAAACATAGTACACGATCCCTATATGAAATTTCCAAATTTTTAATGCAGTTGTCTATAATTCCGAAACTAGGAGTAATAGGCAGAGAGACAGAATTCTTGTATTACATTGCATTATTATACTTATTATAGTTATTAAAACATAGTACACGATCCCTATACGAAGTTTCCGAATTTTTAATGCAGTTGTCAATGATTCCGAAATTAGGAGTAATGGGCAGAGACACAGAATTCTTGTATTACATTGCATTATTATACTTATTATAGTTATTAAAACATAGTACAAGATCCGAATACGAAATTTCCGGATTTTTGATGCAGTTGTCTCTAATTCCTAAATTAGGAGTAATGGGCAGAGAGACAGGATTCTTGTACTACATTGCATTATTATACTTATTATAGTTATTAAAACATAGTACACGATCCCTATATGAAATTTCCGAATTTTTAATGCAGTTGTCTATAATTCCGAAACTAGGAGTAATGGGCAGAGAGACAGAATTCTTGTATTACATTGCATTATTATACTTATTATAGTTATTCAAACATAGTACAAGATCCCTATACGAAATTTCCGAATTTTTTAACGCAGCTGTCTATGATTGCGAAACTAGGAGTAATGGGCAGAGAGACAGAACTATTGTATTACATTGCATTTTTATACTTATTATAGTTATTAAAACATAGTTCAAGATCCCTATACGTAATTTTCGAATTTTTTAACGCAGCTGTCTATGATTCCGAAACTAGGAGTAATGGGCAGAGAGACAGAATTTTTGTATTATATTGCATTATTATACTTATTATAGTTATTAAAACATAGTACAAGGTCCGAATACGAGATTTCCGAATATTTAATGCTGTTGTCAGTGATTCCGAAATTAGGAGCAATAGGCAGAAAGACAGAATTCTTGTATTAGATTGCATTATTATACTTATTATAGTTATTAAAACATAGTACAAGATCCCTAAGCGAAATATCCGGATTTTTAATGCAGTTGCCTATAATTCCGAAATTAGGAGTAATGTGCAGAGAGACAGAATTCTTGTAGTAGATTGCATTATTATACTTATTATAGTTATTAAAACAGAGTACAAGATCCGAATACGAAATTTCCGAATTTTTAATGCGGTTGTCAATGATTTCGAAATTAGGAGGAGAGACAGAACTTTGATTCGCGTCATCTTTATATACCAATCGATGGCAATATCTTCGTGAGACTTGCCTAGACTGTGCCCGATCCAGTTCTACTTGCGCCAAGGCATTTGAGCAATTTTTGATGGGGCCGAGAATTCTTTACTTTATTCTTTTTTTATAAAAGATATTAATAATTACGCATTACTTTCTCTCTATTTATAATATGTCCTTGAAGGCTCAATATAAAGGAGCCCACAACATATCAATTTATTTTAATATTATTATAGAAGTGATCGGCGTGAAGTACACTCACATTTTAACTTGAGTTTGTGAGAGTGTCGCAGTGACGTCACGACGCGTCGACAGAGCAACGGCAATGTGACCTCGTGAAAATACCTAATTTTATTTAGTTAGCCACCATATCGCGGAACGCAGCTTGTTTAGCTCTTTGTAATATCATATCCGAGAAAATCTCTATTAGTTCAAGACACCGCCGTTCGGATATGTCTATAAGCTGTAGGTCGCTGTTCTCTCCGAAAAGTTATTAATAGAGACCGAATGACAAAATAGACAGTCAGGGAAATTTTTATTTTAATATCATACATACTTCTAGCTATTATTTTTAATGGCTTCAACGTACCTACCATTTAAGTTGTAGCTCTCATAACTAAGTTACAGCATACACCAAGGTTGCGCCTTGAATTGAATCAAAGCGATTGATTACAATATAAAGGTTACGCTTTTGAATAATTTAAATCTATGCTAGACATTTTTAGAGCAATGCCAAAAATTGTTGAACGCTTTAAATTAATTTAAGCCTTTAGCGAATTGGGCAGGTGTGAATAATCACTTAATTAACTTGGCCGTAATCAATAGACAATGGGCAAACCCAAACCACTTGCTTGAATGAGGCCCAGCAACTGTGTGACTTCCCTCATTAGAATTTTATGCCTTTTCATAAGCCCGTGGAGTATAAAAGCAAGGTTGGGACAACGTTGAAGCTTAGGTCTGAAACGGACAGTGAGAGGCTTTTGCTTAGACGCACATACCATCCATATCAGGCGCACAATGTTCGGTTGCAAATCAAAGCCAAAGCGGGAACTGCGCACTTTCGAGGATCTAACGCGTTTTCCTTTGCTATTTTACAAGACCATTGGCGAGGATCTGTATGCCGAACGGGATAAAAATCGCTTGCGTCGTTATTTATTGCGCGCTTATTTGATTTGGGGATTTTTAAACTTTAATGCCTATGTGGTGGGCGAGATTGCCTACTTCATAGTGCATATAGCAAATACGACTACGCTGCTGGAGGCTACGGCCGTAGCGCCCTGCATAGGCTTCAGCTTTATGGCGGACTTTAAGCAAATTGGCCTGACCTTAAATCGTAAGAAACTCTTGACGCTGATGGATGAGCTATCCGAATTGTTTCCCAAGACGCTGCTACAGCAACGCGCCTATCGAGTCACACACTATGAAAATCATATGAATCGTGTCATGAAAATTTTTACCGTACTCTGCATGACATATACCTCATCATTTAGTTTCTATCCAGCGATCAAGTCTACGATAAAATTTTATTTTATGGGTTCGGAAATATTTGAACGCAACTATGGCTTTCATATTTACTTTCCCTACGATGCGGAAACCAGTTTAACCGTCTATTGGTTCTCGTACTGGGGTCTGGCACATTGTGCCTATGTGGCTGGTGTATCCTATGTATGCGTGGATCTGTTGCTCATCACCACCATAACGCAGCTAACCATGCACTTTAGCCATATAGCCGATACGCTGGAGGTCTACGAGGGAGCCAAACATAGCAATGAGGAGAACATTAAGTTTTTGCAGAATCTAGTGGTATACCATTCACGCGTCTTGGAGTAAGTTAATCTGTCTGCTAGCCAAGAAGGCAACAATTCTAATACGTTTAGCTTGCAGATTGAGCGAGGAGATCAACAACATCTTTAGCTTTATCATACTCTGGAATTTTATAGCCGCCTCATTGGTCATCTGTTTTGCTGGCTTTCAGATAACCGCCTCCGAAGTTGAGGATATTGTGCTGTACTTTATATTCTTAACGGCCTCTTTGGTGCAGGTCTTTGTAGTGTGCTATTATGGTGATGAAATGAAAACCTCGGTAAGAATTAGATTTAGTTTGTCAGTGTTACAGATGTGGGCGGTGGCGGAAGAGTATACCACCACAGTGCCCTACTCCTGCTTGCTTAACGCCCTTGCTTTAGATAAGATAATATTAATAATATTTGTGTGGAATGCTGTGCTGCCTTCTAGCCCTAGTGCTCGTCAACTAGCCCAATATCTGCAACAAACCTAATTATTTGAGATGGGTCTAGTCGGGTGATGTCATACATTGATACTCTATGCCCGCCGAGCAAGGATGTCCTTCATCTGGCAAGGACGTCATACTCTGCAAGTATATGTAGGGAGGTTTCCTCATCAATTTCACAAAACCTGCATGTGTTGGAGTTCATGATACCAATTGTACTCAGGTGTCATCTGAGTCTGAAGTTTCCAGTCAGTAATCCAGTTAGTATTCTAAGGGGATTCTTGCTCAGTAGGGATATTTTTTTGAGCTTATTTAAGTTATAGGAGCCGAGGAGTGCCGGTCCAGTCCATTTCTCGTCAGGATCTTTTCTCTTCTCTTAGCAGCTGTCTAGTGGTGTGTCTAATAATACTGCAATAAGGCTCAGGCCCTAATTGCGTCCAGGAATCCATCTAAGGATGTCCTAGATGGTTGAGTTTGGCTCTGATTTCCCAATACAACTTTGAATTTAACTTCACCGCATGACAGTATAGCAATGTTCCTGTTTCTGTAATTCCTATCTAGGCTGTTGTCCACACATCCACCTATGGCAGATACTTCTGTCTGGAATATAATAATCTGAAATAATATATATATACCCAGAGCTTCTGACTGTCGCGTTCTTGGTCCCGCGATTCCCAGTCCGATGCCTTCTTTGGTCAGAGACCCGTCCGCATGCCACACAATGTTGTGCTTATTCATAGGATGTATCACCTCTATATTATTTATACTATTATTTATTTCCTTGAACTTAAGCTTTCATATCACAGAAATATACACATAGTTATATATTATATAATGTGATTTCAAAAGTCGCTCCTGACGGAACATAGGGCAGTTACAAACTCTCTCCAGCTTTGACAATTTTTAGCTAAATTCTTGTTCACTGGCCAGGGTCCTCTTCCATGACATTCCGCTCACACCGAGCGGATCCAGGTGGTAGATGGACGACCTCTTCGTCTCGCACCTTGTGGACTCCATTCAAGTGACATCCTTGCAATGTCATTTTGGGGCATTCTCAAAGTGTGGCCAATCCAATTCCACTTCCGTATTACCTCTAACGTTACCCAATTATTTTTGTTACTCATAATAGTACTAGAATTTCTTTCGTAGCGACACTCTGTGGTCATCTCGTCTCCGGGTAAGAGGATTGAGGGAACCATTTTCTTCAGTTCGTCAGCGTCTCTAGCACTTATTATGTGATCCTTGCAAATTCCTTCGGCTGTCATTCTTAGCAGTGTTGCTTTCATTTGGACACTTATAACGATATGGAGTGATGTTGATTCCCTAAGAACCAATGTTGCTGTGGGACAGGTTCTCGTGGCTCCTGTCATAACATAGGCTAGTCTCTGTAACTTTTTAATGTAACCTCCACCCGAGCACCCCACGCGATAGCTCTTTAGGTGAGCAATGGCCTTATGGCTATAAGGTATAGCCAGCGTATAATCTTGGGCGATGTTCCCCATGATTTGCCGGCTATCCTTCTACACGTATTTATCACGCTAGCTCCATGTGATATTAAAGCAACATTTATGGGTGAGCTTAAATTGGATGTGCCTAAGGGTCGATTCTGGTACCACTGATTGTTCTGTGCTGACCATTGGGTATAGACCCTCAAGAAGTATTGTGATGGCTAAATACAGCCGTGTTTCATGATCCATAGATCGGCAGAGGTTTTAGGCACGCTTCAACTCTTACCTTAAGTAATGACCAAACAGAAATGTTTTCGAATTGACAAAATCAAATCCAAGAACACGCCACGTTAAATAAACACTGGAATAGATCTATGAAAACCTAGATCTCAGAAACTCTAACACCGCAGAGTCAGTTGAAATTTGTCAACTCATATCGATATCTTGCTCCATTTCACCATAATACAATTTGAAGGGTTCACATCAACGTAGAGTGTTGATTACCTACAAAATTGCAAGTGTAAAACTATATGACGTTAGGTGCTGTTGTGCAGCAGGATTAACGCCAAGGAGTACATAGGTCTTAAGCCTACCGGGTATGCCATGAGTTCTTATCCCGTACTGATTGGATTTTTTGTAATCTCTTCGTCGTCGGCGGCTAAAATCCTGCTTAAGACTTTGTCTTAGTTTCTGACAAAGCTAATTGCTATATGTCCATACCAATCCTGTACAGAGCCAAAGTACAGCGAAATTTAAGTTTAAACAGAGGTCACAAAATATTAATTCAATTATATGAATGTGGGATATGAATGAGCCCCGTAATGAGTGTAAAGAGTAAGAGCATACATAGCATGATCCAAGCATTAGAAGATCACGCAAATGCAAAGTTCCCTTATTCGTGTCTCTCTGAACTAGTGAGACAGCACAGGTTTAATTTTCGAAGCAAATTTTTTTCGATATAATGAATTTTACAAGGTGCCGCAAGGAAATGCGCTAGTTCGGCTGCGCATTAAACTGGTTCAATTTTTATATGGCAGCTATAGGAAATATTTGAGATATCGTGAACAAATTTAAGTCAGTTGTTTTTTGTGCGAGACTAAATATTTGTGTAAAGTTTGATACAATTTGGTTCACTATTTCATATAGCTGCCATACAAAAATTGAACCAGTTCGCTGACGAGCGCTGCGAAGCTAAGCAATCAGTCTATGAATGAGCGGAGCAAATAAAAAAGGTTTAAAGTGAACTGAAATTTAGGCGCGGATTACATAATAATTTTTCATGTTTGTGATTTAAAATAATTGCATTTATTTTTCATATATACATACATTGTATTCACTGCAAATTTATTGCAATTTTGTTGCTGTCACTCTCTTTATATATTTTTGGGTCTTAAGTCATGTACAATTTTTTCCTAAAAATTTTTCCAAAATTTTTTTTTTGCAGAGTTCACGTATTGGTGATGCCGCCTTCAATCAGGATTGGTTATCCTGCAGCACCCAGTATAAACGTATATTGCAATATATTATTATGCGCAGCCAGAAGCCGGCCTCTATAAGACCGCCCACCTTTCCACCTATATCATTTAACACCTTTATGAAAGTCATAAGCATGTCATATCAGTTCTTTGCCCTGCTGCGTACAACCTATTATGGTTAGGATTCGGCTTACACTGAAAAATTAAAAAACTAAAAACAAGAAGAAATAATAATGCACTCTCTCTTATAATTTAGACCCCAAAAATTTTGAGCACAGTTTAGCTTTCGCAAAAAAATGCTATTGAATTTCTCAAACATCGTTGCTTGAATTGAGAATTGCTTTTAACATACCAAAATGTAGACTTCTTTATCATTATTCGTAAAATATTAGATTCAACAATAAAAAGAACGTTATTTTGATTATAAGTATGTACTGTGAAACAAATTTTTTTTTTGGTTAAATTTCCATTTAGTTAGAAGTTAAGCACAGTCTTAGCTCAGTCACATCTCAATCACGACTTAGTCACGAAACTGGTATTTTGTAAAAATTTATATTTTTTTGCTCTACGGTGCGTTAAGTGTCTTATTCAGTTCATTTAGTTCGGAGTTAGGTACAGTCACAACTCAGTCACTTTTCAATCACGACTCAGTCAAGGAACTGAAATTTTGTACAAATTTTTTAATTTTTTGCTCTACGGTGCTTTAAGTGTCTTATTCAGTTCAATCAGTTCGGAGTTAGGTACAGTCACAACTCAGTCACTTCTCAATCACGACTCAGTCAAGAAACTGAAATTTTGTACAAATTTTTATTTTTTTGCTCTACGGTGCGTTAAGTGCCTTATTCAGTTCATTAAGTTCAGAGTTAAGTACAGTCAAAAATCAGTCACTTCTCAATCACGACTCAGTCACGAAACTGAAATTTTGTACAAATTTTTTAATTTTTTGCTCTACGGTGCTTTAAGTGTCTTATTCAGTTCATTTAGTTCGGAGTTAGGTACAGTCACAACTCAGTCACTTCTCAATCACGACTGAGTCAAGAAACTGAAATTTTGTACAAATTTTTATTTTTTTGCTCTACGGTGCTTTAAGTGTCTTATTCTGTTCATTTAGTTTGGAGTGAGGTACGGTCACAACTCAGTCAGGTCTCAATCACGACCCAGTCACGAAACTGAAATTTTCAAATTTTTGGAGTAACGTGCCTTATCCATATCATTTAGTTCGATGTTAAGTACGGTCACAACTCAGTCACGACTCAATCACGACTCAGTCACGAAAGTGAAATTTTGTGAAAATTTTCCCTTTTTTTTTAATCTATGTAAATTATGTAAATTTTTTTTGTTTTTTTTTGGTTTTACGTTGCATTAAGTGCCTATCCATCCAGTTAGCCCCATTGTTTCATTGTGTTTAACACGATGTTTTTCAGCTGCATAACTCTCCACTTTAATGCACAATACATATTATGTTCAAGTAGTTTATTTACACGTGCCAGCTGTCACTATTATAGTTGTAATTTTTAATTGCATATAAGCAAATTATAAATATTTGCACAAAACTCACAGATACAAGCGCACACAATGTCACACAGATACGCGACGGAAAACACTCACAGATACAAATAAAGATACAGATACATCACATGTATATGTATGCACATGCCAGCATATAATAAATAAATCAATAAATGTCAAAAGCAATCAAAACCAATAAAATGCATTTTTCTTGTTTTTCATGTGTGCATGTGTGTATGAATGTACGACATGCGTGTGTGTTAATGTGTATGTGCAAGTATTTGGGTGCAAAAGTGCTTTAATGATAATCACTTGAAATGTCTCCGTCCGTTTTTATGGCGACTCTTTTTGCTCCTTGTCAAGTGGCTTCCTTGGCCAAGGGGGGAATTTTTACTCATTTATGTAATTTTCGAAATTGATTCATTCGAATGTGTGGCCATGCATATAGTAGCCATAATTTTAATTGATTTAATAAAACAAATTTAAAGATTTTATAATAAAAATTTCCATTTGTGAATTTTACTGCTCAATGCCAAGTAAGACATTTTTGTTTGGGAGTATAAAGCGGATTATTTTGTTCAAAAATTGAGGCTTTATTTAAAAAAATTGGTTTCGCATTGATTTTTCAAAATATTGTCCAGCGTTGGCCACAAATTTTTTCCATCTTTCGGGCAACATTTCGATGCATCTCAAATATATACCAAAAATTCTTGAGTGTATAGTTAAAAATTATAAGACTAAATAAAAATTACGTATACGCAACATAGTGTTATATGAATGCTAGAAGCGTTTTGAAGTTGTAAAGGATATCGTGTACTTGGGTACCAGTATTAACGACACAAAAAATGACGTCAGCATGGAAATACGTCAAGGGATTAATCTTGCAAGCCGGTGTTACTTTGGGCTAAATAGTGAACTCAAGAGTAAACCCTCTCTCGATACACGAAAATGTCATCATCATCAACTCATCATACCCGTAGCATGGACATTGTCTTCATCCGATAAGGCAATTTTAGGGGCTTTCAAGAGAAAAATCCTACGACGTATCTTTGGACCGATAATTGTGGAAGGTGATTTTCGTATTCGAATGAACTACGAGCTGTATGAGCTATACGGCGACACGGATCTAGTTCGGCGCATACAACTACAACGTCTGCGCTGCTCAGGTAATGTTGCACGAATTGATGATAATGCTCCAGCCAAGAAGGTATTCGAGCGGAAATCACTGGAAGGTCGACGACGACAGGGACGCCCGCCTCTGCGATGGGAAGATCAGGCAACGGAGGATCTTCGTAGACTTGGGATTGCCAATTGGCGCCAGCAAGCACAGGACAGAAACCGCTGGCGTAGGATAATTTCTGCAGCCAAGAGCGATAACCGGTTGTAATGGCCAAAATAGTAGTAGTAGTAGAAGCGTTTTGTGCAAATTTTATTAATCGCATTTATTTTATTTGGATTCGTTTTTAGAACATATGGTCATGTGCTCCTAATTTCACCAAAGCATACATTTTATGTAATTTGAAACAGACTTCTTTGTTGCAAGAGGCATTAGTAAAACGAATTGGCAGAATAGTTTCAATGTGAGTATACTTAGAATATATTTATGCAAATTTCAAGTAATTATGCAGAACTCAAAATATCGATAATCAATAGGTGCGACAGGGTTGACATGTTGCTCAAAAAATCGTTCCTACTAAAAAAAATACTCCATTGTTGGAGTCTTAACTCTCTTTAATATACATATATAGATTAGATTTAGTGTAAGCTGAGACTATAAAGGGTGACATTTTTGCATAAAGATTTTAATATTTCAAGCAATTTTGTAGACTTTGAGCACCCACCAATTGGGATTTTTTTGTCATATGAAGTTTTGACATTTCGTGCGAAATTTTTGCATGCTGCGTATGGGCATTATCCAAGAACCAGGCTTTCACGTTACTTGATCCAAATTCTAAGTTTGGTTATCGTAGCTTTTATAATCTCCAAGATCAAGGCGTTCATACAAACGCAACAAATATTTTTTGTCCTAAACTTATTGAAGATAGCTTTGGAGGTCTCTCAGGTCTGTCACTTTATGTTATATACTTTTGTCAAAATTTAATATCACTCTTAAAATGGGTTCGATAATTGCATTTTGGGACTCTGACTGTCATTCTTTTTACCCGTTGAAACCAAGCTATCAGTTTATTACGAAAACTTTTACATGATAGACTTCGCTACATGCCGTTCGAAATGATAAAGGGTGACATTTTTCGCAAAACATTTCAAATCAAAGTTTTTCTAACACATTTTGGAAACACATAATTCAAAGTCCATGAACGATAAGTTCATCATAGTTTTTCCGCAGTGAATCGATTTTAAGCGAGAAACTTCTAGAATGCAGAACGAGCTAATAATAATCCACGAACGATAGTTTGGATTTACTTCAACATTAATGCATTTCGATTACGTTCATATCGATGCCTTTGGTATAAGCCCGAGACATAAAATCCTAGGCGACTACATTACCACTAGAAATAAAAACAAAATTCTTAAACACATTTAATATAAGTTTTGCTCGAAAAGTTGAAAATGTTGTTCACCTTCTAAGTAATTCTAAACTTCTACAAGTACATAACATAAGTATACATTGTAAATAACGATGCCGAAGTGCATGCAACTGTACTTACATGAGTATATAATGCGACTGAAGCACGGTTAACGGCAGTATCTTCATCTTTTAGTTTATTATCAAATGGGGGGCCATGAAGCATATAATTAGGTTACCCATCTAATGCTGCTTTAAGTGCTAAGAGAAGCAAATGCTCTTGAACTTTGCGTTAAAGTGTTAAGTATGATAATTAAAAAGTTGGAGCTCTTCAATCAAAATAACTGGGTGGGTTCTTGGGTGTAGGAATTGTGAGTTGCATTAAGGTGAGCCGTCAACATGGTAGAAAGATTATACGAAAGTTAGTCGCAGATATTGCAACTTTTTTCGTGACATAGTGCAATTTAAATATATAATACTGATTACTGATTAGAGCCTGCAGGTAACTCGATTTGCGCGCCTTTTTGTGGTTGCCAGAATGTGAGTTAAAATTTTGTTCATCAGCTCATGCAGCTCTGTGCTCCAACCAGTTTAAAATAGAGGCTAAGCTCAATGGATGTACTGCAATTAGTATAAACAATGGCCTAAATTGACAAATTTTTAGTAAAAAAAAGTTGAGGAATGCTCGTGCAGAGTAGTGTTGTGTAAACATGACTCACTTTGATGAGTTAGCTCAGTTGCTCATTTTGAAGTGAGTGAGCAGTCTTGCTCAGTTGCTCACTTGCTCACTTGCTCACTCAGTGAGCAGTCTTGCTCACTTGCTCAGTTGCTCACTCAGTGAGCAGTCTTGCTCACTTGCTCAGTTACTCACTCAGCTCAGCTGTTTATTCTCAGCAGTTAAATTATCGATAAATTCAAATATTCGCCAGTTACTTTGAACAGTTTTTATTTATAGAGAAATAAACTTTAAAATAAATAAAAAATGCTGTTGCTTAGTTAAGTTTTTCAATGACTTTTAATAAAATAATAAATAATAATAATAATAATTCGCTGGTGCAATATGTGTTTTTCTGGAACCTTGCAAGAGACTTGGTAAATGGAAAATTTTGTATTCAATTACAAGACAAATTTTGTATTCTGCCGCTTCGTGGCTTTTAATTTCTTTTTTCTTATGAGCTAAAAAAATATATAAGTTTGTTCATATAATATTATATAACAGTGAATAATAATACTTTGTTTCTTTGGTCTTACACGTTGTGCCGCTTCGTGGCTTTTAACTTATTTTTTCTTATGAGCTAAAACAATATATAAGTTTGTTCATATCATATTATATAACAATGAAAAATAAAACTTTGTTTCTTTAGTCTTATACGTTCTGCCTCTTCGTGGCTAATCACTTCAAAATAAAAAAAATTTGTAACACTTATAATAATAAAAATAAGAATGCTTACACTAAAATTAAAATTATTGTAATAATAATGAAGTAGTCATGAATAATAATAAAAAATAACATAAAAATGTATTTACATCACATAAAGTGTATTTTGTATACCGCAGACGCCTGTAAGAAAAGCAAGAGTTTTTTGTTATAACATTTTTTTTTGTTTTTAATGATGAACACTTACTATTTTATATATTGTCATGTAGAAACATAAGACTTTCCATTTTGTTTGATTTTAGTAAAGTTCGCCTTTTGCGTATTATTTCGCCAGCGGACGAAAATAGTCTCTCGCATGGCACCGAGGTAGCTACTAAGCAAAGTCGCTTTAGTGCAAGTAAATACAGCCTCGGATATTGCTCTTTGTGGTTCGCCCACCAAACCAGAGGGTCTGCATTTCTTTCTATGCGTTCCTCCGCAAGGTATTTGTCAACTTCTATTATAGACGCAGAAGCTGTGTTAAATGTTTGATTAACTTGTGTCAATTCTTTGTCGTATGCACTCCATATGCAATCCGGATCATAATTGTCACTTTGTGAAATTTCATCTGGATTTGGATCCACTTCAATAATTTCCACCACAGCAATTTGGTTTTTAATGTTTACCACAGTTTCTTGGTAATTGCAGCTGTCTCGAAAGGCACGAGACTTAAATCGTGGATCCAGGACCGCGCTTTCTGCATACAGCATGTTTCTCTCTAAATCTCCGAAGCGAGCTGACATTTCCGAGCTAAGGACGTTTAAAAACAAATTAATCGTATTGTTGTTAGTCGTTATTGTTTGCAAGCGCTCTTGTAGCACATTTACGACTATAATGACTTTCGACAACGTAACATTCTTTTCCGAAGAAAACTCAACAGTAATTTGATTAAATGGCTTTAAAATTGGCAAAACTTCTTCAACTATTTGCCACTCTTGATGGCTTAACACCAAATCGGGGCGTAAAAAAGAAATTGCGGCCATAACCGCTTCTTTTGACACACTAAGTCGATCAAACATTTTATATGTTGAGTTCCAGCGCGTGGGTACATCTTGTGTTAACTTGAGCTCTGGCAGCTGCAATTGTTTCTGACAGTCTTTTAATTTTTTGTTAGCTGTTGTGCTGCGGTTAAAGAACTCCACGATTGCTTTTGTTTTTGTCCGCACTTGATCCAATTGGCTTAATCCTTTTTGCACTACTATATTAAGAGAGTGCGCAAAACATGCAATATGGTTCCAGTGTCCAATATTTATGGCACCAACCATGTTAGCAGCATTATCGGAAACAATTGCTGTTATTTTGTTGGTAATGTTCCAATCTTCTGCAACTTTTCGCAAAAAAGAGCAAATATTTTCACTTGTGTGCCTGTTTTCAAAATTCTCACATGCAAGCATGTGGGATGTCATTTTTGTTGAATTTATGTTAATGTAATGTCCGGTAACTGCTAAGTAGCTCTCATTTGCCAGCGAAGTCCATGAATCAGTTGTTAGGCAAATTGCGCTAGTCTCGAGCACACTTTCTTTTAGGTTGCTTACCAACTCATTTTTCATATTGGGAAGCAACACATTCGCAATAGTTTTTCGAGTCGGCAATTTGTATCCAGGGCAGCGTGATACCATTTCTATTACTTTTTTAAATGACGGCTCTTCCACTATACGGATTGCATGGTTGCCTTTTGCAATCATTTCCACAACTGCCCTATCAATAGTTTCACTTTGCCTTGTCGCTGGTGGCCGTTGCACAAATTGTGTCATGCGTGGTTGGCTACTTGTTGTTGCCGCCATATTTTCAGTGCCAGATCCACTACACTGACGCTCAATTGGCGCTAAAGCTGTCGGGTGCTTGGTTTTTAGATGCCGGTTTAAATTTGATTGAGAAGTGCAACTCAATGTTAATTTGCACAGTTTGCAAATTGCCTTATTGTTTTCTTTTTTTTGAAAATGCTCCCAAACTGAGCTGTAACACTTAAACATTTTTGCGTACACTTTTCGGCCACGATATCTTTAACAAATAGTGTACTTTTACTGTCACGCATCTAAACACTTGCAAGGCGACCACTGGAATGTAGCGCTACCATACCAAATATCCCGCCAAAACAAATGTGCGGTTCGTTTGAAAACAAAAATGAATGTGGCAACCTCACGCCACAGAGCAAGTGAGTAGTGAGCAAGTGTGCAAGTGAGTAGTGAGCAAGTGAGTAGTGAGCAAGTGAGTAGTGAGCAAGTGAGTAGTGAGCAAGTGAGTAGTGAGCAAGTGAGTAGTGAGCAACTGAGCCAAAAAGAACAACTTTGCTGAGTTGACTCACTTGCTCACTTTAGTGAGTTGCTCATTTTTGCTCACTCACTCTTGAGCAACCCAACACTAGTGCAGAGCTGAATCCGAGCGAAAGAGCGAAAATTTATCACAAATCAGGCAACGCTTGATATTTTTGCCCATATAAGGTTACATGGCGTATACGTGTTTTTTGGTCAAGTAAGTCTCATAATTTGTGTTTGCACTAGTGCTGGAGAAAACATCGATGTTATATCGATGCATTGATGTATCGAAGTTTAAAATATCTATATATCGATGTTGGCCAACAGAGATGTTTCTCCAGCACTTCTGCACTCATCAAATGGGTGTTTAGTGCGCTACTTTCTTTTAACTGATTCTGTTTTCTAAGCACTGAAAATGAAAAGCTATTATATAAAGGGTGTTTTTTTTTTATAGCGTCCGGATTTCCATAAGGGATATCTCTTAAGCCAGTTGTTACTTTTGACAAATTTAAAATTTATTTTATTCAGTAAGGTCTAACAATTCATCATGGTAAGATTTACAGCACAACAATTTCTTCAAATCTTCGAGATTAACAATCAAAATCTGTGTTCTGTTGTAAAAACTTATAGAGCTCCTCGTACAATTTATGGACCGAATAATCCATCCATAAGAACGTGCTATTCGTCGTGTTCTTGATCATGTACGAGCTCATTTGAGGTACCACGATGTCTGACCAGCAAGCAGAATGAGAACAGCACGGTCCGAAGAAAATTTCGCTGTTGCAGAGGCCAGTGTAGAGGAAAATCCAAATTTATCGATTCGCAACGGGCTATTGTCAATGGTGATCGATACACAGCGAGGATCAATGAATATTTGCTTCCAAATTTACGTGACATCGATGTCGAAGAGTTCCGGTTTCAATCAAGGATGGCGGACCATTGATCTAATGAAAACTCATACGGTGAGAAAGTTGTTTTAAGAAGTGCGCCCACCAACTGGCCGCCGCGGTCGTGTTATTTGACCCCTTTAGATTATTTTTTTTGGGGACACGTCAAGTCGTTGGTTTATGTAGACAAGTCAGCAACAATAGACGATTTGGAAACCAACATTAAACGTGTCATTATTGAAATACGGCCCCAAATGCGCGATAGTGTGGTCAAAAATTGCACCCACAGTATGCGCTTAGTAACTCGTAGTCATGGTGATTAAATGCCAGAGATCTTTTTCAAATATTAAATTATACGAAATTATCTATCTTATAAAACCATATTTGGGATCATTACATCATTTTTCTATGTTTTATTTAAGTTCGAAATCCGGACGCGCTTAAAAAAACACCCTTTATAAGCATATATTCTTATATGGACATATTTGAGCGCAAGGTACTACGACGCATACTTGGTCCCGTGAGAGAGGGCGATGGCACCTTTAGATTAAGGTACAATGAGGAGTGTGTAAGTGAGCTAGGAGGACCAGTGATTAGCAAACTGGTGAAATTAAGATAATTAGAATATGCTGGTCGTATAATAAGAATGTCGGAAGAAAGCCCTACGAAAAAAGTGTATATGGGTGAACCGGCATCCAAAAGGAAAATTAGAAGACCAAATACAAAATGGATTGGAAACGTCGAAAAAACAGCAAACGAAATTTCAATTAGAAATTGGTGGACGGTATCAAGAGACAGACCTAGATGGAAGCGTGTTTTACAGGAGGCCAAGATTCGATACGGATCGCAGAGCCAACAATGACATGATGCTTATTTAACTTTGAATTTTTAGCTCATGGTAGAGACGCCTTTGATAAATAAAAAAAAATCGATCTTCGGGTTCGGTGTTAGCCATACTAATGTTTTTGAAAGTCGCTGAATCCAAAATTCTGTTTAAGATACATTTTTTTATTTTAATTTTTAAAATTTAAGTGTATTCTTTTTTTTGGCCCAAAAAACACAAAGTTTGGCAGCAGCTGGTGTGTAGACTCATGTGAGCCTAATAAATAAAAAAATGTGCTGACTTTTTAACATACAGCTTGTGTGCACAGGACTGCCACAAAATTGCAAAACTCTTTTATTTTTTTTAGCAAATTTTTATAAAAGTAGGTAAAACTAGATGAAAGTCATTTACAGTTTGTTAACTATGCTGGCTTCCCTGTAGGTAAGTACTTATGTATGTCTGTTATGTGCTAATAAGTTTAATAAGTAACTTGGCTTATACAATTTTAAGTTATATTGCATATACACACATGTTTGCATACATATGTACTTAGAAGCAAGGCACGTACGCGCCTGAACCGAGATAGTTGACAGACAGTTACAGTCAGACCAAAAACTATGCGCACACTTTAAAATTTTAAACTTTTAACTAGTCTTAAGTTGTTTTGGTGCTAAGATTTTTACTCCCCATTTTGCTTGTTTATTTAAGGCTTATACGCAGTTCAAAATATTTCGCACGGAATGACAAAAAATATTCCATTTGGGATTTTTTTTTTTTTAAATTAAGTTTTGCGATTCCGTGCGAAATATTTCGAACTGCGTATGGGCCTTAAAGGAATAAGCAATAAGTAACTATAAGTTATAATAAGTAATATAATAAGTAAGTTTTTAAAAGTGTTTAGCTATGAAAAACGATTGTAGTAGAAAAAAAAAATGTTCTAACAATTTAAGTTTTTTAAACTAAACGCATCACAGCTTAATTAAAAAAAATGCCTTCTTGTTTTTTTATTTAATTTTGACTTAATGTAGATAGAGGTGTGGTGAATTCGGAAGAATTAGTTCGTAGATTTTTTTTTTCAAAATTGAAAGTTGGTGTCGTTTAAAGCATTGTATAAGCTACATTGTTTAAAAATTTCAAATCGATACGAACATTTTTTGTCAGGTATATTGATCTCCGAGCAAAAAATGCAAAATTTGCGATTTTTTTGGGGTTATTTCGAAAGTGTCCAAAAATGATCAAATTTCATCGCAAACATTTTATTCCTTTATTTTTGGTAAAAAAAATGAACGTGGAAAAAAAAACTCTTAAAAAAAAAGAGGGAAATCGTCTGAATTCTGTGAATTTTCACTGCCTTCAGCATTTCCCAAAAATCATCAGAACTTGCAACCAGCTTACGGGGACTGTTTCGCTTTTTATACGCTGTACTGTATGGTACAAAGGGTATATTAAGTTTGTGCAAGCCGAAAATGCATGTAGCATACAGAAGGAGACGTCGGAGACCTCCCAAAGTTACGTAAAGTATGATCAGGGTGACAAGAGAAGTCGATATACCCACGTCCGTCTGTCTGTATGAACGCCTTGATCTCAGAGATGGTAAGAGCTAGAGCGACCAAGTTTTCAGATTACATGCGTAATTATGTCAGGGGAGACAAGCTTATTTTATTTTTTCGATATCGGGGTTATACTATATAGCTCCAGAGGACCTCGAAGAAAACCAAAAGTTTTAGCTGGATAATTCGTTTTTTTATAAAGATATCATAACCAAATTTGGTACTCGGAAATTTTTTACCCAAGCACTGTACCAAATTTGATCAAAATCGGTTGACTATATCATATAGCTCCCATAGGAACAACCGGTCAAAAACAACGTGTTTTGTAAAAAATTCGTTGTGTTTCGTTTGTTTTTGAAGATATCGTAACCAAGTTTGGCAGTCGGAAGTTTTTTATAGTTTCCAATCAGTGTACCAAATTTGATCAAAATCGGTTGACTATATCATATAGTCCCATAGGACCGATCGGTAAAAAAAAATTTTTTTCGTACAAAATTCACTGATTTCTGTTTTCTTATCAAAAAATCGTAGCCAAATTTGCCGAAAAAAATATCTTTTGGAGGTCTTAAGCAGTATTTCGGACTTAATTGCAATGTGGTGGTACTGGGTATCCCAAAATCGTCTGCGCCCGACTTTAACGAACGCCATTTTTTTTAGTAAGTTCTCGACATTTTGACACAAAAACAGTCGAAATTTGTGCTGAAATTATATTCACAATAAATATTTGACACATTTCGACAATTCCGGATTCACCCCAAATCGACTTTTTCGAAACGGAGTAGCGTCATTCTGATGGCTCGCAAAAATCGAACGAAGCCTTAGCATTTTTGAAGTATAGAGTCTAAATAATACTGTGGATATAGCCTGAAGGCCTACGTTGCTCTGGCTACAAAACTTTTATAACTTAGAATTAACTAACTAATTAACTAACTAAATTATATAAATAACTAAAATAGTATAAATACTGTGGATATACTTACATTTGATTCTAATAAAACTTTCAAGGTAGCAATTTTTTGGAAAAATTAACTTAAATGTCAACACAAAATCTCAAGGTGTTTGCTTAATTTTTGCTGTGACTATTTAAAGATACATAGATATGAATGTATGTACATTATTTGCAACGTTGTTAAGGTTGAGCTTCTTGTGTTGCATGTGTGAGCAGTTCATAGCTGGAGGGGCTGTTGCACGTTTTCCGTGCTGCACGGTGCTGCCAACCTGTCTGTCTGTCTGCTTGTCTACTGTCGCTATGTAGCTACCATCTGACTCTGCCATGTGTAGTGCCTTTTGGGTATTTACAAATTTTAACGGATTTAATATGAAAATTAACAGACCTCCAACCGCCTCCCCCTTGTCGCTTAATTGTGCGTATGTGTTTGAGTAATTTGCGTTCATAATAATGAATCCTGGCGCTGGCGGGGCGTGTTGAATGTTGCGCGTGCTGCCAACAGCTGCAGTTAGTTGAAAAAGTTCTTAAAATAGCATCAAGAATCAACATTGCCTTTCCTGCCACAATCCACCCAAAGGCCAAAGCCCCCACCACACGTTGTGACATCGCGGTAAGCTTCCAGCAAGTTAAACAATCATTGAATACGTGACTTTTTGGCATTTACGTATTAATATCTGTAGATTTTAAATGAAGCAGTTGTAGCAAACTTTCAATAAACCGTCTAGCTGAATGCTCTATTAAGACACTATAATAGGTCAATAATAATATTATATGGAAAGCATCACAGCGAGTCTAAGAAACTTTTGTGGCTCCCTACTAGCCCTAAAACTGCTCAACTAGTTCAATTTCCGAAAGAAGCTTCAATATATTTGGGATTATTTTCCGAGCACCAAACAAGCATGTCCTTTCTCCGGCAAGAACGTAAGGGTAACTACGATTCTATTTAGATGCTCTATTAAGGCACTACAAAAGGTCAGTAATAATATGCTAAGGAAAGCTTCACAGCGAGTCTAAGGAACTTTTGTGGTTCCCTACTAGTCCTACAACTGCTCAGCTAGTTCAATTTCCGAAAGAAGCTTCCAATATATTTGGGATGATTTTCCGACCACTAAACAAGCATGTCGTTTCTCCGGCAAGAACCTCAGGGTAACTACGTTTTTGGACGATTCTATCTAGATTCTCTATTAAGGCACTACAAAAGGTCAGTAATAATATTCTAAGGAAAGCTTCACAGCGAGTCTAAGGAACTTTTGTGGCTCCCTACTAGCCCTAAACTGCTCAGCTAGTTCAATTTCCGAAAGAAGCTTCAATATATTTGGGATTATTTTCCGAGCACCAACAAGCATGTCCTTTCTCCGGCAAGAACGTAAGGGTAACTACGATTCTATTTAGATGCTCTATTAAGGCACTACAAAAGGTCAGTAATAATATTCTAAGGAAAGCTTCACAGCGAGTCTAAGGAACTTTTGTGGCTCCCTACTAGTCCTACAACTGCTCAGCTAGTTCAATTTCCGAAAGAAGCTTCCAATATATTTGGGATGATTTTCCGACCACTAAACAAGCATGTCGTTTCTCCGGCAAGAACCTCAAGGTAACTACGTTTTTGGACGATTCTATCTAGATTCTCTATTAAGGCACTACAAAAGGTCAGTAATAATATTCTAAGGAAAGCTTCACAGCGAGTCTAAGGAACTTTTGTGGCTCCCAACTAGTCCTAGAGCTGCTCGGATAGTTCAATTCCCTAAATAAACTTCCATATATTCGAGTTGATTTTCCGACCACCATAGAAATTTTTACACGATTTCTTCAGAACCTGAGCCTAATGAGCATCCGTAATTAAGGGGGAACTCCTTGCCAATTTGAAAATTTTCTTGAAGCTACTTAAATCATAGGAAACCAGAAGTCTGAGTCTTATCTGGATCTTTACTTTTCTCGTTGCAGCTGCGCCAATGCCACACAAAGGCTCAGGCCTCATAAGTGTTTCGTCGTTAGTTTATCAGCTACTCCATTCTGCGTTCCATGCGTTCTATATCCCCTGCTATACATTCTTGCATCAGATGAGGTGCTTAGGTCTGCACGTGGTGGAATATCAACAGAATCGACACGTAATGCTGGCCTTTAGATAAATACGTCCAACACCTAGGTTATGCACAGCGGGTATGGGGGTTCCACAGATCCAGCATAATCACAAATAAAAATGGTGCTGATAAAGACGTCGCATCTCGCATTTGGAAGGCAAGGTTTGCGTTTGCTCAACTGATCCCTATATGGAATTCAGGCCAACTCACTACCCGCACACGGTTGTGAAATATAGAAGGCAACAGAGGTATTATTATTCCGGCTCCAAGTTTTCATAAATCGATGACTAAGAAAAATTTTGCGAATCTGGTGGCCTCAGCGCATTTCAAATACTGATCTCTGGATGCGCACTGATCAAGCGTTGATTGCAGACATATTACGACGACCTGATAGCCACATCGCATGACAAGCGCTTCGTTGGAACCCTTAAGGTAGCAAACGCCCAGGAGCCCCAGCTATGTCCTGCAAGAAAACAATCGAAAGAGAGCTTCGGGCAGCCAATTATTCGTGGAAAGACATCTACACAAATGTTCACAATAAAGTTAGATTTAAGTTGATTGTTGAGGCACTATGCTCCATTTAGGAACAAAGAAATAAATCATCATCATACCTGCGGACACTCTTATGCACTGAATGCTTAATTGCTTCACTACGTAAATAGCGCCATAAGTCATTCGGAAAGCATTTTTTAGAATTTAGTCAAATATACATATATAGTCAACTCAAACTGAAAGAGCTGTCACTCTGGACAATCGAAAGCGGATTAAGTGTTAACCCAGCCAAAACTGAGCTTATCCTCTTTTCTAAAAAGTATAAGACCCCTAATCTATCTCCTCCCAAATTAAATGATTCCGTCTTGTCCTTAGCGATCGTGCAAGATACTTGGGGCTTGTACTAGACAAGAAACTTAGCTGGAATCTAACTATTGCAGACAGGGTACAGAAAGCAAATACTGCACTCTTCGCCTGTAAAAGAACAATTGGACTCAAATGGGGTATGTCCCCTCATATAGTTCGATGGATTTACACTGCCATAGCTAGGCCCATACTTCTGTATGCGGTATCTACCTGGTGGCCAGCCCTTACGATCAAGTCTAGGCTCAAAGCAATAAATAAGGTGCAGAGAACGGCACAATTATGCATCACAGGTGCCCTCAAAACCACTTCGAGTGAAGCGCTAAATGCCATCACTAATATTACTCCCATCCTCGTAATGGCAAAAGAAATTGCCACCCTAACAGCGAGACGCCTGAAAGACGCTAAATACTGGGCAGTCTCGGGATATGGGCACTCGTCCATTCTAAAAGAAGACACAAATGTGTCAATTACAGATTACTGCACACCCTTAGAGCATGCATCAACATTATTCACCATTGGAAAGTCTACCAGGTCATACTGACCGTATAAACTTCTTCACCGATGGTTCCAAGCTCAACAACCAAGTTGGGGAAGGGGGGGTCTACTCTGAGGAACTAAATATTCGGCAGTCTTTCCGACTTCCGGATCATTGCAGTGTTTTTCAAGCGGAGATCCTTGCCATTAACGAGGCTTTGATCTGCTTACGTAATACTGGCCGGGAAACCGGTGCCATAAACATATACTCGGACAGCCAGGCCACCATTAAGTCACTTCGAGCACTGTCGTCAAACTCGTTGACAGTCAACAACTGCCGCAGATCTATTCAAGAGATGGCACAGCAGTTCGTTATCAGCCTCATTTGGGTGCCAGGGCACCAAAATATAACAGGCAACGAGATAGCAGACGAATTGGCCAGACAGGGCACAACCAGTACCCTCTTGCCAGACAAGAAAATATTCGTATGCCAATGGCCACTTTTAAGCTTCAAACTAGGGAAGTGTCTAGTTCACCATAAGACAATTTTGCATCCGACCCAGTTCTTATCAGTCGCATATTAGAAGTAGACTTTTGTTATTTGAATCTCAAATATCGTTGTTGTTACTGCTTGTTTGTTCGTTATGTGATAGTATGCCAATTTTTGGATGCTGTCCACTGCATGTTTTTTGCGGATCCCATCCAAACGACCTTCTCAAAGACATAGTTAATCGTCCTAGTTGCAGTGGGCGCATTTTCAAGAATTGCTTCAAAGCGATTCTGGAATTTAGGCTTCATGGACAAATCCTCATTGGCGGCATCTAATCAACTTTTCTTGATTGGAGCCTTCTCCAAATGCTTCTGCTTGTGGACAATACTCATATATTTTGGATGTTTAAAAGTTACATTTAAGTCTTAAACTGAAATTAAATTAAGTTGCTATTGCTCACTATTATTATCCTGCTTCGGTAGTCGCTCTGTATATCGTGTTGAATTCAAATTTTTTCAGTTGTTGATCCTCTTGTTAGATTCTTTTAGCTTCAATGGAATCTTATGACTTTCGGTCAGTTGTTTATTTCTTGCACAAGATGAAGGCAAAGAGTACGATTTTACTTTTACGTAACTTCAAGACGGAAGCTTGTATAAGGCCGTATCTTGTATGGACCGTCAATAGCCATGAGCAAACTGGTGTATCTGTTTATAAAAAGAATTTAGATTAGATATTTGTGCATTTAATAGGTTTTATTGTTTCTCTGCTGTCTACTTACCATGTTTCCATATTTAAAGATTGAGCGACGCCTTGAGGATTGGACAAGCTGGTCAAAGCACAACTTAGCATCCTTCGCGATCTTTATCAGTCTGATGATTGGATTTGGCTATGAATTCAATATACCTTATAGGCTATTGCCACAACAACATTCATTAGTTTCTCAGTCGCCCTTTGAGTTGCTTTCCAATTCACGGGTTTTAGCAGGCGTCATTGTTAACCTTGGCACTTTTAGCATCCAGCTTCTTATAGCCGTGGACCTCTCAGTCCTTTTGCTAAGCGGCCGCCGCGAAGGCACGTTGCTGTCCATGCCTGGACGAGGCACACCGAATCAAAGCTTATTTGATTATCTCATCCAAACGCTGAACTGGAAAACATGAATACTTTGAGGAGTTTCTGCCATTAATGGAACTTACCAAACCAGATGGAGTAGTTCTCGGGAGCAACCCTCAGATTGTAACTATTTGCATGGGAGTAAGCGCATTTAAATTGGGCCCTTGGATTTGGTTTCTAGAGTAAGGCTCTCCATGAGCAGCATCAATTATTTACGCGTCAGCTATCTGTTGCAGCTACTTGGTTATGCTGTGGTTATGGTTTTGCGGCAACAAGGTGCAAGTTAATGGCAACACATTGTAGACGCAAGATGCTGGTACAATATCATTGTCGGGAAATATATACATAGATACATACATATGTATGTATGTATGTACATAGGTATACTGCGAAAACTCAGCAAGTTATTTGCACTTTAAATCTCTGTATTAATAATTAATAATTTTGAAATACATATGTACATACATAAGTATGTATGTACATAAGTGTAAAAAGTTGCATTGAAGGAATTTCGGACGAAAAACAAAGAAAAAGTCGATTGCGCACTATTTCAAGGAGCCAACAGTTGATATAATGCAATTACTTACATGCTGTTTTTGGTATAATATATTAAAATATAATTGATATCTTCATACATATGTACACATATGTATGTATACATAATTATGTAAATAGCGTATAACAAAAATTAAAGAAAATGTGTGTCAGTATTTGGTTTATTTGCTCTATTGTCATTTGCCTGGAAATATGCTGAAACGTGGTGAAGCACATCCTCCCCTCTCCCACGCTCTTTAGCGTTGCTTTAAAATTTGGGTGCTTGCACATACACACACACTCACATAGACAAGACTTGCGCAGATATTTGCTGCGTGCGAAAGAAAAAGCCAAAAGGAAGCTGAAATAATGCGCGCGCTGCTCAAAAAATGGCAACAACAAAAGCAATTCGTTGTTCACGAGCGTAAAAATTGAGAGCACTTAATAGGAATATTTTCTCATTTGGAAAGAATTTATAACGCAACTTATTAGCTGGAAATTAACGGCATGTGCATACATATGTATGTATGTACATATGTACATAGCAAGTATGTAGTTAGGTGGTTTTTTTTTGTAAGTGTGAATGATCTATCACTTAGACCAGTGGTCGGCACAAAATACACTCACATTTTTTTTTTTGCGTATGTATTGAAGTTTTCTCTGCCGCAGTGACGTATGCGACACTGACGTTGCTCTACGTTGCTAAGCAACAGACACGCAATTGATGGTGCGTGGCTTCGGCTCTTGTTGTTGTTGTTGACGTCGAGCAACGTCAGCGTCGCAATACGTCACTGCGGCAGAGAAAATTTCAGTACAAAAAGCACGCACACATGCATGCGTTTTGTGTATAACACATGACGTGTGTCGACGTCGCTAATCCCTATACACGCGTGCATAGGCCGTGCCGACCACTGACTTAGACAATAAGTAAATGTATTGGAAATCTATATACATATGTATATATATTACACAAGGCCGTTTTTTGTGACATCAAAGGCTCCTAGACGGATCGCGCGATTTCAACAAATGAGGTATCAATCGAAAGCTATTTACACCTATATGTGCAATAAGATGTTATTTTTTCGATTAAATCTATATTTTGGTGGATATCAATCAAAGATGATCCAATTTCAACAAATGAGGTATCAATCGAAAGCTATGTATTCACGCGCAGAGTTCTCCATTATGGCCTTGCGTCACTTTATTGCATTTGAAAAGAAATATGCGCGTAAATGAAGGTGAGGAAGAGTTTGCCAACTATTTGCTTCAAGTTGGAGGAGATTCGTTACCAAAAGATGATTCTGGGCAGTCTATATTATGCGCACGGCTTTTAGGATGCGGCTCACCTATTGACTTTATATACGACAACTTACCAAATGATATTTCCACTGGCTTGATTCATGACAAAGCTATACTTGCGCCTACAAACGATGTTTGCGCCAAAATTAATTCAACTGTTTTGGACCGAATTCCTGGTGAAGAATTCTTATATAAAAGCATTGATTCAGTCATCTCCACAGAATGAAGGTTTCACAACTTCAAATATTGTTTATAACGAAATTTAATAATTTTACACTTTTCATTATATTGGCTTTTTTGTATAAAGACAATGTATTATTTTCTGCAAAGCTATTTGTTTATTATGCAATGCATTATCTGGCGATTTTCACCGCCGGGTTCACTAGTTATAACATAATAGAAGATAAAGTTAATGCTATGAAAATGTGAATATGTGTGTGTATGAATGCATGGATGTATTACATTGAATAACATTGACCTTCCCAGAACTATAGCCGTTGAGTGGTATAGACTTATGTACATATGTATGTATTTATGCATGTACGCCAATATGCATGCAGATGTTTGCATTCAGCACAGATTTGTAATTAATCCAACTTTGAACTTATGTATTTATTTGAGCTTGTAGGCAATTTATTTATTGTACATTCTTGTTATTTACTTAAAAAAACTGAATTTAAAGTCGACCAAGTCATATACTATAAGTACTTATTGCTGCTTCTTAATAGGCTCTGCACATATGGCTTCATGCCTGTATGCATGTATGTATGTATATACTTATTTGCACAAACGTACACATACACACATCTGTATGTATATTATACATAAATCGTAGCTAAAAGGTACGCGCGTGTGACTTTTGCTTGGCCGCTGCCGGAAATTCTGATAAAATCGTCTTTTCGTTTCGGGAAATGCTTAAATTATGTTAGTAGTCAACATCAGCGTCACCTTCGTCGTATTCGTACCCAGCGACATCATTCGCATTATTGCCGTCGTTGTCGAAACTGCATGGGAATCTGGCGCACATTGTTTTCAAGTGCAGTGGGTGGTATGGGAATGTAAAGGGGCGCTAAGTAGTAGTTGCTGTCAGGCAGCCAAATAAACTGCAGCAATTTAAATTGTTCAACACTAGAAATTACATAGTACATATGTATGTATGCATGTGTTTGTACATAAGTATGTACATATGTACGGTTCCCAATTTTAGGTGTATGCGTATCTGCATACGCATTTGATGCATGTTAAAGAGAATTTTTTATAGTTACATTGTCAATTCTTGCCTTGAGTGCTTTTTGGTTTTTCACATAAAGATTTTCTTGTCTTTTCCCGATCAGCCAATTAAATAATAAACCGTTGTTTCAATGCTTTTAAAATATTTGTTTATGCAATAATCATCTTTCCAAAAAAATATTCGTGCAGCATAAGGGTGAAAAATTTCATTGGTATGTTCTGGAATAGTTCCGTTAGATCTGTGTGCATGCTTGCCATCTCTTTTTTGCTTCTTGTGTCAATATGACTTTTGGTACTTGTCTATATAGTGAGATAGCAAGAGTGCCTATTAATGGCAAAAGATAAAACATAAACATAAGTATGTACGTAAATTTGTATGAAGCCAGTTATTAAAATTTGTTGTTTTTACTTTACTAGTATACATACGATATTTTGGTAGAGAATAATAGCTTAAAAGCGTACATAATGAAACTATAGGTTTGAATTGGTCGCAGACACATGTAACGAAAAGTGCGTATTTTTTTTTCTTAGAGTAAGTTATAAGTCACAACTAGTTCAATAACGAAGTAAATAAACCTGTAGGCCTAATGTGTTTTGCTTCTTTTCTAGGCGTGGTCGATTAGAAGTCAGAACAAGGTAAGCAGCAATTTTCTTTTCGTTTATTTTTATTTTTCTCCTTTGCTTTTTCTTTCTTTTTTTTTCTCCTTTTCTTTTTTCTTTCTATAATTTTTGCTTTTCTGTTTTTTTTTCTTTGCTCTTTTTTTCCGTTTTTTTTTTTTTTTGTCATTAATCTGCTTCCAAGAATTTGTATATGCAAATTTTTTTTTAAATTTGTATTAGATTATAAATAAAAAATATTTTCAAAGTTTTCTCTTCTAGTGATTTCTGCAGCAAAAAAGTACTGTAAATACTCTTTTTTATTTACTGAAAAAAAAAATAGGTTTAGAAAATAAAGGTTTTCAGGATTTTCATCATGTTTTTCGCAATTAAGGTGCGATCATGGCAAAAGGAGACGGTAAGAAAGTAGAATATGTATGTGTGTATGTATATGGCAATATTTGTTGGTTAATCTTAACATTTATATATGACTTTGGATATATGTATGCACATATGTACCTACATATGTATGTATGTATCAACACATCGTTAAAACCATCAACATTGCATAATTTATTCTTATAACATATTTTTATTAACATATACTATGTTTTTTTTTATTATTTACGTATTTTTGGGATTTTTTTTTAACTCTCTTGGAATTCTCTTTATTGGAATAACATTTACATACATACATATATACATTTTGCAATATGTACATTTTAGTGTTTTTGTGATTTACAGCAGAAGATATCAACATCTTCTAGAAACTATAGACATGGCATCATCTAAAATTCATATTTTAAGCAATTACAATTTTTAGACAGTATTTATTACGATGATTTATTTACGAAAGCTTGTAGTTTTTCAGCACTGCTTGCAAAATTTGTTTCGGATGAAGCACTTTTCCTATCCGATAAACTTAAGAAAATGGCAGGCACATCAAAATCAATGGTAATTTAAATAGTATAAGGTACACATATATATTAATAAAATTTTTTTTACTAGAACATCTATGGCAAAGCAGCCTCAACATCAGGTGCCTCTTTATCGCATGCTGGAGCAGCATTACAAACAGGGCACTCAACATCACAAGCTGGAGCAGCCTCAATATTAGATCTCTCGACATCACGCGCTCGAGCAGCCTCTAAGTCAGGTTCCTCGACATCACGCGCTGGAGCAGCCTCTATGTCAGGTCCCTCGAAATCACGCGCTGCAGTAGCCTTGACATCACGTGCTGCAGAGAACAGTGAAACAAGTGTAAAGGAGTTCCGCATTCGTCTTGCAAACACTCCAAAAAATTACAATATTATGCGTTTCCATGACAGCTTGGACTTTACCCAATGGCGCGATGTCAAAATGAAACGCGAGGAAAGCCTTGAAGAACCTGATAAGAATGCTCCCAAAGTGGGTCGTGGACGTAAAAAGTACTTTAGACCATCGAAGGCAGTGGAACAACCATGGATCTTAAAAGACGGTGCCGAAAAAGGAAAAAAATTCAAGGGTACAAAAGCAGGCGGCGTAAGCGATAATTGTGATTATTATGTGTTTGCCCAACAAAAGGATGGTACTATAGAGGCCTATCCCGTCAAGGATTGGTACAATTTCCAACCTGTACAACGGTACAAAACCTTATCAGCGGAAGAAGCCGAGAAGGAATTTGGACGCAAGGAAAAGGTAATGAATTACTTTTCGCTTATGGTGCAAAAGCGTTTAGGAGCTGCTGGTGAAGAGGCAGAGGAGCAAGATGCTCAGAAAAATAAACTTGAAAAGTCGCTTAACAAGTCGACGAAGAAATTGAAAATAACTGACGAGGAAGAGTGGATGGATTCCGAAGACTCCTCCGACAACGAGGAGTGCGAGGATTTAAAAACTAAGCCAAAAGAGAAAAGCAGTGTACAACGCGGAAAAAAGGTGGCAACTAAGAAGAAAGCAAAGCCAGCTGTTTACGGAGATGACTCCGATGATGCTAATGAAGCGGGCCGGGAAATGGACTACTATGCCACTTCCAGTGAAGAGTAAGCTGTAATTATGATAATCGAAAAATAACGTTATTTAATTTTTGTTTTGTTTCAATGCATTACTTAGGGAGCCAGATGCAGAGGCCAAGGTCAATAAGGACATGAAAAGCGTGGCTGATGTAGACAGCTCTGATGAAGACGATGCAACAACAGATTCCGATGACTCTGAAAAGGACGATGACGAAGAAGAGAAAGAGGACAAGAAGGATAAAAAGAAAACTAAGAATGTGGCTTCCAAGAAGGAAAGGCAAAGAACCTTGTCTAGTGACAGCAGCTTGTCGACAGACTCTTTCGATACCGAGGAGAATCTTAGCAATGGCCCTCTTAAAAAGAAGCCCAAGGTAATGAGCCAGGTTACTGCTGCTGCTATTGCTGCTGCATCTGCTGCTACTGCTGCTGCTGCTGCTGCTGCTAATGCTGCTACTACTACCGGCAAAACCACGTTTACATTCGAAAATGATCTTCCTGGTCTAAGCAAAATCGATACAAACACGGCTATGCCATTGAAAATCATTGGAACAGTTAGCAACTATGCTGAGTTAGTATTTTTTTTTTTTACAATTAGTTCAAAAATCTTTTATTTACTTTACTGCTCGTTTTAGATACGTTGACTCTGGTGAAGTAACCGAGGAGGCAGTGCGTCGTTATCTCAAACGCAAGCCAACGACTGCTACAGAGTTGCTAGTCAAATTTAAATATAGGACAGGTAACGTGTCCAACGAGTCCTTGTTGGCAAACTTGTCCGAAATCTTGAAAAAAATAAATCCGAAAAAGCAAAAGATTCAAGGCAAAATGCATTTCTCTCTTTAATGTGGGTGCAACATAAAGTATACAAGCCATTCAAATAATTGATAATACCAGACTGCTTTCTTTTTGTTGTATTGTAAAATGTATTGTTAATCAAGAAAAACAATTATTAAATAATTACCAAAACTAAATCAAAAAATTCACATGGTTTTATTTATTACATATGTATATGTAGGAGTTTTCGTATCTTTTTGTCAAGGTCATTGTGGTTGAACGCGCTGCACACATTCATGCATTTGTACACACACACATAAATATGTATCTACATGCATACATACAAACGCCGTTAATTTCCAGCTAATAAGTTGCGTTATAAATTCTTTCCAAATGAGAAAATATTCCTATTAAGTGCTCTCAATTTTTACGCTCGTGAACAACGAATTGCTTTTGTTGTTGCCATTTTTTTGAGCAGCGCGCGCATTATTTCAGCTTCCTTTTGGCTTTTTTTTTCGCACGCAGCAAATATCTGCGCAAGTCTTGTCTATGCGAGTGTGTGTGTATGTGTGTCTGCCAGTGTGTGCATGTGCAAGCATCCAAATTTTAAAGCAGTGATGGGCAAAACTCATACAAACAAACATTTCTTTGTGTGAGTAAACAGCGCAGTAAGCAAAAGCGCACGAGAGAGCAAGAACCGCAATCAAGCAAAAACGTGTGAGAGATTTCACACACTTGGACCGTGCATGAGCCGACTGCGCTGCGGCAGATTTTGGTGCAATAGCCTCGCGAGCTATGCAAATTGAGAGACTGCCCACCACTGTTTTAAAGCAATGCTAAAGAGCGTGGGAGAGGGGAGGGTGTGCTTCACCACGTTTCAGCATATTTCCAGGCAAATGACAATAGAGCAAATAAAACAAATACTGACACACATTTTCTTTAATTTTTGTTATATGCTATTTACATAAGGATGTATATATTATATTAAAAACAGGATGTAAGTAGTTGCATTTTATCAACTTTTGGCTCCTTGAAATTATGCGCAATCGACTTTTTCTTTGTTTTTCGTCCGAAATTCCTTCAAATGCAACTCTTTACTCTTGATGTACATACATACTTATGTATGTACATATGTATATACATATGTATTTCAAAATTATTAATTATTAATACAGAGATTTAAAGTGCAAATAACTTGCTGAGTTTTCGCAGTATACCTATGTACATACATACATACATATGTATCTATTTATGTATATATTTCCCGACAATGATATTGTACCAGCATCTTGCGTCTTCAATGTGTTGCCATTAACTTGCACCTTGCTGCCGCAAAACCATAACCACAGCATAACCAAGTAGCTGCAACAGACAACTGACGCGTAAATAATTGATGCTGCTCATGGAGAGCCTTACTCTAGAAACCAAATCCAAGGGCCCAATTTAAATGCGCTTACTCCCATGCAAATAGTTCCAATCTAAGGGTCGCTCCCGAGAACTACTCCATCTGGTTTGGTAAGTTCCATTAATGGCAGAAACTCCTCAAAGTATTCATATCTTCCAGTTCAGCGTTTGGATGAGATAATCAAATCAGCTTTGATTCGGTGTGCCTCGTCCAGGCATGGACAGGAACGTGCCTTCGCGGCGGCCGCTTAGCAAAAAGACTGAGAGGTCCACGTCTTCAAGAAGCTGGCTGCTAAAAGCGCCAAGGTCAACAACGACGCCAGCTAAAACCCGAAAATTGGAAAGCAACTCAAAGGGCGCCTGTGGAATCTAATGAATGTCATCCGATTGGTTTATTGAATTCATGGCCAAATCCAATCTTCAGACTGATAAAGATCGCGAAGGATGCTAAGTTGTGCTTTGACCAGCTTGTCCAATCCTGTCTCGGCTGTCTTCTAGTGCCACGTGAAAATATATCGTCAGTAAATGCACTATATCAAAAACCACAAGGCGTCGCTTAATCTTTAAATATGGAAACATGGTAAGTAGACAGCAGAGAAACAATAAAACCTATTAAATGCACAAATATCTAATCTTAATTCTTTCCCTAAACAGATACGCTAGTTTGCTAATGGCTATTGACGGTCCATACAAGCTTCCGTCTTGAAGTAACGTAAAAGTTAAGTCGTGCTCTTTGTCATCATCTTGTGCAAGAAATAAACAACTGACCAAAAGCCACAAGATTCCAGTGAAGCTAAAAGAATGTTAGGAGAGGATCAACAACTGAACAATCTGAATTCAACGCAAAATACAGAGCGACTACCGAGGCAGGATAATAATAGTGAGCAATAGCAATTTGATTTAATTTCAGTTTAAAGTCCCAAATTGGAATTTTTTTTTTGTATGAAGTTTTGTCATGCCGCGCGAAATTTTTCGAACTTCGTAGACCCCTTAAGACTAAAATGTAACTTTTAAACATCCAAAATATACGATATGTTGTCCACAAGCAGAAGCATCTGGAGAAGGCTCCAACCATGAAAAGTTGATTAGATGCCGCCAATAAGGATTTGTCTGTGAAGCCTAAATTCCAGAATCGCTTTGAAGCAATTCTTCAAAATGCGCTCACTGCAACTAGGACGATCAGCTACGTCTTTGAGAAGGTCGTTTGGATGGGATCCGCAAACAACATGCAGTGCGACTACTCTATGCGTGGACAGCATCCAAAAATTGGCATACTATTACGAACAAACAAGAAGTAACAACAACGATATTTGAGATTCAAATAACAAAAGTCTACTTCTAATATGCGACTGGTAAGAACCGGGTCGGATGCAAAATTGTCTTGTGGTGAACTTATGTTAGCCCAATCCTGTTCAGGCGATTACAAATCGTGTATGTCAACAAAATTCCAAGTGCAAGTAAGTCTTTTTGATATGTAGAGATAAGAAAGACGATAAAACTTGTTAACTACCAAAATATCTGATCTATTTTCTTTCCATGAACAGGTACATCAGATGGCAGCGAGTGACAGACCTCATCAACGAACGCCTGTGGCATGCAGCAACTGTCTGCAGACTGAACTAGTTGGTCTATATCAATTACGCCCTAATGCTATCATCTAACTTTTAAGAAAGCTAAAAGGCGAAAATTCTGTGCAACTTGCCCAAACCAGACTTTTCCAGAAAGCTTTTCCACCTGGCTTGGCGAATTTAAGTCTGTTCTGTTCATCACCCAAATTTGTGATTTACCAAACAGGGCCTATTCTTGTTTCTAGATGAATGAAAACGCCTGCGCTGACCATCTGGCTGGTCCAGTTTAATGACTACACAGTAAGTATACAAACTCCGAGGAATGCACAAATAAGAACTAACTATTTGTACTTTTCCTGAACAGGATCACCCGTTTTTGATGTCTACATCACATTACAGACGCCCAATGGAATAGATGCGACAAATACGGAGCCAATACTAGCATAACATTTATTGTCCGATGCCATTTAGAAATGATTAACGGCTAAGCTACAACTCGTCAGTGGATTGGAATGGCCATATGCGATCAGCAAAATAAACCATTTCCATAGAAAAAAGAGTTAATACCTTTGGCAAAACCAAACATGATCCATGGACACAATGTGCACACACTAGCTAAAGAATCCCACATACTGAAATCATTAAAACTCAATTTTACATTAACTCTTGTTTGCATTTGTAGGTACTTTTATTTTAAGTAGCGTATATAATGTGCAGCATTACACTCATCATTATTCCCGCTCCAAACGTTGTCCTCTTGAACATAAATACTGATATCGGATCGCGAGCATCTGCAGTGGAGTTTTGGCGTCAAATATTCTAGCCATGGTCTTTTCCGTTATTACCAGCAATCTCGGAATGTCCATGTAGATAGCTGCCCAAGCCACTTGATAAATATAGTTCAGATTTTCCTCATTAAAAAAATTAAAATCCCAGTTACTGAGTTCTTCCGCCTCTAATGAGGGGAATCCATCTATCTCGGGATCGTGTCGATGATATTCGGCCCATGTTATAATTTTGTTCAAAATATCGGAGTTGACTTTGCTAAGGGGCACAATGACGTCACCATAGTGTTCCCGATCGATATACAGAAGCCTCGATCGAACACGACCCGAACAGCGAATAACCTCAGGTTCAACGATAAAAATGATGCCATCAGATGATTCCAGCTTAATGCTCATGGCGCCTATAATGAAATAATAAGCGTTTGTTAGATAATATTGCAATAAATGGTAAGTACTTGAAATTCTAGATACTCGTAACATGCACTAGCTGCCTTGAGCAGTCAAAATATGCATAGGTTTTTATATGAGCTTGCATTCATACGTTGTGGCATTTTCAAGGGCATCGGGGTAAGGGGAAACATTTTGATGAAAATGTCTGCCTATGCACGTGGGTCACATGGGTTTTTGTAAGCCGAAATTGGTGCCTCTGTAGATTAAGTAATGAGAAACATTGGTGCAGCTTTTTAGGGAGCTGATCTAGACCCAAAATATTGCTTTATAAATAAATTTGTTTCAATTACTTTTACAAGTTATACGTTAAATTTTTTACCGCGTACACTTTTTTTAGGCTTTGTATATATGTATATATATATGTATATGTATATATGTATATGCAACTGTTTACGCATAAGTAGGTACATAATTAAAAAATTCTATAACCAAATGCTTCTAATTGATATTCTGCACTTTCTGTATTCTCAAGTGAGAATACTTAAAACAACAACTTACCTTATTTTTTGATCCTTTTATGTTTCTGATAAATAATTTCACAAATAATTTAACGCAAAAAACCAAGTGAGAATAAGGCAAGAGCTACTGCGCAGCGTTTCCACACTTACTCATATATTCGCAAGTGTGTACACACGTTTTTTTTTTTTTTTATCGATTCAAACTATCGAAAATGCAATGTAGGTGGCGCATCAGTATGGCTAATAAGTGCCACTATGCACACATATGCTTATGTATATGTATACTTCAAAAATGTGAGCGTATGTTAATAATTTCCAATAACCTTAAAATTTCCTTTTTGCTTTTCCTTTCGCGCACAGCAAAAAACTCCGCAAAGTCTTATATAGGGTTTTCCAAAATTTTTGAGATAAATGATCGGATGTTTATTTCATAATAAAGAGGAAGGTATGCCGTTAATAATGAAAAACAACATCAGCCAAATGGCCACCACGACCACGCTTACAGGACCATATCCTTTTCATGAAATTTTCCATAACCAAATCGCAAAGTGGCTGCCCTATGTCCTCGATAGGTTCAATGACCCCGCCGGAGCATAAACCGCACGAAACAGTCACACGTTGAGGATGGAGAGGCTTCTCAACAATAACTCTTGGGTTTTTCGAGCCCCAGATGCGACAATTTTGCTTGTTGACGTAGCCACCGAGGTGGAAATGGGCCTCATCAGTCAAGATGATTTTTCGATGGAAGATTTTCACCATTTTTGTAGTGAATTTTAATAATTTCAATGCGTTGCTGAAGCGTGTATCGTTCTATTTTTATACCCTGTGCCTATAGGTACAAAGGGTATACTAGATTTGTGCAATGTATGTAACAGCAAGAAGAAGGCGTGGCAGACCCCAAGTCCTTTATACCAAAATGCTTATCATAACCTCGAGTATGAACACCTTAACTTTACCAGCTGATGCGCATATTTCCTCAGAAGATCAAGTTTGTTGAATCATGTCAATATCTTTTCCCGTTCCCCCGTAGCAGAGTTTCGCGGTTTTTAGCTAAACCGTTTAATATTTTAATCTGAAACTTAACAGAGCTATGCGTTATGGTTACATGCATCTGTGTGTCAAAAATAAACAAAATCGGACAATTACAACAAAAGTTATAGTCTAAAATTTAAAAATTAGGTACAGTAGACGCACGCATGCCGACACGAAGCGGCAGAAAACTGCTTAAAGCAGTTGCTATATACATATGTAGCTTAGTTGTGATGCATGGAATGCTACAGTATGGTTTGTTATTTAAAATATTAATGTTCAATTCGTTTTGTTTTTAAGGCAAAAGTTATGGCTAAAAAAATTGCTTAATAATGCAAAGATTTTGAAAAAAATATTATATTTAGTCAGAATTAAATTAAAGTTAAATTTAAAAACAGAAATTTTGCAAAATCTTTTTTTTTGAAAACAACGTTTTTTTTTACGCTGAAGAAGGAACAGCAAAATCATAAAAAGAATTTTTAGATTACCGGATTCAAAAATTGTGCTCGGGTCCCAGATTTTTTGAATCTTTTTCAATAGATTTTGCCATTTTAAATACATTTTTTTTTTTTGCATAATATACATGGTTTTGTATGACCTTTTTTTTGTGTTCTACTATTTTGTAAATAATTTTATATATTTTTAATTGTAATATTTAATTAATTTAATTTTAAATGTAAATAATTAATTGGTAGCGATTTTTTTTTATCATAGCCTATTGATTAATAGCCTATTTTGAAATATTTAAATGAAAAAATATAAATTTATTAATATTTGTTTTTTGTTGTATTTATTTTTTTAATACTGCTTCGTGTATAAAGATAAATTAATATTTTTTGCATATTTTAGTTTGTTGCATTAATTTTATAAGCAACGTTTTAGTAAAATTATAAAAAAATATAAAAATTTATAAAATAGTTTTTTAAAATTTATTTTTATGTAATTTCTAGTTTGAAAATAAAAGAAATTTTTGAGTTTTTGCAAATAAAATAAAAACAAATGCTGCGTGTATAAAAATTAAATTAGTATTTTTTATTAATTTTTCAAAAATAAATATATTTAGAAAAATTATAAATTCAATAACAATAAATACAATATTTTGCAATGTTTATTTTTATGAAAATTCTAATTTACTGCTTCGTATATAAGGCTTAATAAGTATTTTTTATTTAATATTTAAAATAACAATTAATAAAAATATAAAATTTTTAATACATATTTTCAAAAAATATAGATATTTTTTTTTTTTTAAAAACTTTTTATTTATTTTTTTTTAATAAATAAGTCTAGTTAGTTGAATTAAAGTTAATATAAAAATAAATAAAATAAAATTGTTAATATGCATTTATTTTAAAATTAATATTATTTAATTTTCTATACATAATTTTTTGTTCTTAAATTCAATATTAAACTTTTGTTTTGTTTCATTAAATTTTATTAACAAATATTTTTAGTAAAATTATAAAAAACTAAAAAAGTAATAAAATACTTTTTTTTTTTAAATTTATTTGAATGTTATTTCTGATTTACTGCTTTGTGTATAAGAAGTAAATAAATATTTTGTATATAATTCAATTTTAACGACTATTTTGTTTTAATAATTTTTAATAAATAAATATTTTTAGTTAAGTTATAAATAATAAAAAAATTAATACAAAATTTGTTAATATTTATTTTTATGAAAATTCGAATATGCTGCGTCGTATATAATGCTTAATTTTTTTTTATTTAATACTTAAAACTATAAATAATAAAAATTCAAAATTCTTAATACCTATTTTTTAATATTGTACTTAGCTTAATAACCTCTGTCCCTATGCTCCACAAGGAGAAGAGGAGTACAGTAAGTAAGTAAGTAATAACTTAATAAAAATAAAAATTTGAATGCGCATTTATTTTTCATTAACAATTCAAAATTAACATTTTATATACATAAAATTTTGTTCTTAAATTTAATATTAAACTTATAATATTGGTCTTGAATAAGCTTCTATGTCGCCAGAGCCGAGAGGGCTCTCATCAACGCCAATCCCATAATACAGGTACTTCAGAGATCTTTTGCCTTCCCCCTGTGCAGAAACATTGCTCTACGGGTTCTGCATGCTAGGACGCTCGATGCTGTTGTATCTACTGGATAGTTGTCCATACTACAAAATTTCCCAGTCCCAGTCTTTTTTCTTCTTGCTCTGGCTGCCTTAAATTTTATTGCTGCTGTTTGATGCCTTTGTGCCTGCTGCATGTTCGACACGTCAAAGGAGCAGGAAGGAACTACCATAAATAGAAAAACAAACATGGACATATCGTGTCGATTTTATGTTTGTTGCTGCACAAGCCTCTTGGGTCAGTTGTTGTTCCACGGTCCACTAGTAGTTAATAGTTCACTCAAGATCCGCACACAAACATATTGACCCAATGCCTTTGTTTTTGGCCAGCGCCTTACTTATATGTACAAAGGATTAAAATTGCTCCAAGCACTGCTTCAGCCCACCCCTTGCCAAATTTCGTGCCGCGTTCGCACGGAAACCACAATTGAGTATACCTACGTATATAGTATGTGTCCCGGACTGGCGCTTTTACTTCCGCATTAATTGGCCAAAACAAAAACAAGAGTATTTTTGCTCACACCCAGTGGCGGGTGTGAATCGCGTGCCGCAAAAAGCGCCACCAAATCCACGCCCATTCGCACGCCCAGTAGTTGTAAGAGTGCCACTTGCAACGAAAAGAGTTTATACTCAGTAGCTGTAGGGTTTGCATGTTGGTGGCATCTTGTGATCCGTGTCAGCCCAACAATACAAGCTTCTACAAGGATGTCAGAGTTTTTTTTTTGGATAAATTGTTGATTGATCAGTGGGTGAAACCGCGTTTGGGAGCGTCTGCTTTTAAAGCGAAAAGCTATCGAATTTCACTGCCTTTGTCAAGATAATGTGAATTTTGCGATTTCAAAAGAAATATACACCATATGTTTTTTTTTCTTCACTTTAATGCATTTCTGGCAGTTTGAATCGGCAAAAAATAAAACGTGTGTATACACTTATGTGTGTATGTATAATTAAGTGTGGTAACGCTGTGCAGAAGTACTTCCCGGATACAGAAATCAAAATAGTTTATTCGCTACATTGATATAGATAAGATATTGACGGATCATGGACTGAAAATAAGCGTAAAAAAGACAGAATTGCTCCCCTGTCAATTTTCAGATTCAGAAAGACCAAATCCGGATATCTATATAGGCGGGGAAAAATTGATTATAGGCAGCAAATTTAAGTACCTAGGCTCAGTTGTAAATAGCGAAGCTACATGCGATGATGACATCAAACATCGAACCAGTGTTGGGTGGATGAAGTGGCGAGAAAACTCTAGCGTTTTCTGCGACAAGAAAATGCCACGGAAATTGAAAGGCAAGCTGTTCGCGACAGTCGTTAGACCCGCACTCTTGTATGCGTCCGAATGTTGGACGATGTACAAAACGTACGAGAGTAAATTATCTGCGACTGAGATGAAAATGCTAAGGATGACGGCGGGTGTGACCAAGCTTGATCACATTAAGAGCAAACACATCCGAGGCAGCCTGTTTGTTAAAAAGCCCATCACTGAGACGCTCAAAGTAGGTCAGATGCGTTGGTATTGCCATGTTCAAAGGCGACCGCCGGAGAACCCCGCTAAGAAGGCAATACTTACCGTAGTTCCAGGTAACGGCCGTAGGGCAGGCAGACCGAAAAATACATGGATCGGTCAAATGCAAAAACATCAGCAACGAATGGGTCTCAGCGATGACATGATCCAGGATCGGAATGCCTGCAGACGAATGCTGAGATCGCATACCCACACCTCAGGAGGAGCATAAGCGAGTCCGAAAAGGGGTAAACAAGGGTTTGGGAGAAGTTTATTCTCTACATTACAGACCCATGGATACCATCCAGCTAAAAACATCTGATAACCTAGTTATTACGGTTGAGTGAGGAGTTATCAAATGTTCGGAGTTTTTAAAATGGCTGCGCCAATTGGAATCGGATATTCTCATATTGTACATGATACGTCCAACAATTTTGTTTAAAATCATACAATGGGCAGAATATCACATAGATGATCCCGAGCCAGAAAGCTACCATCAATTGCGTTATGAGCCTCTTAGCGCTTGGGACTATGAATTTCTTCATGATGAGCTTTATAAATTGTCTTATGCAGCTATCTTTTTGGACATTGGGAGATTGGTGGTAGCAACGGCAAAGACCATCTCCATTGTAGTTGCAGGCAAGACTCCTGAGCAGTTGCACAAGTTCTATTTTAAAGAATTCCCTAATTCCCTATGATGGATATCTTATATAACGCATAATAAATACTTAATAATAAAAGTACAAATGCAAACAACAATTAATGAGAAGTTTAGTTTTATTAATTTCAGTATGTGGGATTCTTTAGCTAGTGTGTCCACGTTGTGTTCATGGATCATGTTTGGTTTTGCCAAAGGTATTTACTGTTTTTTCTATGGAAATGTTTCTTTTTTTTGATCGCTTATGGCCATTCCACTGACGAGTTGTAGCTTAGCCGCCGGTAATCATTACTAAATGGCATCGGACAATTAATGTTATGCTAGTATTGTCTCCGTATTTGTCGCATCTGTTCCATTGGGCGTCAGTAATGTGATGTAGACACCCAAAACGGGTGATCCTAATCTGGAAAAGTGCATATAGTTAGTTCTTATTTGTGCATTCCTCGGAGTTTGTATATTTACTGTGTAGTCATTAAACTGGACCAGATGTTCGGCGCAGGAGTTTTCATTCATCTCGTTACTTTTTAGTTAGAAACAAGAATAGGCACTGTTTGGTAAATCACAAATTTGGGTGATGAACAGAACAGACTTAAACTCGCCAAGCCAGGTGGAAAAGCTTTCTGGAAAAGTCTGGTTGTGAAAGATCCTCGTTGCGGTGTTGCATCTTTGGGCAAGTTGCACAGAATTTGCGCCTTTTAGCTTTCTTAAAAGTTAGATGATAGCATTAGGGCGTAATTGATATAGACCAACTAGTTCAGTCTGCAGACAGTTGCTGCATGCCACAGGCGTTCGTTGATGAGGTCTGTAACTCGCTGCCATCTGATGTAACTGTTCATGGCAAGAAAATAGATCAGATATTTTGGTAGTTAACAAGTTTTATCGTCTCTCTTATCTCTACATATCAAAAAGACTTACTTGCACTTGAAATTTTGTCGATATACACGATTTGTAATCGCCTGGACAGGATTGGGCTAACATAAGTTCACCATAAGACAATTTTGCATCCGACCTGGTTCTTACCAGTTGCATATTTGAAATAGACTTTTGGTATTTGAATCTCAACTATCGTTGTTGTTTACTGCTAGTTTGTTTGTCGTGTGATTGTATGCCAATTTTGGATCCTCTCCACGCATAGACTAGTCGCACTGCATGTTGTTTGCGGATCCCATCCAAACGACCTTCTCAAAGACATAGTTAATCGTCCTGGTTGCAGTGGGCGCATTTTCAAGAATTGCTTCATAGCGATTCTGGAATTTAGGCTTCACAGACAAATCTTAATTGGCCGCATCTAATCAACTTTTCTTGGTTGGAGCCTTCTTCACATGCTTCTGCTTGTGGACAACACTCGTATATTTTGGATGTTTAAAAGTTACATTTTAGTCTTAAACTGAAATTAAATCAAGTTGCTAATGCTCACTATTATTATCCTGCCTCGGTAGTCGCTCTGTATATCGTGTTGAATTCAGATTGTTCAGTTGTTGATCCTCTCCTAAGATTTTTTTAGCTTCAATGGAATCTTGTGGCTTTTGGTCAGTTGTTTATTTCTTGCAAAAGATGATGACAAAGAGCACGACTTTACTTTTACGTTACTACAAGACGGAACTTGTATAATGCCGTGTCTTGTATGGAGCGTCAATAGCCATGAGCAAACTAGTGTATCTGTTTAGGGAAAGAATTAAGATTAGAGATTTGTGCATTTCATAGGTTTTGTTGTTTCTCTGCTGTCTACTTTCCATGTTTCCATATTTAATGGTTGAGCGACGCCTTGTGGTTTGTGATATATTGCATTTACTGACGATATATTTTCACGTGGCACTACAAGACAGCCGGGACAGGATTGGACAAGCTGGTCAAAGCATAACTTAGCATTCTTCGCGATCTTTATAAGTGTGAAGATTGGATTTGGCCATGAATTCAATATACCTCATAGGCAGGCCTGACGTGTGGGAAGGTGGAAAGGGGGGATTCCCCCCGGGCCCGGAGTATTTACTGTCGTACTGACTTGATTCAAGCTAAAGGTGTAATAGAGGGGCCGGTACATTTTTCCTCCGGGCCCGGATTTTCTCTCTACGGCCCTGCTCATAGGCTATTGCCGCAAAGACATTCATTAGTTTGCCCCAGGCGCCCTATGAGTTGCTTTCCAATTCTCGGGTTTTAGCTGGCGTCATTGGCGCTTTTAGCAGCCAGCTTCTTGCAGCCGTGGACCTCTCAGTCTTTTTGCTAAGCGGCCGCCGCGAAGACACGTTCCTGTCCACGCATCGATTGGGCACAGCGGTTCAAAGCTTATTTGAATATCTCGTCCAAATGCTGAACTGGCAGACATGAATACTTTGAAGAGTTTCTGCCATTAATAAAACTTACCAAACCAGATGAAGTAGTTCTTGGGATCGACCTTTAGATTAAAGTTTGAAATTATTTTCGTAGTAGTGAGCGGCATTTGATGGGATCTTTGGATGCGGTCTATTACATTGTGTGCGTTGACATGATGCAAGTATGGAACAATATCACGTCCAGAGCACAAACTAAATAAATATTAAGTTGGTATATAGTATGTAAACCCTGCTGGGACGTAGGGCATCATGATGTTTCGTTGGCTGAATTGCTTATCGGAAAGTCGGAAGTCTTGGTGATGGGGCTGCCATCTTTCAGGTTTCAGGAAACCTGTGTACATCGGTAACCAACTAACTAGGCTAAGAACGCTGCCGTTGACCCTCAGTTATTCATTTCGCCCCGATCCAGCCATAGAAAGTCTTTACAGACCTTAACTTCGAATATGTGGATGCAGCTCTGCACGGCTCGTTGTGGATTGCTCGTGGCTTTTATGCTCCTCGTCGACCTTACCGGCAAGGTTGGCCCCACCAAAAGCTATGCTACCGCCTGCAACGCTCTCAGATTCTTCGCACAAACTGAACCCTCTCACCAGGTTCAGGTGGCAGTCCCCGAGGAGGACATACATATAAACATATGAAAATATGTGCATGCATACATACATACATATGTATATGTACATGTGCGTAAGCGACTTTTCTGTTCAAGGGTACAACAAAAACTAAACCAAATGTGTGTCTGTATTTGGTTTATTTTCTCTATTGAATGGATATTGTTTGTATGTATGGTGGAATAAGGCATTCCAGCTCCTGCCCCCACACACTTTGGCTTTTTTGCATACACGCATACATAGACAAGACGTTGCGCAGTTTTTTGCTGCGAGCGAAAGGAAAAGCCAAAAGGAAGCGGAAAAAGCTGCGCGCGCTGCTCAACGAATATTTGCAGCAACAAACAGCAGCTCTCTCTCTCTTTTTGAGCAGCATATAAATTGAGAGCACTTTACGGGCTAATAGGGAAAGTATTTACAAATGCGCTCATTTGGCAAGAAACAATAACGGCACTTTATTAGCTGGAAATTAACTGCATTTTTATGTATGTGTGTGTGTGTACGCTTGCGTTTTGTGTAAGCATTGTTCATTTTGAACTCAGTGGGCAACGCTGGCTCTGTTCACTAGTTCATTTACTAACTAAAAGCAATAGAATGCAATTGTACGAAAGTTAGAGAGTTAAAATAAATTTTGCGCGCTGCTGTTAAGTTTAGTGCATAATAAGCTGCAACGACTGAGCAAGTTAGCAGAAAGCAACAACAAAAAAGTTCAACTGAACAAATGATTCAGTCAAGAAAAGCACAATCCTGTGGTTCATTTTTGATCACTAACTCTTATGAGCAAAGCAGCACTCTTTCATTTTGACTTGACGTGCGTGGGACAAAGTGTTGTGCTCATACTACGGCAATTTAAGTAAGTTTTAATTAATACCAATTGTTTATTAAATAATGGTTTTTTATATTATTGCCTGGTAAATGTGCGTGTTGCGTTTTGTTTTTTTTAATGTTTTTTTTTGGTGTGCATTTTTTTTGTTGTGTTATTTTTTTTGTCATTTTTTTTTATATTGACAACAGCAGCTGCCAATAGCGAAAGTGCAACAAATTGTGGCAATTATAATAAATAATGAATTTGCTCATGCATATGATTAGCATAAAAATTGAATAATATTAAACGTTTGTGATTAAATAGTGTGTACATATGTATATGTACATAGTATACTATGTATGAGTAAGCGTTGATACAGTGCAGAGCTGCAAGCGCCGTACAGCGGCGTCTCAGTGCTAGAAGAAGAAGATGATGCAAGTGGTTTTTTTTATGCAAAGTGAACATAACCACAAAATTTTGCTAAAAACTTAAGTTTGTGCCAATAAAGTTTGGTGTGACCAAAATTTAAATATTAAACATTTTCGTAGCGCAGTTGCTGTGGTACATACATAATTGGTAAACCATTTAATGGCTGTAATTTATGTAGTACATATGTACATATGTACCTATGCATATAGCAGCAAAATTTTGATGGAAAATTTTAAGTGAAAAACGTATGCTGTCAGTAAAAAATGTTTGCCAACGAAATTGTTCTTTTGTTAAAAGTATTTTTGGTCATAATAGTTAAATTTATAATATTATAGTTTATATACATACATACATATAGTACATATGTATGTATAGGCTGCCAAGCAAATTTAGGTTATGTTTCGCTTGTTCCTGAGCACGCTGTTGTCAAGGTGGATATTAGGGAAGAGCATCGGTCTTCGGCTTTATTATATTATATACATATGAATGTATGTACACATGTATATTTACTGAGAGCAGAAATTTTTATTTTTTAATAGAATTAAAAAAAAAAATAAATTTTTCTATTTTTTTCTGCGTGCAAATATTTGTCATGGTCACTGTACGCGCTTAAAAAACACACACATATGAATTTATGTACATACATTTGTGTGTACATACACGCATACAAACAAATGCAGTTACTTTGTCAGCTTCAAATTGCCGTTATCGTTTCTTTCCAAATGCTCTCAATTTTTACGCTCTTGAAAAATATAACTGCGTAGTTTTTGTTGCTAGAAATTTCTTAGACAGCGCGCGCATTTTTTCAGCTTCCTTTTCGCTTTTCCTTTCGTTCGCGCCAAATATTTTAGCTTCCATTTTGGATTTTTTCTTTCGCTCGTAGCAAGAAAGCGTGCGCGTCTTAGCCAGTGTGTACACACTTGTAAGCTAAAATTATATTTCCCGGCAAATGGCAACACATTTGGTTTTGGTTTTTTTTTTTGCTGCTGATATTAAAGGCCTTTGCGCATGTACATATTAATGTACCTAGAAATTACAGATTATACAGACATTTTTAAGTTGGAAAATTTATAATTTTAGTAAATAATAGTGTAAAATTTGTATTATAATTGTTGTTGCTTTATTTGCATTCATTAATAAACATTTTTAATAAGTAAATACATACATACGTATCATTACATATATGTGCAACACTAGAGCTTCCAGCATTTGTTTTATAGGCACCTATTTCAAAATGGCTGATTTGTTGTTTAGCCGTAAGAATATTAAAATTTAAAAACATTTTGATAAGCTTAAATTGTTTTTAACAAAATTAAAATATATTTCATTTAAATATTGAAAATATATGGTATACATATTTATAAGGGGTGCGCCATTTCTTGTGTCGGCATGTAAACATTGAATAACTTAAAAAAAAAAAAAAACAATTTCTGTATATGAGGTATTTTCATTTAATTTGGTCCTTTGCAATTTATTTGTACCAGTAATTGAACACAACATGAATCAAGTGGCCGACTCTATTGGCCACAGCAGAATATGCCCTTTTTGCTGCTTTTTCCATTACCTTTTCGAGCATCTCGGGTGGTATAGCGATGATTTCGGCACGAATGTTTTGCTTAAGCTCTTCAATGATCTGCGGCTTGCTGGCGTACACTTTGCTTTTCAAATAACGCCACAAAAAGTAGTCCGCGGCGGTCAAATCTGGGTGGCCATTCAATGTCGCCTCTTTTTAACATCAGAAGTCCAGGGAATTCTTGTTGCAGAAACTGTATTGTTGAATTCGCAGTGTGGCATGTCACACCATCTTCTTGAAATCAGTAATCTTCAAGACTTTTTTCGCGCATTAGTGGGCAGACATAGTGAGCCAATATCGGTTTCCATCGACCGTTTGGTTCTCTTTGAAAAAATAGGGCCCAATGTTGGTTTTGGCGCAAACGCCGGCCCAAACAGTAACTTTTTGGTCATGTAATGGCTTTTTATAGATCTCGTGTGGTTTCTGCGTTCCCCAAATACGGCAATTTTGTTTATAAACGCCACAAGAGAGTTGTCAGACGGTGCCTGTTTGCCATGAAATTTTTGTTCGATATGCACGTTGACTGAACGACTGTTTTCAATGCACAAAGTAACTACTTCGGTAGAATCGACGTTTCCAAAACATGTAAAGTCAAGTCAATCGGTTGTCAAATGTAAAAGTTATTCAATGTTACAATACCGACATAAGAAATGGCGCGACCTGTATAAACAGAAGTAATATTATATTTTTATTTCGGTTACATATCGATTAACGCAATTTTTACAAATAGAGATTTTTTTATAAGTATATTTAGCATAAACATGTTTTTTACAACCAGCATTATTTTCATTATTATGTATTCCTTGACATGCAGTACATATTACAATTTAGTAAAAAAGAAAAATTGAATACATAATGTACATATGTCACTGGTGGTCGGAGCATAGGGCGGACTATTTTCATTGCATAAAGCTATTTTTCGTATATTAGAACGTTCAGGGCTTGTCCACAGTTTGGTAAAGTTTCCTGGTTAAGATGAATCTTCATATTTTGTTGAAAGTTCTTCTGCAAATTGGAACAGGAAATCTTAATATGTTTTCTATCGTAACAACGAATATACAATGAAACATCATTATACAAAACCCAAGTCGAGAACATTGAAAAATATTTGGAGAGGGAGGCCATCTTCGAGAACCGAGGACTTCACTCACGGTGTATTTTCTGGCCATTTGATCGATAATGTCTACTCCGACCTTGGTTTTATTATAAAATATTATAGTTTCAGGCTTATTTTTGTCATTTTCTACATATTTTGACCGAATAATGTATCGTTCTCAGCACAAGAATCATTTTGCGTTGGCTTACTATTATATACTAACAATGAAGCATTCTTTGTTCTACAATATAAATTACAGATGACAATTGAGAAAATTTATGTTTTTTTTGCTTAGCAAGTTTAGGTAATTCACTTTTGTTTGCACGTATAGTTCCAACCAAGCTTCATCGATATCGGAAATATCTTCACCTATATTTGTTATGTCTTTCAAACGTCTTGGTATTTTCGCACGTTTTTTGACTGAATAAAAATATACTAAACGCATTTTTTCTTATTATAAATATATATGTTCACAATTTACTTTCAATGTTATGGCCCGTACGCAGCATGCAAAAATTCCGCACGAAATGTCAAAACTTCATATAAAAAAAAAATATCCCAAAAAAGGGAATTTATTTTTTATATGAAGTTTTGACTTTTCGTGCGGAATTTTGGCATGCTGCGTATGGGGGTTTAGCAACAATGCTAAGTTATAAAGAAATATATGCAAAAAAAAAAAAATGCTTCATAAAATAAATGCAACGTTTAGGAATTTCGACTCTACACAAGAAGCACCAGCGAGTAAATGAAATATCATAAACGTAGAAAAACAATTTATGTACAAAGCACAGAATTGATATATTCGGTGAACTTCCCATATTTAGTATAAAAAATATTAATTACGTAACTGCCTAAATAGTTTTCATTTTAACTTTGTGAAGCGCCTGTAAAAACTAAAGACTTGAAAGCAGTGCTGGAGGAAACATAGATGTTATATCGATGCATCGATGTATCGAAGCTTAAAATATCTATAAATCGATGTTGGCCAACAGAGATGTTTCTCCAGCACTTCTGCACTCATCAAATGGGTGTTAACTGCGTTTTTTGACTTCCACATCATCCAATTTTGAAGTCAAAATTACCGAAAGTCAGTACTTATTCGGAAACTCGTAAATTTTTATGATATTTCATTGGGAAAAAAGTTTTTAGATTTTTATTGTTGGTAAGACGGACAATAATTTAAAAAGTCTTTTTATCAAATTATTCGTCTTTTTGGCTAAATTTAAAAGCCACTCCGTAACTTTTACCATTTTCAGTAAATCCCTTGATGTTATTTGTAGTACTTTAAAACAAACAACAATAGCGTTCAAATCCGAAAACTATACTTACCAATAATTTTGTGGTCTGTAGTCATGTAGTATGTAACTACATACTTATAAATAGAAAATATATCTGTGGACGTGACACTCTTAACTTAACATCTCGTGCGTGAGTGTATAATTGCAGCAGATATTGTTTAAGCTCAATTCAAAATAGAGTTTAACGCTCTAAAATTATTTTGAATATATAAAACGTTTTTAATATTTAACTTGAGACATATATGTAGTTACCAAAAATTAAACAAATTACATAAAAATAAATTTTAAAAATGCTTTGTATACTAAGGCTCATTCTCAGTACCCGCGACGCGTCGTTCAGCTGTTTGAAATATTTCCAGTTTTGATTTTAAAGAAACTTCCACAATAGTTGTAAAAGACATGCCTTCCAAGCGGAGTGAAATTCACTGGAGCTCTCAATCCACCACATTGAATTATATTTTGTTTGCCTAGAATGGTAAATCTTAAGCCAACCTCAAAGTCTGCCGCAGTTGAGCATCCATTCAATGTGTGACCCAATCATGGAATGTGCTGTAGTGCTTTCTACGGAGCATGTCAACAACGTCTTATAAACCTTCCACGCCACAAGGTTGTTTGATCCATATGCCACGGACACAAAGCATTAAGACTGCACCAAATCATAAACTGCCTCCGTTTCTTAGTAAAGAGAGAGTAGTCGTCCTCGCCAGCAACCACTCAACTAAACATTGCACCGATTAAGGAAGTTCATACTATATAGAGTATTTCACGGTAATCATTTCAAGCCAGCTGCTTTTAGTAACTGTAGACATCTCAGGGTTTTGGCCTTAGATCTATTCATGAACACAAAGAAAAGAAACAAAAATTAATTTTAAAATTCAAAGTTTTGACTTTCATGAAAAAATGAAATCGAAATATATTCTTTAATGAGATACGACATTAAAAGTCATGTCTACATAAATTCTTTACTTATTTTTGCCCATACAAATTTAAGCTGCATCATAAATCTTTTTCAAGTCGCCAAAAAACCGTCCAAGTCGCATATTTCACTTTCAATCGTATTCCCATCCAAAATGCATCTCTCTATGAGCTAAAGATATCTGAGCGTAAAATTTTGTGATACCCATTGTGGTAAAGGGGATTTCGGACGGACCAGCAAAAAATGCGTGTTTTTGGAAACGCGGAGATTTGGCTTGGAATAGAAGGAGAAGTCGGAGACCCCCCAAAGTTACCTAAAATATGATCAGTGTGACTAGAGAAGTCGATACACCCATGTCCGTCTGTCTGTCTGTCCGTATGAGAGCCTAGATCTTAGAGATGGTAAGAGCTACAGCAACCAAACTTTCAGATCGGTCAAAAAAACGTTTTTAGCACAAAATTCGTTGTGTTTCGTGTTTTTTTGAAGATATCGTACCTCTTTTAGAATGCTTGAGCAATGTATCGGACTTAATTGCAGTTAGTAGTAAAGGGTATCCCAAAGTCGTCCGCGTCCGACTTTAACGTACGCCATCTTTTTTTTATATAATTTACTCACCAAAAAAAATTTTATACCTTTCTGTTCACTGTTCAAAAATAAAATGAAAACAAACAATAATCGTTCTACTAGGCAAGAAATAAAGGTCGAAATTGAAATTTCCAGGACTACTTGGTTTATGGAAATGTATACTGCAGTAACTTGGGATATATCTATAACATCATTTGATAGCAGAAATGCGAGTTAACTCTTTCCAAGTCCAAGGGCCAATAAAGCAGTGTCGCCTTTTTAAAGCAAGCAGTGCAATTCTTTTGTTTTACCAGTTTGGTAGTTTTTTGGGATCATATCTGCTACTTAAGTTTTCTTGTTAGTAATAAAAGGCCAAGTCCAAGGGCCAACTAAGCAGTGTTGTCTTTTTAAAGCAAGCAGTGCAATTCTTGTGTTTTGCCAGTTTGGAAGTTTCTTACAAATGGGAACATATCTGCAATTTGGTAAACATTTTTTTTGTTTTAATAAGTATGTATTGTTAATGTATAGCGTTTATATTTTAAGGCGTAAGCGTCTCAGAATCCCTTTTTCTTTAGGACTAATTTTTATGCTTATCTTAGCTAATTTATGGCACAACAGAAGTTTCATATGTAAGAATATGGATTTTCAAAAAGGAGCCGATTTTTGTCAGGAATGTTGGGTCGCAGTAGTAGCAATCCGATGCAGCACTAAAGCAGCTGCATCTGGGGAACACTTTGATGCCTGGCTTATAGTATTTGGGTCAATCTTGAAACTATTTTGCATTAATATATGCTCATCTATGGATATTTATTAAAGAGCAATTTAAATATGGGTCCAGCATAAAATTCCAACCTTTTGCGCTTTTGTGTGTGGTATTAACTATCAAAGGCCAAAGGCGATGAGCGACGACGACGCTGACGACGACGACGATGAATGCCATACATTGGCAAAAGCCACCTGGACGTATATTGTATGTCTTAGTGTGTGTGTGTATCTATGTGAGCGTATGCGTGTGTTATGTTTCAGAGCAACTTGGAGCTGCTTAGTTTAGCTAGACTCGCTACGCTTTGAAGCTGCTGTGGATACTTCGCCGTTGTCTAGTCTTTGGACAGTGACGGATTTCGCATGAAATATTTTGGTGTTTTCGAATTTCAGTGTCAGTTATGCGGCGCCTTGAATCCGCACCTGCTGCTATAGATACGAAATTTTTTTTTTTTTGCTTGCTACTTTTTCTTTAGAGCTGCTGCTTTGTTGGTATTCAAATTGGTTCCCAAGCCAAAGATATGCAAACTCAAAGAAGTCTTTCAGCTAGTTGTACATTTTTTATACGAACTCAGCATGCCACCCAGCACACGCCCCCACGCTAAGAGCCAAGTCAATCCAGGCAGGAGACTAGACCAAGTCCTTTTTATGCTGGTTCAACACTTTGTTGCGGCAGGCTACTCTATTGCCTTTACTCTTGCAGCAGCGGGCAAGTAGTATGTATGTACACACGCATATATACCTATATATATATATATATATACATATATGTACTACATAAGATATGCAAAATTTAGCACGTAAAGCATGGGAAAATAATTTTTTGCACGAATTTCAATAGCTTTGGCTAGGGGTACCCGTATCAAACCAATTTGTTAGCCCAATTCGCTTTGTCCAATGCACTAAGCGCTTAGCCCAGGCCAGCTCATTGATGTTGTGCATCATACGAAGGTTGCTTACTATCTTACCCAAATAGAGCACATATGACAAAGATTTTTATCGTACATTGTTTCATATGCTTCATATACGAATTGTATTAGATTATCCTTGAACATTTTGTTTTGTTTTTCTCAATCCCCTAGAGCAATGAGTAGCCTTTTCAAAGGTGCAACCCTGGAAGTAGTTTAAGCCCATAGTTTGGATGCTTACGCAATAGGGGCAGTGGAGAGACAAAAAAATTAGTTTTTCATTGAATCGATACGAAGATTTTTCAGGTAGATTGATCTGCGAGCGAAAAATGCGAAATTCGCGATTTTCGTTTTTTTTTGGGGTGAATCCGGAAGTGTCCAATAATGATGAAAACCGCCAAAATTTTATCGCAAACAATTTATTTCTTTATTTTTGGTAAAAAAAAAGGTTGAATAATACATTAAAATGAATGAATGTGGAATAAAAATAATTTTTGGCAAGTGAAATGGAAATCGTCTAAAAATACGTCCGATTTTATTCTTAATCGTCTCGATTTTCATATTTGAGACTGCCAGAGAAGCTGACGCATTACTGGTGGAATGGACGGTCACTTGTGGCGCAATGAATCGTGTCCTCGGCATTTTGACACAAAAACAATTGAAATCCGTGCTGAAATTATATTCCAGATTCACCCCAAATCGAGCTACCGGATTCACCCCAAATCGACTTTTTCGAAACGGAGTAGCGTCATTCTGGTGGCTTGCAAAAACCGAAACGAACCCTTTAGCATTTTGGAAGTAAAGATTATGAATATACCTACTTACATTTTATTTTACTGGTGAAAATGTTGAAATTTTAAAGACACAAAAACTTAAAATAAAGCTTTCAAGGTAGCAATTTTTTTTATAAAAATTTTACCGAACAGAAAAACACGTTTATTCCTAGTGGGAGTTATCAAAAACTAGCGTCGGTCATGACATTTGCTTGAAAATTGGTGTCACAGTCAAATGTCAACTCAGAAATCCGTTGGGTTGCGTTTCCGAATTCACACCACTTCCGAATCCACATCACTTCCGAATTCACCCCACATTCCTCTACTTAACTCCGCTTCAAAACTTTCACAGTTTGTTCTACTGGCAACACTGCAAAATACAGTGTGACCAGATAAGCGCAAAGATATCAAATTGATTTAGACGTTAAGCCTGGGCTAAACAAGTTGCAGATCCAAGTCCAAACGGGCACACTCTGGCAATGCCCAAAATATTGACCATTCTGGGTCGCTATGTCCATAGTCCATGTTCAGGTGCTTCAGCTGCACGCTCAAACTTTCCCATAGCTTGGCGAAACTCTCATTGCTCGCCTGGTCATTACCCTATGTTACAGTCAACCCTCGTATTAATTGACAACTTGGCGCACTCACTCACTTTAAATTGCAACTAAAGCACAAATGAAATCAAATGGCTCAAGCTCAAGCTGCAATGTAAAAAGTTCCCAACTTACTGCCGCCTACACAACTTGGATGGCATTACACGCCCATTGCCGCACGGAGAGAGAGAGAGAGAGACACACACACACAAAATGAGTCGGTAGAGCGAGCAGTAGAGCATTTGGGTTATTGATACTTAGCGCCAGCAGGCAGCAGTCATGAAGCTGAAGGCTTTCCAGTGTTGTCCGTTTTGTTCAAGTGAATGGCAAAAGTGGAAATGTTTGCAATTTATTGTTACTACACAAAGACGTTGACTTTGTTCAACATTCGAATCCCGCGAACCCAATGAACCGCTCGAAGCCAGCCAATACCCGTCTCCTTCTAGCTGCATGCCGCCTCACGTTGTTTCTAATGTAGTGTGCTGCGCAGCAGTCATTGATTGCCAATTGATTGTAGAGATGGGGCCAGGATTGGGCGTATGCCAGGGGCGTTGTTACTGCTGGACAGCAGCATAGTTTAAGAACTTGCTGTCAGTCGTCCACAGCTAGTTAAAGTTCCAAGTCAAGTTTTGGTACGGGCACTTGAGTTTGTAGTATGTAGTCGTCATCCTAGAGCACAGTCCAATGCTAGGCAGGCTCCTTCCTCATGGCTTTGGCATATTGTGATGGCATAAAATTTAAGCATTTTCGCAGTTAACTTATGACTGCTGCTGGCCGGCGTGCCTACGTCACACATTCACACATGGTTACCATTACTATGGTAGTGTAGTACACATATATTTGCAACTTATATACGAGCTTCATACATAAAAGTTACCGCAGAGCACGGCAGTGATGGCTCCACAGCTCCACATTGTTGCCGGCTGATAGGCGACAACATCACCCGGGCTGCTATATTCATGGGCATGTTAATGGAGCGCACGCTGAGGGGAAAGAGCAGTGTTGTTGAGACAAAAACCAGGCAAAAACTTTGTTGCAAAACACTTAACACATACACACACATACACTCGCGGACAAACGCATAAGTACAGGCGACAAAAATTTGTTCTTTTTTAGTCTTCAGGAGCATTGTTTAAGGAACTAGTTATGCTACAAGTGGGTTCAAGTAGGTTTTTTTGATATTCACATTTTCTGTAACCCCATATACTTAGTCACATTGAACGAGCAGGCCTAACGACTGTTATAGGAGTTTGTCGCAAATAAGAAGTCTTGAGACGGCCCTATAAAATTTCACTTCATAAAAGTGAGTGTCGCAAACTGACATATTTTCGACTAAATACATCTTTTTGGAGATCTCTCAAAAATATTTTGTTACCCTCTCTCGCTTAAAAGGCGATATCTGCTCTGCTTCCTAGCACTGCTTTTGGACTCGTGTATGGGGTTGATAGCGATTTTTGAGACAGCTCCAGTTCCGGGGATCAGGTGATCTGTGTTAGGTGCGTAGATACTTTTTATACCCTTTAACTAAGCATAAAGAAGCACCCGCCGGATACTCCCTAAAATTGCCATCAATATGGTCAGGGAAAACAAAAGAAATGGATCAAGTCTGCCCGACTGATTCTTGAACACTATCACAGCTAAGACATTTGGGAGCATAAGCGAGTTTTGCTTAGCTTTGTTCTTTAGAACTTAGATAGCATAAATGGGTCAGAATTTGTGGGATTGATACCGTCAACGTATTTTCCAGACAGGCACCTTTCGCTGCTGTCGTTGAGCGATCTATGCTCCAACCACTACGGGCTTTAGTTTCGCTTTAGTTTCGTCTTTCACTCGTAAATCACATTTCGCTGGCAAAACGTGTTTGGCGTTCTTGTAACCCTGTGCCATCGCATGTTGAATGCGCGTTGCCACAATTTGCACTGGCAGGAGTTTAAGTGTACACTGTAGGAATGCGTTGCACTGTTGCCGTATATTCCTTTACACCCTGCTGTACACACTGTCTATGTGCGTGTTGTGCATTGTCTGGTTAGTCCTTTCCGCATATATTTGAAATAAAGTTACGACAAGTTGCACTCAATTTTCAGCATTTACTGTCAGCTGAGGCACGCCAGTCAACAAGCCGGAGAGTGGGGAGTTGGGGTTGAGCTGAGCTGTATGGCTGGGGACCAACGGACAGTCTAGCAAAAAAGTGTGTCAGGCAGTCACTGGCAATGTGGACGGACGTATGGACGGACGCAGCTTTAGTAATAAAAACAGTGGATGACAACAACAACAACAACAAGAAATCGTAGACAAAAAGTACGCCATGCCGCATAAAACGCTTGAAATGAATACGTGTAACCATTGTGGTACGCTGCCCTCGGGGGAACTCAAGAGGCAGTATGGGCAGCGGTGTGGCAGAGGGATGCCTCTCAACGCTGAGAGACTGAGAGTGTAGCCCTAAGCGGCGGTTTGCTCTGTGCGTCTTTTGATTTGCAAACATTTGTGATACTCTAAAAGCTGAAAATGAGTTGGGATATGCAACGTCTAATCCAACTTCACCAACGACCGATTTTTGTTTTCAGCGTGATCAAGGAAGCAGGGAACACCCTAGCTAATTGCTGGCATTAATTATAAATGGTATTCCATCGTGGGTAAACGCACGTTTGTCTTTGGCAGGTGCGCATCCAGAATTTGATTGCAGGGGGTTCTACACTTTGAAGTGTATATATAACACCGTTAACCCGGGCCCGAAACCCCCTCCCCCCCGAGAATCCGCCACTGATCTTTGGGCACCCTTAACCAGCAGTTTCACCGTCAAGTGGTAGACCTGCTGCCTAATACTATTCATGTAAAATGTGAGATCAAGACCGACGGAATTTGGCTGCAATCTCTACTTGTGACTTTCCGAGCATTGTGGAGAGCCGCTTCAATTTACTTTGGAACTTTGGCTTGGAGTGATGTCAAGGGCTTGAGTGACAAGCTGTAACCCATAACTGCATGGTGTTTGAGTATATTGTTTCGATAATAATCCTCTAGAAAAATATCCGATGCAAGACATTTCCAATTGATTTCTTTTGGCTATAATATGGTTAAGCTCAAGAAGTTTACTTTGCTGCGATAAGGCATGAGAATGGAGTCAGTGGAAGTAAAGTTGGTGCATCACGTTGTTCCATCATAGCAACAATGACCTCAACTGGTAGACTTCAGCGCGCTAAAGCTTTCGATGATCGTGTAAAAAATATTGTCATTAGATAGGATCGGCAAATCTGCCCATAACGAACTTGACTATTTTTATCGAAACCTCCAAATGGTTTAGCAAGCAGGATGATTAGGCGGTATTGGGCAGCCAATGGCTATTTTACCTCTCCTACACCCAGCATTTATACTCTTCTTCCCCTATCATTCGCTTCTCTTGTGCTTCTCCTTTCCCATAAATAGGCAACACAATGATCCGCAAGGTCTCCGAGCTTTGCTCCGAGCTGCCTAGCTAACCTAATCTAGGATCGGTAGGCGGTTGCCGAGTTTTCTCGAATGCGGTTCTTACAAACCCCGGAATGTATTGCTTCGCAACGAGCTCATCATTCAACGTACGCGAGTGCAACGTACAGGGTATACAAAGGTCGAAATATACCGCCTTTAAACGGCCCACTTGTTATTGTTGTCCGTACGTGTGTCCGTCTGCTCTCTCTCCAACGTTGTCATTCCTAGTGTCCTGTCCGTCCTACTGTTGTGGTTGCACTTTTGTTTTAAATGCACGTAAAAATGTCGCAGCTTGTCGCCAGATAAGCTTCTTCAACCCAGTCAGCTTGTTGGATAGCATTTTTGGCAGTACAGTGCAGGTGACTGACTGGGATGTATGTGTGCTCCATTTGCATATGGAATTAGTTGTCAGTTAGTTGTTGCTGCTGCCTGCTGCATGTGTAAAAGTTTTCCCCAGGCCTGCACATAAGAGGGGAGCTGTACCAAGTAGCTTAGCACCCACAACCTCACACACACACAGAGACACATGCGCATATAAATCTTGACACATGCAACAGGCTAGAGCAATTCTTGTGCAAGAGATCCCATTTAAAATGCCATAACTTATGCGATTTGTCCACAAAACATCAGCATCAAGTTGTCACAGCAATTAAAATAGATGCAGCACCATCTTTTCGGAAATGGAACTATTCCAAGTGTGAAAGTATTTAAATTTTAACAAATTAGCTTTGTGTCTTAGCAGCTCATAAATCTTTGTTGTATAATAAACTATGGATATTATCAGTACTCCTAAGTCGATGTCGTCGTCGTCGTGGTCTTTTCCAGCGTCGTCTCTATTTATATAGCCAGCCTGTTAGGCAATCAAATTTTTAGGTCATTTTAAGCAGAGTATTTACATTTATTTTTCCACTTGACTGGGAATAACCTGCTAGCTTGTTACCAGCCTGATGTTGCGCCACTTTTTGTAAGTTGACTTTTGTGCAGAACGTTTATCATCAGCAAAATTTTAGTTTCTGTCTAGTAGGGTTGCTTATATATCATCTCCTAGTGGTCTAAATACATTCTTGGTCTATGTAGATGCTTGGTCAATCAGAATTTTCTTGTCGCTGGCTCTTCAAAATTTACGAAAGAAGACTGGGATATCGTTTTGATTTTGAGACAACCCCATTCTACTATACGAAGAAATGATTGCTGCAGCAGGCGTAAAATTAGACTTTTTATGTGCTTATATCCGTGCGTCCATATGAATATCTAGTTTTCGGAGACCATAAGAGCTAGAGACCCAAAACTTTACCAACAGAGGCATATAATACCTCTCTAGAATATGCAGCATGGGTTATACGCATCTGTGTCTCACAAAAGAACAAAATAGGTTAAATGCTGATTGGTATCAAAAAGTAGTAGAAAGAATTAAGTACAATTTTTTATTCAACTAATCGATACGAATTCGTAGTAGTCCTTCACCCTTGAGCTCCGATACAATGCGCTTAACATGATTCCCACTGGTGTAGACCTTCTGGAACTCACTTTACGGGATCCCCTTCAGAGATACCGTCATATCGCCTTGGACATTTTTTTCGGAGCTTGAGTTCTCGCTTGAGCCGAGTGGAGAAAAAGTAGTCAATGTGACAGCCCTGTGCTTGGTCAGTAGTTATGTTGGCCAACAGAGATTTTTCTCCAGCACTACTAAACACTCATTTGATGAGTGCAGAAGTGCTGGAGAATCATCTTTGTTGGCCAACATCGATATATAGAGATTTTAAACTTCGATCATCGATGTTTTCTCCAGCACTACTAGTTACCCTCACCAGCAGCGCTGTTTTGTTTTTTTTTTTTTGACGCTACTGTAGCAAGTCTGGTTTCGCCCTTCCCGGAGCGGCTAATGCCACTCGAGCACTGTTGACTGATGACGATATCCTTGTAGCCGCCCTGGCTTGACAAGATTCACGTGATTTTTCTCTACCTAGGAACGAGACAACAGTTCATAACAGAGTCTTACAAAAGTCCACATGATTACTCTCCGCTTGACCGCAGGCGACTTGCAAACTATTGGTCTCTTCAAAATATACTCAAGTACCATGTCTAGTTAGCCCAAGCGCCCTTCTCCGCCTCGGACATCATTCCAGATGCCGCAATCGATAACCCACTGTCACGCACCGCCTCGTTTCATTTTTTCGATTAGCTCTTATGAAAACTTTGATTCTCTGTAGAATTTCAAGAACTACTTTTATTGAAATTGTAATTTTGCAAGTATTAACAAATTTGTATTCTTTTCATTACAGGCATCATGACCACCATTTTGTTACAGACCCGTGATGGTCAAATCTTTAATGTTGACTCTGAGCCTATGCTATATTCGGGTCTCATTAGGCGGAGGCTTCTGGGTGTTGAGCCTGCAGATTATGCCGATACCGTGGTGCCACTGGTCTTGGTAGACTCAAACATTTTAATCAAAATCTGTGATTGGGCCAAGTATCATTACGATAATTATTTGGTTGATGATGTTGATATGCCGTATAGCGCATTTGAAATGCTGTCATATGAACACCTGAATACAATACATCAAATGGCCAGGGCGGCCATGTACATGGATATACGCGGATTGGCGAGAGTTGCCATCACGATCGTCTTCTGCGTTATCCAAAACATGACAACAGAGGAGATATGCGCGATGGTAGACGAGCTCTTCTCTTCAAATGGAGAGCGTTTGGAGCCCGACACAAATTAAGCTCAAAAAGCTGTAAAAAATGAAACACAAATTAAATAGTTGCATGTAAAGTAAAGTTTGAATGCTTTTAACAGAGGGAAGGAATATGGTAAACAGGATTTGGTCATAGGTGGGTTTTTCACTTCTAGGTGTATATAACAGAGCTGGCTAAAAACTGTCAGCCCGTTTTTCCAACTTTGTGGGGGTCTGTACCCGAAAACCCCCCATGGATTCGCCACTGATGATATCCTATACTTGTTGACCACTGCTTTTTGCAAAAGGGACAAACACTAAGCGCTTACGGGCACTTCTTGTCTGTAGCAGTCCAACGCAGGCTTTCATGTTGGGATTGTAGCAAATATCTGTTCACAATGTCTATTGCAAAAAAATTCAACAACAAAGAGCGATGAAACTTCAGAACCTATTATTGGGTTACGGTCTGACGTAGAGCGTCCCTGCAGGCGCTTCTGCTTCGCGCTTGCCTTCTTCCATCCGTCATGCCAAAGTTAGCTAGTATGCTCACTAACTGATCCTTCTAATGAAGTATACCCTTTGTCGCGTACCAGGAACTACTTAATCCATATGTACATCTTGAACAAGCCAGCGGAAAACTTGACTCACAGTCAATGTTGTCGTTCCATGGAATGCGTTCGGTGTCAGCCAAGTGCCGAAAGATCTTATGGAGTACTTTTCTACTTAATGCTAGAATATTTTGCACAGTCTGAGTCTGAAGAAAGATGCCTCTTCTTTTTTATTTACTACTGAGAACAAAGTCTCGAAAGGCAAGAATGATGCTAGTGAATCAGCATCAGACCCAATCTGGCATATTCCTAATAGTCACAAATGCTCAGCTCACGTTTAAAGCCTTCGAGAACTTGCTCAGGTATTTTCTTAAAAAAAACACTGGCTGCCCAGAGATCGGGCTTAAATGCTTTAAGCTGTTGTATATTATGGTAATGAATGTCGAGCACAAACTTCCGGCAGCCAATTGGTGTCCCTTTGGACGCTATGAAACTATGCTTGCTTCTTTTGCTTTGTTTTGGCTGCCATTGTTGTTTGTGTCAACATGGCCATAATGTTGGTTTCTACGGGTGCCGCCGTGTCCTGGCGTCGAGAGTGCAGCGTTAAAGCTGTATGCGAAATATAATTGACAAACGCTGGTCACACTGACAACGTGAACTGAGCAGGCAGTAGGGCAGACGGGTAAGTTGTTGCCAAGCCCACTGATTTATGGATGCCGCGTATTGCAATTTTTAACCTGGCCCATAACAAATTGGACACCAGTTGATAGTATGAGCAGCAACTTGTCGCAATGCGGTAAGCGCGCAAAGACCTGGCTGCAATTTCCAGCAAAAAAAAATTAAAGGCATGATTCTGTTTGGTAAAGAAATTGTGTAGCAGCATTGAGCTGAATTTAAGGCACTTGTGCAAGTATGAAGAGTAACAGAAGAGAGTATGGATGGACATAATGCTCAATATGATTGCAACCCTGTACTTAAATTTTAGCTTAAACTCATACAAAGAGAGCCAAAGAGCTATACTACTCAGTGTGTACACACAAGCATAAGATAATAATTAATGGAGCAACATGTAGGCTATCATTTTGAGGCATTAAACTTTCGCATTGAATTTCATGAACTTCGAACACCCATCGAGTTAAGCAGATTGAGAAATGTTTGAAAGCCTAGTCAAGTTATCTATATCTTTGATGCCTGTCTGTCACTGCGTGCTGTCCATCTATAGGTCCTTTTGAGCCTGTGAACTAATCACCTGACAAATAGCATCGAGTAATTTCATTACTTGATAAGTGTTAGATTAACAACAACACCTGAAACTTAATGTACAACTACAAGTAAGCTTATTACAGACAGCATATACCGACTATAATATACCCTGTACTCTACAAAAGACTTAAAGTTCATATAAGTGTTGAACTAAGTAATACTTAATTTTTTCAAATTTTTTATTTAGAATATTTCTTAATTTAGTTATTTTTTTATTTGAAGATCAACATACAATATACATATACAGATAATACAAAAAGAAACTTAATTTTATAATATACAATATAATATAATTAATAGTAGGGTGAAGTTTATTTGCCCGAGGGCCAGCTATGCCCCTACCTACAGCCAATTGTGTTCAGTGGCAAAATTAAAAATGTATCCTTGTTCGCATTATATTATTATTTTTAAGCCTTGTTTGGCGTTGAAAGATTCCAAACTGCCTCTATGTTGGGCATAGGCTATGCACAAGTAGTCTCCATTGTCTTCTTCGTAGAGCGGTCTCCCGGAGCTCGATGATATTAGCATATCGCCTGCTGCCACGTTCTACGCTGGTGTTGATCTCGTTCAGGATAGATCGTCTCCAGGTAATTTTCGACGGCCTCTTCGTCTATTGCCCAGCGGGCTGTATTGCAAGGTCATATATGTGATGTCGCTTTTTTCGCTTTGATTTTTTTCAACCGCATAACTCTTATTTGCGAGCCCTGTAATTAAGAACTATCATTCTAAAGGCTTTCAAGATAAAACAACAAAAATTCTACAAAAACATTATGTCCAAGAACCAATTAGCTTACGATGAGATTTCGAAAGTTGGTTCCAGGATCCAACACTTAGACGTTCACGCAATGCGCAGGTCTGCTATTCGTTTCTCTCTAAAAAAGAGCACTGGTTCATTTGTGTTATATGGTAACTATATAAAATAGTGGAAATATTTTGACCAAATTTCTATCAGTTACATTCTATTGTAGACTAAACATTTGAATAAAGTTTGATCAAAATTGGTGCACTATTTCATATAGATGCCATACAAAAATTGAACCAGTTTTCAGCGCAGCCAAACTTGGCACTTTCAATGCGTCACCTTGTAAAATTCATTGCATCATGCGTTGGTCCGTTAGACTATCGAATTGAATGCGCGCAATTTTTTCATAACTTTTCGGGCTGCTCTTGTCATTGCGAAAATCCTGTTTTTTTGGTGTTAAGGTAAAGGGATTCCATTTTTATTCCATTCCAATTTGTGACAAAGCTTTAAAGCTTTCGATTGGATGTGCTTTGTTTGCATAGAACGCTTTAAATATGGTATTTTAAGTCTAACAAATTCTTATGTCTCCCAATAAACTTGACTAAAAATTGTTTCTCGATTTTAGTGGCACACGTTTTCCAATTCCTTGTGTGCTTTAAATCATATTTCCCTACTGGACCTGTGTACATACTATCTAATTGAATTTTAAAGCATTGGATAGGGAGTAACTGATCATGCCTGAAGAGTTCTTGCCTTCCGGCTCTATAAAAAAGGCTCCAAGTCAAAGGGAACGTACCCATTGTATTTTTGTAGGCAAAGGCCTATACACACTGCGACCAAAATAATCTATTGTGCACCCCTTTACATTTAGACAATTAGTATGTCGAGGAAATTGACCAGCTCCTTTGCAATGAGCTTTTGTAGGTTTACATCTTCTAGTAGGTGTGCACCTAGAGTTTTGTATCTCCTGTGGCCTAGTTCTTCACAATTTGTGATCAGGTATTCCATGGACTCTTCCTCATCACAGCCGAATCTGCATGTATTTGAATCTGATAGACCTATTCTGTGTAGATGTTTTTTGCTGGCGATGTGGCCTGCTAGTGCTCCAGAGAGTGTCTTCAGACTTTTCCTGTTTGGAGAGAGAGAGTAGTGTTCGCTCTTTTGGCGTCGAACGTACCCATTCAATGGGACCCAATTTTTAAATTTTGTAACCCCCCCTTCCCCTTCGGTGACCATTCGTAGTAAATGCCAAGATTGCCCCTTGTCTAGTTTTCACGTAGTATGATTTTTAATGATTTTTTGCAAATGGAAGTTATAAAAAAAGGGAATATTTACTACGTGACAAAAACCTAAGACCCTCCCACGCTTCTGTAACCAAGCGTGGCGTTTTGAAGATCCCCCCTGAACGGGTCACGTTGTATGGGAACGTTCTCTAGTAGCGAGAACTATCTTGATATTGCGTGGCCGTCGGTAGCGTTGTGGTAGCGTACTCGCTTTAAAAACCGAAGGTCGGTCGTTCGAATCCCCACAGTAGCACAGTACATTTGCCTAGCACTGGCATCGCTAGCTCAAAGACGCTATCCCAAGAAAATCTCTATTAATTCAAGACACCGCCGTTCGGATTCGGCTATAAGCTGTAGGTCCCTGTTCTCTTTGAAAAGTTATTAATAGAGATTCCTATGCCCCGCCCAGGGGCAGTCAGGGAATTATTATTATCTTGATATTGCAAAATTTTTGAACGAATTGTTACTTTACACTTGACAACTTCAGGATGTTTCGTTAATATAAAACTTCCAACATGGCTTTTTACGACATCGGTCTACTTCTACTAATCTTTTAGAATTTTCATCCCTTAGTTATCGTGGTTTTATTTGACTCAGTAAACTAAAGACTCCTCCTGGTTTTCGACTTGGATATTTATCTAACCGTGTCGGTCTACTTCTACGAATCTTTTAGAATTTGCATCGTGGTCTCATTTGACGCAGTGAACCAAAGTCTTCTCCTAGCTTCCCGCAACGATATCTTCCTATTTATCTAACCGTGGCGGAAGATTATGCGATTCTTAAGTAATAAAGGTGATGTCTGGGGTATCTCATGGTAGCAATCTAAGTCTTATTGATTCCACCTTACTTCTCAACTAAAGTTACTCCAACTAGAATATCTTCCTATCTATTTTACCGTGTCGGTCTACTTCTGCTACTTATTTATCATGGTTTTATTTGCCTCAGTAAACCAAAGTCTTCTCCTAGTTTTCGACTTGAATATTGTCCTATTTATCTAACCGTGGCGGTCCACTTCTCCGAATCTTTTAGAATTTGCATCGTGGTCTCATTTGACTCAGTGAATCAAAGTCTTCTCCTAGCTTCCAACAACGATATCTTCTTATTTATCTAACCGTCGCGGAAGATTATTCGAGTCTTAAGTAATAAAGGTGACGTCTTGGGTATCTCATGGCAGCAATCTAAGTCTTATTGATTTCACCCAACTTCTCAACTAAAGTTAATTTTGTCGTGCCTGCTAGGGTAACTAGTTCTACAATTTTGTAGATCCAGCTTTAAGCCTCTCCATGTATTTTGCTCTTAGTAGCCTTTATAATTTGCTCTCGTTTGATGTGTCTCTTCGATCATCTTAACTAGCGAGCATCCTTGAGTGTTTCTGTCCACTAGTGCTGGAGAAAACATCGATGATCGAAGTTTAAAATCTCTATATATCGATGTTGGCCAACAGAGATGTTTCTCCAGCACTACTAAACACCCATTTGATGTGTGCAGAAGTGCTGGAGAAACATCTCTGTTGCCCAACATCGATATATAGAGATTTTAAACTTCGATCATCAATGCTTTCTCCAGCACTACGGTCCACTTTCTAATAATTTTGGTGCTTTACTTGTTTTCTTCCCGTACACTAAACTAATATACCCTTTTAAGCTTTGACTACAGTGCATAACAAGTAGACAAGTTCACAAGTAGAGAAACAATTTATGTCTCATTATCAGCACTGCCATTAACGCCATTCGCAAGTTGCATGGCCTCGTGGCGCAGGTAATGTACACCCTGCAGTATACTCCTCATAATCGTTGCATACCCCATTCCCCATCCATTCTTCATCATCCAAATTTCAACTCAATGCAGCCTTATCATACACAAAGCACTTTTGATTAAATAAGCTTCACATGAAAAGCACACACAGATACACACACACACGCACGCTCATCTTTCGCCATTGGCGCCAATCAGCAACGTATCTACAAGTACACCCGATTGCCACCCTCTTTCAGACACCTACCCTAACTGCTTCCCAGAACTGCGTTCTAGGCAACCCAGTCAAGTCAGCGTTGCGTGTGAATTTGAAATATGCAGAAATTGCAATTGCATTTGGTTGATGCGCTTCATTTGACTGCAATTCAAATTCGATTAGCCAAAAGTGTCCGGCTATCTATGCATCGGTACACTGAGAGAAATTTTGGAGCATTTTCAGTAGCGCCGACTTTGAGATATTCTGCCCACTTTATATTCCGTTTATAATATTGTTTGCTAAAGGGGTCTACGCAGTTCGAAAAATTTCGCACGGAATGATAAAACTTCATATAAAAAAAATTCCCATTTGGGATATCCCATTTGGGACTTTTTTTTCATATGAAGTTTTGTCATTCCGCGCGCAATTTTTCGAACTGCGTATAGGCCTTAAGAGTCAAAAGATTTTTTGGAATTGGAAATTGTAGAAAATATAGCGCTTTGAAACTATTTGGCGGGGAAGCAAGCGTGAACTAGATCTGTCGTGTCCGCAACCCCACCAAAAGTGAAGTTCACAGTTTTTTATTCTAATAGCTGTTAACTGTTGCTCTGATATAAAGGGTCATCAATCTTGAGGTTTTTTTTTTAAATGCAAAACACACAAAAATTTCAAATGAATCGGATTATCTTTATTATCAATAGAAAGAACCATTCTTGTCATTCACTTTTCAAAGATAATCCCTTTCAAATGTTGGCCGCAACGGGTCCATGCGGAGATTACAATTTTCGATGACGCGTTCGAGCATAATTGGATGACACGAGTAATGTTGGCCATTAATGCTTCAATCGTAGCTGGCTTATGCACAAACACTTAAGACTTCACATAGCCCCAAAGGAAAAAGTCTAACGTTGTGATATCACATGATCTTGGTGGCCAATTCACCGGTTCGAAGCGTGAAATTAATTGGTTACCGAATTGGTTCCATAAAATTGCCTAAACGCGCGAAACACATTCTTTACATTTTTTTCTTTATTCTTTATTATTTTCGTTATATAATTGTACGATTTCTAAACGTTGTTCGGGTGTGAGGCTTTCCATGATGAAATGGCAATGAAAACTGAATAATGGCAACTTGACAGTACTCACGCGTGATAAAAGGGGTATAAGCAGTTCGAAAAATTTTGCGCGGAATAACAAAACTTCATATAAAAAAAAAATCCCATTTGGGATATCCCATATATTTCGAATTGCATAGGCCTTTATCAAAAAAACCCTATTGAAAAAAACCCTCAAGATTGATGTCCCTTTATATGCACTTCGAAATCAAAAAGCCCCCCCATGACCAAATCCTGTATCCGCCAAATATGAGGTTTGATGATACTAGCGCTTATAATCTTCAAGTTCTCGGCGATATCAATATGCTTTGTATCTTGTTGAACATATTGGACGTATTTTTGTGAAGCTCGGGATGCTATGTCTCTAATATACCGCTAACCTTAAGTTATGAAAGTTGTCGGCGTTCATACAGACGAACTGACGGCCGTGTCCATATCCATATTTTTTGTGAACATATTGGAGGTGTTTTGTCTATGTCTCTAATAGACCCCTTACCTTAAGATAAAGGGTATCAAAAATGTGTTACATTCGAGGCTTTGGAATAAGCTGTACACATTTTTTATATAAATTTGGCTTAACCAGTTAGCTCATGAACGAGGAGAAGAAAATAGTAAAGAATATTTTATTCGGATTCCAATTTCACCAAAACGAGTTTTTTAGTGGTTTGAATCCGACTAGTTAATTTTTTATTCGGCCGTTCTTCGGATAACGAATCCGAACAACTAATTTGGATTCGTTTTGAAACCGAATATTTGGTGCTCCCAATTCCACTAAAACGAATTTTTCGGAGCCCGCAAAAACAAATCCGCATAAAATTGTTCGGCTTGGTTTTTTCATTTTCCGGAGCACGACTGATTATTTTTTTTTTATTATTTTAATAATTGTAACTGAAAATTTAATTAAATAATCTTTTGAATCGAGCGGCTTATTAGAAAGTTTGGCTATCCACACTTCAACTTTCTATCGAAATTATCGATAACTTATATATTAGATGTAAGATAATTTATCCGACTGAGACATGAAGGCAAGTTGCTGCAGAATTTCGGAATATCTAGCACTTTTGAAAATTATTTTCAGTTCCGCCCATGCCGCAAATTTTGGGATTGCCGTTGCAAGAAGTACCAACATTTTTTTTCTCAGTGTATACATGCGGGTCAGTTCTATAGTGTGTGCTCGGCTGCCAATTGGCGTCTGTGTGTATGTGCATGTGTGTGCCTGGGCGTGAGCGTGTCAATGGCAATAACAGCGTTTCAAACTTGCCAGGGCATCGCAGCTGCGCACATCCCTGGCTTATGTTTCCTCTGTCAAATGCTTATGGATAACGTCCATAGCCATGGCAATAGCCATATGGTGGGGGAGACGTTGTGTGGGTTGGGGGTTACTATGTGATTTTTATTGCTGCCAATAAAACTTCACAATCAAAATTTCAAATTTCGGGTTAACACTATTTACATTCTCTTTCCAAATATTAGAATTTAAAAAAAAAAATATTTTTTTATAAGTCAATTTTTTTTCTTAAAGCTTCATAAGCGCGATCTTTCGGCTTTTCGGCTTTGCCCTATAATTCACTTAGCTACTCGAAATCCTATAGGAAATCCATCGAATTTTATTTATAAAAAAAATGCATTGAGATTTAGGCTCTAGGTTAGGTTAGGTTAAGGCGGCAATTGGGACGTGACGTCCTAACTCACTTTGGCCAGAAAAATTGGCCCGTTGTGATGCCGCAGGTGAACTTTACTCCACCCTTCCCCACTAAAGAGGTCCTCTAGATACTCTACTTCACAGCCATCCGCTGACCTCAATAACCCTCGAAAGGCATTTCGGACTCTTTTCTGAGAGCTGGCATAAGTCATTTAGGAAGTGTGACTTGAGAAAGCGGAACCTTGTTCTACATAGTCCCGGGCAGTGACAGAAGAGGTGCTCCAGCGTCTCCAGCTCTTCCTCATCGCCACAACTTCTGCAGAAATCATGATGAGTTGCGTTACGCCTTAATGCATGAGCTCCCACCAGCCAGTGTCCGGTGAGTGCTCGGATTACTTTCGAGCACTCTCTTAGACAGCAAAGTTCCTTGGTTCTTTTCCTGCAGTACACCGGCCAAGTTTGCCGTGAGATCCTGCACGTGTTGGAAATTCGATTCCACGTTTCTTTTGCAGACTGAGCAAAATGGGTCTTTGTGCTTTGTTTGCAGCTGGCCATAGGAATACCCAGACGCTTCTTATCCTGAAGGAGGATGCTGGTAGTTCCTTGTCTTGCCAGTTCGTCCGCAATGCAGTTTCCCTCAATATCCCTGTGTCCTGGGACCCATATGAGGTGGATAGAAAACTGTTCTGCCATCTCCTCCAGAGACGAGCGACAGTTATTCACCGACTTCATATATGAAGTCAAAGAGGCGAGAGACTTGATGGCCGCCTGGCTATCCGCATAAATGCAGATATTTCTGTTACCTATGGGTAAGTCTTTTATTGTTATAAGAGCCTCCCGGATTGCAGTGACCTCAGCCTGAAAAGCACTGCAGTGATCCGGAAGTCGAAACGATAAGCTAATGTTGAGTTCCTCAATGTAGACGCCTCCGCCAACACAGTCGTCTAATTTGGAACTGTCCGAGAAGATCTTAATTGAGCCAGCTGGGACCGGTACACCAACTTTCCACTCATCCCTGGTTGGAATATGGGCTTTGAAATTTGTTACGGAGTGCTCCTGTGGGGTACAATAGTCCATACTCACAGGGATGAGAGGGTTTCCCTTAAAAATTCTTGAGTGACCAAAGTCTTGGTCATTCCATTTTTTAGCCTCTGTCATACGTAGAGCTGATAGCTTGGCTGATTGCTTACCCACCTTGTCCAGAGGCAACAGGTTTAAAATGGCATCTAGGTTATTATAATCAATTGCGAAGTCGTTTTAAAATCCTGAGAATTGTAAAAATTATCGTAAGAGCTAGGGCTACCAATTTTACGGGCCTAGAGGTTCATGTCTTGTACTGCGGACACATAGGTCAACTTCTCCGGGCTTTCCAAAACATATTTGAAACTGCCTCCGAATTTTACGCGTACCGTCATCTGTCTTAGTCACAATTATAGTTTCCGGCTCAAACTATTTAATCGATAAATAACAAATCGATGCGATTGTAATCGCCTGTTACATAACACTAGTTTACACGAAAAATGAACCTTCCTAAGAAAGTGTTTTTCAGGGTAAACAAATTCGGCATACTATATTGCTTAAGTACTTTCAAATCATAAACGAACTATGTCCCGAAAATGTTTTTTTGATCGATCGTTCCTAAGCGGGGCTATATGATGTAGTCAAACGATTTTGAGAAAAATTTGTTTATCTTAATAACTTCCGAAAGCCTCTTTGTAAAGAAGCTTCAGTCGCCAAAATCGCTCATGTTGATTAAAAAAAAAGTTATTTTCACTTATCCGGGATATTATCCATAGTCAATTTTTTAAGCTAAAATTTCGCGCGGAATGACAAAATTTCATATAAAAATCCCAAATGTGATATCCCAAATGGGATTTTGTTTTTCATATGAAAATTTGATCATTCCGCGCGTAATTTTTCGAACTGCGTATAGGCCTTTAAGCTAAAAAAATTCTGAAATTGCGATTTTTAGCATAATTAAATATATATAAAAGTTAAAACAAAAACAAGACTTTTATAATTTTATTTCAAAAAGGTTTCAAATTCCAATAAAAGATTTTTTACAATCTTATTATTTTCATCACGAAGATAATTTTCCTAAAATTTTTTGTTATTAAAAGCAGTGCCTACATTTTAGAAATTAAAAGAATTGATTCTTAATTCTTTTATTTTTATTTAATGTTGCTAAATTTTCAAAAAAATATATATATGTTTAGGATTTGCAGTTTTCGTATTTTAAAATCGCCAATCAAACTTTTTGAGCTAAAGATATCTTAGGCGGATCACGAAGAGTTTACCCAACAGAAAGTTTTTTAAATTAACCAAAAAATCCATATATGTATCAAAATTGTGCAAAAACATGTGTAGTATGCTTGCTGTTTATTAGCGAAATGATATACACAAATAGTAGTGTATAGTCTATATGAGTATGGGTGAATTCTCGGGTCGGGTGTTGTTATAGTCCCACTGTATTGGTGTTATTTGGCTGTAAAAGTATCTTGCGTTCCTCTTAGATGTTGAGTGAGGGTATTTTAAATTCTGTTGACGACAGCAATCGCACAAACGTGCCTAAACACAATACATACATAGCCTTAAACTCATATTCCTACTCTTCTATCAGGGATTTCGAGGCGTGCACCTCTAGCTATGCTCTAACTAGCTCGCCGGATTGTCGGGGTCCTTTCTCAACTCCCAAAAGGTAGACACATACGTGCAATGTTTTAGGTGCACTCAGCAAAATGAACTAAAATAAAATTAAATCAATTAATAAATCTACATAAATCAGATTCTACACTCCCGACAGAGGAGAATACTATGCTCACGCTACACAATAGTTAACATGGTTGAGCAAATTAGCTGGTTATTATTCCTCTTCATATAGAGACTCGTATGTTGATGGTCTCTCTTTCTATACCCTCCCATCCTGTGCAATCCTACAATCAGAATTGACCCTTTAATCATGTCAAGATGTTTTCATGCTAGTCATGATACCGCCATGCTCTACTGTGGACAACAGAAATAATATTAGGTGCGCAACTAAGTTGATGAAAATGTAACTTTATTATAAAAAAATGGTTATCAATGACTCATTCAAAGTATTGCCCATCGCTAGCTACAACTTTTTCCCATCTTTCTGGCAGAGTTCGAATATCTTGACGGTAGAAGTGTTCGTCTTTTGAGGCTATCCACGAATCAAGCCATTTTCCGATATCTTCATATGAATGGAACTGCTGATTAGCCAGACCATGTGCCAACGAGCGGAACAAGTAAAAATCGGACGGCGCAATATCTGGGGAATATGGCGGGTGGGGTAGGACTTCCCATTTGAGCGTTCCCAAGTAGGTTTTAACAGGATTGGCAATGTGAGGCCGAGCGTTGTCATGCAGTAAAATCACTTTTTCGTGCCTCTGCTCGTATTGTGGCTGTTTTTCTCGCAGTGCTCGGCTCAATCGCATCAATTGAGTTCGATACCGTTCCCCAGTGTTGGTTTCGCCTTGTTTCAACAGCTCATAATAAACAACACCGACCTGGTCCCACCAAATGCACAGCATAACCTTCGCAGCGTGAATATTCGGCCAAACCAGTGACGTGGAAGCATGACCGGGTTGTCCCCAAGATTTTTTCCTCTTTGGGTTGCTGTAATGAATCCATTTTTCATCATCCGTCACGATGCGATGAAGGAAACTCTTACTTCTTTGTCGCTGGAGCAGTTGTTCACAGACGAAACAACGACGCTCAACGACCCTTGGTTTCAAATCATAAGGAACCCAAGTTCCTTGCTTTTGAATCATTCCCAACGCATGCAATCGCTTGGAAATGGCTTGGCAGGTAACTCCTAATGCTGAAGCAAGCTCTTCTTGCGTTTGGCACGAATCCTCATCGAGCAATGCCTCCAATTCAGCGTCTTCGAAGGTTTTGGGTCTTCCTTTACGTGGACGGTCGTCAACATCGAAATCACCGTCTTTAAAGCGACGGAACCAATCACGGCACATTGTTTCGCTTGGAGCAGCATCTCCGTACACTTTTTGGAGCTCTCGATGCGCGTCAGCTGCCGTTTTATTCGAACAGAACAAGAAAATCAACACTTCCCGCAAATGATGATTTTTTGGCACATTACTAGACATTTTCACACAACCATCTATTGACAAACAGCGAGAACTTAGTTGCGCACCTAATATATTTATAGAATTCATGATTTTATGCTTATTGTTTCGGTAGAAAAATAAGAATAATTAAATAATAATAAAAAAAATATAAATGTTAAATATAGTAAGGTTACAACAATCTTTATATATATCGGCCAAAATAAGTGAAACGCTTCACTTTTCCCGCGACCTTCTCCGATTTTGATGATTTTTACAGATTTGGTAGAGCTACTAGCCAATAGTAACCACGTCAAATTTTATTGCAAAATTCCGATTATTTATCGAGTTATCGATAACTGAAAATGGCGTTTTTCGTTTTTAGACTATTCTTTGACAAGCCATATCTTATAAACGAATGAAAATATTGACGTGATTTTTTTTTTCCATGATAGATAAAATATTAAATTTAAAAAAAAAATATTTTATTTATTTTTAAGATTTTTATTTTTTTATTTTTTATCATTTTTAGTTTTTAATTTGAAAATTCAAAAGTGATCTCCCACTTAAAAAAAAAAAGTGTTAATGTAATTTTATGCGTGTAAGTTCACTGCGAAAAACAAAACAAAAAAAAGTTAGTAACTCTTAGAATTGTAGAAGTTATGCTTATTTTAGTGATGGCACCTCGCTCGTTCGCCATAGTAAACAGTACTTCGAAAAATACAAATAAGCACAACTCCTCGGAATGAAAAGATAATAAGTTCAAATTTGACATGAATATTCATTGTGACATTCTGAGATCAATTTTGAAAGCGCCTCCATATATTTAAGGTCAAAGGTCACAAAAATCGGTTTTTTGCAAATAACGTTTTACCCGTGCTTTAACTATATTAAATATGTTCTACAAAGTTGTAGGGCGTAAAATTCTCTACAAAATTGTCATACAACATTATTTCATACAACTGACCCATCACGAGATAGAGTTTTCAGAGTGCAACGCCAAAAGACGGAATTTTCGCATCAAGGCACTCCCCACTTTCCAAGCTATATCTCACGAACGGTTATATATACAAGATTATGTTATATAACAATTTTGTAGAGAATTTTACGCCCTACAACTTTGTAGAACATATTTAATATAGTTAAAGCACGGGTAAAACGTTATTTGCAAAAAACCGATTTTTGTGACCTTTGACCTTAAATATATGTAGGCGCTTTCAAAATTGATCTCAGAATGTCAAAATGAATATTCATGTCAAATTTGAACTTATTATCTTTTCATTCCGAGGAGTTGTGCTTATTTGTATTTTTCGAAGTACTGTTTACTATGGCGAACGAGCGAGGTGCCATCACTAAAATAAGCATAACTTCTACAATTCTAAGAGTTACTAACTTTTTTTTGTTTTGTTTTTTGCAGTGAACTTACACGCATAAAATTACATTAACACTTTTTTTTTAAAAGTGGGAGATCACTTTTGAATTTTTGAATTAAAAACTAAAAATGATAAAAAATAAAAAAATAAAAATCTTAAAAATAAATAAAATATTTTTTTTTTAAATTTAATATTTTATCTATCATGGAAAAAAAAAATCACGTCAATATTTTCATTCGTTTATAAGATATGGCTTGTCAAAGAATAGTCTAAAAACGAAAAACGCCATTTTCAGTTATCGATAACTCGATAAATAATCGGAATTTTGCAATAAAATTTGACGTGATTACTATTGGCTAGTAGCTCTACCAAATCTGTAAAAATCATCAAAATCGGAGAAGGTCGCGGGAAAAGTGAAGCGTTTCACTTATTTTGGCCGATATATTTGTTTTTGCAAAGAAAATTTATTATCGCTTTTATATAGTGACTTACTCCGGCTTGGTGATCGTTGAGCTCAATCGATGACGCTGCTGGGCTAAGAAATTATTAATATAAAAAAAAATTATAGAAATGTATATAAATATAATGTATGCAACATTATATAAATTGCAAATTCTGGTTTTACAAAGAAATCTATTTAAGCAAGAAATTTAAATTAAAATTAATAGTAATAATTCCAAGAAAAATGGTGAAGAAAGATCTTGGTCTGGGCCTGGGCTTGGGAAGTCCGAGGCCTTCCCAAATAGCTTAAGTCATCATCATCATAGTTGGCTCTATAACTCTTGTCGAGTCTTCGCCTGCTTCAGCATGAGTCTCCAACTTGATCTGTCTCGCGCCCTTGCTCTCCAAGACCGAATACCAAGATCTTGCGCATCTTGGTCGACTCCATCAATCCATCTTAGTTTTGGGCGTCCTCTAGGATTTTTTTCGGAGGATAGGTGTCGTCTGCTCTTATTAAGTGCCCGGCCCATCTTAATCTATTCACTTTTATCTGCGTTATTATATTGGCCCCTTTGTGTAGTCTTTCAAGCTCGTTGTTGTATCTCTTTCTCCATACTCCATTTTCGCAAACGCCTCCAAAAATGGTTCGAAGAACTTTTCTTACTTATAGATACTTATTTTATTTTCATCTGCCTTAGACAGTGTCCATGTTTCACTGGTGTACATTAAGACTGGTGCAATCAGCGTTTGGTATATAGTCACTTTTGTATTTCTGTCGAGCTTCTTGTTTCTCAGAAATTTATTTAGGCGGAAGTACCTACTGTCTATTTGCAGCAAGAAGTCGTTGATCTATTTCTACATTTTTGTTCTCGTTGTTTATATTTACGCCCAGGTACGTGAAGTTTGTAACCACTTCAAAGTTGTGTTCCCCGAAGGTAACATTTTGGCCAAGTCTATGTCAGATGTTGTGGACACCATTACTTTCGTCTTTTTTTCGTTAATTATAAGACCTATTTTTCTCGCATTCTCTTCGATGCTGTTGAAGGCTTCCTTGAGGTCCGTTATTGAAGTCGATATGATGTCTATGTCGTCGGCATATGCTAATAATTGCACTGATTTGTAGAAGATGGTGCCTTTGACGTTTACTTAAAAAGGAGGCAGGTTAAAAAGGAGGCAAGAGAGGCCATCTCCTTGACGGACACCAAAGTGAGCTTCGAACTCACGGGAGTTTTCATTCCTAACTCTCACTACATTTCTTACTTTTGTTATGGTAGCTTTTGTTTATCTTATTAGCTTCGTTGGGATAGAAAATTATTTCATCGCCGCAACTAGTCAATCGCTCCTGATTTTATCGTACGCTGTTTTAAAGTCAATAAAAAGGTGTAATGTCGTGACATTGTTTTCTCAAGTTTTCTCTAAGATTTGTTTGACAACGAAGATTTGGTCGATCAATCCAGCTTGGTAGTCACCTACTATCTTTTCTGCAAATGGTTGGAGCTTATTGCCTAGTAAACTAGAGAAAACTTTATATATTGTGTTTAACAGGGTGATCGGTCGATAGTTCTCACATGACAATTTATCGCCTTTTTTATGGATCGGACATATGACCAATAGTTCGAAATTCTCTGGTAGTAATTCGTCGTCCCATATTTTTATCATTAATTTATAAATTTCTCTCAGATTTGCGTCACCCATGTTTTTTATCACTTCTGCCGGGATTTCGTCAGTGCCTGTTGCTTTATTATTCTTTAGATCATCAACTGCCGTCTTGAACTCTTCATATGTTGGAGTCTCAACTCTTTCTTCGTCGTTATTGTGTGCTAAGACCCTATCATCTATTGTTTCCTGTTGCAAAAACGGATTATTTAGAGTTGTGTCGAAGTGTTCTACCCATCTGGTTAGTATGTCTCCTTTTTCAGTGAGTAGATTGCCGCCTCTATTTTTGCAGTACGTTCTTGGGTTAAAGCCGTCTTTTCCTGTGTTGATGGTCTTATAAAAGCATCTTGTCGCATGCCTATTATAAAAATTTTGGGCGTCTTCTAAAATTTGATTGTTGAATTGCTTTTTCTTGGCATTGTGCAGACATTTTTCTTCACGGCGTAGTTTTTTATATTTATCATTTGCTGCTCTGGTTTTTCTTTGGATCATAAGTTGGTAGGCTTCATTTTTCTTGTCTGTTGATTCTTTACATTCATTGTCGAACTATTGATTTTGCTTCTTCTTTGGCGCGTGTCCTAGTACTTCAGTAGCTACTTTTATTATTAATTCTTGTTGTTTATTCCATCTTTCCGATACATTTTCTATGGCTGTTGTTCTTCTAAGGTCCGTTTCTAGTGACGTTTTGAATTCATTGCACTTTTCTTCGTTCTTTAGTTTGTCTATGTTTAGTTTTTTAAACTTACAGTTTGATTCTTTTTTTGCGTTTGCTATGCGAGCTCTTATTCTTGCGCCCACTAGGAAGTGATCGGAGTCAATGTTAGCTCCGCAGTATGTCCTTACATGCATCAGGCTTGACATGTGTCGTGAATCTATTAGTATATGATCTATTTGGTTGAGAGTGTTCCCATCTGGTGACCTCCATGATGGTTTGTGTATACTCTTTCTTTCGAAATATGTGCTACCCATTATTAGGCCTTTGGCGGCTGCTAAATGTACTAGCCTTTGGCCGTTATCGTTACACTCAGCGTGTAAGCTATACGCTCCAGTTTGCCTTCTGTATCTTGGTTGTTGGCCCACTTTGGCGTTTAGGTCGTCTGTCTTATCTTCGGTAGGTGCATGTACGTTAATAATACTGATGTTGTGGAATTTTGATTTAATGCGCATAGTGCACATCCGATCGTTCACTGCCTTACAGTTTATTACTTGTGATCGGGCTCTGCCCAGTACCAGGAAACCTGTGCCCTATATATATGAAGTTTATTATGTCCATTAAAATAGAAGTCTGCGTTCTTTTTATGGACTATGCCACTTCCAGTCCATCTTACTTCTTGCATAGCCACTATATCCGCTTTATATGGCATAATAGATTCGGTGACTTGGTCTAGGGCTTTGCTTTTATACAAAGATCGCACATTCCATGTGAATAGTTTTAAATCGTAGTCCTTTATACGTTTTCCGGTCCGTCTTCGTGAATTAGCGTTTCTCATCCGAGGCTCTGTTGAAGTTTCCGTAGCAAAGTGTTCAAAAACTTGTCAAATTTTTAGATTCTTGCATAAGAACTTTTAATGCGTGTTTTTTTAAATTAAGTTTTAAGCTGATTAATTTCAAATCTTGTTGAAAATCGAAAAAATAAGATTTTATTTTAGGTTAAACTTGAAAATTAAGTTCTTTTGGTCTTTGAGTTTTAGAAATGAAAAAAATGAATTCTTAAAATGAGCCAAACAAATTTATTTTCAAAATTGTTTAAAAATCGAAATTAATATTTTGGCGACGAAATCATATTCTTTGGACGGTTTGAAATAATTCCAAAAAATTGATTTTTTACAAAATTCGGTATGTTTAGTTTGTTTATGAAGATATCGTAACCAAATTTGGTACTCGAAAGTTTTTTTGATCAAAATCGGTTGACTATATTATATAGCCGTCATAGCACGGATCGGTCAAAAAAACGTTTTTTGTACAAAATTCGTTGTATTACTTTTGTTTATGAAAATATCGTAGTCAAACCTCACATTCGAAAGAATTTTATATTTCCCAAGCAATGTGCCCATTTTTATCAAAATCGCTTGACTATATCATATAGTCCCAATAGGACCGATTGGTCGAAAAAACGTGTTTAGTGCAAAATTAGTTTGGTTTCGTGTGTTTATGAAGATATTGTAACCAAATTTGGCAAATAAATATCTTTTAGAGTTCTGAAGCAATATAACGAATTTTATTGCAATGTGGTGCTACAGGGTATCGCAAAGTTGTCCGCGCTCGACTTTAACGTACGCCATCTTTTTTTTTTATCAGAGTTGCATTTTTCAAGTTGTTAGTTTATACGATTTACTTAAGATCTTCATAAGATTCAAAAAGAAAACCATTCAAAAGAATTATCATCATCTCTTATTCTACAGCTGTCAAACTTCTTAAACAAGTCGTGTTATCCCTTTAAAGTGTATATAAAACTAAAAAAAAGAAGTTTAGCGCAATAACAAAACAGAAATAAAAATAGTAACAGATAAAAGATAAAGCAAAGCAGTGTAGTTTCTATCACAGCTAATGCCAGGAAATGTCAATTGTATGTTTGTCAATGGAATGGGATCCAGGAGAAAGAGTGGGGGAGGGGGAGCGAAAGAGTGAAAGCAAGTATGGCAGAGAGCTGGAAGCTACTGAAAAGGCATGAGAGCACTTTTGAGCACTTGTTGCTTGTCAATTGAGTAGAATATGAATGCTAAAAGTAGCAGGGATGGCCTTTCCATGCCCAACCTGCTCCAGCGGATGGCACAAATTCCGTGGTTGCAGTTGCATCGTGGGACATTTTATGCGCAAATAAATTTGACAGATGCTGCCACAGCGCGCTGTTGTGGTTCTTATGAGCTTTGAGACCAAAAGAACTATAATAATGCAATACACAAAGTATGTGAATCAGATTAGCAGCGATGTTCGATAGTGGAATACACTGCAATCATTTATTACGATAAAAAAGTTATTTAATTCATTGAAGATTGCGGTTCAAGGGTAATAATTACTGGTGGTAGAGCGTATAGGATATCAGGAGTATGCTTTAATAAAAAAGTCAACACTTTGTTGTTTATTAACATGACTTTATGCTCGGAAGGGCTTGAGCCCAAGCAGTGAAAAATTATTTTTGGGGACTGGGTTGTGGATGTTTCAAAAAATTATTCTTGAGTCAACACAAATACCAAAGTTATCAAATAATGCGGCTTTCTAGTTGAAAGTTGAAAGAAACTATGGGAAAAATTTTATTGGGCAGAAAACTTTGTTTTAAATAAATAAATAGCGCCAAAAGAAGCAGCTTCGGAATTTGGCTCCCTGCTACGCAGCCTTTTTGATCACCAGTGCTGCCCATTGTTTTGGGCACTTCACATCCAGCTGGGCAGCACTGTTTGCTCACAAGCGCTACGCATACAGAGTTGCTTTTTGCGCTCAAAGGATTCGTTTCGATTTTTGCAAGCCATTAGAATGAAGCTACTCCGTTTCGAAAAAGTCGATTTGGGCTGAATCCGGATTTCCACTGATTTTTTGCCAAAATGCCGTGAACTTACAAAAAAAAGCGAAAAAAATTCCCGTAAACCGGTTACAAGTTCTGATGATTTGTTGGAAATGATGAAAGCAGTGAAAATCGACAATTGTTTTTATTTCACACTCATTCATTTGAATGTATTAGGAAACCTTTTTTTTTTACAAAAAATAAAGAAATAAAATGTTTGCGTTGCAATTTTATGGCGTTTTTTTATCATTTTTGGACACTTTCGGAATCACCCCCAAAAAAAATAGAAAATCGTGAATTTGACATTTTTTGCACGTAGATGAAGCTACATGACAAAAAATTTTTGTATCTATCTGAAATTTTGATACACAACTTTAAGTTTTGTCACTTCAGAAAATCTACGAAAAAGTTCTTCCGATTTTACCCCTTTTGCCCCTACATCTAGGTTAAGCTGCCAAGTTAGGTAGTAGAGAACAAGTTGAATTACATTATATACAAAATCTATATATGTATATAAAAATGAATGTATGTTTGTACGAGGCTTATAGAATCCACTTTATTGCAGTGTGATTGTGTTCATATTTACAGGCTATGTTGTCGAGAAGGTTTACAACATAAGTATGGACACCTTTCGATAGGTGGCGCTGAGTACTGAGCATAGTTTTCAAATGCAACGAAAAAAAACACAGTGTGCACTCAGTTTCCATTCAATTCAAATTTGACAGACGAACATTTTGAATTGGCAGCTCATTGCTAATGATATTGCATTGGCAATTGCTTCTTTTGCTATTGCAGCCACTTTATTGGATGGTGGTAGAACAGCACATTCAGCACTGAAACTACCACTGAAAATGCAGTTCACCGAAACACCTACATATGTGCAACATTTAAAAAAATTCAGGAATGGGTCAAAGTATTACAAACATGCAAACTCATTGTATGGGATGAATGTACCCATGTATAATATGTATAAGAAATCTTTGGAAGCACTTGATCGAACACAACAAGATTTAAGAGGAATTGATCGGCCCATCGATGGTGTATTCATTTTTTTATCAGGTGACTTTCATCAAACTCTGCCCGTCATACCACGTTCAACTCCTGCCGATGAACTGAATGCATGTATCAAATCATCATGACTATGGATACACGTACGTAAATTAACTTTGACCACCAACATGCGTGTACAATTACAAAATAATGCTTCTGCAGAACGTTTCGCAGAACAACTCTTAAATATTGGAAATGGAAAAATACCAATTGATGTATCCACAAAATGCATCAAATTCCCACCAGATATTTGTAATCTCACAGAAAGGAAAGAAGTTTTGATTCGACGCGTTTTCCAAAATATCATAAAAAATTATAAGAATCATCAGTGGCTAAGTGAACGAGCAATATTAGCTGCAAAAAACGTGGATGTCCATGCTATTAATATCACCATTCAAAATGAGATACCAGGCGTCACAGCTACATATAAATCAGTAGACAGTGTTATGAATCAAGACGAAGTTGTGCATTATCCCACTGAATTTTGGAATTCGCTCGATTTACCAGGATTGCCACCACACATTTTGAGCTGGAAAATTGGTGTTCCTATTATACTACCCAGAAACATTGATTGATCCACCACGTCTTTGCAATGGAACCAGACATGCAGTAAAAAAAAATGATACCAACAGATATGCCTTTCGAATTCAAACGTTTGCAGTTTCCAATACGACTCGCTTTTGCAATGACCATCAACAAATCGCATGGACAATCGCTACAAGTATGTGGATTGAATTTAGATGTATATATGTAGCCTGCTCACGTGTTGGAAAACCATCTGACTTATTCGCATATGCTACAGATGAAACACCTAAAAACATTGTGTATCCAAATATACTTCAATGAATAGCATTCAATTGAAAACTTGAATTGTCAGACTTTTCACGATAAAACGAATGATCCAAAATAAAAATTGAATATTGTTGATATTAGTATTTCTTCAGATTTACTAAACGGCACAGCAAGGCGTGACGGGTATAGCTAGTTTTTAATAAAATAACAAAAAAAAAGAAATTCGTAAAATTTGACATGTTTTGAAAAAAATCATAGCATACCTGCAGGCGCTGCCTTGCAAGCACATAGGAATGGTACTTAAGATATTTGAGCTTGCACCACGACCTCAGACTGAAAACTGTAGACCCCACAATCAAGAAACATGCCAGCCGATATATAGAACGGCTAGCAAGGCATCGCAACAGGCTGGCGAAAGATGACTTGAAAGGAGACCCTATCAAAACCAATAAACCAATGATCACAAGAACAAGACGAAAGAAGTCCGTGCCAGTTGAGGGCCAAAACAAGCAGATTACAGCTGCATAGACTGGGCTAAGGAATCCATTATAAAATTAATTCTAAAAATAAATGCATTTTTGAACAGCTGTTGACATTAAAGGCCCATACGCAGCATGTAAAAATACCGCACGAAATGTCAAAACTTCATATAAAAAAAATATCCCAAAAAAGGGATTTTTTTTTTATATCAAGTTTTGACATTTCGTGCGGAATTTTTGCATGCTGCGTATGGGCCTAAAAAAAAAAATGAAAAAAAAAATATGGACATTCCTTTTTGACGTTCATAGAATCTCGATAATCGAAGTCACCCCACAAGAGTCGTCCAAATAGTTGAGAAGTTCATAGAATCTCAACCGACTAGAATCCTGCAATTAGTTAAGAAAGGCATCCTTTTCGCATTTCGATCGCAATGTCACTCGACCAGCAAATTTCCAAATAATGAAGTTTGTTTCGGGATTGGAACTAGCTAAGGAACTCGAGCTGCTCGCTGATAGGCAGCACAATACATACCTCGAACAAAAACAAAAAGTTGGCAAAATTTTTTAAAAATATCCCACGACTGATTTTCTAAACAAGCATATGTTTCTTATGATATATAGTGTATACCCTCTTTCAACGGAAGCTTATTTGATTTGTTTTATGTTGCTGGACAACGTACACACAAAGGCACACTCATTCACGCTGATTCACACACACTCCAACACTCACTCACTCGTACATATTTGTTCAGACATACGCATTTGAAATGGCTGACAAGCAAGTTAATGATATCCATAACCATGGAGATCCTGGCACACTTGCATTCACAATCAATGTATGCACTACGACGCGGGTTGTCTGTGTGAGTGTCTGTGGGTGTCTTTGTTGAGGTCTGTTTGCATGTGGTTGTGGCCATGTTTGTATTGTGGAGTGCGTGTGTGTGCGTGTGTCAAGTCACGTATAGTTTTTGAGCACTATTCAAATCAACTGTATGAAAATTACTCTTCATTTCAACATTAGAGCTTAAATCGCTCATATACATACATATATACATAGACTCATTCAAGTAAAATTTCTCTTATACAAATATGGCTGCAATATATAAGCTAAGGTCTTTTCAACTAGGCCCAAATTAGGCGGAACAGAACTTTTATTTAACAATCATTTCGGCACGGCAAGTTTGGAGCTACAAATTGAAAACAAAGTTTTTTTTGGTTTAAAAATGCTGTTCTTTTTTGACCTCGGTAGGATTTAAGCTTTCATCAAAAAAACCACAACTTACATAATTTCCTTAACAGCTGCAATAAAAAAAAATGTAATACAGTCGAGGCGGTGCCCGACAGTGTAATAAATACCCTGTACATTTTTTCTCGAAAAAAGTTTAATTCCTGCATATTCCTTCTAAGAACTTGCCAATTGGAACATTTTTTTTGATGGTGCGAAATTCCGCAAATTTTAACCGATTTTGATGAAAATCGAAATTTAAGTCAAAGAAGTTATTTAAAGTATATGGTGTAAGTTTCAAGGGAATATGTTGAGGGGTTTGAGAGAAAACACGATAAATCAATTGCTGGGGGTGGGGGGCTGCATTGATAAAATTTGGATGTGGATTTGTTCATTAGAGCCACAAAATTGGTGATTCTATGTCACTTGTTACCATAATTACGTAGTGTCAAATATTGACGCAGTTTATTGGCAAGGGGAGCTGAAACTCTGCTATGGGGAACGGGGAATTGACATGATTCAACAAACATCATCTTCTCAGGAAGCATACAGACGGACAGACAGACGTACATGGCTCAATCGCTACCCGAGGTTATGATAAGCATTTTGGTATAAAGGACTTGGGGACTGCCACGCCTCCATCTGTTCGTTACATACATTCCACAAATCTAGTATACCCTTTGTACCTGTAGGCACAGGGTATAATGAGTTTTTCAGTAATGGCATTACGGAAAATCCAAACTTTAAGGCGGCGCCCTAGGATAGGCAACACTTTTTTATACGTTGCAAAACGTTGAGCGCGAAATCAAAATGTTAGCTTGGGGGCGCCATTTTGTAGCCAGACTGCAACTTGTAGCATGTTGCAATATTATTTACATATATTGCAGTTTAAATACGTATTTATGTAAATATAAGGTTCAAAATAAACGAAGCGGGTGACTTTTGCAGTCGATTTTCTGGGTTTTTTGATAGCCTCTTGCCTAGCTTAAGTTCAAATGGTAGACTTCTGGACCTTTGTCATAGAAAGTATCCAACACCGCTGTGACTCAACTGCTTCGAAGATCTGAGCAGTCTGACAAATCTTTTTTCCTTTATTCAAATTTTCAAATAGCCGGATTCACATATGTTGACCCATTGTGTATGTAAAAAGATAATTTTAATCAAAAGTTGAAAAAATGTAAAAGTTGTTTGAGTTTGACGTTAATTTTTTTTACTATATAAGCTGGCTAAGTGATTTGTGCGGCGGCCGTCAGTGATTTTTGTGTCCCTCTCCACACTGGAGCCCTGAAACTTTAAAAGTGCGACCCCTTTTGCCTACGCCCTTTGCAGCTACTTGTAGTATGCCGCGATTGTTGCTGTTGTTAATTAACTGAAATGACATTTATTAACTTACTTAACGCGTTACATATGTATATATGTATGTGCATCGTTAATACATACATACATACAAAGTAAAAGCGTATATACTATATAAACATGTGTGTGTTGTCCTCGCAGCTTCAACTAATAAAAACAAAAGTTGAAAATATTTGAGTCAGTCGCTGCATAGGTCGACAATTGAATACACTGAAAAAAAAGCTTTTTACAAAAAAAAAAAAAATATTTACCTATAAATACCAAATATTGCAAAGTATATTTGAGCATTAGAGGCGCATTCAGGTTGAATAGCCTAAGGGGAAGAGGACTAGGGGATTGTTTTGGGCTAAAGTTAACATTTTGTTGCTTATGGGGCTCACATAAGTGTGCAAAAAAAATTTGTTAGCAATAAACATTGAGCCTATTGAGCTGTAAAAGTATACGAGCTGAATGGGGAACCACGACAGTGAAAAAAGAGGCGCACAGAGGCACGCCGCAAGGCGGAATATGATCGTCCTTTTTGTGGAACCTAGTGGTAAACGACATTCTACATAGTTTTAAACGGAAGGCCCCAAAGATAACTGCCTATGCGGGTGACATAGCCAAAATTATCGTGGCAAATGTCCTGTGACACTTAGCGCGGTCATGGACATTACGCTCAAGGAAATACTGACGTGGGCCACGGAAGCCGGACTCAGTATCAAGGCGGACAAGACGGACCTAATTCTCTTGACCAAGAGATGCATGGTACCGCCATCGATAAACGGCACTCAAGCCCAAATGTACTGGACAGCAAGCTCAGCTGGAAACCCATTGTTGAAGAAAAGGTGAAGAAAGCCACAAATGCACTTTATGCATCGCAGAAGATGCTAAGTAGCACGTGGGGTCTATCACCAAGACTAATGCATTGGATCTTCATCTCAGTAGTGCGGCCAGTGCTACTCTACGGAGTGCTGGTAAGGTGGAGAGTAGTGTTGGAGAAAACATCGATGATCGAAGTTTAAAATCTCTATATATCAGTGTTGGCTGGAGAAACATCTCTGTTGGTTGGAGTAGACCTTAAAGCCCCCGTTATGCACATCAATGCACGTCGTTGCGTCTTTTCCATTAATCGTAGGTATGTGGTTTTCTCTGTGGCTCTCCACTAGTGCTGGAGAAAACATCGATAATCGAAGTTTGTAATCTCTATACATCGATGTTGGCCAACAGAGATGATTCTCCAGCACTTCTGCACTCATCAAATGGGTGTTTAGCAGTGCTGGAGAAAACATCGATGATCGAAGTTTAAAATCTCTATATATCAGTGTTGGCTGGAGAAACATCTCTGTTGGCATGGAAAAGACGCAACGACGTGCATTGATGTGCATAACGAGGGCTTTAAGGTCTACTCCAACCACGGCCCAAGAAGCAATACTTGGAGTACACCCCCTCGACATTCAGGCCAAACTACTGGCGCAGAAGACAGCGCAACGTCTTTGCGCAGCAGAGAATAAGGCCCTTGCGAACAGCAAAGTTGAAGCGGTGACATTCAATAGCATGGACTATATGACCCCAGTAGGCAACTTCTCCAGAACGCTCACTCTAATGGGACCAGAGGATGTATGGACCAACAAGCGACACAAATTTTCACGGACGGATCCAAAATGGAGTTCGGTTTCGGGTCCGCAATATACTGTATAGACCCACCCACGGAGGCGTCTTATAAGTTGCCAGACCACTGCAGCATCTTCCGGTCGGAGGTATTCGCCATAAAGAGGACTGCAGAATTAGCGCTCACCCTAGAGCAGAACCGAATAAATATCTTTGTTGACAGCAAAGCGGTATCAAATCCATGCAAGCATTCAGTATCAACTCCAAAAGTGTACTGGCAAGCAGGGACGCATTAGATGCACTAAACACCCAGAAGGAGGTGTGCATCTTCTGGGTTCCCAGCCACCAGGGCATTGATGGAAACGAAATAGCTGACAGGCTCGCAAAGGAAGAAGCCGGATCGAGTCAACCGTCACTTGAGAATCTGAAGATTCCTCTAAGGACGATTAACCACAGATCAGAAGAAAAACGCTGCAGTCAGATCTGATAGACCAACACCAACTGCAGTGCGACTCGCATAATGTGCAAGAAAATAAACAGCAAACTAGCCCAGTATATTCTGGAACTCCCAAGAAGAGATTGCAGACTTATGGTGGGCATACTCACTGGTCATTGCTTGACAGCAACTCACGCTAGGAAGCTAGGCATTACCAACAATGATGAATGCAGGAAATGTAGGGAGACAGATGTCAAAGAGATTTTGGAGCACATTTGCCGCAAGTAAGGACATGAGTAACCCTAACAACGAGGCAAAAGTGTAAATATACCCGACTGAGTGTGAAATAATAGAACTTGAAACTTAGTTCTAGGGCCTAGAATCTAGGCGAAAGAATGCATTCTGAAGTTTTAATGTTTTCCATAAGAGTTTGATGAGCTTTGCAGTTAGATATCAACATAGTAAGGCTCTTCGGCTTAGGGTATATGAAGTAGGGACAGATAGACGTGCCGCTCTAAAAAACTTATGCCTCGTACTGCCATATACATTAACTTTACATAACGTTAATACCCCGCGATCGTTTACTGAGTACAGTGTATAAAAAAGTGTGTACATAATCGCATAAAAGAAAAAAAAAACAGTTTTAATTGACAGACGGCAAAGTTGACCTGACCTCTGGCGACCGTCACCCACACACAACGACATGAGTTAAGTGCATTTTTTAATACATATTTCAGTCGCAAATGCAATTACATAACTATACATAACATAAATATATAGCGCACACATATGTACACACATATAAGAAAGTGAAAAAAAAAATATATAATAATTTTAAATGGAATAAACATTTTCTGAGTAGATTTTAAAATATAAGCATTTTATATGAAACTAAATTAAAAGCATTTAGCGAACTAGGACAGTTTTGTAAAGGGTGTTTTTTTTAGAGCTATATAAGTTAAAATCATAAAAAAACAAGGAAATATATTTTTAATATCAATGAAACGGGCTTTATTGGATAGAAAATTTTATGACATTAATGTTTAAATATGATTTCGGACATGTGGCCGCTACGGCTGGCTGGAACACCAATTTTCAAAAACTTTCCGCAGCATTTGCGGCCGTATTTCGCCAATAACTTTTCGAATGTTGAATTCCAGCTGTTCAATTGTCGCTGGTTTAACGACGTAGAAAAGTGACAGTAATTTTCTGTGAATGTTATAATGTTTCGACAAAAGCTTGCTTATTTACACACCCATTCAACCAAAAATGAGCTTCATCGGAGAACAAAATTTTGAATAAGTTTAACGAACGGAACCATTATTTTGATAAAAAATTTCAACAATTTGCAAGCGTTGCTTTGGTGTTAGTGTACACATAATGAAATGTCAAACCAAACCTAACAAAAAGCAACTATCAGCTATTGTGTGGGTTGTCAGATAAAGCAGTGTTGCCAACTCAAAGTTGTGAACCTCTAAAAAAAACACGCTGTATATATGACAATCAGGTTAGCAACCACGATTTCTTCTTAGGGGGGGTTTTTTACTTTGTAGTGTATCAGAACAACAGTTAACAGCTATTATAGGGTGGGCCATCTGTAGGTTTGCTTGTTTATTGCACATTATTTGTATATTTTTCAACAAAATTGGGGAAATGTAGATAACAAATGCAAGTATGAAAAATAATATCGCTCACCGCGGCTGGCTCCCTGTCGTCGTCGACCTTCCAGTGATTTCCGCTCGAACACCTTCTTGGCTGGAGCACTATCATCCATTCGTGCAACATGACCCAACCAGCGCAGACGTTGTAATTGTATGCGCCGAACTAGATCAGTGTCGCCGTATAGCTTAGACAGCTCGTGGTTCATTCGAATACGAAAATCACCTTCTGAGGATTTTTCTCTCGAAAGCCCCTAAAATTGCCTTATCGGATAAAAACAATGTCCATGCTTCAGCATAAAGAAGCACGGGTATGATGAGGGATTTGTAGAGGGTTATTTTCGTGTGTCGAGAGAGGGCTTTACTCTTGAGTTTCTTACTTAGCCCAAAGTAACACCGGTTAGCAAGATTAATCCGTCGACGTATTTCCATGCTGACGTCATTTTTTATGTCGTTAATACTGGTACACTACCTGGCTCTATATGCCCGTATACAAACATCGACACATTTTTGATGACTTTTCACAGTAAAACGGCTCCAATGGCTGCAATTTTGGCCCGAAAGTTGTTTTGAAGTTTACAAATTTTTGCTGGTTTATTGGCAAACACTTTGCCTTTAAAAAAATACCTCTTAAAAATTGAGGCAACTCAATAATGCGATTGTGCCACGAATTGTATTGCATATAGCGCCATCATGCTGAAACCATAGCTCGTTCGCATCCATACCATCAATCAAGGGTTATCATGGCTTTGTAGCGATCGAAGTTGATGTTAACCGCCTGGCCGGCCCCATTTTCACAGAAGTACGGCCCAATGATGCTGCCTGCCCATAATCCGCACCAAACAGATTTTTTTCGTGAATAAAGTGAATTCTCGTGATACTTCCTGGGATTTGCAGCTCCCCGTATGCGGCAGTTTTGCTTGTTGACGTAACGCTAAGGATGATTTTTGACGGAAACTGATCGGGCTGTTCTCCGATCCATTGAACGAATAAGTGACGCTGATAATGGTCTGTGGGCTTCAATTCTTGCGTCATTTGAATCTTGTAAGCATGTAAATGCAGATCCGCAAGAAAAGTGATCCTAGCAAGGTATAATTCTTGCGAACGTTGGTGTACTACCCCTGAACCAGTAGACTCTAACCGATCAATAATTTTCTTCATTTCGTTAGGCCCGAAACTGTGCGCAATGCACGAAATATTTTATTCACAGAACGACCATTTTCAAAGCCTGTAGCACTTTAACGCGTTGTTCAGTTGTTAAACGTATTAAGTAGTTTTTAACTTGAAATATGTCGAAGAGCATTCACTTTGGACGGTATATTCCGAATTATGAGTGTTTAACAACCAAGCCAACAGCTGAACCACCCTATATATTCATAGAAAGAGACATATATCGAAGAGCATCCACTTTGGACGGATATGGTCCAAATCATGAGTGTTTATCAACCAATCAACAGCTGGACCACCCTATATATTCATAGAGAGAGACATATATGAATGGTTCACAAGCCAAATCGATTAGCTCCATAACACAAAAAGTTGAAAAAATTAGAAATAAATTAATTATTATTCAGTATCTTTTATCTTTTATTTGTCATTTTGTCTTTTAATGGTGTAAATTTTTATTTTTGGAGGTTATTATTATGTAAATTTGGCATCTATCAAGGGATCATTCATAAACTACGTGACGCTCCATGAGGTGAGGGGGGGGTCTGGCGAAGCGTCACGATCATATGGCAAATCTTCAAAAATATTCCGTCAGTGTGTCACAAGGGGGAGGTGGGGGGCCTATTTTGACGAAAATCAGCGTCACGTAGTTTATGGATGATTCCCAAGTTTTTTTAAATTTGGCAAAATTCAAAAAGTGTAGTTAATCGTTTTGGCAGTTGAGCCATTCATATATCAAAGATCATCCACTTTGGACGGATATGTTCCGAATTATGAATAAGCAAACCAACAGCTGAACCACCCTATATATTCATAGTGAGAGACATATGTATATCAAAGGCCTGAGCTGCAGCAATCCGGACCCAAAAACCCGACGTGAATCTGCCACTCGTATAGGTTATCTGAAAGTCGTTCGCCTAATTTTCTCAAAATTTTTATTTAAACAAAATTTTGGTCGTTTAAAGTCGACTTTGGAAAGAACTAACTAACTAGAATTTTCAACCTCAAACTGATATGATATCTAAGTCCATCTAGCTTTGGGACAAAAATCAGTTAAGAACAATTTCTTATCAATTAATTGTGTTTGCCAGAAAGCTCTTTTGATGGTTTTTCTTAATGCACGACATTAATTGGATCCTGTTCATGACTCGCGATCGGCTGTTGGTCGGAGTGATCCCCACGACTTTCGCTTCCTTGGTTTATCGAATTGCTTTCTTTTTTATCGCCAGCGAAAATACGTTGCAAAAACGCAATTTTTTATGTCTGATCAGCTGCATACTATATGCCTCGATTGCAGTTGATACGGAACCCAATTTTCTTGTTTTTCAAAGATTTTGTTCAATGTGTTGAGTCACTTCTAATACAAGTCCAAGTTCTTTTTGCTTTCAGGACGAATTTTTTAACAATTTTATTTTGTTTGCCGTGCCACTGCGTTTTTTTGACTACCACATCAAACCGACGGTTTTTAAACCGAATTTCCGCGCGAAATTTTTCGAACTGCGTATATGCCTTAAGACGGACAACCATTTAAAAAGGCTTCTCATTAAATTATTCGTCTTTTTGGCTAAAATTAAAAGCCACTCCGTAACTTTTAACATTTTCAGTAAATCGCTTGATGTTATTTGTATTACTTTCAAATTATTAAAATTCACTACAAAAATGGTGAAAATCTTCCACCGAAAAATCATCTTGTCTGATGAGACCCATTTCCACCTCGGTGGCTACGTCAACAAGCAAAATTGTCGCATCTGGGGCTCGGAAAACCCAAGAGTTATTGTGGAGAAGCCTCTCCATCCTGAACGTGTGACAGTTTGGTGCGGTTTATGGTCCGGCGGGGTCATTGGACCTATCGAGGACATAGGGCAACCACTTTGCGATTTGGTTATGGCAAATTTTATGAAAAGGATATGGTCCTGTAGGCGTGGTCGTGGTGGCCATTTGGCTGATGTTGTTCTTCATTATTAACGGCATACCTTCCTCTTTATTATGAAATCAACATCCGATCATTTATCTCAAAAAATGGCATTTTTCTTTGAATACCAAAATAACACCTCTTATTAGAAAAACCCTATAGTATGTAACTACTTAGAAATAGAAAATATATCTGTGGACGTTACACTCTTAACTTACTATCACGTGAGTAGTGCTGGAGAAAACATCGACGATCGAAGCTTAAACGCTATATGTATCGATGTTGGCCAACAGAGATGTTTCTCCAGTACTACTAAAGCACCCATTTGATGAGTGCAGAAGTGCTGAAGAAACATCTCTGTTAGCCGACATCGATATAAAGAGATTTTAAACTTCGATAAATATCGATTATAATCGATGTTTTCTCCAGCAATACTCGTGAGTGTATAATTGCAGCAGATATTGTTTGAATTAGCGCTCTAAAACTATTTTGAATATTTAAAACGTTTTTAATATTTATCTTAAGACATATATGTAGTTACCAAAAATTAAACAAATTACAAAAAATAAATTTTAAAAATGCTTTGTATACTAAGGCTCATTCTCAGTACCCGCGACGCGTCCTTCAGCTGTTTGAAATATTTCCAATTTCGATTTTAAAGAAACTTCCTCAATAGTTGTAAAAGCCATGCCTTCCAAGCGGAGTGAAATTCACTGGAGCTCTCAATCCACCGCATTGAATTATATTTTTTTTGCCTAGAATGGTAAATCTTAAGCCAACCTCAAAGTCTGCAGCAGTGGAGCATCCAATGTGTGACCCAATCATGGAATGTGCTGAAGTGCTTTATACGGAGCATGTCAACAACGTCTTATAAACCTTCCTCGCCACAAGGTTGTTTGATCCATATGCCACGGACACAAAGCATTAAGACTGCACCAAATCATAAACTGCCTCCGTTTCTTAGTAAAGAGAGAGTAGTCGTCCTCGCCAGCAACAACTCAACTAAACATTGCACCGATTAAGGAAGTTCATACTTTATAGAGTATTTCACGGTAATCATTTCAAGCCAGCTGCTTTTAGTAACCGTAGACATCTCAGGGTTTTGGCCTTAGATCTATTCATGATAACAAAGAAAAGAAACAAAAATTAATTTTAAAATCCAAAGTTTTGACTTTCATGAAAAAATGAAATCGGAATATATTCTTTAATGAGATACCTACGACATTAAATGTCATGTCTACATAAATTCTTTACTTATTTTTGCCCATACAAATTTAAGCTGCATCATAAATCTTTTTCAAGTCGCCAAAAAACCGTCCAAGTCGCACATTTTACTTTCAAACGTATTTCCATCCAAAATGCATCTCTCTATGAGCTAAAGATATCTGAGCGTAAAGTTTTGTGATACCCATTGTGGTAAAGGGGATTTCGGACAGACCACCAAAAATATATTTCCATTTTTCCATATTTCGATTTTGTAAAAACATTTTTTTACCGCAGTTCGCGCGGAATGACAAAACTTCATATACAAAAAAAAAAATCCCATTTGGGATATCCCTTTTGGGATTTTTTTTTATATGAAGTTTTGTCATTCCGTGCGAAATTTTTCGAGCTGCGTATGGGCCTTAAGATGTAACAGGAATATCATAAACCCAAATCTAGAGTAAACAACCTCGTTCGATGTGATAAATAATTTAGTAAAACGGTCTACAGATTATATACAAATCTTTGTACGAAATGTTGGGTTATTTTGACACTCTAATAACACTTTCAAGTGAACCATAAAAAATTAAATAATTTTTTTTTTTAGCAAAAAATTTCACACTTTTTTTTACTTTTTTTTTCTCAATATTTCACTTTTCACTTATTTTAAATATTTTACTCACCAAAAAAAATTTTTTACATTCTTGCTGGAGCTGTACAAACAAACTGAAAACAAACAATAATTATTCTACTAGGTAACAAATAAGAGTCCAGATTGAAATTTCTAAGGCTACTTGGTTTATAGAGTAGTATGAATTATACAGGTCTACAAATACCGGGGTCATGTCAGTTGATAGAGAGCTAAGCGTCATTTCCGAAGTAATTTGCTTCAGGATTTGGAGATATTTGAGGTTATGTAACCGAAAAACGGCGTTTTTTCCTACTTTTGAGGTTATGTACAGGGTGCAAAAAAAAAAAGCGCTGCGCTACGTTCAGCACTTTAGCGCCCCCTGCCTTTCAATATGTTTATAGATTGGCGTTGCGCTTGCATATTTTTCAATGCATAGAAAGACTTTAAAGCGTTATAACGTGGAAACTATTAGAGATACTGACATGTTTCAAAAACCAGACTTGTGTACTTTTTTGAGATGTACAATTTTTTGATACACACTAAAAACAAAAAAGGGCAAGAAGGTGGGTAAAAATACGAAAAACTGCTTTGTAGTAACTTTGGCGCCCTCTGCCGCCTAAAATATGAACTTCTGGGCATAACTTCCAGTACAAATACAATTTTAAATTAAATTTAAAATATGTTTTGCCTTGGAAGTTTGTATGTACGACATATAGAATTGGAGATAAATGGGCCGACACAATCACCATTGTGGTTTTAGACTTTTTGGATGGTCCTTAATACAATAAGCAGGGCCGTAGAGAGAAAGTCCGGGCCCGGAGGAAAAATGTACCGGCCCCTCTATTACACATTTAGCTTGAATCAAGTCAATACGACAGTAATTACAACGCCTCTGAGGGGGGAATCCCCCCCCTTGCCACACCCCTCTCGTCAGGCCTGAAAATAAGCAAGAGAAAGTCCAGCAATCAATTTTTTCCTGTTCAATCCCTTTTTTTGTCTATTTTTACTGTACTATATGAATAATTTTTACGCAGTGCTCAAGTGAAAAAAATGGCGGATCAAAGTTTCAAGAATATATTTATACCCTGTACCTATAGGTACAAAGGGTATACTAGATTTGTGCAATGTATGTAACGGCAAGAAGGAGGCGTGGCAGACCCCAAGTCCTTTATACCAAAATGCTTATCATAACCTCGGGTAGCGATTGAGCCATGTCCGTCTGTCCGTCCGTCCGTCTGTCCGTCTGTATGAACACCTAGATCTCGGAGACTATAAGAGCTAGAGATACGAAACTTTACCAGCTGATGCGCAAATTTCCTCAGAAGATCAAGTTTGTTGAATCATGTCAATATCTTTCCCCGTTCCCCCGTAGCAGAGTTTCGCGGTTTTTAGCTAAACCGTTTAATATTTTAATCTGAAACTTAACAGAGCGATGCGTTGTGGTTACATGCATCTGTGTGTCAAAAATAAACAAAATCGGACAATTACAACAAAAGTTATAGTCTAAAATGTAAAAATTTCACCTCCACTTGCCTATAAACTGCGTCAATATTTGACTCTACGTAATAATAGTAACAAATGACCTAGAACCACCAATTTTGGTAAGCTGATTCATGTGCCTCTAATGAACAAATCCACATCCAAATTTTATCAATGCAGCCCCCCCCCCACCCCCCGCAATCGATTTACCGTGTTTTCTCCCACACCCTGCAACATATCCCCTTGAAACTTACCCCATATACTATATATATATATATATATATTCATCAAAAACTGTTAAAATTTGCGGAACTTATAGGTATCAATATCGTTTTGCACCAACAAAAAAATGTTCCAATTGGAAATTCTTAGTAAGAATATGCAGGAATAAATCTTTTTTTGAGAAAAAAAGGTACAGGGTATTACACTGTCGGGCACCGCCTCGACTGTATTACATTTTTTTTATTATCAAATTGACTTGAAACTTGGATTAAAGAAAAGTGCGGAGACCTATGGAAAAAAAGCGCATCGATAATAAGCTTAAATACTTAGTTAGTGTTGGGCTCTGTAAAGCGTGCAGCAGGCGGAGCCCCCCAGTAATATGAAAAAAAAAGGAATTTTAAATGCAAAATTTCAAAAATATATTACAGTATTCGTTGCAAATTAAGGAAAGTAAGGGTATAACATAGTCGACTTTAATCGGTTTTTAGTATGATATCATTTTATACAGCTTAACTTTGTGCCAAAATTGTAATTGTCAGTTCAACTGAAAGTTTTTATAACGATATAATAATATTGGATAATTGGACAGCTGATGCTGCTAACTGTAACTGTAACTGTAGCTCAATCAGCTGTGACAACCGTAACAACAGCACAGTAGGCCTTTTTTACAGTTAAAGTAGTTTTAGTTGTTGTATTAACTTTTATTTAATGCAATTATTATAAAATGTTGTCAGCTTAAGCTAATAAGGGAAACTGACTTTCCTACCTGTAGTAAATATTGTATACATTACAACATAACTTATAGCTATAGCATTTACAATTCAAGAACGGCTAGACAGATTTTAATGTATACTTTGAAATCGTGGATTTAATTTTTACACATAGCAAGATTTAGCCGCAAAAGCGTGAAAATCGTGAAAACCCAGAATTTCTTAAGTTCTTATTTAATTCTATTCAATATTATTTTGTAGCAGAGCAATTCAACAAATCGTTTTCACACACAATTCGAACTTGAACATTAAGGGCTATACGCAGTTCGAAAAATTTCGCGCGGAATGACAAAACTTTATATAAAAAAAACCCCCTTTAACTTCAAAAGTGTGCATTTAATTTCTAGCCAGACTGTAAGTTGAAATTTTAAAGAACAGCAAAAACCTTTGTTCGAAAATGAAATCGATATAAAAATGTAATCATATCTATGTTTATTCAAATAAAATTATCCTTAGGCCATCAATTAATTAATTTTATTAAAATGATTAATTAAATTGTATTTTTATGTTAATTAAAACAAAAACAAAAAACAACTCACAGCATACAGCACACTCAAAACGCTCAAAAACTTTCAAACTGTTGCACATAACTCACTCACTCACTCACTCAACGCTGACGCAGCCCTGACGCTAGATGGCGCCACACTCATGCTCAGACACATTTGAGCGCAATGCAGCGCGCTGCCTGCTTTGAGCATTTTGTGGCATTTTTGAGCGCTTTTGGGTTGGCAGCAGGCAAAGCAGCGAGCACAGAGTTTGTTTTGTCGCGTCTGTCGTTTCGAAACGTTTGTTGTGCGCTGCGTTGCGCGTCGTCGCCGACGTTTGTTTGTTACGTGCCGTTCGTTCGCTAACGAAGACACACCGCAAAGCAGAGCTCGGAAAAACGTTTTGTATGTTTTGTGTGTTGCTTTGTGTTTTTGTTGTGCGCGTTGATCGAGTTCTCTTTCGGTAAGCGTCTTTAGCGGTCTTCTGTTTTGCGCGCGCTACGATCTTAACTAAATTTTATTTAATAAAGCATGTTTTTTTTTTTGAAAATTTTTTTTTCCTTTGCTTGTGTTATTTTTTTTTGGTCAAATATTGTTGGCACGAACCAAACAAATACACAGCAATAAAGTGCAGCAAAAAGTGCGCCAATAAAATGTGAATGAGAATGCAAAGAATTGAAAAAATATTGTGTAAACTACATATCTTTTAAGTTGTAATTTAAAGTTTTGCTTTTGTGCTGCTACTTCTACTCTTTTATACATTTTATTTGGACTAGTTTTTGGCCAAGGCGTGTGTGTGTGTGTGTTTGTGTGAGTGAGCCAGCCATAAATGAGTAAGCGTTCAAAAAGCAGCAACAAAAAGAATTGCATGTGAGAAAAAGCCAAAACGAGTTCTTGCAACTAGTCGCAGTCGGCGTTGCCGCTGACGCAAAAGGGTTTGACAAGCGCACAACAACAACAACAAAAGCATTCCTTTATAGTTGTTGCTGTCAAGTTAAGGTTTTGAGTGTTTTGTTCTTTTCTTCATATTTCTGAGCGTGTACGCTGCTGCCACTGCGCGTTTGACTCAACTATGCGCTCTTCTCTTGCTGCTGCTTGCTCACTTTATGCGCGCTCTCTTTGGCTTGCTTACTCACGTTTTTTGTGTTTTACCTGTGTTTTGTTGTTGTAGGCGAATGGCAGCACAAAGCATTAGTGGACAATAAACAACAAAAAAAAAAAAAAAGAAAAACAAAAATGACGTTAGCGTTTATTTAATATTGTTCAATATGAGTTCAGCACTGTTCCGGATTTCCATGCATTTTGCAAAAGTTTTAAAATGTTGCAACAATATTTTTGAAGTTGGTACAAAACGACTTTGTCTAGAACGTTTTAAATCGCAACGAAAACGTTTTTTTCTTTTTAAACGTTGCCATGGATATTGCCTTAAATATAAATATAATTTTTTTAATAGATCTGTATTGCATATAGAAACAAAATTTTAGATACGTTTTTGAAAGTCAAAACGTTGCAATAACGAGCATTGCTATTATGTGTGTGAAGTTACTGATTTCAAATTCGAAACAAATTTTTAACGTATTTGCTACAACTTAGAGTTTTTTCTTTGCTGCAATTTATTTCTATTGTCTAGCTTAAAGAACAGATTTTTGTAGATAGGTTTTGAAAAACTCAAACAATGCAATAACGAGTTCCAAGTTCCGAGAATACCAAGTTAGTTAAAACTGATTTTGAAACAAATCTTTGTTGTATTTACTAGGCCTTGCGTCTCTGGCTTTAAACTTACATTGCCAACTAGAATTAATTCCAAATTGCCATTGTATAAATAAATAACTATAATTCAATAACAATTGGAATTCGAATTTAGAACAGCTGTCTTTGTTTACAGCTGCACTGGATTCCAATTCGGTAGTTTCATTTAACTTTGGATAAATATTTTACCAAGCTGCTAAAATTACAAACTGCATTGTTGAGTACTTTAATGCCTATGTTATATAGATTAAAAAAAAAACAACTATGTATTCAGCATACCTTCCAAATTGTGGTATATTTTGCAATTCCACAAATACTCACAGTTTTTAAATACTTTATAGAATCCAAATATGTGTGCAAGAAATCTTAATTCAAAAGCATGCAATCCATTTTATGCCACATGCCTTAATCGCAACTAAAATTCGATACAATGTATCATAATTATTTCACATTCCAAGCCTTTTTTATAACTAATAAGTCTAATCAAGCAGATAATAATATGAATAGTATATTTTTGGATAAGTCTTCTTCCTTGCACTAAAATGCTTTAATTTTGAATCCTAATAAGTTTGCTAGGCATCAAATTCGAAAACTATAAGCTATTTAATGCCATATATGTATTTTAATTGCAACTATTTGGAAATTATTTTATATTCAAAATACAGTGTGTTTGTCAACTATATATTTTTTTCTTTATTATAAAGTAGAAAGCATTCCATTTGGGATTTTTTTTATATGAAGTTTTGTCATTCCGCGCGAAATTTTTCGAACTGCGTATACCACTTTAGAATAAACTTTGCGTATAAGCCTTAAATTATAAAAGGTTTTTAGTCAGCGTAACATAGGCCTTCAGGCTGTTGTCTACTATATAGATAATTCGATATACAGATTTTTCTTAAAAATTCGTTGTTGTGTAGTTTTCAACTTACGACTGTATTAAAAGATATTTTTTGAAGCAGAGTAAAGCTATCGAATCGCAACTGAAGTTCAAAAAAAAAAAAAAACAAATATACCCATTTATTATTTGGCACTCATTATTTCACATGGCAAAATTTTTAAAGCCATTTTTAGGTGCTATAAATTTGCTTGCAACTAAAACTAAGGCACAACAGTTCATTTGTTTTGCTCTATATTTAAATTCGGAGCATGCCTGTTATACCAAATTCTTACAAAAGGTACAAAAATGCTTTACTTTTGCATCTGAAAAGGTTTGGCTATGTATTTAGATTCTAATACGAAAACGAAGTCCGAAACATGCTGGTTATATGAAATAGTTATACGCCGTTCATAATTTATTTCGTTTACTGTAAGATGGTACTTTTAAACTTTTCCGTATCTTGTATTTTTGCTCATAACTGATAACTGGAATACTCTGCATTCTTAGCGCTAAAATGCATAAAATCTTGGGAATTAAAACCCTGAACCCCAAACTATTTTCATATTGTAATGCGCCTTTTACTTTTTATTTCGGCTGCGAAAGTGGATTATACTTAAAGGCCCATACGCAGCATGCAAAAATTCTGCACGAAATGTCAAAACTTCATATAAAAAAAAAATATTCCAAAAAAGGGATATTTTTTTTTTATTATGATGTTTTGTCATTCCGCGCGAAATTTTTCGAGCTGTGTAAACCCCTAAAGTAAAAATAAGTTTGTTTCCAAATCGAAATTTTTATATAAAAACAAAATCGATTTGAAAAGTTTTGCGCTAAGTCGATTTGCGGCACAAGCCTTTTTAACATATTTTTCAACTCTTTGCCTTTACGCCCTGTTTAACATATTTTGTATACTTACTCTTTCGCTCACGCACACAAACATATTCTGCTCTCTTGCAGCCAAAATGACAGCCGTCAAAAGTGCAGCAAACATTTTTAGCAACATTTAAAATAATAATAATTATAATAAAAACAAATAAAAAAATTGACAAAAAAGTTGATAAAAAAGTTGACCACAAGTGAGAGAAAAAAGGAAAGAAAGGCATTAAGAGGCAGTGCAAAAGCAAATAACTACAACAACCAAAACAACAACAACGAGTTCTTGGAACAGTCACTGGCTGCTGTCCGGAATGAAGGGCAGGCAGCGGCGATCGTTGCCGTCGTCGCTGCGGCAGCGCACTATAGCAACAAAAACAACTGCAGCAGCATGGCTTAAAATGCCAACGTTGACGTCGACGTCGCTGCCGACGCTGCTGCTGCTGTTGCTCAGCATCGGCGCAAACAACTTTGACAGCTGCTTCTGCTACGCGGGTAAGTTCTATGCCTCTCTTTTTCTTTCTTTTAGTTTTATTTTCGTTGCTTTTTGTTTTATCTTTTGCTTTTGGCTCGAATAAAACAAGTACACACACACACACACACTCAAACACAAACACAAACAGCCGTGGGAATTTCGTGTGCAAGCGAAAAAAAAAAAACAATCAAAAATGGTAGCAGAAGATACTAAGTAGCAGCATTTTGTATCTTTCGATTTAGTAGCATGTTTATAGTTATGAATATTTCTGGAGCTTGATAACACTGAGCAACAATTTTGGAACAATGTTCTAGGCGCGAAATAATGCTTATTCTAGATGATATTGTTAGTTGAAACTCTTTTAAACGAGACCACTTTCGATTTAGTAGCAAGTTTTTAATTTTGCAAAATTCTTCAATTTTATAAGGCTGTGCCACAGTTTTGGTATCATGTTCTAGGCGCAAAATAATGCTTATTCTAGATAATATTGCTATTTGGGGGAGTTCTTTCAAGTTTGGTCGAGAAAATCGATTTTTTTTTTTGTGTATGAAAGGAATTTTTGATGCTATCGATATTTATAGAAATAGAGCGTCTTGTACGCACCAAAGTCGCACGCGCTGAGGGACATTCTAAAAACTTTAAACGCGTTTTTCTTGGAACCATGTTTTTCAATCGCATTTCAAGCATAGCTCTTGATCTATTGTTCCGATTCCCTTCATTTAAACCATACTTGAAAGGATATAATTTGTTGTATGCCTTATACTAACAATATATATAAAAAAGTGTTAAAATTTTATTTTTAAGCAAGGTCAAATCACAAATAAAGTTAAAAAAAAATTAATTTTTCGAACGATGACATTTTAGTTAATTTTTCGTCAAAACTCATTCGGATTTAGTATAATGCATAAAGAATTTCATTAACTTCTATTAACAAAAAACATTTTTCATTTCGGTTCACTACAAGAGGCTGGGTAACTGAAATGCGGGAACGATATTCTGCACGCAGAGGCAGACAAGAGCCGCCATTTATCAGCCAACATTTTGAATTTTGTCGAGAAAAAAATTTCCAATTATTGTACAATAAAAATCGCATTTAACCATAAAAACAGGAAGTTTGTATGACTTTTCAATCATGCCAAAAATAACTCCCAAACTTGGCCTTTTTTTCGGCCAAATTTTAAAGAACCATTCCTTAAATCTCTTTTAAACAAGACCACTTTCGATTTGGTAGCAAGTTTTTAATTTTGCAAAATTCTTGAACTTGATAAGGCTGTGCCAAAGTTTTGGAATCATGTTCTAGACGCGAAATAATGCTAATTTTAGATAATATTGATATTTAAATCTTTTTCGAAAGAGGTCTTTTACGATTTGGTAGCAAGCAATAATTTTGGAACAATGTTTTAGGGGCGCCAGAATTTTAGTTCTATTCCATTTGTAACGATACATAGTTCATTAGCATTACTTACTTACTTACTGTAGTCCTCTGCTCCTTGTGGAGCATAGGGCCTTCACTAACATAGGAAAAAAGAAAAGAAGAAAAACTCACACTCACTCAGAAACGGAATCATCCCTACTCAGCGATCTTAGATCGTATCAAAAAATTCTTGGCATAGTCGCATTTTCAAGTTGCGGGATGCACTTTTTATGTCACATTTCTGATGATTTCTCGAGCACATTGTTTGGGCTCCGCATATTTTGAATTCATTACCATAGCGCAACAGTTTTTAGTCTGTTTGCCAGCTGCCTTGTATAACTTACACCCACTTAATGTAAAGCATTTATTCTCAAGTTACACAGACCCAATTCTTAGTAACAGCAATGAGTAACTTTCGATCAAGTAACAAATCCAGTTGTAGTTATTTTTCTACACATTGTTTTCTTTTCTTATCAATGTTTACTTTGCAAACTGACCCACTGTCTTGAATACCATGAAAAACGTCGCACAATAAAATCGACAAAACAAACGAAAACGCTCGAAATAAAATTTACACGTGTTTTAGATGCTGTCTGTGTGAGTTCTGCATAATTTAGATGTCTATATATACATATATGTGTGGGACAGTCTAGTCAGTCAAGCTTTAAATTTCGCATATTAAAATGCAAATTGAGCAGCTTTTTTGGGAACTGTAATGGGTGTGTGCCGGAAAACTTTTTTCAAATCTTTTGAGAAGATTTCTTTGAAAGCAATTTCCAACGCACACGTGAACATAACTAATTCGGTGAAGCGGTCTATTAGCTATTTTATTGAAATTCGTTTGTAAGAGATTTCTGGCACAACACCGAGTTGATACATCTGGTAGAGCTTATAAGCTATAGAGAGTGTGCATAATCTCAACAAAATTTTCGAGTTTCTGGCTATTATTATAGTTATACATTTTAATTAAGCTAATGCGTACTATTGCAGGATGGAATATTATATTTGTTTAAATCTTATTTGAATTTGGCGAACTTTGTGATAGATACTTTAGCAATTCTAAACATTTCCTTATGCTCTTTTTAATTGTATGCGATATTATTTAACCTAAAGCTTCAAAAATTTGTTACTTTGGAAAGATTTTAATAACACTAGCTTACAGCAAAATGTATCTTCAACATGTTTTACTCGTTTTCGTAGTAAAATGGCACGCTAAATCCGAAAATGAAGTCCAAAATTTTTTCCTGGAACAGATTTCGAGATATTGCGAAAAAAACAGTTTTCGAAACTAAAAAAAAAGTGTGCCAACTTAAGGTCTTACGCAGTTCGAAAAATTTCGCGCGGAATGACAAAACTTCATATAAAAAAAAGTCCCAAATCGGATATCCCAAATGGGATTTTTTTTTATATGAAGTTTTGTTCTTCCGCGCGAAATATTTCGAGCTGCGTAGACCCTTTTAGAAGCAAATATCCCTGGTTGTACTAAACTGATTTTGATTATTTTTTTCACCAAAGTGTAAATAATTGAATTACATATCGATTATAGTTGGAACATATTTTTGTCAAATTTACGGTTTGGTCGTTATTAATCCATTCACATATGCAATTTTTGCTCATTTGTAGGAAAATTTTAAAAATTTAAAAAAATTGTTTCATACAGTTTTTTTCGTGGCTCGTAAAGTTTGATCGATTACGAAGAAAATGAGTAGTTGTTTATCAAATTCGGAGTAAAAGTATGGAATAAACGGGAATTTTTGTAAAAAGTACAAAAAGTAAATTTTTTCTGAAAACCTAAAGTTTTATATGGATAATTCGTTTGTTTATAAAGATATCGTAACCAAATTTGGCATTCGAAAGTTTTTTAGAGTTCCAAATTTGATCAAAATCGGTTGACTTTTTCATATAGCATCTATAGGACTAATCGGCCAAAATAATGTGTTTTATGCAAAATTCGTTGTGTTTGCTTTGTTTATGAAGATATCGTAACTAAATTTTGTGTTTGGCAGTTTTTTAGAGTTTCCCATCGCTAAGCTAAATTTAATCAAAATCGGTTGACTATATCAGATAGGTAAAAAAAACGTTTTTTCAACGAAATTCGTTGTGTTTTGCATGTTTTTGAAGATATCGTGACCAAATTTGGTGATCCGAAGTTTTTTATAGATCCCAAGCACTGTATCTAATTTGATCAAAAACGGTTGTGTACATCATATACCGCCCATGACCCTATGGGACTGGTCAAAATATATTTTTTTGTGACAAACTCGTTTTGATTCGTTTGTTTCTGAAAATATAAAATCTTTAGAAGTTTTTGAGCAAGATACCGAATTTTGCACCAAACACGTTTTTTTGAACACTCGATCCTGTGGTTGCTATATGAAAAAATCGACCGATTTTGATAAAATTTGCTGTAAAGCTTGAGAAATCAAAAAACCTTTCGAATGCCAAATTTGGTAACGATATCTTTATAAATAAATTAATTATTCATCTAAAACTTTTGGTTTTTCAAACAAATCTACACTTTTTACAAAAATACTTGATATCTCCACATTTTTTCTCCGAGTTTGATAAACAAGCACTCATTTTTTTCGTAATCGATCAAACTTTACGAGCCAAAAAAAATACTGTATGAAATTTTTGTTTCAAATTTTTAAATTTACGTTCGAAATAGAATTTTTTCAAAAATTTGCCAAAAATTACGAAAAATTTCATATGAATGCATAAATAGCGTCCAAACCGTAAATTTTACAAAAATATGTTCCAAGTATAATGGATGGGAAATTCAATTAGCTGCAGTTAAGTAAAATAATTGTCAAATCAGTTTGGTGGAACCAGAGATATTTGCTTTTAAGTAAAGGCACTTTTTTTTTTTTTTTTGCGAAAAATGGGTTTTTCGAAATATCTCAAAATCCGTTCCATGAAACAATTTTTGAACCTCATTTTGTAAACAAGTGTAATCAACTTTGTAGTACAAATTTCTAAACGATCTCAATTTTAAATTATTTCAAGAGCTCTTGAAAAAATTTTCAGTCAAATGGTTTCGTGAATTATTTGCTAAGATATTTTAGAAACAAACTCGTAAACTTGTTAAAATAATTGCCAGAAACCTTAAATGCATTAAGTTCTTATAGAATTGAATTAAAATTGTAGTAATACTCATTAAACTTAAAAAACGTTTAAATATTAACAGTGAACATTTCATTTTCTAATCGTTTTATTTTTCATAATCTGTTTTTGTACACTTAAATTTACTCTGCTCTAACTTTTCAATTTGTAGTTTTCTGACATTTTGTCTGGTTGGGTTTTGTGTCACTTTGTGGCAAAGTTGAGTTGTCATTAAAAGTATTTCAACTTGAAATTTTCTGTTTAGCAGCTACTTAGATCCAGGCCAACCCAAAACCCTTGTCACAAACAGTACCCGCAATCCCCTGTCACATTTTGCATTGTTTTTGCTCTAGAGAAACAGCCAATGGGGTTTTTCGTTTATTGTACATTTTAGAGATGGGGTAAAAGGTGTCTATGTTACAGAACCTAGAGGCAGCTAGTACATAAAAAAAATAATTATTGCATAAGCAATAAATGTTTAGTATATCGTATTTTTTTTATTAATTTATTGCAAATAACAAAATAGCTTAAATTATTTTTTAATTTAACATCGTCTTTAAAATAGAACCTATTAAATCTATAAACCCAACCTATAAAATTGAAATTCGACGCATTCCACTTCTATGTAAAAAAATGTTTAAAGTCGTTTAGGAACTTTGAATTTTTATGCAAAAGTTTTTAATTTAAACCACTTTTTAAAAAATTTTTCAATTCAAACCAACTAGCTAGAGATTAGTTTGTAAAAAGGCTAGAAAATATTCAAAAAGTCTACACTCAGAAAAATCATCCAAAATTTGGCTCTTAAAACCAAGTGACCAAGAGCGATTTTTCGATTATTCTAGCTTTAAGTGGATTTTTGTGCATACAAATTGCTAATTTAACAATGTTTAGAATAATTTTAAAATTAAATGCATTTGATTGTAGATTAATTACATTTTAATGATCTCTTAAAAATGCGCAGGCTCTTTATACGTGTCTCTCTGAAAAAAAAACACGGTTCTGGTTCAACTTTTGTATGTCAGCTATATGAAAAAGTGAAAATATTTTGAACAAATTTATATCATTTGTATTTTGCTTTAGACTAAACATTCTTGTACAGTTTGATCAAAATTGGTACAATATTTCATATAGCTGTCATACAAAAATTGAACCAGTTTTCAGCGCAGCGGAAATCGAGCACCACTTTGTGGTAACTTGTAAAATGTATTGCAGTATGATAGTACGTTCCAAATCATTCCCTCTGGGTTAGAAATTGTAGTCATTAGATTTTCGCGCAACTTGTTTTTACTTCTTGGGGTACTGAAGGTCTAGATGTTCGATAAAGCGCTAGTAGGGTACTACTTAGTCTGAAATCATACTGCGAATCGAATTTAAAGCTCTGTAGCCGAAATTTGAATCCGCCGCTGCCTACAGCTTCACATTTTCGTATACTGTACCGAATTTAGAAGTTACTAGATGACGCTGTCGCTATGTGTACAGTGTATAGTAAAGTCAAGATGCAACCACTTCGCTTTTTTTTTTTTTTTTTAAGAATAAACGCTTGGCATTGTTTTGGGTTGGCTTCAGTTTTTTGTATATTAAGCAGTAGCTGGGAATATTATGGCAATTTTAAGCTTTACTAAAGTCCACAAGTTTTTCATTTCGATTATGACAAGTCATAAAATTGTATAAGCCAAAACCTTGAATGTGCGCTGGTCAGACCCAGACCCACAGCCAGACACTCACCGCCGTCGCCACCTTCAATTCGATGCTCTTGCAACTTTTGCCCAACGCTTATTGCACTGCAATTATATGATTATTCTTTTCATTAAATTTAAATATTTTATTTTTTTTTTACATTTTTGTGCTTGCATTTTGAGTAGCGTGGAAATTGCTGAGCCAAGCAAAAACAAAGTCTGGCCACACTCTCGTGAGATTTGTCCAATTAGGTCACATTAACTGTTGCATGTTGCATGTAGCCTGTGACTGTCAAACTGTGCAAAGCACCTGCAATACGCTCGCGCTCAAAACATATGTGTATCTGAGCCTCATAGATAACAGATACAGATGTACGGTGAAGATAAAATTCCGTATGTTTGTATGTGTGGTGTGTATCTGTGTTGTTCCAGGTATTCGTATGTGTTGGTTGGTTTTATAAAATGAGGGAAAATTGTTTGTGCAGCTGGCATGAAATATGTAGATAAAATTGCTTACAGACATATAGCTTGGATTTCTTGCTTGTCGTTTTGGGTTACAAAGGCAACAAGGCGGGCGCACAGTGGCACAGAGGCCAAAATCAGAGTAGTAGCTTGGTAACTTGGCAACTCTGCAAAATGCAAACATTTTTTTTTTTTCTGTATGCAACAACAATGTTACTCTTTAAACATAATTGGCAACAATTTTTTGTCATTTGTTGTCGTAGGTTGACCAACTGACCGAGGACATTACCTTTGATTCTGCATATGTATAATTATACAGTGCAGCAGGAATGTTTTCGTACCGCAGTGAAAATAACACTTTGCTTGCAATCGTTACTATCACTAATTAATAGCTGGAAAAAATCTGCGTACAGCGTATTTTTTAATTCTTTAAATTATAGATGAAGCTACCAGTAAATTTTTTATTTTGGTTTTTATTTCAACATATAATTTATGAGGTCTTTATAGTACAGAAGCAATAAACAAAAAAAATATTTAAATTTTAAATGACTAATTACTAATAATGTTCATCACTGCGAAAAAAATTTAGAGAAATTCGCGCTCAAAAATGAGTACTTATGATACGAAAGTTAAATTCTTATTTAAAGAGCGTTTTTTTTATACCCTGCTGCTCTTTGTTAGAATGCTTAGTCCTAATTCTGAGATTTTTTTTTATTATTAACACAGACATGGTTTAGTTGTTGGAAAGCTATAGGTAATTTCCGAAGTAATTTGCTGCGTAGAATCCGAATCCGGGGTCAGAATTGGCCTATCACGTCGGTATTTTGAGATATTTGAAAAAACGCCGTTTTTCGGGTGCATAACCTCAAATATCTCAAGATCCTGACGTGATGGGCCAATTCTGACCCCGAATTCGGATTCTACGCAGCAAATTACTTCGGAAATGACCTATAGCTTTCCAACAACTGACATGACCCCAGTATTTGTAGGCCTGTGTAATTAAAGGCCTATACGAAGTTCGAAAAATTTCGCGTGGAATGACAAAACTTCATATAAAAAAAAAATCCCATTTGGGAAACTTCATATAAAAAAAAATCCCATTTGCGATTTTTTTATATGAAGTTTTGTCATTCCGCGGGAAATTTTTCGAACTGCGTATACCCCTTAAAGAAAAATGGAGAATGAAATATTCGTATAAATACTTAAGTAAAAATGAGCTTTTTTGGGCTAATTGATACTCAAATAGAGATCGGCATTATTTTCTGAGTTTATTTATTCGTTTGTGTTGTAGTGTTCTCGGTAGGCCTAGTTATATTTTATGCACTGTATCCATAGGTCTACCAGAAGCCCTTGTTTCTCATAAATGTGCTAAAGAAGTTGCCTCTTTAGTACTTTATTTGATTTCGTTTTCGCTGTGATATAGTTTTTTAATCAGGCCTACCTTTTTTGCTAAAAATCTTAACACAGATCTTCTTATCCTTATTGGAAACTTCGGAAGTTATGTACAAAATTCTTTTCGTTTAAAAGTTCTTTAAAAAACGAACAGTTTCTAGAGTTTAACTCTGTTTATCGGAAAATCCGGATACTAGTACTCACTTGTTTTTGGGGTTCTTCATTACGAAGTTTATATACATCAGAGCTCGCAAACAACTTTCAACCCAATTTTCCCAACTTTTTGGGGGGTCCGGACACGAAAACCCCCCGTGGATCTGCCACTGATTGTAACTCTATAAGTCAAAAAATTCTGACTAAAGCGTTATTTAAAATATGTTCGTGAAAAAGTTAGAATCATCAAAATCGTTTTGTAGAGCAACTCTATGAGTCGAAAAATCCCAATGGTAGTAACTCACTTGTTTTTGTTTATCGTGAAAAGGTGGAGGTGTGTTGTTGTGTTTTTTTTTTTAATTTTTTGATGAGTTTTTGGTACTAAAGATGTGCCGGTTGGTAGACGGCTTAGTTTGTTTTTATGTGAAATAAGATGCCTTCGCTTTTGAGATGTATGATTTTTTTTTGAAACTCTCTTTAAAATTCTCCAAATGCAAATCGTTCTATAAACTTCTGCTAACGTTGAGCGACGGTCTTTCTTGAAAATATCTCATCTTAAGAATAAGAACTATTCACATTTTTACTTCAAGATGTCTTCAAAAAAAGTTTTTTTTCCTGCTTTCAATTTTCGAAAGTTTTCATTTTATAGATATAATTCAAACTTTCCCATAGCAAATTTCGCAGGGCCGCAGAATTTTGTTTGTTGTTCAGAAATTTTTCACAAGGAGATCAAATATTGAAAAATTACTAGTAGAAAAGTTCTTGATAGGGAAATTCGCGAATTCCGTATATCGAAATTGCGAAAAAAACAGTGTAGAGAAGATGTTCTTTATAGGAAAGTTCGATTTGTAAGCCCACACAGTCATATTGTCAAACTTGTGAAAACAGACGTAGAGTATACAAGTTTCGCACACAACCTACAGATTTAATACAAATTTGTTGTTGGTTTATGTTTATTTTGCTTTTTGATTAACTTGTAAAGCAAAACATCAAATTATCATTGCAAAGCACGGTGTAGTGCAGCATAGCGCAAATGCCCTTATCATACCCTGAACACATACCTAACTTCTAAAGTGTACCATAGTGTAGCATAGTGTGTAGCTGCTGTTAAGCCCAAAACCCCAAAAGGCCATTGTGTACACTTGGCTTTCAGCGCTGGCAAACCCAATAATCGCATTTGTGGCTTTTCAGTTGCAATATTGTTGACCATTTTAAACAATTCCATTGCCAACGAAGCGCTATATAGATGTATAAAGTTAGGTAGTGTAGACTATACGGCTATATACAACGTATCAAATAAATTTCGAGCTTATAATTTGAACAATGCCAACAATGCAAAACAATGACCAATGTTGGTCAGCTGCTATGCCATAGTCCGCTTTGGTACGCTAACGTCCCGCCTAGTCATGTTTTGTTATATGTGCAGCATAATTTAATAAATTTTGACCGCAACCTCATAAAGTTGTGCCCAGGCTTGAAAACGGAGCTTCACTGTGGTCGTTTACTCGTTGTTGGCGTTCCTTGTAAAATATTTTTCATTAGATTTATCAAATTTATGCCTAACCATTGCTTCATTCCGTTCAAAAATGATTGACCAAATAGTATTTCGATGCTGCTAATGAATTTTTATTGTACGAACAAATTGCAGGCATTATCCATAAACCGTATGCGATTTATGCATAGTGCAATAGCCAACAAACATTGTAACAATTTGCTACCGATAGCCTGTAGCGTTGCATTTTGAAATTCAAGTGGGTCAGTTACAGTGCGGAATATCCTGACTGCAGTATACACGTGAGCCTTGAGTAGTTTCTGAAATGAATTCATGCCGTTTTTAACCTAGGCCCTAGACCTTGTCAAACATTCCAACAAAATGTTATGCTTCTAACACTTTTGGTCTCAGAGAATCAGGCCGAAACACTGTTTTTGCACGAATCGTTTAAAATTTGTGATTTTAAATGATAAGATTTAAGTTCTAACGTAAAGCAAATGGAAATTTTAGAGAAGCTAGTCGGAAAGACGCTGCTTCTAAAAAAATTTCATTCAACTTCATGCCTTTTTGGTCTTTGAGAAACAGGACTCACAGAAAGTTCATAATCCAACCATAAGCTTCCTTTTTTATGTCTCTCTGCAAAAGAGAGTACAGGCTCAATACACATATGTGTAAATATTAGTAAAATTTTTTTATTTTTTTAGACATAAGTTGGTCATGAACTTTAGGGCAGCTATATTTTGTATTGAACTTAACATTTCTGTGAAGTTTGATCAAAATTGGTTCACTATTTCATATAGCTACCATACAAAATTGAACCAGTTACTGCGCAGCCAAACTCCCATACACCGCATATGGCCTGGTAGTACCCATAATTTTGAAATATGTTTGTTTTTGGGCGACTCAAACAATTTCTTCTAGGTAATTTTGTTTTTGACTCTTTGTATGCTGCTCCTTATCCTTTTGGGTGCAGTGTATCATAATCATGCTTTGTGCACTTGGCCGTACGGCTTCGTATAATGGGGTTTTTCGCCTAGTCGCAAGTTTAATGGCATTGCCAATGTCATGTTGTGTGGCTGCTGCCGCTTCTACTTCTGCCCCCTTCGATTATTGCCACATATTTTACATACGCAATGCAGTTTTCGCGACAACCAGCTGCGCAATTTGGCAAGCACTGTGCGCAAGTGAATGCACTGAAATTACATACAGTCCGCTCATAAAATATTCTTATACCTCTCAGTTTTGAGCTAGGAAGTCTTTAATTTCAAGTAGATGTAACACTGTCGCTTGTTTGCTTCGCTCACCAATTCCCGTCAGACAAACTTATTGCTTACTTATACCTCTCTAATACTATTAAAGTACAGTGAGTGACAGTAGGAAGACATGCACAATTTTGTGGAAAGTTTGATCCATAATGGTTCAGTATTCCACATAGCTACCATAGTAAAGTTGAACCTGCGCCTTCTTTTTCAGCGAGACATAGCTGCGCATTGAATAACCTTCGAATGGTTGGATCATGTTTAAAACCATTACATTTCTATGGAATCCAACTGAAACTTATGGCGTCTTGATGCCTCTTTGCTTTGTTGCACATTTCGTATGCCGCTCACAATGAGAATTTTGTTTGCACCATGTAGCATGCAAATGCAGAGAACAAAGCAGAAGACGAACAAAGTATAAACCAACGAACCGAACCAAACTTCTTTGTTGGCCTTGATCAGCGGGCCCATTAGTCAGTGCCTGAGTGCCTCAATAGCTCAGTCCATCAGTCCATAAGTCATGCATTCAATTGATTGCTTAACATGCGGATCACAAACTTAACAGCAATAAATTTTTGATTTTACTGCAAGTATTTTTGAAGACAACACTTTTCTGGCATATTAATTAATTATGGGGCATGCAACAAGCAAGCAGCGGGTAGACCGTAAATCCGATTGCGGGGGGCATGCCACAATCGCAACAAAAATACCAAATTAACATTAATCGTTAGCATCCGATCTGAGGACTACACAAACAAACACATACTAAGTTTTGTGCATGCGAGGGCGGGCTTTAAAGTAGTTGGCAAGAACGTTGGCATCTCAGAAATAAACCTTTATTCTGACTTAGTAATCTCAAGTACATAAACTTGTCGACTTCAGAGTTGGTGACTTTACGTCGCCGACCTGTCTGGTTCTGGTACTCATAAAAAATATTTCTTTGCTCTCGCTTTATAAACGTTGAAACATTGTTTGATTCCTTTTCTGTTTTAGAACCTAACAGCCAATGACGTCACAATTCTTTTTTTGGGCTGGCAAAAGCTTTTCAGAGTTCAGAGTTGCTTCAGGGTTTCCATATAACTTCCTATAAAACAAGCTATTTTGTAAACTCTGAATTTTTTAGATTTTCTGTTTAGATTCAATAACTGCAAAACCATAAGTAAAGTATATTGCTCAGAAGCTTTCTTAAAACCGTTATGTAGACTTCGGTAGAGTATACCCAGAAACTTTTTGCTGTCATAGTACAGCGTGTTTTATATATGGTCAGTACATCCTTACTGTAACCATCCCATTTATTTCTAATACTACCCTCGTATTGTACTCAATGTAGTAGGAGTAGAATTGAAAAGCTTGGCCCGCTTTTATTGGCCCCAAGCCAGCGCCCAATTAGTGTAAATATGGCTGTTTTTGTTGGAGTTGTTGTAGTCGTTGCAACATTATGTTGCATAGTGTACGTGCAGGCGCAGGTATATAAGCTCATTAGATGCACAGTATACGTAATAAATAAATACTTAAAGCATACTGAAATTGAAAATAACTTATAACAACTTCCAGATAACAACAGAACAGAAAAAAAAAACAAGTGTAGTACATATTGAAATGCAACGCACATAATCCCTTAACAATTGTTGTAACAAAAACCCCATAATGAGCCATGAGCCACCCTAATACCTTTTGTTAGAATTCAACAAGAAAATAATATTTTCTGCATTAAGAAATACATAATTGGAATTTCTACAAATCGACGACAATTATTATTGTTTGTCAACAAATAAGGAGTTTTAGCTGGAATTGCGTACAGCTTGTGCAGCACTTGCCACTTTGGGTTGGACGTCATGTCTACAGAGAGCGGAACTGAACTGACCCTAAATTACAATAAGCTAAACTAAGCTGAACTTATGCATAGTACCTAACTATATACTGAAAAATCAAAAATTCACTGCTGAACTGCTAATTGCTTTTGCGGATACACTTTATATTCTTTAAGGAATTCGTTAATTTAGTTTTTTTTTTTACAGGGACTACTGATTCATTTAGTTTTTTGCCCCGTAGATATGAATTGTTTCGTCAGTTTCTTTCAGGGACTGCAAATAAGAGTTATGGTGATGAAAAAAATCAAAGCGAAAAAAGTGGTTTATATAAAATCTTTCATTTGATTGGACTGTGGGTTTTTTTTTTAACAAACTTTATATGTATTTGGGAACTTGTTTATTTCTGTTAATTTTCGTGAAGGAACTACTGGTTCATTTAGTTTTTTGCCCCCTAGAAATGCATTGTTTCGTCGGTTTATTTTCAATTGATTGGACTGTGGGTTTTTTTTTTCAACAAACTTTATATGCATTTGGGAACTGTTAATTTTCGTGAAGGAAGTACTGGTTCATTTACTACATTTTTTCGTAGAAAAGAATTGTTTCGTCAGTTTCTTTTAATTGCTTGGACTGCAAGTTCTTTTGTGCATACACTTTATATTCATTGAGAATCTCGTTAATTTAGTTTATTTTCTTAAAACAACTACTGGTTCATTTAGTTCCTTTTTCGGTACGAATGAATTGATTTGTTAGTTTCTTTCTGTTGATTGGAATGTAAGTTTCTTTTGTAGATACACTGCCATATTCATTTAGGAACTCGTTACTTCAGTTAATTTTTTTAAAAGGAACTACTGCTTCATGTAGTTCCGCTTTCTCATAGAAATGAATTGATTCGTCAGTTTTTAGCAACTGATTGGACTGCGAAGTTTTTTATGGAAAAGACTTCGAGGGAGCAGACGAGTAGGATGACGAAAAGCAACCTGGCGGCGGACTGCCCTTCAAGAACTGGCGCAACAAAACATAACATGGGTTAAAGCTAAACAAACAGCGCAAAACAGAGTTCGATGGAAAGCTCTTGTAGAGGCCCTAAGCTTCCAAGAGGAGTAAAACAGGAAAAAAAAAAAGACTTCGCATTCATTTAGGAATCCGCTAATTTAGATTATTTTCTTAAAGCTGAAGGCCACTAATGCTACGGCTTAAAATAAACATGGATTTCTGAAAAAGATTGTTTTCTTAAAATAACTACTGGTTCAATTGGTTCCATTTACAGTATTTTCAATTGATTGATTCATTTAAATCGCGAATTCAATTTCTTTTCAGACAAGAACTACTGGTTCATCAAGTTTCTCTTGTCGTAGTAATCAATTGATTTGTTAGTTTCTTTTCATGAATACCGCAGACTGCTTGCGCTAAAATGTATCTGTAGAATTGCCTGCGACTTTTCTAAAAAGCTTATAAGAGTTACCAGAAAATCAAAATCCGAAACTTAAAGAATGAGCTAGTCTACAAAAATAACATAAGCGAAATGTTTTATTGGTTTCTTTCAATTGATGCTTAATGCTTCAACTAAGAATGCATTATAAAACTTTCCGGCGACACTGTTTTTATGCTTATAATGGTTTTCCACAAAAAAAACACACTAAATGGATGAGCTAGTTTATATGAACACATGAGTGAACTAAAGAAAGAGTGTAACCTTTCTAGCAGTTCAAGGAACAAAAAAATTCAAAAATTGCATTAGCTCCACCTTACAGCTTTGAAATCTTACGCTCAAATTAGTTCAGTTAGGTCAACTTTTTTTTTCCCGTACTGATCATTTCAAGAACTAAAAACGTCTTAATCAGGAGTTTTTGACATAATAACGGCATTTTTTTTATTGAAAAGGGTAAAATTGAACCAGTTCATTAATTTTCATGCGATTGGTTTTCATTAACTTGTACGTTATTTACTAAAGGCCTATACGCAGCTCGAAAAATTTCGCGCGGAATGACAAAACTTCATATAAAAAGAAAAATCCCATTTGGGATTTTTTTATTTCGAACTGCGTAGACCCCTTAAAACAAAAGGAGCTCCTAGCGTGCAACCCTTCAATGCTGTTGCCGATTTTGAATTCAGAAAATTGAACTCCACAAGGAATGGGTCGTTATGATATCGATTATTATTAAACCCAACGTAACCTTTTCTAGGCCATCATCCGTTGCTTTTTCTGAAGATTCGAAATTTGAAAAAAATTTGTATATGCGTCACTCGTCATTTTATTTGGCGTGAATGAAAGAGCCCATGTAGCAGTAGAAGACATTCTTTTTTTAAGCGCTTTAGAACGCAGGCAGCGCTCTTCATCTCCTAATCCGGCTCTTTGGGATGAGCCCTAAACGAAACAAATTGCTATCTACTAGATGTCTGCATTCATTCACTGTACTGTACTGCACTATGCGGTACAATTATTTTGTGTACATATTTCAAGTGAATGTGAACCACCAGATAAAATTATGAGTACAGTGAAAATGAAATGAGAGCACTTGGTTCAGTAGCAGGCAAAACTTAAAGTAGAGAGAGTAACTATGCTTTTTCATTTATCAACTCTTAATTTCATTTTTTGTAAAACGTTTGTATTTGATGTACAGTGAGTGAACTGCTGTACACTAACTGAGTGAGTGGATGTTCTTAATTAGCTGCATTCACTTGCAATTACTCAAGAGAGTACAGCAAAATATGCATGTGTCTTGTAGAGTGAATATTTTATTTGTCGTTTTGAATGTTTGAATGCATTCGTGCAGACTTCTACTATCTAAAGAGAACCAACCAAGTGCAATGTTGCCAATTGAAACATAAAAGTTCATAACATTTTTCTGTTGGGAATTATTTCTATAGTTCCACTGTAAGTGTAAGGTTACCTTGGGATACGCTTAAAACTGCGGAAAAAAATTCGCATAAAAACGTTTGGACACACTTAAGCACATGGTTCCCGCTTCTGCATATTACTCATGTTAGGTGTAAAAAACGAAGAAAAAGTGGTAGATAGCAGATAGTACAATATAGTAGCTCATCGGGGTTGTGGCATGCAATCGAGGCGCTTCACTTGGACAGAGGCAATGCCAGGTGCAAATTGACAAGGTGTGTTGCATGAATGAGTGTAGCACATGTGTGTGTGTGCGCGAGAGTGTAAGTATGGTAAAGCGACATTTTCCACTGCTGTTTTTGCGGTGTTCTACGTCACGATGCCACACGATGACTATGGCAAAGCGGCGCTGCTATCATTAGACATTTCCGGTCTTTGACTGCGCACGCACGCAGAGCAAGACGTGAGAGAGAGGTAGTGTGTGAGGGGAGGTGTTGTGCCTGTCATGGCAGCATAGGGTCAGAACGCTGAACAGTAGTGTCTGAGGTCGTCGTTAGCGACAACGTCATCGTCATTGTGCCTTTTGGGCCTTCATAGAGCAGGTTTGGTAATGACGCTTTGTTGTGTCTTCCACTTGGTTAACACAACTGACTTGACTGCAGTTGACTTGACTTAACGTGGACATGGGCCTAGCCGCGTAAACTACAATATATTATATACAATACATATATGTACATGCGCTCATTTCATATGATTTCAATTTTTAGCTAATTAATGATGCAGTCGCATGAAGACATTAAGGCAGACAAAAGGTAATTCTGTGTAGACGATTTATTTTGGTTGATTTTTTATTGGAAACCCTAGAAAAAACAACGCCACTCGGTACTTCTAGACATTCAATTGAAAATTTATACGCTTTGTCAGGGAATTTTTTTTTTTTTTTTAATTATTTGGGTTTCTTTGTTTAATTACAGTCGTTACATTTCTAAAGCCGGAAAATGCCGCTCCATAAAAGCAGCTAATAGGCACAATGAATGGCATTGTTTATATTTGAATAGCTAGCCTTTTGTATATTAAAAAATTTTTTTTTTAAACAGCTTAGTTGATAAAAATTAGCCCGGCTCTTGTTTATGACAGTAAAAAGTAAAGTAAGTAATAAACTTTAGTAGATGTTGCTTGCATGATCTACCTAAAAATGTTATTATTAGACCTAAACTAGAAAAGCGAATTACAAAAGTTCCGTCGTATATATCTCTACTGCACTTGTTTTTTTTGGCTTCATTTGGCGTATATAAGCTCTTCATTCTTGATGATACGAATTTCGCAAGATGACGCAAAGAAGCGCGCAGCAAACTGGTTCAATTTTTATATGGCAGCTATATAAAATAGTGGAGCAATTTTAATTCAACATCACAAAAATGTGCAGTTTATATTTACACATTTGTGTGCAGTCTGATCGAAATTGGTCGACTATTTCCAATAGCTGTCATACAAAATTGAACCAGTGCTCTCTTTTTCTGAGCGATATGAAAAACAAGTGTAACCTGCCAATTGTTAGATCATGCTCTTTATTGGCATAGGTTAGAGGATTGGGGGTGAAAAACCATAAGAGTTTTTATGATTTAAATTTAATATAAGTTAATGGAACGCGTTTAAATTCTAGTACTTATACAATTTATTGCGTTAACGAAAAAGAGAAGAATAGTATGTGCGCTCGCATGTAAAATATAATTCTACAACTAACTTATGCTAAATCCAAATTTTATCTCTTAAGTCTAGCTTAAACTATCACGGCGAAGCGGGGCGAAATCACCAAGAGCGATGAAAGCTTTATTGGCTCCCGCTCCGCCCTACTCTCACTTACACTAGACTTCATGATATTACAATAATTTGGTACTTAGATACTAAATACGCGATTTGCGCTAACAGGGGGCCTGGCTCCCGGATTTTTTTGGACTAAAAACTAGTTAAACATTGTGTGAGGCTAAAATTGGTTGCTTTTAAAAAAGTATTGTGCAACAGTTCTGCTTTAAGTTTCTAAAACAGTCGTCGAAACATCAAAAAATGGCTTCACTTTATTTAGAGACCCAAATTGGCCAGAATTGTATTTTATAGCGTTTAACTCAATTTTTGTTTTGTTTTTTTTTTTTTTTCGATATTTCAAATGAAATCTGTCTGAAGATTTCTGATAAGCACCCTGGACTATATGCGTATTCTCACTCTCGCCCAAACTGAACAGTGTTGCCACCCAGAGTGTTAATTTTATTATGCACACATACATGCACATTTTAAAAATTCTTTTACACGCTTTATCAACTTAACATAGACTCAAATCTGAGCATGTTCTTTATGGACAGGCTTGGGTCGGGTAAGGGGGTACTTGTCTGTACATATATCTACATACATATGCATGTAGTTGTTGACAGCTTTCAACCTTAACCCCTACACTCTCGCCTATTTGTATACATGTATGTATGTATATATATTATTTTCCCCATTTCGCGTCGTATTTGTTCATTTTGTTGGCTTGTGCCTTCACATAGTCCCGTGCCTCGAAAACTCCTCTTAACCCGCTTTGAAAGATACGTCGTTGCTGTTGACGCTTTTAAATATTAAATAAGCCCAGGAAAAAAAAAAAAAAAAAAACAAAGACAAAAACACAAACACAAAAAGACCCAAAGCGAGTAGGAACAGAAGACCTGCACATATTTCAGTTGTTATGCACGTGGCGCATCAACCCATTACCTGAACTCCCCTCCCCCTTACATCACATAGTGCCCCGGGCGACAGCTGCGTTTGGATCTTCTTGTGGCTTTTTGATTAAGTGCCGTCGCCTAGTGGGCAAAAGCTCACTGCTGCGACACTTCAACTGCAACAACTTCAAAAAAAAAGAAGCGCGTGCAACAGTTGTGGAGGAGAATGACTTGGGTATACTCTGCAAGCAAGATTACCAGAAACATTTGTTAAGATTTGTAGGTATATTCAAGGAAACTGGTTGCTGGTTTAACGATGATATCTAGTCTGGTGTTTCTAGTTGACCTCAGACAGGTGAAGATCTAGGATCTGGTCTTGGGATGGGGTTATTCAACTCGGAGTGTATATATATCAGAGCTCGCAAAAGACTTCCAACCCATTTTTCCAACTTTTGAGGGGAGTTTCGGACACGAAAACACCCCCTCCGATAATAAAGAGAAATAAAATATTTAGAAAGAGAAGAAGGAGAGTACAATAGGCAAACGAAGTTTTAAATGAAATGCACTTAAGAAATATGTATTTTAAAAGGAAAATGGCAATCGGTCAAGTATACTCAATCGGTCAAGTATATTCAAAGAGGCAGCTCAATATGATCAAAGTTGGCGGATGTGATGGCAGTACGGATGACAGCAAAAAACACAGAACGTATTAAGAAGTACCTAGATTTTAATCAATAAGTACTTATAAGATTTTTAGGCAAGAATAGGAATAAGGAAAGCGTATTAGTCGCATATTTGGAACCCTTGGTTTGCTTTTGCTTCGGAACCTATTTTCTTCTGCCAAACCCTTGTTTTCCCCTTTTCGGACTCGCTTATGCTCCTCCTGAGGTGTGGGTATGCGATCTCAGCATTCGTCTGCAGGCATTCCGATCCTGGATCATGTCATCGCTGAGACCCATTTTTTGCATTTGACCGATCCACGTATTTTTCGGTCTGCCTGCCCTACGGCCGTTAACTTGAACTATGGTAAGTATTGCCTTCTTAGCGGGATTTTTCGGCGGTCGCCTTTGAACATGGCAATACCAACGCATCTGACCTACTTTGAGCGTCTAAGTGATGGGCTTTTTAACAAACAGGCTGCCTCGGATGTGTTTGCTCTTAATGTGATCAAGCTTGGTCACACCCGCCGTCATCCTTAGCATTTTCATCTCAGTCGCAGATAATTTACTCTCGTACGTTTTGTACATCGTCCAACATTCGGACGCATACAAGAGTGCGGGTCTAACGACTGTCGCGTTCAGTTTGCCTTTCAATTTCCGTGGCATTTTCTTGTCACAGAAAACGCTAGAGTTTTCCCGCCACTTCATCCACCTATGCTTCGGAACCTATATTTTCTTGTATTCTCCTGGGACCGCAGTTATATTGAGCTTAAGTAGCTGCAAGAAGCACTAAATTAGCTTTTATCGCAAAATGACTCAAATGAATAGGTCGATATGGATGGTTGTAGATGTTTTGATCAATTGATATTTTTTCGCTTCGACAGTAAAATATCTGATAAACTCAAAACTTAAATTACTCTTCGGTAAGGGTAGAGTTTTAAGAACGCGTCGATAGTCACCATCAACGGGCCCTACTTGCAGTCACTCGAATCAATCCATATTTCTTCGTTTCGACTACAAAACATCTAACAATCTCCATATAATTTCTCTATAAATAGAGCAACTTAAATTCTTCGGAAAAAGAGTTGCAATTACAGGCTATCGATAGTCAGCATCACTGGACTCTAATTTTCTCTCGAATGTTTGCGTCAATCAAGCTCAAAAGAAAAACTTTTCCATAACTAAAGTAATAAAATGTCTATAGTCATTACCATTTGTATAATACCCTTATGCCTTGGCTAAAGGGTATAACGATAACAACAACAACAATAAAGCTTGCAGTAACTTTTTTGACTCAGCCTAGAACTTTGGGTTCTACAAGATACTATATGCTTTTCTACTTTATGTACTACTTCAGCTTGTTCTGTACAGTTTGGCCTCAACATTGTTGCAACCTTTTTTTTTTTGTTTTTGTTGTTATTTCTTTTAGTTTATTTTCTTCGTTTCTTACTTTGTTTTGTCATCTTAGTATCGTGCGCGTTTTGTGTTGGATACTTGGCACTGGTTCTGTGTCATCTTCCAACATCTTGCATTTTTGTTTGCACACGCCGCTTTTTTGTATATATGTGTATATTTTTTTTTTTATTTATTTGGGTTTCGTTTGTTTATTGTGAGTTGCTTATTAGGATAAACGATCTTTATTATTGTTGTTGGTTTATGACACCATAGATTCTCATTCCAGCCAACATTGTTGTTAATTTTTCATAATACCTGCCAATGGCAAGTGGTAGAGAGGGAAGCGGGTTAAGCTATGGCGCACACAGATAAGAAAACCTTGGATCGGGCAGTAAAAAGCCTATGGGATTTGCAGGAACCATATAAGTAATTTATTGAAATAAGATTTTCTTGGTTTAAGTCTCTAATTGCGTATTTGCATCAACAGCGGCAACTTTGCTGGACAGCAATTTGGTGTCACTTTTTTTGTTTTTCTTTTAGAATGCGATAATTGTGACACTTGTGTCAGAAGTAAATGCACTCTAATCCATTAGCCCCATTTTGTTTTTTTGTCTTTTGGCAATGGAGCGCTAAGGTAAAAGCTGGTTATATAAAATGCTGGCGTGGCCCAAATTAGAAAATGTCACAACATGAACCAACTATTAGAAGGTGACGCTGCGTAGGTCAGTTATTCGTGTCTCTTTGAAAAAGTGAGCACAGTTTTAATTTTTGTATGGTAGCTATATGAAATAATGGACCAATATTAATCAAACTGCACACAAATGTGTAAGTCAGTTATTCGTGTCGCTCTGTAAGAATGAGCACAGTTTTAATTTTTATATGGTAGCTATATGAAATAAAAATAATAATAGCCCTATGCTTTTCACAGGAATAACAGGAATAAATATATATATATATATATATATATATGAAATAATGGAACATTATAACACACAAATGTGTGGAATTATATGAAACACATAAATAGTGTAAATATATATATTTTTTTCCTTTTTTGAAATACCGTGATCAAATCTATATTAGTTGCTTCTTTTTTATTGCAAACTGAACATTTTATTTTATTTTTAATATATTGTGCTCAAATTTAGGTATGTTGTATTTTGTTGAACCAGTTTTCTGGGCAGCCAAACTCGCAGACTTTTTTGCGTAACCTTTTAAAATGCATAGCATTATGATGTTTCAATATTAAAGAAAGCTGCAAAAATTTTCTTATATCTCAAAATATAGCACCAATAGCGTAACGACGGGGGTTTTTAAATCGATTAGTGCTTAATTTTTAAAGTTCAAATGACTCGATTTTTAGTAAAAATGTCAAATTATTGGCGAGGTTTGTTTGATGGTTGCTAGACAAATTCCCTTTCAACACATTCAGCTCGTTTCTTTCAAAAACCTGCACTGTTTTTCAAACTGATAATCAAGTTCGAACCAAAGAAGCTCAATCGGCTTAAGATCAGGGTTGCTGGGCTTCAATATTTTTGCTTTTATTATTATATTATGTTGTTTTGAACGAATTTTCCATCCAGAAATCTTGAGTTAAATAAAATATATATATACCCCAAAAACCCATGCTCCAGTACCTTCAATCATTGTCTACGTAACGGTTAAAATTACCACCTACATAACTCTTTTTTTTTTTTTTTTGTTTTTTATTTAGTGTTTATTTTTGATGCGCTAAATTGCCTTGGAAAGTTCATTTTGAAAGCATGCGATTAAAAATGTGACAAAAAAAACAGCCAAAGTTGAGACCCCGACTATAAAATACTCTACATAAGACCTTATTTTAATAAGTTTGTTTGATTTTTTAAGTGTTGGTTTTGTTTTTAAGCGCGTCAGCTCTAAAGGATTAATTTCTAGTCGGCTTAAAAGTTATCAAAGTGTGTTAAGTATGACTGCTGATAAATGCGATGATGTGCGGACAATTTTTGCAATATATGAAATTGTTTTTTGCGCAAAATTTATGAGAAAAAATAATAAAAAAATGTTCCTTTAAAAAAATAGTCAAAAATATTTTCGCATTTCGTGCGAAATTTTTGCATTTTGGGCCTTAAAGGTGTATACGCAGAATGAAAAATTTTGCGCTGAATTACAAAACTTCATATAAAAAAAAAAATCCCAAATGGGATATGCCAAACTTCATATAAAAAAAAATCCCTTTTGGGATATCTCATATGGGATTTTTTTTTTTTCGCAGAATGAAAAATTTCGCATGGAATGACTAAATAAACTTCATATAAAAAAAAAAAAAAATCCCCATAGGATATCCCAAACTTCATATAAAAAAAAATTTCTTTTTCTTCTTTTTTTTAAGAAGTTAAGTCATTCCGTGCGAAATTTTTCATTCTGCGTATAGCCTTAACTTGTAAAATCTGTCGAAATGCTCATATTCCATGTGGGATTTTGTAGCACTTAGTTAATACAACCTTTCCAGGGCATAAAAACGTCTAAAATGTTAAATCGCTTTTTTTTTTTTGTTGTATTTTTTATTTTGTCTATCTTATTAGGCCGCTTTATCAGCGTGAAAGAGCTCAGCCAGATATTATATATGTATAAACATTTGCCACTGCAGTTTGTCTCTTTTTTTTGTTTTTGTTTAAAAACAAAATAGACATAATAGTCATAATAATTACGGTCATAGAGGAACAACAAAAACAACAACAACAAACACAAAACACTTGACGCTTATCATTGTAGCTGGCTCTGGCCACGATTTCGAGCCATGTGAGAGAATGGCAACAAAAACGAAATCAAAATAGAATCAGAAGCAGAACATAACAGAAGCCCAAACAGGTCCGAATAAATTTGGTCATGTTTTATTGTAGAAGGCCTTTTGGGAGGAGGTAAGCTTTTGAGCCGCTTAATGAGTGTTTGCCTATGTGCGTCTAAAGCTGGTTTCGATTTTTCTGATTTTCAGTTTTTATGACAAGTTTTTTGTTTGTGGTTATGTATGTTATCAGCTAATAACGTGCGTTTTTTTCTATCGCATTCACTATCGATAATGAATGCTACCGGCGAAAAAAAAAATACAACAAAATTTATAGCCAAACACAAAAACCAAAGCAAAGCCATAAAAATTGTGTCAGTTGGTGAGTCAGGTGCTGCCAGGTACTACAGGTGTTGCAAGCTTAAATCGAGAGTAAATTGCAGCAAAGCAGCGCGACAAAAAACGCGCTAAAACACGTTCTATTGAGGTTTTAAGCCGCTTACGCATAGAGGCAAGTTTATACGCATGCATGATGGCGTTTGTCAACTTGGCAAATACTAGGGAGCGCTGCCAACTGCTTGCTTTGCTCGTCAAGCAGTTCACTTAAAGCAAAAGCAGCTGTCTCATATTATTTTTTTTATTTCGAGCTTTTCTGCCAGCACAATTTTTATTTTTTTTCTATAGTTCTTTTAATGTTCATATTTACATATATTTGATACGTGTTTATAAACAGACTCAGGAGTAACAGGGCGCTGCCAACTGCTTGCTTGGCTCGTCAAGCAGTTCACTTAAACCAAAAGCAGCTGTCTCATATTTTTTATTTTTAAATTTCGAGCTTTTCTACAAGCAAAATGTTTTTTTTTTATAGTTCTTCCAATGTTCATATTTACATATATTTGCTACGAGTTTATAAACAGACTCAGAAGAAACTTTCTTCTGCTCTGGATGAGTGGCAGAATTCCCCCCTGTGTCCAGTCTTAAGCTTGGTATCTTTGTTTTTTCGATGTTCATCATATCAATCTATAACGTTGATATTCAAATTCTTCTTATTATTATATTAACCAGGGGGCTTCGCTTCCTGCTTGTTGCGCAATACAGCACAGTTTCCGCGTATCATTTTTGTATGACCACGAATTTAACCGGCTGTGGAAACTTTATTGGCTATAGCTATAGTGTATTCCATTGTCGTACTTGATTCCAAATCACGGCTACATCAAAGTCGGTCACGCACGACTTAAACGTATGCAATTTTTTGTTGTAAGAGTCGCGCTATTAGCTCCAACCCAAAAGTGGTAGCAAATGTTTAAGCAAAACTTTAAAACGCCGACACCTTAGTGTTGTTGTTGAGCATGCGGCATGCCTAACCTCTGAATCATCATGCACATGGAGCTGGAGTTGGAGATGACGCTCTGTGCCGTTTTAAAGCTCTGACTCAGGTCGGTACCCCATGGTTGATTGGTTATTTGGATAACTGCTGGCTGGTTAGCTGTGCGATTGATTGGCTGGACCAGCATCAGAGCCAGCATCTGCTGTTGCCAAATGCAGCGTCCATTTTGTATATAAACCTTTTAAGCTTCGATTAACGGAAATGCCTAAGGCTCAGAGCAAAAAGATTTTTTTTTTTTTTTGTACGCTTGGTTGTTTTTGTTTGCTGGCTAAATATTTATTTAGATAATTTAAGAGTTAGCTTTGGTTTTAAATTTAACCCCCGAGTAAGTTGATTTATGTAGTAGACAAAAAAAAAGAATATAGCAAATATTTTAAATGAAATTTTCGGAGCTGCTATTAATAACTAAGTACTCATTAAAAGCTTGGTAAAATATTGAATATTGCTTGAGTTTGCTTTAACAAAGTTCTTAAAATTAAGTACTTAAGGGTTAAGAGTAAGAGTACTTTGATAAGCTTAAATAATTAACGTCTTCGACGTTGGTTAAAAATTTATTTTCAAGGCGTTTTCATGTATGGTTCATGGACTCGTGAGTATTTTATAGCTTTTTACGAGATTTCAAAAATTTCATGTTTTTGGCATCTTTTAGATTTTTGACGGTTTAGTTTATAAAAAGAAAACCAGTAAGGTTTTGTCATAAAAAATACTGATTTATTCGTAAGCCCCAACTTACCTTAGCGATGTCAACCGTATTTAGTGGCTTTTTACCAAGTTCCATTTAAAAGTGAGGTTTATGACGGTTTTGTTTGTACAATGAAAACTTTCAGCAAGCAAATGACGAGTGTCCCAAAAAACTGGTTTTCTACTTCCGAAACATCGTTTTTTAAGCTTAAAATTTTTGTGATTTTTTTTTTTTTCCTGTTTTACTTCTCCTGGGAGCTTAGGGCCTCTACAAGAGCTTTCCATCGAACTCTATTTTGCGCTGTTTGTTTAGCTGTAACCCATGTTATGTATTGCTGTGCCAGTTCTTAGAGGGCAGTCCGCCGCCAGGTTGCTTTTGGTCGTCCTACTCGTCTGCTTCGTTGGGGATTCCTGTCTAGTGCCATCCTAACAATTCTGCTTGGTTCTTTTCTGAGTGCATGACCTATCCATGTCCATTTGCGTTTCCTGATGTTTTGCTGCGCCAGTTCTTGAAGGGCAGTCCGCCGCCAGGTTGCTTTTGGTCGTCCTACTCGACTACTTTCTTGGAGATTCCCGTCTAGTGCCATCCCTAACAATGCTGCTTGGTTCTTTTCTGAGTGCATGACCTATCCATGTCCATTTGCGTTTCCTGATGTTTTGCTGCGCCAGTTCTTGAAGGGCAGTCCGCCGCCAGGTTGTTTTTGGTCGTCCTACTCGACTGCTTTCTTGGAGATTCCCGTCTAGTGCCATCCCTAACAATGCTGCTTGGTTCTTTTCTGAGTGCATGACCTATCCATGTCCATTTGCGTTTCCTGATGTTTTGCTGCGACTGATGTTTTGCTACTCGACTGCTATCTTGGAGATTCCCGTCTAGTGCCATCCCTAACAATGCTGCTTGGTTCTTTTCTGAGTGCATGACCTATCCATGTCCATTTGCGTTTCCTGATGTTTTGCTGCGGCAGTTCTTCAAGGGCAGTCCGCCGCCAGGTTGTTTTTGGTCGTCCTACTCGACTGCTATCTTGGAGATTCCCGTCTAGTGCCATCCCTAACAATGCTGCTTGGTTCTTTTCTGAGTGCATGAGCTATCCATGTCCGCCAGGTTTTTTTTTGTCGTCCTATTCGTCTGCTTTCTTGGAGATTCCCGTCTAGTGCCATCCCTAACAATGCTGCTTGGTTCTTTTCTGAGTGCATGACCTATCCATGTCCATTTGCGTTTCCTGATGTTTTGCTGCGCCAGTTCTTAAAGGGCAGTCCGCCGCCAGGTTGTTTTTGGTCGTCCCACTCGTCTGCTTCCTTGGAGATTCCCGTCTAGTGCCATCCCTAACAATGCTGCTTGGTTCTTTTCTGAGTGCATAACCTATCCTTGTCCATTTGCGTTTCCTGATTTGGAGGTGGATAGGGGAGTCACAAGTGATGCGCGACAGTTCCGCATTAGATATTCTGTTAGGCCAGAATATCCAGCAGGCACTTGTTGATGAAAGCCTGCAGCTGTTGCACTATTCTTCCTGCGGTCAACCACGTCTCGCACATGCATTGAAGATTCGCAGTTTTGTACGTCGGCTTAACTGCCCGTTTCTCCATATGCGGTACAGTCTCCCAAATGCTGATCGAGCTTTGGCGAGTCGGCTTGAAACGTCTTCATTAACACCACCACTACTGGAGATAATGGTGCCAAGGTATGGGAAGCTGTCGATGAACTCGTTTGGGTTCCCTTCTATGGTGATGTTTCCTTGGCTGATGTGATTGAAGCGCATTGCTTTTGTTTTTGCTACGTTAATCTTGAGCCCGACTCTGCTGGCTAGTTTCATGAGGTCATCTACTTTGGTCTGGATGTCACATAGTCTATGAGAGATCAGACAGATGTCGTCTGCGTAGTCCAAGTCTTCAAGGTGTCTGGTGAAGCTCCACGTAATGCCAAGCTTGGACTTGCATATCTCTCTCATGAGCTTTTGTGTACTTAAACGTCTATGCAAAACAGTTTCTAGAAACATCTTATTCTTAAACCGAAATCTTAAAATTTTCATATATATTTTTTAAGCTCTCTTTTAAATTAGAAATTTAAAGCTGCTTCACTGTTTTAGAAATTTATATTTTATAATCCAAAGATTTAATTTTATTTTAATTTAAATATTTTGCATATATCTCAAATACTTGCGTGCTATTTAATTTATATTTCCAACTTTATTTTAAATATTTATTTTTATTAGTTTTAAATAATTGAATTGTAAATTAAACAAACAAGCATTCGTTTAAGCTCTTTAAATTTGTTATGCATTTTAAAAGTGTTGTAAATTCTGTGGTTTATCAAGTGGCTAACCAACACTGACTGCTGGATTGTCTGGGGCTGTCAACGTCCAAACTCTCTTTTTCTTGTTTGCGGTTACAAAGATGTAATTCATTTATTTAATTGTTTTCTCAACATTTATATTTCTATCTATCTCTGTTTTAAGTTCTCGCTCCGCTTTTAAAGTTATTTGGATTTGGACAATCATTTTGTTATTGTACTTTTTCTTTTTTGCCTTTGGCACTGAACTTTTCTTGACCTACTTGCGTCTATAATATTTAAATTGGGCTTTGGGGCGTTAGTTTTTTTTTTTCATCTTTTGGAAAGTCAGAACAACCCAAAAAGCCTTGTTACATACATATTTTTGTATGTGTTGGTATTTATTTGAAGGGCATGAACAATCACAACCAGAACCCATAAACACAGATATGATATACGCTCTTAATTCTTGCATTTAGTTTTTGCTTCTGTGACGTCATTGAGACACGGTTTTAGCAAAATCTTAAGAATTTCATATAATCTATACTATATTTATTTGCTGTGATTATTTTTTTTTTTTAGCTTAGATTTATCTATTGTATGTATCTATTAAGGAACCTATTGTGAGTTCAATTAAGTTATAGATAGTATATACTTTACGACTTTAGTTGATATAGAAGAACACCCGTCTAGAAGCAACGTTTCCTAAAACAAGATTAAACTTTTGATTGAATAAAGTTTTTTGCACTGTATTTGTCGACTTTACGCCGAGTTAAAAATAAAATATTTTGGCATGGCTTTAACAGACTTGATACTATATAGCCAGCTTGTCTTCCAAAGTTGAAAGCTTCTCAATGATTCGTGCGAATCTTTATAGGGACTCGTGAAACTCGAAACTAGTAAAAGCCGTTCCTAGACCTTTGGATGGCTTCTCCAAATGCTGGCTCGTTATGCTGAGCATTTGTTGGGTTATGTCTAATCTATCTCAAAGTTTGCACGACCCGAACTATTTTTATGCTGAGACAACCAAAGAGCGCTTAATACAAGTCAAACCTTAATGTTTATAAAAAAAAAAAATTACAAACACGGCAGCAATTTCCTAAAGCATAAAAAATAATTAATAAAATATAAAAAACGCTTTTTAGAAGATGATGATTTCAGTATTTCATTTTTGATTTATTGGAGTAACTAATATTCGTGTCAAAATAATGTTAAGCTTAAAGTAATGTCAATGCTGAATGCTATGAAAAAGATGATGAATAGGAAGAAGATGAGGATGATATTTATTAAGAAGATGATGACGATTATTATGAAGAAGATGATGATGTTAATGAAGAAAACCCAGATGCTTATACGGATCATGTTAAAATGATTTTGAAGAAGTTGTTGTTGTTATTTAATAATACAGAAAAAAATAATCATAATCTCGTTAAAGATAATGATTATGATTGTAGAAAAGACGATAGCTACGAACAACATAATGTTGTTTTTTTTGAAATAGGTGATGACTATGGCTCTAAAGATGATGATAATGATGAAAGATATGGTAATGATAAAAATGTTAATGTTGCTAACGAAGCAAAAGAAAAGGATAATTGTCAAGCTAAAGATAATGATGATGATAAAGAAACAGATGATGATTTAAAAAAGACGATAGTTATGAAGATGAAGATGAATATGGTGCTTATGAAAAAGATGATGAAGAATAATATTATAGTAATAAAGAAGAAGATGATTTGCAAAAGACGATAGTTATGAAGATGAATATGGTGTTTATGAAAATGATGATGAAGAATAAGATTATAGTAATAAAGAAGAAGATATAAATTAAATAAAACTAATAATGACGAAAAGTGACGTTATTTAAAGCCTTTTACTGGCATCCAAAAAAGCTACAGATGATGTTTATGGTGAAGAAATAGATGAGAATGAAGTATTAGATGATGATGTTAATGAAGGAACAGAAGACGATGATAAAGAAGATGAAAATGAATATGAAGATGTTGATGGAAATGATGGTGATGTTGATGACGAACATGAAGCAGAAATTAAGAACAAGTACGTGATTAAGATGATAAAGAATAAAATGATAATACTGATAAAGAAGAAGATTTAATTATGGTAATGATGAACAAAATTATGACAACGTTAAAGGTGATGATGGTGATGAGAATGATAGCATGCCAGTAATCCTGTTGACAAACTTTAGATCTTCAACAGATTTTAACGAGCCCAAAACAATTCACCCATAAAAACTTTCGCTCGATGTGACTCTTTGTTTTTGGTTGTTGTGGTTGTTGTTTGTGCTTCTTTAGGCTGCACTTACATAATTATGTGGCAATTATGATGTTGTTCAACTCTTTTGTATGAGAGAGGGAGGCACTTACCGTTACACAAAGTACCAGCAGAAGCAGCAAAAACAACAACAACAAAAAGAAAATAAACAAAAACGGCAAAACATGACAATTTATTTGTGTTTTTTTTTATGTTTTGTTTTTGCTTTGCTTTGTTTTTGTGTGTTGACAAACGCTGCTAAATCGAAGTTTAAGTGTTGTGTATGTGTGAATGAGTGAGTGAGTGAGTGAGTGAGTGAATGAGTGTGTTTCTAAGCACAATAAAAAGTTTTACCTTCCTGTTTCAATGTGGTCCCACTCTCTCACAACGCTCTTTGATTGTACATACAGACGTACATACATCTTCTTAATTAATTTGACACACATAAATTGCAAGCAAAGTTTATAGCTCACTGAAACACACACACACACTCACACAGCCACAAACTGTGTGAGTGAGTGGGCAATATACATCTATGAAGATTATTTGTTTTCTCGTTGTCGTTACACAGTCTGCATAGAAATTTTACAAACGGCAATTGATAAAATTTTAGTTGAAAAACTAAAAGTTTTGTCATATAGCAATTAGAGACGAGTCAATCAATAGCTTCAGAGTCAGTTGATAACCATACAAAAGTTGCTTAAAAAAATCTTTGCACAAAGCCATCTTCATCTTTTGAGGAAGCATGTAAGCAATTATAGCTAATAATATTTACATATATGAAATATGAACAAAAATTGTAGCAAACTGCCTAAAGCAATCAAAAGATGACAATAGATGACAGTTTTAATATTGACAACTTTAATTGCAACACAAAGGAAAAATGTTTAATTGCCAACAAATCTCAAAGGTGTGGACTTAATGCTTGGAATTCATTAGGAAATCTTATTAGTGTCAATTGTAAAGCGATGAAATATCGAAAATATATTAAAATGCATTTCTGTGAGCTGGTCTTTGTAGAGATTATGCAAGTTTTCAAATAAATGGTTATTTATAGAATTCATGATGATGGTGAATATGAAAAAGAAGTTAAGAAGAACATAATGGTGATAGTTGTAAAAAAGATGATGCTTCTGGCTGAGTAGAAGATGATGATGAAGTTAATGATAATGATGAAGAAACAGATGATGGTGAATATTGAAAAAATGTTAGTTAGAAGAAGTTGATAGAAACGTAATGGTGATGATTGCAAAAAAGATGACGTTTATGGCTGTGAAGAAGATGATGATGAAGATAATGATAATGATGAAGAAACAAGTGATGGTGAATGGTGTTAGTTTAGAAGAAAATAAATGCTTGTAAGAAAGATGATGTTTATGGCTGTGAAAACGATGATGATGAAGATAATGATAATGACGAAAATGCAGATGATGGTCAATAAGAATAAGACTAGTTGAGAAAAACATAATGGTGATGATTGTGAAAAATATTACTTTATGGATGTCTTATTCACATCCATAAAGTAATATTTTGGATGTCTTATTCACATCCATAAAGTAATATTTTTCACAATCATCACCATTATGTTTTTCTCAACTAGTCTTATTCTTATTGATGATGAGGAAAGTAATGATACTGATGAAAATACAGATGATGGTCAATACGAAAAAGACTTTAGTTAAGAAGAACATAATGGTGATGATTGCAAAAAGATTATGTTTACGGCTGAGTAGAAGATGATGATGAAGAAACAGATGATGGTGAATATGAAATAGATGTTAGTTAGAAGAAGTTGATAAAAACATAATGGTGATGGTTGCAAAATAGATGAAGTTTATGGCTGTGAAGAAGATGATGATGAGGAAGATAATGATACTGAATACACAGATGATGGTCAATATAAAAAGGGCTTTAGTTAAGAAGAACATAATGGTGATGGTTGTAAAAAAGATGATGTTTACGGCTGTGAAGAAGAGTATGATAAAGATAATGATAATGATGAAGAAACAAATGATGTTCAAAGGTGTTAGTTTAGAAGAACATAATGATAATAGTTGTAGGAAAGATTAGGTTTCATGGCTGTGAAAACGATGATGATGATGATGAAAATACAGATGATGGTCAATACGAATAAGACTAGTTGAGAAAAACATAATTGTGATGATTGTGAAAAATTTTACGTTTATGGCTGTGAAGAAGATGATGATGAGGAAAATAATGATACTGATGAAAATACAGATGATGGTCAATACGAAAAATACTTTAGTTAAGAAGAACATATTTAATTGATAAAAACATAATGGTGATGATTGTAAAAAAGATGACGTTTATGGCTGTGAAAAAGATGATGATGAGGTAAATAATGATACTAATGAAAATACAGATGATGGTCAGTAAAAAAGGGCTTTAGTTAAGAATAACATTATGGTGATGATTGTAATAAAGATTATGTTTATAGCTTTGCAGATGATGATGATGAAGTTAATGATGTTGAAGAAGATAATGTTGCTATGCAACCATTGCAATAATATTCATAGCAAACATTTATATTCTTAAATCAGATAGCTTATAGAAACAGATTTTAGTTATTATGTGCAAGTTTACTCTACACAGTTCATTAATAACCATGGGAATCTTCTATTCATTCGTTGCAGGAATATTCATACCACAAATGTATTCAAAAATTATATAAAATGTTAAAGTAGTGTAAAGTGTGTTTTTTTTTCTCGTAATTTTTCATATTTTAAAAAATATTTTATATTTGCTATTAATTATGCAACTTTTTTAAAATGCCTTAAATAATTAATTGAAATATTTTTCTTTCTTTCTATTTTTAGGTAAGTTTTCTTCTATGATGTTGCCATAATTGCGATTGATTTATTATGTACGTATGTATGTAAAGCGTATTTACAAAATAATGCTGTAAATGCTGCAACTTTTTTTTTGTATTTTGGAACCCATGTAAGCTCTTTAAATTTTTCATTTTGAAATTTTCAAATCTATGGCACGCTCTAAAGTGTCAGTGTTAGTACACTTGGCCTATGTACTATGTGTTATTAGGCTTTTCCATTTGTCTGGATTTAGAAAGTTTTATACCAGCTGCAACAACAAAACAGCAAAGAAAATTCAAAACTTTTTTAGCTACAAAGGACAAAAGGAAAATTGTTTTTGTTTTTGTATATATGGCAATAACACTGGGCAACAAAATTGAACTCAGATATACACTTTTTGAATAATTGATAAATTTTTGAATCTGTGCTCTGAAATAATTCACAAACCAATCAACAACAACAAATAGCAGCTTTGCTTATTACTATTACAGCTTATTACTTCTAAATTGGTTTCAAATTTCCCAGTATCTTAACTGAAATTGATAGATTGATTTTCAGCAGCATCGTTCTTAAAATCTTAAAGCGATCTCTTTGTTACTTTGACTAAGGGCCTATAGGCTGCCTTATAAATAGATGCCCAAGTTTATTATGTGTAAAACCCATTCATTGGAGTTGCTCAAACTGAAATATTCAGTTAATCTAAGAACTACAAATGAGCCATGAGCAACTTAGTACAGTCGAACATTGTTATAACAAACTGCTTGTAACTTTTTTCAAGTGCACTGCTTTTTTCATCGCCTTAAAACGAGTTGTTACATCGAACTTCGGCTGTATAGACGCATAGACACTTCTCGATTAGTGAAAACGACTGGCTAGGACGCTCGCGTCCTTCAAATTGCCAGAAGAATGCAATTTAGTCTTTTTATAAAAGTCTTCACTCGCATAAGGTTTTCCTTTGCTTTAAAAATTTGACTCAGGCCGTGTATCTTTGATAACAATCTATTGGCATCTAGTTTATGGGTTTATTCTTTTAGTACATTCAAAATATACTTTGAACTGTGAAAAATTCTGCACTGGAATTTGTTTCGCTTGATATTTTCGCCATTTTGAAAAATGTTAAAGTACATTTATTTCCAATTCTATCAGTCGTAGAAAAGAAACTTGTTAGAAAAAAACCAAGCTTCAATGAGGACATAGAAGAACAAGGTCTATTAATACATATGATGATGTAAGCAATTACTTACTTACTTACTTAGGTGGCCTTCACAACCTGTTACCGGGTTACAGCCGACCTCAAGAGCTCTCGCCAGGAGCCTCTGCTTCTAGCGCGTCTTCTCCAATTTATTACACCAAGTGTAGACAGGTTCACCTCCACTTGGTCTCCCTCTTCGTCGTCCGTCGTTGACTCTCGTTTCGAACACCTTTTTCGCTGGAGCTTCTTCGTCCATACGAACGACATGTCCGAGCCAGCGCAAACGTTGTATTGTTATGCGCTGGACGACATCGATGTCGCCGTAGAGCTCATACAGTTCGTGGTTCAGTTCACTTCTCTTGCAAACAGTGCATAGAAACTAACAATGTCTTGCAATTTATACCTTAGGTTATGCAAATTTTAGTCCCGCGCATTTTTTGTTTGTTTTGTTGGTCAGTGTAATTGGTCAACCCTAGTTGGAATGAATAGAAGAACTAAGAAGATCTAAAGCAAACACGCCCACACCTTGAACCCACAACTCTTGTCGTCTTGCTCGCTTGCCACCACCACACCCCTTAGCTACAAGATTGTGGGAAAATATTGCAATGTCGACAAGCCGACGACAATTGCCGCCAACTGAGGCCCACGCCCGACACTAGAATCCGGTACAATTGACTGACCCTCTGTGTCAGAGTCAGTCCCTAGCTCTAACTGACTTAACCCAAGCAACTTTATGCTGGCTATTAATTATGCGAACTGGCAGAGGGTAACAGCGAAAGAGAGAGAGAGAGCGGCAGAGCTGAGAAAGCGCATTTAGTTGCGTGTGCCTCAAGTCGGTTACACACTGTACAGTGTGCACTGTGCCTTCGCATTATTATGGATAGCGTCATTATCGTGACAACCTCATTATCATCTTCAATGCATTGTTGGGTTTTATTATGTTTCGCTACGGTTTGTGAAAAGCATTACTTTGGTTTTTTTTTTGTACCCTTAAGATTTGGGGTATATTAGTTTTGTGCAAATATATGTAGCATGAAGAAGAAAAGAAATCGAAGATACGCAAGTTAAGCTTGGATTGGGTGGGTAACGTGAGAAATGTTTTCAAAGACGGTTTTGAGAACTCGATGGGAAGATTTGTCAAACAACCAAAATTTCATAAAAAAGCTAAGCCAGGTATTGTGTGAGTGTGCTTTGAAGATCTACCAAAGTTGCCCGCTCCCCGCCTCAGTGGCAGTGGTGCTGAGTTAGAAGAGTTTTACATCCTGAGTCCCAATTTCGAATCTATGTCGAGACAAATTTGTATACTGGATCTTAAAGTAAGTGGAAAATGTACGTAACTTGGAGCAGGAGATATCGTAGAACTACTAAGTTTATTTCTAGGATGACTGCAAAAGTCTGTATGAACGCCTAGATCTCCGGGATGATGAGTACTTAGGCAGCCAAACTTTTGGCTGAGACAGCTTTCAGGGGAAACAATTTAAAATTTGGAAATGGACGAAAAAAACTGTTTTGCAATTAAGGCCTATACGCAGTTCGAAAAATTTCCCAAATGGGTTTTTTTTTTTTTTTGTATATGAAGTTATGTCATTTCGCGGCGGCCTCGATAGCCTAGCGGCAGTGCACTAGACTAGAATCCCAGAGGTTGTGGGTTCGAATCCCACGCAAAGCCATGGTCCTGCACTTTCCACTTTTCCTATTCCCCTAATTTTTCCTGTCTATTTCATATCCTTATCACTTTCTCCCGTTATCGGTATCACAATGGGCCTATTCTTGGCCTAAGTGAGTTGGGACGCTAAGTCCCAGCTGCCGCCCTAACCTACCTACCTATGTCATTCCGCGCGAAATTTTTCGAACTGCGTATACCCCTTTAAATTGAAATTTTCGGAACCCTTATTATATCAAGTGAAACAAGTTAATAGAGACACAAGATCGAGCGCTCGAAAGTATTTGTATTATGTATTTGTTTGTTGTATTGATGCAGCGTATCTCAAAGTCGTTGGTGCCTGATTTTAATGTTTTTTATATTTTTCTTCTCTTCTGTCTACATCTACTTTTTGCACATTTGTTATTTTTAATGCAATATTTTTGTAATATTAATTTTTTCTTTTTTTCTTTTCGATATACATTCCTAACAGAAATTGAAGCTTTTTGAGCTTAACCAACTTTACCTATTTATTTATTTATTTCTTATTTATTTACTTTTTGTTGTTGTTAATTGGACTGTCAGCTGAGTTTTACTGTTGTTGAAATTTCAATTAACTTAATGCAATGCAAATATACAATTATCAGCGATGTATGTACATATACATATATACCTACTACATATAAACCTACATATATCAGTATGAGTGCATGTGTTTTTGATATATTATTGTCAGTTTAAAGATAATAAAAGTTACCCGAGCATTTGAACGCATTTTAACTTTTATCTTTTGTGTAATCAATGACAATGAAATTATTGAAAGCGAAATATAATTGGTGAAATTTTTGAAATTATGTAAGCGAGAAAACCAACACTATCTATGTGATATGAAATAGGTTTTAAATATATGCATATGCAGCTCATTTTCTAAAGTGAATCATAAATTTCTGCATGACAAATTTGTGAACAAAGCGCAAACAATACATAGACATGTACATATATATATATACATACTATATATATACTAGTAATTTGCATTTTGTACTGAAATAATAAAAAACTACATTAATTTCAAAAGTTCTATTAAAAAAGTTTTTTATAAGTTTAATATAGATTGATTAAAAGTTTTTGTTTCAAAATCTACACACAAAAGCGAACAAAAAAGTTTTCTAAAAATTTGCCATTTTGAGAATTTAAGTGTTAGACAACTGAGCAATAGCTTCGAATTCCTTTAAAATGTTTATAATTTTAGTGAAATGCTTTAGAGAGATTTGTAAAAACACTTTCGCTAAAAATTGCAGAATTCGAAAATAGATTTAGAATTTATATGGAATCATCCATAAACTACGCGAAGCTGATTTTCGTCAAAATAGACCCCTTGTGACACAGTGATGGAATATTTTTGAAGCTTTTCCATAAGATCGTGACGCTTTGCCAGACCCCCCACCCCCTGGAGCGTCATGTAGTTTATGGATGATCCCAATCTAAATATTAGCAGGTACTTGAAAAATCGGATTAAGATCCTTTGAACTACTTTGAAATGAACTTGCCCTACAGCTTTAACGGTCAAGTTTTTAGCTTTGAAATTAATACTAACTCTTAGTTCCTAAAAAAAGCCAAGTAGAACAATCTTAAAAATATATACTCTTAAGTATTATATTAAAATATTTCAAAATATTTTTTCAATTTGAGCAACACTTATTAAATGTCTGGAAACTGGTTTCCAACAAAAAAATTTTTTTTTTTTAAATTGAACTAAAATTTTGAAAAAATTTGCAAATGCTTGTGTTCTTAAAAATATAAAATTTTAGAATAAGTAAACAAAAATCGATTTGAAAATACCAAGTTATTTTGATATTGTCGAAATATTTAATAAAATATGAAAATATTGCAAAATTAGAACATTTTTTTCAAAAAACTAGTTTTTTCAGTTAAACATCTGTTACAGTCGATTTAAAAACCCCAAGTTTTTTCGACTCTTTCAAAAGATTTAATAAATATGCAAATATTCAAAAAATTTAAATAATTGCAATTAGTATTTTGCAAAAGAACTAGTTCTTAAAATTTTATTAAAATATAAAACAATCGAATTGTAAAAATGTAATACAGTCGAGGCGTTGACCGACAGTGTAATACGCTGTACCTTTTTTCTCGAAAAAAGTTTTATTCCTGCATATTCCTTCTAAGAAATTTCCAATTGGAAATTTTTTTTTTGTTGGTGCATCACCCTGTTAAGTTTCAGATTGAAATATCAAATGGTGTAGCTGAAAACCGCGAAACTCTGCTATGGGGGAACGGGGAACATGGTTGTTGACAGGGCCGTAAAGAGAAAATCCGGGCCCGGGGGAAAAATGTACCTTGAATCAAGTCAGTACGACAGTAATTACAACGGGCCCCTGGGAAAACTCTGGCCCGGGGGAATCCCCCCTTCCCCCACCCCTCTCGTCAGGCCTGGTTGTTGACATAATTCAACAAACTTCATCTTCTGAGGAAATATGCGCATCAGCTGGTATCTCAAGCTCTTATAGTCTCCGAGATCTAGGTGTTCATACAGACGGACGGACAAACGGACATGGCTCAATCGCTACCCGAGGTTATGATAAGCATTTTGGTATAAAAGACTTGGGGTCTGCCACGCCTTCTTCTGTCCGTTACATACATAGCGCAAATCTAGTATACGGCTTGTACGCAAAGGTATAGGGTATAAGAAGCAAGTTATTTTTATATAAAGGCCAATACGCAGCATGCAAAATTTACGAATGTAATGAAAAACTTCATATCAAAAAAATAGTCACACATTTTAACTTGAAAGATTTGATAAGATATTGAGCAAAAATGTTAACAATTATGTAGACTTTTCTTTCTTTTTGCAAATTTCCAACAAATGATTTAATGATATAAGTACCGAACAGAATTGCAAAACAGAACCAGTTCACCACACCCTTATGAGCGTGAACCAGGCAAACTAATCTTACAATAAATTTATCCAATTATGTAATTTAAAGCTTTTGTTAGATGTTCTGCCCCTTTAGAAGTGTATTACCAGAAGAACAAAAAAAAAAAGTATGAGAAAAACGAAGACACACACAAGCCTATTAACAAATGACTTTGTGAACTTTAAGCTCAGTAAAAATTGAACTGAATAATTAAATGAACTTTAACCTTATTAAAAGAATTATAATAACTTGACGGAATGAGTAATTTTCTAGGCTTAGAACTTTTTGTATGCGAGAGATCTGCAGAACAGCTGTAAGTTTTGCCACGCCCACTTTGGGCTACACTTTGTGTGCCTCAGTTTATGCCTACGCATGTTTTAATTTACATATTTATCTTAAAGTCTGCTTTACGCTCTTAGCTGTTAGCATTTTCTAATGCTTACTTATTTGCCTTGAGTATCTCTTATCGTAATTGTTTATTCGTTTGTTTTGTTATTGTTGTTTACTTGCCTTAGATTTTTATTGGTATTTATTTTTTTGAATGGTTTTTCTTTCGTTTTTCTTTTGTTACGGCTATTTGTTTACAATTTGATAACATGTAATTAATTTATTGTCTCTCTGCGAGCAACAACAACAAGGAACAAAAAAAAAACAAAAACAAAAATGAAAATCTAAAATTCCATGAGTTTTGTTTTACATTGATTTTTGTTGTTGTTGCTGCGTTTTGCGCCATTACGCAAATACTGTTGTATAATGCCTAATGGTTGTATGCCCTTCAGTACCAGTAACCAGTTCGTCACTGAAGAAATTTCAGTTCCTTGTTTTGTTAGATTTCAGGCAACATTTAACATAATTTCCAACTAATAGCTAGTAATGTTACCAAGAAAAAATGTCTCATACATTAGTCGTAATTTATTTTGATTTATTGAAATACTGGGAATCGAGGCCGCTGCACGGAATTAGGTTACTTCAGATTTTGATTGCCTTGGGAAAGCTTATTATTTGGAAGTACAAAAAAAAAATTGCTAAAAAACTTGACGAGTCTTGTGCATTTTCATTTTAGCGTGACGTTACATTTGTAGCACAAGCCGTGACAATCAGCTATGAATACAGCGCTGATTTGTTTTAAAACTTCATGCCTGATATCACTGTTTTTTTTTTATGTAAATAGAATTGTTATTTTCTATATATTACATAGGCTTTCTTACATTAATAACCTTATTAATGTTTTTTTCTTTCTCATTAATTGTTTTTAAAAGTTTATATATAAAAGAAAATTATTTTGTTGCGCATAATCTATATATATATAATATATATAAAAGAGAGTTAAGAGTTATGTTAGTTACACCATTTATAACTCAAGAACGGAATTCTCTTATAGAGGTTGGGGGTCAGATATCGACATAAGTCTGCATCTGCGTCACTGTTATGCGCATCTTTTGGTAAAATTTCAGCTCCATAGCTCTTATAGCCTCTGAGATTCTTTTACTCATACGGACAGCCGGACAGACAGACATGGCTATATCGACTCGGCTATTGATAGTGATCAAGAATATGTACAGTTAAGGGGATCTACCACGCCTCTTTCTGAGCATTACATACATTTGCAGGAACTTATAATTCCGTCGTGGCGGGATGCAGAAATTCGGCGACTAGAGCAAGTTTTCAACACTATACTTAGAGCACAGAGAAGACATAGAGTCAAAGATTGTAGAGAAGAAACACTATGCTCAGGGAAAAGTTGGAGTTAAGGACTGCAGAGTAGGAGCGTAATATATTGCGTAGATCACAGAGCAGATAGATAGAAGATGTTAGGCGTGACGGGCAAGTAAGGAATACTATGCAAAGAAGAATGCTCAGAGAATATTTAGATCTCACCATTACAGAGCAAGATCTTGAAACATTGCGTAGATAGCAAAACAGACAAGTAGGAAGATGTTAAGAAACAGATAGTTAGACACCTAACACAGCACAATACACAATACGCTTTTTGAGAACGATAAGGAAATAATTAAACAGCGACCCGATAATGTTTACTTTTGCTGTAAAGACTTGATGTTCCCTCATCAAATAGAAAGAATTAGCAGGGATTATATAGAAACTTATGTGTTTAGTTCAGATATGCTACATCTGGCAGATCTGTTTCCTTTTATTAACGGCATATTAACATTTTGTAGAACTTGTAGCCGTACAATTTAGATAGGTAGGAAGCCGAAAAATTCTTTTTTTAAATGGCTCAGATTTACCATAATGGTTAAGCAGCTTGACATCATTAGAGGCAAGATTAATGTCCCCTCGGCTACCGTTTATGATAATTAAGTCATTGAGATATAAAGCAGGACAGTATCAAAGCAGCCATTGTAAACATTTTTATTCCAATTGTGAGTCCGTGCAGCGACCTGCATTGTTTCAGGGTATTTTAAAGATGGGCTGATGAACATTATGGAAATAGAGAGTTGCACAGGGTATATAATAATCTGGATAGTCTGAATTGAAGAAAGCAGATTGTACGGGGGTTGGCATGCGAAGTACGCAGGGGGCAGAGCCCCTTATATATTTATTCCCTTTACTCCATAGTGAAGCATAGGGCTGCAACAAAATTCTTAAATCTACCTCTATCCGATGACATCCTTTTAATTTCATTCCAGTTCGTTTCACTCGCTTCAATTTCTTTCTCTAACTGTCTTCTCCATGTGTGCGCTGGACGCCCCCTTCTGCGTGATCCTTGAGGGTTCCATTCGATGGTTTGCCTTGTGATGTCTTGCAGGGCTTTTCTTAGCGTATGACCTATCCAGTTCCATTTTCTCTTCGTTATATTTATCTAATTGGGGCTTTGTTTTGTTAATGCCCACAGTCTCTCATTTGATATGATTTCAGGCCATCGTATTTTTAGTATGCGTCTAAGGCAGCGGTTCACAAAGGCTTGAATTCGCTGCAGCGATCGCGAAGCTGCATTCCAGGTTTCGCAACCGTATAGTAAGACGTTAGAGTTAAAGATTCTTATTTTGGTGCCGCGTGATAGAGATGAGGAGTTCCAGATGTTTCTGAGTTGCCCAAAAGTTTGCTGCGATTTCTTGATCCTATTTTCGATGTCTTCGGCACAGCCGCCAGAGGTCGTGATGAAAGATCCTAGGTAGCAAAAATGTTCGACATCCTCTATTGGTGTTGAGTCTAGAAGGAATGGACGGGTGTTGACTATGTTTATACGCATGGCCTTGGTTTTAGTGACATTGATTTCAAGTCCCACTTTAGATGCCAGCGTCGATATAGATTCAAGTTTTCGTGCCATGTCATCATATTTGTGCGCTAAAATGCAAATATCGTCAACGTAGTCCAAGTCGTTTAAGAAGCCGTGAAGGCCCCATGTAATACCCCTTTGAGTTTCAAGAGCTCGTTTTAGGACATCATCAAGAACGATGTTGAAAAGTGTTGGGTTGGGGAGAGTGTGCCCACTTGTACCCACTTGTACCTTGTCGTACTCCAGTCTTTGGTTCGCTTAATTGTCCTTCGTGCCAAATTTTGGCAGTGCGCATTTGTGTAGAGGCTTAGTATCAGGCTTATAATTTTTTCGGGGATGCCTTTGCAGCGTAGTTCAGCCCAGATAGCGTCGTGTAGTAGCGTATCGAACGCTTTGGCAAAATCGATGAAAATTAAATAGAGTGGTGATCGGTATTCCACACTTTGCTCCACAATTATCCTTAGGCTGTTTACGTGGTCAACGCATGACCGATGTGGTCTGAAGCCTGCTTGTTCTTCTCGAAAAATTGAAGCAGGAAATGCCTCATGAATTCTCTTATTTATAATATGAGCAATTATCTTGTTTACGCTGCATATAAGTGTGATTCCTCTCCAGTTGGTGCATTGCGATAAATCACTTTTTTTTTGGGATTTTGATTATAACACCTTCTTTTAGTTCGCACGGAAGGTACCCGTTTTGCCAGAAGCTTTCAATGATGAGTTGTATAAGTTTAGCTCTGATGGTGGGATCGGCCTTCAGTAATTCTGGCGCGACATTATCAACACCGGGGGCCTTATTGGATTTAAGTGCTGTAATTGCGTCTGCTATTTCGGATAGAGATGGGCATTGGGTTTGGACCCTGTCGATTTCTGCATGGCTGCTGCAGTTGCAAACAGGATCGTTGCTTTGCTCAGAGTTACAGAGAAGATTTCTGTAAAAGAGCCCCTTAGTTTCTTATAAAACAATAAGTATTTATTATTTTCCACGTTTCACGAACAAGATTCTTAAATGAACAAAAGAAAAAAATATCTATAGAATACTATACCAATACAATGTTGAACTTTTTTATATCTCTTTGCCGCTTTTTTCATTGCTTGTGTGCACAAATGAGATAGAGAGAGTCACTTTTCTGTTCCTTGTTGCTCTTACGAAATCATAAGACGTTCACTTAGTCTTCATGGCTGAATTCAGGCGTGAAAAATTCAGCACTGAGGGAACGAATATTATAGTCTTCGCATAGCTCCGAAAATTCGCTAGCTAGAAATAAACGAAATAATGCACAAAGTCTTCTGCAACGAATTTTTCCATATTACGATTTTTGTTCAAGTGCTATTCTTTTTTGATCTCCTTAAAATACAATCAATATTCTTTTCTTCTGTGTCAATTCGCTATAGGAAAGTTGGACTGTACTGATTTAACAAAACTCGTAGTTACCTAAGTTCTTTGAAATTTTGCTTTGTCTAGATAGCTACTATCTAGAATTCCAGATCTACAAAGAGCTAAACAATTGTCGCATTATGTTGCAGCGGTAGCAATTGACCCTCATATCCAGAGCAAGCAAGTACCTCCTTATCCACAGACTCTTACTACATCTGCATATGATGACATACAGTGGTTTGCCACTTACTCCATGACCTTTTCAATTATAAAAAAAAATAAGTTTGGTTTTGGTTTGGTAAAGTATTTTATTTCAGTTGCTCTCACCCATTTTCCTTGGTTGTATTTTTTTTATTATATATATCAATTTTTTTTTTTTTTTTTACATTTTCTTTGGTAAATTTTTAAGCACTTTGTATTTGCATTTTTATGCGTGCGTGTAAAATGGTTTTTCTGTACTATTTTTTTTATATATTTTTTTCATTACTTGAAATTTTTTCGTACGTTTCCGCATGAAAGTTTTACAGGCATTACTTTCCCGCACTGCCAAAAAAAATGTTACCAGATTCAGACGCGTCTCCCTGGCTTTAAACAAACAAACAACTACATTTAAGTGAGCGTACAGTCAGACCACGCTTTGAGCGATTTTTCTGGTTCAATATATGGCAAAAATGAATTATTTGGGTCATGGCTGTTCATAAAGCTTGTGGGAAACTATTTAAAAATGTGGATTTTCAAATTTTTTCGTTTTCTTTCATTTTCGCCATAGTGATTTCAAATGTAAAGCGCATTTATTTTTGTTATTAAAATTTATTTCAAATATTCTTTACTCTAATAATTTCTGAGGTCTTCTTTTTTCGCTCCAATAATTTTCAAGCCCTTTTTTTGTTTTTTGTATTAGAAGGTGACCCCTTGAAATTTTGTAATATATAAGATATTTTTTTATTTCTGCACCTCATTTTTAATTGGAAAGAAGCTCTTCGATTTACAATTATGTTTGAAGTTGTTTTTTTTTTTTTTTTTCGTCCATGGGTTCCTCACAAAGAGCTGGGGCACTGCGATCAGAAGATCTGTCGTACCGAATTGAACTTAAGTAAGAAGTCTTTTTTGTTCAAAGCCCAGTATTCAGAAGTGCTCTAATATAAAAGTATCTAATAAACGAGTTTAATATAAGCTTTAGTTCAAAAGAGTACTGCAACAAATACGGATCTGATTGAATATGGAAGTTCGAAGCCCCAATAAAACAAATTTGCAAAGCTCTAAGTAATTTCTACTTCATCTAAAATTTGGCATAGAAAATCTGTTGTATTTGGAACACTGCTAGATTGCTGTTGGTTCGAAAGAGACTTCGAGAAGATTTCGTTATTTAGAGCTCAGCTCGTTTGCTTATGCCCTTATCTTTACTTTATAAAAAAAAAAAATAAAACTCAAGTCTATTAAATATGCAAAAGTACTTTATCGTATTATTCAAGTTAGTACTGTATTTTGTGGCTATATTTTTGCTCTGCATATTTCTCATTAAATTTTATTCTCCTCAACTTGTATTGAAATGAAAGCGAAGTTGGTTGGCGTTCGTTTGGCGTCGCTGCTCTTTGGCTGTTGCTGCTTAATTGAGCATCAATTAAAAATGTCTCGCCTCATTAAATACATATACATATAAACCAATAGTATATGCTATATACACGAGAGACGTATTCATAAATATGTGTATGTATGCCAGATGTAAACATATTCTGCTTGCAAGAAGAATCTTTCAGTCGCTAAGTTAGTTGGGCAAGCAATTTACATAAAATATCAAAATGATGTGATACTTTGTTAAAGTTAACGCTGTTCTCAATCATCCCTTTCACTTTCTTTCGATGCAAAAGCTATTTAATGAAAGAGCTACAAAAGAGAGTAGTTTCTTTGTTGCTTTATCAGCATATGACTCATTTATATTGTGTATTGATGATGTTGACGTAGATGATGATGAAGATGATGGTAATTATGTTGTAGATGATGGTGATCATGTTAATGATAATGGCTAACAAGAACAGTTGATGTGATGTTTTGTTTAAGTTGAAGCTGCTCTCAATTACCACTTTGACTTTATGTTCCAAAAGCTTTTTTACACTAGAGCTACAAGAGCTGTCTTGCGTAGTTTCTTGCTTGTGATTGGTGTGAAGTTGATGATAATTATTTTGGTGATAAAGATGATGACAATTATGTTGAAGATGATCATTATGTTGGTGATGAAGCTTAGTATTTTGGTTGTTTTGTCTACTTATACGTAATAAGTAATGAAGATGATTAGCTGATGAAGATGATTGGATGATGTAGATGATTAGGTGATGAAGATGATGATAATTATGATGGTGATGAAGTTGATGACAATTATGTTGAAGATGATCAAGCTTAGGTGATAAAGCTTAGTTTTTTGGTTGTTTTGTCTACTCATGTGTAATGAGTAATGAAGATGATAAGGTTATGAAGATTATTAGGTGATGTAGATGATTAGGTGATGAAGATGATGATAATTATGATGGTGATGAAGAAGATAGAAACTATGGTGATGATGATAGAAAAGAATATCGAACTATAGTTCTATATGCTTTGATGATAGTTACGATGGCGAGGAAGATGCTGATAAAGATGATAATGATAATAATGTCGATAGTTGGGCTTTTTTACACTAGAGCTACAAGAGCTGTCTCGCGTAGTTTCTTGCTTGCGATTGGTGTGCAGTTGATGATAATTATTTTGGTGATGAAGATGATGACAATTATGTTGAAGATGATCATTATGTTGGTAATAAAGCTTAGTTTTTTGGTTGTTTTGTCTACTCATGTGTAATGAGTAATGAAGATGATTAGGTGATGAAGATGATGAAAATTATGATGGAGATGAAAATGATAAAGATGATAACGTTAATAGGTAGTGTAATTGATATTTTATTTACGAGTGCTTCAATATAGTTCTATTTAAAGCTGTTTCTTTAACTTGAATCTTTTTTTGTTAAAAAGCTAATAAAAATTGAGTTTTATTAACTCATAAATTTATTGGTCTATAAATTAATGTTATTAATAATCATAATAATATTAAATATAAATATGAAAAAGTTAATGATTATGATGAGAATGTTTATTATTATTGCAATAATTTGACATTTATATGACAAAATATAATACATATATAGCTGCTATATGTTGAATTTTAAAAACAATTGTTAATTCGCAAGCATTTGAGCTATTTAATAGAATTAAGGCATATTATAATTTGATTGGATTTGTAGAACGTGCCTGTGTGATTAAAACATCAATCATCAAACGATGAAATTCAAAAATATGTGATTCTTTGAATCAATTTACTGTCGAACGTGTTCTCGTATATTAGTTTTGTACTAAAAGTTGGTAATGTCCGCTTCTTTCTGTTGAATATATGACACATCCTTTACCCTATGGTTGCAAGTATCAATATAAGCTGAAACTGTAAAAAACAATTTAAACGTCTGCAGCCCGAAGTCTTGTTCAAAGTTTTGATCAACAAGCTAGTAGCTTTGCGAAAAAAATGCTTGTATGTTTGGCCGAAAGTTATAGCTTTAAATCGCAGAATTCTTCTACAGAGAAACAGTGTAAGATAACGAGTTAATTTCAAAAAAAATTTGTCTGAAGAAGAATTGTATGTATGCAGCTGTTGGTAAAGCTTTGTGTTTTTTGTTCTACGTAAACTCTATTTGATGTTCTAATAAGCATTTGAGCATAAAGAACTTGTTGTAAGGACGTCTCTTTCAGTTTGCGCTGGTTGCTTGTTCGTGTCTCTCTCAAAAAAAAAAACTGCTTCAATTTTGTATGGTAGCTATATGATGCAGTGGATCAATTTTGATCAAACTACACACAAATGTGCAGACTGAAACAAAATGCAACTGTTATAAATTGGGTCAGGATATTTAAATAGCCCGGCGGTGGGTTACACACCTGAAACAATTTGAGGAGAGACCCAAGCTCGGGCTCTAGGCCTAAAGGGGACGTCTTTCCAGTCCACTGCCACGAGCTTTGCGCCAGGGTAGACCTCGCCGAGGGCAGCAATTGCTCTTTTATAAGCCTCCGCAGAGCGCTTGTCATCACAGCCAATGGTCTTCACTGTCCCAAGATGCCATCCTGCATCGCTACAGAGAGGTGGAAGTCGAAATCCTCCAGGAAACGATCCTGCAGCTCGTTTTGTACCCTAGCCCACAAGTTACGAGGGACCAGACCATTCTTGTTGCCCATGTCTAGGACACCCAGGAGAGTCTTGTACTTCGTAGCCTCGGCAATGGATGCGGTTTAGGGGCTGAGGTCGCGACCGTTTTGGCGGAGGAGCAGTTTCTTCGGCGGATCTCTGTCTCTTCGCTTTTTCTATAGCTTTGCCAGGGGCTGCTGGCTTGAAGCCCGGCAAGATTGTTTTGGCCCAATCGACCAGCCTCTTGCTCTCCGGTGATTCTTCCGAAGCAGCAAGGTTTTTTTAAAGAATTACTCTAGCCCGTTGCCTGTCTTGGTAAGACGGCATCATTTAACTACCATACGAAATTGAACCACTTTTCCGCGCAGCCAAATATGCAGATTTTTTTGCGGCACCTTATAAAATTCATTACATCATGGTACAAGGTATAATAATATGAATTTAAAACGAGTCGAGAAAAATTTCCCTCTCTATTATATCGTCATCATTTATAGGCTGATTGCTGTGATCGCTAGATGGCGCAAGCAACTAGTTGCATATACTTGAAGCGAGAGCTTTTAATGAGATTAAGGCAACAAGTAGCACATCCATTTCTAAAATTTTGTCTCTCTAGCTCTTACGGTTTTCGAAGTATAGTTGTGCATACAGACCGATATGGTTTAATCGATAGCCCAGTTTCTGATAAGCATGTCTCCGTTTGCCCTAAAGGCTGCTCCCAAAGTTGGAAACTGTTTTTTTGCATCGACGTTTAAATCGACTCCAAAGACATTCGATTGCGCTTGAAGCTGCGTCTTTGGGGTGCGTCTTCTTATCATATTGGCTCACAAAATTCATATTGACTGCTTAAGTTATCAGAAACGTTTTTAACGACAGTGTCTATAGAGGCGAGCTGTACCGAATAAGAAATTCCATTGCGTAAAAATGATATACCATTAATCTCTATCATAGAAATTGTTTTAGATTTTCTCAATTCCATATTTTTTTTTTTTTTTTTTTGCATTTGTGTGTTTCGTAATGGGTCTTGAACTTTTCTTTAAATTTTATTTTTCAACTTTGCATATGTAGAAAAAAAAAACCAAGCCCACATACAGTGTTGCCCACAAGCCCCAAGTTGACCCCTTGCTTAACCCAACCTACTTACAAAGTAATGAAAATTCATGCAGATGTGTTATATATGTATGAGTGTATGTGCATGTGTGTGTTTTTGTGGCATTGCTTTTCACACCATTATTTGTTGTTGTTGGTTTTTTTGTTTCTAGTATGTTACTTGCAACTTGTTGTGCCATGTTGTGGCAGTGTATTCAAAATGAAAATACATACATGATTATGTTGAAGAACATAAATGCCATGCCCCCAAAATATAAATCAAACGCCCCTTCAAACTAACAACAACAACTTAGCTCATAATTAAGAGCGTACAGCAGCTGCAAAGACCATGGGGCGCAGCGGCAGCGGGGTACAAAAAGTCAGCCGCCAAATGTTTGATACACAAATTGAGTCCTACGGAATCAAGTTGTGGAGGAGCTCAAGTCGTAAATTAAAACTCAGCAGCATCCGACTTGTCGGAAGCATTTGAGAATGTTACGCGTAGTCCATGTCCGTATCCGTACATGTGTGTGTATGTGTGTGTGTGTGTCAAACTTCAAAAGAAATTATTTTGTTTATCGTATAAAAACAAAAACAAAACAACCAAACTGAAAACACTGCCAAAAGATTTCACAGAACGCGTCAAAAAAGCGCATAAAATCTCTATAAAAAAAAGCAAGAAAAACCAACGACAACAACTACGCGAAAAACACATTGGCAAAAGGAAAACTCACGCGAATAAAGCAAAACAGCACACACAAAAAAAAAAAGAAGGAAAACAGGAAAATTTTTCAACAAAATAATGAACTCAAGCGTAGGTGGCAGCCGGGTTCGGAGCAGGAATCGCAGCCAACTTCGCTGCAGGCGTCGCTGTTGCTGTCGACGTCGACGCGACATGCTGGCGCTGCCTTTTGAAATTCATAACCATATAAACGCGGAGGTCAACTGACTGCCACTTGTGGTTGGCGTTTTTAAAGCATATCTAACCTCAAATGTGGCACAAACACATAAACACAAACTCAAACTCACATACACATACAACATGTGGTAGGGATACAGTGAAGTCTGGCAAAAGCGCTATTGCAATTGAAAGCAGTTGGGGGGCTTCTAATTCCCTAAATCTCTTGCCTTGCTAAACCATTTTAAGGATTTTAGCTAGATCTGCGTAGGCAGATTTGTCAAACTGCCCAGGTCTTCGTAAAAGAGTTTTCCCAGAAATAGACTGCATTTCGTAATACATTTTGTATACAAAAAAAGAAAAAAAAAAAAAGGAAACGATGAGCGTCTTAATGGTTAATTCTTAGTCAAGGTTTCTGTCATCATTAAATAATTTTCCAAACTACAAAATATATTCAGAAACTGTTCATTCAGCGCAATCCTTAATACTATGCTAAATTTGGCAATTCCAGTATCCTCTGAAATTTCGCGATTATAAAAATATCCCAACGCAATTGTTTCGAAAAATCATATTTAAATGAAAGGTCACATTTGGCACATGGCTAATTTAGAGATCATACTAAAATTTCCGCCCATCCGGAGCGATCTAAAAATTTCACGTCCTGCCTATACGGCATATTTTTAAAACTCACGTTCATCCCCACAATCGACACTGTTTTTCACCTTTGTGTTACCAGAGGTAGCTTGAGCGTTCACTAGATGGTAATTTTTAACACAGAAACGATTTTCCCTTTCAATCTCTTCGCATTGAACATCTTAATTCCTAAAGTTGTTTTTTTCTATATATGACTGAGTAGGCGTTGATTGATTACACAGCCACACAAAAAAAAAAATCAATTAATGGGCTCGTCGGCCAGATCATGTTTACCATACATTTTTAGGGTTGCTGATTCGAAATCCAAAACCCCAAAAACCGCAGCACGTCAGGGTTCCCTCATAGCCTTAAAACCCCATGCGGAACTTTTTTCGAGTCCGGATGTCCGACGATCGCTAATTCTGCATCTAAGGTCCGAAAATCTTCAAGAGTGTGATATAACATAAAAAAACTCATAAAATATGGTTTTTCGTCCGTTTTGCTGAAGATGTTTATTATATGTTTTAGGGGACCCCAACATGTCAGGGTTCCGACATAAAATCAAAGAAGCTCATAATATTTCTTACGAACCCTGAGGTTAGACTATAGATCCATCGAAAATTCTTCTTGCTCCTTCGCATGTAAAACTTGGTTTTGTCAAAGCTCTTAATAAATTCAGGGATGTTGCAAATAACTATAATATAATCAAAATTTAAAAAAATCACAATTTTTCTAAAGCTTAGTTGAAACTGGCATGTAAAACTTGATTCGTCAAAGCTCTTGATAAATCCAGGGATGTTTCAAATAACTATAATACAATCAAAATTTTTGAAAACCACAATTTTTTCTAAAGCTAAGTTGAAACTAGGAATATTTTGAACAGCTCAAATTTCTAAAGGTTATAAATATCATTGGTGTAATCGACTTGAGAAAGGCAGCTTTTTAGAATATAATAAAAGTCCAAAGTAAAAAAACGATAGTTGAAGATTTTAGAAAGAAAGTATGAAGGAGAATTAGAAAATTCATTTTTTGCATGCACAATTTAGCTAAGTTTTCAGATAATCTAGTCGATTTCAGTAAAGAGTAAAACGAATGCATTCATCAATGTATAAATGTTGTGGAAATTCGGTTTCAAGAAAGATAATATAAATATATGAAGTAGATACAGTGCATAAATAAATCTTTGCATGAGAAAAGAACCCGCTTAAGACATTTAATGAGTCTAATATTTAGATCGTCTATTCTAGACTTGGTCGATGCGATTTTCTTCTACTCATTTAACTAGTTCTAGTTCGTTCTGGACATTAAGAATTCTATACTGTAGGAACTTTAGTTGCCTCTCTATATTGGCGTGACGTTACGTTCATTCTACTCATTTAACTAGTTCTAGTTCGTTTTGGACATTTAGAATTATATTCTTTAGTAACTTTAGTTGCGTCTCTTTTTTTTGGCGTGACGTTACGTTTGTGCCTTAAAAAAAAAGCAAAAAAGGTTTTTTTTATTTACTTAACAATTTCGTAGCATTCGGTATTCGGTAAAAATATTACCACAATCGGTCTTATCTATTAAAAGATATAAACAATAATACGTTTGGCGTTACGTTACGTTGGCTTACAAAATCGCAATTTTTATAACTCAATATTAAATCTTTTTCTAGTATGATTTGTAATAATTTTAGTTGGCGTGACGTTACTGAAATTTTTTGTTAAACCGTTTTTGTTTGTTACTTTTTCACTTAAAAGTTTAAACATATTTTTATATTACTTTTTATTGTTTGGTCATGTTGGAAGGGAAGTGTATATGGTGTAAAATCCCAAAGTTGGAATTTTTGTTGGCATTCAGAAATTTTGAAGAGCTTAATTTTATAGTAGAATATAAACATTAAAGTATTTGCTTTATATAGCCATGTGTGGGTTGTTTCTTATATTTAAATGTTCTATAGAGAAGTCTAACTGTAGATAGTACTTTATCTATAGACCACATGTGTGTGTGTGTGTGTGTGTGTGCGTGGGTCTCCCTCCCTGTCTGTGAGTGCATTGTGGCGCACTTCCTGGTTGGTTGGTTGGCTGTTTGGTTTAGTTCCAGAAACATTCCCGCTCCTGTTCCTGCTACTACAGCCGTCTGCCGCCTGCCTCAGCTTTTTATAGTTTTTCACTTTTTTGTTCCGAATATTCTCTAGATGTTGTTGCTGTTTTTGTTGTTTTTAATGAAAAAACACGGAAGCAAACGAAGAAACGCGTCCGCAACGTCGGAGATTTGCTCTATGCGGCTTTGAGTTCAAAATGATGTTGTTTTTGTTTTTTGAGATGCAGCTAGAAAGTTGTATAGTCGTTGTTGTTGTTGCTGTTGCAGTTGTTGCAAAGACTAGACCCAACAAAGTCAAGTTCCTAGTACGAGCAGAAGGTGCAGCTAAGTATTTGCCACATTTATCGCATTTCGAGAAATATTATTTTGACAGGGGATGTATTTTTTTTTTTTTTCGTTCATTTCATTTGAAAATGTTGCACGTCACTTGTGGCAGTAAGTAAATAAAAAATATTGTACAACTTTGTGTTCATTTGGTTGGTAATAAAATGGCAGATATGAAATACGGTCAACTTTTTGGCATGCTTCTTGGGGAATTGCATTGGAGACAAGTTAGCAAAAACTGACAGGGGAGAGTCATAAAGTGATGATAAAAAAAAATGCGGACATATGCTATGGTACGCGTTAAAAATAAATTGATTTAGTTTTTAATTATTATAATGTCTTGAAGAAGTTAACTTATACCTGCCTGATATGCATTGTCTCTTTAGAAATTTTCTTGCAAAATATTAAATTGAGCATTTCTATAGAGTTTTTTATTACTAACTACTATTAGAAGGTGCTAATCATTTAAAAAAATACCAGAAAAGAGGCAAAAACCTTCTGGGATAACCTAGAAGGACTCCGTCACTCCGAAAAAATTCCTTCAGTTCGACTCAAAAAAGGGGACAGAAGCGGTACACTTACTGGCCACCACCCATGTAGATGGCCAAGCTAGGTTTATGGGATACTGTAACTTGCAGATATTGCAATGAAGAGGAGGAAACCATGGAGCACCTTTTAGCCAACTGCCCAGCGCTAACCAGACGCAGAGCAAAATTCTTAAACACCTTTACATTGGAGGAAGAGGACGACAAAACTCTATCACTAAAGGGTATAACTGCCTTCGCCAAAACAATAAATGGCGATTAGTCATATACGGGTGCACAAAAGACCTGCCTGCTGGTCGCAGTGCAGAAGGAATTCAATACCTTAAACCCTATTCAAATCAAACATACATTAGAAGGTGCTAAGTTCTATGGGGGTTTTTGCGTCCGAATCCCCCCAAAAGTTGAAAAATGCTTTGAAAGTCTTTTGCGAGCTCTGATGTATATACACTTCGAAGTGAAGAAGCCTCCACAAGACTAAATCCTAGATCCGCACCGAATCACTATAAAATCCTTATTTCCTTAGTTATAGAAGTTACCGATGTCTCATGCATAATATCTGATTATTTTTATTCCCGAACAAAAAGCATTTCACTTTTTCATTTTAAAATTTAAAAAAAAAAAAAAATTTTTTTTATCTTAAAAATAATTTAAAAAAAGTTACATCTTTTATTGAAAAAAAAAAATTATTAAAATATATACACGTTGACGTCATATCTTGGCAACATTGCTGTCAAAAACTCGATGAAAAATCGAAATTTTTATGGTGAAATGCAAACCGAAATTATAAAGTTCCGTATCACTTATTTTCGCTTAAAAACGCGAAAGTCCCCCCTAGTATTGTATATTATACATATATAAACTTTCCTAAATCGTATTTTCTGCACCATTTCTCAATGTTGAGAATTTTTGTCAAGTATACTTTTACGATCTCCCTTTAATGAATTTCTGTATAAAGAGTTATTACCTTCCGATATTCTGCTCTCGGGCGTAGAGAAGTTTTTAGAGCAGATGATCTGAGATGGAAAAATTTCTTATTCTTGTCAAGTTGTGAACGAATGTCACTCTTATAGTTTGGATATCAGCCCCAAATATTTCCGAAACGTGAAAACAGTTATCAATATGATTCGATAATGATTCATTAGCTTACACAACAATGCGTTGGTTGGTGCGATTTCTAATATATTGTTCATGACAATTAAGTGGAATTACAAAAGAGACGATGCTTCAAAATACCATAAAGAAACGAATCCGAGGCCCAAAAACAAGTGTTTACCTCTAAAATGCTTAATATTTGACTGACTTTCTTGGGTTTTTAGAGCTCGAATACGAACTCAGCAATCCTGAAATCATACGCTAAACTAGGACTGATCTCCGAAACCCACAATAGATAGCTGGCCTTATAATTTCAAAAAAACATGCAAAAATTTTTTTCGAGACCAGCTGTCCGACGATTTTTATATATTTTTGGGGGCGCTGAATACGAATCCTTAGGAACCTTAGGAAAAAAAACCACAGCAAGCCAGGTTTCTGATATAGCCTTCAAAATACATCTTTTTTGAGGTTATGTCAGAAGCCTGACGTAGTGCGGGTTTTTTTTTAAGACCGCTTCAAGTATCCTAGTTTCATTGGACTATGTATCTCTAACTATCTCCAGAGCTCGGAAAATATTTTTATATAGGAAAAAATTCCTCATTTGGAATAAAAAATTGTGCACCATTAAGAGAAACATATGTGGGAGCGTATAAGCGCTGAGTAAAAAAATTTTTGAGAAAAAAAATACTGTTTGAGATTGACTCCATGTTGTTGATGATGTTGTTGTTGTTGGAGCTTAAATGCAAACAGGAAGTTCATATTTTAAAGAAAACTAAACAGACACGCACAAACATGCATACACACGCTCAAACATACACACACATGTCGTTTACAAGTAATTAGCATAAAGCCCTTTGACTCTTGGCCGGCGACGTTGCAACTGCAACTGTTTGTGGCAACACAGGGCACGGGGCACGTAGAGACACACAGAGACTGTCTCTTGAACTTATTGGCTGTGGCACAGACTGCTGCTGTTTAGTGTTGTGTGGGCAACGTCGATTGATTGTCCCTGCCACAGCATGTAAAAAACGAGGGTAGGCTGAACAGTAGCTCATACGAACTTACTTGCAGCGATGTAGGCTAGAAATGGAAAATAAAATTAAAGAAAATCAAACAAAAATCATGAGATCGAAAACGAATGATAAGATGTAGTGCTGGCGAAAACATCGATGTATCGAAGCTAAAAATATCTGTATATCGATGTTGGCCAATAGAGATGTTTCTACAGCACTACTAAACACCCATTTGATGAGTGCAGAAGTGCTGGAGAAACATCTCTGTTGGCCAACATCGATATATAGATATTTTAAACTTTGATCATCGATGTTTTCTCCAGCACTAGTAAGATGTTTTTAGGTAATCCCTAACTTCAATAACACTTTTGAAAATCATAAATTCTACAGAAGACTAGTCCCTTACACAATTATCAATAAAATAAATACTTTAACTTGATCCACATAACGTAGCCAGCTCTCGTGAACGAGATGAACAATAAACGTCATTGGGCAACCATTTCAAAGCAATCCCAAGAGAACATCCCAGAAACCAAGAAACAATCAAAGCAATAGTGCGGAATCGACATCAAAAAATGCCATAGAAAGAAAAAAAAAAAAGCAGGAAGTGAGTAGATTCTTCATAATAGGTAGCACAGAATATCAAATCTTTTGGCGAATAAAATGACTAGTCCGGGAATGACGTCAGCGACGGCGTAGATGAAAAAGGTTGCTCCTTTTTTTTTTAATTGCTTATGGAAGTGGTGTTAACGAGAATGGTCTGTTCTGGTAACGTAGAAGACGTTTAATATAGCTCAACTGTCTTTAGCCTTAGTACATGTTGCAAGTTGGGCACATCCAGGCCTTAGTAAGCAGCCATATCCCGAACAGTGACGGTTGGGCATTTGAGGCAGCTGAGCGACCAGTTCATTAAGTCACTTGGAAAAACAAAGAGAAGCTTATCCGAACAAGTGTTAGGCATATTCGCCGTGGTAAATAAATTAAAGAGTTTCAGAACGTTTGCTTGAGGTAACCCAGCCTACATATACATTGTTGACGAGGTGAAGAAAAAAAGTCCGAAGGTAGAGATTTAAATAAGAAAATTACCTTGCACAAGAAGATTTCTTTGAAAAAGAATATAGAAGAAGCCGTAAAACAATTGGAAGAAAGAAGATACTTTGAGCATGAAGTGATGCCCGCCGATTACTTTTGAGCCAGCCCTCGTACTATTTTGGTGTATGTTTTTTTTTTTTTTTTTTTTTTTTTTAATGATTATTGTTGCTTCTGTTGATTCTTTGTATCTAGTTTTATATAAATTCTTACGTACAGTTTTTTTTAATGTTTTTTTGTTTTTTCTTTGTAGTTTCTTGTTGTTTTAACGCATTTAAAAGACATTAGTCTCAGAGGCCTCCGGCTAACTCAGATCGTTGCTTAATTTGTGTTTTATTGTATGGTTTTTGTTGTTGTACTGGGGCAGCATTAATTGTCATTTAGTTTCGCAGTAAGCCTGTCCAGCTGCTACTGCTCCACGTTGCCACAAATTGTTGCCATTGTGTCTGACGTTGCTACTCTTTTCAGCAGAGCTCTTATGCTGCATAATTAAGTCCATTAACGAGCACAACTTGTTGTTGCTACTTCGGAAATCGCCTTCTAGTATACATTATGGTACGAGTCCGAGTCCGAGTCCAAGTCGTAGTGTTGGGTTTTGAGTTAAGATTCTAAAAGTAAAGCAATTTACTTCAATTGTTTTAACACGTTTCAAAAGTTGACGCAAATTTGTGCCTAACACGCACCGTGAAAATGTATCTAGTCAATCATCCAACACTCACGCACTTAGTATATTTTAAGACATACAATCAATAAGTGTTGGAAATGTTACCAAAAAAAAAAAAAAAAAAAAGCACACGTAAATAAATAGCAAATCATTTAGAAGCAAAAAAGATTTACATAGCTATCATACCCTTACAGCAGTCTAGTTGACTTGCGACAGCTTTCTGCTGGCGCCGCCATAAAATATGACAGTGGGTTCAGTCGGGAAGTTATTTTAAATGAATTTCAACCCAACAGCCATCCATCCATTCATTTTCATACGTATGAAAATATTTTTCAAAAATACAGCTAGAACTTTTGGTGTGAACGATATTACAAAAACACTTTTTGCGTAAGACTTTAGACATAACCTTCTAGAGATTTCTAGCACAATCCAAAATAAGGTGCTCTTCTTGTACCTTAAAATGATAAAAAACTTTTATATTTTATGATTTTTTGAAAGAGAACCAATTAAATAACATAAATACACTGTTAAAAAAAAATGGCCTGATTTTAAAGATTTTTGATCATAAAATCGTATACAAACCAGTCTTGAAAGTATTGCAAGCTTTTTTTGTTGTCAGTTTAAGAATGCTCTTCTTGATTTACGAATTTTTTTTAAGAATTTGAATCTTATTGCACGATTTTTTGGTCATATTTTAAGAAAATCAAAGTATAGAAAAGACTTGTTTTAAGATTTTATTTTTTCAGTGTACATAAACTGAATACGTGCTTAAGTGCTTGAAATAATACATACTACACATTAGTGCTGAAAGTAACATCGATGTATCGATGTTTTTTATTTTTTCCGATTATCGATATTTTTATTTCGGACAAAATATGGGCAATCAATTTAGAAAAAAACAAATCTCAAAAGATCCGAAATATTTGGGTTGACTCAATTTTGGCACGACGAAAACTTAGATTCAAGCATGTGCCTCTTGAATTACTGGAAGGTAATACTTTTTAATGTTTAGTAACGCTGGCAATCTAGTGAGCGACAAGCGGAGTTCGCTTGGATCAAAAAACGTTGACATGATTTTATTTAATAACCATAATGAAGGGATGTCAAATTAGTTTAAAGATTTTGAGACTGTAATTCTGGCTGGAACAGAACATTTTTTTGTTACAACTCACAGGCTCACAAAAAAAAGTGGTGTAAACTTTAAATGTGACAGAGGCGTCCCTTATGGACTTTGGGCAGCTGAATCCGAAGACCCAAAAACTCCAATCCTAGGGTTCTTCTCGTTTTTTGGGATTTTTTGGTGGTTATCTCATAACTCATGTGTGAAGGAGTTTTTTTGACTTCCGATTCAGCTGCTCAAAATCCATTAGGGACGCCTCTGTCATCTGCTAAGTTTACACCACTTTTTTTTGTGGCCTGTCTTATCTTTTGTTTGCGTTGTATAAACTTTTGGATTGTTATTTCTTTGCTTATTTTTCTATGAAATGCAAGTAGTTTTGAAATGTATTTTTTGAAAATATAGTTATCCCTTGGTTTGCTTGTTAATTCCATGTTATTATTTGACAATATTTATGTAACCAAACCAACAGATGGCCCACTCGGAATTAATTTAAGCATTCAAAAAATGGCCGGCATCGAAACATCGATGCATTGTAGCTAAAAAATGTTGAAAACATCGATGTTTCTCCAGTACTAATACACATGTTTCAACTTGATTTCCATTATACTTCTAACAAAAAGTACTTTTTTTTTTTAATAAAATTAGAGTATGCAAAATTCGTTGACTTAAAATTGCACATTTATTTCCGTTTATATTTGGTTTGTTTCCTATATGATTGTTGTCTGTCTATACATAATTTAATTTATATAAACACTGACAAATTTTACCCCACTTCTTTTTTTTTTATTTCTTTTGTTGTTTTAGCAAATGTAAATGTAATATGTGATGTTTGTGTATATATGTATGTAGGTGTTAGGGATTTTTGTTTTTATTTTTTGCTTTTAGAACGCCTAAAAATTGACTACAATTGTCACGCAATGTCTGTCATGTGATTTTGTCAAACATTTTTCGTTGAAATACACTATAAGGGGTATTATTGAAAATTGAGCGCATTGTGAGCTGTACTCTACACTATATTGGTTGTTGCGCCGAGCACTTCTGCTTAGCTGTCTGTGTAAGAATACCCTGTACAATGGGCAAAAACATTGTTTGTAAAAGAAAACGTTTAAGATCTCACAGCGACAAAAAATAGCAGCTCGTTTCTACGTATTGCCTGTTGCTTAAAGACTTTATTATTATTCGATCATTGTTAAACAAATATTTTCAAAACAGCCATGCGAGGCTTAAGAACTGCTTGCCTGAAAGTTTTGTCACACAATGCGTCTTAGAAGTTACTAGCATTAAATTTTTGGTTATTGGAACAGCTTAAGCCTAAGTGATATTAGAGAAAGAATTATATCTGCGAACTCGACATTTTTCTCGCTTTCAACGTTCCTGAAGTCACGCCTTCTCAACAGAAACCTAAAGCTCCGGATATATAAAACAATGATCCGACCAATACTAACGTAGGGATGTGAGACGTGGACTCTGAGGAAATCAGATATAGGCCTCCTAGAAAGGACAGAGAGAAAATTTTTACGAAGAATTCTTGGTCCGAAAAGGATGGATCTTTACAATTACAGCGTTCGCACCAACGAAGAGCTACGGGAGATATTCAACGACACAAGTCTAGCTAGTTATAAAGACTTAGGTGGGCCGGACATGTTGCGAGAAAGCGAAACCCAATTCTGAAAAAAAAACATGTTTCAATCAACCAGATGGAAGAAGAGTAGTTAGGCGACCTCGAGCACGTTGAATAAACGGAGTGAAAGATGATTTGTAAAAATTAAACGTCCTAAACTGGGAGGAAGCTGCAAAGGATAGAAACTATAGCTGTAGCGCCAAGGATGATGATGATGAAACAGCTTAACTTTAACATTTTTGAAGTAAAAAAAAAACCAGAGCTTCCTTTTTTTCATTACCCATCTGTGGTTGCTAGTTGTATTAACATCGATTGAGATCGAAAACCAATATTTGTAGAACTGTTTGTGAAAAAGCTACAGTGCTCAAAATCGGTTTGTAGACTACTGTAGACTCAAACGGTTTCACTGAATGTTTCAAAACGTATCAAAATCAGCGAAACCCTAGAAAGTACAGTGTATATAATAGTCTAGATGTCTCGAGACTTCTTAGTTTCTATGAACTGTATTGCATTTTGTTTGTTTTTCAACATTGATCAGTATCAACAAAATATTTGCTAGGATGCTCTCATGCTCTGCTACTCTAATACTCATCCACACATATACAATGCTCTCTTTTTACGCTCTCTTCCACGCTTTCCAACGTTCTGTTCCGTTCCTGTTCCTGCAGTTCCTGTCAATGTTTTTTGATGTGCTGTCCCTTTCGCGCCTGCTAATAATTTATAAAACTGACAACTGTTGTTGTTCTTGTCCTTATTGTTGTTGTTGTTCTTGTTTTAGGCTCTTTGTCTGACAGTCGGTCTGTCTGTCTGTCCAACTGAATGTTAGCTTTTCGGCACCCGCGTATATGCCACTGGCAACACCCTTTACATAAACAACAAGGGCAAACACATACAAAAAACAAAAAACTGACGTAGGCGGTTTTTAGTCGGAGCATGACGACTAATATATACCCTTACTGTTACTTATAAACATTAATTCAGACGGTTTTTAACTGATGTGGTTTGTGGGAGATCCGGACCCTCCTAAAGTTGGAAAAAAGTGCTTACAGTTCTTTTGCGAGCACTTCGAAGTGAAACCACCCCCCAAGACCAAAACCTGATACCCCACTTGTTTATCTTAAATAAATAAGTTTCTTGGTAGAAGCAATTGTTGATAGCGCACAAAAAAAAGGAAACTTTATCGAATCATATTGATGACCGTACTTTGCTCCAGAAGATGTTTATGGAACTTCTTGATGCTTATTTTTACATATGAATCCCATGTAATGAGGATCGATGGATATCACAAATAACAAAAAAATTTTATTAAGAACCATTATGGTAGAAAGAAGACGAAATTTCTGGAAAAAAATTTATTCCGCAACTTTTTTTGTTTTTGAAAAATTGCTAAAATTTTGGCATATTTTTTTCAATGAGATTTACAAATGGGTAATGGAATGGATAGACAAATGGAATATGAAAAAATAAAAAAACCGAGTGTTAAAATACGGCGAACGGCCGTAGGTTATGGTTTTTTTTTCCCCCTCGTATGGGTTCCTGACAAAGAGGTGGGGCACTGCGACCAGAGTTTTATGTCCGCTCTGCCAAGACCTTTTGTCTTGATCATATCCAGAGGTTTGACAAGCGCTTTTGCTTGACGCAGCCCCGGTAAGGAGAACCAGTATCTCCTATGTTCTCCCACAGCCCATTTTTTTTATCATGGTCTTAATTGTGGACCAACCAATACCACAGAAAGGCGCAGGGGATGTAGTCAGGGTGGAGGCACCCTGTCGTGCTAGATCGTGAGCGATCGTGTTACCATCCACTCCTGAGTGTCCAGGTACCCAACATAGCACGACTCTGTTCCGGGAAGACAGGAGTTGGAGGTAATTATGGCATTCTTTAACCATCCTGGAGGAAATGCTTCATGATGATAATGACCTAATAGCAGCTTGGCTATCTGAATAAATACAGATGTTTGCTCCCGTAGTTCCCTTCTGAAGATTACTCTGGGCACTTATCTGTATGGCAATAATCTTTGCTTGAAAGACGCTGGGCCAGATGCCCTTTGCAGTAGAGATTCTTGTGTTGGGTCCAACGACTCCAACACCTATACCCTGCTCATAGCTTATGGTTAAGTCGAATTCCGATTTTCTAGACCTCATCATTTTGTTGCTTCTTACTATTTTCTCCAGCAACTTGATATACCCCTTTGCAGGGTATACAAATTGCGAGGGAGAAAAAAATACCAAGTGTTTTAAAAATTGACGCGACGCGCGCGTTGAATGCATCGTCATCGAGAACATGGGAAACATCAGCAGAATTTCATGTGTGAATGTACTGTGTGCGTGTGTGTGGCATGCCCCTTAGCGGCATTTAAATGAAGTCCCATGAGTGTGTGGGTATTGTGTGTACTCATGCATAGGCGCTTTGGCTTGTTTATTTGTCAACCAAAAATCAAAACCTTGTTACGATACGAATTCCAAGCAGCGTCAAATCCTTGACCGATCTACAGACCAGTGAATTTTTTTTGCCTTTTGTTTATTATGCTGCATGTTGTACATATCACATATTTTTGTCGAATTTAATTATGTTCTTTGAAAAACTCAGCATCATCATCAGCGTCATCTTTATAACATGAATAACATTTTAGTATATTTTATTTGTTTATTTGACAGACATTAAAAAAAAAAGTACTAACTGTTCAAGAATTTAAATTAAAAATGCTTTTGATTTTTTTATGCCTGGCAACTCCATTGAAATGGTTTGAAGATGTTGCGTATAGAAGCTTTCATTTGGAAGGCATAAAAAATTCGGATTCGTTTTGATATCACATGAGAAGTACAGAGCTGTGCCAACAATGAGAGAGTAATATGAAGAAAATTTAGCGAAAATATAAAGGAAAATTTGAATAGTTATGACTAAAAAAAAAAAATGTGAAATTGGGAAAAGAGCAAAAACGAAAACGTATAACATTTATTCGATTTCTATGGCTTTGTGAAAAAGTTTTTTGTTTATAAATATGTATAGTTGCTAAGAATGAAAATTTTTATGGCTATAAAAATTAAGTTAACAAATCTTATTTAGCTTTAACTTACATTATTGAACTCTCTTAAAATAATTAAATATTTTAAATAAATGCGAAAAATTAATCCATTTTTTTCTTTCTATTTTTAGGTAAGTTTTTTCGATGCAACTCATGATACTACAGCAATTATGTTTTTTATGTCTGTAAGTCTTTTGAAAATAATTGTCAAAAAATTAAAAATGTTTAATTAACAAACAAACTGCAAATCAAATAAATTTTTTTTTTAACAAAATTTTTGTTTTCATTAAAATTCGTCTACTAAATAAATTTCTATTTGGTAATATAGCAAAACTTTATAAACATGTTTATATTTTGAGGCACGTGCAGCAAGTTAATTGAATTTCACTAATTTTTTAAAATTGTAGACTATTGTCAAAATTTTTAGTTTGTAATATTTGTTCTTTTTTTTTTTGGTTTTATATATACACTAGGGTGGTCCAAAAACATTTTTTTTTTATTTTTTATTCTCCACAAGGCTATTTCTGTTCGTTTAGCCATTAAACGTTTCTATGCAAAATTTCAGCTCAGTTGAACAATAATTAGGGGTCGCTATGATTTGTCGATTTTTTTGATATAAATAAAAATCTGTGATATCAGTAAAAAGTAATTTTAATGAACATAAATGACATAACAAGCTAAAATGTGAGAGAAAATAAAGTAAATGCTGTGGTAACTTATAGTTATGCAACTGAGTCCTTATTTTCAGTTTTCATTTTCAGGATATTAGATTTTGAAGCCACCGAATACTTCTTTCGGTGAATATCGACGTCACGCAGGAGATATTGCTTTTGTTCTTCGTTTTTCGGGATACTCGAATTAAATTTTTGTATCAAAGCTATGCCTCGCTCTGCACAGTCATTCACTACTCTTTGCTGTAAATTTCGAAAAATTTCATATGAATGCATAAATAACGTCAATTTGAAAAAAATATGTTTCAAGTATAATGGATAGATAATTCAATTATCTACAGTTGAGTAAAAAAAATTGTCAAAGAACCAGAGATATTTGCTTTTAAAAATTTAAAGCAAGCAAAAACAATTTAAAAATAAAATTTCGAATAACGTTTCGAAAAATTTGCGTTTGTTTTTCTAACCGCCAAACTTTTTTTTTTTATTAGTTTTGTTCAATTATAGAAAATTTTTGAATGCATTTTGAGCTTTGAAAAGTTTTGAAATAGCTAACCAAGTATTTGTTGTTTGTTTCTTCTGCTGCTGCTTCTTCTTCTTTCTCAGCTGTTGCATGACTCGGATTCAATCGTTGTTGTTGCAGATGTTGTTGTTGTTTTTTTTAGTAGTGCGTTAGTTATGCCACCAAGTTCATTTTGTAGCCCCGAGCATTTCATATTGTTGTTGCTGTCGCTCTAGTTGTTGTCGTTGCTGTTGTTGTTGCTACAGTGCCTGTTGAAAGTTGTTGCTTTTACGCTGATTATATTTCATTGCAATGTGTTTTTTTTTTTTTTTTTTTTGAGACTTTTATGCAGAATTTTATTCAAGAACTTTTTACTTTACTAGTTATTTTTTATTTCCATTTGAGGCAACTTTTCATATGAGAATTACATACACATACATCTATGGTTATGGTTGTGTGTGTGTGTATAAATTATGTTAAAATTTTATGATGACATTTTTATATTCAGTTTTTTCATTCCTTGCCTGCTTTTTCCATTTGCCATTTTTTGTTTAATTTTTATTCCCTGTATGCAAAAGGGTATATTGAATAAGTACAAAAAATGGATCATGTAATACCTAGAGCGTAGCCAGTAAGACTGCGGATAGTATATACTATAACGATTAATATGCTAAAAAGTAATCGATTTAGTTCGCTTTAGCACTAATCTCTTCGACTTTTTTTCGATTGTTTCTATAAAACGGCTGTAATATTTTAATTGACTCTTTTTTGAACCCATTTAAAAAAATATTTTTTCTATAAAGGATTGAATTATTAAAATTTTTTTTTTGAAAACCTTTTTTAATTTAAAAAAAATATTTTTAATCATTTTTTTTAATTTATACTTTGTTAAACTTTTTTTTAAGCGTATTTTGTTATCGTATATTTGAACAAGTATTTATACCCTGTACCGCATGGTATAAAGAGTATATTAAGTTTGTGCAAGCCGAAAATGTATGTTACATACAGAAGCAGACGTTGGAGACCCCCCAAAGTTACATAAAGTATGATCAGTGTGACTAGAGAAGTCGATATACTCATGTCCGTCTGTCCGTCCGTCTGTATGAACGCCTAGAACTCAGAGATGGTAAGAGCTAGAGCGACTAAGTTTTCAGATTCCGTTATTATCCTACGGGAGACAAGTTTATTTTATTTTTTTGATATCGGGATTACATTATATAGCTCCCACAGGGGTGTTTCACAGGACCTCGAAAAAAAGCAAAAGTTTTAGATGGATAATTCGTTTTTTTTTTTTTTTTGAATTTATCGTTACCAAATTTGGCACTCAGAAGTTTTTTGTAGTTCGCAAACACTGTGCCAAATATAGCTCCCATAGAAACTTTTTTTGTACAAAATTCGTTATGTCTCGTTAGTTTGTAAAGATATTCTAACCAAATTTGGCATGAAGCAGTTTTTTAGAGTTCCCAAGCACTGTACCAAATTTGATCAAAATCGGTTGACTATATCATATAGCTCCCATAGGACCAATCGGTCAAAAAACTTTTTTTGTACAAAATTCGTTATGTCTTGTTTGTTTGTGAAGATATTCTAACCAAATTTGGCATTAAGAAGTTTTTTAGAGTACCCAAGCATTGTATCAAATTTGGTCAAAATCGGTTGACTATATCATATAGCTCCCATAGGACCAATCGGTCAAAAAAACATTTTTTGTACAAAATTCGTTGTGTCTCATTAGTTTGTGAAGATATTCTAACCAAATTTGGCATTAAGAAGTTTTTTAGAGTTCCCAAGCACTGTACCAAATTTGATCAAAATCGGTTGACTATATCATATAGCTCCCATAGGACCAATCGGTCAAAAAACTTTTTTTGTACAAAATTCGTTATGTTTTGTTTGTTTGTGAAGATATTCTAACCAAATTTGGCATTAAGCAGTTTTTTAGAGTACCTAAGCATTGTACCAAATTTGGTCAAAATCGGTTGACTATATCATATAGCTCCCATAGGAACGATCGGTCAAAAAACATTTTTGGTTCAAAATTCGTCTGTTTTTGGTTATTTATGAAGGTATCGTAACCTAATTTGGCAATCAAATGTCTTTTGGTGTTCTTAAGCAATATACCGGATTTTATTGCAAGCAGTGGTACAGGGTATCCCAAAGTCGTCCGCCATCTTTCTAAGGCCCTATGCTCCAATGGGAGATAAAGGAAATGATGATGACGATGATGTTTCTAACTCCATTTTGTTAAATTTTTGTATATCACCAAACACTCATTGAAGTTGAAGATTTTTGAAACAAATAGTTTGATAACTTAGGAAAGCAAAAAGTACTTAGAAGTAAAGTTTAAAAGCACTAATTTTTCGAAAAAATAAATAAATAAAAAATAATGGTTCTGTATATGTCCAGTTTTATTAATTTCAACAAAATAGCTATTTTTCTTGCAAAAAATAATTAAAAATTTCAGGGTATCTTATAGTCGGTATAGCTTGTAATTTTTTTATTTCATAATTTTGCATGCTTTTCTGTGATTTCTGTTGTAGTTCTCGTTGTTGTTGTTGTTGCTGTCTCAGCCTTTGACCTTAAACATAATTCATTTCAATTTATTTCATTTTGTGCTTTCTTTTTAATAGCATTTATTTTATTTTTTAATTAAGTAATTGATAGACCAGAAAATGCCTGCCGCTTGCACGCTCTCTTTGCTCTTACTCTCTTTTGATTTCGGCTTGAGAAACCAATTGAGAGAGAATTGATGAGCGACAACAAAATCGATAGAGTTTAATTAATTTCATCTATTGTATGAGCATAAATTTGAAGTCCTTGCCAAAAACGACAATCAGAGGGAATTGATTTTTAGGCAACGAAGCTTAGATGCTCTTTCGAATACTTTATAAATTAGTTTTAAGAGGTTTGTAGTGTGTGTGTAGAATTGTTTGTAGACTAACTTTGTGAACGCTTTCAATTTTTGGCAAGGGAACTCTACCATAGAGCTAAAACTATTGATTATATCACTTTTGGAAAAATCTTCAGACAATGAATTTTTTAAAAATCCAAATATTATGAGTCATTATTTATATTTAAAATCTTTGCCTAAGAGAAATAAATGCGTTTCAATTCTTAGCAGTTTATAAATTTTAAATTTAATGCAAAAAGCTGTTTATCAGAATAAGTTTAGTAATGACTGGGATGTTTTAATAGAGTAGACTGCTTTAATAGTAGAGTATCGCAAGTTGGAAAGGTTAAGAACAAAAATTGATTGCCAGCTGGTTTTACCTGTTTCAAGCGACTACAACTTGGGCCTCAAATCGATGTCAAGGTTCAAGGAATGACAACAAAAAGAGCCTGGCAATATCTTTGCCGTTAAGCAGCATTTAATGCTTTTATTAATACAACATTTTCACGCACACACAAACGCACGCACGCAAGCCGGCGCCATTTTGTGCGCCATTTTATATAGCATACTTTGCAGCGCTGCGCTTGCAAAATGTTTCGCTCAAGTTTATTGTACATAATATAAAGTTAAAATTTTGAAGCCATATAATTAGCAGCTGTTGGTGATAAAAGCCCATATAATAGTTGTTAAATAAAATTTTTGAGAGCTTGCGTAGGGTAAGAGCTATACCTAGTCTTTGTTGACCTTTTGCATAGGCAATTGATTTTCAGTTTGAAAGTCAACAATTTTTGAACAAGTCTGTAGTAAGAAAAGCTTTTGAGCATAAAGTTTTCATTACGTATTCATAATGCCAACACACACACACACTTTCTAACACATACACTCACTAACTTGACTTGCTCACGTATGTACTCAATTTGCCATTGTTAGTTGCCATTGAAAATTGTAGAAAACTTTGCTACTTTTTGGAAACACGCGTACAATTCAATCAAAGAGGCAGCTAGACGACATGGGACATACAGCTTGCAACTTGTTAGTTGTTGCACAAACAAATGTGCCACAAACAATGTCATAGGAAGTATACTTTACTACTCACCTATGTGGCATGCACACTAGCGTTGCGAAAAATCTTTTGACTATACCAATAAAATTTGGGAAATTAGGAATTGAAAGTTTGCAACACTAAGGGGCTTCGCCACCTGCTTGCTTATACTATCTTTAGTAATTCCTTTTCTTCTCTCCTCTTTACGCTCTTATTTTCGCTTCTTCTTAAGAATCGAAAGATGTTTTTTTTAATGCCTGGACACTTGTTATAGCTCTCCTCTACAATATGTTTTTCTTTTCTTACGCCCATCTTCATCGATTGACTTTTCCTCTTTGTAAGAATTGAAAGTTTGCAGTTCTGAAAACAATACAATAAAAACTCTAAAACGAAACACGGGGCTTCGCCACCTGCTTGCTAATACTATCTTTAATAATTCCTTTTCCTCTCTCCTCTTTGCGTTCTTCTTTTCGCTTCTTCTTAAGAATCGAAAGATGTTGGTTTTTAATGCCTTGTTATAACTCTCCTCTATAATATTTTTTTTCTTTTCTTACGCTTTTCTTCATCGATTGACTTTTCCTCTTTGTAAGAATTGAAAACTTGCAGTTCTTAAAACAATACAATAAAAACTCTAAAACGAAACACGGGGCTTCGCTACCTGCTTGCTAATACTATCTTTAATAATTCCTTTTCCTCTCTCCTCTTTGCGCTCTTCTTTTCGCTTCTTTTAAGAATCGAAAGATGCTTTTCTTAATGCCCGTACACTTGTTATAGCTCTCCTCTACATTTTTTTTCTTTTCTTACGCTTTTTTTTTTACCTATTGACAATTCTTCTTTGTAAGAATTGAAAGTTTGCAGTTCTTAAAACAATGTAATAAAAGCTCTTAAACGAAACACTAGAGGCATCGCCACCTGCTTGCTAATACTATCTTTAATAATTCCTTTTCCTCTCTCCTCTGTACGCTCTTCTTTGCGCTTCTTCTTGAGAATCGGAAGTTGTGCATATTTAAGCAATAAAATGAGTTTGTTTGAAAAAAACATACAAGGGGCTTCGCCATCTGCACGCTTTTAATTTCTTTGCTAATTTTTTGTACAGGCCGCTTACTGAGCTTCTTTTCACTTATATGTATATTAGATATAGAATAAAATTCATCAAACAAAACAGTACGGGTCTTTGCCACCTGCTTGCTTATATCTCTACTTCTTTACTTTGATTCGCTTTTTCTCATCTTTTTTTCCCCAAGAATCTAAAGAGTTTTTTTAAAAGCAATAACAAAAAGTTCATTTAACAAATAACTGCGGGGCTTCGCTACCTGCTCGCTTTGAGTTTAATTGTATTAACGCCTAGATTTAAAATCTAAAAGATTTGAGTCCAACAACTAACAAACCAATTGTTGTATTAAAAAAACTCTTGCTGAATCTATGCTCTAAGAACTTTGAATAGAAAGTAGAATCTCAGATTCTCGCAAATTGGCTGCTTATAAGCTGCTTCTACCAAAGAACCCAAAATTATATGAAACTTAAGAACAAGAAAAAGGTGTCCTTTTTAGAAACTAGCTTTTTACGCAATTGAGTAACTTTCACCAATTACTTTACTTAAAAAATAGTTATCAAACTTTGCACAAATATTAAATGCGAAATTTGGGGGTTCTGCGCCCTGCTCGCTGCTGCGCTAAAATATTTTCTTTTTCGGAATTTTTAAAAAAAAGCGCCTATGTCTTAGAATCATAGATAAGCAAATGTTTTCTTTGCTTATATTTAAAAAAAAAAAAAATTTTTTTAATTTAAAAAAAAACGTTAGTTTCACAAAAAAAATTTTTTTTTTATATTAAATATTTTAAATTAATTATAAATTAAAAAAATTATTTTCTTTTTTGTGAAACTAACATTTTTTTTTAAATTATATTTTTTTTTTTTTAATATAAGGAAAGAAAAACATTTGCTTATGCATGACAATTAACACAAACTTGATTTTTCATTTATTTTTAATTTTTAAATCTTATGAAAAGTCTTTTATACGTTTTTCATATACTTTTTATTTTTGCATTTTTTTCGCTTCAAACTGCATTTTTTTCATTTATAAATGATAGACAATAAAAAATCAAAACCTTTTGATATCAATATTATTGATTGTTGAAAACTGTTGAAAATTGTTTTATTTTTGCCACAAAATTTTTATTTTTTTTTGCGTCGCCCATGTGAACATAGCATAATATTATTGTAGCATGAACAAACTCGTCTCTTCCAAAAAAGAGCACATAAATAAACCAAATTGTTGGAAAAGTGTTTGAGAATTTGCTTGTTCAGACTTTTCTGGCGCTCAACTTGAAATTTTGTATATGCAGAGCTATGTACTTTATGCTCAGGATGATTAGCATGTATTTATGGCTCATTGGACTGAACACACAATTCCGAAAATTGCAAAAATTCCGAATTTACAATGTAAAACTAAAACAAACAAAAAATTGCACTTTAATTTGTATTATTTAATTTTTATAAGCGCCTCAAATGTTTGTGCTGATTAAAGCGAGAATCCTCTTACAGCCCCATCAAAAAATAAAAATAAAAATAAAAATAAATTCCTCGACTTGTATGCTAAGCTCATTAAAACAAAATTATTTCGAAATGAAAAAAATTAAATAAAAAATGCCATTAGCATAATAGTTGTAGAAATAAAGCCCCCCCACAACTGCCCCCTGCTGAGTGTACTAAGTGCGCTTGATGTTGAACGAAACTAGAGCTGCATTTTTCAAGCTAAGCACTAAGAGTGGAGCTAACTATTTCAGTTGAAAAATGTTTAAAAATAAATATTAAATGAGTTAACGCCAAATAAAAAAGTTACTTTAAACAATTTAAACTGGAATTTAGAAGCAGCAAAAAACCGCTTTGGTTTATAAAAATGGAAAAGTGTAGACGAAACGTTAAAATACTTGAAACCAAGTGGCTAGATGGATGGCTGGACTGTTGGAATTTGAGAAAACTAACGACTATGAAAAACACTGTAACATGGACTTAACTTTAAATGACATAACTTTATTGCCGTAGAAGCTACGTTACGTTACGTTACGTTACGTTACGTTACGTTACGAAAAGGGCGGCTGTTGGGACTAACGTCACAACTCCCATAGGACCATTCACTGCTCTTCCCCACGCAAGAGGTCCCCTATACGAGATGAGTTCGCCATTCGGCGGCCAGGATGAACCTTTAGAGGCATTTTGGACTCTGTTCGGAGAGCTGAGATAAAGTGTGACTGTAAAAAGCGTAACCTTGTCCTGCACAGTCCAGGGCAGTGACAGAAAAGGTGTTCAACTGTCTCCAGCTCCTCCTTATCGCCACAACTTCTACAGAAATCATGGTGGGGAGCATTTAGTCTGGATGCATGGATCCCCTCCAGCCAATGTCCCGTGATAGCACGTATGACGGTCGAGCACTGGGCTCTGTTCAGACAGCAAAGTTCCCTAGTTCTTTTCCTGATGTATGTCGGCCAGGTTTGCCGTGAGATTCTGCACGTGTTCGATGTCCCATTCCACGTTTGGTTTGCAAAGAGAGTGAAGTAATTTCGTACTCTCAGTTTGCAGCTGGCCGTGGGTATACCCAGGCCCTCTTTGCGCTGAAGGAGGATGCTGGAAGTTTCTTGTCTAGCCAGTTCATCCGCAATACAGTTGCTCTCGATATACCTATGTCCTGGCACCCATATGAGGTGGATTGAAAACTGCTCAGCCATCTTCTCAAGAGACAAGCGGCAGTTATTCCTTGACTTCATGCACGATGTGAATGAAGCTAGGGACTTAAGAGTCGCCTGGCTGTACGAGTAGATATAGATGGTCTTATTCCGTACTCGTAGGTTTCTTATTATTGTCAGAGCCTAGATAACTATGTTGATCATCAAACTCACGAATTTTTCAACCAATTTTAATGGTTGAAAATGGAATGGAACACTGTACCATGGACAGATTTCTTAAGATTTGGTTGTAAGGAAGCTGTTATGCCGAAAAATTAAAAATATTTTTTAACTACTTAGACTTACTTACTTTTGAGTTTTTCAAACAATTTTATGAATGAATGAATGAAACTGAAGATGGAATGGAACACTGTACCATGGACTAATTTAAATTCCAAAGATTTCTTCTGATTTCGAAATGTTTTGGGTGTAAGAAAGCTGTTATGCCAAAAAATTAAAAATATTTTTGAACTATGCTGATCAAACTTTCGAGTTTTCCAAACAATTTTAATAAAATTAAAACGAAGTTGGAATGGAACACTGTACCATGGACTTATTTACTCTCCAAAGATTTCTTAAGAATTGGTTGTAAGGAAGCTGTTATGCCGAAAAATTCAAAATTTTTTTTAACTATGATCTAGCTTTCGAATTTTCCAAACAATTTTGGCAAAATTAAGCCGAAGATGGAATAGAACACTGTACCTTGGACCAAAGATTTCTTCTGATCTCGAAATGATTTGGGTATAAGGAAGCTGTTATGCCGAAAAAATTACAAACATTTTTAACTATGATCTAACTTAAGAATTTTCCAAACAATTTTAATAAAATTAAACCGAAGATGGAATGGAACACTGTACCTTGAACTAATTTACTTGTCAAAGCTAAGAAAGTTGTTATGCCGCACAATTAAAGAGATTTTAAAACTAATATCATCTAACTGCTGAATTTTCAAATCGAATTTAATAAAATGAAAGCTAACCATAGATGGGTACAAACTGGAACCTGTCTAACTAGCAGGAAAACTTGGCCACAATGGAGCTTAAATAGAACTAAGCAGCTTTAAAAACTTAACAGACAGGACATAAGAGCAGGGATAGGGGTTCTTACTGTACACTGTCTTATTGGTAGGCACGCTAACAGATTGGGGGTACCTCATTTTGACTACTGCAGAAGTTATCAGGAAGTAGAAGAGGAGGATACAGTGGAGCATCTCCTGTGTGGATGCATGGCACTATGCTGGAGAAAACTGAACACACTGGGTTCCGAACTTATTGGGAACGTTACTAAATTCGCAGGAATCAGAATAAATAAGATTAATTCGTTTATTAAATCGACAGGTTGGTATAAAGAGGATCCAGGAGAGTAGAGATTATCCCAAGTGGCATCACAATGGGCCTTTTACAGGCCTAGGTGTGTCGTAAGGCAACTATTTCTACCTAGCTTAATAAAATGAAACCGAAGATGGAATGGAACACTGTACCTTGGACTAATTTACTTGTCAAAGCTAAGAAAGTTGTCGCAAAATTAAAGATCTCAATTGGAAAAAATAAAGCATTAGAGCTTAACCTATTTTATGTAGTAAGATATGGTTGTAAGTGCTGAAAGATCCTTTGAAAGATATTATGCCGGCAAATTTAAAAGAATTTTGTATTTTGAGTTTAAATGAGTCTACAAATCGATTTTTCTTTGCTGATACCAAGTACTGAACCAAAATTTGAATAAAATTTTACTTTGTACTATAATGAGTCCTGTAAGAATACAAAAAATATATATTGAAGTAAAAGGTGGCCAATATCAAAAACTGAATGTTAGACGTATATGGATGTATTTTGTTGTCCTGGGTTTTTGGGTGCATATAATTTGCGAGAACTGCTGCGTTTTTTGTAGTTTATAGCTTCAAGGTTTTTTTTAAAAACTTTTATAACAACAAAGCACTTATGTAGCACACAAACACAATGCCGCATATGTTGTTTCCCGTTTGTACGTCAAGAGCTGAACAAACAAAAAATAAACAAAAAGTAAAATTTTGTATGTAAATTAATTGATGCGAAAATAAAGGCGCATATTACATATTTTTAACTACATATATGTATTTTATTTTGTTACAATCGGTAGACCACGACTAAGATGTACACTTTGCCAATGTACGTCTATACACTGCAACTTAAGGCATAAGCTTATTGAGTCTGTGACGAAGCTGACGTCAGAGACACAACCAAAGCTCAAACTCTCAGAGAGCAACCAAAGCTTTGGATTTGATTTGTTTTTTTTTTTTATATCAGACTAATATTATACATTAGTAATTTGGAACTTGACATATGTCCGATTTATGAATGTTTAACAACCAAACCAACAGATGGACCACCCTATATAGTTGCCAAACTTTTTGATATGGCAAACTTTAATGCGACAAAGTTGTTGTCCTAGGCAACATTTTAAAAATTGTTTGGAAAATAATTTGATTTAAGCTCATTTTGCCTAGAAGCCTCTTCGGGAATACCATTCCCAGTCTACGTAAGAGTTTTACATCGAAAGTTGAGTCCTTAAAACGTAAGATTCCAAAGTGCTTATTATGAATCATTTTGCATGTAAAGTGCAGTGTACATTATAGTCCCGTCTCTGCAAGCGGCTCTCTTGTTTCTATGTAAAAGTGAGTGCAGTGCATTCTGCTAAAACTGCTGCACACTTTTTTTTTTTGTTGCAACTGCAACATTCAAATAATTGTTGCATGTAGGCTTTGCCAGCAACGTCTATTTTCGTTTTTAGTCGTAGTTCGCTTCCATTGAAGGGATCTCTTCTTTTATTGGGCTGCGTTTTTGATTCCTTCAATTAAAAGCGAGTTTGTTCGTTTAGCTTTGACTAGTCTTGTCATCTTTGCTTTGTTCAATTTCACCAAGAATTTCCCTTGCTAGCTACAGTTGCTACACATGCTGTTATTGTCCTGCCTTTTTGAGCACGGAAATAAGCAGGGAATTCTGTTCATTGTGTGTGGCTTATGTACGGTGGGGTAGTGACTGTCACGAAGCCACTCATAGGGCTGTTTAAAACCTTGGATAATTGCATTCAAAAACAAGATTCAGTTTTTTAAAGGGCTTAGGCTTACGGTTTGATGCAAGAATACATAAAAGTTTTTAAGCTAATATGAGTCACAGCCTGAAGGCCTACAAAATTATTTATAAGGTAGAAATAATTTCTTTTTCTTTTTATTAAAACATAATAAGCTTAGTAGATGTACAAAAATACAAATTTTGAAGCGACCCAACAACATATATTTGTTCCTTTAACTCCTATTTGGAGCATAGGGCGTCAAATACTCCTCTTCGCCAGCGAACCTGGTTTTGTGCAAGGACTCTGAGTTCATTCCATGATAGATTGAGAGATTTAATTTCGGCCTCTGTTACGCGGCCTACCAATGCTGCGACCTGGAAAGGGTTCCATCGCAACGCCTGTTTTGCAACGCTGTCATCGCTCTTCCTTAGCGTGTGGCCAATCCATTGCCATTTTCTCTTCCTAATTTCTGTAGCCACATCTAACTGGTTTGCCTTTCTAAGCAGCTCGGAGTTTGATATCATGCGAGGCCAAAAGACTCTCATGATGCGTCGCAAAGAGCGGTTGATGAAAACTTAGAGTCGATGAAGACTTGGAGTATTAAAACATCAATATACTATACTTAAAAATCATTTTTTTTTTAAATGTAAGATTGGACTGTCTTTAATTATTTTAAGGCCTGATACTCATCCTTGTGACAAATTTCAGATTTCGAGCTTATTTTAAAACTATCTCAATAATTTGCATATTAAAATAATTTTATACATTATTTCTTAATTTTTAACACTGTAGACTGTATTTCTGTAACATTTTTTTAATTTTATTTATTTATTAACATTTTTTCTCTTTATTTTTAGGTAAGTCTTTTGTACCATATAAAAAAACTGATGCTATGAAGATGTTTTTTATAACGTATGTAAGTCTACTTTGTAACATAAATTGTGCTCTTTGTATCAAAACTTTTTTAAATAGAACCAAAACCAAGAATTTAAAGGGACATAAACAGCTACAAACGTCGTAATCTTACATTTCTATATTGCAAACCCAAAATGCAGCATAAAAGCTTTAGAAAGGGTGTTTTTTTTAGAGAAATATATTTTTAATATCAATGAAACGGGTTATATTGGATAGAAAATTTTATGACATTAATGCTTAAATATGATTTCGACCATGTGGATCATCTGGAACACCAATTTCAAAAACTTTCCGCAGCATTTGCGGCCGTATTTCGCCAATAACTCTTCGTATTTTAATTTCCAGGAGTTCAATTGTCTCTGGTTTAACGACGTAGACAAGTGACAGTAATTTTCTGTGGATGTTATGATGTTTTGACAAAAGTTTGCGGATTATTCTAACTCCAATTGCGACAAGTCTGCTTATGGGTATGCAACCATTCAACCAAAAATGGGCTTCATCGAATAACAAACTATAAAAAACTATAAAAAATTTCAACAATTTGCAAGCGTTGCTCTGATGTAAGTCTATACATAATGAAATGTCGAACCAAACTTAACAGAAAGCAAATAACAGCTGTTAAATGAGTTGTCAGATAAAGCAATGTTGCCAGCTCAAAGTTGTGAACCTCTAAAAAAAACACGCTTTAATAGGAAAGTAAGAATAAATTATAGCCATTTCCTCTTCTCGTGGAAATGATTCGCTCCGTTTTCTCCTACCTGCCATTTGTGCTGTTGTTAGTGTTACCACACCTAGTGAAGTAGTGGCGCCATCTAACGTTAAACATTTTTAGACAACACTGTTTTGTTTTTTATCTGCGTCCCATTGTCAAAAATTGTTGATCGGAATTTTACGCGACTATTTTTTTTATATCAAGTTTTTAATTTTTTTAGAAAAGAAACATTTTCAGCAGGAAGACACTTACTACTCTACCTTCATCTCCGCTTATCTCACTATATAAGTTCGAAGATACAGCAGGAAGAAATTGAAAAGCTAACAACTTAATTTCTTATTATTCTATTTTACTGCGAATCTTTGTCTTAGATATCGCTCTAGCAATGTTCTTCTTGGATCTTGGAGATCATCAGAGAATTTTGGAGTTAAGATTTTTACCATAGAAACAACAAAAGTTTTCGCTATAACAAAGATTGAAAGTGCAAAGAATCTTTTTTTTCTAAAGGAGTATCCGCAGTTCAAAATTTTTCGCGCGGAATGACAAAACTTCATATAAAAAAAAAAAAGTCCCATTTGGGATTAAGTAAATGGAATTTTGACAAAAAATATGCATATGTAGAAATGATCAAAGTAATCGATATCAAAAGTGATCTACTTCACTTATTTTCATGGCGAAATATTTTTATTTATTTATTAATATATTAATTATTATGCATAAAAATTATCATAATATAAATAACTAAATAGCAAAAAAAGAGTGCTGGCTGCTAGTTCCATCAACTCCTGCCGAAATATTAGGCTGCGAAAATGTTCAAGATCTAAAGAAAAACAGACTAATTGCATTAAATTTGGTATTATGACTCTTGTGTGCCTAACGAGCAATAAAAAGTTGACTTTTTCTCAAAATCACTTTGCATACTTATAGGAATATAATATTTTTTATATTTAAGTAGTACAAAACAATTTGTTGCAGTGTAATCAATTGTCAAGTGTGTGTATTACTCTTTATAAGTACCCTTCAGTTCGGTTCAGGCCTGATTTTAGTCATGAAATCATGCCTGAATTTTCAGTACCAGCCATGAATCTACGCATTCATTTGTCACTGAATTTAACAGATGCATGTCCTAGGCGTACAGGCCTGAACCTAAGCCGTAACAATCAAATATAAATTCAGTGCTGATTGACCTTGCAATTTCATGCCTGAAATCACAGGTGAAATTATTTAAGAATCGGGCATGAATTCAGTGCTGATTCGTTTTTAAAAGTCAGGTCTGAAATCATAGCGGAGTAATTAATACACTGGAACAAAGTATTCTTCATACATTTTTAACCAAATTTTACTATCAATTTTAATGTAGTATTATAAATTACAGTGGCTTGGCCGTAGCCCTAAAATTAAGATTTTTGTAGAACTTCATTCATGAGCCAGAGTCCGCTGTAACTGGTACTGATTCTAGAATCAAAAACTTTTTTTTATAGATTAAAATACCCGTATTTTTTGACCTACCAAGTCAAGAGGTATAAAATTGCTTAAATCCTTTCAAGGCAACCATTTTGGACGCCTTCACTGTTGACGCCGATGACAAAGGCAATATTCGTCAACATTTTTCAAGGTTCTATTTTTCCATTTAGCCCAAACTTACGCAATTGTCTTTTGCTTCACATTGCCAATAATTTTAAAATTATTTTATAAAGAAAAAATAATGCTTTAAATAATAATACTTAATAAATACTTAGCTAGATATTAAAATTTTCACAGCAAATTTTCTAATTGTAATAAAGAAAACGTCAGAGATAGCTACGCACACAAACTCAAACACCAATACTTATGTAAAGTCAGGTAACAAAATACAATTCACTTTACTTATTCTTTATTGCTTTAATTTTCTGTCTAAAGAAAGAGATAGAATGGGAAATTTTATATTTGTCCTTGTTGCTCTTATAAAGCAAAGAGCATTCGTTGCCATTTCATGCCTGAATTCACGACTGAATTTCACTTTTCTTATTTTTCTTTGATTATTCTTTTTTGCTTTAATTGTCTGTCAAAAGAAAGAGATAGAAAGAGAAATTTTATATTTGTTCTTGTTTCGCACACAAAGCAATGAGCATTCGCTTCCTTTTCATGCCTGAATTCAGTACTGAATTTTCAGGCCTGAACGACCGAACTGCAGGTTATGTTTCCAGCTGTAAATCATAATATTGATGAGAAAATTTAATTCCCGAAATGTTTTTTTTTTTTTTTTTGTAGAGAGAAATTTTCAATTTAAAAATATTTTACAAACGCCTGTTCTAAAACAAAGCGTACAATTTTTATTTTTTTATTTATTGGAGACTTCTAAAGCTTTTTAATTATCTGATGGCTGTACTTAAAAATATAAAAGGCTCTTAGGAGTAGTCTGGTTAAACTAACTTTACAAATATTATTTATTTATATAAAGGAAATTCAGTTATTCATATTGCATATATATGCCAGTTTTTTTTTTTTTTTTTTTGTTGTATTCTTGACTTAAGATAATTTTTTGTTTATCTTTTATATATATGTATAAAGCTCTGCGAATATTCAGTGTACAAAAGTAAGTCATATATTTTGCATGATTCATTCATAAGCGCAGCATCCTTTTTGTTGTTTCATTCGTTGTTGTCATGGCTTTAGTTGTTGTTGTTGTTGTTTTTACATTTCTTGTAAAACTTTCCTTTTATTTTTTGCTCTCTCTACTGATATACAGATATTATTATTTAGCTTGTTACTTTTGGCGTTACTTTGCTGCTTTCATCTTTTAATTTGCTTTGTTCTTGCTGACAATTAGTCAACCTTTTATCAGCTGTTTTTGTTTTGTTCTTGTTGTTGTCATTACAGCATTAGTCATTTTGTTGTTGTTCTTATTGCACTTAACCGACAGCTTTGCATAAACGCGCTCTTTTAGTGTTTATAAGCAAAAGCTTAAAGCAGCTTAACAATCAGCAGTAAAAACAAATTTTTTTTCATTACAAATTACACACCAAAGACGTAATTTAATTTAGTTCAAGAGCGAACAGTGTGTACTTATAAGCGAAATGTTGTATTTTTTGGTATTTTTTGGCGTTTGTAGTATTTTGCAAAATTTTTATTTTTATATGTTTACATACAAAAAAATTAATATTGTTTCACTTATGTTTTCAGTCTCTATTTTCTGAGACTTAACAAGGCTTTTTTGAAGCACTTCTTAGAATCATTCTAAACATTCTTATTACACAGGCCTACAAATACCGGGGTCATGTCAGTTGTTGGTAAGCTAGGGGTCATTTCCGAAGTAATTTGCTGCGTAGAATCCGAATCCGGGGCCAGAATTGGCCCATCACGTCAGGATCTTGAGATATTTGAGGCTATGTACCCGAAAAACGGCGTTTTTTTTTCTACTTTTGAGGTTATGTACAGGGTGCAAATAATTTTTGTGATCTGTCACTCCAGTTACATCATTTAGTACCACTTTTACCCTTTAATTTAAAAGTTCAAGTGATCATTTACCATTTTTTTTTTCGCAAAGTTTTTTCTCAGTGCACATTATGTGGAAAGTTTTCAATTGAAGGCCATGGCACAGCATTCGGCAGTTTTCTATGAAAATTTTCATTTGCTGTTTAAGAAATTTTATTTTGTTTGGACTTTTTGAGCGCCAGTTTCTAAGGTAACAAGTCACTTACAATAAATTGTGAAAAACTTTAAAATTAAGGTTTTACAACGACTTATGCTACCCGCTATATATTTCGCTTTTGAAATAAGTTACTTTACTTTTATTTTTGTTGTGACGTCACAATAGCACAGCTGTTCATATTTTTGCACAAAAAAATTGTGGCAACACTTTTTTTTTTTTTGAGTCTGCTGTGTATGGCTTGAAAACAAGTTTGCGAAGAAACATTTTGCTGCGATTTTTTCATGTGAAGTTTGATTTTTCTTGGAAGCGCTTTTAGCTGCTGCGTACAGGTCTTGTTCAACAAAGTTTTGTTTTTAAAAAATTTTTTGTAGAAAAATCTTCCATGCGAGTTTTTTCTAGAAACGCTTTTTAAAAAAATTTAATTTGCAGAGTATAGCTTATATACTTATGCTTTAAAATCTATTTTATAAAAAATTTACTATAAAAATAATTATAAAATGCTAGAAAAATTTAAAAAAAAAACCAACGAATGAATGTAAAAGTACCTTTATCTAAAGTATTCTATAAAAGCGATTAATTTAATACAACTCCGCGCCGACTTTGGGATATACTCTACCACCAGATTGCAAACAAATCCGATATATTACTTAAGAACTCCTAAAGACATTTGATTGGCAATTTAGGTTACGATACCTTCAAAAAAAAAAAAAAAAATTAATTTTGCACCCAACACATTTTTGTTTTAATCTATTGGGCCTATATGATATAGTGTACCAATTTTGATAAAATTAAGTAGGGTTCTTGGGAGCTCTAAAAAACGAAATACAACGATTTTTTTTTTTTTTTTTTGCATAAAAACCTTTTTTTTTAAAGTTAAAAATTTCTGAATGCCAAAGTTACGAAATCTTCATAAACAAACAAAACGCAACAAATTTTGTACAAAACATCTTTTTTTTCCGATTGTTCCTATGATATAGTCAACCGATGTTGCTCAAATTTAATCAAGTGCTTGGGAACTATAAAAAAAATTGGAATGCTAAATTTGGTTATGATATCTTCATAAGCAAACGAATTATTCATCTAAAACTTTTGGTTTTTTTCGAAATCCTCCGAAACTTCCCAATATATATATATATATCCTAAAGTTCCAAGGTGGAACATAGTGCCACAACGAATTTCTTCCATTCGGTTCTGTTTTGTGCCAGTCTCTGTACTTCGTTCCGGCAAAAGGTGCGTGGCACGGGTTTCCGACTCTAGCTGTCGTCTCCAGGTGTTCGCTGGCCTTCCTCGTCTACGGCTTCCTTGGGGGTTGCAGTCAATAGCGGTTCTTGTTAGATCGCCTCTTCGCCTGCGCAGAATATGGCCGCTCTAGCTCCATTTTCTTTTTCGAATCTCCAACTCTACTGGCTTTTGTTTTGTTTTGTTTTGGCCCATAAGTCAGCGTTTGAGATAGTGTTTGGCCAGAATGTTTTGAGTATTCTTCGAAGACACCGGTTTACGAAAACTTGTATAGTGTTTACATCGTTTGCCGTCGTATTCCACGTTTCACACCCATATAATAACGATGACTTACCATTTGAGTTGAATATTTTCAATTCCTTCCCAATAGGAGCTATATAATAAATATAACCACGATAACGAAAAAATAAAATTAACTTGTCTCCCGTAGAATAATAAAAGATCTAATTTGAAAGTTTGGTTGCTCTAGCTCTTACCATCTCTGAGTTCTAGGCGTTTATACGAACGGACAGATGGACAGACGGACAAACGGACATGGGTATATCGACTTCTCTAAACACCCTGCTCATACTTTAGTTAACATTCGACGTCTTCTTTTGTATGTTGCTTACATTTTCGTTTTGAACAAACTTAAGATACCCTTCGTACCATAAGATACAGGATATAAAAATGTGATGTCTGAGTCATTATGACTTTGGAACTATTGTGCGATAGTTTATCGTGTTTTTACTGCTCGTGATTGTTCACGCGTCCCTTGCTAGCAACAGCTTAAGTAAGAGTATTAAAATCATGCCACATGGCTATGAGGCATGCCATGACTTCTAGCTGCGGTTGTTATACTCTGTAACGTGAGCTAAGAGGCATATAAAGTTTGTGAAAATCTATATAATAGACGTCTAAGAATTTATGCGATGTATATACTTTTGATCAGCTTGGATTGTTCGTCTGTCCATACGAGCTCGGATTTGTCGGAGTCTATAAGAGCTAGAGAATGCAGTTTTCCCAAATTTTCCTCCGTTTTTTTTTTCAGCAGAACTTCTCGCCATCATATCGAAATTTTCACAATGAAATACCTTGTCTGCCGTTAAAATAATTAAAATCTAAAAACTGCCCTATGTTTCGACTAGCAGCGATATACATACATAATATCAAGGAAATAAAAAGAAAACACCTGAAAAGATATTGCTTATAGTGTAACACTTATAGACCCTTCTTTAAAGCGCTTTGCCTTGAAGATTCTTTACAAAATTCTTCTTTAAAAGATTTCAAACATTTTGTGAAGAATCTAACGTCATCTACTCGTTATGTAGACACTGATATATAAAAATTCTTTTTACTTTTTGTTAGCAGCAGCCCCCAAAGTACAGGGTATGTTGTAGTCGAGATATTGCAGCTGTGTTACCACCGTTCCACTTGCTTTTGTAGTAGATGTTGTGGAAACATTTAAATCCATTGCTGCTGTCTGGGGTTTTTGTTTTTACAATTAGATAACATGCGTCATAAATGCGCCACAGTTGCAGCAGCAGCAACAACAACATCACCAAGTGCTTGCAACAAGATTGAGTATGACGAGGCTGCATTTTTGGCGTTAATTAAAATAAAAATAATTGAAAAAATAAAAATAAAACCATCCAAGAGCTCACGCTCCTTCTTATCGCTATAGTCTGAAACACTTATTCTACCGAATGCAGTTTGAAGTTTTTATGTTGCAAGGCGATAACAACGTCAAAACAACAACAACGAGAACGAAAAAAAAATATTTATGAAGAGAGTTGACTGCACTTTTTGTACGGGATACTCATTTAGGGGAATTATGCGTCAAGGCGCAACTTTTCTAACGAAGCAACAACAACAATACTTTTAGAACATGTTGTGGAATAGCAAGAAGTGCAACAACTAACAACAACTGCATAACAACAACAAAGAGAATCAAAAGATATATGTTGTTGCCTGGTTGTTGCCCTTTTGTGTTGCACATTTTGTCGTTGTCAACAACTTGTTCCTCTGTCACTTTTGGCTCGAAAGTTTTTAACACTGTTAGAGCGAGAAAGAGAGTACGTGTTACGGATAAGGCAAGTATGCAATGGTATAGGTGTGCCTACACTGAGCGAAAAATATATATTGTTAGCTAAGTTGATGCCTCGATTTCTGTTCAATTCAAACGTCAGCACAACCGCTCCAAATCAGCCGATCGGCACCGAAACGATATTTCTGAGTGTTCTTCTACATTAGATGCTATAGCGACCATCTTTCTTCACTTTGCAACAGTCTACTCAGAAGAAAGTTAGTCCGGTAGTCTGTCTCAAATTAGGGATGTGCGATATCGTTTCAATATTTTAACTTCTGAATATTCGATATTTCTGAGCCATTTGGTATTGGACGCTACAGCGGCCGTCTTTCTTCACTTTGCAACAGTCTATTTAGAAGAAAGTCAGTCAGGAATTTTGAGATGCTGTTTCGATATTTTAACTACTGAATATTCGATATCGATGTTTCCCTCTTCAATATTGGGCGCTACAGCCGCCATCTTTCTTTACTTTGCACTAATCTATTTAGAAGAAAGTCAGTCTGGAAGTCTCTTTTAAATTAGGGATGTGCGAGGCCGATCCGATATTTTAGCTACTGTATATGCGATATCGATATTTTGACCCTCGATGTTTTGAATTTCGAATATTTTGGTGTCGTTCTAACTTCATATTGTATACTGATTTTGAGTGGATGAGTATAAAAATATCAGAAGATGAAATTCAGTCTGGACGTCTGTCTTAAATTGGGTTGTGCGATGCCATTCCAATATTTTAACTACTGTAAATGCGATATAGATATTTTGACACTCGATGTTTTCAATAACGTATATTTCGGTGTCTTTCTTACTGCATATTCAACACCGATAAAAATATCAGATGCTAAAACAAACGCTTAACGTGAATTGTAAAAATTACCATGTGACGTCACGCGCAGCCTCTTTATATAGCGTCACCTTTTGCTTGCTTACTAAAACTAAAAATGAACTTGCAGCATTGATTCTACGCCAGTGGGCAGTAGATGGCAATCTAAACTACCTCGCACTACCTCGTAATCTTACGGGCATCCTGTATTAACTTATTTTGTCAATAATGTTTACAGTTTACACTGTCGGCTGCCGTTCCGCCTGTTATCCTGCTCTTTTTTTTACAGTGCATATGTTTTATGGAATTAGATTGGCGAGAGAGCCAAGCAAATCCGGCCAGACACGTTGACAGCAGATGCGCTTACGGCTTGCAGCAACACCTAGGCAGTAGACATCCATAGAGTCGAGACCAGAATCCCGCATACCGGCAACTAATCATCCAGAGCTGCGGCTGCGGGAACTGAGACTGCTGCTGCGACATAGACAGTCATGAGGCATGTGGCTGAGCGGTGGGGAGGGAGTTGGGTATGTGGCATAAGGCACATTGTAGAGGGAATACACACGGCAGGCTGTTGATTGAATTGCTTGATTGCTCTGATTGCCGCTAGTCGTCTGAAGTTGTCTCGTCTTCGTCGTCAAGCCAGACGGAGCGAGTGCCAGAGAGGGGGAGTGAGGAAACAACAGCACGAAATCAGCGAGACAGAGATGGTGGTGTCGACGTTGGTAGCGGCGGCGGTGGCGGCTGCTCGAAAATAAATTAAGGCACTTCAATTGCCAGTCAACCTCTTAAGTAGCAGCGAATTGAGTGAAACTGCCTACTGTCAGTCAGTCCAACGTCTGTTTGGAAACTATCTGAAACTCTCGCATAAAGTTCAAACCAAATTGGATATGCATAAGTTTCATATTTCCAAAGGGGGTAATCAATGTGCCAGCCAGCGGAAATATAGCATTCCTAGACAGACTAGTATTTTCCACTAGTTATTTTTAGAACTAGTTGCGATCGGAAGACTATTATTGCAGCTGGCTAGCATGTGCTTCTCATTTCATAGCACCCCAAAGATCAATTGAAGCTTTGGAACTTGCACCGGACACTTGAGCGGCAATAAATTTTGAATCACAAGGGAGTCACAATATTAATTTTATTGTCTATGGTTAAGCTTATAAATGCATCTTGTGGATGTGTCTATAAGGGCGGCATAAGCTTATTATGGAGTACCAACAAGAGACAACTAGAGAAATAAGATAACAAAAGAAAATGATGTAGCCCAGTATTTATAGATTTCCAAGGATTATAACAACGACCAAAATTCGGTCTTAAGAGATAACTATAAATTGTTGTACGTCATTGCGAAGATATAAGAAAAAAGCTAATGTAACAAAAGGCTTATCCATATGCTCCTGAATATAAAGAGCAGCAGATGAACTATATAGAAATAGAGGTGGTTAGATATTGTGGAAAGCCCTCGTGGAAGTTTTTACACAGTGATGCTCTACTGTGATCAGTAGCATGTACAGTACATGCCAAAAGTTTTTACTCTCGAAATATAGCCGTAAAGTAGCTGAGAGAGAGAGAGAGAGTCAACTGAGTAAAGCTGGACAAAAGCGTAGCTTCATTGTTGGTGGAATCCAATGACCATATTTGAATTAGCAATAAATTAAGGTAGCTCCATATTGCTCGATAGTTTGCAACAAGGAAGAGTTTGAAGTAGCAGCTCGGAAATTGTTGGCCATGGACCTTGCTTTTTGTTACCATCTTTTGTAGTATGTGGGGCTATTATAGCTAACCCAACGGAAGAAACAAAAAAAAAAAAAAAAAACACAAAGAAAAAGACAAATAGGGGAAGAAGAAGACGGCGACACATATTTCACGGATGAAGCAGCAAAAGTATTACAGCTAAAAAAAAGAACAAAAACAACAAATTTCAATGCAAAATACACTAAAAAAAAAGGAGAAAAAAAGGCAGCAGCGCAAACAACATGCAACAACAATAACAATTTGGGTTAAAATGATTGCTGCACACAAAGCGCGGACAACAACAACGAACGCAACAACAAAAGCAATTGCAACAGCATCACAAAAGAAAAGTCAATAGAGTTGCAGCAACAAAAGAACAAGAGCAAAACAAAAAGGCAAATCGAACAAATATGCAGCAACGTGTACGAGGGTAGGCTGAGTAGTAAGCGGCTTAGATATGAAAAAAGATTTTTGTTCCTGAGATTATTCTAGTCGAGATTTTTCAATACAAATGCCAACCTCTGTGGGTTTGACTCTAATATTTCTTCAGGCGAATGAAGGCTTGTATTCCCTAGAAATCTAAAAAAAATTTAATATTTTAGTAAAAATAAGTCTACAATCGAAATTGATGGCCTTAACATTTTTTTTATCAGACAATGTGAAATAATGCAGCTTATAGAAGAGAGGCTCGCAAATTATGCGATGATATATTTTATTCTTATTCTTTCAGTCGTGCTACGAAAAACGGAAAAAAACCAAACCGAACGATTTTATACGAATTCGTTTTGGCGTGCTCCGGAAAAGGAATTTTTTTTTATATTTTCCTTTTTTTTTTGCGATAAATAATAGCAATATTTATTGAAATGAAAAACGACTTTGTTATAAGGAAAATTTTCTTTGTATAACGCGGAAAACCTCTCGCATGCTATTTTTTGGGTTGAGTCAGAAAAAAAAATTTGTTATTTACTAACTTGGAGTTCGCATAAATATAATCTAAGAATATTTAAAAAATTATTTCAATATAAAGTTATTGCGTTTTTAAACCTATTTTGCCAATTCCTTTTAATTCCTCTTGCAACGAAACATTCGGTTTCAAACCACACGAAAAATTCGGTTTTGTCCTATTGAGAGCACCAAACATGCGGTTTCAAAATGATTCCGAATAAAATGTTTGTATTCGTTTTCCGGAGCACGGTCGGATATATTAATGTTTAAGGTAAATAATTCAATTCGGCAATAATTGTGTAGAATTTGCACAGGGTGGCTTTTTAAGTGTATCTTCTATGGGTATTTTCCTTTTCAGGAATCAACACCAAAATAGTGTTCAGTAACGATTTGTGGAATGTCCGTGGCAGTGGCAGATCCACGGCAGGGTTTTCGGGTCCGTATCTCCCCCAAAAGTTGGAAAAATGCGTTGAAAGTCTTTTGAAACTCTGATATATATGATAATGTTAACGTGGTTAGGCACCCACACCCTCATCCGCAATGTTCTCTCTGCACTCCCCATCGGCATAAGTGTTAAAGATTCCCTGCATCCATGTAGCTAATGCATAGCTTATATCTCTTTTTTGATTGAAGGTCTCTGGTACTACAATAGTTTTTAATTTTACAGAAATGGATGCGTTATAAAAGATTTCCTTGCTTCATGCAGCTCATAAAAATCTTGTATTCGCTTGCCCTCGTTTGTGCGCAAGTGTGTCAGCCACATTTCATTTTTCGTGCCATCGACACTTGGCGCTTTGTTGCAAGCATCTTCTCTCGTCCCTGCCCCAAAAATTAACTAAAGCCACTTATCTTTAGATGTGTGCTACTTTTTGTTTTTTCTTTTGTACCCTGTACCAAAAAGGCTAAGGCGTTTATTTAGTTTGGGGCAAAAAAGCGAAAAAAAAGGAAGACCCCAAATCGTTTGAGCAACGAAAATTGATTGAACTCTCCGGTGCGTTTAGTTTTTTAAGTCCAAGAGAGCACAAAGATAGCTTAGAAGGTGCTTCCCTGGCTAATAGATGATATGGTTCAGGATATACCAACAAAAAAAAAATCAGCAGAACAACGAAAATCGATTTATCTGTAAGGGCTGACTCTTTTTTCGAGACCCAAAAGAGCTGGGAGCTAGATGGGTCTTCACTTCTTTAGCCAAATGCACCACTGCAGCATGTATTATATTCGGATTATTGCCACTGTAATCGTTGCAGTTGCTGTTGTTGTTAACTTAATCTTCTTGCACTTATATGTCGAATCAGTTTTGTAAGCTTTGGTTCCTGGTGCTCTCGGCCTGCACACAAAAGCGGAAATAAGCCACTTGAGTCGACCTCAAAAAGGCAAAAACCTGGCAAAATCCAAGCAAACCAGCAAAGTTAAGTCAGTCATAGCAACAGCAAACGACAGTGCGTCAATGCGTCACTGCGTCAATTCGTCCGGTCGTTGCTGCAGCATCAATGCTGGCAATTCTTTAGTGCAGCATGTGAGTAATCGTGCGCTCCACTTGCCACTTAACACAACACAACACATAAGCTGGGGCAATGTGGCCACCTGAAGAATTGCATGCAACATAGCAACCTCCCCCCGGTACTCTTGCTGCTACACAGTTACCTTCTGCGCACTTGGCTGCCTGGTTGCTGCATTTTTATTGTCTGAAATGAAATGTTTGAAATATTTCAGAGCCAGCCCAGCTTTGCCACAGAGCGCTGCCGAGTGCTACCTCTCTGCCTTCAAGAGGTTGATACGTTGGCGACGACGACGACTACGACAAAGTCCAAAACCCGCTTTACTTGTTTGGTTTTATAGTTGCCGCTCTGTCTCAGTCTCGCTTTCTCTCTCTCTCTCTCTCTCTCTCTCTCTCAGTCGCTCCGTTGCAAGCGCCTTGGGGCACGACTTTGTGCCTGTATTGACCTGCAACAGCAGCAAATGTTGAGCGTTTATTTTGAGCTGCACCGAACTGAGTTCAGGTCATCAAAGGCTGCACTAGCAACCAAAAATATAAAAACTACACCCACATGTGTGGCACATGCAAGCAACATACACTAACACACACTCTCTATACATATATATAAGTATAGGACTCTAATGCTCAAATTGCCCAGCATCCAACATCCAGATGCGGCCTAATTCTTTGGCTATGTGCATCCATTCTCAATGTAAACAATAATAGTTTTTTAGCTCGTTAAAATCAACAACATCGAGAGAAAACAATTCCATTGAACTAAATGGATTTCCCCATGGCAACAAGCAGGAAAATCTTAAGATCAGCAAATATATTTCGTTTTTTCTTTTTCTTTTGCTTTGTTATTCTTATGCTCTTTATGGGAGTTTATGTACTCTTAGGTTTAGTGACTGGCGCGGTTTTAAGTGCAGTTTACGGACTCCTCCAAAATGTCGAAACTGCTTTAAAATTTTGTAGCTTGTAAAAGTTGAAAGTCCGAAATATTTTTCGGTGTCCGCGCCTCTTTAAAGCTGTTGTAAGCTTTTGATAGATTTTTTCTGTAATCGTGGAATTTTTTTTTTTTTTTTTTTTTTGAAAACCTAGAGTTTTGGCACAAGCCCCTGAAAATATCAAATTTCTAAAAGAACTGTAAAAAAACTAAGAAAAATCGTTAAGTTTTCAAGGTTAAGGTTCTACGTAGCAACTAGCCGAACAGCATACAATCGTTTATTCGATTCTATTAAAGCGTTCTCGAGACTATAAAAAGCATATTATGATATTATCGGTCAGATTATGTAATTGAGTAATCAATCTGAGCATTGCGAACCGGGACGATTCCACGCAGTCCCGAAATTCCTTAAAGAGGTTCAAAGTTAAAAAAAAAAATTAACATTCAGCATTTAAGTACTTCAAAAATAAAAGAGTGCTCTTAGGACTATAGTCGATAGTCACCACAGGGCCCCTGATTTTTTCACGATTGCTTTCAAATCAATTTTTAATTTCTTCTCTTCTTGTTTCTAAAAAACCAGAAACCTATATTTATTCTCTCAATTAAAATTTTGAATGCCGTAGTATCTTCGATTTGGCTAGGTTCTCCTTAATCCACTCAAAATGTCTCTTTAGAGTTTATTTGTTAATTCCGACGTTTTTAGACAAATTTTTTCGACAAAAATTCCAAAAAAAAAAATCTAGTCTAGTTAAAACGTCTCTTTAGGGTTTATTTGGTATTTTCGACGTTTTAGGACGAATTTTTTCAATACAAATTAAAAAAAAAAATCATTCAGTCAAAATCTAGACATATTTTTTTATTTTTATTTTTTGTAACTCTGACGTTTTAGGCGAATTTTCCCGACAAAAATCCCAAAAAAATCATCTAGCCAAAATGTCTCTTTAGAGTTTATTTGGTAATTTCGACGTTATTAGACGAATTTTTTCGACAAAAATTCCAAAAAACATCATCCAGTCAAAATGTCTCTTTTAGTGTTTATTTGGTAATTTTGACGTTTTTGGATGAATTTCAAGTAAAATTACTTTTTAGTTTTTTTTTTTTTGTCTTTTTGGTGTTTCCGACGTTTTGTCTCTTTAAACAATTCTTATTATAACTGAACGAAATTCGGACTAATCCGATCGATCAGCAAATCTTGATTTTCCTTGATTCATGTTTGTTCATTAATTAAGATTCTTAGCTATCTTGCAAGAGGTTCGTCTTCAATGCTTTTACAATGATGTTTGTATAATTTATTTCTTTATTTATTGATTTTTATAATGACAGCAGCAGTTCCATTCCGGAAATTTTTCTTTCGAATTTCCTTTGCTGTTGGAAAACAATTCACATAATAATAATACACTCGAACATTCCTACAACAAAGCCATCTATAACAAATTTTTTCCATATTATTATTTTTATCAAGCACAATGCTCTTATGATTTCCCTTGAAGGGATTTTTTATATGACGAACCATTATAAAGGAAATTCCCTATTTCAGTTGAGCATAGTAGTGCACACGAGCTGGAGAGTATAACAACTTTTGTTCTCATTATCAAGCGCTTTTCTTAGATTTATCTTGTGTTTTCTTGGGAGTTTTATTTTTGTTGTTGTACTGTTGTTGTGTGCATCTTGAAACGCCTTGTTATTGGATGTGCTACAAATAGTTGCGTTAAATAATGAAAATTGAAAATTGTTTATAATTCAGCGCACAGCATTTGGTTAGTGGAGTTTACTGGGCGGCATGTAGTGGCATAACTTGGTATTGCCCCATTGCAATGTTTGTTGCCCCAAGTTGTTGTGCAGCTGCTGCAAGCCACCACAACAGACATAGACACAATATAATGCTGTCTGCCTTGCCTCTTGCTTGGTTCCAAAGCATTGGTAGCGCCTTGCTTGGGGCCCCAAGGCAAGCTAGTTAATACAATGCCCTACAATTATTTTTATGTGTGAATTGGTTTTCTCTTCAAGTTTTCGCCGCACTCTGATTTGCCTCGAAGTAAAAGCTTTAAGAATTTTGCACTGAATATTCCAAATTTTATTTATATTTTTGCAAAAAAAAAAAAAAGAAAAAAAAAATATTTATTGACTAGAAATTGCTCCAGCTTAAAAGCTGAAGTGTTATATACATACAAATATGCTTGTATAATTGTTCCAGCGAGACTGCAAATTGTGTGTGTGTGTGTGTGGGAGAGTGTGTGTGCGTGTGTTATTTATTTGCATTTCAATTTCATAGACAAATGCATTTTCTTTGCTGTAGCATAAATAAACAGCACAATGCGATGCAATTGTAGTGCTGTCTCAATGTTCTGAAATTCTTTTGTTTACTTAAAGCGCTTATACTCAATATGAGGCGGCATGCATTATTCTTGGTATGAGCTTGTTTTAAGGAGTACTCAAGTGCAAGCTTAGGCCGCACGAATCAAAAAAGACCAATTATTTGCTTTCGCAAAAAGTCGGCTTTAAACGCTGGAATTTGAATGCACTACTGGATATATGGCGACTGCTCTCCATATGCTACAGCTTGACAGTCAATGCAGTGTGGTACTGCTTTGAAACTGCTTGAAATATAGTAGATCTACAGTTTATATGCCTGGATGAAGCTTCGTGCATATGTATATAAAAAACGCTTTGTATATTAACATTTGGGCGCCCAACTTGGGGCGTTACGTTAACGTATTAATGATAAACTGGTTTATCGCAATCGTGTTCATTATGTGTCAAGCGCTGATCAAGCAGTGTCTTCTTGGCACTTTACTTTCGAAACTAAATTATAGCATATAGGAATAAATCATCATCATCATCATAGGCGAGACAACCCTGGTCGGGTCTTTGCCTGCTGCAATTTTCGCCTGCATACGTCGCGATCTCGAGCTTGTGTTCTCCAACATCTCAGTCCTAAATCCTCTGCATCTTGATCAGAGCTGGGCAAAAAGAGAGCGGTCTGCCGTAAGTGCACGAAACAAAACGTTCTCGTTTGGGCTATGGGCTGCCCAGCACTGATCTTGATCGACCCCATCCAACCATCTCAACTTTGGTCGACCTCTTCTTCAGTAACCTACACACTGTCCAAGCATTATTCGTTCAGGAGAATAGCTATCATTTGCTCTAATTAGGTGGCCAGCCCATCGGTTATCGGTTTGTTTTAAGGAATGTTATTATGTCGGGGTGACCATATATTCTATATAACTCATGGTTATATCGTATAGGAATCAATAATAAAATAAAATAAAGTTCCGTGAAGTATACAATTATTTTCTTAGTAAAATAAATCTTATTCCTTATATATCATAGAACTCAGGAACCAGGAATCACATTGTGAATAAAATTTGGATATCCTTAGGCAATCAAAAAAGATATACATATTTCAAATCTCAGCTAACAATATATAAATGGTCATATGCATTGCAACACATCCTCATTCTTAGAAAGCGGCATAGAGAGTAAGAGAGTGATGGTTGTATTGGTGCTAAGGTGACGTATAGAAAATTCATAGCCAAAGTGAAATTGCAACATTGAAAAGGCCGCTAATTGAGCAAAGTAATTTATTTTGCTTAGTTCCAAGCTATACAGCTAGTTTTCAAACTTCAAAACTGACCACCGTTTGAACAAAGATGTATTTCGCAAAGATCATCCGAAATTCAGTTGTTTTACCAGAACTCAACGAAGCATTGAAAATAATTAAAGCAAGCTATGATTTGTAAGAAGATTGAGGTTACCTTGTGCTTAGTTACATAGTTGAACCATCATTACATATGCTCGTACATTTGGCCTTGGAGTAGATTTGTTCATAAATGGTAATGTCGATTGGTTTGGAGGAAAAGTTACAGCAACACACGAAAGGTTTGAAAATAATTAGCACAATTTTTCTTTACTAACTAACTTCTTCGAAAATTTAAGCTTGATGAAGAATATTTTGACAAACGCTGCAAAGAAATAATTTATTTTTTGTGCTACTTGCTACTCTTACACTTACTTAATTGTTTGTTCACTAAAGTTTTTTATTATTTTTTTTTGCTATAAAACTAAAAACTTGAGCGTCCTTGCTGGTTTGCTGCTGTCACAGTTTGACAGTCACTGCATTGTGCTACATATTTCAGTAGCCACAACTTTTATTCTAATATATACATATATTTTTGCTATGCTATTTATTTCTTGTTATTTTTGTGCTGCTTTGCCAACGTCAGTTTTTCTCTTTGCTCAACTATTCATCACCACAAAATGCTGGTGTTAAATGTTAACTCCAGAGAGGGTGCTTAAAACGAAAGAGAGAAAGAAAAGGAAAAAAATAAAATAAACAACTAGCCAAAATAAATTGCTTTGCTCAATTAGCGGTCTTTTCAATATTGCAATTTCACTTTGGCTTTGAATTTTCTATACGTCACCTTAGCAGCACTTGAACCAACACTCTCTTACTCTCTATGCCGCTTTCTAAGGATGAGAATGTCTTGCAATGCATATGACTATTTATAAATTGTTTGCTGAGATTTGTAATATTTGTTTTTTGATTGCCTGCAAAGATGGATTGCATTTGATAATTACCATATGACATACTAGATACCGGTACGCTGCACAAACATTTTGTAATCCATTTTATTGTAATCTGAGCAGCAGCACCAGCAGCCTCAGCCAAGCGGCAATTGTGGCAGTTAATCGAGCTTTAAATTGCTCCCAGAGCAGTTGAGGGGAGGGGCAGACAGTGCATATCCAGACCCAGACCCAGCCCAACACAAACCAGAGCGACCCTACTCGGAACATGGACCCCGTATTTTCAGGCAAAAGCAGCAGCTGTCGTTGTCACAATTGTGTCTCGCCCTCACAAAGTCTAACCCTAATAACTGAGTGTCAGTGTGCCTGCCCCTGTGTCTGTGTGTGTGAGAGTGTATACGAGTGTGTTAGTCTGTCTGTGGGTGTTCCGCTTGAGCGGCAAAGAAAACTTAATTATAATAAGAAAATATATAAGTAGTACTATATATATATGTATAAAGTAAAAGAGCGAGTGGTTAAGTTTGTCAAGAGTTAATGCCGCGTCTTTGGGTTTCCTCTTGGGTTCATGTCTAAAGGCTGTTGTTGTTCTTGGTTAGCATACTACAATGCACTTACCCAGAGCATATGTACTATAAAAAAAAAACTCCAAATTATGTAATATTCGGCTGTGCTCCGGAAACGATTTCGAACATTTTATTCGAATTCGTTTTAAAACCGAATGTTTGGTGCTCCCAATTTTTCTCAAAATGAATTTACATGTGGTTTCAAACCGAATGTTTTGTTGCAATAGGAATTGAAACGAGTTGGCAAAATAGTTTTTTTTTTTCACCCGGTATGGTTTCCTCACAAAGAGGTGGGGCACTGCGACCAGAAGATCTTTTGTACCAGAAAGGCGCAGGAGCAGTGGTCAGGGTGGAGGCACCTTGTCGTGCCAGATCGTCAGTGATCGTGTTACCATCCACTCCTGAGTGTCCAGTACCCAACATAGCACAAGTTTGTTTCGGGAGGACATGTTTTGGAGGTAATTATGGCATTCTTTAACCATCCTGGAGGAGATGCTCCATGATGATAAGCCCTAATAGCAGCTTGGCTATCTGAGTAGATACAGATGTTTGCTCCCCTAGTTACCTTGTGAGGGAGGATACTATGGGCGCAGATCTCTATGGCCTGAATCTCAGCTTGAAAGACGCTGTTCCAGATGCCCAATGCAGTAGAGATTCTGGTGTTAGGTCCAACGACTCCAACACCTACACCCTGCTCAGTTTTGGACCCATCCGTGAACCATTGTTGCCAACGGACGTTTCCACAGAGGCTGCCATCAGCCCAAGTCTCCCAACTTGGGAGAAGAAATCTAAGTTTCTTGTTATGAAATAATGATCTTATGATCTAGAGCAGATCGATACGTCAGGAAGGGAATATATAAGTGCGGCATGACCAGTGTTGCTTGCTAAGAGTCCAAATGTGATCTGGATACGTAGTAGACTCTGCATGGCTGACTTTTGGATGAAAATAGGTTTAAAAAAGCACGAATTTTATACCAAAATAATTTTTTAAATATTATTTGATGTTCTCAGATCATATTTATGCCAATTTTAAATTATAGAAAAACCAGAAAACCCAGAAAGTTTTATGACTCTGAAGGGTATGCCAAAATCGCTGCACCAACAAAAACAATTATATACTCTAGCTAGTGTTTTGAAGAAGTTCTAACATCATTGTTTCAATGTCACGTTGCTGCACTTTGCCGTTGATGGTCGGTTCTTCTCATGTCTCATTGTTTCCTTTTTTTTTTTTGTTATTTCAATGTTCGTTGTTTTAATTGTTGCTGTTGTTGTCGTCGTTGTTGTTGTGTTTGGTTGGCGGAAGTGCAAGCGCAGAGTGTGCGTGTGAAGTGTTGCCACTTCTGGGTGGGAGTTCAGAACAAACATGACTGCAAAATGTGCACTTGAGAGGTGCCTGCCACATCCTAGGAGATCTCCAAGGAAATGCGCTAATTATGTTGGCATTGCTTACCAGCTAGCCAAGTTCTGCCAAAAACAGCAGGTAAACAACGTCTGGTAAAAAATTTGTGCTACCTTTTTTGATTTGAAGGTAAATTTAATGAAATTTTAATTTTTTCACAAAAAGCTGGCAAACAACCAGGGAATAAAACGAGAAAAAATAACAAGAAAATTGTATTGTAATATTTTAATTATGCGATCTACAAATTGTTAAACGTTTTAGCTTAAGGCTAAAATTCCAATGAAACAACAACAGTGACAGCAAAAACAACACAACATAAAACAGGAAAGAAGAAGTAAAGAAGTAGTAGCAGAAATACATCAAATGGGCAATAAAAGGCAAACAGCATAAAATATGCCAAAGGAAAAATCACAATAACAACAACAGCAGCGAGAACAAACAAGAACAACAAAAGTAATAAAGCAAAAATTATATAGACTATTTTTTATGCAGTAAGCAGGGACGTATTAGAGCGTTTGGGCCAACGGCGCCATTGATCTGGGGCACAAATATGGCAAAAAGTACTTGTACGAAACGAAAACGAATCAATCCGGAGTGTTGTACAATCTGCAAAAGAATTGTTTTAGCAGCATAATCTCATTGTATCTGCAAGAGTTATAGTATTTAACTTGGAGAAATTTTAATTTTAAAATAAATAGTCTTGAAATTAATATGTTGTATTTGAAAGAATTATTACAATATTAATTATTGTAATATTTCAGAAGTTGTTTGCAATTGTTTCCCTAAAAATACAGTCGAACTCTCTTATAACCAACTCTTCTTCAACGAATTTTCCCATATAAGGAATTTATTCTCTGTACCCTGCGCATATAAATTGCTTATGACAAATATCTATAAAGGGAATTTTCTATGTTGCCAAGCAAAGCTTTCAGTTTTCTTCACATAGATATTTATGTTGGTCTAAGGAAACACAAGTCAGATACTTTTCATATAGGATTGGTTTCTGATGTTCTCCTTTTGCTCTGATGGTCAAATGGGCTCGTTTTTTGTTTCCCCAATATTTTAAGTCTAAAGTGTGTATCGAAAAACCATGAACTTTGGTTCACTCTAAAGGCCCATACGCAGCATGCAAAAATTCCGCACGAAATGTCAAAACTTCATATAAAAAAAAAATCTCAAAAAAGGGAATTTTTTTTATGTGAAGTTTCGACATTTCGTGCGGAATTTTTGCATGCTGCGTATGGGCCTTTAGAGTGAACCAAAGTTCATGGTTTTTCGATACACACTTTAGACTTAAAATATCCCATGTTTAGTATATCAAGCGATCTGGGAAGCATAACTTGTAGCTCATTAACACCAGTGCGGCCCTAGCGTAGAAACATCTATCATACTGCCACTTTTTGGTCATAGATCTTCTAGGTGTCCTTATCTGTACTAAGATAAATTTAGAAATTGCCTTAAATTGTATCTATCGTTAAACGTGTTAGAGCTTTTACATATACTCCGGCCCTTGGGCGCTCACTTGCTTTAATCCGGCTCTGTACTACAAGTAACATATTCTAAGAATCTTTAACTTGGCCAAAGTAAACTACTTAAAGTACCCAAGAAGGTATGGCAGTAATATATAGAAAAAGCCGCGTTACTGCCGCGTTACTGCCGCGTACCCTCTGCCACATTAAAGTGCTGCCCCCCAAACCCAGCCGCGCCAATCACATAATGGTTGACAGTACACCCGGCTTCACTCCAAACAAGCAAACAATCGTAGAGTCCATGATGTGACTTAATTTTTGTGCCTTACTACAGTGGAGCTTTGTTAGCAGGGATTGTGGTGTGAAAAATATTTTAAAAACAAATCAGAAACCGCAGTGAGTGAGAATCGGGAAAGCTGTTTATCTAAGACTTTTATACTTATTTATAAAAAAGTACGCCAATTTTTTTTGGGATTCATTTCTTTAGAAGCTTTAACAATAGAGCAGATTGTAGCACACGCTTAGACGATTTTTATGAAGCTATTGACGTGCGAAGCGTTCAGGTGCCGAAGCCCCTTAGTCAAAAAGAAAAAAAAATTTTAATTTATTTAAAACAAATGCTTAGTAGCTTATTATACTTATTAAGTGTAAGTAGGTTAGGTTAGTTTAGGTTACGGCGGCAGCTAGCTTAAAAAGCTTAAAGCTTAAAAAGTGTAAGTAAAAAAACGAAAAAGCTCAATGAATCCCAGTTAGAAAGCAGCCAAAAACTGCTATCTTGGCCTGCCTCAAAATGATTTAGCAAGACGAGCGTTTAAGCCGCCTTTAAGAACGCTCAGCAGTCAATCCATCCTACTACATAACCCTGCTGCTCCAATTCTCTTTCAGTAGAAAACACATTGGTTGCCACGGTCTTCGGCTGAGCTCGGTCTGAGCCATATAAACCATATGTTTGCAGTAAGCCATTGTGGCTTAGCTTCACTGTAGCTAAGAACAAGTCTTAGAAATAACTACAAAACACAGTCTGCATGCATAAGACAAACGTGGCTAAGAAATGAGGTGGCCAAGAGGCCCAATGTTGGTTAGTCTTTGGGGCAGGTGGCCAATCGCTGTCTGGGGCTGGCTGTCCATGGCCGGCGGCGGGAGTGCCCCTTCAGTTTAACTTGGGACACCATGCTCTATACGCTGGGAGCAGGCCAACAGCGCAGACAATGACAATTGTTGGAAATTATATTAAAATAAAAGAGCAATAAACAACATAAAAAGCTCAGCGAACTTGGTCGGGTGGGAAATATCTAAGGGTTTGGGCATAGCGCAGCGAGGAACGGGTGGTGCGTCGGGGACACCAGTTTCAGTTGTAGACAACGTAACAGAATTTTGCTTATAAGGCGTTTTTGCCTCTGACGTTGACTTTGCCGTTGGCTTTGCTGCTACTTAAATATTATTGTCTCCCGCTCCACTGCCAAATGGTAGCTACAACAACAACAATAAAGACTTCTCAGGTGCAATGCCATTGTGTCGTATATATGTATGTATATTTTTTGTTAATGAGCGTGAGAGCTTTCTTGGCTGTTTATAGCAAATAATTTTTAGTGCAGTTGAAAACAAAAATAAACTAACTGCAAAAGACGATATTTAAATACACTTAATTATGCTGTGTTTAATATATTTCTTAATTTTTTTTTTCAAATAAAAATAATATTTCAAAAAATAATTTTTAATAGAGCATTGTAATTGAAAACTGTGCTTAAATATACCAAAAAAGTAACTCTATGCAGTGCCTTTAGCTTTTGCCAGGCAAAGTAGTATTAACTGTATAGATTTTCATTTACAGTGCTTATAATTCACAACTGCTTAACGCTTAGTAGTTGGTTGGTTTTTGCGCACATTCTATAAGATTTTTTTTTTTAAATATTTGCCTAGGTAGACCGTTCCATGGTGACCTATGTCGATAAAATTAGACAATAAAATATAGTGCATTAAAATTGTTTTAATTATGCCACAATTGTTTTATTTTAAAGTTAAGTTTTGTATATTCTATGTGTACTTAATAATTTAATTAACTGGGGGCGTTTTTATTTTTTATAAAACAAATGCATTGAAAGCATGTCAATAAACTCAGTGAGTGCATTCATATATTTTATTATTATTATTTTATTTACTTTACTATGCTGTTGATAAAGTTAAAGCAAATACATGTGTAAATTGATGAAACACACACACACACACGCAAACTTATTCAATTATGTATGCTTATTTACTCTGTGTATACATGTGTAAATCCCAACGGGGGCCTACTGTGTTGCTCCCATTGCCAAGGCCAAGTGCCAACAAAAAACAATTTTTAATTAATTAAATATGCATAAGCCAAAAGCGGCATAAAAAATGACAAAGAAAAGTTGTCCATGGGGAATCAAAGTTGGACTATATATGGTGCATATATCTATTGTTCGTTTAGCGACTCTATTACGCTCATTTTATATGGTTTCCTGTATATATTTACTTATACAAATTAATAAGACAGACTTCGAAAAAAATTTGGCAAACAAACTTAAGTTTTAAGCATTTTGTGCATCCCAATAGTATTAAATTTTCAATTCCGAAATTTTACTTTTCCAAAAATGTAAATAAGCACTTTCGTCAAAAGGTTTTTGTTAACTTGGCTCACAGGCTCGTAACAAAGTGTTGGCACTGACCCTAGTACCTAAACTCAAAGTATAGCACGCTTCTATTTATTAAGATACTTTTCCATGCTGTATATGCACATCTGTGTGTGTCTTATAGAAAATGAGTTAGCATTTTAGCTAGTCAGATACTTATGTATCTATGCAACATATGTGTAAGTGTTAAAGACGCTGCTGCAAAAGAGTTGGCAGTTCTCTATGTTTTTAGTGGTTTAAGATACTTTTGTATATATGCATCATAAAATGTGTGTGTATGAGTTGGTAGTCTTTTTAGCTAAACACTTGTGTAACTATGCATCATCGGCACAAGTGGGTGTGTTAAAAGCGCTACAACAAGTGAGTTGGCAGTCTTCATCGTTTTTTATATATTTAGATACATTTGTATCTTTGCAGAATTGTATGAACTTGAATGAGTTGACAGTCTTCTAAGTTGGATCTTATATTTGTACCTAAACTACATGTGTGTGTGTGTGTGTTAAAGACGCCACTTAAAGTAAGTTGGCAGTCTTCAGATACTTTTGTATCTCTGTAGCGTAGCATATACTTGACTGTGTTGGCAGTCTTCTTAGCTAAATACTTGCTTAACTATGCATCATCGTCACAAGTGTGTGTTTTAAAGGCGCTACAACAAGTAAGTTGGCAATCTTCATCGTTATTTTATATATTTAGATACATTTGTATCTTTGCAGCCTTGTATGAACTTGAATGAGTTGGCAGTCTTCTAAGTTGGATCTTATATTTGTACCAAAACTACATGTGTGTTTGTGTGTTAAAGACGCCACTAAAAATGAGTTGGCAGTCTTCAGATACTTTTGTATCTCTGTAGCGTAGCATATACTTGACGGAGTTGGCAGTCTTCTTAGCTAAATACTTGTTTAACAATGCATCAAAGGCACAAGTGTGTGTATTCAAAGCGCTACAACAAATAAGTTGGCAGCCTTTTTCGTTTTTTATATTCAGATAGCTATGTAGCTTTGCAGCACTGTATGAGCTTGAATGAGTTGTTGATCTTGTGTATCTTTGTATCGAAAGTACATGTTTGTGTGTGTGCTAAAAACACCACAAAAAATGAGTTAGCAGTCTTCAGATACTTTTGTATCTCTGCATTGTAGTATATGCTTGAATGAGTTGGCAGTCTGCTTAACTAGATACTTATTTATATATGAGTCATAAATGCGTGTTTTGTATATTAAAGACAATACAACAAATGAGTTGGCAGTCTTTTAGTTTATTGAGATACTTTTGTATCTTTAGGCCATATACGCTGCAACAAATAAGTTAGCAGTGTTTTAAGTTAGAAATGTATTAAGATATTTTTATATCGATATACCATTTACGCTGCTGGCGTTTTGTAGTAATAACAACTAATCAGTTGGCAGTCTTTTTTTGCATGTAGATACTTATGTATTAATTATTCATTTTTGTTTTAAGTACATACATACGTGTGTATCTTTGCGACATAGTATGTGCGTGAATGAGTTGGCATTCTTTTTAGTTTGCATACTTATGTAGCTTTGCCTCATATATGCGTTTAAAGACGCTACAACAAATAAGTTGGCAGCGTTTTAAGTTAGAAATGTATTAAAATACTTTTGTATCTATGTGCCATATACGCTACAACAAATAGCATGGCAGTGTTTTAAGCTTGAAATGTCTGTAATCAGTTGGCAGTCTTCTTTGTGTTTCTTTTTTTTTTTTTTTTTTTTGTATGTAGATACTTATGTCTCTATTATACTATCATAGCATGTGCATGAAAGAGTTGTTAGTCTTATTTTAAGATACTTTTGCATCTGTGTAGCATATATGTGCGTGTGTGGGAGTTGACAGTCTCATTAGTTGGCCATGTATTAGGTTACTTATCTATGCTTTATAAGTATGTGTTACAGACACTACAACAAATAAGTTAGCAGTGTTTTAAGTTAGAAATGTATTAGGATACTTTTGTATCTATATACTATATACGCTACAACAAATAGGTTGGCAGTGTTTTAAGTTAGAAATGTATTAAGATACTTTTTATCGATATACCATATACGCTGGTGGCGTTCTATGGTAGTAACAACAAATCAGTTGGCAGTCTTTGTTTTTTTTTTTTTTTTTTTTTTTGCATGTAGATACTTATGTATCAATTATACATATCATAGCATGTGCATGAAAGAGTTGTTAGTCTCATAGTAAGATACTTTTGCATCTATGTAGCACATATGCGCGTGTATGGGAGTTGACAGTCTCATTAGTTGGCCATGTATTAGGTTACTTATCTATGCTTTCTAAGCATGTGTTACAGACACTACAAGAAATATGTTGGCAGTCTTTTAGTTTATTGAGATACTTTTGTATCTTTAGGCCATATACGCAAGCAAATATAATCAGTTATTTTCTTTGCACTTAGATACTTTTGTATCTATACAGCATAACATGTACCTGAAAGAGTTGTTAGATACTTTTGTATCTTAGTAACATATATGCGTGTGTATGACTTGACAGTCTGATTAGTTGGTCATGTATTTAGATACTTATGTATCTATGCTATACTATGTGTGTTACAAGCGTTACAACAAATGATTTGGCAGTCTTCTTAGTTAGTGCATACAAAATCGATAAATGTTGAACTTAAGTTTTTTGAACTTTCTTGTCGTAGTTAAGCATGCACTATCAGTTGTTGTTATTGTTGTTGTTTACATTTCTAGTGAGCAACATTTTGGCAGACGACACTTGCTCACAGATACACACACACATACAGTTTTGAACACTGTGACGTATGTGACGACCAAAACCTTGGGATGCCGCTTCTTGAACTTCAATGTTGCCATCAGCTTTTGCATCGACGCCGCTGCCGACGTTGACGTTGACGCTGGCAGCGTCGTTAACGTTGCCAAGAATTCCGAATGGCATTTTAATAGTTTTGCTTTTTTTTTCTATTTTTTTTTTTAAACTAACGCCGCATATTGTCATAGTTGTTTTTGTTATTGTTGCTTTTATTGCAGCCAACTGTCGAAAAGCAGTCTCTTGGTGTATCTTGGGGTCTTGGGCGACGACGATGGCGGCATCGGCCTAGATGTTATTGGGTCTTGAACTGTGCGCCATTTGTATTCAAACTCGCCGTTTCTTGATCTTGGCAGGCTTTTGTTGTGTGAGGAGGGTCTTGGGGTTGTTGTCAGTGTCGTCGTTTCATGCTTATTTGTCGGAAAGTATTTACATATGCATGCCCGGACTTTGGCGTACTGTCATTGAGGCGCACAGCGCACACCAACTTTGGTAGTAAACCCTAAGAAAGCTCCCTACCTGCTCCCCCTATATACCCCGCTTTGACTACAATTTCAGTTTTGCATGAAAGCTCGAAATTTACTTTCGCCAACCCCAAGCCATCCCAACGGTAGACCCCTTTTTAAGGAGACTATTCAAATTGGAATTTGTGTGACTATCATACAAAACCATTGGGACATTGAACAGTCATCTATGTGCGATTTATTTGATTTTTTATTTTCGCTCTTCTTGTAGAGTTTGTTTTTTTTTTGTGAATTGAGAAATTTTTTTTGGAACTTGTTGAAATTTGTTTGCTTCTGTGTAGCATAAATAGATATCATAAAATCTGTTGTGTGCCGGGAAACTGAATTTCTAGCCAAAGAGAATCATATCGCTGACAGCATTGTCCTTTAGTGTCCCTCTAAAAAGATAAAATATCATAAATCGTAGCAAACTTTGTCATTTTTAAACTAGCCACTTTTTTGGCAAAACTGTTGGAAATCTAAAAAAAAGTTGGTAAATTTAACTTTGATAAAGGTAGCTCCCATAATTCTTAGCTTAACTTTTAAAAATGTAGCTTTTGCTAAAATAAATTAATTTTTGAGCAGCTGTGATACTTTGAAAAGTCAAGGGGACCTTTGCTTAGAAAACTTGATAATTTTTGATAGATCTATAAGATTTACGAAATATAATGAAATTTGAAAACAGTAGAAGGATGTTTCTTTGGTTGAGATCGATTATGCTCTAGCGTGGGTTATTTTTAACGATACGTTAAGAATTTCAATTTAAACTTTTAAAATTACAAAAAATTTGTTAAATAGAAGAATTTACATTACAGGGAACACATTTTCAATGTTATCGAATCTTAAGTTTGCAAATTTAATTCAACAAAATCATCGATAATCGATATATCTAAATATTTTGCATACAAATGACTTGATTAATAATTTTCCTTTTTTTATTTTTCTTTTTAGGTAAGTTTTTTATACCCTATAAACCTTGATGCTACGAAGACTGTGTTTATAATGTATGTAAGTCTAATAAGAAAAATAATGTGCTTTGAGCCTAAATTGTTGCTGAAATCCTTAACAAAGCTAAACAGAGTTTAAAATAAATTTGATATATTTCATCGATGGGATAGATAGAATCGAAGAAATTATATTTTAGAAAGCATTCATTATATACGCAATGCAAAATGTTCAAATAAAACGCTAAAAAAATCGCATTTTAAGATTCCTCAGAGAACTTTTACCAAAAAAAAAAATGTGAAAATTTAAAAAACAATATTTTGCTGAAATCTAAAACACGTGAGTAATCAGCCGTGCTGTGAAAGCAAAAGACCTAAACCGAACAATTTTATGCGGATTCGTTTTTGCATGTTCCGGAAAACGAATTTTTTGTGGAATATTTCGATTTATATTTTCGATAAATTCGTATATTTCGCTGACGCATCAATCGGTCATGTGTTCGTGTATGATACGTGCATATACCCAAACTCTGGCTTCTCTTCAGTTTTCGAATAAATCTTTCGCCTTTTTACAAAAAATATTCGTTTTGGGCTAAGCATGCACGACATTTATACGGCTTGCGGCAGAAAAAAAAAAAAGGTTTAAAATAATTGTCAGTAAATATCTAACTTGAAGTTGATATAAATATAATCTAAGAATATATTTTAAAAATTATTTCAGTATAAAATTCATGCTTTTTTAAATATATTTTGCCGATTCGTTTCAATTCATCTTGCAACAAAATATTCGATTTCAAACCACATGAAAAAATTTGTGAAATTGGGAGCAGCAAACATTTAGTTTCAAAACGAAATATTTAAAAAATGATTTCAGTATAAAATTCTTGCGTTTTGGAATATATTTTGCCGATTTGTTTCAATTCATCCTGCAACAAAATATTCGGTTTCAAACCACATGAAAAAATTGGTGAAATTGGGAGCAGCAAACATTTGATTTCAAAACGCAGCAAACATTTGGTTTCAAAACGAAATATTTAAAAAATTATTTCAGTATAAAATTCGTGCTTTTTTAAATATTTTTTGACGATTCGTTTCAATTCATCTTGCAACAAAATATTCGGTTTCAAACCACATGAAAAAATTGGTGAAATTGGGAGCAGCAAACATTTGGTTTCAAAACGAAATATTTAAAAAATTATTTCAGTATAAAATTCGTGTTTTTTTATATATATATTGCCGATTCGTTTCAATTCATCTTGCAACAAAATATTCGTTTTCAAACCACATGAAAAAATTTGTGAAATTGGGAGCAGCAAACATTTGGTTTCAAAACGAAATATTTAAAAAATGATTTCAGTATAAAATTCTTGCGTTTTGAAATATATTTTGCCGATTCGTTTCAATTCATCCTGCAACAAAATATTCGGTTTCAAATCACATGAAAAAATTGGTGAAATTGGGAGCAGCAAACATTTGGTTTCAAAACGAAATATTTAAAAAATGATTTCAGTATAAAATTCGTGCTTTTTGAAATATATTTTGACAATTCGTTTCAATTCATCCTGCAACAAAATATTCGATTTCAAACCACATGAAAAAATTTGTGAAATTGGGAGCAGCAAACATTTAGTTTCAAAACGAAATATTTAAAAAATGATTTCAGTATAAAATTCTTGCGTTTTGGAATATATTTTGCCGATTTGTTTCAATTCATCCTGCAACAAAATATTCGGTTTCAAACCACATGAAAAAATTGGTGAAATTGGGAGCAGCAAACATTTGATTTCAAAACGCAGCAAACATTTGGTTTCAAAACGAAATATTTAAAAAATTATTTCAGTATAAAATTCGTGCTTTTTTAAATATTTTTTGACGATTCGTTTCAATTCATCTTGCAACAAAATATTCGGTTTCAAACCACATGAAAAAATTGGTGAAATTGGGAGCAGCAAACATTTGGTTTCAAAACGAAATATTTAAAAAATTATTTCAGTATAAAATTCGTGTTTTTTTATATATATATTGCCGATTCGTTTCAATTCATCTTGCAACAAAATATTCGTTTTCAAACCACATGAAAAAATTTGTGAAATTGGGAGCAGCAAACATTTGGTTTCAAAACGAAATATTTAAAAAATGATTTCAGTATAAAATTCTTGCGTTTTGAAATATATTTTGCCGATTCGTTTCAATTCATCCTGCAACAAAATATTCGGTTTCAAATCACATGAAAAAATTGGTGAAATTGGGAGCAGCAAACATTTGGTTTCAAAACGAAATATTTAAAAAATGATTTCAGTATAAAATTCGTGCTTTTTGAAATATATTTTGACAATTCGTTTCAATTCATCCTGCAACAAAATATTCGGTTTCAAACCACATGAAAAAATTGGTGAAATTGGGAGCAGCAAACATTTGATTTCAAAACGAATACGAATTAAATGTTGGGACACGTTTTGTGGAAAACGACCAGCTTTGTAAAAATATTAAACTGTTCGTATTTGTTCACTTTGTTGGGCACAAATGCCGAAAGGCAGAAATGCCCAACTAGCAATGTGAGCAACTCTAACAAGGAAGCATAAAGTTAAAAATGTCAGACGTAGCAATGTGAGGAGCAATAATTAGAAAAATTCTATTTGAAAACATAAAATATAAAGTTTTGGCTATTGGGCGATCTGAAACTACAAATTTGAAGCAGTTACAAATTACATTTAAAAATATATATATATTTACAAGCAGCTGTTTGGCTTTCTAACTTACAAGAAGTACTAAATAATACCAAAAATATTAAACAAAATATGATCAGCCTCATAGATATTGGCAAGTCTCTTTCTTTTCTTTCTTACTACCTTTTGCAGTCAAGGGTCTGAGTTGGGCATAAATGCCCATTTTTGTACCTTTGCGTATTTATGCTCGACCAAGTGAACACCCCAAGTATGGTAGGCCTATTAGCCTTAGATCAGTCAAAGTTCGGCGCTTGCGGTCTGTTTGGCGTTCTAGCTAAATTTTTAAAACCCTAATATATTCGAATACTCCCTCGATGATCATGCACACTGGCACACATGTAATACCCCCTAAGCCTTTTTGTATAATTATGGTTAACATTAGCTCATTAACTCTTAATGGTAAACCAAACATTAGAATAGAACTATCTATGCCCGAACACCCTAATTAATGAGCTGCAATGCACCGATGCAGTTTGCTGACGTGTCAACCCTGGGCCACAGCAGCTTAGTAGCTGGCTGACTTCTAACCAACACTAGTTATTTGGGAGTAGCAACAATTTGGAACTGACAAACCGAAAATCATAGACCAAGCGCCACAAGAGTACTTGAGAATGTGGCACGCGAGCTAAAGAGCATGAAACAACAAAGTCAAGGAATGCGGTGAAGAGGGTTGAAGACTGAGGGGGTTGCAGTGTGCCGGTAGGTAGAAAAAAAAGTGAAAAGTGCAATTTCTCACGTGGCGCGAATACAGGGATTAGGCAATGGTCGAGGCTATGAAATTTATGAGACGTGTCTGGAGAATGCAACCCTCAGGGCTAGTGCCACAGCGGAGTTAGTGGAGTCAGTCCCTATCGTGACAAACGACAATGGCAAAGCCGTCAGCTGTGCTGCAAACCTGCGAGAGGGGTGGCGGTAGCAAGTTGGAGTGGAATGTAGAAAGTCGGGAATTATGCAGGGTATGCAATTGCTGTGCTACTTTAATGGAAGTTTTTACGTGCAGCTGGCAAAGTCAACTATATGTATATATATTTGCCTCCGCCGGATGGGTGGAGCCAACTATATGCCACACTCGAATAATGTAATTTAAAGCGTCACATGTGGTTGTTGGTGGTAGGTAACTCGCTGGCTGACTGAGGTCTGGGTGACTTGCGGCACTGTCTTGTCCCCCCTACCCCTCAGGCCGCTGTTGTACAAATTATTTTCGATAAATCCAAAAGGCAGGAAAACTCTATACTTAAATACGCTTATATGCTCTATATACTACTTAATTCCCCTCTGTTTGCAATCACAAAAACAAAGTATGTAACCTACTTTAGAGCCAAAGCATGAGGGTGGAATTGTAAATAAGCTAAGAAACCCATAAAGTTGTTACATATTGTGTGTAGTCTAGTGTAATTATAATGACTTGAATGAGCTTATTAAAATGCATTAAATGCTAGCCACTTGCTGAAGGGGGCGGCACCCCTTGAGCTCCGAATGGGCTCCAAAACTGCATCACTCAATCTCAAAAGAATGGATAAAAAACAAAATGCCTGTGAAATCAAAAGCCACAACAGCGAAAAAGAGAGTAGAGCTAGCGAAAGAGAGTTAGACTGACAGACAGGTCATCAACTGTACAAAAACTGTGCAGAACACACTGCCAAAAGAGAATTGCTAAAAATGACAATCCAAAGAGGCTAAACTTAAGAAAAACTAACAAAAAGTCGTTACAGTCGCGACTACTAAATGCACTATATCTTTGAAGCCTTAAGCTGTAGTTGGCGAGCGATCTACGATTGTTAAACTTTCGAAGTAGTCCGATTAGGACTAGTTGGTGATTACCCACAAAAAATACAAAGTATGCTTAAATCGATGTTTTTAAGCTTACGATTTTGGGAAATACAGCTTCTTGAAAAATTTGTTCAGAAATAGAACTCAGGGGCGTCCCTAAGTTAAGAATTTTCGGTGTACGCCAAGAATAATTTTTTTTTTTTTTTTGTCAAGTAGATGGATTCAATCTTATTATAATCTTCTTGGCTCTCAAAGAAAGGACAGACGCTCTAATGTCTTGACTATATTGTTGTTAGTCGCCCCTAGGTGAAGCATGGGGATCTCTATGAATCACAGTTCGAAGTGAACAGGCACCAACAATTTATAGCCGACTCCTAACGCCAGTGTCTTGAATTAATAGAGATTTTCTCGGGCAAATAGTGTCTCAGTCTTGAGCAGAAATGCCATACTTTTAGTAGACAAGGGCCTGAAAAGACTAGAATTATATATTCCTAGATTCTATGACAGATATTGACATTTTACACTTATTTGACACTTATTTGGGCAAAAGTGCCCTTATTTGCATAGTCAAAGGTGTGGGTCAGGCAGAAGTGTCCTAGATTAAATAGTCAACGATCTGAATGAACTTGCATATTTTTTTCTAGCTTTCTGTCACACTTTAAGCACTAAATAATAAAAATAGTCTAAATAATATTTGGGCAAAAGTGTCATAATTTTCATAGTTAAATGTCTGCGTCGAGCAGAAGTACCCTATATTTTATAGTCAAGGATCAGAAGAGACTTAAATTTTTTGCTAGTTTTTTGTCGCACTTCAAACACTATGTATAATTGGCAGATATTAACATTTTAAATAAGACTCATTTGGGCAAATGTGCCCTAACTTTCTTAGTAAAACTTCTGAGTCGCGTGAAATGCAGATTTTGTTTAGTGTACGCGGTTTTTGGGTACTTCTACAATTCTGCCCGACAAAGTAAGATTGAATGTAAACATGAATAATAGAAGACTTTATAAACTAAATTTAAAAGATTAAGTATAAATTGTTTATTTCTTTTTCTTAGTGGGTATAAATGAAAGCGATAAAAAACTGCCAAAGAGAGTCAAAAAACTAAATGAAAAACCTCCCAAATGAACGAAACCATTTGAGGTATAAAAGTGTTAAAATTTGATTGATGTGCCGGGTGCTGCGTGCAGACAACATGAAAATTAGTTAAGAGACTCTTCTCCGGAGCTGACTCAGCCAGAACCAGAACCATTGCGCTAGAATGCAGCCAATTGCATGCACTAGACGTTGGATAAGGAATGGGGGAGATCTAGAAATAAAGTGTGTGAGAAGTTTGTTGCAGTGGTTTGGCTTTTGTTTTTGTCGGTTGATTGACAGCTAAACAAACGAGCGTGCCAGACTCGGGGCCAATCTTTGTCTACATGTATGTACAGTCGGAGTTGAAATTATTCGAACACCAAATTGAAAATTGAAAACTTAAAAAGTTGCTTAGTGAAAAAAGATTTTTGGAATACATGCTAAATATTACGAATAAAGAGAAGTGACTTACAGACATGTTTTTAAGATATATTATGGGAAAAAATAGAATTTTTGTATTGGTAATTGGCTTGTTACTTTTTAACAAATTATTGCAATCTTTTGACCTCTTCACTGCACTCTGTAGGTGTAGGAATAATTTTAAATTTCACTGTATATAGTATGTACAAAAAAAATTAAAAAAAAAAACTAGCTAGATAGATAGACAAAACCAAACATTGACTCTTAAATTGCTCCTAACCACCGCCCCAAACTACGCTACCCCGCTCAATGTTTACAAAACGAACAAAAAAAAAAGAAGATCAATTCAAGTGTAAAAGCCGAAAACACGCCAAAGAGTAAATTAAATAAATATATAAGCAAAAGTGCGGGAAGGGGAAGCTGCAGCTTGGTACGCCAGAATCGAGAACGAAAGAGCATGACAATGACAGTGCATGCAAAACTGTAAGCACCAGGCAAACATATGTGGCAAAGTGGTTTTGTGTGACAACGACAACAAACACGCTGGAATTTCTCATATGGCAAATTTGTGGCACAGTGAAGCCTCAAAAGTATGCACATAGAGTTAAGGGAATTAAAAGTTTGTGTAGAAGACATGGCGCAGGCTATAAGTCTGCCTGTTTGTCTGAACAGCTAGATCTTGGAGCCCGGTGGAGCTGTGGATACAAAATTGTACCAAAAGTTGCGCAGCTTGTTGCATTAAGTTGCTGTCTGTTTGTCTGAACAGCTAGATCTTGAGGACCACTAGAGCTGTGGAGACAAAATTTTACTAAAAGTTGCGCAACTTGTTGCATTAAGTCTTTAGCTATACATTTTTCCATCTCAGCAAAGTTTTGCAGTTTTAAGCCGTGCTCTCTGCTTCGTGGCTTATATGCCTCTCTAATTCTGATTTGTCTGCGCCACTCAATTTTGACAAAGGATGGTAGATTGTACAGGATGTTTGGTGCCCTCAAAATATTCGAGTTTCTTAGTAGTTCTACAAAGTTTTACTTCGTTTGTACTACATAGTTAAAAATCATACTGGAAAACCATTCTGAATACATCCTGATTTTCATTCAAATCAATGCTTAAGAAATCGTAAGAAAACTGCATTGCTTTCCTGAGAATCTATAGTACTATCTGCTAGCTGTAAGGTGGCTAAACCAGTTCAATTCCTGAAAATAATTTTATTGTGATATTTGCTATTTGGTTCCATCCTGCGTCATGCTCAGTAAATATGCATTGGAAGAATTTCTTTGCAATTTCACAGAGTTCGAGTGTTTTAGGGATACGGATCTAGGATTTGGTCATAGGGGGGATTTTTCACTGCTAAGTGTATATATATTAGAGCTCGCAAAAAACTGTCAACCTATTTTTCCAACTTTTGGGTGGGTATAGGCCCGAAGAACCGCCCATGGATCCGCCAATTGTTAACACAATTGGTATACTTAGAGAATTCTTATGCTGTTGCCAAATTTTCTTGAAACTATTTATTTGGTCTGCCCTATTTCTGCAACTTCTCTCTATATTTTTCTCCACAGCAGAGTTCGGGCCCGTGGCCTAATAAGGGTTTCACTAATTCGCTCCTGATATTATGTTGACCAAATTGGTCTAACTTGGCACGAGTTTCTGAAACCAGTTTATAGTCTTTTCAGTATCGTAATTTGCTTGTGCTTCTGCTTACTTTCGTTCAGTTGAGGTTACACTGTACAAACAAAATGCGAGGCAAGTTTTGCAATTGTTGTTGTTGTTGGTGTAGTTGTCGTCATTGTTGTCGTCATTGTTGTCTCTAGAGCAAACTGTTTACAGCAACTCAGTATCTTTAGAGTTTTGTTTTTTGGTCATGCCCACCCACTGTGCAACAGTGTGTGTGTGTGTGTGTGTGAGTACCTTTGTGTGTGTGTCTAGTAGCAACCAAAAAGTATCACATTTCACCATGCATGTGCATAAGTATGCATTGCATATCATATCATGGTTGTTTGCGTGGTGTGTGTGCGTAAATGTTTTATCATTAACTCCAAGGAGCGTCGGCAGGGAGAGCAAGGGATCAGCCTGAAGTGTTCCGGCTGACCAAATGCAGGGCACACATACAGACGAATACAGGCTTATAATAAGTCTTGTGTATGCACTTGCAACATACTCTTTACCACATAGCCACCAAATGCAAACATATGTGAGTGTATGTATCTGTGTGTGAGTATCTTTGTATCTTTTGCTTAAGGCAAGCTGTTTACACAAAAGCAGGCAACTAAACGGCTGCTAAGCGTTCATTGTATGAATTGTTCCTGTTGTCGTCTGTCGTTGCAACTTCATTTCATGCACTGCCTGACACAGTTTCCTGTCACCACAACAACAACAAAAATAATATATGGCAAATGCATGATACCAGCAAATAGTTCTGTAAATTGAGAGCGCATCACTTGAAGGCGTCTTATGTCGCAACATCCCAAAATACTTGGCAAAAAAAAAATAAATTAAAAACAATTTGAAATAAATTTTACTTTGAGAAATTGTTAAAGCCATGCCGGGCTCAGCTGCTAAAAGCAGCAGAAATTAGACAAGCCCAAGATTTATTTATTGACGCTCTTAAAAACTATGTTTTCCGTATATATAATATATATTTGCTTTTATGTGCCTTGTTTTACAAGAGCTGAGAGAAAAGTTTTCGGCAACTTGTTTTTTTTTTTCTTTTTTAAAGAAGATTTTTTTAGAAGCGACTCCATATTGAGCCTTTGAAAAAAGAAAACACAAAAAATCTTCAGAAGATATATTTAAACATCTTACAACATTTCCAAACGTTTAGCATTATATGGACCAAGTCAGTGACAGCCCCAACAAGGCTTCACTGTAACCTTTGAGAATTTGCTCTTTTCTCTTACTTAAATTGAAAAAATTCCACTTTTCCACTTCTTCTACATGATGGTCACAACAATATGCTTTATACTAAGCTAGTATAACCCTTATCCTTTGGCTATAGTGTATATAAATGGAACTGCATCCACACACACACACACACACACACACGCGCTTACCTGCGGCCAACATTTATGTCATGTGTTGTTTTCCCTTCGGACTAGTCATAATTTATGCAACGTCCATGCAAATATCAAATGACACTGGGCTGGACTAAGAAGCCATTGAAGCAGTTGCTCGTCAGTTGCAGCCACCCAGCAGTAGCCACTGGAACCACTTTAGTCACTTCAGAGTGCGTCTGACACACTGTGCCATCAAGCAAGCAACCAGCTTTGGCTGTCAACGCGCATGCGTAAACCGCAGGACCGCAGGTTACATTGTTATTCTGCTTAATACCATTAGCAGAAGCGGCAGAAACAGTGATCCCACTAAAAACCAACTCCAACAAGTAGACACCAAAGTACAGTGAAGCGCAGTGTAAGCTAGGGCTGTTAGAAAAATTCCAAGTGCTGGGAATTTGCTTTATTCCTGCCATATATGAGCTTGGCTTTTCTTCTGGTAACTTCCTCTTGACTGTTTATATATCCAGTTCTTATGTAGCGCGTTCTCCTAGGCTCTTTTGCTTGAAGCATGTCATCGTCTAGGCAGAAGAAGCACGCTACGATATTTGACAACTTTCTGCCTGGAGTCTCTTTATCCATAAGCAACTGCCACAGTATTAAAAACCCTAAAGAAGGAAAACCCATGCTTAAGGAAGTCCCCCGTTTTTGTTTTTTATATCTGGTAGTCAAAGGATATGTGAGCTTAGTATCCAAATATTGTCCTTAGAACAGAAGGAGTTACATCCCCACAAAGTATGAACCAAATTAAATTGGGGCCGAATATTTGTTTTGTGCCCTAGTATTTCGATAGATTTTATTCTCACACGAGCTTATCACGGAGCTTGCTAATACCCAACTGCGCTCCTTGATCCTTGAAATGACTTATAACGTGTATGCACTCTCTGCCTCTTCGCTCTTTAGTCGTTCATAGTGATATATTGCAATCTCATGTATCTCATCTCAGCAGTGTCTACTGTACGCTACGTATATGCATCGCTTGCGTTGTTTGCCACTTAAAATTGTCGCAGTCTAGAGTTGCCACGTCTAGCCAGCCACGCCTCTACAACACTGACAAACTGGTCAACACCCACAGGTTGCCAATTTAACGCTTGCTTTGTTTTGAATGCGCTGCCTAGGAACCGCCAACGTCAACGCCTTGATAACCTCCACTCTTCCGAGTACCCCGTGTCCCGCTCTGGTCACCATCCAACTGTTGTCTATGTCTACTTGGTAACCAACTTTATCGCATCGCAACGTTGTTAATAATGTCGTGTAGTATACACTGTAGTCATGGGGTTAAGGGTGTTCTGGATATGCGCATAACAGACGTAAGGAGCGGTGGCAGTCCTAGATATCAGAGAACATATGAGCCAAAGGTGTCCATTTCAGATGACCATTCATTTGTACTAGCCATCAAATTTCCATGTGAGCTTAATAAACAACAAAACGTTGACTTTTTCTCAAAACATCTTTGTATCCTCGTGTGACATTCCTGAAGAAAACGAAAGGAAGTTACAGTGTACATAAGCTTATCTGGAGGCAAAATAAGTCGAATAGTATTTGCAGTGTATCCCTCTGTCTTCATTGCCCCGCACAGATTCACCTTTTTGGTTTGTTGTTATCGTCTGCCAAGTTCTTAGCCTAGGGCCGTAACCAGTTCCATTGCGTATACGTCACGTTGATTCACCATCATCATGCATCATAGCAAAAGTTGCTAGTTTCTAGTTGCAACATTCATCGATTGCACAAACAATGAGCAAAACAAGTGCAAAAATCAGCGATGCATGTTGCCCCAAAAAACCAATCAGCAACTTTTGAGCCATATAGCAACAAGACGAGGGCAGTTTGATAAATCTACTGCTGTCAGCTATCAACTGTGCGTCAACAATCTTAATGGTGAAAAAGTGAGTGCCTTCCATAAGCTGTGGGGTGACACAAAATGCATTGAATGGTCAAAGCGAATACATCACATTTTATATGAATATTTGTCTATGATCAGAATAACTTGGATGGATCATTCGGATGTTGGATGATCACTTTTGAGAAAGATTCGACGATGCTCAACCGCAATCTTAACAAATTTAGGCGTGATTTTTAGACGCAGATGAAACATGGAATGCAATAGAAATTAGACTAGAGAGCAAGAAGCTATTTGATAAGTAAACTTCACAATGCTTAAACTTGCTCCAAACATCGCCAAGGTTCGTCTCTTGGTTTAATTTCTAACGATTACCTTAAGAAAAATTCGAAATTTTTTTTTTTTATCAGAGTGCAGCAGAAATCTAAGAGCTGCTCAAGCAGTGGACTTGAATGCTTGAAAGTGCTTCAAAGAAAGCCATAATCTGCACAATCTGAGAATTTTAGAGCTCTATTGGATAGATTTCACAGTCTTTATAGCAAATATTTATTAAAAGGGCGAAGAACAGCTGCTTTATACGGAAAATTCTCCAAATTTGTAACTTTAAGTTAAATTTTTGATAAGAAAAAGGGTTTCGATAAATTGGCACAAAAAATTACGAAGTTCAAAGGAGTCGGAAGTTTTTTATCGTTGTCGCCATCATTACCGTCATTATTTACTTACTGCTTAGTGCGACCACTAGATGGCGCAATCAGCATGTTGTTGCTAGATGGCGCCAGCAAGTTTTTGTCGCTAGATGGCGCAAGCAAGTTGTTGCTTATTTTTTGTGCACAATAATGAAAAAAATCATTTCAACATAATTTGAATTAATAATTCAAGGTAGGTTGGCGATTTTTGGTCAGTGAGCAAAGGCCACAAGATATAAGCCAATGCAGCCCCAAAATCGAAAGAAAACTGTTAAGGAATAATCAATAAAAAAGTCTATATGAAAACTATTCTAAGAAATAAAAGCCATTTTTGGGAAGCATGAAACATTTTTTATTTCAAAAACTCACAACCTTTTCGAACTGCACTCGTAGCATATAAATGAAAATTTGTAATAAATATTTAGTTGGCCAAAGCATTTTATATTGCTTTTTGGTCAGTTAGTTAGTTGGTCAGTTAGTTACCTAGTTAGTCAGTATTTCGTTTAGTGTTAACAAATTTTCAAAATCGCAACAAAGTCGTTACAATGCAATATATATATTTACATATATATAGTAAAGACCCTTGTATAAAAGCCATACATAGCTATATATTTGCATATTTTTGTTTTTTATGCAACATTTGTTTTTTTAATTGACACCAGTTACAAAAACAATAAGCACAACTTTGTAAAAGTAAATTTTCCTTTTATTTTATATGTGTATTTTTTTTTTTATACTACATGTTTACATGGAAAATGAATTTATAATCCCAGCAATGGGTCAACAAAACAATGTATGACAACATTTTTTGCCTTAATAAAAGGTTAATTATTTTGTAGAAGACAATTTGTTTTTAGAGTTGACTTGTTTTCGAAAAACATTTTTAATGGTTTCCAAATATATATATTTTTTTAATGAAACTAACAAGTAAGTTCTCTTTGAACAGGGGCGACTGACGTAAAAGTCAGTCAGGGAAATTATTATAACAAGTAAAAATTCATTTTTTCATATTATATTTGTTTTTTTTATTTTCGTAAATTAAACTTAAAAATCAACAAGCAAAAAAGTATTTTTTTTTTTTTTAATTTATAACATTTACATAAAGTGTGCCTTGTTTTTGAAAAAAATATCTTCTAAGCACATATTTTTTTTTTTTAATAATTTGTATTTATTTAGTTAGTTAGTTATTTGCTTTATTTGTATAATTTATACATTTTGCTTAAAGCTAGCTAGTATGTACATTTACAGAGTTAGATATTTATCTTTTCAACTGGAACATGTAATTTTACATAATAATAATAATAATAATAATAATTTTTATTTATTTATTTTTTATAATTTTTATTAATTTTTTTTAATAGTTTTTTATTTATTTTTTTTATAATTTTTTATATTTTTTTTTAATAATTATTATTTTTTGTTTTTTTTTTTTAAATAATTTTCATTTACTTTTTTTTAAATTTTTTTTTATTTTTTTTTTAATAATTTTTATTTATTTTTTAAAATAATTTTTATTTATTTTTTTTTTTAATAATTTTTATTTATTTTTTTAAATAATTTTTATTTATTTTTTTTTAATTTAAAAAAAAATGTGTGTATGTTTTAATCAGAAATAATACCGATCGTAGATCGAAAAAATCTATTTTTTTTTTATTATGAACATTTGGTGGGCTTGCAAATGCTTATAAATAATAATACTCTTTTATAACACATAAAATTCTTAAATAAAATTTGAAAACTAAACAAGCAAAGAGGTGTTTTTTATTTATTTATTTTAATAACATTTCATACAAAAACATAACTTGTTTTCGAAAAAACTATCTACTAAGCAACATAGTTTATTTTTTTAGTGTTTTAAAAAGAAAATACTAATCGAAGATCAAAAAAATCGGTAACTATTGTTATTATGCATGTTTGCTGGGCTTGAAGATGCTTATAATATTATTAAAATAAAACTCTTAAACCAATTATACAAAAAAAATCGTTTGGAAACTCAAAAGTAGAGGTGCGATACTATCGATATTGCCACCACTCGATAGTTTTGACTTCGATAGTTGAAACTATCGATACTATCGATACTGCTATCGAACAAAGTGAAATATGGAACACAAAATAGGCACATTCTTTAAATAAGCAAGTGGGGAAAATTCTAACACTTACAAAAAGAGTATTTCAAAATTTTTAACAGAAACGTTTTGTATATGTCATTATAAAAAGAGATTCTTTTAAAATTATATCTTAAAAAACCAAAAACTGTCCATTCAACAATTAGCAATCATAAAAAAAATGTTCTTTCAAGTAGCTTGTTTTTGTGGCAGAAGACCAACGTGTCCGCATTTCTTGGTTTCTCTTGTTTAAGGAAATTCGAAATTTCGGAAGCCAAATTCGTCTACTATCCGCAAATGCTAGACGTCTGTGGCAATCAATAAGGCTCATGCGGCATCGATTTTTGGTTTTTTATGCGAAGAATTTTTATAAAAATTTGATTTACTTAAATAATTTTAATTATTCTTATTCAATTGCATAAGACTTTCTGTGCTTATATACTTTTCATAAATGTTTGCTGCTTGCGTCTACAAAATGCTAAATTTTTCTCTCAGTGTAAGTGTATGTAATAGTAATTGCCAAAATGCCGATAGCTGTCCACACACTTTACTTTGTTGTTGTTATTTCTGAAAATATTGCAGTCGGGTTTTCATTTTTGTTTTTTTGATCATATTACAAAAAACAAAACAAAAAATTTCACACTATTATTCTTATTCAAGCTCAACACGAGTCTGCAATTTAAATTTAAAAAAAAATAAAAATTTCGTAAAGGAATTTTTGCTGCACACACCACAAAAGTACACCACATGATATAGTTTTTAATTAAAATTCGAAGGAATTCAACGTGTAGAAATAGAAATTGCTTTGTTATGATTTGAATTTGTGAAACTTTTTATTAATAAAGTTGAAAGCATAATAGAATGCATTTAATAGAGGAGTAGTAAGCCGTGAGCAGACATTCCAAGTGCAGTGTAAAACAAAGGAGAACATGCTGTTTTCATAATATAAACATTTTATAGTCGCTTTTGTTGTATTGTTTCTAGGTGTGCAAAAGAATTTATAAAAGAAATTTTTAAAATTATTATTAAATTCTTAGCACAAGTTTGTCGGTTTCGGTAATCATTTTGGTTTAAGGCGAGCGGCTGATTAGGCCACCGCAGCCAATCCTGGTGTTGGGACTGCCAACTAGGCTTCAGGCAGGCAACACAGGTTATACTGCCTTGATTCGGTCACCAGAGCCTCGTTAGCTTTAAACAGGTTGACAATTGCATGCTTAGTGTCCATAGGAGCATCCCTTGCATCCCTCTCTAGTCCTTGTAGGACTTATAGGAACATATATATACAAGTTTGTCGATATTAGATACCTCTGTGCAGCTCAATAATCTATAAGAGCTTGCAGACCGACCAGGCTCTATATTTTTTAATTTAAGCCTTTTCTTGAACCTTGAGATCCCAAAAAATTATTAGTAGTCGTTCCAGTTGGGAATAGGCTAAAGATATCCCAGACTACGAACTGGAAAAAGTCCGATATATGGCACAATAGCTGTGCTTATAAAAGTATACTAAAGATGATGTTGTCTAAGCAGATGCTACTGCTGACGTCATAGTGTGTACCAAGCGAAATGTAAGCAGTTTCTTCGACGGTGAAAGGGAATCCGCCTGGTTGGGTCTGGTGATAAATGAAAGTATGAAAACTTGCATATTTATACCCTGTATAGGTATACTCAATTTGTGCAATGTATGTAACGGACAGAAGGAGGCGTAGCAGAACCCCAGTCCTTTATACCAAAATGCTAATCAAAACCTCGGGTAGCGATTGAGCCATGACCGTCTGTACGTCCATCCGTCCGTCCGTCTGTATGAACACCTAGATTTCGGAGACTGAGATACAAATCTTTATCAGCTGATGAGCATATTTCCTGAGAAAATGAAGTTTGTCGAATCATGTTAATATCTATCGCCTTTTCCGCGCAGTAGATAAACCGTAATTTCTCTCACACCCTTCAACATATACCCTTGAAACTTACCCCATATAGCTTCTTTGACGTAACTTTCGATTTTCATCAAAATCGGTACAAATTCACGGAACTTATGGGTATAAATATCGTTTTGCAACAAAAAAAAATTTCCCAATTGGAAAGTTCTTAGAAAGACTAAGAAGGAATACAATTTTTTGCGAAAAAAAAGGTGCAGGGTATTACACTGTCGGGCACCGCCTCGACTGTATTACATTTTATTTCCAGCTTTCGAGCATTACAAATATAAAAAATATAAATTTTTTTTTTTTTTGCTTAGTTCGTTCCATGAATGGAAAATTCCCACAATCCCTTTGTGACCGTATGACCGTAAAACTTAGGGAACTGTCACTCTGGGCACTCAAAAGCGGTTTGAGTGTCAACCCGGAAAAAACAGAACTTATTCTCTTCGCGAGAAGGTATAAGATCCCAAATCTTGCCCCACCTAGAATAAACGATTCCGTCTTATCTTTCAGTAACAGTGCAAGATACTTGGGGCTTGTACTAGATAAGAAATTAAGCTGGAATCTAAATATAGCAGAGAGAGTGCAAAAAGCGAATACAGCGCTCTTTGCCTGCAAGAGGACAATAGGACTCAAATGGGGTATGTCCCCCCAAGTAGTTAGATGGATCTATACAGCCATAGTTAGACCTATACTCCTATATGGGGTATCCACTTGGTGGCCAGCCCTAACAATAAAATCAAAACTTAAAGTACTAAACAAGGTACAAAGAACGGCACAACTATGCATCACCGGTGCCCTACGAACTACCTCTAGTGAAGCGCTTAATGCCATCACTAACATACATCCCATCCTTTTGATGGCAAAAGAAACTGCCACCTTAACAGCGAGGCGCCTCATGGATGCCAATTGCTGGGCATTCTTGAGATATGGACACTCGTCCATCTTAAAAGAAGACACAAACGTGTCAGTCACGGATTATTGTACACCCTTAGAGCATTCCTCAACTCTATTTACAACCTCCATTCCCTCCAGGGAATCGTGGGTGGTAAGTCAACAAGGTCAAAGCGACCGCATAAATTTCTTCACAGATGGCTCCAAGCTCAACAACCAGGTTGGGGGCGGGGTCTTCTCGGAGCAACTAAACATCCGGCAGTCTTTTCGACTTCCGGACCACTGCAGCGTCTTTCAGGCGGAGATCCTCGCCATAAACGAGGCTCTTATCTGCTTACGTAACGCTGGTCTGGAAACCGGGGAAATTAATACATACTCCGACAGTCAGGCAGCCATAAAGTCACTACGAGCGCTGTCTTCCAACTCGTTGACAGTCAACAACTGCCGCAAATCTATTCAAGAGATGGCACAGCAGTTTGTTATAAGCCTGATTTGGGTGCCAGGGCACCAGAATATAATAGGCAACGAAATAGCAGACGAATTAGCCAGACATGGCACGACCATTTCCCTCCTCCCGAGTAAGAAGGATATTCGTATGCCAATGGCTACTTTCAAGCTACACACAAGGGAAAAATTCAGTTCCCAGGCGTATAAGATGTGGGAAAACACATCACACTGTAAAATCAGTCGCCAAACATGGCCTAAAATTGACCCAAAACGTTCCGCCAGACTCTGTGAACTCAACCGCTCACAGTGTTCGGCAGTTGTTAGAGCGATTACCGGTCATTGGTTTGTCGGAGCACACGCGACCAGAATGAATGCTCCGAGCAACGATTTCTGCAGAAGCTGTAGAGACGAGGAAGAAGTAGAAACAGTAGAGCACTTCTTCTGTTTCTGTGTAGCTCTATGTAGACGCAGGAAGAAGTATCTTGGAAATTATTTCCTCAATAACCTAGAAGAGCTAGGTCCCATCAGTCCGAGAATGATTGCAAGCTATATCGCAGCAACAGGCTGGGATTCCATTTAAGAACATTCATCTGGAGAAGGGGGTTTTAAATTAAGATCCTAAGCGGTATCACAACGGGCCAATCTAGGCCTATGTGTGCTGGCTTTTTAAGCCAGCTGCCGCCATAACCTAACCTAACCTAACCTAACCTAACCTAACCTAACCTAACCTAGTTCGTTCCAAAATCTAAACCAAACTTGACGTTCTTTTAAATTAAATTTAATTTTTTAAGAAATACTTGGATTTATTTCCAACCAATGGTCTTGGTAGTTTTGAGGTATCAGTTCCTTTATACACAGATAGGTCCCTTTATGTTCAATTATCTGTTCAGGGCAGGCTCTCTGTCTTCTGTCGATTGCCTTCTGAGTAAGGAAAAAAAGTGTCTAGTACCATTTCATTCTCTTTGTGCAGTTTATTTAATCAGATTTTCTTATATTTCTTGAAATCTTTGAATATATCGGCGAAAATAGGTGAACAGATTTGGTAGAGCTAGTAGCAAATAGTAACCACGTCAAATTTTATTGCAAAATTCCGATTATTTATCGAGTTATCGATAACTGAAAATTGTGTTTTTCATTTTAGACTATTATTTGCCAAGCCATATCTTCTAAACGAATAAAGATATTGACCTCGATACTATTTCAAGAAAGCTAAGGCTTTAATGAAAATAGTATAGGGTGGGCCAACTGTTGGTTTGTTTATTAATTGCCTTCTATAGGTATATTTTTGCCAACAAAATGCAAGTTTAAAACTACTCATCCATGTATAAAAAAAAATGCCGTCCGCATGGCCGCAGCGGCTGGCTCTACAGGCTCGTATGTGATCAACAGCCAAACCAACAGATGACCCACCCTATAGTATTGTATGAAAATTAAAAAAATAAGTATGACATGCAAAACGATTTTTCGTATTAATTTTGAATTCTTATATTATTATATATTTAAAAAAAATATTATGCATATTATATGCTCTCACTGTGCGCTGTCGTGCTCTTTGACGTCACAAAAAAATTGACAGCGTTGCCACTTAACATAATTATAGTTGTCAGTTGAACCCTTTAACTAAAAGAAAAAAATATTTATCTGCATTTTAGACAACAATTTGCAAATAATTTTATCTTATTTTTTAATTATGTATCTTACAGATGCCATACCACAACAGCAGCTGCAGCAAGCGCATCAACAGCAGCAGCAACATCAACAACCACAACAACAGGCACCACGTTTTACAACACATCCTTCATCATCTGGCTCCATTGTAAATGAAGGACGTACCAAGATTTTACAGTGTCATGCACTGGGTAAGTTTTGTTAATAACAAACATTCACTTGGGTTTGGGTTTTGGCTGGAAATGGTTTGGAAAATGTCAAATTTGAAGGCGCGTCAACGTTGTTGGACGACGTGTTGTCCTTCAAACACAAAAAGCTTCATGCGTTCCTTTCATGTAGCAAGTAAAATGAAACCATAAACGAAAACACTTTCGCTGGAACCCAGCCCATTCCTTTTGCACCTTTATTTTCATTTCTTTTTTGACAAAGATAATGAAGTAGAAAAACAATAACTTTTATGAGGCTTCCGTCTTAAGTTTACATGGATTTGTTTTTTTTTTTGTAGACAGTTGGCAGCACCCACATTTATGCACATAAGCCTTTGAGCCGTTTTGTAGCTGTGTGTATGTGTGTGTGTGTTTGTGTTTGTGTGTTGCCTTGGTCATGTGGTCTTCGCTTAAGGGCAACTCAACTGGGGATTGGGTTGCGGGGCAAGTCAAACAAAAAGTTTCAGTACTGGGCCCCAGTCCAGGCAAACAGGTAATGGCTCTGCCTGCTTCTCTCTTCGCTGCGTTTGACATTTTCAAGTATCAGTTTCATATTGTTGCCAAAAAAACACACACAGATACATGCACACTTGCAGACAAACAAAAAAAAAAAAAAAACCAACAACAAAATAAAGTACAGAAAAAGAAAATGTTTTAGCCAGCAGCGTCGTTCTTTGCTCTGTTTATGCTTTATGCCAAATTTGTTGGCCATGGCCCTGAAGGCGTTTTTCTGACAACACCAACAACAACAAAAAAACATCAATAACAATGGACTATGGCTATGTTTTTGTGTAACCCCTCTCCCTGATGCCTGTTCACTGTCTGCTGTCTCAACTGCTCTGCCTCTGCAACTCACTAAATAATTTAATTCAAATTTAATTTCTTTTATGATGCGTAGAAAAAGTTTTTATATAATTTTTAGAAATTTGTAAAAAAAATATAAATGCCTTTAATTGAAAATTAAATGGTTTTTAGTTAGTAGGTATAACGTAGATTAAAACTAATATGCCAGTTTTTTACCTAAAGATGGATGGTAAGAATTTTTTAATAATCGAAATACTAAAATATAAAAACGGCATTAATACTAAAGCAATAAATAATAAAGAACTTTTAATGGCACCAGAATTTCAAAGCTAATGAACGCGACTTGTCTGTCTTGTCTGCATCAGCAGAAGAATCCCTGAGACTATAAGAGCTAGGAATCTTTAATTATTACCAAAAGATACGATTTGTATGTAGGCATATTAAGTTTTTCGATTTATGTCGATATCTTGCCCCGTTCCCCTCTAGAAGAACTCATTAGGCATGTAAGTGTATATATACATATATAAGCATATAGCCTTGTCTGCATGAACAGAAGAATTCCAGTGACTATAAGGGCTAGAGATCTAGCATTTTTTCAAAAAGATGATCTTTATCTGCAGGCATATTAAGTTTATCGCTTTATGTCGATATCATGCCCGGTTCCCCTCTGAAAGAACCCATAAAGTATACGTATATCAACGTATAAGAATCACAGAGACTATAAGGGCTAGAGATCTAGAATATTTACCAAAAGATGATCTTTATCTGCAGGCATATTAAGTTTATCGCTTTATGTCGATATCATGCCCGGTTCCCTTCTAGAAGAAATCATGAAGTAAAGTATACGTATATCCACGTATAAGAATTCTAGAGACTATGAGGGCTAGATATCTAGAACTTCTACTTAAAGATGAGCTTTATCTGCAGGCATATTAAGTTTATCGCTTTATGTCGATATCTTGCCCGGTTCTCCTCTGGGAGAACTCATATATATAAACATATAGCCTTGAGGCAGACAAGCGTCTGTATGAACATAAGAATTCCAGAGACTGTAAGGTCTAGAGATCTAGAAGTTTTTTCAAAAGATGCGCTTGATCTGCAGGCACATTAAGTTTTTCGCTTTATGTCCATATCTTGCCCGGTTCCCTTCTAGAAGAACTCATGAAGTATACGTATATCAACGTATAAGAATCCCAGAGACTATAAAAGCTAGGGATCTGGACTTTTTACTAAAAAGATGAGCATTATCAGCAAGCAAAATTTTTCTGCTTATGTCGATATCTTGCCAGGTTCCTTCCTAGAAGAACTCATAAATTTTACATATATACCAAAAGATACGCTTTATCTTTTATATCGATATCTTGCCCGTTCTCCCTCTGGAAGAACTCATAAGGTATATACAATATACATATATATATATAAAAATATATAGCCTTGTCTGCCTGTCTGTATAAACAGAAGAATCCCAGAGAATATTAGAGCTAGAGATCTGTAATTTTTACCAAAAGATGCGCTTTATCTGTTCCGTATGAACAGAAGTATCTTAAGAAATGCAGTTTTTTTGATTTATATCGATACTCTTAAAACAAACTAATCGCAATAGTAAAATTCAAAGAAAACTTCTAGTTGTATGTAAAAAAGTTTTTTTCAGGCTAAATGCCAAGAAGTTTGTAAAAAACTATATTCGATTCCAAAATTTGTGCACATAACGCAGGACAGAGGGTAACACTGTACTCTAAAGCTAGAGCGGCGATTAGCCAGTGTAACCACAACACTTACCTTTATGACCCTTGAAAGATTATGCATTGGATTAGTCAATGTCCAAGCAAGCGTAGGTCAGGAGTAAAGCTCTTTAAGCATATTAGTTTCTCGGCTTATCATTGTCTCAAAACGTTAAAGATTTGAATTGTGTGTGTGTGTGCTTGTTTTTTTTTGTGGCGCTGGAATCATTTGACTTGCTCACATTCAGTGTTGCATTTTATGTGCGTATCGTATCTTGTGGCATGCATACACACAAACAAGCAGTGTAGTTGTAGCTGTGTGTGTGTGTGTGTGTGTCTTGATGCACTTTGCATAAGCTTCAAACGGCAAGTGCCGCATAAAAAAAAAGAGCACACAAAAAGACAAAAAATGCAAATCTTTTGAGCTGCTCTTTGCTATGTGAGTGTACTTGTTGTTGTGGTGATTTTTATAACACTTTCGCTAAAGATAAGGTGCATATTAAGTTTCGTTTAATGTATGTAACGTGTAAGTGAAATAGAAACTTTATGGAACACCCAAAGTTATTGCCAAGAGTGGAAATGTTTCAGTTTTAAACTTTTAGCGCCAAATAATTTCAAAGCGCTTTAAGGGGTATACGCAGCTCGAAAAATTTCGCGCGGAATGACAAAACTTCATATAAAAAAAAAATCCCAAATAGAATATCCCAAATGGGATTTTTTTACTTAGATGAAATTTTGTCATACCGCACGAAATTTTTTGAACTGCGTATAGGCCTTTATTTTAAAATACATAACATAATCGGCTCCCAAATACCGAAGATATTCGCAGTATAATTTAACTGCAAACGTTATTGCCCTATAATGTGTTGGTAAAGGGTACTTTGAAGTCGGCTGTGCCCGAGTTTCACGTTCGTCATATATATTATTTTTTTTTTTTTTGGCCTGGCACATGCTGCGCATACACACACATGCACGCACTCATACACGCATTCGCTCACTCAGTCACTTTGGCGCTTTTAACAGTTAACACAGACACTCGCATACAATGCCTTTAAAAAGTCTACGCACACTAGAAGAATTGGTGTGTAATTTGTGAGCAAATATGAGAAAAGCTACAATAAGGTAGCTCAAAAGGTATATTTTATTGTTAAAACAATAACTCGAAAAATAATCGAGTTATCTGCTAAATCTTCCGCGCTACACTCGATTAAACTAATCTTAGCTAAATTTTATTATGAAAGAGTTTGCATAAAAAATTAATAGATATGTACAACTTTGGAAAGTTTTAACGTGGAAACAGAGAAAAAAAATTTTATACAGTCGAGGCGGTGCCCGACAGTGTAATACCCTATACATTTTTTGTCGGAAAAAGTTTTTTTCCTGCATATTCTTTCTAGGAACTTTCCAATTGGAAATTACTATTTTTTGCTTAAAACCATAATTATACCTATAAGTTCCTTAAACTTGTACCGATTTTGATGAAATTACGTCAAGGAAACTATTTAAAGTATATGGGGTAAGTTTCAAGTTGATATGTTAAGGTGTGGGAGAAAACACGGTTAATCGATTGCGGGAGCTGGGGGTTCCGCATTGATCAAATTTGGATGTGGACTTGTTAATAAGAGCCACATGAATCAGCTTACCAAAAATTGTGATTCTAGGTCACTTATTACCATAATAACGTAGAGTCAAATATTGACGCAGAAGGGGAGATTAAATTTGTATTTTGTATTATTATTTTTTTCGATTTTGATGAGAATCGAAAGACTGATATCGAAATTAACACTGGTCAGTTGATGTCTAAGCATTTTGATGCCAAAGCTCTGAAGTTAATACTATAGTTGTTATTGTAAGTCTGATGACTCCAAGACCAAGCCGTCGCTACATAAAAGATGGCGTACATTAAAGTCGGGCGCGGACGACTTTGGGATACCCTGTACCACTGCTTGCAATACAATCCGGTATATTGCTTAAGAACACCAAAAGACATTTGATTGCCAAATTAGGTTACGATACCTTCATAAACAAAAAAAAAAAAACAGACGAATTTGAAACCAAAAATGTTTTTTTTTTAACCGATTGTTCCTATGGGAGCTATATGATATAGTCAACCAATTTTGATCAAATTCGGTACAGTGCTTGGGAACAAACTTCTTATTGCCAAATTTGGTTACAATATCTTCACAAGCAAACGAAACACAACGAATTTTGTGCAAAAAACGTTTTTTTTGGCCGATCTGCCCTATGGGTGCTATATGATATAGTCAACCGATTTTGATCAAATTTGGTACAGTTTGGTTTTGATATCTTCATAAACAAACGAATTATCCATCATCATCTAAAACTTTTGTTTATTTTCGAGGTCCTCTGAAACACCCCTATGGGAGCTATATAATATAACCCCGATATCGAAAAAGTAAAATAAACTTGTCTCCCCTGACATAATTACGCACCTAATCTGAAAATTTGGTCGCTCTAGCTCTTACCATTTCTGAGATCTAGGCGTTTATACAGACAGACGGACATGGGTATATCGACTTCTCTAATCACCCTGATCATACTTTGGTAATTTGAGGGATCTCCGACGTTTCCTTCTGTATGTTACATACATTTTCGGCTTGCACAAACTTAATATACCCTTTGTACTATACGGTTAAGGGTATTAATATCAAAGAATATTAAATAAATGATTTCGGTTTAAAATTGTACACTTTTCAGCCTATTTTGCACATTGGTTTTAATTCCACTTGCAACAAAAAAATCGATTTCAAACCAAATAAAAAATTTGGTTTGATGAAATTGGAAGCAACGAACATTCGGTTTCCAAACGAATCCGAATAAATTGTTCAGATTCGTTTTCTGGAGCAACATAGGCATACTTGTTAAATGTACATATGACCACAATTCTTTCTAAAATCGTTTAAGATAAAATCGAAATTGTTTGTTTTTTCTTCATATTTTATTTACAATATGACGTCGGAAAATAAATAAATTTACTAAATAATAATTAATAAAATAAAAGTATAAAAGCAAGTTTCCACTGAAACCTACTATTGTGTTAAAATCGAAATTTTCGATTAAGTGCTATCAAACTTTTAAACGACAGTGTAGAATAGTTGCGAAAATGCAACCGCGTGTTGTGCACTCCCTCTCATTTGTTCACTCTCTCTCTCTTGGCCTCTTTGTCTTTATGTCTGCTGCTTGACTAATATTTTTACTGTGACTGTTTTTGTTTCAATGGCTGCTGCTGCACAATTGCGCGTCCCCAAAGACGCGACTGTTGTCGACAGCTTCCTGTGCCACTGTGCTCTCTCTCTCTCTCTCTCACACACTCTCCTCTCTCTCACACCTTTCTCTCTGCTGCCTTTGTTTGTTAGATTTTCTTTATAGTTTGTTGTTTTTTAGTGGCGCCTTGGTGAAAAACGCGTGGAAAACAAGTTTTGCGGCTTTTGCTGGCTAACATTTTTCTCTTACCTTGCAACAAAGCACAAAAGCAACGAAGCAAACAACAATAACAATAGAAGAAGAAAAAGAAGCAGCAGCAGCAGCAACAACAACAACAACAAAGTAAAGAGCTAGAAAAGCTGCAAAAGTGTGTTAGTTTGAATTGTTTTGTTTTTAGTGAGCCAAAATGAAATGCGAGGAGTCTGCACTACACCCGTACGTCCTTCTCTGCCACTGTCTTTCGCTGCTGCAGCGGCGTCTCAAATGTAGCGCATTCACTTGCAACAAAGACTTTTAGTGCAACAATGACTAGGCATAAACTAAAAAGAAGTAACTAGCAGTACTACGACTAGCTACCAAATGGGAATTTTGTGCCTTATGCCTGAAAACAACACGCTCTTAAAAACTCTGCACAGCGCGCACTTTTCTTTCAATAACTCTTGTAGTTACGCCTCAAGAGTAAAAGAGTATTTTGGATACGTCACATTCTTTGTAACATCAAATCATATGTGCGGAAATAAAAGCGGGTGAAACTGATGATCAGTTCCATCACCTTCGGAAAATGTACGAAATTTTAAAGAAACTAGCAGCACTAGACACCAGTGTCTTAGAAGAGGCGGCGAAATAAAAAGAAATTATTTGGGATACCTATGGCGGATTTCAGACCGATTAGTATAAAAACTTTAGAGCTTTGTGGGATATGTTTATAACTTGTAAGAAGGGTGGGAGTTGGTTGAAAAAAGTCAAACAAATTGGATAGCTAAATCTATATAAAAGAGTATATTTAATTTGTACAATTCTACAAAAAACCAGCGATGGATCTGAAAAAAGATGTTCGTGCGACTGATTTCGGATTTCACATATATTCAACACATATATATAAGTTGCTCGAATAATTCGGTGGAAGGGTGGGTTCCAGACCAAAATAATTTGCTTGGGCAGCTAAACCGATATCAGCGTGTTCGTCATTTAATTCTTCTAACTTCTAAAATACAATAATAGAGCATATAACTATAAAAAAATAGGGAGAAAGAATGAGTTTTGAAAAAAATGACTGATTAATAAAAAAAAATTGCAGTGCTTTATGGAATATGTTTTAAATTTGTAAATAGCTCAGATATTTTGTTAGAAGCTGAGTCCCGAACCCGAATACTCTTTATCGGCTTTAGGCCAAATTGATGTAAATGTATACTTTGGAATAGATACAGTCGTATCTGTTTCTACGTTTTTCTTTAGTAACAATGGAGTCACTAATCTTTAACAAAACATGCGCATAAGACCAAGACAGCTGATTTTCGTAAAACTAAGCAGATAGCTGGTATCCCTATTAAAACTAGAAATCAACCCACATCTAAAAAAATTGTACTTAGCTAAAAATCGTATAAATCAATCGAAAGTTTTAGCGAACTGCTTCAACTGCTTGTGAATAATTTTATATCGGGTGTTTTTTTACAATTTTAATTTTTAAACACAAGTTTTTGAAACAACAAATAACCAGTTTGTAACATTCAACACTGATGATGATGAAAAAAAAATAATCTCTTGTTTGGTCTCAATATTTTGGAACATATATTCCAAAAATTGAGTTGAGGGCTCACTCACAAGGCTTTAATCGAAGATACCAAATAAGCAAAACAAAAGTAGTTTAGTGGCTTCAAAACGCGTGTCCTTGGTGCTCTATTTTGGAATCCATTTTTGAATATTCAGAATCTTTTATTGGAGCATAGCAGCTGGAAACTAAATATCTTGCAGAGCTTTTTTTGCGCTTTGGAAAGCAAAAAATTTGTTGATCATGCCCCTATATCAGATGGCTCCTACATTCAATAAAATAATATTTTAATAAATAATAGAAATATTTTTGAGACGATAAAAAACCCGTCTTCGATACTGAGCTTAACTTAACCACTGTCCAAAAAATGAGCAGCTATTTTTAAAAGCTTATTTGACTTAAGTTTGGAAAGCTATGGATTGTTATTGGAATTATCTAGATTTTATTTATTTTTTTTCATAAAAGAGAGTATTTGATTGTCGATCGTCGTTTCCGGTAAGCGATATATTGAAGTCGGTCACGCCTGACTGAAAGTAAACGATATTTTTATTTTCTTATTTTTTTGTTTTAACTGTAAACACTAACATATATTATACACACACACACACACACACATTAAATACACAAACACACACATAACATACATGTACACATACACACATATGTGTATGCTTGTACATAAAGACTAGACAAACAAAATGAATAGTAAACTATTGTTTTTTATAGTGTACAATTTGTTGGCCAGCAAAAGGAAGCTACTGTTGCTGGCAGGCTTTAAAAGTGTTGCCAACATGAAACCAAAAATGATATTGTAGTGCGTGCTTACTTGCGGATAAGATAAAATTTGAAATTTAAGGCAAACATAGAGGGGGAAATTGTAGACGACTAAGTGCAGGGGATAGTCTATGGAAATTGCACTAGAAAAAAATTGGCAAATAAATTGATAAGATATGACATAATTCAAACAAACCAAGGGCAAAACTTTATAACGTTTGAAAATTTGGGAATTTTTAATGATATAATGGATTTTATACTAATCATAAAAAATCTTTTTATTGCAAAGTTAATTGGAAATAAAAAAATTGTATAAAAAATGAAAATTAAGAAAAAAAAATCAAGAATACTGTCTCTATATACGAGGATTGTTCAAAAAATATCGCGGATGTTCGATTTTCGATCTTTTTGTAGCCTTTTGTTGGAACTCATGACCCTCACTTATGTTGACAATCTCGGCCATTTTGAATGTTCAGTCAGTTTTTGACAGCTGTTGTGTGTGAACGTGTTTTAGCTTGCCTTCGATTTTTGTCTTGGCTCATGCGGCAGCTTCCATTGGGATGATTGAGCTTTGGTTTCTACGTCATAACCATAGACCCATAATTCGTCACCAGTTATGACTCTCTGCAACAAATTTGGGTCGTCATGGACAGAATCCAACAGCTCCCGAGCAATGTTAATGCGATGCTGTTTTTGGTCGAAATTGTGTAATTTTGGTACGAAACCCAAACTTTTGTTGATAATCGATTGACACGAGCCAATCGATATATTTAGCTCCTCAGCAACTTCTCTGCGCGCTGCGCTACGTTCAGCACTTTAGCGCCCCCTGCGCGCAGCAGCGGCGATGCGCTTGCATGTTTTTCAAGGCACGGGAAGAATTTAAAGCGTCATAACGTGGAAACTACTAGAGAAATTTACATGATTCAAAAACCAGTCTTGTGTACTTTTTTTGATACACACCAAAAAAAAAAAAAGGGCAAGGAGGTGGGTAAAAATACGAAAAACTGCTTTGTAGTAACTTTGGCGCCCTCTGCCGCCTAATATATGAACTTCTGGGTATACCTTCCCGTACAAGTAAAATTTTAAATTCAATTTTAAACATTTTCTGCCTTGGAAGTTTTTTTGTACGGCTTATAGATTTCGAGATAAATGGGCTCAAACATATGTCATAATAACGGAAAACCCTACCGGGGTAGGAGGTCTCCATTTTGTCTTTAGACCTTTTGGATGGTACTTAATACATTTATCAAGAGAAATTCCAGTGTGCAATTTTTTCCAGGTCAGCCGCTGTTTTGGTCTATTTTTACTGTACTATATTGCCAGGGGACGGTGAATGGCCTAGAATACTTATTTGCCTAACATTTCGTTACCATAAGGTTGGTATTACAAATGTTATTCCGAAATTTTGTTTACAATTTTTCGGAAACTTTAAAAACTACAAGGCTCAAGTTTTACGCAAAAAAATGGCGTTTCGAAGACTGAGTTCGAGTAGGTACAGTCGAACTTCCTTCAAGCGAACTCGCTGGGTAGTAGAAAAATGGTTTGTTTTATGTAAATGATGGATAATTCATTGTTAGGAGAAAATAAGATTCGTGTACTTGAAAAAAAACAACTAATAGGCAAAAATTTGTTGTAGTAGGATTGGATATAGCACAGTTCGACTGTATTTGCCAAACGCTCTTGTTGACAACCCTGACATTCGAACAGCTGTTCCAAACCGCAAAACCGAAAGAGAACTTAAAGTCCACAGCTATAAAAAACTATAAAAAAAAAAATATAAAAACACAAAATTCAACCATAGACCTCTTAACTCTGGCACGTGTTGTGTTTTTGTCATGCGAAACCAGTAAAATTCTTTGGCCAATTTTTTGTGTGCCAAGAAACACAAGCGAAAAAAAATGCAGAAGAGAATTGTTGGGAAAGAGCGGAAAAGCAGCTTACAGAAAAATATAAACGGCAGAAGAGAGGTAACGAAAAGCAACCACATAATGTAAAGCTATACAAAACAAACAAACAAAAAAAAAAAAAAGCATAAAAGTGAAATGTACCTACTGCTAACAACAACAATGACAAAGCAAAAAAAAAGCCTGGCTAAATGTAGCACTAGAAAAATTCTAGTGAGAAATGAAAATCCTTTTTGGACGCATTTAAAGTTTACTTAAATTCTTGAGTGCAGCGCCTAAAAAACAACAACAACGACAACTTTAAACAAACAACACTAGCTACTAAAAGGTGTGGCACGGCTTAGTGTCGCTACTAAAGGCGGACTGGGGGGAATATGTGAGGCTGAACACAGTTTGTTTGTTACTGCAGGCCTGGAAAAGGCGTCGACGCATTACACTGCATAATTTAGCAACAGACCATGCACCAGAGTTGCCACACTAGCACAAAAACCAAAAAAAAAGGAAAACAAAAAAAATTTAAAACATTCGAGCAATGTGCGCAGTGAAAAATACTCTGCATTCAATTTTTGGTCAACACAAAGAGAAAAAGTAATAAATCAAAAAATTGTGTTAAAATTTGGTAAGCCTGAGTCTTACGTTCTGCGAGATATAGATGTTCATACAGACAAAAGAGAGACGAAGTAGTTGCTCATATGTTTTTTTTTTTTTTTTTGGGTTTAAGTAATATATATATAGACAAATACCATTAAAATAATTTAAATAGAGTTGCCATATATAAAAAAAATCAAAAAAGATTTGGTCGATTTTTTCAAAGAAGCTTTACTGTAGCTATAAAGACATATTAAGGCAGAATAAATTTAGCACTGAGAAAAAATTAAGTATACGCCAAAAGAAACAGGTTTTTTTTGGTTTAAGTAACTAACCTAAATATATAGACAAATGCCATTGAAATAATTTAAACAGAGTTGCCATATAGCAAAAAAAATCAAAAAAGATTTGGCCGATTTTTTCAAAGAAGCTTTACTGTAGCTATAGAGACTAGGTCATATAAAGGCAGAATAAATTTAGCGCTGAGAAAAAATTAAGTATACGCCAAAACAAAAAGTTTTTTTTTGGTTTTAAGTAACTTAACTAAATATATAGACAAATACCATTGAAATAATTTAAACAGAGCTGCCATATAGCAAAAAAAATGTAAAAAAAGATTTGGCAGATTTTTTCAAAGAAGCTTTGCTGTAGCTAAGCTACATTTCGCACTGAGCAAAAATTAAGTATACGACAAAATAAAAATTATCATAAATTAAAAAAAATATTGCCTTTTCAGCATACTACTATTTTCGGAATGTTTCTCGATTTCGGGCATATAATTTTTGAATTTTTTTTTGCTCATTGTAGGCATATTGACCGAGCTGTGTAGAGTATGAAAACATTAGAAAATAGCAAAATGAAATAAAGTACAATAAACAAAGTGAAACAGAGAACAGAACAGAAGCAACAATAGACGAAAAATAAAAAAAAAAATAATAAGATTAAACATACCATAAGGCGCAGCAGAAGAACAAAAGCACAAAGAAAACAGCAGAGTAATTGCGAATAAAATGCAAACTTTTTGCAAACTATAAAAACAATTTTACGGCACCAAAACATAAGTGTTTGTGTGTGTGTGTGTGTGTGTGAGCACGTGAGAACATCTAAAGCTCATAAATATTTGGAGTCGGCATCTAGAGATTACAAAAAGACATGTGCCAACGTTTTTCCAAAGATCCAAACGTCGAAGGCTGCCAATCAAGGCAAATTTTCGTCATTGGTAAAAATTGAAAAATGGCTTGAAGCAGCATTAAGCATACGCACTGCGTGACAACAAAAAGAGCTCACCAACTGACAGAATGAGCGATTGTTGAATTGACTGATTGACAAACAACTAAACGATGCCAACAGATTGCAACGCCCATTGCAGTTACACTGTACTCGCACATTGTGTACCCTAAACGCATGGGGTATATAAGTTTAGTACAAGCTGCAGTAGTTAAGGACTTGAAAACTGCAAAGAAAGAAGAAGTCTCGGCGCAGTGACTATTTTTGGGTGCACCTTTGCTGTGGCAGTGCTTAGCTTAGGTTAGGTTGAACCGGTTGACCCCTGGGCGGAGTCACACATAGACTAAATAGTCCTTAGTGGTACCGGAAGGTGCGGCTGGTGTACAATGCACGTTAGTCGTCAAGTATGCGCGTGTGCTTGGCGAACGCCAGAAGCTTTTGAGGCGCCATTTCGGTTTCCCTAGCTATTTGAGTCTCGATGTACAGAGAGCAGGGCAGCGGCAAATGAGGTGCTCCAGAGTCTCTTGGACATCTGTCTGCCTACAATTCCCGCATTCATCGTTGTTGGTAATGCCTAGCTTCTTAGCGTGAGTTGCTGTCAGGCAATGACCAGTTAGTATGCCCACCATAAGTCTGCAATCTCTTCTTGGGAGTTTCAGAATATACTGGACTAGTTTGCTGTTTATTTTCTTGCACATTGTGCGAGCCGTCCTGCAGTTAGTTGTGGTGTACCACCTTCTGCAGTGCTTCTAAACACTCGATTTTCATACGCTCTATATGGAAGCTGAGGGGTACAATAGATCCATTTGGGTCGTAGTACATCTTTATACCCATTATTAATAATTTTGGAAGCTGAAGTGGATTAAGTTTGTCGTTTCGTTTGGAGAGCCCTTACGGGTCTTACATTAAAGTGGAGCTGAACCAACACGAAATTTTGTAGGACCCGCGGGATTTTAGAGAGAGTCCCATTTCTTCTATAAGGTATATTAATGTTCAGATGTCACCACTGTACTTCTGCAGATGCCAATTCTTAAAGAGAAGCGCATATTAAAGTCGAGACGACCCAAACGCAAGCTGCTCACTTTTTTGCTTTTGTTTAAAAGACTGATCGATAGCTTCAATAACAAAGTGTGTTTAAGCATTTATCTGGGGTATTTTTTTTTTTTGTGTGTTACTGACAATTATAACAAAACTCTAAAGATAAATGTGTTGAAAAACTTTAGTTTCTATGCTAACTGCATTTTACATTCAAATACTTGACATATTTGTGGCATGCTTGCTGCTGCCGCCATTTTGTCGGAAACAAATCAAATAATTTCCGGTTGCACAAAAAATGTTGCCTAAGGCTGCATGCAGTACGTTGTAAGTAGAAAAAGACTAAGAAATAGAAGCAGGAAGAGCGTATGCAATGCAATTTGTTTGAATTTATTTAATTTTCCACCGGAACAGAGGAGCGCGAAGTCGCGTCAACACCAATACCAAAAGAGATTAAAAAAACGCAGCTTCAGAGACTTTTTCCTTACAGACTGAGAGTTAGCTGTTAGCGCTTCTGAGTAAGGGTGAAAAAAAGTAAGCTAACAGTGCTTGGAGCTTATTAAATCAGCTAAGCTGAACTCTTGACGACGTCTATTTAATATACACTTTGTACCATAAGGTACAGCGTATCAAAACTTGCAATTTCTTCAGAAATGTCTATCAGCACAAAAAGTTCTCTTGTAATCACTTTCAAAAGAAATCCTAGCCAAAAGCAGTTTGTAGCTGTGCTAAAAATCTCTCTAGGACTTTTTCAAGTAAGCTCTATTGCTGTGTCAGCAAACTATTTCAAACTAATTTCAGCCCAAAAACAAGCTGGGATCTCTATGAGCTCTATAGCTTACGCTGTTCCCAAAATCTTTTTTGTTTAAAGGCCCATACGCAGCATGCAAAAATTCCGCACGAAATGTCAAAACTTCCAAAAAAGGGAATTTTTTTTTTATATGAAGGTTTGACATTTCGTGCGGAATTTTTGCATGCTGCGTATGGGCCTTAAATTACAAGTCAAAAGCAGTTTTTTAGCGAACTAAAACTATCTTTTGACGAAATTAAGCACTGGGCCAGATATTCCAACCCATAGCAACGTTTTTCAATTGTTTTTCAATTCAAATTTGTTGCTTTCTTGTTCCATACAACAACAAAATTTATAGGCATTCTAGCCAAAAATTTGCTTTGCGACTGCTGATCATTGCTAGCTGCGTTAAAATGTTGAATTTTGAAGTATGCTGACGTCATAAAGTTTGACAGCGTTGCCACTTATCTTTGTTTTGTTATCTTTTTTTCTATAATTAAAGAATATAAATTTTTGTTTATTTATTGTTTTTATATTACTTTTCAATTTAATATTATTTTAAGTTTGAAGCTTAACCGCAAACTGATTGGAGTCAATGTAGTTTTCCAACTGTTGCGTCTACATCAAAATTCCTTGAAAAATGCTTAAGGTTGGCAGCTTTGTGGTTTATGTACATGTTACGCGTCTGTGTGGGTTGCACTTACTCAGACATTGACAGCTTGATTGACAGACTGATGGACTGACGTGCTTACTAGCAGAGTTGTCAAACCGCAACAAACTTGTTGCTGTTGCGAGTTTGTTGAAATTTTTGTAGCATACTTTTGAGCTGTTGGCTTAAAGGCGCCATTTTTTTTTTTTTTGGTTGCTTGTACGAAAATAAACTAAAAGGGCAAAAAAACGAAAGAAAAAAATGTGTAGCATACTTTTGTGCTTTAGGTTAGACGTCAAGTCGTTTTGTATTGCTGCCGCTGCTGACTTTCTATGGCTTTGATTTAAAAGATTTGTCGGTTTAGTTAAAAACTCGTTACACACAGCAACACACATACTAACACACACAAACACACAACGCTAACTGTAAATCATAGGCGGCTGTTGCAGCTCATTGAGCCTTCACTTCAATTTATTGCTGCCACATATACTTAAAGTCTACAGTAGGTTTGGTCTGCTTTTTTATACACTCTGAGGGCACTATGGACTTGGCCCAAGCTGTGTCATTATTATTTAACACAATGGTTTGAGCGTAGTCAATGCGTCTGTATCAACAGCTAGATCTAGTAGATCCTAGGCGCTAGAGATATACAATTTTAACAGAAGATGGATGAGCTTAGTCGATGCATGTCGCTGTGTTTACTCGTTGAAGTATTTCGCTGTTGCCCGGTCGAAATTTGTCTAAGTGCGTTGCCTGCCATATTTTGGAACTAATTGGGAAACTACAATGCTTTTCCATGCATTATCCGTCAAAATCAATCATTTTTGGCTGCGCTTAAATCAGTTCTCACTCAGAAAAGGCTTAGCTCTAAAACGAGCTTTTTAAAGGCTGTAATAGCTTACTACTTAATTTGCCTAATTAATCAATAGTTCGGAACTAAAAGCTGTCATTAGCTGGCAAGTCAGCGACTATTTCATTCGGTATTTTGAGCACTTTTTGGGCTTAAATTTTGCAAAAGCGAATACAAAGAAATTTCAAAATTTGCAAACTGCCTTAATTGCAGAGGGAAACTTTGAACTTGGCTTTTTTTTTCGCGAAATTTCAGTTTTCAAATGTTTATGTCACTAATTCTCTCCAGCTTTAGTAGTGCCTACAATCTTGTGTAGATGCTGCTTTCACCAACGCCCAAAAGATGCCTCAATTTTACGTGACGCTTCTTGCAAAATTTAACGCAAATAGGAAATTGTCAGTATAGGGTATTCCACTCTCAGGCAATGTCCCAAGTGACTCTAATTTCGAGATATATTTTTTTTTTCATGTATTGACTAACGGCACTTTGTGTACACAACGGTTCTTTAACTCTCTATGTATGTATGTGTGTTGGTGTGCATGTGTGTATGTGTTTGCATTGCACAATTCCCCAAATTGTAATTTTATAGCAGCGTCTTTGGCCAAATTCTCAAATATAGTTTTTAGATTGCTCTACCGTTGCTACAACAACAACAACAACGAGAACGATGACAACAACAACAACAATCAGAACTCTGCTCCCAACCTATGTCCATGTCAAAGGCTTAACTTGACTGCTGGGCCCCAACTTACCAGCTGGACTCTTCAAATGCTCAATTCGATTTTGCTGCTGGATAGCCAAAAGTATCTATAAGATACATTTAGGCAATGCTTACTTGCTGCCAATGCAATTGAATTCAATTCAATTGCATTGCTCAACTCAATTCGTTGAGTTGGCAGCCTTCAATGCGCCCATTTTGTTTGCTGCCGTGCGCTCTCGTTCTGCTCAAGCATACGCCTAAAATATATAGGGTGCTTTTTTGTGGTAAAAATAAATAAATTGCCTGTTTGCCTTAACATCTCTATGTCGGACAGCAATAAGTACAATAATTGATGGAAAAAATTGCACTTACTTTAGCTCGCTATTATATACTAAAACTGTTTTAGAAGTTTTTACTTGTTATAAAATTTTCGTATACGAATGTACACAATACGCTAAACAATTTCGACACCACAATCTATACTAATAGCTCCAAAATGGATTGTGGTGTCGGAGCAGGTATATATTCCGAGAGACTTAACATAAAAAAGTCAGTGCGCCTCCCCAATTTATCCAGCGTCTTCCAGGCGGAAGTATTTGCGATCGGGGAAGCATGTAGGATACTAATCGCTGACTACACATTCAAAGACAACATCGCTATTCTGTCGGATAGCCAGGCTGCGATTCAGGCCCTGAACTCAGCCATCACAACCTTCAAAATGGTGGAACAAAGCAGGAAATGCCTCACCACCGTAAGCGAGAGGCATAACGCTACTCTAATTTGGGTCCCGGGACACAGGAATATAGAGGGAAACGAAAAAGCCGACGAACTGGCAAAAAATGGATCTGCCATGTGTGCAGCTCTTGCAGAACCGGCGTTCACACCACTTAACGTGGTCAAGAGAAACCTAAACACAAAATACCAGATAGCGGATCGTAGATGTAATAGTCTTGCAACATGCAGAACTAGTAGATCCCTATGGCCTAAATACAACCTTAAACAAACAACATCACTTATAAACAGGAATAGGAAAGACACCTCTAGACTGGTGGCAGTCATCACTGGCTTCTGGTCTCTTGGAGAACAGGCGGCCAAAATGAGGCTATCCCACAATATTCACTGTCACAGTTGCAACCAGTCAGAAGAAAAAGAAACTGTCCTTGATTTTCTTTGTAAATGTCCTGCTCTTTGGAAGCAGAGAATGGACACCCTAGGAAAGCGGCTCTTCAATGGACTGGGAGAGCTGGCGGAAATAAACATCAACGACCTCCAGAGGTTTCTAAGCCGCACGGACTGAATCTAACCGAGCTGTCTACACAAACAACCAACTAACGAGTTGGAAACGAGGATGTGGCAACAAAATGGTGCGAAAGCGCTAGTTGGGCTTATGGACTGAGCCACCACTTCAACCAACCAACCAACCCAATAAATTCCCAAATTTTACAAATACAAAATTTTTAAATTTTGTTTGTTTTGTAACTGCACTTACAAAAAAACACCCTATACGTGTACATATATATTTAACATAATGCATCTAAAACTTGGCTGCCTAGTAGTTAAGGTTTTGTGCCGTCAGACTCTTCGCCGGAAACAGCCTGCGCCATCCAAATAGAATTTCCATGCCCATTGACTGCATGACAGACTGACTGACAGACCCGCATAGTTCATTATATAATGGCTTTATCCGCAGGCACTCATTGCTGCCATTACCTTTTTCAGGGTGTCAGTTATCATCCTGTTGCTCTGCTATATGGCACATTTCCGTGTCAGCGGGTGGCAGCGCCCCCTGTTTTTCCATTTTTTTTTATCAGGCAGCATATTTTATTTAGACTTTCATTTAGTTGTAGTTACTGCTACAGCTGAATAACTTGCTGCTACTGGACACCGCTTGGTATCGGACTACTCCGCCGTACAGCTCCACTCGCCTCTTGGCGGCTCGCCACATGTAATTTTCGTTTAGCCATTTCAATTGCAATTCCATTTAAAATGAAAATGAAATGTTGGAAACAACAAGTACACCGCTATTACATCAAAGAGCAGCGTGAGATGCAGCCATAAGCCGCATGGCGTCATAGCTGGTTGAGAGCTGCGACGGCAACAGTTAGCAAAATGAATCAACTTTAATTTACATACTTTTTGAGCTTGACCAAACTTGGCTCTTTTGGCCCACAAATCGGAATCGAAACATGTTCACGCATGAACATATTACCTACTGCATGCAAACATAGAAATGATTAAGAAACTAAAAATTGTAAACACGTAAAGATAAGAAAGATATTATCACTATCACATAATTTATGACTATAATAAAAAACGAACAGAAACGTGCTTGTGACCCAAAGGATGGTGTCAGGTAGCGATCCCTTCCGGGTTGCATTACCTTCAGCTGCAAATAACAAACAAATGCAGCTACTAAGATAAGCTAGGCTAAGAAATTTTGTGCTATATAAGCTAGGATTTTAAGAAATAAAAATCAGTTCTGAAAAAGGAGCTCAAGAGTGCGTTTGGTATTTTTAACGCGGTTGGCACCATTAATACTAAACAAAACATTTGCTAACAATGCTCGGAACACAAGCCCATCTAGATGTTCCGTACCCTGACATGGTGCTCCGTTGCTCCGGCACAGCTCGATATGCGACGGAAGTTCAAACAAATAGTAAAAAGTTCACACTGACAGATATAATATCCTCTTTTGTGTGCTGCTGCTCTGGATTTGGTTTCGTTTGGTTCACTACGTTTGCATTTGGTTTGGGTGACGCTCTTACGGCGTTTTTAAATTGAGATTTAATCTTGCACTTGACTCGTTTTGCATGCACTACACATAGTGGAGTAGTGAACAGTCGAGATGCGGGATGTGGGAGGCGGGAGGCAGCATAGAACATTCTGCTATGAGATGCAGCTAAAGATATATTGGTTTTAAAAACATTTTCATTATGCAACAATAGCTCATGCGGTGTTGCATCCTCCTATAACCAACCAAGCAGACTCAAGGCTTGGCTCACGGCAAGGACTGTGACACCAACTACGCTATATAGTATTCCAAGGCATACCACTTTACATATCAATTTTTTTTTTCTCTCATTTCCATATACCCTTAACTAGAGAGTTTGTTTGTTGAGTTGGCAAGTTTGATACGCATGAGAATCATTAAGGAGCAAGTACGTAAAATCTTGGTATAAACTGTCACGCCGCCATAGTGTTCTCTGAAGTTCATTACAGGCGGTGCTCACTGTACCTGCATATAGCTTTTGCTTCAAACTTTTTTGTAGTTTTTCAAAACATTCGATAAAAGTCGTAAAATCATGATGATGAGCACTATGAAAACAGAACAGAGAAAGAGAATATTCGGAAAACAAATCCGAACATTTTATTTGAATTCGTTTTGAAACCGAATTTTTGGTTATCATGTGGTTTGAAATCGAATGTTTTGTTGAAAGACACTTCCGGATTTACCCCAAAAAAATCTAAAATCGCGAATTTGGAATCTTTGCTCGGAGATCAATCTACCTGACAAAAAATCTTCGTATCGATTTGAAACTTTGCCCCAAACGACACAACTTTCTATAATGACAAAAACAATTTTTTCGTCACTTCAAAAATCTTCGAAAAAATGCTTCTGAATTCGCCCCACTTTCAACTTCTATGTCGAATATTTATTGTGAAAACTTAGCTTTGCTGACACGGTTACAAAAATAAAGATTTTTCTTTTCGAAAATATCTAAAACATCTTTTCCCTAAAAAAAAAAGAAACTAGAAGCTTGCCGAGCTCTTGCTTATAAGGAATAAAGCAGACTACATGCGAATTCGCTTCAGAGTAGTTTCACTGTATAATCGATAACTATGTGAGAATAACACTTTCTCAAAAAAAAATGAACTATTTGATTGGTTTTTTAGAAATAGGTTTACTTTGGATCTTGCTCCTATAATCGCATTTGAAAAAAAAAATTTGTACAACTGTCACGCTGGAGAATTTTTTCATTTGAAGAACCCGATTATCTCAAAAGCCTAATTATATGAAATAAGTACAGTCTCAACCTTAGTAAAAAAAAATTGATCGATAACTCACAAAATATTGCGATTAAATAAAATATGTGTTTGAAAATAAGCTGGAGCGTTGATAGAGCTTGACAATATGAAACTCAATAAACTGAGTTAACGATTTTTTAAGAAAAGTATGATTTTTGCGATAATCAAGATATGGAAGGAAGCAGTGGTGGATCAATGGGGGTTTTTCGGTTTCAGACGCCCCCCAAAAGTTGGAAAAATGGGTTAAATGTCTTTTGCGAACTCTTCGAAGTGAAGAACCCCCTCCAAGAACAAATCCTAAAACCGCACCGGGTAGGATTGAAAAAAATTAGGTAACACCATATTTTTAAGTTCTTTGAATCCGAATTGGAGCTTTAAAAAACGCCCGCACTTCAGAGTGCTGAGACTATCTCTAAAAACCCCATAACCATATGACAGCATGTGTATCCAAAGATTTTTTTATACGATTTTTGGTACGCTGAATCCGTAAGCTCGAAAAAAATGTTAGAATATTATTATCTGTTAAGTTCTTCAAGTTCTCTTATAAAGTATTTAAAAAACGTCGCTTAAAACTGCTCCAACTTGTGCAACTTTTTTTTTAATCTTATGTACGGGTCTATTTACATGTCATATATGCGCATACAATCACACATCTGTGTATGTGTGTGTGTGTGTGCGTATGTTTTGTATACATATATATTTGTAAGTGTGTGTTTTTCTCTCAGTTACTTACTTACATGCTTCATTTGTGGCACTTGCAGGTTACCCACAGCCAACATATCGTTGGCTCAAGGATGGCATTCCCGTTGGCGATTACTCATCCAGTCAATTTTATCGCATTCAAACCACAAGACGCGAGGATGCCGGTAGCTATCAGTGTATAGCCAAGAACGATGCTGGTTCCATATTCAGTGAAAAAAGTGATGTTGTTGTTGCCTGTAAGTATTTTTACATAACATGCTATACTATGTAGTACTATCATACATATAATATACATATATAGAGCATAATCCATATGTGTCTGAAGGAATGTGTATGCGTGCGTGACTTGGGCTTATCATTTAAGCGCATTAGCTGAATGTTTAGCTCTTATTAGCTATATCCAATCCGGTCTTGTTATTGTCTGCTCTTGGAGAAAGACCATAGTAGTTATGGCATATAGTAGGGCTAGAAATTGGCAGCATAGTGTTGTTGTATTTGTAAGGATTAATAGAGTTTAAAGATTTATTACAAATATATTTATTTTATTATATCTTTAAATATGTTTAGTAATTATTCAAATTATTTTGAGCAAAAATGTAGAACTTGCTGGCGCCATCTAGCGACAAATATTGAACATCAAAATATTTATATTTATATATGGTCATACTAATTTTGGCCATTGATGTATTTTTATGCGGCCAGAACAAAAAAAATAAATGTTGACGATGGCCACGACGACGAAAAAAATAGTTTTTCATATAAAAAAGATAGATTAGCATACGAATTTCTTCCAAATCGATACACTTAAGACCTGTAGTTCCTAGAAGCAGACTTTTTAGCTACGTATTTTCCAAAATTATATATTGAGATATAAGAGATACAATAAAATACTAACTTAAAGATGACAAAGGCTTTATGAGCTAGGTACACCGCACAGCGCTGTGGAGGGAATTTTTTTTTTTAAAGCACTTCGGGACATTCTTTCTAACATAATTGTCTTCCAATTTAGCAAATAAAATGATTTTCTGAAGATTCTATATAGGTGTTACTCATCAAGCAAGAAATTGATTCGAACAAACTAAATCTGTATGCCAGGTCTGAATAGATGCCTATAATAAAAATGAATGCCAGAAATATTATAAAGTAGCTTGGACTGCTAATTGTTCTGCTTTAAGATAGTGGGAACACTTCAGGTAGCTAAGGAAGAAGCTAAGGGAAGATTTCTTGCAAAGTATAATGCCCTAGCCGGCTATCTCTCTATGCCGGTAATAAAGATAATTGGGCTTACAACGCACCATGGGTATAGCTTTCAGCTCATTGGGGTGGGTAACAAGGGATATTCCAAGGGTTGCAATGCACTATAGCCTAATTATTTTATTATTGATATTCAATTATCTAATAACTCACTTAAATGCCTAATAATTGATTTCAATTGTTGGAAATGCTAAAAGCGTTTGTAGTAATATGAGCCGTATTGTTTACAAAGCCCATTTCAATTGTAAACTGCTTCAAAATTAAATTTTTTATGCCAGAAAGAATTTAAATCAAAATTTCTTTCAGCCATATACTTAAGTTAATGCTAGTAAATTAATCTCAACTTGCCAAGTCAGTGGCGGAGACAAAAAAAAAAATTAAAAATGTGTTGAAAAGGGTACATTGAAAACAAAAATTTAAATGTTCTTTGGGGGGCGGTGTGGGAATCTGCAGGATATAAGCAGCAGATGCGTCCCCATGGAACGCCCATGACCAGGCGGACCGCCCAGAGTGCTGTCCTTAGTTACGCCCATGAGCAGCTGTTTCTGTGTGCTAGATTTCACATTGAGACTAAGACAGTGACTCGTAAAAAAAAGTCAAAATTTGTAGAAAAGTCAGTTATTATTAGGAGTGTGTGGGAGCCCCTTAATGTGCCTCTTAGCGACGCCCTAGGTTAGGTATGTCTATGTGCTAGTTTTTTTTTGGGTCAGTTTAAGGTACGCACAACAAGAACAAGAACCAGTTCCACTCTAGCACGCAATCTTATGTGAATAGATGACCCAACTAACTATTAACAACTACAACTTTAACCCACTGAACCGTAGTAATTGACAGCTGACCGATAGATGTTTTGCTCTTAATTTTTTCTTAATGCGAACTTAATTGCAACAACTAGAGACAGGGAGAGAGATAGGGATAGAGAGAGCAAGAGAGGAGACAGCAGCCAAGTGTGACTGAGTCACAGATACAAGTATAGATACGCATGTACAGCAGTCAGACAGTAAGATACTTGGTTACTCGCTGATGTGTAGCTACAACTACTTGAACCTAATAAATCGAGTGCTGTAAACGCACGCCATGAAGAACCACATGCCGCATGCCACACGGCAGCACCGCAACCCGCCCAGAGAACATGCTGCTACTTTAGAAGAAGAGCTGGAGCCCATAACCGCCCCCAAACGCATGAGCTAATGTTGACCTTCTTTTGGGGCAAAGACAAAGGCAAACCCCAAGACAAGGGAGTGTCTGACATGCCACTGACTGATTGGCTCACCAACCAGCTGACTGACTGACTAACTGATAAATTGACTTATGGACAGACTGACTGAGGGACTGACTGACTTCTGGTTTGTGTTGTTACGTCTTGAAGCACTTAATTAATTGTAGGAGTGTGCTTAAACTAAACTAATAACCTTTAAAGCGTCATTGTTAAATGGCAAGTCTCAGCGCAGTAAAAAAAAGAAGAAGCATTACAAAATCTACCCATAACATATGTATTACCCGTTGTTTCACTCAACAGTTGGGCTTAATTGAATTATAGGCTACTTGATCTGGTCGTACGCGAGGGTGGTCTTAAAAGTACTTGGCATACTTCTTTAGAGGAAAAAGAAAACTTTTTAAAAAAAGTGTGTTGGCATATCAATAGTATAAGACAGCCTGCACTGAAAAATATTTTTTGTAAAAACCCTGAAACGTTTTTGATAAAATTTTTATCCACGTATAAGTTGCAATCAGATGCGGATGCAGGATTTGGTTATGGAGGGGAGGTTTTCATTTCAAAGTGTATATACACGCTGAACCCATTTTTCCAACTTTTGGGGGGTGGAGGGAGCACACCAGGAAACTCTATAAGAGGAACGGCCACTAGAGAAAGAGTCAATATTGTTGGCATTGTTTTTTCTTTTTTTTTTTGCTCCAGTCATTTTGGTATTCCCGTCTTTAACAGAAGTCCAAATCTAGAAACTCGGGTATTGCCACCTTGTCATGGTGAGGGGGTTCATTACGTATAGTGATCCTAAGAGCAATGCCGTCGGTAGCATAGCCGGTAGGGCCTCCCAAGGCGGTAAGGTCGGGGGTGAATACTGAAGCAAAGAGCAATCCACAACTTAAGCGTCTGTGTACCAGATTAGAAGCGGCTAAAAGCGGCCGTTTGATCTTGTAGCTAGCGGCTCGCTCTAAAAACGTGTCCTAAAAGGCATGACAGAAGGCCTAAATAATATCCTGTCCGTCTGCTACTAGTGCAGTAGGTTGGGTTGGGCCAGTGACCCAGCCGTAAAAAAGACCAACCCACTCAAGAAACACAATTTTCCGCACTATGCTACGAATAGGAACGATACGTTATCTCCAATGTATCAAGGAATACTAAAAAAAAAACCTAGAAACTAACAAAATATTTAAATTTGTGCAATCTTCGAATGGCGACTGAGCTTTTGTATAACGAGATTTCTGCTTGATTGCTTTGGTAATGATACTCCACTGCTGTTCCCTAATGCCTTGTCGTTGCATGGTTAATCTCATCATTTTTTCTCCCAGCAATCATCTGCTGGGAAATTTTTAAAAATTTACCAAAATATTTGTTAATTACTTTTCAGCCTGCCCTCGTACAGCACATATTAAATAATCTTTGCTCCACTTGTATCTTTATAGACTTGGGCAACTTTGAGAACATAACCGAGGGTCGTTTGACAGTCACCAGCGGACATCCAGCCATATTTGATTTCCCGGCCATAGATTCAATACCCATACCCTCGGTTACATGGCAAACGGAGGAGGGTCCACTTAACTATGATATTAAATATGCGTTTACGCCCAGCAATCAGCTGATTATACTCAGCGCCGATGAAATCGATCGTAAGGCATATCGTGCACGTGCCCTGAACACTCAACTGGGCCGAGAGGAGGTCAGCGCATTTGTGCATCTCAATGTTACGGGTGATCCTTATGTAGAGGTAGCACCGGAAATTATAGTAGCACCACAAGATCTCAAACTAAAACATGGTGAAAATGTTGCCGAACTGCAGTGCATTGCCAATGCACGTCCACTGCACGAACTGGAGACACTCTGGCTAAAGGATGGACTACCCATTGAGAATGCCGGCATCTCGCATCATCTTAACGATCCGTGGAATCGCACTTTGGCGCTAGTGTCAGCTAATAGCTCGCATTCCGGTGAATATAGCTGTCAGGTGCGCATGCGTAGTGGGGGCTATAAAACGGTTACGGCAACAGCTCAAGTTCATATACTAGAAGCACCCAATTTCTTTACTCCCGTGCGTGGCGAGACCTATGGAGAGTTTGGTGCACAGGTAACGCTGCCATGTGACGTCATTGGCGAGCCGACGCCTCAGGTGCATTGGTATCGTAATGCGGAAACTGTGGATGGACATGTGCAAAGTGGCAGGTGAGTCAAGGATAATCAATGAGCTACTAAATAGGATTAATGAGGGCAGTAGTTATGTTTGTGGCTTCCAGTCCAGTTTTTTACCCGAAAACGTGCTCAAAGAAACTTAGAGAAAATTTCACGACTCAAATTTCGTTGTAGAAAGTCTTTTAATTATATAATTTGTTATATACTGTAAATATGTTATGTATTTAACGGATTTACCTTGTTAATAATAAATCCTTACTAAATGCCATACATTTGCCACCTCTACAGATATGCCATCAACGCGGATAATACGCTGATAATTAAAAAGCTAACCCTGGAGGATGCGGGCATGTTTCAATGCCTGGCCAGCAATGAGGCTGGAGAGAAATCCGCTTATACCTGGCTGCGCGTTAAAAGTAAGTCAAGTGCCATTTAGATACTTTATCCATAAGCACATATAGCTATCACACAGATACACTACATATGTAAACCATATACCTGCATATGCCATGGTAATACATAATATATACTCTATACTTTTTGTGATTAAGGTTTCAAGCAGCTCTCATCATCACCCACCAATGTGCCAAAGAGTTTCTTTCCAATGACAATGCTGCAGCTTGTGCTCTTTGTTTGTGAAGCTGTATCAGTGTGTGTATGTTTGAGTGTGTGGGAATATCAGATTTCCACAGTACTACGAGCAGTACCTGGGGTACTTTTAGTCACAGAAGATTCTTAGTTCATTTGTCACCGCTGTACTACCTTCCAAATCAACAGTCTTTCGTTAGTCCCTTGATGTCTTGATACTGGAGAAAAATTTTTTTTTTACTTATGTTATGGGTTCTATTATTGCTTCTTCTTAAAGCTGACATCCTTACTTTTTTAAAGTGATGCTTGAATTTAATCTTTAAAATTCAGTTCCTCTTGATAATATATATGTTCCTTTAACTCCTATTTGGAGCATAGGGCGTCATGACGATTCGGTAGCAAGAAATGTTTCAGGTAGGTAGGTTGCTTGCCCTCCTACCCTAGCTTGGTGATAGAATCCCTATCTGCACCTCCAAGCAGGTGTTTTGTCTGTTTTGGTCCGCGATTGGTATTTTATTTCCCACTGACCCTGCATAGTGCCGAGCCTTCCCCTATCCGCCACCTGGGGACGCGTCCGATGGGAGACAGACAACTCCACACGGAAACTCCTCTTGATAAAATACTCTAATTTTGATTACTCAACGTAGTTGTTTAATTTTTTTAAATATTAATCAGATCTTTGGCTATCAACTATTAAAGAACCAATGAAGTAGGAGAAAACACAATGAGATGCTTTTAGAACCAAACGAGACTTCTCTCATTATCAAAAGACGCCCCTTCGACATCTCAATAGTTGTTTATCTACAACACTTTCACGTTGCCGTTGCAACAATTTGTACGATTTTTGATCATCTTTTGATTATCTCGGACATTCCAAATTTGTTCTTCTTCAACGCTTTCATGACCCTCCTGGCACAATTTATACAACTGCTGATCATCTTTTGGTAATCTCGGACATCTTGAAAGCTAATCAACTTCAACACTTTCAGGAACATTTTGTACCACTGTTGGACAATTTGTACACATTTTCATTTCATTTTTTGTGGTTCTGGCATTTCGAAAGTTGTTTACCTTCAACACTCTGACGACCCTCTTGGTACAATTTGTACCACTGTTGATCATCTTTTGATTATCTCGAACATCTCGAAAATTGTTCATCTTCAACACTTTTAGCAACATTTTGTACCACTGTTGGTCATCTTTTGTGATTCTGGGACATTTTTAAAGTTGTTTATCTTTAAGGACCCTCTGGAACATTTTGTATTACTCAAATGTTCCCGTTTTTATAACGAAGCATCGATGCATCCATACTTCCTTCACTACTGTCTACTAGGAACTAAGGAACGACTGAAAAATTGTAATGAGTGCAGCGGCCTTAATAGAACCCCACAAAAGACACCAAATGCTATTGCCAGGGTAACCAGATAAACAAATGACAAATAAATTTACAAAATGGTGGAAGATTTAAGATTAATTCCGAATTTCTTTTGCAACTACATATATTTATGCCATTATGTATGGAATGGCATATCATGGCTAAGTCCAAATTCTGAACTAGTGCCAACATTTCCAGTGCCAAATCTGTGAACTGACGATCTTGAGATTCTTTTTTACCATACTTATAAAATTCAATTCAAACTGAATGGCGACTTGGTTATTTTAACTTTGCATTAATCTGATTGATGGCTTATTGAAAAAAAAGTGTGCGCATACTCAAATTTTTTCGCTTTACAAAGTCATTGGTAACTTGAATGGCCTGAAAAAAGCTATTACTGTCAGCTGGTCACTCTTTTTTCACTCTGCACCAATCTCTGTCTTATTGGTGGGTTAAGCTTAAAAAAAAAAACTGTACTCACGCGCTAACTAGTAACTTTGACAGTTTCTGTGCTATAACTCTGGTCACCCTAAACCCATACAATACTACTGCCCGCTATGACAGCTACATTTTCTTTACTTGGCAACAAACTCCATCTGGTTAATGGCTTAAGGTCTAAAAGAGTTTATTTACGCTCAATTTTTTGCTAAGCTACCATGTCATTCATTGCTAAACTTGACAGTTGGAAAAAAATCTCTCATAGCGTTCTGGTCACCCTATAACTAAAGTATAGAACACTCACTGCGTACTGAAGGTAAATAAATGTCACACACATACACACACTGATGCAGTGACAGACAAGCACATTGGGTTTTCATGACAACACTAAAACATAAACTAGTTATAAGCATATAAAGTACATATATATAGTATATAAGTATGTAATCCTCCCGGATGCCTGTCTAACATGCCCAGCTAAATTAATACTTAACAATGCGCTCTCTCTCTCTCTTTAATTCTCATTTCTTGCTACTTTTTTTGCTGCTTGCCAATATGCAAAAATGTTGATAAAATAATCTACAGCAATAACAACAACAACTACAACAAAAGCAACGTCACAGCAACAACAACAACAAGCTCTGTCTGACACATACTTGAACACTCATGATGATAATGACGTTGTTGTTGTTGCTGCCAGCAGCGACGCCAGCGTCAAAATGCAACAAAAATGTTTGAATATTAACAATAAGCATAACGTTGACGTGGCAGCGCTGCCGCTGACGTCGCTGCTGCAGCGCGTGAAGCGTTTGGCGCAGCCGCGTATATTGCGGGTGAGAGCATCGCATGCTGGCATGGGCACCAATACGGGAACAGCCTCCAATGGAATGGGCATGGGCATGGGCGCGGGCAACAAATCCCATAGACGCAAGGAATTTCGCTTTGGTATGGGCAAAATGCAATGCAACAAAAACAAAAAATGTTACCCCCCCAACTACCCTAAAGCACACGCACAACCCTACGCACATATTTTAAGCGCAGCACTTTAAAAGTCGATCTCTTGGTTAACGAAATATTCGATAATTTTTTTTAGCGTTTTTTTTTAGCTTAAATGCTCTACAAATTTTTTAAATAAACACTTAAAAAAACATATATTGTCGTAATTATTCATGCCGAACATCTTAAAACTTAAATTTCGATAATTTTTTTAGTTAGCTTTAAAAAAAGATTTTTTCTTGAATACAAAATATTTTTAAAGCACAGTTCCACTCAAACGAGTAGCTTATTTTCAGTTTCACTCTTAAATTCGTTTTCCTGATTTCTGAACAGTAATTTGTATGTTATCGATAAATACATATTTAGCCAAATATTTTGTTAACTCAAATCTCTTCAGCAACTGCTTTTGTAGAGAAAAATGCAAAGCACATAAAAAAAAAAAACAATTTATTTTTTGCAATATCGATAACTCTGTAAATTTTAATGTTATCGAAAAATGCATGTTAAACCAAACAGTAATTTGTATGTTATCGATAAATACATAATTAGCCAAAAATTTTTTAACTCAAATATATTTTACATATTTTTTTGCGATTTCTTATATATTTTCAGCAGTATCGATAACTCTGTAAATTTTAATGTTATCGAAAAATGCATATTCAGCCAAAATTTGTTCAACTCAACTCTCTTTATCTGTTTTTTCGTTTTTTTTTCGATAACTCTGTAAATAATCGATAATTAGCATAATAATATGTATATCGACTTCACTTGGGAGTGTTCTTTTTAATATTTAAGAAACAACAAAATTAAAGAAATCGACTTTTAAAAGTGACAAGCTTCACATACATAGTTTACCCTTGTAAATATAATAATATAATAAGCACACGCACACAACAGCATATACTGCAACATGCATGAGTAGAAAATTGCATTCACTTTTTTTTTCTCATTAAATATTTATGCTTAAATTATAGGGCATTATAGAAATTGGATTTGCTTTTAATGCCTTATTATTAACTACAGTGTTGTTTGTAGCATTTAAGGCTGTACTTAATATACTCTTGCAAAAAAAACAAAAACAACTTTTTTATATACATACTCCTCTTAAAACTTTACAGCTTATCAATTATGAAATTTTATACTTTTAACTCATTAAAATTTTCAGCAGCTTTAAAAGGCATTTATTAAGCATTAACCTTAATCTCGGTTTACCTTTAATGAAATTAATGAAATGTTTAAAAATATTTTGTTTATTAAGTCTCAACGTTTGTTTGTGCAGTATAATTTCGGAATGCGTAAAGTTCTTAATAGAACATGTAAGAAGTTCAAGCTAATGTAGGCGCTTAAACCATCTACTCGATAACTTATCGATTTCAGTGCTGCAGCTTTTTGAACAGTAATGTGTTGGAAAAAGCTTTTAAACCAATTTTGTACACGGTATTCGAACAAAAAGTTTTGTAAACCAACTTTTGCATTTGCAAAATATCGATTATTCACAATACTCAAAAAGGTGTTGCAAAAAATGTTGTGGAATACAAGTTTTGCGAATATGAAAAAATTTTAGCAAAGTAAGGTCGTTCTTTTGACTCATCATTATATATTGTTATCAAAGAGTATATATTAAAGAGAGACGTAAGAACGGCCGTTGGCATTTGCGCGCCTTCATATTTTGAGCCAGAATGCCGGAATGTTAGGGTCATGTTAGCTGGTTGTGTTTGCATATGATTAAAGAGGATGCAAAAAACCCGAGAGACGCTGTCTGCACTGCTCTAACATGCACATACACATGTTGCCTACAAAACAAATGTTAGCCAGCAAAACTTAACAGCCTGGAGCAGTGCAAACGAGTGCGGTCGGTTTTTTTCCATCTTCTTTACGCATATGCAAACTCTCAGCTCAGTTAAATGAGAGCACCCAGAGACCATAAGGTCCATTGTGTTGCCTAATTTGAGAGAAGGAAGAAAGGTGTTGAAGAAGGGTGGGAAAGGGAAGGGAGGAGGATCAGAACTGTAGGACATCCCTAATCACCTAAGACTCTCCTATTACAAAACCATTTTGAGAATTTGACAAACGCAGCCAGATTCGCAATGGGCACATAAACCAAACTACCCAGATCCTCAAGGAACGGTTTGCCCAGAAACTGGGTTCATCTTCTTAGAAGCGACGGTCTGTCGCACAGCAGGTGTTGGATGCTTTCTGTCTCCTCCTCGTCTCCGCAGCTTCGGCAGAAGTCGTGATGGGGAACATGCAGCCTCTCAGCCATGTGGCCAATGGTGCAGTGCCCCGTTACGACTCCTACCACCATCCTGATCCTGTTGTTATGAAAACGCAGGAGTTCAGATGTGCGCTTTGGGTTATACCTAGGCCAGAGTGCTCGAGAGATGCGACAACCGGACACCGAGTCCGACTCTCTTCCTGCCAGAGCTCTGGCCGTCTCCCTGATTTGCAATAAAACATCCTGTAATGGTCTTTCTATGTCCGTAACCGCAAGGTTAGCTGCCAGCGCTGATCCGTTCCTGGCGCACTCATCAGCCTCCTCGTTACCAGGGACGCCTGAGTGTCCCGGTACCCAGCAGAGGGTGATTGAGTGGTGTTGGATACGGTTGAGCGCAAGCGCCGTCTTACGAATCAGTTTGCTCTTTATGGCATGCGATGACAAAGCCTTGATTGCAGCCTGACTATCGACCGGAATTACAACGTTCCTTAGACTTTCGCCCACGGTATCAATAAGTCTAGCTGCTTGCCAGCTTGCATAAATCTCGGCTTGAAAAACGCTACACCAGTCAGGAAGACGGAATGAGAGCTTCTTCGAAAGCTCTTCAGAGAATATGCCTGCTCCTGTGCCCTCATCCATCTTCGAACCGTCGGTATATATTGTCAGCTCGTTCCCTTTTAAAGGGGTTTTTTGCTTTTTGGTTTTGGTTTTTTGCGCTAGGCAGTCGCAGAGAATATGTCTGGTGGTTTCCATCATATTCGAGACAGAGTCTACGCTCTGAAGAGTCCGATAGGCCCATTTTCTGTTGATGCTATCTTACAGTTTGGTGCCCAGATAGGTTTGCTACCAAGAGTTTAAAGTCCGCTCTGCCAAGACCTTTTGTCTTGATCATATCCAGAGGTTTGACAAGCGCTTTTGCTTGTCGCAGCCCCGATAAGGAGAGCCAGTATCTCCTATGTTCTCCTGCAGCCCATTTGTTTACCATGGTCTTAATTGTGGACCAACCAAAACCACAGAAAGGCGCAGTTTCCATCCACTCCTTAGTGTACAGGTACCCAACATAGCACGACTCTGTTTAGGGACAGATAGGAGTTGGAGGTAATTCTGACATTCTTTGAGTTTTCTGGAGTAGATGCTCCATGATGATAGTGCCCTGATAGCAGCTTGGCTATCTGAATAAATAAAAATGTTTGCTCCCTTAGTTCCTTTGTGAAGGAGGATACAATGTCTCAGATATCTAAGACATGTATCTCTGCTTGAAAAACGCTAGGCCGAATACCCATTGCAATAGAGATTCTATCAGTTTAAATCTTTTACCTAACTTGGCTTGAATAATGAAACTATTTGCTTTAGCTAGAGACGAATATGTGGCGTATGCGTAATATTGTGTAGTGGAATTTCTTGAAAATATTCAGTTCTATCCTTGGTCTTTTGAAGGAAACAAGCTGCCAATCAGTATGAAATCATATAAAAACAATGATGGAAAAGTCAAGCACAAGCTTAGTAAATATTTCCGACACACACACACACGCACAGTGTATGTGGCGTAAATGCTGCCGTTAACTGGCGCCATTATTATGATTATTTTTATTACAACAGTTGCCATTTTTTTGCGCCATTTTTGTTTGTTTTTTTTTTCCTACTTTTGTAAGTTTATCATGTTGTATATTCATTGCGCCTTGATTTTTCATATCCTGTGTGTGTGTGTGTGTTGACACCAGAGTACCATTAAGTGCTCTATATGCTTTTGAAGTTGGCACCGACATCCAGACATCAAGACATTGTGACAGACAGTGTACTCCAAACCATCCGGCTAGATAGATGCAGTCTGTTGTAGAGACATAAGTGGAAAAATGATATGATGTTTTATAGAGGGGCTGCGAGGGAGGCTGGTGGTGAACTTCCAGTACTCAGTGTTGAATATTTACATTTGCAGCAGGCAACAGTGTTAGGCAACATCAGTGCCAGACCTTCAGCTTCAGTAAGTACTCAGTATAAAGCCTCAAGTTGGCAACTATGGCAACTTTTAACTTGTTACTAAATAAGTATGCTATTTACGCACACACACACAAACACACACATGCACATGAAGCCAACATGTCTGTTGCTTTGCATTTGTATTTGTGTTTGCTGCGGGGACAATTTGGAATTTTAATGAATTTAATACGAAAATTAACTCAAGTGAGTAAAACATAGTTACACTCTGCGGCATTTGCATAGTGCACCTAAATTTTTGTAGGCGGTATCTAAAGTTATAAGGGATATACATTTTGTTTGTATAGTTGTAGATTCCCTGCAGTACGGCGTTCTAGTACAGAAATAGTGAAGCGACTAGTCTTTTGGCATATATGACTGGTTCCACTCCAATCCAACAGCAATGCTTTAAACTGTATACTTTAACATGGGCATGTTCTAGGAAGTATGCAATTGTCCCCCCTTCGTATCAACAGTATACAGTTCAGTAGCCCTTCGCTTTACCGGTATACAGTTCGGTATATAGTTCGAAAGGACCAGTTTGGTATACTGTATACCGCATCGCATGAGTGGTATATAGTTCGGTATATAGTACAAAGAAATCAGTTCGGTATAGTGTACACTGTATATCGCATCGCATGAGTGGTATATAGTTCGGTATATAGTACAAAGAGACCAGTTCGGTAATGATATATTATGTAGTATTTATTTAATTAGCAATAACTATCTCTATCTAGACATGTCCGTCTGTATGAACGTCTAGATCTTGTGGCCAAAATGCGGGATATATTTTTGTGGATACCTAACTATACTAACGTTCAGTTAATCACAATATAATATTCGTTAGATGAAAGCTCGAACGAACTCAGTAACAAAAACATACATAAGTATAGATGAACGGGTAGAGTGGCTGCTTTTAGACACCAAGATTAGATTCTCAGACGAAGTTTTTTATTATTTTTAAGTGCTCTTCAGCTGTTTGACAAAATTCCCACCCAAAAAAAAAAAAAAAAACGTGTATATATCTGTCATCTTTCTTTTAAAAGATAGAATTTTTGCTCTATTTTAATAATGTAAATATCCAAAAGAAGGCATACGTTAAAGTCGGGTGCAGACGACTTTGGGATGTCCTATACCATCACATTGCAATTAAAGATATTTGATTGGCCAAATTTGGTAACGATATTTTGACAAACAAACAAAACACAACGAATTTTGTACAAAAAACGTGCTTATAGCAAAACAAGATGCAGAACAAATATGCTATTTACGCAAGATGGCGCCAGCAGTGACAACAGCTGTTCCAACTTATTTTGGAGGCTAAAAATTATGACAGGCAGACAAAATTAAAGATGGCGTACGTTAAAGTCGGGCGCAGGGATACCCTGGTACAGGGTATGCATTTAAGTCCGGTATATTGCTTAAAAACTCCAAAAGATATCTGATTGCAAAATTTGGCTATGATATTCTCATAAACAAACGAAACACAACGAATTTTGTGCAAAACACGTCTTTTTGCCCGATCGGCCCTATGGGAGCTATATGGTATAGTCAACCGATTTTAATAAAATTAAGTACAGTGATTGGGAACTAAAGAACTTCCGAGTGCCAAATTTGTTTACGACGAAGACATAAACAAAACGAATTATTTATCTTAAACTTTTGGGTTTTTTCGAGGTCCTCTGAAACACCCTTATGGGGTAATATAAAATAAACTCACTCCCCTCACATAGTAACGCAACTTATATAAATATATGTTGCTCTAGCTCTTACCATCTCTGAGATATAGGCTTTTATACGGAAGGACAGACAGACAGATGTACCCATTGTTTCATTAGGTACAGGGTATAAAAAGGCAGAAGTGCCACAAATTCGGCAAAATGATCTAGCCAACGTTTACCCTGCACCATCTAGACAGTCATACCTCAAAGCTATATATGTGACAAATAATATACATTTTTCACTTATAACTAACATGCATAACTTGAAGTTTTATTGAACCTAAAAAAATATTATGCATTTTGGTCATATTTTGTTTTTTAAATAATTGTTATTTTTCGACTGAAATTAACCAAAACTTGTTTTCCTTAAAAAGAAAAATTTAACTGGCGCTATGCAAGCTACGCGGAGTGTACGTACGCACACAGTGCTTGAATGTGTGTGTGTCTGTATGTATGTGTGCGTAAATAATAAAAGGCTAACGAAAAACAAGGCCATGTCGTTCATTGTCTTTCTAGTACTGTGTCAGCCATTTTGTTGTCTCTCGCCTCCCCGAAAAGTATGCTACATAATTTGCTCACTTACACGCCTCGAGAGTTGAAAGAGACAAACAATTATATATTCATTTATAGGCGCAACTTTTGCTGCCTTAAACGTCTCCCCTTTCCGCTTTCTTAGTCGCTCACTGTCTTGAGCTGCTCTCCAACTGTAAGATATTCGTCTTCGTCTTTTCTTTTAATATTTTCTTTCTTTTTTGTAACTGGCCTGTGCCGCCTGTAGTTTAAATATTTGATATGCTGCAATGCCAGCGTTGGCAGCAGCGTTGACGTCGACGTTGCACAGTGTGACAAAGCTATTCAAAAGTGGGAAAGAGTAAATAATTTTTTGGCGCTTACTGTTTCAATATTTGGTATCAGAAAAGTTTTTAGCAGCAGTAATATCTATTGACAGCGAATAAAAAAGAGATATTTTTTGCTGCTTTGCAATATTGAAGTTTTGTCAACAAATAAATTATGTGCTGGTATGCAAAATATTTTCCAACCTATTCTTTAAATATTTTAAGATGGTTTCATAAAAAATTGAAATTCTCTACTAAATAAGTGCTGCCAAAAAGAGAGCTGGTCCTTAAATTATTCAACTTTGCCCATAACAAGAACATTGCTAAAAAGAAAATTTCTTAAAAAAAAGAGTTTTGTATTCGATTTGGAAAAAACAAAAATTTGTTTTAATTTACCTACTAATTTATTAAAAGCCGACACTGATTATTGCTCATTATTATAACGATTTTGAGTAATCAATTCGTTATACATTAAACATTAAAATAAGCACATAAATATATTTTTGCAAATTATTTGCATTTTTGTCAACCAATCGTTGCACTGTGCCACAGCGTCTGTGTTTGTTTTTGTACGTTTCGGAAGAGTATATTAACTGTCGCAAAGTTTGTCAGTCATTTAAGCTGACAACTACATTTTAATGGAGCATTATTTTTTATTTGCCAAAATATTCAGGAAAAATATTTCTGGCTGTCATAAACTTTTTCATTTTACATGTTAAATCATTTAAGGTTCATATTAAGAGCCAGTTTCGAACATATTTGTGCTAAATAAAAAAATACCAAACATTTTTGATGACATTTTTGAAATAGTCAAGCGACGAAAATATAGCTAAAATTTATAGATAGAAGAGAAAATTTCGAAAATGTCTGCTAAAAAAAATAACAAATTTTTTTGATAGTAACTAGAAATAAGCCAAATACCAAGGCACAGAACTATTGCAGCCAGTTTCGATTGTTAGTGTGTAGAAAACTTGGCAACTTTTTTGTTAACATTTGGTCACACTTAAAATAGTCAAGTGATGAAAATAAAGCGAAAATTCACACATAGAAGAGAAAGTTGCGAAAATTTGTTTGCTAAAAAAATACCTAATTTTGTTAATAGTAACTGGTCACACTGAAAAAAGCCAAAGCCAAGGCACAGAACTATTGCAGCCAGTTTCGATTGTTAGTGTGTAGAAAATTTGGCATTCGGAATACCAAACTTTTTTGTAAACATTTGGTCACACTTAAAATAGTCAAGCGACGAAAATAAAGCGAAAATTCATACATAGAAGAGAAAGTTGCGAAAATTTGTTTGCTAAAAAAATACCTAATTTTGTTAATAGTAACTGGTCACATTGAAAAAAGCCAAAGCCAAGGCACAGAACTATTGCAGCCAGTTTCGATTGTTAGTGTGTAGAAAATTTGGCATTCGGAATACCAAACTTTTTTGTAAACATTTGGTCACACTTAAAATAGTCAAGCGACGAAAATAAAGCGAAAATTCATACATAGAAGAGAAAGTTGCGAAAAATTTGTTTGTTAAAAAATACCTAACTTTGTTAATACACTGAAAAAAAGCCAAAGCGAAGGCACAGAAATATTGCAGCCAGTTTCGATTGTTAGTGTATAGGAAATTTGGCATTCGGAAATGAGTTTTGCACCACTGTGCTCTCTTGCTGCTGTTTGTGTGTCTTGAAGCGCTATTTCTAGCACTGTTTGTGCCTTTAACGTTTTTATGTTGAAATCATTACGCACACATTTACACATGCACACATACAAGACGTAGACTGTACTTAAGAGTCTCGTGTGTATGTGTGTGTTTGTACATATTGTTGACCAAAGAAGTTTTGTTTTTATTGCTCTTTAAAAACTTCTCAGCTTGCCTGATTTCTTTGCCCCTGTTACATCTCTATTTAACTGCCTTGCTGTCTATAAATAAGCCAATTTATTTATTTTTACATTTTTTTTGTTACAAATTTTTTGCAAAATTTTTGAAATCTTTATGGCCAGTTGTGAAATTCCCGGCGTCTTAGTACAATTTTATGAGCCAAGCGAGCCTAAGCCAGTTTTAAACATTTTTACATTGAGTTGTAACTAGTTAAAAGAATTCCCAGCCTGTAGCAGTTTATTGAAAAAGTTTTTTAACCACTGTCAAACTTACTCTCTCGCTCAATTTCTCTAACTCTCTCTGGCTTATGCTCAAGTTGTACTATGCTGCTGACTTATTATACAAATCTGTAACCATAAAATAATGGAAAGTGTATGTTGAGTTTATGCAAATATTCTGTTATACTAAAGAGTTCTTTGGAGCAGCTTTTGTTCAGTAAAAAAAAAAAAAAAATTTTGGATTCAAATTATTTTAGTTTTATAGACTTTTGAAAAATAAATCTCAAGCTAAATTATGGGAAACTTTAAGTGTGCCAAAAAGCTGTAGCCAAAGAAAATTATGATTGCTTTAAAAAAATATAATAAAATACGAAAAAAAAAATACAAAAATTTTTAGGCATCATTGGCAAATATGCTTGCTGTAAACAGTTCAAACATGGCACTTGTGACGTCACAAAATTAAGTGCATATATATTAAAACAAAAGATTTTTTACGCATAAAGGTTTTAATGTCTTATTTTTTTAAATCTAAATTAGTTAGCATAAGTTTGGCATTTGCGTTTTTTTTCAAGTAATTTTACTAAAATTTGTTTGCTTCATTTCGTAGAAGCGATTGCTTAAGGATCTGTTTTACAGCCTATTACTTTGAGTGCTACTTGGTGCAGTGAAGCCGCCAAATACTGCCCCACACATCTTACCCAGAATACTACACTTACTAACGTTTACCTCAACTTTGGCTACGAGCACTTTACACATTGCATAAATCTTTGTGTCACTGGGAAACAAAAAAAAAAAATAAAGTAAAAGAATGCATAAAAAACTTACCATATTTTGAGCAGGGCACACTTAAAAACTTTGCCTACCCAAAACTTTATTCCGCCTCTGCTTTAGCTATTTAAGCAGCGGCTCATTCAAAGGTGGCAACAAGTGGCAACTATAGAACAAATAGATTTCAAGGCATTTGCATGCTCCATGCTTTCCACATAGACTAGAACAGACGCGTCCTATGGCGACTGCTGGAGCAGACCAGCCCATAGATTCACTGACTTGTAATCATTTTCCAGCACAACGCGTAAAATGCTGCAAACTTGGTGTCCAATTGAAGGAAGGAATCGACTGTAATATACCCTCAGTCTCTTATGGATTTAGACAATAGAAACAGTTTTTAGTTGTCGGATGGGTTGCGTTCCAAAGAGTAGAAAGAATTTTGTTATTAGCTCTCTGTATTCTTACAGTCCTCAACGCTTATTTATGGCCGCTAGATGGCGCAAGCAAGTGGCTGTCGGTAGATGGCGCTTAAAAGTAGTTGCATATCATATATTTATTTTGTTGACGAGAAATTAATTAAGACTTCAAAATTTTAGCATTTACTGCGTGGATTTAGTTTAACTTTTTGCTTCAGTTTTAATAGCCCAAAAAGTGTGCTAATCGGTTTCAAAAATTTATTTTAATATTTGCTAACATCTCTAACTCTATTGGGTTCTTACACGTTATTTTCTACACCAACTTAATATAACTCTCAAAATAGGGTATAAAAATAAGCATAGCTGATGACAGTTTATGTTGCTTGTGCAATGAGGAGGGGGGCTCACCATTGGAATGGTGCTTATTCTGGTTGCCATTGCAGAAAATCCTGTATCTAGATGCTTTCACGTTTTGGATGTTGCATTTTAATTGCGCTGACTGTCTGAGCTGTCGTAGCTGTCTGCAGAGTAAAAAGTTTTGTATTTGTACGTTTCGTTTCAAACTTTTCTTTTCTTTTTTTTTTGTAATTTTTTTGGCGTAAATCTTTGGCTAAAGTTGCCAGTGCTGCCATACACCTGACAAAATGGCAGGTAACCCTTGGAACGCTGGCAACCCTAGCTGCTGCAATTCCACTTTGACTTTGTTGTTGTGCGCCAGTTCTTGCAACAGCTGTTGTTGTTTTGCTGCTTGTTTTTCTTGTTGTAGGTGCGCATTTTCCGCCTGCTTGGCTGCTCAAGTAACATAATTTCGTAATTTCCCAAACGCAAAGTGATTTTAATCGTTGTTTCCGCTGCTCAGAGCAACTCTGCGCCATTTTGAAATAAGTGTGTGCGTGCGTGTGTGTGTATGGAGTAGGCTGCAACGAGCTGAAAGTTGGCAACAATAATAATGAAACAAGAAACAAGCAGAACAACAACAACAACGACCATGCACTGACAACTTAAGCGCTGGTAATTAAATGCACTTAAGTGTAGGTGAGTGTGCGTCTATACGTGTGTGTGTGTGTGTGTGTAAGTTTTCGCTGCAACAAAGACCGCAAAGTGCATTAAAAGTCTAAAATGTGCGCTTTTGCAACTTGCTCCCAAAAGTATGCAACACCGGCGTCTGCTCAATTAACCGTGTCAAAAAAAAACTTACGTAGATAAGCGCCAATGGCCAACAGGTGGCGCCAGCAGCACTACACTACAGCAGGCCAATGGCCGCCAGCACGCACAGTGGGCAAAATACATAAATTGAAAGCAATAAATGAATAACTTTTTGAAGAGCAAAATGATGTGACTTTTATAAAACAATTCAGTCAATAAAAAAAGTAGAATTAAAAGGCGAATATTAATTCCACTAAGAATTAATTTTTTTATATATACCTACACTTAGATACGTTCCAGAAAATAACGCATAAAAAGAGACTGGAAGAATTTACTTAAGCTGCTATGAAAATAAATTAGAAAGGGGAATACCCTAACTAAATTTCTAAAAGATAAGCTTAAAAAAAAATATTTTTCTTAAAAATTTCAATCAAATAGTTTTTTAATCGTGCTAAATCAGCCTGAAGGCCTACTTTGCTCTGGCTACAAACCTTTATAATTTAGAATTAGCTTTTACTTTATAATTATATAAATAAATAAATAATCGTGCTAAACAAAGTCGATGGCCTTATCGCTCGCAATCTTCCTGTACATATTAGATTGACTATTAGGTACTTAGTCTAAGGGACCGTACTCAAATTACGTGACCCACTTTAAACAAGTTTTGAACCCCACCGCCTGGGTACGGCTTCTCATGTGAATGAATAAATAAATAAATAGACCTTATTATTTAAAAACCGTGTGAAACAGAACTGATTTTGGTGTTGCTGAAATTTAGAAGAAAAAGGAACGCATACTTTACAGGATGAAAGCTTAATAATCAGCCGTGCTACGGAAAATGAAAAAACTAAAACGAACAATTTTATTCGGATTCGTTTTTGCGTGCTTCGGATAACGAATTTTTTTTTGGCAATAACTTCGCATATTTCCCTTTTTATTTTTGATAAATTCGTGTATTTCCCTTATTTTTCCGATAAATACTAATGTTGTGCTGCCTCGAAGTTATTTTTGTTTGATACAAAATAGCTGACAGGGTTGCCGCAGCTCTGCACATTTTTATTACTATTTGTTGTTTACATTTTATTTTCATTGAAATATTTTTAGTTCTTTATTATTCTGTCTTTTCAATTAAATTACATAAAATATTACTTTAGCAACAATATTTATTGAAATTAAACACGGCTTAGCTATTTTTGTGACCTTGTCGCACTTAACGTCATGTGTTCGTGAATGATGATGAAAAAATTCGTTTTGGTTGTCATGGTATTTTTTGGATAGAGTCGGAAAAACAATAATTGAAAACATCTAACTTGAAGTTGGCATAAATATAATCTAAGAATATCAAAGAATATTTAAAAAATTATTTCAATATAAACTGCAAGAAAAATTCGCTAAAACGATTCATTCGTGACGATTCTCCATCCTCTTATTAATCCTCATGCTTAGCGCACAAAGTTTGGCTTTTTTGGATTGTTATGTCTGTTGTTGTTAAGATACGTTCTGCGTATGGATTCAACAATAACACAGGCCTACAAATACTGGGGTCATGTCAGTTATTGGAAAGCTATAGGTCATTTTCGAGAATTGGCCTATCACGTCAGGATTTTGAGATAGTTGAGATTATTTACCCGAAAAACGGTGTTTTTTCCTACTTTTGAGGTTATGTACAGGGGCAAAAATATGTTTGTGGTCTGTCACTCCAGTTACATCATTTAGTACCACTTTTACCCTTTAATTAAAAAATTCAAGCGATCATTTACGATTTTTTTTCGCAAAGTTATGGCTATTCCAAGTTAAGTTTTCGGGTAAATAACCTCAAATATAGGTAGGCCAATTCTGGCCCCGGATTCGGATTCTACGCAGCAATTTACTTCGAAAATGACCTATAGCTTCGTTTTGGTCAAATTGGTAGCACCAAACATAAGATTTCAAAACGAATCCGAATAAAATGTTCGGATTCCTTTTCCCTAGCACGGCCGAATAATTATTTTTTTCTCGTTTTTTGAAAGATCATCTGAGTTTCGTGATCCCAAAGTTTCATATATCTTTTTGTATTGCTGTGATACTTTCGCAACAAGAAAATTTAAAGTTTGCACGTTTTTTCAATTTGTTCCACTGTGCAGCGTGTATGCAATGCATATATAGTGCATAATTATATAGCAGTGACCAGAAGCTAAATTTTAAAATGTATAATGTCGTGTTTTTGGTGTATAGAGTATAAAGTGTTTTGTGGTGTCTTGGCAAAGGAGTTGCCAAGGGGGTTTAGCTTAATGACATGCAGCCGCGCCTGATTGAACTACAACATGAAACTATGCCACCAAATTAAACGCGCACATTATATACTATATACTTTGTATATGTATGTATATACTATTTACTTGTACTAGCCAGCGTCCAAAGCCCAAGGCAGCATAGGGAAACGCTAGTTGGCTGATTAAACTCGAAATAATACGACTATAATATACGCTTTATACGAGTTTCTTAAATTTTTATACGACTTGAATAGAGCATAGAAGTTTTTTAATAAATGCAAAATGAATACAAGGGAACAAGATGCAGCTTCCGAAGTTTTCTTGTATCTAAGGAAAGCAAAAAACTGGTTAAGTTTGCTTAGAAGTGAAAGTTATATAGTAGGGATTTTTATCTCGGTTGAGAGTACAGGGAAAAGCTATTTGAAGATCTGGATTGTCTGGAACATTTACACCTAGAATGAGTTGTTATTCTTCGTATTCTCGAAATGGCTTAACAGAGACAGCACATAGAGTGTCTGTCCACTCGTTGTGAACCAACCTCCACACCCCGCCAACACAATGTGCTGTAAAGCTTCCGGATGATCGTGGTCCACCGTTCGTATTGAGCATCCTAACTTACAAATTTTTTTTTCTCATCAACGCAGCTGGGAGAGAAATGTTGCGGGATCACATACTTCTCATTGTTATTTAGCCTTTGAGCAGTGCCACGTAAGGACTTCAATTATTATTATAATTCTAGTGCTATTTTTGTTGCAATGAAGAAGCTTCGAAGTGAGTCTCGGTCAAAGAGCTTGGGAGAAGTGTCAACTCTAGTCGCTGTGGTCATTGACGATATTAAAGCAGTGCATGCTATCTATCTCTATATATCTAACTGGGATGGATAAGTATCCCATATCTTTCTCATCACCTCAGTAGATGCTTTAGGAATGAGGGTGATGAGGGTAAGGTCTCCTTGGGTCTACAACCATTATGCCGTGCTTGAGGAAATGTGTGAGTTCGCCTTAGCTTCGAAGATGTGACGTGCTGCCTTGGTTCGAGGTATCACTCATATTTCAGACGGCAATTGCTGTCCATTAGATCTGGATGTGTTTCCCTTGAAGTGCGAGTCATAAACAGTTCTTTCTTTTTCTCCCGCCTTGGCGCGGCAGCAACCAACCAAAGTTATTGCGGGGAACCTGAAAACTATTGACCACTTGGTGCACAGTACAGTGCTGCGTTAGGCCTTCTATCACTATTTCAATTCTGAAAATACAAGAGTTCAGTTTTAGAGCTGCTGCAGAGAGCTTGGGAGATGGATATTCTAATAATCTCTGATACTTGTTTTATCTGGTAGCTTTTACCAATTAAACTTTGTTTCTCAGGAGATATTTTGACTATGTAGTACAGTATGTACCTCGTTAGAACACCCATTATTATCGTTATGCTTATGCAAGAAAGCTCTGTAGCTGTCACCAACATTTCAGTCAGCATATGCTATAGTAGTAATATATTTCAATTTCGTATATCTTTTCGATCACTCTTTTGATATACACCTTGTGTGTGTGAAAGGGTGCAACTCGTTTCCTTTCAGCTGCTTAACATAATTTTTTTTTTTTTTGCTCTAATTTTATATACCGCTTACCCTTTGGGACCAGCGGGTATAAAAAATAAGCAGAAATATCAAAAACATTTGGTATGCTAATGTTATGCAAACTGTGGCCCCAAGCTCCCGCCGATCCCTCAAGCCCTACGCCGCTTCTCTTAACCGTTTGGGCCCAACGCAATTGTAAGTAATGGCAATTATCGTTGGCGCACGCCATTTTCAGCCAGCAGCTTTATTATGGCATGGTATTTTTTGTTATTTTTGTTTTTTCTTTCTTATATACTAGTATATAGGAACTGTGGCATGCGGCAAACTTTAGTGGGTCAACTTGATATTAATTAAAACGCAGCCATCAACGTTGCTCACATTACGCATACGCCCGATTGTCAGCTTATGTACTACAATGCATATACATATACAGCGTATATATCAGAACGTGTTGTTTGACTGTATCTGCATAAATTGCCATTGTCAGTTAGTAAGTCTGTCGTGTGGCTCGTTGCCATAGCAAATTTATCACTGCAACAACATGGAGTCGCCACAACAGCAGCAGCCCCTTAAGTACCCCGAAATGTATGCTACAAAAAAAAAAATTTGTAGCGCCCAGCCATATAACATTTGCTATGGAATTATATTTTTTTTATTTAATATGCTCTTTGCGTGCGCCATAAACAATGCACAAAAAAAAAAGAGAAAAAAAAAAAAATTCTGCAGCACTTAAGCACCTTTAACACGTTAACGTTTTGGTCGCAACCGGTGCCAAAAAACCTTGCGCCCAACGCCGCCATCTAAACTGGTCAATTTCCCGTACCATTTGAATCTGACCAAACCGTCAAGTGCTTTTTATGCGCGCCGTCTACCAAAAAGTGTAAGAGCCGTATAAAGTTTTAAGCAAAAAACTTTATTGTAAAAGAGCTAATAAGACCATAAATAATGTACTAAAATATGTGACGTCACATATATGGGCCAAGCTAAACAATAGCATCAAGTATAAAGTTTATCGTCATCTTATGCGCTATTTGGAACTAACATCGGCGAAAATAGTGACAGTCAGGGAACACGTTTGATCGATTCGAACGCATAGTATAAAACTAAATATAGTGTGACCAGATATTATTTAGATGCTTGTTTAATTACAAAGCAAAAATTAGAATGCCGAGTGGATACATTATGGGAATCACTGTGTAAATAATTTACAATGGAAATTGATTCTCTTGTTCACCGAATAGTTCTCTATGCTTATCGAATAACTTGTCTAGTTTAGATAGTTGTGCTTGTGCAACGAAAAGTTTTCTACGCGAATCGATTGGATTGGTTAGCTTGCCAACCGAATAGTTCTCTATGGTTATCGAATAATTTTTGTATATACTTTGAATAGTTCTCTAAGCGAATCGTAGAGCGTGTGCAACGAATAGTTTTTTACGCGAATCGATTGGATTGTGTACCGAATTTTTTTCCATGCAAATCGAATAGTCCTCTATGCTTATCGAATAACTTGTCTACTTTGAATAGCTCTCTATGCGCATCGAAGAGCTTGTGCAACGAAAAGTTTTCTAAGCGAATTGATTGTATTGTATAGCTTATCAACCAAATAACTCTCTATGCTTATCGAATAACTTGTCTACTTTGAATAGTTCTCTATGCGCATCGAAGTGTTTGTGCAACGAATAGTTTTCTTCACGAATCAATTGGTTTGTCAACCGAATAGTTTTCTGTGCGCATTAATTAGCTGGCATACCAAATAATTTTTGTGCAAATCGATTAGCTTGCACACCGAATAGTTTTCTATAGTTATCAAATAGCTTGTCTCGTTTGAATAGTTCTCATGTGAATCGCTGAGCTTGTGTAAAGAATAGTTTTCTACGCGAATCGATTAGTTTATCGTCCGAAATAATTTTGCTTGTTTAGCGAAAAAATTTTTAACGCGAATCGATTAGCTTGTGAATCGAATAGCTTTGCAGGCAAATCGATTAGCTTGTGGACCAAATAGTTTTCTATGCGGCTCGATTAGCTTGTGTACTAAATAGTTTTTTTATGGTTATCGAATAACTTGTCTAATTTGAAAAGTTTGCTATGCAAATCGTTTAGCTTTTCTACTAAATAGTTTTCCATGAAAATTAGTTAATTTTTTTTTTTTTTTTTTTAATAGCTTGCATACCGAATAGTTTTTTATGCAAAACGATTAGCTTGTCAATCGAAAAGTTTTCTATGCCAATCGAATACAAAAGAATTTTGGCGATAAGTACTCGCTGCGAATAGTTTAGCTTGTATACCAATTATTTTTGTTTGCAAATTCTTAAGCTTATTTATCGAATAATTTTCTATTCGTTTGCGCAGTAAATAGAGTTTCTGCTTAGTTGGTTTAGCTGATGCTAACAAATCACGTACAATTCATTGCTTTCAATTAATACATTATGTAGTAAATAGAACATGTGTCATATATTGCGTTTTATGTCTTAATAATGGCGTACATTTAATTTGTTTGTTATTTTAATTTTATGTACTTATTTACATAAGCGTAGTTAACATTAATGCTTCATCATATGAAATTATTACATGATTACATTGTGTGCCACGCATTTTCAGTTGCAACAATAACAACAATGTGGCTACTTGCCACCAACCGAAGGTTGTTAAGAGCAATAAATGAAAAGAGAAAAAGAAAACAAGCAACTCTTTGGTAACCGTATTACCTTGCTCCCAAAGTTCTGTCCGCCGTCCCCACTCAATAAATAATTGGCATTAACGATAATATGGCCAGAACAGTACAGAACTACGTAACTACAGCTGTAGCGACACCCTCCTGACCCACAAACAAAAAAATAAAGGTAGCGCCCCCCACGTAATGCCGCCAACAGCTTAATCGGCCCGCGGTGAACACTATAATAAATCTTACGTTGTCGGCGTACGAGGGTTGTTTGTAAAAATTTCGAGCATAGTATCTGGGCGGTCGAGAGAAAGAAGTAGGGCCTTGTCGCTAGTTGGTTAGAAATTGCGAAATAATAATAATAGAATCTTAGCATCTTTTAACGCATTTCGGCTATATTTCCGCAATTTTTTTAGTTGCGCCCACTTACAGTATCCTGCTCTTGAGTAATAAGCGAATTATGCGTTTTCCAACACATTAACAAGTAAACTAGCAAAGCTAAGACCAGTGCTGGGCAGTCTCTCAATTTACATAACTCGCGAGGCTATTGCACCAAAATCTGCCGCAGCGCAGTCGGCTCATGCACGGTCCAAGTGTTTGAAATCTCACACTCATTTTTGCTTGATTGCGCTTCTTGCTCTCTCGTGCGCTTTTGCTTACTGCGCTGTTTACTCACACAAAGATATGTTTGTGGCTGGCTTAGTCTCACATTTGCCTTAATCTCATAATAAGTGATGATCATGATGTAATGAACAGTACAAGGTGACGCAAAGAAGTATGCGATTTCCGCTGCGCAGAAAACTGGTTCAATTTTTGTATGGTAGCCATATGAAATGGTGAATCAATGTTGTTCAAATTTTGCACAAATGTTTTGTCTAAAATAAAATATAGCTGATATAAAGTTGGTTAAAATATTTGCACTATTTCATATAGCTGCCATAGAAAAACTGAACCTGTGCTCTCTTTTTGAGAAATTTTTTTTATGTTTCAGTTCAATGGCGACGTCAAAAAGCTGCAGCCGTGGAGCCCTCTCCGAAAATTAGTCATGTACTCGTAGCTCTCTACAGGCGCCACTTTGTTTTTTTATTAAATTGGAAAAATTTATTTTTATAGCTCAAAATATAGGGGAATGGCTTGTAAGTTGACATACCATAACTTTTTTTTGGCTATATCTCGACATTGAGTACACATAGGCATCGATGTTAATACACCTTTGGAAAGAGAAAAGAAAGAGCTATAATCCATAATAAGGAGATCATTTGAATTATATTGAAATAAGAATTTTACAGACAATTTTCCAAAGAGCTTGAAAACGACCACCAAAAAAAAGGCTTGTAAGTTGATCTGCAAAATCGCTGAAAACTGGAGAAAACTGAAATAAAAACGCATAAATAATAAAATTTATGAAAATTTTTGATTTTAAATTTGGCTCAGCATTAAATAAAATGTAAAAAAAAAAAAACAAGAAAAATGCACCATTCCAGAGAAGTCAAAACTGTGGTCGCCATATTAAAAATGAATTGTTATGGAAAATATTAAAAAAATATATCCGAAACTGACAATTCCAAAAAAGTCATATAAATAATATAGCAATGGAAAAAAGTTGCGGCAACTTACAAACCAAAAAGTGTGGCAGCTTATATTTTTGAAGCCATTTTGGAATGCATTGAAAAAAAAATTTGTCTATTCACTGTTTGTTCGAAAACCATTTTTGATTATGAAAATTCGTTGAATTTCAGTTCCAGCATATATATGTACCTATATAGCTTGATTTTTCATTTTGATTTAATTACTTTTTGAGCGCAATCAAAAATGTTTTTTTTTATTTATTTTCCGATTTCTTAAAAAAACATTTTTATATTTTATCACGCACTTTATGCGTTTTTGATCTGTTCGCATCAAAAACGCATTAAGGTGGTCTACGGCGTATTTGCCATCGAAGACAGGTGGAATTTTGTTGTTTTCATTGCTGGAACATCAAAATCGACCAGGGTTGGCAACTTACAAGCCGTACCCCTATATAATAGCGTGAACTATTTGGATTTGGAATATAAAAAATGTTTCTTTGAAAAAAATTCGAAAAATTTCCTGAAAACCATGCACCAAACAGATCGAATTTTGGTGTTTTCATTGCTGAAACATCAAAATCGACCAGGGTTGGCAACTTACAAGCCGTTCCCCTATATAATAGCGTCAACTATTTGGATTTGGAATATAAAATAATGTTGCTTTGAAAAAAATTCTAAAAATTAGCTGAAAACCATGCATCACACAGGTGTTACCCCTTAAATAAGCTCCAGACTAGAGAGGGAACACATAAATCGCAGCGTAGAGTCTTTCCAACATCATCGGCAGGCAGGGAAAACCAAATTTTTGAAGCAGCTGCATTTTACATTTTTTATGAAATTGTCATTGATGTTGCTTTCCCGCTCATCTGTTATGGTGACGTAGGCAGCGTTCATCGGTTTTTAGCCGCAGATTGTGATATAAGGTTTAGCTGCTAAACACGCCAGCCACATGCATACATCTTCTTCTTTCTTCTTTTATTCCTTTAACTCCTTGAGGAGTCCTGATTCTTCAGCTTCTTTCAAAACAGTTCGGCGCCATGTTGTTCTGGGTCTCCCTCTTCTTCGGTTGCCCTGCGGGTTTCAATCAAGGGCCTGACGATAAACTCCATGTGGTGGCTTTCGCAAAGTATGCCCAATCCATCCCCATTTGCGACTGGTAATTATGTAGAATATCGGCTTCATATTGCATCGCTGCATCAGCTCATAGGTGCTGATCGTGTTTGGCCACCAGATTTTCAGAATGCGTCGAAGACCTCTTCCAACAAAAGGCTTGTAGTTTGGTAAGAATAGCTTTTGCTGTTGGCACAGACTCACTCCCATAAAGTAAAATGGATAGCACATTAGATTTGTATATCTAGATTTTCGTGTTTGTCGACAAAAAATTGGAATTCCAGATCTTACGGAGTTGCGCGAAAGCAGCTGTGGCTTCTATGTCTGCCTTTGCACCACCGTCCGCGGATATGACACTGCCAAGGTAGAAGAACGAGTCCACTAGTACGATGCGCTCATTACGTATTAAAAAGTCGTCATGGCTGTTGGCGTTCACTTTCAATGCCTTTGTTTTTTCCACATTTACTTCGAGACCGTGCTTCTTCGGCTAAATCGTCCAGTTTACTTTGCATATCATTATGTCGAACAAAAAGGAAACAGACGTCGTCGGCGTACTCTAAATCTTCAAGCTGCTCTGTAAACGTTCAGGGAATGCATATATCGCAAGGCTTTCTTTTTTGCAAATTTGAACTGGCAACGCTGGCATTGCCTAACGCCGAAAAATATATATGGCAACCCTCGCATTGGCCTTGCACCTTTAGCATTGCTTTCTTTTATTTTTTTGTGCACTCTCTTTTGAGCACTTGTTGTAAGCCGCACACACACGCATATATGTTGTGTATGTTTGTGTATATAAATATATGTATAGGTGTCTTTTATTTTTTGTATATGTATTTATTCGACGCTGCACTGCAATTGTTTGCGTATTTATATATTGAGCACAATTTATCGCACTCTGATATTTGCATTTATTTTATTTGTATTTCATTTTTTCATTATTCATTTGAATTTATTGCACGTAAACTTTTTTTCACTTTTATTATTATTTTTTATAACAATAGCAACTTGTTTGTCTTATTATTGACTTAAACTAAGTACGTATATCTTTTTGCAGCCTCCGCACCAGTTTTGGAACAACCGCCACAAAATGTAACCGCTTTGGATGGCAAAGATGCAACCATATCCTGCCGTGCTGTGGGTGCGCCCAATCCGAATATAACCTGGATTTATAATGGTAAGTGGAACTAGTTAGTTAGTTAGTTAGTAAGTTGTGGCATGTTGTTTGAAAAATAATTGTATTTGTTTGTATTTAACCGAGTGTAAGCTAATTGTTGTTGTTTTTTTTGGTCTTTTTTTTTTTGTACTTAACCACAACAACAACAACTGTAACTGCAACTGCAACCTGTCACAAAATCCATGCTAACAAACAACGCAACCCGTAATGATATTGCTTGCTGCTGCTGCTGATGATGATGATGATGCTAATGATGATGTTGCTACTACTACCACTACTACCAACACCATCTGTCTGTCACATGTTAATGACAATTGTCAATTGTCATTTGTAACCTTAACGCATGTTTGCCAACCATGACGTCATTGTCGCCATCGTTGTCGTCGTCACCTATCGCCCAAACAATGCCAACAATTCACCGCACATTTTTGACTGCTGGCAAAACTGACTTTTGTTGCAATGATGCAGAAACCCAACTGGTTGAAATCTCCAGTCGAGTTCAGATACTGGAAACGGGTGATTTACTCATTTCGAATATACGTGAAAGCGATGCCGGTCTCTATATATGTGTGCGTGCCAACGAGGCGGGCAGCGTCAAGGGTGAGGCCTATTTGGGTGTTTTGGGTAAGTTTTGCTACCTCTAAAAGCTCCTTACATTAACTGACACCAGCACCAGACCAACACACTCCCACACAGACCAATTGCTGGGCTATTTTAACCAGATTGTTAGTTAGTTAGTTAGTTGACTGCTAATTAGTTGGCTTGATTGAGCTAGTTATTAACTTCTCTATTGCCCATGATTTGCCTGTGTGCCTGTGCAGCGCCAAATGGAATGTGGAATGGTAAAAACTTTTAATCTAACTAGAGCAAGTGCATGTTTTAAAAAGTACTAAGCTATGCGTACTAAACAGCGTGCATGTTCCCAATTTCTTTCGAAATTAAACTTATTCCAAAATTTTGGATCGTTGAAATCGAGACAGCACAACTGTAGTTATTTGTGTTGAAGTGAGGTTGCTTTTTGTGCCCAGTATCCAAAATTTTTAAGTTTATAAGCATAACAAAATATCTATTGTGACGTCAGCTATAGCTATTGAGCGTCACATAGATTTCAGAAACCACAAGAGCTAGAGACACAAAATTTCGCCAGCAAAGGCGCAGCATCTCGCTTCAGGTCAATCTAGCCGCAGCAGTTTGGAGCCTCTTATGGATTAAAAGCGCTTTGCCTGAACTCCCACTTAGTTGCTGATTGAACGAGGTCTCATATACCATAATCAACATGGCAGCTGCTCAAAATTTGCACCCTATATCGGCAGCTATTAGGGAAGCCCATTGTAATCTGTCAGATCAATTATGAGCTGCTGGGTGTCTTGCTGAAGTAGCTTCGAAACCTTTAGAAAATCATGCCCATACTATGCTGAATTGAGAACCATGTATAAGCATGTGTTTATAAGTGGGTCGAGGTTAAGTCTCCCATGAGGCAACAATTTCAACGCCATAATTGTTAAAAAAGGTATCGGACAATCCCGTCGTGATGATCTGGAGTTGATTCACTACTGTGCATGTATTTTTACATGACAAAAATATGAGTTGATTTCTAAGGTAAAGATGTGCTCTTTAACTCAAATGCTTGACAAGGGTTTTTCAGCAGCATTTTCACTTTTCTTAAAACGTACTATAAGCGTAGACGTCAGTTGAGGGTTTTTTTTTGTCTATAACCGGAATCCATATTAGCACGAACAAGAACCAAAACGAGACTTAGCTCTCAGCTTTAACATGGCTTATTTTTATGAATGGGCTTAAAATGCAAAACCGCTTAGGCGAACTAAGCAGTGCAGTTTTATAAAGAAAGCAGTGCTATTCTTCTGTTGCATCAGCGTGTAAGATTCTTACTTATGTCTCTTTATTAGTTGGTTAAAGTTTTCTTAAAGTAAAAAATTGGGATTTGTAAGTTTAGGGCTTAATGGCATGTTAGAATAAGCCTTTGAGAATATCAAGTGCAATTCTTCTGTTATGGCAGCCATTTTGAGGCGCTTACTTCTACCTAATTTGGTTAATCTCCAAGGACATCTTTGCGGAGAGGCGGCTTTAAAGATAATTGAAAAATTACCAAAATTTGCCATTGCTATAAACATGTGCCTTACATTTTTTTTGTTTTAAATTTTTGTATCACTAAAAAAATTTGAAACTTTTCGTTCAAGCTCCAGAAATAAAATGAAAATAAATAACAACTAACCCCTCAGCATAACTCATAACCCTTAAAAAACCCCATAAAACGATATTTCCGAAACCTGACGTGCTGAGTTCCTTTCAGATTGAGCCACCCTAAAAACATATAAAAACCATCGCCGGACGAAAATTTGTTTGGCGTTTTTTGAGTTGAGGGAGGATGTTTTTGACGTTATAAGGGAAAAAACCTATTTTCAAAAATCTGCAGGCTCGAAATTCGAGATAGACCTATGGTTTCTGCGGCAAAGTTGCTTAGAATTGTCCGTAGAATAATCCTAGGCGACGCCGCGAATCGATTTTTTTGGCTCCATACAAATTGACCCACCCTAATATATATATCTATATTCTATATATATATACCTATATTATATATCTTTCCGATTGGTTAATGTTCTATATGTTTTCTTACTTCGCCAAGGCTGCCATTTTCAGCTTGTTCACTTATTTATGAACAACCCAACATTAGCTTTAAATAATTTTAATGTGATTTTTTTTTTATTTTAAATGTTTATATACTGCACAAAATCAGAATAATCGGCCGTGCTACGAAAAACGAAAAAAAAATTCGTTTTGCACAAGGCATGCTAATTTTTGAGTTTAGTCAGAATGTCAATGAATATCTACCTTAAAGTTGTCATAAATATTATCAAAGAATATTTAAAACATTATGCCAGTATAAAATACATATATTTTTAAACCTTTTTTGCCAATTCTTTTTAATTCCTCTGGCAACAAAACATTCGGCTTCAAATGACCTGCAAAATTCGGTTTGGGAGCACACTAATTATTTATAAACGAAATCGTTGCCAAAGCATAAACTCTAGCCATATTTTGAAACATCAAAAACAAAACTAGTTTCATTTGCGAAATTGTGAACATTTGACAGCCAACTAACTACAAATATAAACAATGTCGGGTATAGGCTTTTGTAATATTAGCCAAATAGATTTTGTTTAGGCTTTTTGTTTTAGAAGTTCGCCTGAAATTCATGAAATGATTTTTCAAAAGCCTCTTTTATTTTTGTTGCCGTTGTTGTTGGTGTCATTAAATTAGATTTTCGCATTCACCACTTTGCTCTGGTACATACACAAATAAACGCAAATACACTCATATAGTACACTGCTAGACAGTTGAAAAGTACCGGCTGGCCTATTGTGGACTATCTGATGGTGGAAATATATTTTATGCAACTTTGAAACATCAAATGTGCTACAGAATTTACTTTTTATTTTCATTCTTTGAGAAAATTGTATTGGAGTAGAGCTTTTGCGAATGTTTCGTGCTCCGTCATTTTTAAATTAGGAACAAAAATACTTTCAATATCAGCTTTAAGTCAAAACAAACTTAAAATGATGATCAAATACTCTTTTATTGAGAGCACTTGTACCAAGTTCTCAAATTCTGTTTGCAAAAAATTGGTAAAATTCTTTCATTACGTATTCGGGATTACCGTCTCAAACCCATACTAGGTAGCGTACAAAAAATACATACTAAAATACTCAATTTTTATGTAAAAATGTAACTCTAAATTATAGAAACATTCTTTCATTTAGCAATCGATATTCCCATCTCGAACCCATATTATTTAGAGTACATAAAATACTAAAATACTAAATCTTGATATCAGAAGTTTATTTTGAATTACAGAAAAATTCTTTTATTCCGAATCCGGGATTACCGTCTTGATTCCATATTAGATAGAGTAGAAAAAAGTACTAAAATACTAAATTTTCATGTAAGAATTTAATTCTTAATTATGGAAAAATTGTTCATTCCGAATTTCATATTCCCGCCTAGAACTCATATAATTGTACAAAAGAATTCTAAATTTTGGTATAAATATTTAATTTTTAATTATAGCAAAAATTTTTCATTCAAAATTCGTGATTCCCGTCGTGATCCCATATTAGGCAGGATAGATCCCATGTTAGGTAGAGTACAAAAAATACTAAATTTGTATGGAAATATTTAACTCTTAATTATAGAAAAATTCGTTCTTCCCGCATTCGGGATTCCCGTCTTGATTCCATATTAGTTAGAGTACAAAAAAAGTACTAAATTTTGTTGTAAGAATTTAATTCTTAATTATAGAAAAATTTCTTTATTCCGCATTCGGGATGCGCGTGTTGATTTCATATTAGATAGAGTACAAGAAAATACTAAAATACTAAATTTTGATCAAATAATTTAATTCTAAAACATTCAAAATTCTTTCATTACGCATTCGGATTTCACGTCTCGATTGCATATTAGGTAGAGCACAAAAAAAAATACTAAAATACTAAATCTTGATATAAGAATTTAACTGTTAATTATAGAAAAATTCCTTTATTCCGCATTCGGGAGGCCCTTGTTGATTTCATATTAAATAGAGTACAAGAAAATACAATTGACTTATCTTTAAACGTTTGAAAACTATAGGCTTTTAAACACTTTTTGCCCTATTCAAGTGACGCGGAGTGTGCACGTGCATGTGCATGTATGCAAATGCTGTCAAAGCCTAAAAGGCATTGACTAAGCAAGTGACTGAACGAGAAGGTTATTTGAGGGGTTAAATGGCATAGGGTTCAATGGGAGGGAATCTGTTGGCTGTTGGCTTTTGGCTGTTGCCATTACGCCCCAACCCAAATCCCTCATGTCTGCTAATTGGCAAAAACGTTTCAACGTCCATTGCAGCAGTTTTTGGCTGGCTTTTTGTATATAGCATAAAACGCGACGTTGCAGTGTAATAGCATCATGGCTCACGGAAAATGGCCCGTAATCAAAAATACGCCAAAACAAGCCTTCGTCGCTTTGTAATGTGGTCCGCTCGCTTCGCTGCATCGGCCAACTCCGGATGTTGATCTGTCCGTTTGTGTGTGTGTGTACGGGTACAATTCCCAGTGCAGCAGGCAGGTAGGCCGCTTATGGACTATATTCCATTCGAGTCCAACAATGTCTGACAAGTTGAGTGAGTTTATGTTTATGTTTAGGGTCAACGTGTGAATGGAAATGCATAGAGCAAAGAATCCTGAAAAAAAATCCAAATGCATTTATTTGTGTTTGTCTGAGTTTCAAAACTTAATTTCCTACATATGTCTGCGCAAGGCCAAAACAACTCCAATTGGCAAAGGAGTCTTTGTACTCTGTGTGGACACAAGGGTCAAGGCTTTTATGGATTTGTGTAAGGCATGTGGAGTGACAGAAGCACTTGTATACGCGAAGATTTCAACTCCAGAAGTTGTTAGTTTTTCCTGACGCAGCCCACATAAACTGTTTAAAAATGTCAATAGTTTAGTCTTTAAGACGGAGACATACAAAATTTGCCATCTCAACTCCATCTTCTTAACTGGCCATAGCAAACAGCTATCGGATTATGCCCTAACTTAAAGCATGCTTTCAGGCGCCTCTGTTTCGCGCCTGCCTGCTCCACACCATAGCTACTTAGCACAACACTTTGTGGGGTTCCCTCAACATCTGCTCTAAGCTCTAAGCACAAACCAATCAACTAAAAATCCTTCCCTACCCTAGTAAGCTTCTTATGTATAAAACCAATTTTTAAAGCAGACGAAAACTTTTTGAATGCAGTGTATTCCAAAGTCGTACAGCGCCACTACTGCTTTATGTTTGCTCCCCTTGTGCTCTGGCTTTCTCTCCGTTTCTGTCTGGGCCGCAACATGTATATATAATTTAATGCGACATCACGAAGCCGTCGCAAAAAGAAATGCAAGAAACAAGAGGGTCGGCCCCTATGGACTACAATATACCCTATCCCATTATGGTACAAAAGATCTTTTGGTAGGACAAGTAGGATTTGGGTACAGAGTCTGTGCTGGAAATTTAAAAAGTTTTGAACTTTACCAAGTTATTCCTTAGGAGGGACAAAAGTAAATTCCATAGGACCCATCTTCTAAGAGAAATAGGTTATACGCATAGACAGATTCATAGTCATGTTTTAATCGATTCTTTTCTATCATCTTGAACAACTATATCTTAAGTTTCTAGAAACTTTCAGCTTTCTTCCATATTGTATACGCAACATTCTTTTGCACTAACCTAGTGTACTCCTTATCCTTTAGATACAAGTTGGAAAATATTATACCACTAACAATTCTGTAACCAATCGTATTTTGAAGTCGGAATGGAGTAAAGTAAGACAATACCGGGTTGGCGGTTTTTGTTGGGCCAATTCGGATTCAGAAATATGCCTCGTCTCTATTCATTTTATTTATAATCAACTCATCAATATAAGCTAAAAACATGGCTGCGATCGAAAAAATGGGGTTTTCAGGTTCTGGATGCATTTGGCCACCTTTTTGGTCGATCTCTTTGATTTTGATGATTTGATGATAATAAAGCTACGAGAGAATTTTGCGACCAATAAATCTTTTGTACCGTACCCATAAATTAATGCAAAAGACTTTCCGCATCAATAGCTGTAGGACTTTTGTTGGTATTGACCTAAGATGGAAAGGACTGATCCTTTCCTTTCCCATGTGACAGGTTCTGTACCACACCAGCGCTAGGCAGTCACAGAGAATATGTCTGGTGGTTTCATCGTCTTTGAGACAGAGTCTACACGCTGAAGAATCCGATGGGCCCATTTTCTGTAGATGGTATTTTACAGTGGTGCCCAGGTAGGTATGCTACCAGCAGTTTTAGGTCCGCTCTGCCAAGACCTTTTATCTTGATCATATACCGAGGTTTGACAAGCGCTTTTGCTTGTCGCAGCCTTGGTAAGCAGAGCCAGTATCTTTTATGTTCTCCTGCAGCCCATTAGTTAACCATGGTCTTAATTGTGGACCACCCAATATCACAGAGAGGCGCAGGAGACGTAGTCGGGGTGGAGGCACCCTGTCGTGCTAGATCATCAGCGATCGAGTTTCCATCCTGAGCAGAGCTCGCAAATAACTGTTGACCGTTTTTCCTTTTGCGGTCCACACGCAAACATAACCGAAAAAACCATGCACGCTTGCTCTCTCTCTGAGCACAACACTTCGCTTCTCTTCATTTCGGTTTTCAGTTGAGTCTTTTCCGTTGAGCTATTCTTGTTACGGTCTTTCAATAACAACTTATTGAGAGCGAACCGATTGAGCGCTCGCACAATAAGCATCAGCAAAAGACCGAAAAAATAAATGCTCAGCGCAATCGGTCTTTTACGTTTCAATTTGCTTGGTTGTGAATGCTGCGCTGTGTGTGTGTGTGTCTTACTAACAGGCCCAAACAGACGCCTCACTCACATACACGCATACAAACGCAAAAGACCTTTATTTTTTCGCTCGCGACAAAACGGTTGGCGAATAACCAGAGCAAAAGTGAAACAAAAAAATTGGTTATTGGTTGAGCGCAGACCGATTCATTAAAAGAGCAATGCGAACGGTTGATCTCTGACATGTTGCTCAAAGAGTCAGTAAATAAGAGTTATTTTTGGACAACGAAAAACGGTCAACCGTTATTTGCGAGCTCTGATCCTGAGTGTCCAGTTACCCAACATAGCAAGACATTGTTTAGGGACAGACAGGAGTTGGAGGTTACCAGAGAATAGTAATCACCCAAATTTGAAAGGGTCCGGACCTGAAACTCTTCCCGTGGTTCCGCCACTGTTGGGAAGTTATGCTTATTTATTCATTCAGATATGGCTTGTCAAAGAATTTTGACTATAACTACCTATTTAAGACAAATAGATAGATTTTATATCGAAGTTTTCAAGTTTCTTTCGATAAAGGAAACCCAACCCCATCCAGTATGCTCCATTATAAACTTATGTACTTAGCTTATACTTACGCTAGAGGGTATCAGACTCGTACTCAAAAATGTGCATCTAGTGGCTGGCAAAGCCTGTTGGCCAGCAACTAACCAAACAGCTGTTTTGTTGTATTTTATAGCCATAGCTGATGTGCTGGTTGTTATTGTTTTTGGTGTTGTCCAACTCTTTTTATACTCTGGATTCTGGTGTTATTGCTCTTGTTATTGTTACTATGTGTGTATATATATATATATATATGTGTTTGTTGTTTCGTTTCTCTTTGGTATTTCGCAGTGCATACACAAATCATTCAACCGCCAGTGGACACCACAGTGCTATTGGGCCTGACCGCATCACTGCAGTGCAAGGTGTCCAGTGACCCCAGTGTGCCATATAACATAGATTGGTATCGCGAAGGCCAGACGGCACCCATCAGCAACTCGCAGCGTATTGGTGTTCAGGCCGATGGACAGCTCGAGATTCAAGCGGTGCGAGCCAGCGATGTGGGCACCTATTCATGTGTTGTCACCTCACCGGGTGGGAATGAGACGCGTGCCGCTCGCCTTAGTGTCATTGAATTGCCCTTTCCGCCGACCAATGTGAAGGTGGAACGCTTGGAAGGACCACAGCAGCGCAGCATCAATGTATCTTGGACGCCTGGCTTCGATGGCAACAGTCCAATTGCTAAATTTATTATACAACGCCGTGAGGTCTCCGAATTGGGTAAGTTTTGCATTCTAGTTGTGCATAAAAAGCAACTTTTTAATACTCTATACGTGTTGCATAGTGGGTGTTTTTTTTTTTAATAGATTTATAAAGGGTGTTGCAAGCTGATATAAGTGTAGAGCTTTTGTCTATTAAATATAAAATAAATTAAGATGGGAAATTTTTGTCAGTTTTAAAAGTTAAGGCCACATACGGAGCACGATTTGAATGGAGCATTAAAACTCCGAAGAAGCTGCCTATTTCTAAACCTTTTGAAGTACAGACATTAGGAAATTGTACTTAGAACCTAGCTTGCCACTTAAGCTTGCATTCTATAAAAATGTGTAAGCCTTGAGATTTTGTATACTTTTGGTATTTATTATTTATTTAATAGCCATAGGGTGAACTATGCGCATTTTCACCAAATAGTTATGCCTCAACACGTGTAGAGTATGCAAACTTTGGTGCACCAAAGTTCAACATGTATTTTTGAGATTTTCGGTGTATGGATTATAAATTGTATTGGAGTATGGTGTGATATGGTATTGGTTTTTGATTTATATTACGTTGAGCGGAGAAAATTGCAAGTACTAGGGGGGCGGAAGGGTGTTAGCTACATGGCGGAACATGCACAATTGCTATTCCCATTGGCCAGAGTCCAGATATTGCGTGTCCATGTTGTTGTCGTTTTCGTTGTATCCGTCGTCTGTGGCTAGTTCATTGGCTTCGATGCCATTATCCAACACGTCGTTGACATACTTACCATATAAATGTCAAAACACGCAAAACAACCTAACAACACGAACAAAAATCAGTATATATAGTAGGTACATAATGAGCATATAACACTGAAAAAACATTTTTAAAGAATTTCTCTTAAAATGCGAAAATAAGTGCAATAATTTTGATCGATATGTTTTTGTTCTCTTTTTTTTCTACTTCTACATTTTTTTTTTTCATTTTTTGTGCCTACTTTTAAACAAATTTCTTTTGAACATGCTACGCATAATTACAAAAAAACTACAACGAACGTTATCAAAATACGGGTTAAAACGCTGAAAAACAAAAAACTTTTATACTCACTTTATTACTTTTTTTTATTAATTGCATAATTTTGTCTTATTAATATATATACATATATTTATTTATTAAACACTTAAACGCACCTGTAAATGATTGAACACTAATGTACAAAAAAAAAAACACCCACTATCTTTCTTACTCTCTTCTTTACACTCTTTCATGCTCAACTAACATTAACTGCACTACTCTCTTTTGTATAACACATTCACACTACTTCGCTCTCTCACACACTCACACTCTCTCTCTGTTGTTCTCTCTTACATTCACTCTGTCCGTCTGTCTGTCTGTCTTGCTGTCTTGCTGTCTTTCTTTTGCTCAACTACGTTCTTCAACTCATTAACAACATAGAAAAATTCGTAGGTCCAGTGCCAGATCCTTTACTTAATTGGATTACCGAACTAAGCAATGTTTCGGCGGAGCAGCGTTGGATCTTGCTGGAGAACCTCAAAGCCGCCACTGTCTATCAGTTCCGTGTGAGTGCTGTCAATCGTGTGGGCGAGGGCTCTCCCTCAGAGCCCAGTAATGTGGTTGAGTTACCACAAGAAGGTAAGTTCTTGAATCGAAAGCTTAGCCTTAGTTTAGTACTTAGAGTGTTGTTGTTTACTGTTTTTAGGCTTATACAGTTTATTGTTTTTTTTTTTTTTGTCAATATTTTTTCTAGACCAGTTTCCGTTTTCTATTAGCTTTGAGGAAATATCAAGAAGGTCGCTTAAATGATGTTATTAAGCGCTACTAAAAAGTCCGCAAAAACCGACTAAGATAAGGATCAGACTTAGTCTCAGCCAGTCTGTAAAACAAAATTTTGATAGTATTACAAAAAAAGAGTAATACCAAAATTGCCTAAACGATTATCTAAGCTGCTATGATTAACTTAAGCTCACAAACCAGCTAGAGTTATTTAAAATCTGCACAGGATATAATTACACTAGTTGACACGAAAAATTAAGCTTTTTTTAAAAGTGTTTGTTAGGGCATATTTGGGTCGAGTACACGAAAATTACGTTCATTTTTTTTAAGAACCGTTTACAAGATTTTTTCGAAAAACATGTTTTTGGGTACTGTTATTCGTGACTATCTCGTGAATAAATTATTTTACCGACATAAAACATGATACCATGTACGAAAAATCACTACTACTGCTGGATGCAAATTTATGAAGACGTAACTGAACGCAAACGAAAAACTTTAAGTGAAACATTTTTTTTCGAACAAAAGTATAAACGAGTGAAAATTGGAACTTTCGTACATAGTTCCATAACATCTATAGTTCTTACTCTTTTTTGTTAATCATAGGCTCGAATGTTCGTAAAATAATTCACTTTCAGCTCAAAGCTTAAAAACTAAAAAAAAAAAGGATTTTTTTTTGTTAATTTTTTATTAAACTAAAAATTTGTAATTTTGAAAAATGGTCGAAAATGTCACTTTTTTGCAACTTTGTTTGCTTGTAATTTCAATAATTTGGCCACATCAATACCTTTCAATCTGATGGTTTATGTCGGTAAAACATTTTGTTCACGAGATATTCACGAATAACTGAAAACAGAACCCAAAAACATGTTTTTCGAAAAAATCTTGAAATGGTTCTTAAGAAAAAAATAAAATGAATATCATTTTCGTATTTCTCAAACCAAAACCACCCTAAAAACTCGTAATTTTCAAAATTCACTCGATGACCATAAAATTTGTGAACTTGTGTAAGTAACTGTCCCGAAAGGTTTCCCAAACTGCTTAGATTATGATCAAGCAAGTTCCTTTGGTCCAGATGGAAAACTAGTTGGATTTCAAATCTATGTAGATTTTTCTTTAGTGTTGCCAAATCGCAAGATAAACCAGCAAGCTGGCAACTTCGGAAGATGAGAAAGCTAAATTCACTTAAGCCATGTGATTTCAAATCGATGAGAATGAACTGCATTGTCTTTAAATTCAACAAGTTTGCAAAAAATATGAAGATGTTAAAACCAAACTGGCTAAAAAGGAACAATATAAAAACGCCCTAAAGACAAGAAAACGTCCTAGCTAGTCCGCAAAGCAGTTAAGTTTTGGATAGGTAATTGTCCAGGCGAATTCGGCAAACCGTCGACATTTACAATTTGACATTGTCTTAATAGTACAGTAAAGATGTGCGAAATAGGTGGCTGACCTGGAAAATTTTGCACACTGTAATTTTTCAGGCTTAATGTTTTCAAGATCATCCAAAGATTCTAAAACCAAAAAGTTGACCACCCCTGCTGCTGAGCATACTGTTTTTTGGATGAATGTTTAAGATCATTTATCTCGAGTTCCATTAGTCGTAGAAAAAACAAGACATGTTCAAAATTGAATTTCGTTTATTTTTTTTTTGTAATGTAAGGTGTACTCAATGTATTTTGGACGGTAGAGGGCGCCTTAGTTACTAAAAAGCAGTTTTTCGCATTTTTAACCATTCCCTTGAGGTCAAAACATATTTTTATTGTACTATAAGGCTGTAAAAGGCCAACTTCTTAGTAAGATCTCAAACCGGCTTAGGTTGGAATAACACGTAAAAGGTATGCACGCAGCTTGTTAAGTTGAAGGTTTAAGATGTTGCAAAGTTGTAAAAACGAAATACACAGGTTCTCAACTCTTAACTCAACTTTGGAGCAGTCCAGAATCTTCTTCTCCCAAACCCTTGTTTACCTCCTTTCGGACTCGCTTATGCTCCTCCTGAGGTGTGGGTATGCGATCTCAGCTTTCGTCTGCAGCCATTCCGATCCTGGATCATGTCATCGCTGAGACCCATGCGTTGCTGATGTTTTTGCATTTGAAAAAGGTGAGGTCTTTGGAACTTGTGTATGGATATTCTTTAGTTATGGACTTTCCTTTTACACCGGCGGCTGTCTCCAGACCCGGTAACCAATCGCATACACTGATCTTTGGAAGATCTTTAAGATGCTTTAAAATGTGCCTCAGGCTCAATGTGATGGTTAGTATGCCTGCATCAGACTAGTTCTCTTTTAGGGGCCTCTTACGCCAGGTAGAGAATACCGTGGTGCTAAATTCTATTCTAGTGTAAATCCTAGAGCCCGTGAGCCCCAGATTGTGCACAAGCCCTGAACTCAGCAGCCGTAGTAAATATCCTTATTAGCTTAAAGAGTGCAATCAAATAAGATCGCAAAAAACTCTGTTTGTTATATTCAATATTTTTTATATTTTATGATGAGTCCCAAAATGGGCAGCTTAGGGTTTGACAAGAGAGCCAACAAGATTGGGAGCATCGGAAGCATCGAAACAGGCGAGAAAGAATACTTTCAAAGAGAAAACGGAAACAGGCCTAAAAAAGTTCTTCAAGCCATTAAGATTTATTTTCAATAAAACCCATTACTGCGATTGTATAATATTTTTTTATTGTTGCTAAAAAAAAAACTAGCTTAATGATTTGGTTAACACTTGAAAACTAATGCTAAAAATGTATATTGTATTGTAATTTGTACTTTTAACTGCTATCGTTGTCGTCAACTGCGTCGTCGCCCTCGTCGCCACCGCTTTGTGACAAAAAAAAAAAAAAATATACCAAAAAATATCAAAAAAATACTGTAAAAATATGTAACTAAATTGTAGAGTTTCCGCTTCACCGAGGTATTTTGCAAGTGATCAAAGACGTTCACACTAAATAGTCTGCACACACACACTTATACAAACACACACACACACACACACGTAGCTGAAACTTTTAAAGCCCAAACTAAACACATTTATATTATAATTCACAGCACCCTCGGGTCCACCAGTGGGCTTCGTTGGCTCGGCACGTTCCATGTCCGAAATCATAACGCAATGGCAGCCGCCGCTAGAGGAGCATCGTAATGGTCAAATTTTGGGCTACATCTTGCGCTATCGTCTCTATGGCTATAACAATGTGCCCTGGTCCTATCAGAACATTACCAACGAGGCACAGCGCAACTTTCTTATACAGGAGCTAATCACCTGGAAGGATTACATAGTGCAGATAGCTGCCTTTAACAATATGGGCGTGGGCGTTTATACCGAGGGCGCCAAGATCAAGACCAAAGAGGGCGTGCCTGAGGCACCACCCACGCAGCTCAAGGTGCAGCCGCTCAACTCTACAGCGGCTCACATCAGCTGGATACCACCAAATCCACAACAGATCAATGGCATCAATCAGGGCTACAAGATACAGGCCTGGCAGCAGCGTTTTGTCGAAGGTGATGCACGTGATGTGGAGAAACGCATGATGACTGTGCCACCCAGTCTAATTGATCCCTTGGCTGAGCAAAATGCCGTGCTCAATGGACTGGATAAGTTTGCCGAGTATAATATTACAGTGCTATGTTTTACCGATCCTGGCGATGGCGTGCCCAGCCAAAAGGTGCACATCAAAACCATGGAAGATGTGCCCGATGAGATAACAGCTTTGCATTTTGATGAGGTCTCGGATCGTTCGGTCAAGGTGCTTTGGGCGCCGCCCAAGAATACTAATGGCATACTAACCGGTTACACGGTGCGTTACCAGATGAAGGAACGTGCGGAGACCATGAAAGCGGTAAACTTGACAGCTGACGACACACAGCTGACAGTTAACCAGCTGCAGGCTACCACACACTACTGGTTTGAGATACGTGCCTGGACGCGCATAGGCGGTGGACCACCAAAAACGGCTACTATACAATCCGGTGTGGAGCCTGTGTTGCCGCATGCGCCCACCAGCTTGGCGCTTTCCAACATTGAGGCATTCTCAGTGGTGCTACAATTCACGCCCGGCTTTGATGGCAATTCCAGCATAACCAAGTGGAAGGTAGAGGCACAAACAGCGCGCAACATGACCTGGTTTACGATTTGCGAGATATCCGATCCTGATGCCGAGACCTTAACTGTGACAGGCCTTATGCCTTTTACACAATATCGTCTGCGTCTCAGCGCCACCAATGTCGTAGGCACTTCAAAACCCTCGGAGGCCACCAAAGATTTCCAAACCATACAGGCACGACCTATGCATGCGCCCTTCAATGTCACCGTGCGTGCCATGAGCGCACAGCAGCTGCGTGTACGCTGGATACCATTACAACAAACCGAATGGTTTGGTAATCCACGTGGCTATAACATAACCTATCGCCAGCTGGAACGCAAGTCCCCCATCAAGAGCGTGCCGCGCAGCGTACTTATTGAGGATCATACTGCCAACTCGCATGTGCTGGAAAGTTTGGAGGAGTGGACCGTCTACGAAGTGATAATGAATGCTTGCAATGATGTAGGCTGCTCGCTTGATAGCATCAAGGCCGTGGAGCGCACACGTGAGGCTACACCCTCCTATGGACCGCTGGATGTGCAGGCGAATGCCACTTCCTCGACCACCGTTGTAGTGCGCTGGGGTGAGGTGCCGCGCCAGCATCGTAATGGTCAAATCGACGGCTTTAAGGTATTTTATGCAGCCACCGATCGTGCCGGTCAGGTGCTGCACAAGACCATACCCAACAATAGCTCGTTTACCACTACGCTAACAGAGCTCAAGAAGTTCGTTGTCTATCATGTTCAAGTGCTGGCCTATACGCGTCTGGGCGATGGTGCGCTCAGTACACCACCAATACGTGTGCAAACCTTTGAGGATACACCTGGCGCACCCTCCAATGTCAGCTTTCCGGATGTGACTTTCTCCATGGCACGTATTATCTGGGATGTACCCGAGGATCCCAATGGCGAGATTTTGGCCTATCAGGTTACATATACGCTAAATGGCAGCGCTAATCTTAACTATAGTCGCGAGTTTCCGCCCTCGGATCGCACTTTCCGTGCAACACAGCTGCTAGCCGAGCGCTACTATAGCTTCAGCGTTACGGCTCAGACGCGTCTGGGCTGGGGCAAGACTGCTTCGGTGCTGGTCTATACCACTAACAATCGGGAACGTCCTCAGCCGCCATTTACGCCACAGGTATCGCGCAGTCAGATTCAAGCGCATCAGATTACCTTTAGCTGGACTCCGGGACGTGATGGCTTTGCGCCGCTACGCTACTACACAGTGCAGATGCGTGAGAATGATGGACCCTGGCTACCTTTGCCGGAACGTGTAGATCCCTCGTTGACTTCATACACCGCACAGGGTCTAAGACCACATACCACCTATCAGTTTCGCATACAAGCCACCAATGATCTGGGACCTTCCGCATTTAGTCATGAGAGCGTTGTGGTGCGCACATTGCCTGCAGCGCCTGCTGTGGGTGTGACCGGGCTGAAAGTAGTGCCCATAACTACAACATCGGTGCGTGTGCATTGGCATGCGCTGGAGACGGGCATGTGGAATGGCGATTCAGCTACTGGTGGCTATCGTATACTCTACCAGCAGCTCTCTGATTTTCCCACAGCGCTGCAGTCCACACCCAAGACGGATGTTATGGGCATCAATGTGAACAGTGTGGTGCTGGCGGATTTGCAGCAAGATCGCAACTATGAGATTATTGTGCTACCATTCAATTCCCAGGGACCAGGTCCAGCCACTCCACCAGCTGCTGTCTATGTGGGCGAAGCAGTGCCCACGGGTGAGCCACGTGCTGTAGATGCTGCACCCATTTCCAGCACCGAGGTGCGTTTGCGCTGGAAGCCACCCAAGCAAAGCAGTCAGAATGGCGATATATTGGGCTATAAGATCTTTTATTTGGTAACTGACTCGCCGCAACAGCTGGAAGTAGGACGCAAATGGGAGGAAGAAATTGAAGTGGTCTCGGCCACAGCCACATCGCATAGCCTGGTGTTTCTGGACAAATATACCGAATATCGCATACAGCTGCTGGCGTTTAATCCCGCTGGCGATGGACCACGTTCTGCACCCGTAACAGTCAAAACGCTGCAGGGTGTGCCCAGTGCGCCCTTGAACTTGCGCTTTACGGATATAACTATGCAAAGCTTGGAGGTATCCTGGGATGTGCCCAAATTTCTAAATGGCGAAATAATAGGCTATTTGGTAACCTATGAAACCACCGAGGAGAATGAGAGTAAGTTTTGGATTCATAGTGATATAAAAAACAAATCCTGTGTATTCATGCAAAAACTCATTTTTACAGAATTCAGCAAGCAGGTAAAGCAAAAGGTATCCAATACAACACTGCGCGTACAGAATCTGGAGGAGGAGGTTACCTATACGTTTACCGTGCGCGCGCAGACCATTGATTATGGGCCAGCAGTAAGCGAGAATGTGACCACAGGTCCACAAGATGGCTCACCAGTGGCACCACGCGATCTCATACTAACCAAGACACTGTCCAGCGTGGAAATGCACTGGATCAATGGACCCTCCGGACGTGGTCCCATAATCGGCTATCTCATTGAGACTAAGAAGCGCGGTAAGCAATCTTGACTGGACTGTACTTAAAAAAAAAAATTTATATATATGTAACCTTTGGTTTTGGCTAATTTTAATCAAACTTTTATTTTTTACCTCTTTTGTTTTTATTTGGTGAACTGGTTTAAAAAATCAAAAATACTTAAAAAAAAATTCAACCAAATTTTTTATGAAATTCATTGCGAAATTTTGAATATGCTTGCGTAGAAAAAGGAGAACCATCATTTGTTTGTAAGTATTTCAAATACTAGAATTGAAGTACTATATTGCAGAGCTGTAAAATAATGTTAATGCTTGTAAATACTAAAAAAAATTATATTGTTATCGTTTTGGATACCGATTTGTCGAAATGTCTGCTGTAGATGTTTTCAAAATTATTATAATAAAGTTGTTTTGAACGATCGATCCTATACATATGATAATAGTCGACAGATTTTGATCAAATTTGGTACAGAGCTTGAGAACTCTAAAAAACTTTCGGATGCCAAATTTGGTAACGATATCGGTATAAATAAATGAATTATTCATCTAAGTCTTTTGGTTTTTCAAACAAATTTACGTTTTTCACTTTTTACAAAAATACTTGATATTTCCACATGTTTTCTCTGATTTTGATAAAAACCACTTATTTTTTTCGTAATCGATAAAACTACGAGCCATGAGAAATGAGAAATTTTTTTTTAAATTAACGTTCGAAATAGAATTTTTTTCAAAACTTTGCTAAAAATTACGAAAAATTTCAAATGAATGCATTTGTAGCTCGAAAAGCCTATACGCAGTTCGAAAAATTTCGCGCGGAATGACAAAACTTTATATACAAAAAAAAGTCCCAAATGGGATTTTTTTTATATGAATTTTTGTCATTCCGCGCGAAATTTTTCGAACTGCGTAGACCCCTTAAACCGTAAATTTGACAAAAATATGTTCCAGGTACAATAGATAAGTAATTCAATTCTCTACAGTTTAGTAAAATAATTGTCAACATCAGTTTGGTAGAACCAGAGATATTTGCTTTTAAGTAGACACTTTTTTTTAGTTTCGAAAAAAGTTTTTTTTTCCAATATCTCGAAATCCGTTTCATGAAAAAAATTTTTTGACTTAATTTTCGGATTTAGTGTGAAATTTTACTACGGAAATGACTAAAACATATTGAGGATACCAAAATTTTTTAAAATTTGTAAACTAGTGTAATTTATAGTTCACTTATATCCTGATTTTTCTAAAAAATCGATTTTTTGAGTTTTTATTAGTAAAAATTTTTTGAGGCCCCAAACAACAATTTTTTGCTCAAAAAAAAAAAATATTTTAAAAATAAAAATTCCTTTGCTCACGACGATCAAGATTTTGAGATTGTAAAGCAGCCTATATATAACGACAAGTTGGGAATCGAAATCAAAAAATCTTTGTAGTTACTTTAAAAAGAATGAAAATCTTTGACGGTAGAAGGTCAAAAAATTACACTGTAATTATTATCTTTTGCTATTATCTAAAATTAATTAAAACGCTTTTAATTGCCTGTAGGCTTTAAGTAAACTAATTTTTTCGATAGTTTGGTAAAGATTTCCAATAAATAGACATTTTTTGAGTGTCTTTATATGAAATTCTTAGATTATACAAGAATATTTGACGAAAGGATATTTTATAAAATGTCGGAATGTCAATCCGTTCTAGAAATTTTGTCAAAAGAGCCGTTTCTTACAAAATATTACAAAAAATACATAAATTTTCATTTATACATTTTATTCCGAGATTTTAATAATTATTTTACTTTTCGGGACGAAGAAAAATCCAACGAAGCATAGATCATAAAAATCGTATCATGCATACTTGATTGAGTTTAGTTACATCAAGAAAAATCGAATAAATTTTTTATTTTACTTAGTTATTAGCGTCCAGCAGAGTCCCCAGCGCCTATATAGTTCTTCACTTTGAAGTAGTGCTGGAGAAACATCGATGCATCGAAGTTAAAAATATCTATATATATGTATGTTGGGCCAACATCGATGTTTCTTCAGCACTACTAAACATCCATTTGATGAGTGCAGTAGTGCTGGAGAAACATCTCTGTTGGCCAACATCGATTTTTTCTATATTTTTAACTTCGATACATTGATGCATCGGAACATCGATGCATCGATGCTTTCAACAAAGTGTATATATATCAGAGCCAGCAAAACACTTTTAACCCATTTTTCGCAACTTTTGGATGGGGGGGTCCGCAATCGACAACCGCCCATGGATCCGCCAAAATCAAAATCGTAAACATTTTTTTGCGTTTTAGACACTCCAAAGTTAGCTTAGGTATGATCTGGCTGACTAAAGAAGTGCATATAGACATGGCTTAGTTTTTTGTTTTTTTTTTTTTTTGTAAAGGGTTTTCCAATAAAAGGTGTTATTTTGGTATTCAAAGAAAAATGCAATTTTTTGAGATAAATGATCGGATGTTTATTTCGTAATAAAGAGGAGGGTATGCCGTGAATAATGAAAAACAACATCAGCCAAATGGCCACCACGAACACGCTTACAGGACCATATCCTTTTCATGAAATTTTCCATAACCAAATCGCAAAGTGGCTGCCCTATGTCCTCGATAGCCTCACGAATTCTATCTTTGAGGTCTTGAATCAACGCTGGGCTGCTGGCGTAAACCTTATATTTCACGTGGCTCCAAAGGAAGAAGTGGCAAGGTGTTAAATCACAAGATCTCAGTGGCCAATTGTGATCTTCTCTTCGAGAGATAACACGGTCCGGAAACTTTTCCCGTAAAAGAGCAATGGTTTCTTTGCATGTGTAGCACGTAGCGCCGTCTTGTTTAAAGTAAACGTTGTCCAGATCAATGCCATCCAACTCCGACGATAAAAAATCAATCCATTCATCATAACTGTTGATCCAAGCTCATTTTCGAAAAAGTAAGTTCCAATGACCCCGCCGGACCTTAAACCGCACCGAACAGTCCCACGTTGAGAATGGAGAGGCTTCTCAACAATAACTCTTGGGTTTTCCGAGACCCAGATGCGACAATTTTGCTTGTTGACGTAGCCACCGAGTTGGAAATGGGCCTCATCAGTCAAAATGATTTTTCGTTGAAATTCCGGATCATTTTCATGCATTTCAAGGACCCAATCAGCAAAGACACGACGTTGTTAATGATCGGCCGGCTTGAGTTCTTGTGTTAACTAAACTTTATAAGCCTTAAGACCCAAGTCTTTATGCAAAATACGGTGTAATGACGTTTGTGGAATGCCCAATTCCAAAGAACGACGAGGAATGGACAAGCCTAGATTTTCTTCAACACTTTGGGCTACAGCAGCAATATTCTCAGTTGTTCTTGAGCGACGTGCACGGGTTTTATTCTTCACATCACTAACTTGTCCCAACAGCTCGAATTTTTCCACCAATTTCTGTATTGCGTTGCGACAAGGCGCTTTAAGACGACCCAAAAATGCTTTAGTTTTGCGAACTGTGACTGCAAGATTTTCACCATTTTTGTAGTGAATTTTAATAATTTCAATGCGTTGTTGAAGCGTGTATCGTTGCATTTTTAGTAATGGCGTAGTTTCTACTTGTCAAATGTCAAAGAATAAAAGCTTCAAAAGTGACAGCTACCGAAATACCGGGTGATTCAAAATAACACCTCTTGCTGGAAAACCCTATATATACAATATATCTAAATGTTATACTTTGATCAGCTCTGCTTATAGTGTCTTCACGTAGTTAACTAACTTCAACATTCATACAAAACTAACCCAAAAAAAAAAAAAAAATTTACATTATGCTGCATTTTTTTTCTTAATTCACATTTAACTGCAATTTGATCTACAGATGATTCCCGCTGGACCAAAATCGAACAAACCAAAAAGGGCACCATGCAGGATTTCACCATCAGCTATCATATACTAATGCCCTCCACTGCCTACACATTCCGTGTGATTGCCTACAATCGTTATGGCATTTCATTTCCAGTTTACTCAAAGGATTCCATATTTACACCCTCTAAATTGCATCTGGAATATGGTTATCTGCAGCACAAGCCTTTCTATAGGCAAACCTGGTTTATGGTAGCACTAGCTGCCACATCTATAGTCATCATAGTTATGGTCATTGCGGTGCTGTGTGTTAAGAGCAAGAGCTACAAGTATAAACGTAAGTAGCAGTATTGATATATATGCAGACATCATTTGGAATTAAGCTTTATTTTTCAATGCAGAGGAAGCACAAAAAACGCTGGAAGAGTCCATGGCCATGTCTATAGATGAGCGCCAAGAGCTGGCTTTGGAATTGTATCGTTCACGTCATGGTGTAGGCACGGGCACACTAAATAGTGTGGGCACTTTGCGTAGCGGCACGCTGGGCACATTGGGACGCAAGAGCAGCAATCGTCCGCCTACTAGCTTGCAGCTGGGCAAGAGTCCACCACGTCCCTCGCCCGCTTCGGTAGCCTATCACAGCGATGAGGAGAGTCTTAAATGTTATGATGAAAATCCAGATGATAGCAGCGTTACCGAAAAGCCATCCGAGGTGAGCAGCTCCGATGCCTCACAGGTAGGTTGAAGCACTATGAGTAAAGGCCTATACGCAGTTTGAAAAATTTCGCGCGGAATGACAAAACTACATATAAAAAAAAAATACGCGAAATTTTTCGAACTGCGCATAGGCCTTACAACAAAAAAGGTGTAATAATAAACATTATTATATTTATAGCACTCGGAAAGCGAAAATGAGAGCGTACGCTCAGATCCACATTCGTTTGTTAATCATTATGCCAATGTAAATGACTCGCTGCGTCAGTCATGGAAGAAGACCAAGCCAGTACGCAACTATTCCAGCTATACCGACTCCGAGCCGGAGGGCAGCGCCGTAATGAGTCTCAATGGTGGTCAGATTATTGTTAATAATATGGCACGCTCACGAGCGCCATTGCCCGGTTTCTCCTCATTTGTCTGACAATCAACAGAGTTCTAAGATCTAAGCAGCAGTAGCAGCAGCACCATCATCAGAGAGACATTCGTCTAAGCTGAAGTGGAGTGAAAGCCATGGCCAGTAGAAAGCAACAGGTAGCACATATCAAAGGATAACTGATGAACTGTGTGACGCTTGGCTAGCTGTTGTTGGTGCGCTGCTATAAGGATTTTAGTTTTAAACCCAGAAATCTGAGAGGCATTTTTTTTTTTCTCACACGCGCTCAATTTTTTTTTCAATTATTGTTTTTAATTTATTTTTTATTATACAAAATATGCTGTTTACGCGTATGCGCTTCAAACTATACCTAGTTAGTTAAAAAAAAAAAAAAAATATATACTCTATTTTATATTTTTTAAAAAATATATTTAGCTGCATGCACAGGCTGCAACATTTTTACAAAGCAAAAAACTTGTGATAAATGAAATGTTTGCTTACATTTTTAGGCGTTTTTTTTTTTTATTTAAGTTTTGTTTTTTAAAATTGATTTTTTTTAAACACTGCAGCGCACTGTGGCATGTAGCATTGCGTCCCAGCTAAGATTTTGAAGCGTATGCGTCGTAAATGGTTTAATTTTTATTTATTTTTTTTAATTTTTCGAGCGTGCTTTGTATGTGTTTAGGAAGGAATGACTTGACTTGTGCAAAAATCTCATTAAAATTAGTTTATGACAAAACTCGCATGAGCGTAAATGTTAAAAGAATAAGCAAAAAAAAATGCTAGCTACATTTTTTGAAAACCTATATATATAAACATATATGTAACTTGTTTAGTTAACTTGATAATTGTAAATGTTTATAGACAAACTGTGTGTATGTATGTGCGTGCTTTTACTTTACAAGGCTTTATGCTAATTACTTTATACAATAATACAAACAAACAAAAACGAAAAACGAACAAAAAAGTGTTCTATATAAACATAGCAACACTTTACACACTTTACAACACTGATGCAATCAGTTGGCATTTTCTAAGCATATCTAAAATTTAAGGCACTACTTAAGCGCTGTAACTTGAGATTTTGAAAAGCCTTTTACTTTGTATTCAACAATATATACATATATATGTAGCATATATGTATGTGTGCATGCATATACATTTTTTTTTTTTTTTTTTGGAAAAACTTAAATATGTTATACAAATATACAATATAGGCCATATTAATGCAATTTCTAGCAAGTAAGCAACTAAATGTTCAAGTAAACAACAACATAATTTTTTTTTCAACTAAAACTGCAAGAAAAAAAAAAAGAAAACCATGTTTAGCACTAAGCAAAGTACATTATATACATACACATACATAAAGAAAATATTCAAAAACATATAAAGCATTTAGCTTGTTAGCGTAAGCAAATATAAAACTACTTATATAATCTGTCAGTGTTTTATTAAATGTGTAAATGTAATTGTAGTTGTAGTTACATATAAAAACATAATTATATAATACACACACACATGCCTATGTATTTATATGTATAACTATGTTTAACTTAAATGACTGATTATATATTTTTTCTTGTTTAATTGTACGATTTTTATACATAAATATTTTCATTTTTTTTTTGTACTAATTTTTGCTTAAATATACTATAGCATATATATTAACTATGTTTAGGTAAATGCGCAGCTTAAAACTTATGCAGCAGCTACAAATTGTTCTTAAAAATCTATATATATATTATAATATATATTTTAAATTCAAAGACTCGAAGCACAAGTTCATATTTAAACAAATAATAATATTAATAAAACTAACTAGTTAAGCATGTATGTAATTGTAATTGTAATTGTAATTGTAATTCAACTCTAAATGTAATTCTAAATGTAATTGTATCAAACGCCATGCGTGCGCAAATAAAACAAAACAAAAGAGCATGAATTAAATATTTAAGCGATATTCAAACGTATACAAATTTAAACTGTCGACAAAAAACAAGAAAAAAACAAAAATGGCGTAACGAGCTCGTAAGCAGCTAGCAGAGCAAAGTTTTAAGAAATTAGTTAAAATGTGCAACAAGCACTAAGTATTAGCATATATATATAAAAATATATTATACACATATATGTAATTGTAATTGATAAAGCGAATAAATTAATAAAACAAAACAAAATATAAATGTACAAAAAAAGAAAGCAACAAACAATTTGTATGCTACTTGTTTTTTGCAATTTTGAACTAACGTAGTTTAGTTTGTTGTCTGGCAACGCTGCCAGCTAGCGCCATCTATGTGCAATGCGCTTAGTTTAGCACAATAGCACACAGATGACGCTAGTGTGCATTGAGTGGAATTTAAAAAGTATGCTTGCGCTTGCGCAGCGTTACTTTTTTAGTATAACACTCTAACGTCGGAACTGTCACACTTAATTGATATCGTTTAACGATCAAAAACTTAAATGTTTAAAAACTCAAATATTTATGCAAAAAATTGATAAGGCTATGAGTAATAACTGAAAATTTATAATAGATGTGCAGCAAAAAATACAAGCGGCACAATGCATGCGTTTTTTTTTTTTTTTTTGTCAAACTAACTAACATGTTTAGTTTAAGATAATACATATACAAAATATACCATTTCAATTCAAATAAATGTTGCCAAAAAAAAATTATATCTGAGTTTTCATACCTTGGGTCATGTGGTGTTATACATTTGAAATTTAAATCTTTAAAAATTACTTGGTAACAAAAAAATATGATTTGCTTAATATTAATATTATTGAACGTACATTTTTTTTATGTTTAAAAATTCTTTTGAAAATCGCGTTTGCTCTCAGTCGCTCTCCGAATTTGTATTATATACAATTTTCGCTTACATCATTGGCAAGCTTTTTTCGACCAGTTTCTGACGAATCCCTAGTTCTTTGAAACATATCGACAATTTTCCCTTGAAAATGTTTATTATTGGCATATTTAACATTTTATACTACAATGTAATACAAATTATGAACTTAGCCTATGTACAAGAAGCTTCCAATTTTCTCTATTACGCGCTATTGCTCTTAGCTCACTGAAAGTTTGGCTGGTTTCTTTGTATATGGTTCTACGCCATGTGGTTTTGGGACGACCGCGATTTCTTCTTTCTTGGGGAGTCCATTCTAACGCTGAGTGGGCAATGTCAGTTACTGGCTTACGAAGTGTGTAGCCTAACCAGTTGTACTTAGTTTCACTACTGTTTCGACTGATTTTTGGTTTGTTACGTACTTTAAGCATTCGTTGCTGAAGGTTCTCGGCCATCAAGACTCCGAGCCGTACAGCAAAACAGATCCCACGCAGGCATTCAAAAATTGAAGTTTCGTTTTCAGCCGGATTCCAGACGCGCTCCAAACGTTTTCTAGGTTCGCAAAGGCGCTTTTCGCCTTACGCAATCTATTTTCAATATCTAGCACCGTACCGCCATCTACAGAAACTATGCTTCCCAGATATTCGAATTTTTGGGCATCCTCAATTGCTGTATTCTGTACGTGTAGCTGAGAGGAGCTGGTGGCATTTAGTTTTTATTTAAGAGATATTTGTTTATTAGCCCCACTTTTGTGCATTTGTTTGTGACGCCCAATATCGTTGTTTGCATGTCGGAGCATCTTCTTGCGAGGAGAGCAACATCATCAGCGTAAGCAAGATCGCTAAGCTTATTTCTAAGTCCCCAGTCAATACCAGCTTGTTGATTGTGAAACACTACCATAACAGTGTCCAAAGCTGTAATGAAGAGCAGGGGAGACATCGCGCATTCCTGTCTTATACCGCTGTTGGAAGGGAATGTGTTGCTAAGCATGCCGTTGTGCAGAAGTGCCGGGTTCTGGTAGCACCATCGTAGGTGCTTTTTATAATTCGCACAATTTTACCCTGGCTTCCAGTGCGTTCCATATATGTTCACGTATCAGCGCATCAAATGCTTTTTTAAAATCTATGAATGTGTACATATAAAGAGGCGTTAAACTCAACAGTTCGATTTTATTTCGAATAGCACATATATGTTGGACGCATCCACTTCCAGGACGGAAACCTGCTTGATTTAAGCGAATTAGATTATTCAGCGGCTCCGCGATGCGTGATAATATAATTTTGGTGAAAATTTTGTGTATTGTTGGTAGCAACGAGATTCCCCTACAGTTGGAGCACTTTTTTCTATCTCCTTTTTTAGGGATCTTTACAATGCTTGCTTCTTTCCATTCCGTCGGTATAGTCTCAATGTCCCAATTTAACGAGAAAAGGGGGTACAGTTTTTGTGCCATCACTTCCGGGATTGCTTTAAAGCACTCCGCTGGCAGCTCATCACTTCCAGTGGATTTACCCAATTTAAGCGACATAATTGCACTGTTAATTTCTAAAATACTGGGCGGCCCAGCATCTATTGCTCTGTTGGGATTGCGCCTTCTGGAAATAATAAACGGTTCATTTCGTGCATCATGTACAATGTTTTCTCCAAATCTCCAGCTGCTCGTCTGGACTAGTGACCACTGTGCCATTTTCATCTTTAACGGGCGATAGTGAGTTAACCGCTTTTCCAGCAATGAAAATGATAAAGATAGCTTATACTTAATAGACATAAACATATAAATAACAAATAGTAAGCCATGGATTTAGGATTTATTGCAAGATTCTGCAGCATTTACACCCAGATAACCAACAGTCAGGGCCGTAGAGAGAAAATCCGGGCCCGGGGGAAAATGTACCGGCCTATCTATTACACTTTTAGCTTGAAGCACGACAGTATGAAAGTTATAACACCGGGCCCCTGAGAAAACTTCGGGCACGGGGGCAATCCCCCCTTTCTACACCGCTCACGACGGGCCTGCCAACAGTAATAGAAAGAGCTTCAGTTCAGTCATGTAGCAGTATGATCCTTAGTCACCCTGTACTTAATGGATGAGTACATAGTTATTGCATGATCTCTAGTCACCCTGTACATAAATAGGTATAAGTACCGTACGTAAGCTGTAAATGTGTAACCGAGAGGGCTTAACATAAGTAAAAAGAGAATAAAGCGAGTGAGTCTAATGAGACGAGCTGAGCAGAAAGGTTGCGTTTAATTGTCTTTGGTTCTGCTGCTACAGTCAGTAGAAATTTTTCTGCAGAAACTCTGTAGTCACATGATAAAATTATTATTGGGAAATTTTCAAGAACTTCAAGATAGAAAACTAGCTTTGGTAATTGAAAACACTTAGCGGCTCATGTTGCGCTTTTTGAAATTCCCGCTGCCATTTTGTTTTGCCGTCCCGACGACCATTCCAGTTATATTGATTTTTAATTCAAAAATTTTTCTACGAGTTATGCCAACGCTTCATCTGGAGTTATCTCATATTACTTAGTTTAGTTAGCATGATGTAACAACCCAACTTGAATTTTAACCGCTTTCCAGCTTAGAGACTACCATTATATCACGTTGTCGTAAAATGAAAGTAAAAAAAATTGTAAGGAAGGTGGCGAGGTGAGTCGAGGATCTTCAACTGAGTGTGATGAGAGGGCCTAATCTCTTTGCTTGCTGAAAAAGATTCAATAAAAAGAACCAGGTATGCAGATTTTCCAGACAGCCAATATCTTAAACGAGCTATTTTCCCAGATACTTGGTGTTGGATACTTACTATCTCTTCATCTCTACAGCTTTGATATGCATGCTCACAACCACCAGTCCCAGTGGTGCAGTGCCTTGTTACGACTACTGTCACAGAAGTTCAGAGTGCTCTGCAGATATGACATTCGGACATGGTGACCAATTGTCATGCTGGCTTAGTTCTTTATGTCATTTGTTCAAGGTGTCTATTTGACTTTCGTCTCGGACTGAAATACGCTACACTGCCGCCCGCTCGTGTGACTCCTTGCATCTTCGAGCCGTTTGTATACATTGTTAGCTCGTTCTCCCTAATGGGAGTTTCTCGCTTCCATCTTCTCTCTCTGGGAAGACATATGTACTTGTTGTTCCAATTCTGAGCTGTGAACCAACAGTCAGTTTCCTCGGTCTCAGCATGTACACCTAACTCAAGCAGGACACTGCTCCGATTCGAAGGTTCAGTACGAAAAGTGCCAACTGGATCCAGATACAGACGCAGGGGAGGATCGCAAGGATCCAGTGATGCCATGGAAGGTACATTGGTTTTAGCCGTTATCCACAAGACCAGCAACCCAAAGCTGGAGATGGGTCTGACGACTGCTGTGTACAGCCAATGAATGATATACAGCTGCAGTTTCCACTACCTACCAGGCAACCCAGAGCTCTCTTCATTCTTAACTAGGGGTTTCCTTTCCAGTAGAGCTTAGAGTTTACTGCAGCTTAAATGCGATTGTTCTTGCTCCGCAGATCCAGCAGTTCTGCTGAGCTATCATTGATCAGTTGACTTCATGCGCTTTGCCAAACTAACAGGGTTGCCACAAAACCCGAAATAACAATTTTATCCTAATTGTTGCAGCTACTTTTAAAATTTTAATGTATTTTTTAATTTTAAAAGCTGTCTATGACGTTTTATAAAAGGCAGCGTAAAACTTCTGAACTTCGGAATGCTACAATTAATCAGATTTTATTACGCATACGCCGTGGGTTCAGCTAAATTTGTTGAAACTTATTATTATTATATGGAATCGTCTTGAAAACAAACTTTTTTTATAAAATCTGTAAAAGGAAGTTTTATATATTCATGATTTGATGCATGTATCGACGCGGTCACGTGATAGTCACGTAATAGCGACGCGGTCACGTGATAGCCGCGTGATAGAAACTGGGTACGTGATAGTCATATGATAGCCACATGACAGTCTCGTGATAGCTACACAAGAGTCACATGGACACGTGATATTCTCGTGATGGCCAAGTAATAGTCTCGTGATAGCCACGCAATAGTCACGTGGTAGTCACGTGTTCTCCTAAGAGCCACTTTTCTGGTTTGGTCTTTATCCTGCAGCTTTGAGTTTCGATGCTCGCCGACGACGTATTCTTTTCTTCTGTTTGGTGTTGATAGAGCCCATGCTTTCCAGGTCAATATCCTAAGGAAATTCTTGGTTTATTTTTTGTGTTCTTACCTCTTATTAACAATTTCGATTCGATTGTTGAATTATAATACAATGAACCCAACGGATAGAGTGCATTTATAGATAACCGTGATCTAAACTCTGAGACTTCCGATCAACATATAAGTGAGTTTATTTGTTATAAAAATAATAATCATGACAAAACAAATTATCAGTTCATAGTCTTTGATTTCATTATCTTTAAGAGCAGATAAGATTTGGCTTGCCCAAAGTTTAAATAGTTCTTTGCACCTTTTGAGTGGCCTCGATTAAATTCGTAAGACATCGCTAAAGTGTGTGTGCTTAGATAATCTGGAAAGCCAGACTAGACAAAACTCTGTAAAGTCATAAACTTGCGACGGTGGATAGGTAATAGACATTTTTTAGTTTTTGGAGTACTTTTACATTCCACAAAAACTAAACTTTTTAGCAATACATGCGATTTACTTGACGATAATGGGAAAGAAAATTTCCGTATTTATGCTACCCAGAAATGAGAAGGGTCTTTAGTTCTTTGTGGTCAATAAACACAAATGTTACCTATGGAAAGATACACTCATTCATTAATCGGCTCTTTGACAACGGAAGGCAACAGCCTAGGGGTCGGGAGAACGTAGTGCCTGGAATTGAAAACTCTAAATTGGTTTGGTAAAGCAGTACAGAACTAAGCCTTGTTAAGATGATTCTCTTACCCCACGTATATACTACTACTAATACTACTAATACTGTAGGCCTCTTCTCCTTGTGGAGCATAGACCCCACGAATATGCCAGGAAACAATACAGCAGACAAGCCTTTCATATGGCAACAGCAGACATAATACTAAACACCTGCAAAGAGATGAAGAAAGCATCAGATGAAGTTAAGACTGGGTTTACGCGACAAGCCAAAGGCTGCTGCTTTTTTTTCCGGGTTTGCCACTAATGGTTTTTATTTCTTGGAAATATGCTGAGTTTCCAATTTTTGCTTTTATGCTAGAAATGGGATCTGGCCGGGAATCCCAAGCGAGGTATTAAAATCTTTGGAATGGCCACGAACGGGAAGGTTTTTGTATAGATAATAGACGAAATATTTTTTTTAAAGATTTTTTAGTAAAATATTTAAACTTAACTAGCCAATTATGTAAGAAATGCAAGGACTTGCAAGCACTTTTAGAAGGATGAAGATTTTTAGAATACTGGAAGAAAGGCATATTGAACTAACGTGATAAAATTTTGAGTTTTTTTTTTATACAAATTTTAGAATACAACTAAAAGTTCATCATTGTTTGTTAAATAGCTTTACCAGCCTAATTTTACTTGTTATACATCTAATTAATAAGTTATCGATAACTTGTATTTTTTTGTTTATCTTTTATTGAAACAAAATAATTTAAATATCTCAACTAGTTTACGAAATATATCTTATTTTAGAAAAGTCGAGCGAAAATTATAAAAATTTAGTTATCGATAACTTGTATTTTTTTGTTTATCTTTTATTGAAACAAAATAATTCAAATATCTTTACTAGTTTACGAAATATGTCTTATTTTAGAAAAGTTGAGCTAAAATTTTAAAAAATTAGTTATCGATAACTTGTATTTTTTTGTTTATCTTTTATTGAAACAAAATAATTCAAACATCTTTACTAGTTTACGAAATATGTCTTATTTTAGAAAAGTTGAGCTAAAATTTTAAAAAATTAGTTATCGATAACTTGTATTTTTTCGTTTTTCTTTTATTGAAACAAAATAATTACAAATCTTTACTAGTATATGTATATGTCTTATTATAGAAAAGTCGAGCGAAAATTTTAAAAAATTAGTTATCGATAACTTGTATTTTTTTGTTTATCGTCTAGTAAAACAAAATAATTTAAATATCTTTACTAGTTTACGAAATATGTCTTATTATAGAAAAGTCGAGCTAAAGCTATCGATAACTTGATAAATAATCGGAATTTTGTAAAAATTAAGTTACATGATGAGTTTTGGCAACTATCACATATGTAAAAATCAATCCAGGTATGCAGATTTTCCTGACAGCCCATATCTTAAACGAGTTATTTTCCCAGATACTTGGTGTTGAATACTTACTATCTCTTCATCTCTACAGCTTTGATATGCATTCTCACAGCCACCAGTCCTGTGGTGCAGAGCCTTGTTGCAACTGCTCTCGCAGAAGTTCAGAGTGCTCTGCAGATATGACAATCGGACATGGTGGCCAATTGTCATGCTGGCTTAGTTCTTTATGTCATTTGTTCAAGGTGTCTATTTGACTTTCGTTTCGGACTGAAATACGCTACACTGCCGCTCGTGTGACTCCTTGCATCTTCGAGCCGTTTGTATACATTGTTAGCTCGTTCTCCCTAATGGGAGTTTCTCGCTTCCATCTTCTCTCTCTCTGGGAAGACATATGTACTTGTCGTTCCAATTCTGAGCTGTGAACCAACAGTCAGTTTCCTCGTTCTCAGCATGTACACCTAACTCAAGCAGGACACTGCTCTGATTTGAAGGTTCAGTATGAAAAGTGCCCACTGGATCCAGATTCAGATGCAGGGGAGGATTGCAAGGATCCTATGATGCCCAGGCAGGCACATTTCTTAGGTGGGAATTGGGTTAAGCCACCATCCACTAGACCAGCAACCCATAGCTGGGGATGGGTCTGACGACTGCTGTGTACAACCAGTGAATGATATACAGCTGCAGTTTCCACTTCCTACCAGGCAACCCAGAGCTTCTTCATTCTTAACTAGGGGTTTCCTTTCCAGTAGAGCTTAGAGGTTACTGCAGCTTTAATGCGGCTGTTCTTGCTTCACAGATCCAGCGGGTCTGCACGGCTTAACTCATAATTTGTTGGGATATCCCAAATGGGATTTTTTTTGTTTTATATGAAGTTGTGTCGTTCCGTGCGAAATATTTCGAGCTACGTATGGGCCTTTAACCGCCAACTATCGTTCAAAGTAAGGCCAAAATTGAGGACTACTCCAACTATTCCAACTACCTACTATATGTGTACTTATGTATATGGAGTGACTGCAAGACTTGAACTTATTTGTCCCAAGTAAACAACATGAGCAATGCAATCCCCAACTGGGAAATCTTGACTAATATCAAACCCATTGACTTGATCAGATAAGTTACAAAGCGCCAGCTCTACATAAGTCAGTACAAGACGATTAGATTATATTGCTAGTATACCCATGTATTCATGCTATATATGGCATTTGGAGTGCTTTCAACTGTCATTTGAATCTAGGCAGGAATGTGAGTCAGTCAATTGTTTTTGTTGTTGATGTTATTGTTCATAGCAATCTATTGCCAACGATTAGACATATTCGATCACAAGGCATATAAACTTTTATAGTAACAAAAAAATATTTTGTACAAAAGTCATTATCATGATTAGTTTGTGACACTTGCAAAAGACTATGTTTATAAATAGTAGCACTAAAAGTCGAGGAAGTTATATAGCTCGGAGTTTCGTGCTGTATGTTCTCAGTTGGTATACGAAAGATGGTAGAAAACTCAAGTGCTCTCTTCTGAAGTGTCATATGGGCGTTTAGATGCTTATCAGTTCGAGTATTTGGCTAAACTTCAAAATAAAAACTTGCCGAATTTTTATATTTTTTTCATTTATAACTTAGTCGCATGACTAAAATCTCGAAATCAACTCAGGTGCTTTTAATTAGAGAAAACTTCAACTTGCCGAATTTTTATATTTTTTTTTATTTTGGAATTTAGTCACATAACTAGAATCGCAAAGTCAACTCATGTGCTTTTAATTAGAGGTAACTTAAACTTGATAATAGATCGAGTAATGGCCATACAATGTATTGTTAAGTTAAAAGCGTATGTTTTTTATATTATATATATTATATTTATATCTCTTGCACAGCTACTCATGTCCATGACTTGGCAAAATTCCTTAACTAAGCTTCGTCATCAATCCAAAGATTTTCGTTAAAAGTATTTTTATTTATTACATTGAATTTGAACGCCTTTTCGACTTGTTTCAATTAAAATTTTTGTCCTTTAAGTGTCTAGTTTTTTAGAAGAAAATGTTCTGATAGAAAAATCGTCACATAACGCAATGAAGTATGCTATGTGTTAGTGCTGGAGAAATTATCGATGTTATGTCGATGCATCGATGTATCGAAGTTTAAAATATCTATATATCGTTGTTGGCCAACAGAGATGTTTCTCCAGCACTACTAAACACCCATTTGATGAGTGCAGAAGTGCTGGAGAAACGTCTCTGTTGGCCAACATCGATACATAGATATTTTAAACTTCGATACATCATATAACATCGATGTTTTCTCCAGCACTACTGTGTGTGCATGCGTGAGAGTATCAAATAGACTACAAACAATAGGTTATAGAAGAGCCAGGCAGGTACTCAATCGAGTCACATTTTCTTTACTTTTTTACTATTTGCTACAGTGTCGGATCCACGGGGAGTTTTCGGGTCCGTACCCCCCCAAAGTTGGAAAGATGGGTGGATAGTTTTTTGCGAGCTCTGTGGACCTGATTTGGTAAATAATTTTTGTTATATTTGTTATGTAATGTAATTTTTTGTTACTGTTTATCTTCTAAAATATTAAGTACTTGTTCTTTAAAAAAAAAAAGTAAGGAACTTGATTTAGAACGCAAGCTCCTTGGGCGAACCGTAATTTATTTTAATCTGCGACAACTTAGATTAAAATAAACAACGGTTCGGCGTTATACAGAATGTAATATTTTTTTTTTATCATATAACCACTGTATATGTTTTCTATAACTGATTTCTATTTTTAATCACGCAAGTCTTTAAAAAAAATAATTATTTTTTCATATAGTTCTAAAATGAAATTTTTTCAAAAAAATTAAAGAGATACGTACGATAGTATCTAGGCGCTAGTTCTACGTTGCCCCACTGCTACATTATTAAAATTGTAGTATTATTGTATTATACTTAATATTTAAATGTAATATATAAAATTCTCGTGTCACGTTGTTTGTGGTCGCACTTTTCCGAAACGGATCGACAGATTTTTCTAAATTTTTTATATTTGAGAACAGGTTGCAAAGTATTTGTCACGATTTTAGAATTTTTGTATGAAAAAAAATCAGTGTGGTACCGATTATGTTCGTATGCTTGAACGTATCGAGGTGAAACTTACACTATATGATAGCCATACCTCTTACGGTGTGCACAATGTCCAATCCTGCAGTTGAAAACTCATACGCAACATTAAAATGTATCATGAAAGGGGGAATAGCAGCGGCAGCAATTGCAACCCCTGAACAACAATTCGCTTCAATACTTTCGAAGTTGTTGGGGACTACATGTGCCTGGGCACGATCGTTATGAATAACAACAATGTCAGCATGGTGATCAAACGGGGGACTGATCAGTCGATGCTACTTTGATCTCGGTAAGCAAATGCGAAGAATTCTGTATGATCTTGGGTCTGGTAGCATACGACAGAGCCTTTGTGACGTCATCGCCGCTGCTCCTGTTGGGCGCACAATATAAAACAGATCCGTCAGAATTCCAAAAATTATTCGCTTATAGCTTCTTATACCTACTTATAAAATGCTTTTTGAAGAGTCCAAAGGAAGCACCGAACTACGATGATAAGAGAGTAGGCAGATTATCGCTTTTTTAAAGAAAAAAAATCAAAACATTTGCTCGGGGAATTTGGCAGTACAACTCTTTATACAGAAATTCCAGAAATAAATTTTCAATTAAAGTAAAAAATTGTTGCATCACATGCAAATCCATAGATAGTTCTTGGTACTTTTTTAGTTTTCTGTAGATTTTGTAACTTAAGCTCCACTTGAGTCCATCTATATTTGTAGTATCACTTAAATCGGTTTGCGATCATATTTTTTTCCCCCGTTTCTTGGCTCATTGCCGATGGAGCCTTGCATGCATCAAAAGACACAATGGGATTTGTTCGGAAACGATAAAGATTTGAAGAAAATATTTAATCAATTGAATTTTTTCTGAACATGAACATTCAGCACCCATGTTCCAAATGTTGTAAGTCCATTTGATGAAATCCACAGCGTACAAACCTCATTCAACCTCTTCATTAGCTCCACTTTTAGGCGGAATAATTTAAAGATATATAATATGTAAGTACTATTGTATATAAAAAATAAAAACAAAAAAAAAAGTTACGCTTGATTTTTTTGATAAAAATTAAATATAAAGATGGCGAACGTTAAAGTCGGGCGCAGACGACTTTGGGATACCCTGTACCACCTCATTGCAATTAAGTCCGACATATTGGTTAAGACCTCCAAAAGATATAATTTATTCGGCAAATTTGGCTACGATATTTTCATAAATAAACAGAAATCAGTCGAATTTTACACCAAAAATTTTTTTTTGACCGATCGGTCCTATGGCGACTATATAATATAGTCAACCGATTTTGATCAAATTTGGTACAGTGCTTCGGACCTCTCTCTTCGGACCGAGTGCCAAATTTGGTTACAATATCTTCACAAACAAACAAAATACAACGAATTTTGTACAAAACTCGATTTTTTGACCGATTGGTCCTATGGGAGCTATATGATATAGTCAACCGATTTTGATCAAATTTGGTACAGTGCTTGGGAACTCTAAAAAACTTCTAATTGCCAAATTTGGTTACAATATCTTCACAAACAAACAAAATACAACGAATTTTGTACAAAACTCGATTTTTTGACCGATTGGTCCTATGGGAGCTATATGATATAGTCAACCGATTTTGATCAAATTTGCTACAGTGCTTGGGAACTCTAAAAAACTTCTTAATGCCAAATATGGTCACGGTATCTTCACAAATAAACGAAACACAACGCATTTTGTACAAAAAACTAATTTTCGACCGATCGATCCTATGGGAGCTATATGATATAGTCAACCGATTTTGATCAAATTTGGTACAGTGCTGGGGGTCTCTAAAAAACTTCCGATTGCCAAATTTGGTTATGATATCTTCATAAACAAACGAATTATCCATCTAAAACTTTAGCTTTTTTTCGAGGTCCTCTGAAACACCCCTATGGGAGCTATATAATGTAATCCCGATATCAAAAAAATAAAATAAACTTGTCTCCTATGGATTAATAAGGGATCTTATCTGAAAGTTTGGTTGCTCTAGCTCTTACCGTCTCTGAGATCTAGGCGTTCATACGGACAGACGGACAGACGGACATGGGTATATCGACTTCTCTAGTCACACTGATCATACTTTAGGTAACTTTGGGGGGTCTCCGACTTCTCCTTCTGTACGTTACATACATTTTCGGCTTGCGCAAACACAATATACCCTTTGTACCATACGGTACAGGGTATAAAAATTTGTCCTTAATCCGGATATTCATTTCAATAATAAGACACGCTGTGGCTTGCACGCTCATCTAAAGCACTTTGAATTTTTTTCAACCCCATAACTCTTATTTGCGATCCCTAATATATAGATAAAAATTCTTTTTACTTTTAGAGGATACCACTACCAAGTCCCAAAGAATAGTTTTTCCAAATCTTTTCAAAATCATATAAAGCATATGGAAATTAAAATGGGGTTCAGGAATGTTTCGCACTCACTTCCTTTGTTGTGAGTTCTGAATTCTATATCGTATGGTTAAGGGCAGACGAAAATGTGTTTTATTTGTGTAGACTAGTGTAAAGTTAAAGCTTAATGCTCCAAATCGTATTAAGCCGGTGGAACTTAAGAAGTATTCAGGAATCTTTCCCATTGTTGTAAGTTCTTTTTTTTTATATTGGATGGTCAAGGGCAGTAGAATGGTTTATGGTTTAATTGTGTAGGGTAGTGTAAAGAATTTTATTGTCATTAGTGGAAAAATTTTGGTAGTGCTTCAAATTTTCTAATTTGCCATGAAACTCAGACAACCTTTGATAACTCTGAAAAGTTTTAGACTTCAGTCAGGGTGCTGACAAAAACGAGGGAACCCAAACATGAACGTCGTCAAGAAACTGACCTCTTGTTAATTGCTGGCCATTAAATATGAAGTGGCTTAAAATCCATAACCACCGCAGACATGTTCCATGCCAATTGAAATTGTGACAATTTATGGTGCAATAATAAAATTCGGTAGGTAGGTATTATTATTATTATTTGATAATTTGATAATGCCTAGTCATATAAGGCTAGACTAGTCAGAGCCAACACAGCTGATTTTTTTTTTATGGCAAGCGCTTTTGTTGGAGAACCTTGTGATAAGACAAATAGGTCGTTACCAGGTGTACTATAAAAAAAACACTCGATTAATTGTATTGAGATTTTTTTCGTTTATTTTAAAACTTAGGTAATAAGAAAAAAAAACAGACTAAAAACTAATTAAGAGCTAAATGTTGGCGCTTGGGACGCTGTGGAAGTTGAGTGTGCCACATTCAGCTCGGGCAACGGCGTCTTGAGAGTCTCAATGGGTGCCACCAAGTTCTGCTTGGTCTCGAGCACTGGAGCTTCCTTAGGCGCGGGTCTACGACTTGGCAATATGAGCGTTTGTAGACTGCCCAATGGCGCCTCAACTATAATGTACATGACATAAGCGAGTATCAGAGTAAAACCAAAGTCCGACCAAAAGCGCAGCATCTACGGAAAGAAGAGTATTAACTAAATATTGAGAATTTAGGGGGCACTGCGTCAGTACTTACCATCTCGTAGTTGGAGAAATAGGTGCTTGTGTGAGTGCGTGATGTATTCATTTCCAGCATGAACATGTGAAAAATGTACGCGCAATAGGAGAGCCGTGACAAGGGCTGCCACAAGGGTGAGGATAGAAAACCATTGGCCATGCCACCATAACCCTGCATGCAGGCAAACACTACCCAGACCAAGCCCAAGGGCCAGGCTATGCGTGTTAAGGTCAAGTAGAAAGCTTCATTCAAAATAGGCAGTGCGGGTGAGCTCCAGGAGGCATCCGGATATAGCGCAAAGAGGCAGGTAAAGAAAATGGCCAGCGTAGTCAACCAGCAAGTCCAGACAACCAGGCGATTGAGCTTGAAGCTGCGACCAGGTGTTTTGTAAAGAAAGTAGCCAAAGATCAGACCTATTAGCCAGGGCGCAGCGCGTGTTTCTGTCGAAAAGTAGATCTTTCGCTGGGAGTTGGGCTGCTCTTGGTTTCTATATAATAAGAGCATAGTGAATAAAAGCCTTTTGTCTAAAGAGTTTAATGAGCTTACTTGAAGCTCATGGAGTAGTGCTTGATCATCATCATGCTGAAGAGACAGGCGGAGAGCAGCAGCAGCAGGACTACAATAGCTGCCACAGCCTTCTTTCCCCACTTGTAGAGCGCAAAGATGAGTATGGGTGAGATGATGTACAGCTGCATGTCCACAGCCAGATACCAGGTATGGCCCAGACACTGTAAGTGTTAAGCACACAGACTGTTTAGTTTGGCAAGCCAGTTTGGCTAAGTCCTAGAGCTTACAATTTGCTTGGAGGCATAGTTTTGCACATAGAGCAACGTCCAGAACCAATTTTCCCTGCAGCTGTCATGGCCGGTTAGGTCCACATTGGACCACAGAGGACCATTGCTCATGTGTACGAGCAGGGACAAATAGATGAGTATGGCTACGCCCAGCACGGGAGTCAGACGTAGATAGCGATGCAGATACATGAGCGGCACATTCAGTTTGCCCTTGGCGCTGTTTGATGAAATGGTGGACATATAGCAGAGCTGTACATATGGTAAAGGTTGCTGCTTACCGCTTCATGGCGCGCAGTGCTATCAAGCCCACCAAAAGACCACTCAAGAAGAAGAAGGTATCCACGGAGTAGACAGCGTGTATGATGAGCATAGCATAAGGTGTCTCGCACCACTGTAAAAGGAGTAACCAACTGACTCAGTAATCCTCATGGCTGATTGCGTGTTACTTACGCGTATGGATTCCAACATGTTGATATTTGGAGAGGCAACTCCCTGAATATAGTCATGTCCAAAAACGACCCAAACCAGTGAAAGACAGCGTATGCCATGCAGGCAGGAAATAACATTAGGATTCTTGGAGACATCCACGCGAAACAGCGTTCTGGAGTTGGCTCTGGCCGAGAAACACTTGATCACACCCGGCAGTTGCTCTAAGTAAGAAGAAACTTTAAGCACTGGCTCTTTTTGGGACGCTGACAAACTTACTCTCATCCGTGCATAGAAAGTAGTCATAAAGTGTGGCCAGCAGCACGGGTAGACCCAGAAGCGAGAGCAGCACGCTGCAAAGACATGGTTAAATTAAGCAAAGCAAAAGCTAGCTGGGATTGGTTGCTTACATGGTAAATATGGCTAGTCCATCGAGTTTTCTGGGTTCCGCTGTCTTGCAGGTTTTTTCCTGCACCAAAGTGCCATTGTAGTTCACATTGAGTATGCGCTTGAGTAGCTGCTTCAACGATGTATCCATATTAGCAGCAGAGCAGCTGCTGGGCAAGCAGACAGCCGTCTTTAGCTTAAATCCTTTCAGTACACCAGCCTGCTCGCCCAATAGTTCAGCCAAGGGCAGATCAGAAAAGCAATACTTGCCCTTGATATTGCTGCCCGTGCTGAAGGCCGTATCAATGCGTATGCACTCATCATAATTGCCCAAATCCTTCAAGTTGCCCAGCAAAATGCCAGATGGTATGGAACCCCAGGCATCAATCACTAAATGCCAAAAAAAATGCACATTAGAGCAAACTGCTTGGCACAAACTGTCGCTGCTTACTTTTCCAGGACCAGAGCTGACCTGAGCCTAGACCTTGCATTAGTTGCGCCATCTGTGCCATACACAGCAGATCCGCCGGCGTCGGTAGACGTGTGTCGGGCACCAAATCGTTGATGGTAATATTTTGAAATTCCTCGTAGTATTCCACACCCAGTTTACGCAGCTCCAGCAGCTTCTGCATATCCGCTCTGCTTAGATTATGTGCTAGCTGTGTGTCTTGTCCTCTTGCTAGGCCTCCTAGCGCTAGTAAGCTAGCAATGGCTAGCATTGTTTTGGCCAGTATATTAGCCATAATTGTGTTGTTAATGGACTGGTATAGGAAATTACAATGATTGATTTAAGGCACGCCTATGGGCATTTTATACGCTCGAAATTCAAACGTCTAGCAGTGATAAGATCCGGCTATTGGCAGCTACTGCCAATAGCTCTTATCATGACTACTGCTTACTGGCCAAGTAGCTGTAACTGCCTCTTATCTATAATTGGGTATTGATAATCATCAAACGTTTGCTAATTTCATTTGGCGTGCGTCTGGCTACTATAGCTACTATCAAAGTTAACCTGCCTGTGAATCATGCTCTCTACAAGAGCTATCCACCTTATCAAAGCTGTTATTCCTAGCATTTGCATATCAGGCGCGACGCACATGCTCAAAGTTCCAACTGACTTGCAATTCCTTTTAACAATATCTTATACAACGATTACGACTTGTTTCGGCGGAAATGTTTACCATGCGATCAAAGATATACTTGTTTTTTTTTTTTTTGTATAAAGGGGCTAGTACCTAGAAGCTTATCAGTATTTAACGAGCACTGAGCTTTTGCTTAGCCTAATTCATTTGAATTACTATTTTTAGCTCGGGCCGCAGGATTGACATCTTATCTAGCTGGTATCTTTGGATTTCGCATGTAAAATTCGAGTGCTGGTGAAATGAATCCATAAACCTCTTGAAAAGGAATTGAAAACTTAAACACTTTTAAGAACTTAAATTCATGCGTATTATTCAACAGCCATTGGAACCTAGTTGGTTATAAATATAAGGTGTTGAGTTACTTTCAGGTCTTTCGCTAGTTTCGGTAGTTCGGAGTACTAGCTGTCTGCTAATCCATTGGGCCTTGATCCTGCGTCTACTTTAAACTAAAGTACATATCAAAGAAAGTGTCTTAAAACGTTCCAATTCGAAAGGCTGCGGTTCTCAACATTATTCTTCCATTGCTTTTGCTACGCACTGCTCCGCATTCTTCTCCACAAATTGTAGAGATTTATAAATAATATTCTTAGAAAGTGTCTTGAAAGGTAATGGCTACGATAGGAGCACGTTGATCCTAACCTATCCTATTTCTTCCATTGTTTTTACTATAACATGCTTCTCCGGAGAAAGTGAAAAGCATATAGCATAAAAATCTAAGAAAGTGTTAAAAACGTACTGCTCCGGAAAAGCTGCAAAGCGTGCAGTAGAGATTTGTTAATAAAAATCTGAGAAATATAAAACTTGAAAAGGCTAGGATCAGAGCACGCCGATCTTAATATACATATATATCATACATTTTTTTTGCTTCCCTAGTCTTGTCAACAATCTGCTCCAGAGAAAGTGAAAAACATACGACATAGAAATCTGAAAAAGTGTCTTCAAAAGTAAAACTAGAAAAGGCTTTTTTGCTTCGCGCTGATCTTGTCAACATCTTTCTTCGGATCTCAAGGAAAGTTAAAAAAATTGTATCTTTTTTTTTTTTAGTTTCGTTGCAGCTGCACATGAGGTAGGTTGTCTTCACGCATATTATTTTAACATGTATGCGTTCTGTCTCTCTCGCTTTTACTTGCTCTTACTAAAATTGGTGACGACGCCGGCAGCATTACTCTTGTACCATGGGTTATGCCAAGCTAAGCTGCGCTCAGAGCGCTTATTCTCCGCTCACTGTGGTGAGAAGCTGCGCTAGAGATGATTGCGGCCCCGCTCAGCTAATGTTATGCTAAGCTGAGCGCGTTAGAACAAGTTCTCAATAATCATTTAAAAATACATTGTACAAATAAAGATGATTACCGACAATTCCAACCACAAGCACTTTTAACTGGGCATAGGTCAGAAAAAGGGCACCAAAAAAGACTACAACTAAAAAACCATCCAGAAATCCATTCCACCTCAACATTTGTTCCTTCGAGCTGGATATTTGCGAACCCCACAACAACCCCCCACATCAGTGGATTTCTCCCTCCAAATTTTCCATATTTGGCTTCACGTATGTATGTATTTGGTTACAATATTTTCATAAGAAAACAAAAAAAAACAGATGAAAACGTCCGTCGTTTTTTGACCGATCGGTCCTATGGAGGCTAAATGCTATAGTCAACCGCTTTTTATCAAATTTGGTACAGTGCTTGGGTTCTCTTAAAACTTCTTAATACCAAATTTGGTTACAATATCTTTACAAACAAACTAAACACATTGCATTTTGAACCAAAAATGTTTTTTGGAACGATCGTTCCTATGGGAGCTATGTGATATAGTCAACCGATTTTAATCAAATTTGGTACACTGATTGGGAACTATAAAAAACTTTTGACTGCCAAATTTGGTTACGATATCTTTATAAACAAACGAATTATTTGTCTAAAACTTTTGCGGTTTTTGAGGTCTGGAAGACGCCTATGGGAGCTAAATGATATGTCCGCGATATCAAAAATATAAAATAAGCTTGTCTCTCCTGACATTATAACGCATCTAATCTGAAAGTTTGGTTGTTCTAGCCATCTCTGAGATCAAGGCGTTCATACAGACAGACGGACAGACAGACAGAAGGACATAAGTATATCGACTTCTTTAGTCTACCAGATCATATTTTAGGTAACAAAAGAAATCTTTCGCACTCGCTCCCATTATTGTGAGCTCTTAATTTTTATATTTCACGGTCAAGGGCAGTAGAAGTAATGGTTTAATTGTGTAGTGTAAACAATTTTATTGTCATTGGTGGAAAAATTTTGGTAGTGCTTCAAATTTTCCGATTCGCCATGAAACTCCGATAAACTTTGATAACTGAGATAAGTTTTACACTTCAGTCAAGGTGCTGACACAATCGAGAGAACCCAAACGTACGTCGCACAGTGGCACGGCAGCCGCAAAAGCGTTGCAAAAATCGATTTTGCGATGAAATCATTTTGTAAAAGTAATACATGCATCTTATTTAGAATTTCCCAGGGATCAAGAAAATTAAAACTTTATTCAACTCGGATAAATAGTTTAGTTGCTACAGCCGCTCAAAGTGTAGTATATTTTCAACTTTGAAAAAAATCGGAATTTTTTGAATAAAAGTGCGTGTTTAAGATCGTTTTGTAAAAAAACTACGCAACCAATCCATATTTTCTTCGATTCTATGAAAAGGTATATGAAATTTAAACATAAAAGAGAAAAAAATGACTTCGTATCTTTTCTGGTTTTTTCAATACTACCGTTTACCTGAACCACTATATTTGAACCACTTTTTCAACTTTGGAAGAAAATAATTCAAATTATATTTTTTTATATTTTTTAGTTTTAACATAAATACGTTTGTTATCAATTTATTTACCTTCTCTATAAATTTTGTGTCCGCCTTAATCCAGCTGTGGCTGTAAGGCCACTAGAAGTGCAGAAACCCAACTCAAAAAAATGCTACCGCAGGTAAAAGAAGAAGAAGAACACGCAGTAGATGCATCCACTAAATTAAGAGATGTTTGCTTATATTGGTACTTGACAATAAAAAAGCACCTACCTGTGACATTTCAAAAAAACAAGATTAATTATTATTAAGAGAAATGCAAATTCTTTGCATTTTAAGGTAGTTGAACCGAAAACATACGGATAGGGATGTAACCTTTCCCTTTATAATGTTAGGTACCAACTAAAAAACATTTAATGTAAGTACATTTTTACCTGTTACGCGTTTTGTGAATTAAGGATTAAACCTTGTATATATTTGCCTGAATATTTCAAAAATTTGGATAATTCCTTATTTAAAGAGGGAAATCTGGAATTTGGTACTTCACCATTGCATGCCAGAATTAGATGCATGGAGTTTATTTTGAAGCTTGCATACACTTTTCCGCAAGTTAACGAATCCTTTGAAGACAACACACCAGACAAAGAAAAACAAAATTTCAGGAAAAGCAAAATTCAAGACGATATCTTTAATCGACTTGGACTGATAGTCGACCGCCCCAAATATGGATACGGTTACTCAAACGATGGAAACTCATCACGAAAATTCTTTGCAGAAAAAAAAATGACATAAGAAAAAACTGGAGTAGATGATGAAATTATCAAAAGATTGGGTGTTATTTTAAACATTATGAACTGCAAGGAAAACATTAACGGCAGCAAATAATGAATATGCCACCAAGACTGCAGAGCTGTTAATGGAAAAATATCCAGGACAGAAACTGACTCCTACGCTTCACAAAATTTTGGCACATGGCCAAACTATAATTGAATATCATTGCCTACCCATTGGGGAGATGTCAGAAGAAGCCCAGGAATCGAGAAACATGGATTATAAAAAATTCAGAGCTATGAATACATGTAAAATATCACGATGAAGGGAAAACGAGGATCTTTTTAATATGTTAGCAGCCTTTTCAGATCCACTAGTTGCATCCCTTAGACAAGTGAGATCCAATACAGAATTAACAAGTAGTTATTCAAAAGAAATGTTAAGTCTTTTGGATATTCCTTCAAATGTAAACGTGGATGATTATTTTACAAAAAACTACTGATAAGACAAATTATGTAACATATTATAATAAAAGAGCATTGTTAAATTAAATTTATTGACTGAAATATAAAATAATGAACAAAAAAATTTATCAGCAAAATTTCTTTTCAAATGAACAAAAAAAATATTTAGGTACATATTTTTCAATGGCAAATGTTGCACAGGCAACAAAATTCAACTTCCATAGCTTATTGCCCAGCACTCAGATATCGTGTCACAATGCATGGCTACTTGTTTTAAAGCCTGAACATTTTTCTTTCAATTAAAATTTAATTCATAAAAATATTTCAATTGGTTTAGAAAATATGAAAAAAATATGTATATATTTTTCAATGGCAAATAGTGCAAAAGCAACAAAATCCAACTTCCACAACGTATTGCGCAGCTTTCAGATATCGTCTCACCATGTATGAGAACTTATTTTAAAGCCTGAATATTTTTCTTTCAACTACAATTTATTTCATTAAAATATGTCTATTGGTTTAGAAAATATGATTTTTGCAACGATTTTTCGGCTTCCGTGCCACTGTGCGTCGTCAAGAAACTGAACTCTATGATTCACTAAATTGAGATTTTTCTCGTTTATTGTAAAACTTAAGTAATAAGAAAAAGAAACCAGACTAAAAACTAGTTAGGAGCTAGATGTGGGCGCTTGGTACGCAGTGGACGTTAAGGTTGCCACATCTAGCTCTGGTAGCGGCGTCTTGGGCTTCTGAATGGGCGCCGTCGAATCCTGCTTGATTTCTAACACTGCAGCTTCCTTAGGCGCTGGTCTACGATTTGGCAGTATGAGCGTTTGTAGACTGCCCAAAGGCGCCTCGACTATAATGTGCATGACATAGGCGAGTATCAAAGTGAAACCAAAGTCCGGCCAAAAGCGCAGCATCTACGGAAAGAAGAGTATTAACTAACTATTGAGAATTTAGGAGGCACTGCGTCAGTACTTACCACCTCGTAGTTGGAGTAATAGGTGCTGGTGTGCGTGCGTGTTGTATTAATTTCCTGCATGAACATGTGAAAAATGTACGCGCAATAGGAGAGCCGTGATAAGGGTTGCCACAAGGGTGAGGATAGAAAACCATTGGCCATGCCACCATAACCCTGCATGCAGGCAAACACTACCCAGACCAAGCCCAAGGGCCAGGCTATGCGTGTTAAGGTCAAGTAGAAAGCTTCATTCAAAATAGGCAGTGCGGGTGAGCTCCAGGAGGCATCCGGGTATAGCGCAAAGAGGCAGGTAAAGAAAATGGCCAGCGTAGTCAACCAGCAAGTCCAGACAACCAGGCGATTGAGCTTGAAGCTGCGTCCAGGTGTTTTGTATAGAAAGTAGCCAAAGATCAGGCCTATCAGCCAGGGTGCAGCGCGTGTGTGTGTGGAATAGTAGATCTTATGCTGGGAGTCGGGTTGCTCTTGGTTTCTGCATTTACAACATAATGAATAAAAGCTTTTTGTCTAAAGAGTTTATTGCGCTTACTTGAAGCTCATGGAGTAGTGCTTGATCATCATCATGCTGAAGAGACAGGAGGAGAGCAGCAGCAGCAGCACCACAATAGCTGCCACAGCTTTCTTACCCCACTTGTAGAGCGCAAAGATGAGTATGGGTGAGATGATGTACAGCTGCATGTCCACAGCCAGATACCAGGTATGAGCCAGACACTGCAGTTGTTAAGAAAAGTCTGTTTAGTTTGTCATGCCAGCTTGGCTAAGTCCTAGAAATTACAATTTGCTTGGTGGCATAGTTCTGCACATAGAGCAACGTCCAGAACCAATTGTCTTTGCAGTTTTCGAGGCCGGTTAGGTCCATATTGGACCACAGAGGACCATTGCTCATGTGTACGAGGGACAAATAGATGGGTATGGCTACGACCAGCACGGGAGTCAGACGTAGATAGCGATGCAGATACATAAGGGGCACATTCAGTTTGCCCTTGGCGCTGTTTGATGAAATAGTGGACATATAGCAGAGCTGTACATATGGTAAAGGTTGCTGCTTACCGCTTCATGGTACGCAGTGCTATCAAGCCCACCAAAAGACCACTCAAGAATAAGAAGGTATCCACGGAGTAGAAAGCGTGCGTTATAAGCATAGCATAAGGTGTCTCGCACCACTGTAAAAGGAGTAACCAACTGACTCAGTAATCCTCATGGCTGGTTGCGTGTTACTTACGCGTATGGATTCCAACATATTGATATTTGGAGAGACAATTCCCTGCACATGCTCGTGTCCAAAAATTACCCAAACCAGTGAAAGACAGCGTATGCCATGCAGGCAGGTAATAACATTAGGATTCTTGGAGACATCCACGCGAAACAGCGCTCGGGAGTTGGCTCTGGCCGAGAAACACTTGATCACACCCGGCAGTTGCTCTAAGAAAGAAGAAACTTTAAGCACTGGCTCTTTTTGGGACGCTGACAAACTTACTCTCATCCGCGCATAGAAAGTAGTCATAATGTGTGGCCAGCAGCACGGGTAGACCCAGCAGCGAGAGCAGCACGCTGCAAAGACATGGTTGAATTAAGCAAAGCGAAAGCTAGCTGGGATTGGTTGCTTACATGGTAAATATGGCTAGTCCATCGAGTTTTCTGGGTTCCGCTGTCTTGCAGGTTTTTTCCTGCACTAAAGTGCCCTTGTAGTCCACTTTGAGTATGCGCTTGAGCAGCAGTTTCAGCGATGTATCCATATTAGCAGCAGAGCAGCTACTGGGCAAGCAGACAGCCGTCTTTAACTTAAGTCCATGTAGTCCAGCCACGGGAAGACTAGAAAAGCAATACTTGCCCTTGATATTGCTGCCCTTGCTGAAGGCCTTATCAATGCGTATGCACTCATCATAATTGCCCAAATCCTTCAAGTTGCCCAGCAAAATGCCAGAGGGTATGGAACCCCAGGCATCAATCACTAAATCCCAAAAAAAAATGCACATTAGAGCAAACTGCTTGGCACAAACTGTCGCTGCTTACTTTTCCAGGACCAGAGCTGACCTGAGCCCAGACCCTGCATTAGTTGCGCCATCTGTGCCATACACAGCAGATCCGCCGGCGTCGGTAGACGGGTGTCGGGCACCAAATCTTTGATGGTAATGTTTTGAAACTCCTCGTAGTACTCCACACCCAGCTTACGCAGCTCCAGCAGCTGCTGCATATCCGCTCTGCTTAGATTATGTGCTAGCTGTGTGTCTTGTGCTCTTGCTAGGCCTGCTAGCGCTAGCAAGCTAGCAATGGCTAGCATTGTTTTGACCAGTATATTAGCCATAATTGTGTTGTTGATGGACTGGTATAGGAAATTATAATGATTGATTTTAGGTACGTCTATGGGCATTTTATACGACCGAAATTCAAACATTTAGCAGTGATAAGATTCGTCTATTGGCAGCTACTGCCTACAAGTGTTATCATGACCTGCCCACTGGCAAAATAGTTGTAGCTGCCTCTAATCTATAATTGGGCATTGATAATCCTCAAACGTTTGCAATTGCAATTGCAACAATTGGCGTACGTTTGGCTACTATAGCTACTACCATAGTTGTCTACCCTGGTTGTGAATCATGCTCTCTCTACAAAAGCTATCCACCTTATCATAGCTGGCATTCCTAGCATTTGCATATCAGCCGCGACGCACATGCTCAAAGTTCCCGCTGACTTGCATTTCCTTTTAGCAATTTCTTTCGATTTTACACAGGCGCTAAATATTTTTTTTTGTATCGATGTTGATGTTGATGGCATTCCAAACTTTGTTAGGCATCGCAAAAGAGCCTTTCGCTTTTCTCAGTCTGCTATCAATATCCATTGACGCGCCACCATAGCTGCTTACTATACATACTTCCTTGGTACTCAAATTGCTGCACATCTTCGATGTTGTGCTCATTCAATAGAAAGGGTGACTGGTTATTTGCTTTCACTCTCTTTGTTTTCGTTTTTTAAGCGTTGATCTTAAGACCCGCTTTAGCTGCTTGCCCAGATACGTTGTCAGGAAGATCTTGCATGTCAGAGTGTCGGCCAGCCATCAGTACCATGTCATCGACGTATTCGAGGTGACCAAGCTTTTGATTTATTTTCCAGCTGATGCCTATTGGGTTTTCTTCCTCTGCCTCGAGAACGGCATCGAGGACTGTTATAAACAGTAGCGGTGAGAGGGCGCACCCCTGTCGAACTCCACTGTTGCAGTTGAAGCTGTCACTAAGAGTACCCTCATGTAGTACTTTGCTCGTAGCTCCTTCGTAGCTCTTTTGAATGATATTAACAATTTTATTGCGAATTCCTTTAGCACTCAGCGCTAGCCAAATAAAGCTTCTTTTAAGAGCGTCGAACGCTTTTTCAAAATTTATGAAAGGTAGGTATAAGGTAGCATTCAATTCGGAGGCTTGTTCAATAATTATCCTGATGGTGTTGATCTGGTCGATACACGAATGTCCTGGGCGCAAACCGGCCTGAGTTTTTCGGATAAGCGCGTTTAGTGTGCCGGCTATTCTTTCTAGAATTATCTTATTGAAGATTTGAAAAATGGTAGTAAAGAGACACCCCTCCAGTTGTTGCATTTTCTTTTATCGCCTTTCTTCGGCAGTTTGACAATGACAGACTCCTTCCAGTCAAGCGGAAAGGATTCATGCTCCCAGATTTTCCCAAATAGGGGGTACAAAAGCTTTGCCACGGCGGTAGGATCAACCTTGAAGAATTCAATCGGTAGACAATCATTGCGAACATACCTTTTGTAAAAAAAAGTACCCGGAATTTGTAATTAAAAAAAAAGCGTAAAAGAAATCTGTAGCATTAGTAAACAAGTACCGACATGTTTCGATGCAAGTCGGCACGGGTTGCCGTGGTTTTTAATACGTGAAACTTTATTTTTAATTGTTTAAGGCCCATACGCAGCATTCAAAAACTCCGCACGAAATGTCAAAACTTCATATTAAAAAAAATATCCCAAAAAAGGGAATTTTGTTTTGGTGAAATTGGGAGCATCAAACCCCGAATAAAATGTTCGGATTCATTTTTAAATTCAGATTTTCTGAATTCATTCCTAGAATAGGGCTGAAAATTCTGAAAATCAGACCAAAAAATTTTGAAATCTTCTTCTTTATTTTAAGATTTTCACTATTTTAGATTTTTGCTGAAAAAAATGTAAAAACTTAAATAAGTTTTTCAGCATTCTTGATACCAAATATGCATAAGTTTATTAGAATAATAATAATTTTTAAAATAATAATAGAAAAAATAGTAAAATCTTATGTTAAGTTAAGAAAAAAATTGTTTTTCCTAAAGATTTTTATAATCATATTTTGAGATTATTAAAAAACCGAAAATAACTTTTCGGATTTTTTACAATCTTATTTTAGCTCGAACTATTTTATTTTTTAGACTTTTGATGTTATAAGCTTTATAAATTTTTCAGTTTTATTTAATCTGGAACATTCTTAGATTTAAGATTCTTTGATCTTTATCCATTGAGGCAGAAAATCTAATTTCTAGAGTCTTTAAAATTAAAAGTTCAATTTTTTTTACGATTTTCGACTTTTTTCCGGCTTATTTGAAAATTACAGAAAATTTGTTTGTAGATTTTTTTGGTGTAAAATAAGCCGACGAAAGTTTAGTGTCCGTTCAAGAAACCGAAAAAAAAATCTTTAAAACAATTAACTCAATCCAGATTTTTCGGACTCATTCCCGGATTTCTTACGTCCAGAACAGACAATCAAAATGGCTTACGCTACTTTCGTCTCCATTTGATCACGATTATAAGCACAAAAATCCTAAACTTGGACTTTTGTTTTTATCAGTGTATAAATGTTGGCACAAAACAATTTATATATTTTTTTGTTTTAATGGTGGGATCTTCAATTTCTCTGCTGTTTATTAATCCTCCAATTATATTGCTTAGCCACCAGGCGAATCGCTGTTTACCAATTTCCGAGAAAGTTCTGGTTTCAAGCTTAGGCGACCAACTTTCTAAAGTGCCGTCGGGAACTGCGTTGAGGATTCGCTTTACGTGTTTTTTTTTTTGATAATAATAAATAATTATATGTGCATGCATAATTTATTAACTTATAATATTAAAATAAAAAAGAAATTTTTGAATAAGTGAGTGAGAAGAGTTTTTTTTTTATATACATTTTTAATGGCAATCAACCGATACAGATTAGGTTATGATCCAATATTGCTGAAAAAAATTAATCGCTACACAAAAATAAAATTTAGTGTGTGATAGAGTGAGAAAAAAAAATTTAGCAACGATAAAATAATACTACTTTATAGCTAACAAGTATATTTTTTTAATATTTAAAGTGAATTGGTTGTTTTAAGACATCATTGATTCGCTCTGGCATAGAACTTAAAAGATGTCATTGTCATTAGTCGAAAAACTTTGGTAGTGCTTAAAATTTTCCAATTCCAGTGCTCCTTTTAAGTTTTACACTTCTGGTAGGGTACTGACACAAACGAGAGAACCCAAACATGTACGTCGTCTAGAAACTGAACTCTCTGATTCACTAAATTGAGATTTTTCTCGTTTATTGTAGAACTTAAGTAATAAGAAAAAGAAAACAGACTAAAAACTAGTTAGCAGCTAGATGTGGGCGCTTGGAATGCTGTGGACGTTGAGGATGCCACATCCAGCTCTGGCAACGGCGTCTTGGGCGTCTTAATGGGTGCCTTCGAATCCTGCTTGGTTTCTAACACTGGAGCTTCCTTAGGCGCGGGTCTACGACTTGGCAATATGAGCGTTTGTAGACTTCCCAAAGGCGCCTCGACTATAATGTGCATGACATAGGCGAGTATCAAAGTGAAACCAAAGTCCGGCCAAAAGCGCAGCATCTACGGAAAGAAGAGTATTAACTAAATATTGAAAATTTAGGAGGCACTGCGTCAGTACTTACCACCTCGTAGCTTGAGAAATAGGTGCTGGTGTGAGTGCGTGATGTATTCATTTCCAGCATGAACATGTGAAAGATGTACGCGCAATAGGAGAGCCGTGATAAGGGTTGCCACAAGGGTGAGGAGAGAAAACCATTAGCCATGCCACCATAACCCTGCATGCAGGCAAACACTACCCAGACCAAGCCCAAGGGCCAGGCTATGCGTGTTAAGGTCAAGAAGAAAGCTTCATTCAAAATAGGCACTGTGGGTGAGCTCCAGGAGGCATCCGGGTATAGCGCAAAGAGGCATGTAAAGAAAATGGCCAGCGTAGTCAACCAGCAGGTCCAGACAAGAAGGCGATTAAGCTTGAAGCTGCGACCAGGTGTTTTGTAAAGAAAGTAGCCAAAGATCAGGCCTATCAGCCAAGGCGCAGCGCGTGTTTGTGTGGAATGGTAAATCTTATGCTGGGAGTCGGGTTGCTCTTGGTTTCTGCATTAACAACAAAGTGAATACAAGTTTTTGTCTAAGGAGTTTAGTGCGCTTACTTGAAGCTCATGGAGTAGTGCTTGATCACCATCATGCTGAAGAGACAGGAGGAGAGCAGCAGCATCAGCACCACAATAGCTGCAACAGCTTTCTTGCCCCACTTGTAGAGCGCAAAGATGAGTATGGGTGAGATGATGTACAGCTGCATGTCCACAGCCAGATACCACGTATGACCCAGACACTGCAGTTGTTGAGAAAAGTCTGTTTAGTTTGTCATGCCAAACTTGGCTAAATCCTAGAACTTACAAGTTCCTTGGTGGCATAGTTCTGAACATAAAGTAGCGCCCAGACCCAGTTGTCCTTGCAACTATCATGGCCGGTTAAGTCCATATTGAGCCACAGAGGACCATTGCTCATGTGTACGAGCAGGGACAAATAGATGAGTATGGCTACGCCCAGCACGGGAGTCAGACGTAGATAGCGATGCAGATACATAAGCGGCACATTCAGTTTGCCCTTGGCGCTGTTTGATGAAATAGTGGATTAATAACAGCTGGAAAAAAAATTTCCTTTTGTGCTTACCGCTTCATGGTACGTAGTGCTATCAAGCCCACCAAAAGACCACTCAAGAAGAAGAAGGTATCCACGGAGTAGAAAGCGTGCGTGATAAGCATAGCATAAGGTGTCTCAGCCCACTGTGGAAGCAGTAAACAACTGGGTCAGAAAACATCAAAGCTGCTTGCGTGTTACTTACGCGTATGGATTCCACCATGTTTATATTTGGAGAGACAATTCCCTGCATATGCTCATGTCCAAAAATTACCCAAACCAGTGAAAGACATCGTATGCCATGCAGGCAGGTAATAACATTAGGATTCTTGGAGACATCCACGCGAAACAGCGCTCGGGAGTTGGCTCTGGCCGAGAAACACTTGATCACACCCGGCAGTTGCTCTAAGTAACAATGAAGTTAGGTACTGACCCTTTTTGGGACGCTGACAAACTTACTCTCGTCCGCGCATAGAAAGTAGTCATAAAGTGTGGCCAGCAGCACGGGTAGACCCAGAAGCGAGAGCAGCACGCTGCAAAGACATGGTTGAATTAAGCAAAGCAAAAGCTAGCTGGGATTGGTTGCTTACATGGTAAATATGGCTAGTCCATCGAGTTTTCTGGGTTCCGCTGTCTTGCAGGTTTTTTCCTGCACCAAAGTGCCCTTGTAGTCAACATTGAGTATGCGCTTGAGTAGTTGCTTCAGCGATGTATCCATATTAGCAGCAGAGCAACTGCTGGGCAAGCAGACAGCCGTCTTTAGCTTAAGTCCTTTCAGTACACCAGCACGCTCGCCAAATAATTGACCTACGGGCAGATCAGAAAAGCAATACTTGCCCTTGATATTGCTGCCCGTGCTGAAGGCCTTATCAATGCGTATGCACTCATCATAATTGCCCAAATCCTTCAAGTTGCCCAGAAAAATGCCAGATGGTATGGAACCCCAGGCATCAATCACTAAATGCCAAACAAATTCACATTAGAGCAAACTGCTTGGCACAAACTGTCGCTGCTTACTTTTCCAGGACCAGAGCTGACCTGAGCCCAGACCCTGCATTAGTTGCGCCATCTGTGCCATACACAGCAGATCCGCCGGCGTCGGTAGACGGGTGTCGGGCACCAAATCGTTGATGGAAATATTTTTAAACTCCTCGTAGTACTCCACACCCAGCTTACGCAGCTCCAGCAGCTGCTGCATATCCGCTCTGCTATGATTATGTGCTAGCTGTGTGTCTTGTGCTCTTGCTAGGCCTGCTAGCGCTAGCAAGCTAGCAATGGCCACCATTATTTTGGCCATTATATTAGCCATAATTGTGTTGTTAATGGACTGGTATTGAAAATTACACTGATTGATTTAAGGCACTTCTATGGGCATTTTATACGCTTGAAATTCAAAACGTCTTGAAATGATAAGATCCGGCTGTTGGCAGCTCCTGCCAACAGCTCTTATCATGACTACTGCCTACTGGACAAGTAGTTGTAGCTGCCTCTAATCTATTTTTGGGTATTGATAATCATCAAAAGTTTGCTAATTTCATTTGGCGTACGTATGGCTTCTGTAGCTACTATCATAGTTGGTCTAACCTGGCTGTGAATCATGCTTTCTCTACAAGAGCTATCCACCTTATCATAGCCTGGTATTCCTAGCATTTGCATAACAGCCACAACGCGCATGCTCAAAGTTCCAGCTGACTTGCAATTCCTTCAAACAATATCTCATACAACGTTTACGACTTGTTTCGGGGGAAATGTTTACCATGCGATCAAAGATGTACTTGTTTTTTTGTTGTTTTTTTTGGTATAAAGTTCCCAATGCATGGGCTAGTACCTAGAAGCTTATCAGTATTTAACGAGTACTAAACTTTTGCTTAGCCTAATTTATTTGAAATACTCTCTTTTAGTATGGGCCGCAGGATTGACATCTTATCTAGCTGGTATCTTTGGATTTCGCATGTAAAATTCGAGCACTGATGAAATCAGTCCATATACCTCTTTAAAAGGAATCGTAAACTTGAACACTTTTAAGAAGAATTTATATTAATGCAAATTCTTCAGCAGCCATTTTGGTAAGGTGTTTGTTACCTTCAGGTCTTTCGCGAGTTTCGGTAGTTCGGAGTGTTAAATCGTTGGACCATATTTCTGCGCGTGTACTGGTCTCAAAACCCGGAAAACTTAAGCATCAAAGAGCTTAAAGCGTGCAAATGGGAAAGGCTACGGTTCTAAGTATTATTTTTGCGTTACCTTTGCCTTGCTCTACTCCACAACCTTCTCCACAAATTGTAGAGATTTATAAATATAATTCTTAGAAAGTGTCTTGAAACGTTAAACTAGAAATGGCTACGAGAGGAGCACGTTGATCCTCAACTGTCCAGTGCTCATTTTAAGGCTTGATTTGACGTATTTCTTTTATTCTCTTTGCTTTCACATGCTTCTCCGGAGAAAGTGAAAGTTTATGCATACAGCCAGCGTTTAATAAAAAAGTAATCTACTTTTTCGTAGCTCCTGCTGCCGCTGCTATTTCGGCTCTGTAAATTTTCAATATCTGCGTTAGCAGTCGCAGCCGAAAAAGGAAAAACGAATAGAGCCGATCGTAGCTCGACGCACACAGCTGCGACAAAATTGAGAGCCGCAGCAGCAGCATACTTTTTGCACTCGCAGCCGAGTAATATTTGCGCTCGGGATATTTAGACACAAAATATTTCGACTGCGGCCGCTGCTGCCGAAGCTGTGAGCTCAAATAGTGTCGGATGGACCATGGTAGAATTATACAGGTAAGCTACTCACTGCACTGAAACCTTATTTTTAGTCTCAGCGAAAAAGTGGGAGAGCGAAAAGCAAACCACCCCCATTGCTGTTGTTGTGCGTTGGCAAGCATATTTAAAATTTTGTTGGGCTGATGGTTGACTTTCTCGTGTAAAACATCAACGAAAATAAAAATAAGGTTTGTGTCGCGAAAAATTTTCGGGAATAGCTTACCCTGTTTATTCTACCATGGGATAGACACGCATTTCAATTTGACTGCGGTGTACCCGAATGCTGCTGGACAATTTCAGCATACACGAAAACTGCCTTGCTCTGTTGAGAGCGGCCCGTATAGAGCCTGAGAGCATTGTTGAGAACTGCAAGTAGAAATGTTGGCAGCCTTTTCATTATGTTGAGAGCTGTTGGTAGAAATGCATAGATCCTTTTTCAAATGTTGATAACTGCTGATGCAAATTTGTATAGCCGATAGAATGTGCTGGTAGGAATATATAGAGGGAAACCTTATCCTCAGTAAAAATCAATCATAACCAGACCACCCTTACTTCCCCAAATTGGGAAGACATCATTGATTCGCTCAGGCAATAGAATTAAAAAGATACTATTGTCATTAGTCGAAAAATGTTGGTAGTGCTTCAAATTTTCCAATTCGCCATGAAACTCCGATAATCTTTGATAACCCTGATAAATTTTACACTTCTGGTAGGGTGCTGACCCAAACGAGAGAACCTAAACATGTACGTCGTCTAGAAACTAAACTCTCTGATTCACTAAATTGAGATTTTTCTCGTTTATTGTAAAACTTAAGTAATAAGAAAAAGAAAACAGACTAAAAACTAGTTAGGAGCTAGATGTGGGCGCTTGGGATACTGTGGACGTTGAGGATGCCACATCCAGCTCTGGCAACGGCGTTTTGAGCTTCTCAATGGGCGCCGCCAAGTCCTGCTTGATTTCTAACACTGCAGCTTCCTTAGACGCGGGTCTACGACTTGGCAATACGAGCGTTTGAAGACTTCCCAAAGGCGCCTCAACTATAATGTGCATGACATAGGCGAGTATCAAAGTGAAACCAAAGTCCGGCCAAAAGCGCAGCATCTACGGAAAGAAGAGTAGTAACTAAATATTGAGAATTTAGGAGGCACTGCGACAGTACTCACCACCTCGTAGCTGGAGAAATAGGTGCTGGTACGAGTGCGTAATGTATTCATTTCCAGCATGAACATGTGAAAGACGTACGCGCAATAGGAGAGTCGTGATAAGGGTTGCCACAAAGGTGAGGACAGAAAACCATTGGCCATGCCACCATAGCCCTGCATGCAGGCAAACACTACCCAGACCAAGCCCAAGGGCCAGGCTATGCGTGTTAAGGTCAAGTAGAATGCTTCATTCAAAATAGGCACTATGGGTGAGCTCCACGAAGCATCCGGATATAGCGCAAAGAGGCAGGTAAAGAAAATGGCAAGCGTAGTCAACCAGCAGGTCCAGGCAACCAGGCGATTAAGCTTGAAGCTGCGACCAGGTGTTTTGTAAAGAAAGTAGCCAAAGATCAGGCCTATCAGCCAGGGCGCAGCGCGTGTGTGTGTGGAAAAGTAAATCTTTCGCTGGGACTCGAGTTGCTCTTGGTTTCTGCAATAACAACAAAGTGAATAAAAGTTTTTGTCCAAGGAGTTTAGTGCGCTTACTTGAAGCTCCTGGAGTAGTGCTTGACCATCATCATGCTGAAGAGACAGGCGGAGAGCAGCAGCATCAGCACCACAATACCTGCCACAGCTTTCTTGCCCCACTTGTAGAGCGCAAAGATGAGTATGGGTGAGATGATGTACAGCTGCATGTCCACAGCCAGATACCAGGTAAAACCCAAACACTGCAGTTGTTGAGAAAAGTCTGTTTAGTTTATCATACCAGCTTGGCTGAATCCTAGAACTTACAAGTTCCTTAGTGGCATAGTTCTGCACATAAAGTAACGTCCAGAACCAGTTGTCCTTGCAACTTTCATGGCCGGTTAAGTCCATATTGGACCACAGAGGACCATTGCTCATGTGTACGAGCAGGGAAAAATAGATGAGTATGGCTACGCCCAGCACGGGAGTCAGACGTAGATACCGATGCAGATACATAAGCGGCACATTCAGTTTGCCCTTGGCGCTGTTTGATGAAATAGTGATTTAATAACAGCTGGACAAAAAATTTCCTTTTGTGCTTACCGCTTCATGGTACGTAGTGCTATCAAGCCCACCAAAAGACCACTCAAGAAGAAGAAGGTATCCACGGAGTAGAAAGCGTGCGTGATAAGCATAGCATAAGGTGTCTCAGCCCACTGTGGAAGCAGTAAAAAACTGAGTCAGAAAACATCAAAGCTGCTTGCGTGTTACTTACGCGTATGGATTCCAACATGTTTATATTTGGAGAGACAATTCCCTGCACATGCTCGTGTCCAAAAATTACCCAAACCAGTGAAAGACAGCGTATGCCATGCAGGCAGGTAATAACATTGGGATTGTTGGAGACATCCACGCGAAACAGCGCTCGGGAGTTGGCTCTGGCCGAGAAACACTTGATCACACCCGGCAGTTGCTCTAAGTAAGAAGAAACTTTAAGCACAAGCTCTTTTTGGAACGCTGAAAAACTTACTCTCTTCCGTGCATAGAAAGTAATCATAAAGTGTGGCCAGCAGCACGGGTAGACCCAGCAGCGAGAGCAGCACGCTGCAAAGACATGGTTGAATTAAGCAAAGCGAAGCTAGCTGGGATTGGTTGCTTACATGGTAAATACGGCTAGTCCATCGAGTTTTCTGGGTTCTGCTGTCTTGCAGGTTTTTTCCTGCACCAAAGTGCCCTTGTAATCCACATTGAGTATGCGCTTGAGTAGCTGCTTCAGCGATGTATCCATATTAGCAGCAGAGCAGCTGCTGGGCAAGCAGACAGCCGTCTTTAGCTTTAGTCCCTCCAGTACGTCCTGGTGTACGTGCTGCTCGCGAAATAGTTGACCCACGGGCAGATCAGAAAAGCAATACTTGCCTTTGATATTGCTGCCCGTGCTGAAGGCCGTATCAATGCGTATGCACTCATCATAATTGCCCAAATCCATCAAGTTGCCCAGCAAAATGCCAGAGGGTATGGAACCCCAGGCATGAATCACTAAATGCCAAAAAAAATGCACATTAGAGCAAACTGCTTGGCACAAACTGTCGCTGCTTACTTTTCCAGGACCAGAGCTGACCTGAGCCCAGACCCTGCATTAATTGCGCCATCTGTGCCATACACAGCAGATCCGCCGACGTCGGTAGACGTGTGTCGGGCACCAAATCGTTGATGGTAATATTTTGAAACCCCTCATAGTATTCCACACCCAGCTTACGCAGCTCCAGGAGCTGCTGCATATCCGCTCTGCTTAGATTATGTGCTAGCTGTGTGTCTTGTGCTCTTGCTAGGCCTGCTAGCGCTAGCAAGCTAGCAATGGCCAGCATTGTTTTGGCCAGTAAATAAGCCATAATTGTGTTGTCAATGGACTGGTATAGGAAATTACACTGACTGATTTAAGGCACTTCTATGGGCATTTTATACGCTTGAAATTCAAAACGTCTTGAAATGATAAGATCCGGCTTTTGGCAGCTACTGCCAACAGCTCTTATCATGACTACTGCCTACTGGACAAGTAGTTGTAGCTGCCTCTAATCTATTATTGGGTATTGGTAATCATCAAACGTTGGCTTATTTCATTTGGCGTACGTATGGCTTCTGTAGCTACTATCATAGTTGGTCTAACCTGGCTGGGAATCATGCTCTCTCTACAAGAGCTATCCACCTTATTATAGCCTGGCATTCCAAGCATTTGCATAACAGCCACGACGCGCATGCTCAAAGTTCCAGCTGACTTGCAATTCCTTTAAACAATATCTCATACAACGATTACGACTTGTTTCGGGGGAAATGATTACCATGCGATCAAAGATGTACTTGTTTTTTTTTTTTTTTGGTATAAAGTTCCAAATGCATGGGCTAGTACCTAGAAGCTTATCAGTATTTAACGAGTACTAAACTTTTGCTTAGCCTAATTTATTTAAAATTTTCTATTTTAGCATGGGCCACAGGATTGACATCTTATCTAGCTGGTATCTTTGGATTTCGCATGTTAAATTCGAGTACTGATGAAATCAGTCCATAAACCGCTTTAAAAGGAATCGTATACTTGAACACTTTTAAGAAGAATTCATATTAATGCAAATTCTTCAGCAGCCATTTTGGTTATAAATATCAGGTGTTGAGTTACCTTCAGGTCTTTCGCTAGTTTCGGTAGTTCGTTGAGCCATAGTTCTGCGCGTGTACTGGGCTCATAACCCGGAAAACTTAAGTACCAAAGAGTTTTAAGCGTGCAAATGGGAAAGGCTACGGTTCTAAGTATTATTTTTGCGTTGCCTTTGCATTGCTCTACTCCACATTCTTCTCCACAAATTGTAGAGATTTATAAATATAATTCTTAGAAAGTGTCTTGAAACGTTAAACTAGAAATGGCTACGAGAGGAGCACGTTGATCCTCAACTGTCCAGTGCTCATTTTAAGGCTTGATTTGACGTATTTCTTTTATTCTCTTTGCTTTCACATGCTTCTCCGGAGAAAGTGAAAGTTTATGCATACAGCCAGCGTTTAATAAAAAAGTAATCTACTTTTTCGTAGCTCCTGCTGCCGCTGCTATTTCGGCTCTGTAAATTTTCAATATCTGCGTTAGCAGTCGCAGCCGAAAAAGGAAAAACGAATAGAGCCGATCGTAGCTCGACGCACCCAGCTGCGACAAAATTGAGAGCCGCAGCAGCAGCATACTTTTTGCACTCGCAGCCGAGTAATATTTGCGCTCGGGATATTTAGACACAAAATATTTCGACTGCGGCCGCTGCTGCCGAAGCTGTGAGCTCAAATAGTGTCGGATGGACCATGGTAGAATTATACAGGTAAGCTACTCACTGCACTGAAACCTTATTTTTAGTCTCAGCGAAAAAGTGGGAGAGCGAAAAGCAAACCACCCCCATTGCTGTTGTTGTGCGTTGGCAAGCATATTTAAAATTTTTTTGGGCTGATGGTTGACTTTCTCGTGTAAAACATCAACGAAAATAAAAATAAGGTTTGTGTCGCGAAAAATTTTCGGGAATAGCTTACCCTGTTTATTCTACCATGGGATAGACACGCATTTCAATTTGACTGCGGTGTACCCGAATGCTGCTGGACAATTTCAGCATACACGAAAACTGCCTTGCTCTGTTGAGAGCGGCCCGTATAGAGCCTGAGAGCATTGTTGAGAACTGCAAGTAGAAATGTTGGCAGCCTTTTCATTATGTTGAGAGCTGCTGGTAGAAATGCATAGATCCTTTTTCAAATGTTGATAACTGCTGATGCAAATTTGTATAGCCGATAGAATGTGCTGGTAGGAATATATAGAGGGAAACCTTATCCTCAGTAAAAATCAAACCAAGTGTTTGCGGGCATAACCAGACCACCCTTACTTCCAGAGGAATAAATTCTAGAAGCTGGTCCCCCAAATTGGGAAGACATCATTGATTCGCTCTGGCATAGAATTAAAAAGATACTATTGTCGTTAGTCGATAAACTTTGGTACTGCTTCAAATTTTCTGATTCGCCATGAAACTCCGTTAAACTTTGATAACTCTGATAAGTTTTACACTTCTGGAAGGGTGCTGACACAAACGAGAGAACCCAAACATGTACGTCGTCTAGAAACTGAACTCTCTGATTCACTAAATTGAGATTTTTCTCGTTTATTGTAAAACTTAAGTAATAAGAAAAAGAAAACAGACTAAAAACTAGTTAGGAGCTAGATGTGGGCGCTTGGGATGCAGTGGACGCTGAAGGTGCTACATCCAGCTGTGGCAATGCCGTCTTGGGCATCTCAATGGGCGCCGTCGAATCCTGCTTGGTTTCGAGCACTGGAGCTTCCTTAGGTGCGGGTCTACGACTTGGCAATATGAGCGTTTGTAGACTTCCTAAAGGTGCCTCGACTATAATGTGCATGACATAGGCGAGTATCAAAGTGAAACCAAAGTCCGGCCAAAAGCGCAGCATCTACGGAAAGAAGAGTATTAACTAAATATTGAAAATTTAGGAGGCACTGCGACAGTACTTACCACCTCGTAGCTGGAGAAATAGGTGCTGGTGTGAGTGCGCGATGTATTCAATTCCAGCATGAACATGTGAAAGATGTAGGCGCAATAGGAGAGCCGTGATAAGGGCTGCCACAAGGGTGAGGATAGAAAACCATTGGCCATGCCACCATAACCCTGCATGCAGGCAAACACTACCCAGACCAAGCCCAAGGGCCAGGCTATGCGTGTTAAGGTCAAGTAGAAAGCTTCATTCAAAATAGGCACTGTGGGTGAGCTCCACGAAGCATCCGGATATAGCGCAAAGAGGCAGGTAAAGAAAATGGCAAGCGTAGTCAACCAGCAGGTCCAGACAAGTAGGCGATTGAGCTTGAAGCTGCGACCAGGTGTTTTGTAAAGAAAGTAGCCAAAGATCAGGCCTATCAGCCAGGGCGCAGCGCGTGTTTGTGTGGAATAGTAAATAGGCTGGGAGTCGGGTTGCTCTCGGTTTCTGCATTAACAACATAGTGAATACAAGTCTTTGGTCTAAGGAGTTTAGTGCGCTTACTTGAAGCTCATGGAGTAGTGCTTGATCACCATCATGCTGAAGAGACAGGAGGAGAGCAGCAGCATCAGCACCACAATAGCTGCAACAGCTTTCTTGTCCCACTTGTAGAGCGCAAAGATGAGTATGGGTGAGATGATGAACAGCTGCATGTCCACAGCCAGATACCAGGTATGACCCAAACACTGCAGTTGTTGAGAAAAGTCTCTTTAGTTTGTCATACCAGCTTGGCTGAATCCTAGAACTTACAAGATCCTTGGTGGCATAGTTCTGAACATAAAGTAGCGTCCAGAACCAGTTGTTCTTGCAATTTTCACGGCCGCTTAGGTCCGTATTAGACCACAGAGGACCATGGCTCATGTGTACGAGCAGAGACAAATAGATGAGTATGGCTACGCCCAGCACGGGAGTCAGACGTAGATAGCGATGCAGATACATAAGCGGCACATTCAGTTTGCCCTTGGCGCTGTTTGATGAAATAGTGGATTAATAACTGCTGGACAAAAAATTTCCTTTTGTGCTCACCGCTTCATGGCACGTAGTGCTATTAAGCCCACCAAAAGACCACTCAAGAATAAGAAGGTATCCACGGAGTAGACACCGTGCATGATAAGCATGGCATAAGGTGTCTCACACCACTGTGGAAGCAGTAAACAACTGAGCCAGAAAACATAAAAGCAACTTTCGTGTTACTTACGCGTAGGAATTCCAACATGTTTATATTTGGAGAGGTAATTCCCTGCACATGCAAATGTCCAAAAATTACCCAAACCAGTGAAAGACAGCGTATGCCATGCAGGCAGGTAATAACATTAGGATTCTTGGAGACATCCACGCGAAACAGCGCTCGGGAGTTGGCTCTGGCCGAGAAACACTTGATCACACCCGGCAGTTGCTCTAAGTAACAAGAAACTTTAAGCACTGGCTCTTTTTGGGACGCTGACAAACTTACTCTCGTCCGCGCATAGAAAGTAGTCATAAAGTGTGGCCAGCAGCACGGGTAGACCCAGAAGCGAGAGCAGCACGCTGCAAAGACAGGGTTAAATTAAGCAAAGCAAAAGCTAGCTGGGATTGGTTGCTTACATGGTAAATATGGCTAGTCCATCGAGTTTTCTGGGTTCCGCTGTCTTGCAGGTTTTTTCCTGCACCAAAGTGCCCTTGTAGTGCACATTGAGTATGCGCTTGAGCAGCTGCTTCAGCGATGTATCCATATTAGCAGCAGAGCAGCTGCTGGGCAAGCAGACAGCCGTCTTTAGCTTTAATCCTTTCAGTACACCAGCACGCTCGCCAAATAGTTGACCCACGGGCAGATCAGAAAAGCAATACTTGCCTTTGATATTGCTGCCCGTGCTAAAGTCCTTATCAATGCGTATGCACTCATCATAATTGCCCAAATCCTTCAAGTTGCCCAGCAAAATGCCAGAGGGTATGGAACCCCAGCTATCAATCACTAAATGCCAAAAAAAAGTGCACATTAGAGCAAACTGCTTGGCACAAACTGTCGCTGCTTACTTTTCCAGGACCAGAGCTGACCTGAGCCCAGACCCTGCATTAGTTGCGCCATCTGTGCCATACACAGCAGATCCGCCGGCGTCGGTAGACGGGTGTCGGGCACCAAATCTTTGATGGTAATGTTTTGAAACTCCTCGTAGTACTCCACACCCAGCTTACGCAGCTCCAGCAGCAGCTGCATATCCGCTCTGCTTAGATTATGTGCTAGCTGTGTGTCTTGTGCTCTTGCTAGGCCTGCTAGCGCTAGCAAGCTAGCAATGGCCACCATTATTATGGCCATTATATTAGCCATAATTGTGTTGTTGATGGACTGGTATTGAAAATTACACTGATTGATTTAAGGCACTTCTATGGGCATTTTATACGCTTGAAATTCAAAACGTCTTGAAATGATAAGATCCGGCTTTTGGCAGCTACTGCCAACAGCTCTTATCATGACTACTGCCTACTGGACAAGTAGTTGTAGCTGCCTCTAATCTATTTTTGGGTATTGATAGTCATCAAACGTTTGCTAATTTAATTTGGCGTACGTCTGGCTACTATGTATAGCTAGTATAGCTACTAACAAAGTTGGTCTTACCTGGCTGTGAATCATGCTTTCTCTACAAGAGCTATCCACCTTATCATAGCCTGGTATTCCTAGCATTTGCATAACAGCCACGACGCACATGGTCAAAGTTCCAGCTGACTTGCAATTCCTTTAAACAATATCTCATACAACGATTACGACTTGTTTACCATGCGACAAAGATGTACATACTTGTTTTTTTTTGGTATAAAGTTCCCAATACATGGGCTAGTACCTAGAAGCTTATCAGTATTTAACGAGCACTGAGCTTTTGCTTAGCCTAATTTATTTAAAATTTTCTTTTTTAGCATGGGCCACAGGATTGACATCTTATCTAGCTGGTATCTTTGGATTTCGCATGTAAAATTCGAGTACTGATGAAATCAGTCCATAAACCTCTTTAAAAGGAATCGTATACTTGAACACTTTTAAAAGGAATTCATATTAGTGCAAATTTTTCAGCAGCCATTGGAATCTATTTGGTTATAAATATCAGGTGTTGAGTTACCTTCAGGTCTTTCGCGAGTTTCGGTTGTTCGGAGTGTTAAATCGTTGGACCATGATTCTGCGCGTGTACTGGGCTCAAAACCCGGAAAACTTAAGTATCAAAGAGCTTAAAGCGTGCAAATGGGAAAGGCTACGGTTCTAAGTATTATTTTTTCGTTGCCTTTGCCTTGCTCTACTCCACATCCTTCTCCACAAATTGTAGAGACTTATAAATATAATTCTTAGAAAGTGTCTTGAAACGTAAAACTAGAAGTTTATACCCTGTACCGTATGAGTATATTGTGTTTGTGCAAGCCGAAAATGTATGTAACATACAGAAGGAGACGTCGGAGACCCCCCAAAGTTACCTATATACCCATGTCCGTCTGTCCGTCTGTCTGTATGAACGCCTAGATTTCAGAGATGGTAAGAGCTAGAGCGACCAAGTTTTCAGATTAAATGCGTAATTATGTCAGGGGAGACAAGTTTATTTTATTTTTTCGATATCGGGGTTATATTATATAGCTCCCATAGGGGTGTTTAAGAGAACCTCGAAAAAAAATCAAAAGTTTTAGATGGATAATGCGTTTGTTTATGAAGATATCGTAGCCCAATTTGGCACTCGGAAGTTTTTTAGAGTACCCAAGCACTGTACCAAATTTGATCAAAATCGGTTGACCTTATCATATAGCCCCCATAGGAGCGATCGGTAAAAAAATTTTTTTTTTTGCGAAATTCGACTGATTTCTGTTTGTTTATGAAAATTTGCCGAATAAAATAACTTTTGGAGGTCTTAAGCAATATGTCGGACTTAATTGCAATGTGGTGGTACAGGGTATCCCAAAGTTGTCTGCGCCCGACTGCAACGTACGCCATTTTGTTTTAATTGATATTTTTTTCATTTATTTTAAAACTTAAGTAATAAAAAAAAGGCGTACTAAAAACTAGTTAGGAGCTATGTGTGGGGGGCTTGGTACGCAGTGGACGTTGAGGGTGCCACATCTAGCACGGGTAACGGCGTCTTGGGCATCTCAATGGGCACCGCCAAGTCCTGCTTGATTTCTAACACTGGAGCTTCCTTAGGCGCGGGTCTACGACTTGGCAATATGAGCGTTTGTAGACTGCCCAATGGCGCCTCAACTATAATGTACATGACATAAGCGAGTATCAGAGTAAAACCAAAGTCCGACCAAAAGCGCAGCATCTACGGAAAGAAGAGTATTAACTAAATATTGAGAATTTAGGGGGCACTGCGTCAGTTCTTACCATCTCGTAGTTGGAGAAATAGGTGCTTGTGTGAGTGCGTGATGTATTCATTTCCAGCATGAACATGTGAAAAATGTACGCGCAATAGGAGAGCCGTGACAAGGGCTGCCACAAGGGTGAGGATAGAAAACCATTGGCCATGCCACCATAACCCTGCATGCAGGCAAACACTACCCAGACCAAGCCCAAGGGCCAGGCTATGCGTGTTAAGGTCAAGTAGAAAGCTTCATTCAAAATAGGCAGTGCGGGTGAGCTCCAGGAGGCATCCGGATATAGCGCAAAGAGGCATGTAAAGAAAATGGCCAGCGTAGTCAACCAGCAAGTCCAGACAAGCAGTCGGTGGAGCTTGAATGTGCGACCAAGTAGCCAAAGAGCAAGCCTATCAGCCATGGCGCAGCGCGTGTTTGTGTGGAAAAGTAAATCTTCGCCTCGGAGTCGGGTTGCTCTTGGGTTCTGCATAAATATTCATTAGTGAATAAAAGTTTTGGGGCTAAAGAGTTGCTTGGGTGCGCTTACTTGAAGCTCATGCAGTAGTGCTTGATCATCATCATGCTGAATAGGCAGGAGGAGAGCAGCAGCAGCAGCACCACAATAGCTGCCACAGCTTTCTTGCCCCACTTGTAGAGCGCAAAGATGAGTATGGGTGAGATGATGTACAGCTGCATGTCCACAGCCAGATACCAGGAATGAACCAAACTCTGTAGTTGTTAAGAACACAGACCGTTTAGTTTGTCATGCCAGCTTGGCTGAATCCTAGAACTTACAAGATTCTTGGTGGCATAGTTCTGCACATAAAGTAGCGTTCAGAACCAGTTGTTCCTGCAGTTTTCATAGCCCATATCGGGCCACAGCGGACCATTGCTCATGTGTACGAGCAGGGAAAAATAGATGAGTATGGTTACGCCCAGCACGGGAGTCAGACGTAGACAGCGATGCAGATACATAAGCGGCACATTCAGTTTGCCCTTGGCGCTGTTTGATGAAATAGTGGATTAATAACAGCTGGACAAAAAAAATTCCTTTTGTGCTTACCGCTTCATGGTACGTAGTGCTATCAAGCCCACCAAAAGACCACTCAAGAATAAGAAGGTATCCACGGAGTACCGTGAATGATGAGCATAGCATAAGGTGTCTCACACCACTGAAAAAGCAGTAAACGAATGAGTAAGAAATCATGGCTGGTTGCGTGTTACTTACACGTATGGATTCCACCATGTTAATATTTGGAGAGAGAAGTCCCTGCATATAGTCATGTCCAAAAATTACCCAAACCAATGAAAGACAGCGTATGCCATGCAGGCTGGTAATAACATTGGGATTCTTGGAGACATCCACGCGAAACAGCGCTCTGGAGAAACACTTGATCACACCCGGCAGTTGCTCTAAGTAACAAGAAACTTTAAGCACTGGCTCTTTTTGGGACGCTGACAAACTTACTCTCATCCGCGCATAGAATGTAGTCATAAAGTGTTGCCAGTAGCATGGGTAGACCCAGAAGCGAGAGCAGCACGCTGCAAAGACATGGTTGATGGCAAAGCAAAAGCTGGATGGGATTGATGGCTTACCTGGTAAATATGGCTAGTCCATCGAGTTTTCTAGGTTCGGCTGTCTTGCAGGTTTTTTCCTGCACCAAAGTGCCATTGTAGTCCACATTGAGTATGCGCTTGAGTAGCTGCTTCAGCGATGTATCCATATTAGCAGCAGAGCAGCTGCTGGGCAAGCAGACAGCCGTCTTTAGCTTAAATCCTTTCAGTACACCAGCCTGCTCGCCAAATAGTTGACCCACGGGCAGATCAGAAAAGCAATACTTGCCTTTGATATTGCTGCCCGTGCTAAAGTCCTTATCAATGCGTATGCACTCATTATAATTGCCCAAATCCTTCAAGTTGCCCAGCAAAATGCCAGAGGGTATGGAACCCCAGCTATAAATCACTAAATGCCAAAAAAAGTGCACATTAGAGCAAACTGCTTGGCACAAACTGTCGCTGCTTACTTTTCCAGGACCAGAGCTGACCTCAGCCCAGACCCTGCATTAGTTGCGCCATCTGTGCCATACACAGCAGATCCGCCGGCGTCGGTAGACGTGTGTCGGGCACCAAATCGTTGATGGTAATATTTTGAAATTCCTCGTAGTATTCCACACCCAGTTTACGCAGCTCCAGGAGCTGCTGCATATCCGCTCTGCTAAGATTATATGCTAGCTGTGTGTCTTGTGCTCTTGCTAGGCCTGCTAGCGCTAGCAAGCTAGCAATGGCCAACATTATTTTGGCCAGTATAGTAGCCATAATTGTGTTGTTAATGGACTGGTATAGGAAATTACACTGATTGATTTAAGGCACTTCTATGGGCATTTTATACGCTTGAAATTCAACACGTCTAGCAGTGATAAGATCCGGCTATTGGCAGCTCCTGCCAACAGCTCTTATCATGACTACTGCCTACTGGACAAGTAGTTGTAGCTGCCTCTAATCTATTATTGGGTATTGATAGTCATCAAACGTTTGCTAATTTCATTTGGCGTACGTCTGGCTACTATAGCTACTATCAAAGTTGGTGTTACCTGGCTGTGAATCATGCTCTCTCTACAAGAGCTATCCACCTTATCATAGCCTGGTATTCCTAGCATTTGCAAAACAGCCACGACGCACATGGTCAAAGTTCCAGCTGACTTGCAATTCCTTTAAACAATATCTCATACAACGATTACGACTTGTTTACCATGCGATCAAAGGTGTACTTGTTTTTTTTTTGTTTTTTTTTGGTATAAAGTTCCCAATGCATGGGCTAGTACCTAGAAGCTTATCAGTATTTAACGAGCGCTGAGATTTTGCTTAGCCTAATTTATTTGAAAAACTCTTTTTAGCATGGGCCACAGCATTGACATCTTATCTAGCTGGTATCTTTGGATTTCGCATGTAAAATTCGAGTACTGATGAAATCAGTCCATAAACCTCCTTAAAAGGAATCGTAAACTTACACATTTAAGAAGAATTCAAATTAATGCAAATTATACAGCAGCCATTGGAATCTATTTGGTTATAAATATCAGGTGTTGAGTTACCTTCAGGTCTTTCGCGAGTTTCGGTAGTTCGGAGTGTTAAATCGTTGGGCCATGGTTCTGCGCGTGTACTGGGCTCAAACCCCGGAAAACTTAAGTATCAAAGAGCTTAAAGCGTGCAAATGGGAAAGACTACGGTTCTAAGTATTATTTTATCATTGCCTTTGCCTTGCTCTACTCCACATCCTTCTTATAGATTTATAAATATAATTCTTAGAAAGTGTCTTGTAACGTAAAACCAGAAATGGCTACGATAGGAGCACGTTGATCCTCATCTGTCCAGTGCTCCTTTTAAGGCTTGATTTGAGGTATTTCTTTTATTCTCTTTGCTTTCACATGCTTCTCCGGAGAAAGTGAAAGTTTATGCATACAGCCAGCGTTTAATAAAAAAGTAAGTGGACTCGGTGCTGCCATCTCCGTTCCGCAACAAACCTTTGTTATGAGGCCTGACAGGAGGCCAAGATTCGATACGGATCGCAGAGCCAATGATGATGATATCAAGTCATAGTACAACTTAAGTTACGTGCATTTTATAAGAAACACTTTTTTTAACAGTTCACCAAATTAATTAGTCCGAAAAATATACTATATCGAGTATTTCCAAATTTTTTTATTTTTTATTTTGTGTATAGCCAGGCCTCCAATTATACTGCTTAGCCACCAGGCCAAACGCTGTTTACCAATTTCCGAGAAAGTTCTGGTTCGAAGCTTAGGCGACTAACATTCTCAAGTGCCGTCGGGAACTGCGTTGAAGATTCGCTTTACTTGTGTTTTTTTTTTTTGTGATAATAATAAATAATTATATGTGCATGCATAATTTATTAACTTATAATATTAAAAATAAAACAAATTTTTCAACAAGTGAGTGAGAAAAAAAAGATTCAACAAAGATAAAATAATACTACTTTATAGCTAATAAGTATATGTGCAAAAATCTAAAATTTGAATAAGTGAATTAGTAAGTATTTTTTTTTTTAATATTTAAAGTTAATTGGTTGTTTTAAGACATCATTGATTCGCTCTGGCATAGAACTTAAAAGATGTCATTGTCATTAGTCGAAAAACTTTGGTAGTGCTTAAAATTTTCCAATTCCAGTGCTCCTTGTAAGTTTTACACTTCTGGTAGGGTACTGACACAAACGAGAGAACCCAAACATGTACGTCGTCTAGAAACTGAACTCTCTGATTCACTAAATTGAGATTTTTCTCGTTTATTGTAGAACTTAAGTAATAAGAAAAAGAAAACAGACTAAAAACTAGTTAGGAGCTAGATGTGGGCGCTTGGAATGCTGTGGACGTTGAGGATGCCACATCCAGCTCTGGCAACGGCGTCTTGGGCGTCTCAATGGGTGCCTTCGAATCCTGCTTGGTTTCTAACACTGGAGCTTCCTTAGGCGCGGGTCTACGACTTGGCAATATGAGCGTTTGAAGACTTCCCAAAGGCGCCTCAACTATAATGTGCATGACATAGGCGAGTATCAAAGAGAAACCAAAGTCCGGCCAAAAGCGCAGCATCTACGGAAAGAAGAGTAGTAAGTAAATATTGAGACTTTAGGAGGCACTGCGACAGTACTTACCACCTCGTAGTTGGAGAAATAGGTGCTGGTGTGCGTGCGTGATTTGTTTATTTCCAGCATGAACATGTGAAAGATGTACGCGCAATAGGAGAGCCGTGATAAGGGCTGCCACAATGGTGAGGATAGAAAACCATTGGCCATGCCGCCATAACCCTGCATGCAGGCAAACACTACCCAGACCAAGCCCAAGGGCCAGGCTATACGTGTTAAGGTCAAGTAGAAAGCTTCGTTCAAAATAGGAACTGTGGGTGAGCTCCAGGAGGCATCCGGATAAAGCGCAAAGAGGCAGGTAAAGAAAATGGCCAGCGTAGTCAACCAGCAAGTCCAGACAACCAGGCGATTAAGCTTGAAGCTGCGACCAGGTGTTTTGTACAGAAAGTAGCCAAAGATCAGGCCTATCAGCCAGGGCGCAGCGCGTGTGTGTGTGGAAAAGTAGATCTTACGCTGGGAGTCGGGTTGCTCTTGGTTTCTGCATTAACAACATAGTGAATAAAAGTTTTTGGTCTAAAGAGTTGGGTGCGCTTACTTGAAGCTCATGGAGTAGTGCTTGATCATCATCATACTGAAGAGACAGGCGGAGAGCAGCAGCAGCAGCACTACAATAGCTGCCACAGCCTTCTTGCCCCACTTGTAGAGCGCAAAGATGAGTATGGGTGAGATGATGTACAGCTGCATGTCCACAGCCAGATACCAGCTATGAGCCAGACACTGCAGTTGTCAAGAAAAGTCTGTTTAGTTTGTTATGCCAGCTTGGCTAAATCCTAGAACTTACAATTTGCTTAGTGGCATAGTTCTGCACATAGAGCAACGTCCAGAACCAATTGTCTTTGCAGTTTTCGACACCTGTTAGGTCCGAATTGGACCACAGCGGACCATTGCTCATGTGTACGAGCAGGGACAAATAGATGAGTATGGCTACGCCCAGCACGGGAGTCAGACGTAGATAGCGATGCAGATACATAAGCGGCACATTCAGTTTGCCCTTGGCGCTGTTTGATGAAATAGTGGATTAATAACAGCTGGACTAAAAATTTCCTTTTGTGCTTACCGCTTCATGGCGCGCAGAGCTATTAAGCCCACCAAAAGACCACTCAAGAATAAGAAGGTATCCACGGAGTAGACACCGTGCATGATAAGCATGGCATAAGGTGTCTCGCACCACTGTAAAAACAGTAACCAACTGACTCAGTAATCCTCATGGTTGGTTGCATGTTACTTACACGTATGATTTCCAACATGTTGATATTTGGAGAGGCAACTCCCTGAGCATAGTCATGTCCAAAAACGACCCAAACCAGTGAAAGACAGCGTATGCCATGCAGGCAGGTAATAACATTGGGATTCTTTGAGACATCCACGTGAAACAGCGCTCGGGAGTTGGCTCTGGCCGAGAAACACTTGATCACACCCGGCAGTTGCTCTAAGTAAGAAGAAACTTGAAGCACAGGCTCTTTTTGGGACGCTGACAAACTTACTCTCATCCGTGCATAGAAAGTAGTCATAAAGTGTGGCCAGCAGCACGGGTAGACCCAGAATCGAGAGCAGCACGCTGCAAAGACATGGTTAAATTAAGCAAAGCAAAAGCTAGCTGGGATTGGTTGCTTACATGGTAAATATGGCTAGTCCATCGAGTTTTCTGGGTTCCGCTGTCTTGCAGGTTTTTTCCTGCACCAAAGTGCCCTTGTAGTCCACATTGAGTATGCGCTTGAGTAGCTGCTTCAGCGATGTATCCATATTAGCAGCAGAGCAGCTGCTGGGTAAGCAGACAGCCGTCTTTAGCGTAAATCCTTTCAGTACACCAGCCTGCTCGCCCAATAGTTCAGCCAAGGGCAGATCAGAAAAGCAATATTTGCCTTTGATATTGCTGCCAGTGCTGAAGGCCTCATCAATGCGTATGCACTCATCATAATTGCCCAAATCCTTCAAGTTGCCCAGCAAAATGCCAGATGGTATGGAACCCCAAGCATCAATCACTAATTGCCGAAAAAATTCACATTAGAGCAAACTGCTTGGCACAAACTGTCGCTGCTTACTTTTCCAGGACCAGAGCTGACCTGAGCCCAGACCCTGCATTAATTGCGTCATCTGTGCCATACACAGCAGATCCGCCGCCGTCGGTAAACGTTTGTCGGGCACCAAATCGTTGATGGTAATATTTTGAAACTCCTCGTAGTATTCCACACCCAGTTTACGCAGCTCCAGCAGCTGCTGCATATCCGCTCTGCTTAGATTATGTGCTAGCTGTGTGTCTTGTGCTCTTGCTAGGCCTGCTAGCGCTACCAAGCTAGCAATGGCTACCATTATTTTGGGCATTATATTAGCCATAATTGTGTTGTTGATGGACTGGTATTGAAAATTACACTGATTGATTTAAAGTACATCTACGGGCATTTTATACGCTTGAAATTCAAAAAGTCTAGCAGTGATAAGATCCGGCTATTGGCAGCTACTGCCAAAAGCTGTTATCATGCTTACAGTCTACTGACCAAGTAGTTCTATCTATAATTAGGTATTGATAATCATCAAACATTTGCTTATTTCATTTGGCGTACGTCTAGTGAAACATTACCAGTTTATTGGTATAGTTACTCAACTTGGCTGTAAATCATGCTCTCTCTTCTTATCGTAGCCTGGCATTCCCAGCATTTGCATAACAGCCGCGAAGCACATGTTCGGAGTTCCCGCTGACTTACAATTCCTTTTAACAATATCTAATACAATGATTACGACTTGTTTTGACGGAAATTTTTACCACGCGATCAAAGATGTATATTAAGTTCCCAATGCATTGGTTAGTACCCAGAAGCTTATCAGTATTTAACGAGCGCTGAGCACTGAGCTTTTGCATAGCCAAATTCATTTGAATTACTATTTTTAGCTTGGGCCGCAGGATTGACATCTTATCTAGCTGGTTTCTTTAGATTTCGCTTGTAATGCTGTTGCAATCAATCCATAAACGTCTTTAAAAGGAATTGTAAACTTAAACACTTTTAAGAAGAATTCCAATTAATGTGCATTAATTAACAGCCATTGGATTCAAATTGGTTATAAATACATGGTGTTGAATTACCTTAAAGTCTTTCGCTAGTTTCGGTAGTTGTTTTCAACTAAGGCAGGGGTGCCCAAAGGATTCTTATGGAAAGCAAACAGCAATACATATAAAAGAAAAACACTAACACATCTAAAGCAAACCGTATTTTCAGTATATACTCATATAAATGTCTTGTTTTTCGTTGTTACTATTTTTTCCGTAATACTTACATTTAACACGTGGTGCACAAAAATTTCGTGTCCGCGATCAATTCCATACCCTTTTTTTAAGTGCAAGAGTTCAGAGAGCACAAACGACAAACAACAACAAAATTAAAGCGAAAATCAGTGGGCCAACAACAAATACAAGGTATACTTACTACAGGTAGCATACTTCCGCCGAAGGCTCTAACGAATATTACCAATTTTTAGTTTCGTTGCGACTGCACGTGAGGAGGGTTGCTTACGCGCATCGGGTGCGAGCAACAGCTACAATTTTTGTTTGTTTCCCTCTCACGCTTTTTCTTGCTCTCACTAAAATTGGTAACGACGTCGGCAGCATTACTCTACCTTTAATAAGTATACCTTTCAACAAATATACACAAGTATTTTTTCTGTGCTCGTGAGCTCAGAGAGCGAAGAGAGTAAGAGAGAGAACTCGCGAAAATTGTTTTTGTAATTTGCATTGGCAAACGGAAGGGGCCGTGCATGTTTACCATGCAGCACTTCTGCACTCATCAAATGGGTGTTTGTCGATAACACAGATATTCGATATTTTAAACTTCGATACATCGATGCATCGATATAACATCGATGTTTTCTCCAGCACTACTGGGCAGCCCATGGCCCAAACGGGCAATTTTACTTCGTGCATTTACACAGACACGAGGCCGAAGCAAGCCGATGTCGTCAATTTGAGTCCAGCAGTGGGCAAATTATTACTCAGTTCAACTTTGTACGTTGTGTGCACTGAGAGAAATAAATGATTAAATATGTCGCTATGACCACAATGATATATATTTAAATATTGGCAATCAACGTATCTATCTATAATATAGATTCTATATATATATTATATTACACAAGGCCGTTTTTTGTGACATCAAAGGCTCCTAGACGGATCGCGCGATTTCAACAAATGAGGTATCAATCGAAAGCTATTTACACCTAGATGTGCAATAAGGTGTTATTTTTTAGATTAAATCTATATTTTGGTGGATAACGTTAAAATAAAATTTCAATCAAAGATTGTCCAATTTCAACAAATGAGGTATCAATCGAAAGCTATTCACGCGCAGATATGTAATTAGGCTTGCTTTTTATAAAACACATTATAATACACATTTTGCATGCAGCTGCATGCTGACCGGTGTGTGGGAACCTATAGGTGCTCTATATGAAATTCGATTTAAAATCGTTCTTGCTTTATCTACAATCTTGATATCGCTCCTCTCTATTATTAAGTTTTCACTATCTGTCAACTGCATAATAAAGAGTGGTGAAAAAATAATTTGTAACTATGCCTAGAAGGTTAACTCGCGAAAATCGGAGAAATTATATGCGAACTCGCCGGATTTCACGGTTTTCATCATATAAAATTGCAATGAGTAATCACAAACCAGAGATGCAGCGACTTGGATGTTTGAACAAGTCATGCCAGCACTGTGGTGCACTTCATTTCGATTCAGAGAAAGCAAGACATGAGCTAAGCATTTGCTGCCACAATGGAAAAGTTACACTTAAGCCATATAAGCCATACACATTGATTCAAACCAAAGAGTCCTTCCACAGAATGAAAGTTTTACAACTTCAAATATTGTTTATAACGAAATTTATTAATTTTACACTTTTCGTTATGTTGGCTTTTTTGAATAAATACAATGTATTATTATCTGCAAAGCTATTTGTATATTATGCAATGCATTATCTGGCGATTTTCGCCGCCGGGTTCACTAGTTTTATTAATTACAAAACGAATTAAATATAATATATACAATGGCCAACAATTTCATTCAATGTTCTGCACTTCAAATATATATGAATCAAAATTTTCAATAATAAAAAAAATAATTCAATTATTTTGACTGCCTAAATATTTAATTACCACAATTAAAAAACTGGGACATAAAACTATAGTAATATTAATAAAAATTAATGTAAAAACAATTCATTTTCGCAGTGTACAATTTTTAGTTTCGATGCGACTGCACATGAGGTAGCTTGACTTCACAGCGCTCTCTCTCTCTCGCTTATTCTTGCTCTCAGTAAAATTGGTGACAACGCCGGCAGCACTACTCTACCTTAAATAAGTATACCTTGTCACTAACACACTGTCACTTTTCGGCCGTTCTCTTTTTGCCCCACAAAATTCTGCCGCAGCGCAGTCGGTATACGCACAGCGTAAGTGTGACAATTTTCTCTCTCGTCTGTGCTTTATTGTCGATCTGACGCTCTTGGACACTCATGCTTACTGCACTGCTTACTCACACAAAGAAATATATTTTTTTTTGAGCTATGCAAAGCTCACATTAAGGCTAGATTTTACGCATTTCTTCCATAACATTCTTCTCCGAAGAAAGTGAAAAGAGTACAGCAAAAAAAATCTAAGAAAATGTCATTGACATTTTTGCTGTGCGCTAATCTAAGAAATGTAAACCAGGGAAAGGCTTGGATTGCAGCACGCCAATCTTTAAATATGCAGTACACGCGTTAAAGCTTTATTTAACGTTTATATCTCCCATTGCTTTTGCTTCCCTAGTCTTGTCAACATCCTGCAACGTAGAAATTCTTAAAAAAAGAAAGAACAAACAGTTTTTATACCCTGTACCGTATGGTACAAAGGGTATATTGTGTTTGTGCAAGCCGAAAATGTATGTAACGTACAGAAGGAGACGTCGGAGACCTTCCAAAGTTACCTAAAGTATGATCCGAGTGACTGGAGAAGTCGATATACCCATGTCCGTCTGTCCATCCGTCCGTATGAACGCCTAGATCTCAGAGATGGTAAGAGCTAGAGCAACCAAACTTTCAGATTAGATCCCTTATTAATCCATAGGAGACAAGTTTATTTTATTTTTTTGATATCAGGATTGCATTATATAGCTCCCATAGGGGTGTTTCCGAGGACCTCGAAAAAAAACAAAAGCTTAAGATGGATAATTCGTTTGTTTATGAAGATATCATAACCAAATTTGGCGATCGATTTAAAGACCCAAAGCACTGTAGCAAATTTGATCGAAATCGGTTGACTATATTATATAGCTCCCATAGGATCGATCGGTCGAAAAAATTTTTTTTTTTCAAAAATCGTTGTGTTTGTGAAGATATTGTAACCAAATTTGGCGTTAAGAAGTTTTTTAGAGTTTCCAAGCACTGTAGCAAATTTTATCAAAATCGGTTGACTATATCATATAGCTCCCATAGGACCAATCGGTCAAAAAATCGTTTTTTGTACAAAATTCGTTGCGTTTCGTTTGGTTTTGAAGATATCGGAACCAAATTTGGCAGTCGGAAGTTTTTTATAGTTCCCAATCAGTGTACTAAATTTGATCAAAATCGGTTGACTATATCATATAGTCCCCGATCGGTCAAAAAAATTGTTTAGTGCAAAATTCGACTGATTTCTGCTTGTTTATGAAAATATCGTAGCCAAACTTGCCGAATAAAATATCTTTTGGAGGTCTTAAGCAATATTTCGGACTTAATTGCAATGTGGTGGTACAGGGTATCCCAAAGTCGTCTGCGCCCGACTTTAACGTACGCCATTTTTTTTTTTTTTTGTGTAAAATGATCCAACGAAATTTTATTGTCCGGTCTTGATTTAACAAATAAAATAAACCGACTTCAGACTCATTCTCAGATTTCTTACGCCAACAACAAACTACTAAAAATGGCTTACGCTACTTTCGTTTCCATTTGGTCACGATTATCCGACCAAAAATCTTTATTTTAGACTCTCGTTTTTATCCGTGTATAACTAGGGAAGCACTATTCGAATAATAAATGTTGGCACAGAAAAATATATATATTATATGTATATGGGACATTCTCTCTCAAGTCAGCCACGTTTTTGGGCATTAAATTTTCGACATCTCCTCATGGTGATTTTTGATATTTTAAAATGGCGCAGCTACAAAGGACGCCTAAGCAAACTAGCTCCACTATTTTAATCTTAAGGGCTCTACGCAGTTCAAAAAATTTCGCGCGGAATGACAAAACTTCATATAAAAAAAAAAAAATTCCAAAAGGGATATCCCAAATGGGTTATTTTTCGAACTGCTTATAGGCCCATATTCTCAAAAAAACATTATTGTAACCGCTGTTATATGCTATTCAGATTTTTTTAAGGTAGCTGTTTATAAGTAGCTCATTAGTTTTTCAAAATTTCAAAATGGCGAATCTAAGATAGCTGCCGAAAGCAGAAAAATCATTTTTGTGACTAAAACACGTGTGGGCTGTGCAAATATGGGCTTTCGGTTTTATATCTCTCTCTCTCAATTCCTGTTATCGCCAGTGGGACATAGGGCCTCAATAGAGGCTTCAATTGTGGAACCATTTCCATTTCCATTTGAACATGAATTTTGCACCTCCAAATCCGATGTGCATGCTGCCGAAGCAGTTGGATTTTCCACATAAATGTGGGTACCACTTGGAGTGTCGTTTCCGTACGGGCTTAAACTCATGTTTAAAATTTCAGTTTGCAAAAAGTTCGAGTAACGTGGAGAACTTCTATAGGTTACAAGCCTAAAGAATATCTGGTAAGCTCCACCTAATAGATAACCAGATAATCTATTATAAGAGGCCGCCTCTACCCTGAGGAACAGACGCCTTTTGCAGCGAGACAGACGCTGCAGAACTTCCGGGGACCTTTAAATCATATATGACGAAGAAGCCCCTTCGGAAGCTCCCTCTCTCGTTCGCCCTGACCGTACCTCCCATGCGGGTTGTTTACCTCATCTTCAGTACGGCTGCTCAGGTTGCTAGGGTGTACCACTGGGAGGTGAGAGTAGGGATTGAGGCATTAGATTGCTGATAACAGCTACCTCAGCTTCTCTAAAACCCGCTTTATACCCCCGCTAAAGTTTCGGTTTTATATATAATAAAATAATATAAGAAAATATATATGTATTTATTTTTTTGTTTTTAGTAATTGTGTGGATGCCCCCAATTTATCTGCTGTTTATTATTACGACAAAAAAGATAGCAACATTTTTATTCGACCCAAGATTTTTGGAAACCCCCGGGGCAACGAAAAACTTTACTTGAAAATAGGTGCGCATCTAGGATTTGCTCTTGGGGGGGCTCTTCACTTCGAAGTGTATATATATCAGAACTCGCAAATGACTTTCAACCCTGTTTTACAACTTTAGGGGGGGTCCGGACCCGAAAACCACCCCCGTGGATCCGCCACTGCTTGAAAAATGTTAGCTCTGGACTAATCAAGACTTAACCGCTTATTGTAGTAGACGATGATTCCTGAATCCAGTAATAAATATGTAGATATAATACAAATTTGTATTAATTTTTTTAAAGCTCGCCAAATTAATCTGTTCGCATAATTAATTCAATATTCAACCAAGTTTTTTTAGTTTTGTTTATAGCCAGTAAGTACTCCATTTATACCAATCACCATTATTATTCTACGGGAAAATTCTGTTTCGCAGTAAACGCTATCGAAATTCTCAAGTGCCGTCGGGAATACCTTGAAGACCCGCCTTACGTGTTTTTTTTTTTTTTGTGATAATAAATTATTATATGCGCATACCTTATTTATTTACTTAATCTATTAAAAACAAAAGAAAAATTTTCAACTGCAGAGTGAGTAGGTAATTTTTTTTTTTTCTAATTTTTTTTTCGCTTTAGCATAAAATGTATAAGATAGAATAATTTTTACATAAATAACCACAAAATGCTTGTTCTAAACACGACTTTCTATGCATTCACTATGCCATTTTGTATTTGGTGTATTGGTTCTGGAATCGCCGCCTGTGTAGATGTCTTGAACATGTTGTGTATTATCTGTTAGCTGGCTTTTGGATCGCTGCATTAAAAAGATTACTTAAATGATTTATTCATTAAACTTATATAACTTACAATCTTTCTTTAGCGCTTCGACATGCGGTGCCAAGAGCGTGCCGCATATTGTATCACCTCGCGAGGATCAATCTCAGGATGTCTGAGCTTATAGGACTGATAGTATGTAATGAAATCATTGTTGCTTTTGTTGTACTCATCCAACTCCTGCTGATAATTTTCATTAAATGAAGGGTGGTTCTCAGCAATCGGTTTTGCCATAGTATTTTTAGAGTTGAGATTATTTGCTTTTTTTGGACTACCAAACATTTTCGAAGCTGGCATTTTTAGAAAAGTTCCTGGTAACAAACAATTTTTGCAACTTTAACTTACTATAAATGAGTTTAGAATGACAATTCGAACAAAGCCTACTATAACTATGCAAAATGTTGCTTTAACTAAAAATGTACTTGTTATTTTATTCAAACTACTCCAGCGCATGCATAGTTTCCAGGGTACATTTCAATGCACGCTGAGAAGTACAGTCCCGACTAAGCTATCGAACTTAAAATGCGCCTTAAGCAAAACTAAGCGATATACAAATATATCAACCATCATTTAAGTACTTAAAAGATATAGTACATCGTATTTGTTGCTATTAAGATATTCTTAAAATTTCTATTACACTTTAATGTATATTAACTGCCATTTGCTTTTTTCTGGCAGTACAACTGGCAGCAACCAATGAAAATGCTGCAAAACTTATCATTCATAAACATAAGTGGTGGGAAGATTTTTAATAATTATAGAAAACAAAAAACACTTTCCGGGGACGTGCACAAGTTGTTAATCAGCGCTGTTCAAAGTGCGTCAAATTTCAAAATTAGTTGCAAACAATACAAACAAAGCCTATACATATACTATATACCTATATATGTATATATACATAAAACAAAAAATGTGTTTATTTACGTAATTTGTTGAAAATAATGGTTGCTTGCACTTAAATCCATATGCTAAAACAGTAGCCATTTTGAAAATCGAATTCAAATTTCCGTTCATGCAACGTACACGTTTTGCACAGTGGCGCCATCTCTTAGCGCTCACGCGCTGCTATCGATAATACAAAACAAACGACTGTCAGCCATTCACTTGTTTACGTCGCATGCAACACTGCGATTATAGTGCCAAGAAGAAGAATTTTCCAGCTAGACCATTTGACAGCTGTCAAGTCGCTTTTCCTTTCTTTCCGGTCTCTGCCCCATAGACGACGCAAAGTACGTGAAATTACTGAAAATAATCTTAAAAATAAAACAAAATCGTTTAAAGTGTTTAATTAAGACTAGTTGCAATAAACGCGCCGGCAATTTGTACAATTGTTGCAAAACGCGTATAGTGCATTTTTTGTTTACATTTGCCAAATATTCGTACATTTTAATTGAACAATATTGTTGTGTATCAACAAGAACAACAACAACAGCAACCACTTTGCCAAACCAAACTAAAGCAATATTTTTTTTTTCTTTTTTTGTTTCGTTTTGTGCAGCATGTTCATGCCAAAGGCTCATCGTGTCGCCATTTACGAATACCTCTTCAAAGAGGGCGTAATTGTGGCCAAAAAGGATTTCCACGCACAGAAACACCCCGAATTGGAGGCAATTCCCAATTTGCATGTCATTAAGGCTATGCAGTCGCTGCACTCTCGCGGCCTTGTCAAGGAGCAGTTCGCCTGGAGACACTACTACTGGTATCTGACCAACGAAGGCATTGAGGAGCTGCGCAGCTACTTGCACTTGCCACCCGAAATTGTGCCCTCAACTCTGAAGCGCCCGGCTCGCTCAGAGACTGTGCGTCCACGCCCAACAGCCAGTGGACCACGCGGACCTGGTGATGCCTCCAAGACCGGCGAGGATCGTTCGGCCTACAGACGCGCCCCAGGTGGCAGCGGCGTCGACAAGAAGGGTGATGTTGGTCCCGGTGCCGGCGAGGTTGAGTTCCGTGGCGGCTTTGGACGTGGTTCCCGCAACTAAAGCTATGTGGGAAGCGTTTTGAGTTCTTTAACAATAAATTAAACATTTAAACAAGTTTAAATTACAACAACAACAACAAAAAAACAATCGTGTGTTATGTTTTATAAGCTAAGGAGCAGTTGAGAAGACAAATTATAAAGCAAACACAATGTGAAATGAAATCATTTTTTTTTTTTTGCAAAGGAAACAATTTTTTTTTTATTAGTTTTAAAGAGTAAAAAATAAATAACGCGTCTGTGTGTATTTTAAAAGGATCTAACGCATTTTAAGAGCTGTGTTGTGCCTAACCAGCAGTAGCTTGGTTATTCTCTTGTTATCAAAGCTCTAGGACGTCCTTCTTGTTGCATTCAATATGGACACAAGCTTTCCATGCTCGGACATTTTGTTGCGTGAACTCGTGTTGAGTCAATTGAACATTATAAGCAGCTTCTGGCGCCTGCTTCGCGCCTTTGTCACGCTGTAGCGCACCAGACCTGTGCTCTAGGTTTCCATACAGAAAATTACATGCTTTTTAAATATATACAGATACTATTTTATTTATCGTTAGCATTTAAATAAACTATATTTAAACTAAGCCAAGCCGGTTGCTTGACAATTGGTTTTGCACTGCGAGACATTATGAATTGCGGCTGACTCTGGTTTGTCGAGGTTTCCTGAATGAGTAGCGGCACAACTATCGACGCTTTATGGATATTTTGCCCTTGGCCAAGTGGGACATGTTTATCTTAACTTTGCTCTCGTTCGAGCGCTTAACCCAAATCTGAAAATAAACCAAACAATTGTTAATAGCCATAGCTTAAGTTGTGTAAAAGCAAGAATAAAATGTACCACTTCGTTGCCGATGGCTGTGATAGTTGCTGCAAACTTGGTCAAGTCTTTGCCCTCCACAAACACCTGCTGGCCACGGCAGAACCAGCGGCGTTCATACAAAAGTTTATTATCTTCGATGCGCGTCTCCACATAGCTATTCGCTGGCGCATCTCCGAGCATGTTGTGGCCCTGTTGCTGCTGTGAGTTTGTATAGGAGCCTAGACCGTTTTGTTGCAGCGCACTGGGCGCCAGCGGCTTGCCACGCTGTATTATCTTGAGATCTGATTCGATTTCCTTGTCATCCAGCTGATAGACTAGCAGCTGCCCTGTGGCTGGCTTACGACGCTTCTCAATCACAGGCAGTGGTTCATTGGGACGACGGCGCAGCTTGCGTGTAACCGTGGTTTTGATCTCCATGGAATCGTTGGTCAGTTCTAGGCTATAGCGTTCGTTTTCTATTTGCCGCTTGCGGTCCTCAAAGTCGGCTATGAGATTGTCTTTAAGGTCCATGATTTTTTCATCAAACTCCTTTTGGGCGGCCTTCTTTTCCAGCACGTAGTCACGTTCAACGCAGTCGCGCATGTACTCTCTATGTATTTCGTTCAGACGACGGCGCTCTTTTAATTGATTGTCCAGTTTTTTAACACGCTTCAAGTACTCGGGATGTATAAGCTGATTGAGTTCTTCCAATTGCTTTTGCAAGTTCAGAAGTTTGTGCTGGTACATTCTAGGCGGAAGTAGTTAGCTACGTTAAATGCTGCTTTTAAACTAAAACAAAGAACCACTTACTGTTCCTTAAGCTCACTGTTGCTGCCAACATTGTTGTTGACTGCCGTGCCGTTTGTGCCGCCATAGCGCAGCGGACTACGAAACTCCGTCTCGCTGGCATCTTCTGTATCTACAAAGTGGAATATAAAGAAAAATTATAAATGCATAATTTGCACGTTAAAGGTTTTGGCGGACTTTTGTACGTACCTTCTTCGCTGCGTTCGTCACCAATGGACTCGTCATCGTAATTATCACCCGAGTACGGGTTGTAGTAAGAGGACATTGTATGCACAACAAGCTCAGTATTTAACTTAGTCGGCGCGTGCGGATTTTATTAGTTTTATTAAGTAATAACGATGCAATTGTTTATATTGCTGCTATTGACGCTGTTGTATACACACATACATAAATACGCAGAAAATATGCAGTGTTGGTAAAGTTAGCAGTGTTGCTAAAAACTGCAGCTACAAGAGCAAAATGGCGGCTGGCGCTGCCATATGGCAGAGAGTGTGTATGCAAAATGAAAACAAAGCAGCAGCGCTGCCAGACTTTTTGGTGCCGCCAAATGCAACTTAACAATAGTAAAGCTCTAGAAATTAATGCAAAAAAAAAAGACTTGAGTTTAGTAAGTAAACAAATAACTATAAAACAAGAATATGCTTAAAATTGGCTGTTGCTGCCAGACTGTTCAAAGTTAGCCTACAAAATGAAAACAAATCAGCAGCGCTACCAGACTTGATAGTTTAAAAAATGCAAAGCTTAAAATTTGTATGCATAAATTAAAGACTTTAAATCCGAGGTTTTTATTTAAGCTGCACAATTGGCTATTAATTAGCATTTAAGCTAAAGGTTCAGCGCATGCTAATAGATGTACTACACTATCGTTGTGCTGCCAAATTTATCGATGTTTGCTTATGTTGATTTAATTTAAAAACATTTTAAGTTATGTTAAATGTATTAAACAAGCAATATGTCTTAAGCAGCATAATAATGCAAAAAACATTTTTTTGTAAGCGCTTTTGGCATAAATCAGCACTGCACGCACGAACTTTGTGCACTGAACTAGTTCCATGCGTACATTTTACTGATTCGTTGCGCTGAACCACTTGCAAGTGGAACCAGACAACTCTAGCTGCAAACACTTTCAGCAGCAAGCTAAATTAAAAGTGTGCAGTGCGAATTATTACTCTTGACAAAATGCAAGCTAGCCGTTAAGCGACGTGTGTGATTTTTTCATTTAATAAACATATTAATAAAATAATTTGAAGCGTACTGTAAACGCGTTAATTAATATTGCATTTTGTGGCACTGTTGTGTTATTTATTTTTTTTTTAAGTCTATTGCTATTCGGAAGCCAAAAAGTAAAAGTGTTTAGAGTGTGAGTGTGCCTCTGTGGCTGTGTGTGTGTGCGCGCACGAATGTTTGTGTGCAAAAGAAGTTGCCAATAGTAGCATATAAAAGTTACGCAAAAATACAAAAGAAAATCAAAACCAAAATAGTTGCTATAAAATAATTATAACAAAAACAACAATAATAATAACAATTTGTTGTCGTCGCAGCGCGCTGTCTGTGTGGCTGCTGCGTGTGTGTGTGTGTCTGCGTGTGAGTGCGATTAGTTCTTGAGCGTCGGCGGCAGCGGCGAACCGGCACAATGAGCGTCATTGGTGAGAACAACGGGAGCAGCGGCGGCATCACAGCAGCCGCCAATGGACCGCGCGTCGTAACCATCTACAAGACCGAGACGGGCTTTGGCTTCAATGTGCGCGGACAAGTGTCCGAGGGCGGTCAGCTGCGCTCCATTAACGGCGAGCTCTATGCACCATTGCAGCATGTCAGCGCTGTGCTGGAGCACGGTGCGGCCGAAAAGGCGGGCATCAAAAAAGGAGATCGTATTCTTGAAGTGTAAGTAGCAAATGGTGGCGTAAGCTACTGTCTCCAGGGTCATTTGGGAACATTTGATAGCGATTACTGCGTCGCGTTCGGGGGTATTATAGATTTGTGTATTGTATGCAACAGAGTTAGGAACGCGCAACATGCGTCCTGAAACAGGCATTTGATCCGATGCTAATCGCAGTGCTGCTTTTTTGGCAAAAAACTTTAGTGATTTTCGGGAACTTAAAAAAATTACCTATGCGTGTCCCATCTTGCCAGTCCATACTTTTTTTATACCAAATTAATTAACATGCATAGATTATGATAACAAACTGTTGAAATCTTTCAAAGATCGCTTTAATAAACAAGCTAGAGCCACCAAATTCATGTAAGCCTAGCATTTTTTTTGTAACTTGTCTTCTGGGAAAAGCGGCTGCAGTGTATCCCATTGTCGGGCACCGCCCAAACGGATTCACAAACTTTTTTTAGAGTGTGGGCGGAAACGCTGCGGTGTGTGCGTGTTTGACCTGTTTTTTCTATAAGGACCGCCGCCCAACCGCCAGCAGTACAGCGCCTACAACGACCCTCCTTCAAACCAGTCTCAATCGCAGTTCCATAAAAAAACTCCAGCTGTATGCGCTGCTCTGGCGGCCTTTGCTACAAGGTCTGGAATCAATAAACGTTGTGTTGTTGTCCTTATGTGGGGGGATGAGTGTGTGTGTGTGTGTTGGGGACGTTTTGAAGTTGTGCGCCCGCTTGTGTCGCTGTCCCGCTTCAACTAGTTGGCGTAGGGTTGTAACTGAGCTTCTCGCTCTGTCACCGTTACAATCTTCTGTTGTTGTTACCATTGTAACTGTTTTTGCTTTTTTTTTTTGCTGCTGTTGTCAATGGCGTAACATTATGCCATTGTTTGGCCGCACTTGCCCTCTCGCATACACGCATACACAGACTCACACGCAAAGGTGCGCACACACACCTATGCAAAAAGTGTACACTGTAGAGGGCGCAGCTAATTAAAACGCAGCTAGTTAGAGAGAACAGGCAGCGCGAGGGTAGTAGGCAGCAGGCACAAAGAAACATAAGGAGAAGACATGCCTCTTCTCTAGTATGCAGCTAGCTTTGGCATCTTGTTGTATGTCTTACTCTCATTTGCTGCTCTTCACCGCTCTCTTTACCCAGCTGCACAGCAGAGCTTTTGTTTGCACCTTTTGACATGCTGCTGCATTAGTATTTGGCTTTTCTTATCAACGTTTTCCCTCTACCCACTGACTCGCAACTGTCCAGCGTCTCTGCACTAGACAATGCTGTCAATCACACACATTGCACAGTGGTACGAATTGGCAATGTTTTTGTAAAAAAACGTTTGCTTGTTTCTTGCTCTATTACGTTTTAATTTTTATATTTAAAAGTGCAACAATATATAAAAGTCGTACATACATATATATGTATAATAGTAACAATTTGATTTTTTTTCAAATTTCCGAAGACAAGTGTACTCCAGAAGATAATTTTTTGTTAAGTATTATTAAATGGATTATTTATTTTACTTCAAGTACACTAGACAAAAAAGAAACATTTTTTTACAAAAAGCAGAGCATAATAATTTTATTTAGTGGTTTGCCAAAGATGCGATTCGAATGAATTTTAATTCAACAAGAATTTCTTGGTATGAAAGAAATTTGTAACAAACGAATATCAGCTTCAAACCTTTGTGTTTAAACCCGAAGCTTTGATATTAATTATATTATGCATAAGGTGTCTATATCAAGATTTCCAGTATACTAATTTTGTTCTTCTATTTACTAGTTCTATTGCTATCTTACAATTAATATAATGCAATGTATCTATCGGCCGTGCTGCGGAAAACGAATCCGAACATTTTATACAATTTTTGTGAGCGCCAAATATTCGGTATCAAAATGAATCCGCATAAAATTATTCGGTTTGGTTTTTTCGTTTTCCGGAGCACAGCGGAATGTTTTGATTTATAACATTGTATCTTTTGAAAGCTGTAAAGATACATACTACATGAATATTTTAAAATTTGTTCATTTACTTAGTAAATAGTTAGTACAATGCTTTTAAGTACTAGAGATTACTTGTGGTTTTTCATACTTACAAATATTCGTTGCTTTCAATTGATGGGTTTCTCAAGCACTGTTAATTTAAGCTTTCACGTCTCCTGTAAAATAATCGAAACTATTTTTTTCTAAGAGGCACACTATTTCTTGACTAACACTGCGAAAAAAGATTGCTGTACCTCCGTATTGGTTTATTGTTTAAGATCTCCAAAAGACATTTGCCAAATTTGGTTACGATGTCTTCATAAACAAAAACGATTTTTTGACTAATCGGTCCTATAAGGGCTATAGGATATAATCAATCGAATTTGATAAAATTTGATACAGTGCTTGGAAACACTAATTTGGCTGCGATAACTTTAAAACAAACGAATTATCTGAAGCATTCCTATCGGAGCTGAAAAATATAGATTTTTCGTAGAAAGAAATTCTTAATTTGGCAGTGTATAGTATGATTAATTCTGGCATAGATAATATTTTATTTTTAATTAAAGGATAATAGAAAACGAAAAATTCTCAGAGATTAAGTTTTTCAATTTTTTTAATAAGCAAATGATTCAATAATGTAAGTTATTGCGTTTATCGGATTTTAACATTTTTAGGATGCTATTAAATAGTTGGTTTAAGCTTACAGGTCTCCTGCATAGTAATTCAGATTATTTCTTTCGATAAAGCACACGATTTCGTGATATGTCGATCAAGTACGAAACAAAGTATTTCGTTTATAAGGTTAATGATGATGATTTTCCAAAGCTTTAATAAACAGTACAGCATGAGGCATTAACTTTTAGTTGATATTTCAAAACTGAACGAGCTATCCAGAAATATTTAAAAAAAAATGCCGCTTACATTTTGAAACTTTTTGTGCAAACAAAAAGGATGCCTTTCCGCCCATTGTACCTTCATTGCACACGCACACATAAGTTTGTTATATACGTAATTTGATTAGCGCTGTTTGTAGGCGTTCAATGGTTTTTGCCAATTATGAAATATTCCATGTGGCACGTTGGCCATGTTCAACGACGCTTCTGTTGATGATGTTATTGTTGTGTGCTGCTCCTGTGGCACTAGGGACGACTGGACATTGAGTGGACCGAGCAACAAGCCGCAAACGCAGCCGCGCACAAATTCAATTAATAAATTTGCAACAGTTTTGCGCGCATCAGCAGCAGCAACTTAATTATCTGTGGGGCAGCGTTGCCAGCTGTAAACAATTACAACAGCCCCCACAATGGCGCACTTGCTCATGCAACGTGCCACAGCCCACACACACAATGAAATTTTCATCATTTTTCGCACAATTTTCATTGCAAATTGTAGCGTTTGTGTTGGTGGTTAGTTAATTTGTTTTCGTTACTTTATCATTTGATTATCAGCAGCAAGAATGTAAACATAATGAAGTTGCAACATTCAGCCACATCGAGCCATCTGTAGACGACAGTGCCAAACCATAACCGACACTTTTACAATGTAGTTACATTCAAATTTACATTTATTCCACTTCATTTTACATCCGCATTTGTGTGATTATGTGTGTTTGGGGCGTTTTGTGCCACATACACACTCACACACACTTACTCACACACACACATTTTCGTCGGTTGGCAACAAAATCGCAACAAAAAGCAGCAACGAGATTGAAAACGTTGAAAAAGCTGTAAAGGGCGTCACGAAGTATTTGTGCTCTACCAAGAATTTTGAGGATTAAGGAACCAAAAACAAAAACAAGCTGCTGTCTAGACTGCTCAATTTCGGTCAATTTTGTATAGGTAGCCTGTTTAGTGACGTAAATAGTTTTTTGTAAAGGTAGCATATGACTCAGAAGGGCGGAAATATAGAGAGCATGAACAGTGTGAGATTTGAAGATGTCCTTGCTAGAAGATGTAAAAACGTACCAGTGTAATACCAAAACAAAGTAAACGCAATTCTATCGGGTATTGAGGAATTAAGCAGTACCGAGTATTATTTAAAGGTTTTACGAGATTAACTTTTTTTTTTTCAATTATATTTATTTACAATCTATCCCTTAGACAATAAGTAAATGATTTAAACTCCAATGAGTAATAACTATTGCTTTTTAAGTGCTGTAAGCTTAATTTGAATATGGCAGGTCTAAGATATGATTGCGTTTTAATCTTCGTGCTGTATCGCTATCATCCAAGAGGCGTATTGCCAAAACATTCGAATGATTATGTAGCCTTTCCACGAAGCTAGTGCTTAGTCTTCGTATTTCGTCTTTAACGTATGTAATACGTAGGTCTTTATGCACTTGCTCATTGGATACAAACTAGAAGACGTCTACAATTAGTCTTAGCGTCTTGGACTGATACCGTTGAATTATTTCAATGTTTGAGTGACTGCTGTGCCCCATAATTGGATAGCATAAGTCCATACAGGCTTCAATATGGATTTGTAAAGCCGGACTTTGTTCTCTAAACTTAACTGCGACCTTCTAATAAGCAGCCAATGCAATTGCTTTGTTTTTCTGTTCAGTTTCCTTACTTTGCTTTTAATATGACTTTTCCTTCCTTTTTTTTTTGCGATTTAAATCGAGTCCAAGGTAATTGGCTGAATTCGAGACTAACTTAACAAAAAACAACAAAATCGTTTGTTTATACTTGCTAAAATATTGAAATCCGTAAAAGTGAGCTTTATTGGCTTAGAGATCTTCTTTAATCGATTCTTCATCCTGAACTAAGGCACTGCATTTGTTTATAATCGCGAACTGAAATACATAAAAAAATGTTGTTTATTTTTGGTCAACCACACAGATTTCAATGACTTTTCCCGTTTTTGATTCTATTCCTTGGACTCAAAACAGGGTTCAAACAGTTCCTTTTAATAATATACGTAATATAGAACCTGAGCCGATCTTAGAAATTTTATTTGTAGCTAAAATTAATCAAAGTTAAAAAAAAACGGAAAATCTTAGACTTGTTGCAATTTAGCCAGGAATTTAAGCTTTGATCTATTTTCGCTGCCATTCAATACTTTGGAAACCATTTTAAGTTTTGCAGAAGGAACTCTTAAGGTCCTAAGATCATTAACATCGTCGGTTAGAATATTTGCCTTACAAGCTGCGGCCAGTCCTAATGTAGACATGCGTTGTGAATTCTTCAGAAAAAATCGGGTTTGTAGATTTATTTTGATTTTGAGACTCTTAATGTTTGCTTTGTGGTAGATTTTTTTAGATAATTTTCTCAGCAGATTATCGGTTTTACAGAAGTTTTCTACGGACAACTTCCCAGTAGTTTTTTAGACGTTAAAAAATTTGAAAAACTTTTAAATCGATGAGAATTAAAAGCAGGTTTGCCAAATTTTGTGAAAAATTCTTCTACATGGTCCATGAAGTCAAAAATAGATTCCAAACCTTTACATAAAAGTAGTCCATAGTTTAAACTTTAGGGTTTCCACTTATCTGCTGGAAATTAGCTTCGTTCCAGGATAATCGGCTCCGGAAAACGAATCCGAACAAAATAGTAACATTAAAAAAAAAAAAAAAAAAAAAAAAAAAAAAATCCTAACATTTTATTTGGATTCTTTTTGAAACCGAATATTTGGTACTCCCAATTTCACAAAACCGAATTTTGCATGTGGTTTGGAGAACAATAAAAACGAATTGATAAAATCGGTTTAAAAGTGTACGCATTTGATACTAAACTAATTCTTTAAATATTCTTTGATATTCTTAGATTATATTTATGCCAACTTAAAGTTAGATGTTTATTTGCATTAAATGAATAAGCTTTTTCGTTTTGGTTTTTACTTTTTCCGGAGCACGGCCGAATATCATATTTTGCCTACATTTTTGACAAGGCTCTTTACTTGTACTGTATTTTCATCAATCTTTCGAAATTTGTGACAAAGTTATGTAAGCGGATAAACCTGTTAAACATTACTAGTTTATAAAGTTATTGCTTAAGTGCGTATTGATGCCCCTAAGCCGCTAATCTACATTAGATGGCCCAGATAAACGTGTTATCTTTTTTTTTTTTCAATTTATTTTTCAATTGATTTGCTAAAGAGTAATTCAGGTAGCGCAGATGTTCTCGTCAAGCGTTTAAGAACTAACAATTTTTACTAAAAGATGGTTTAACAATTCAGTCTCATAGACGACACTTATTGTCGCAAAACAGCTGGTTTTTTCAGAGCTTTGACGCATAAAATGCATTAATGGAGAATAATAAACATTTTAACAAATTTGCCCCTAAAATAAAACTAACAAATTTGCGAAAACATTCATAATCACAAATGTGTGCTGTCTGACATATTTAGATTGTTCCGAGAAGTGCAAATTTGCGCCAAATAATTTGTAATAATCATCTGTTTTACATCAATCATTGATAAATTAAGAAGAAACAGCGTTTCTCGCAGATGATGATGATCCTAATTGTTAATAGAGCCTAAGTGCATTGGGTCAAGAATATACCAGATTTGTAAAGTGTGTGTTATAGACAGAAGAAGGCTTAACCTCAGGTAGCGATTGAGACTATTTATCTGTCTGTTGGTATAAACATCTAGATCTCAGATCTCTCATCCAGTACTTTAGAACTATAATTTCATTAATAAACCAGCTAGATCTAACAAATTTTTCTTTGAGAGCCTAATAAACAAAGAAACGCTGACATTTTACGCTTTGCCTTGAATTTCTTGCAACCAAAAACTTTTACTTGAGAAAATTGGTTGCAGGGATGTTCCACTGTCCGGATGTTTTGCTTGCGACATTTTTGCGATGCCAGCGGAAACGTCACCTTACTCTTTTGTTTGTTGTTGCCTTTGGTTGGATCCGACTTCTGACTGTTTGCTGAGCTACTCTTAGTCAGAGCATAAAAAACAGCCGCAATTGTCTTGCCTTTCATTTATTGCGGTGCTCAGAACTTTGTTTCCTTCACCCATTCCACCCGCCGCTCTCCTTTCGGTTTGTTTTGCGCTTATCAAGTTTTAGGCTCTTATATTTATTTTATGTTGTACGTGTGTTTTTTGTTTTCTATATGCAAATGTCTTAATTGTTGCTATGCAGATCCAAATCGGGCCACAGATAGTCCAAGAGTGCCTTGATATGCCACCGCATACTTTGCTGTTTTTCTTTAGCCATTCCCGCTGCATTAATCCTTAGCATGCTGCTCTTTGCCACCTGCTGCTCTGCCCATTGTGTAGCCGCTCCATTGCAAAGGCTGCCATTGCAGCGCACACAGTAGGGATCATTGAGACTGCACTCGGGCACTTCGCCGGCACAGCCTCTTATGGTATATACCAGATTAAGGCGACTCATAATGGTGCTTACACATAACTCCGTTGGGTAGGTGCAATTGCTACGTGCCATAGACGCGGGCGAGCTCATGGCAGCGCAATCTTTGCCATGCTCCAGCGAATTGCAGCGATAGCAGCTTCTGACCGACCAACGATTGCAGCCGTCGGCATTGCGGCACAGCTGACAGGACTCATTGGCAGCGGGTACAAAGTCTGCATCGGCACAGCCACGATGTAGCAGCGTGTCTGCAAAGTAAGAACGACTAGCTAGCAAGCAGTTCGTATGAGTTGACATACACTCACCTAACCTTGCTCGCAGGAGTAGCACGAAACGGTGCCACTGGCGCACTGCTTCGTCTGCAAGTTTCGACCAGTGCGGCAGTTAGCATCGCTGCTGGAGTTGCATGTAGCACAGGCAATATCCAGGCAGTTGGCATTGCAGTAGTCGCCATAACACTCAGTCAGTTCGCCGGTGGGAAAAAAGCCCATGGTAGTGGAGCATCCACGCTGCAGCGTCTCTGTTTGCTTGTTAATATGCGTATAACACTGCTCCTTGTGCCCGTACATGACCTTGTTGACGCACTGCGTCACCGTAGCATTACTCAACGTGCACTGCTGCGAATCCGTCGCTGCGCTTTGCTGACGCATACACTCCGGATTAGGCGTATTGCGATTAGCGCTGCATTGCAAGCACTTGGATTCGCTAACTGTGAGCTCAGCATTGCAGCCATTGTAGTTGCACTTGAGACAGATATGCGGACAAGTCTCGGGCAGATTGGTATGTTCGCAGCCGCGCAGCGTGTTGGACATGTGCACAATATTGGTATAGCAGCGATCCTCAGCGCTGTAAATGGGGCAGGGTAACAGCAGTTGCGGTCGTTTTGACACATCTATGCAATCAGAACCGCTGCATTGGTAACAGCGTAGTCGATTCGTAGGATACACATGGCGATTGCATAGACTTGTATTACAGCGCTCGCAAGGATCGGCGCAATAGCCATTGGGATAAAGACGTCCCAGGCAGCCGCGACGCGTTAAGCCCGCTGTTATAGATATAACACACTCGTCGTTGGCCTGTGTGCACTCCTCCACCTCAATTTGTTGTCCAGGTTTGGTGGCGCATTCGACATTTTCGGCCGAATCGCAGGCAAAGCACTCTAGAGCCTGCGTCAAGGCTAAGCACAAGGCGAGTATCAGCAGTTGCAGCAACAAATGCTTTAATAGTACCTTGGAAGCGGGATCTGTATTGCGTGCCATGTTTGGGAAATAACTGACCGCGTTGTGCAAGCATTGGTTATAAATTTAGAAGCGCTAAACAAAGAATTCGCACAACTTGATGCGATTTAAGTTGACGCTAGATAAGATTAGGTGCAAGTGCTCAAGTGGTTGCCATTTTAATATAATAAGGTCGTCGTTGATCTGTCCGACTAGCGTTGTCAACTTGGTCGAGTTGTTGGTCGATGATGGTTGCTTGATTGCTGATTGTGCAACAGTTGCTGACAATGTGCGCTAGATGGCGCTAGTCGTTAGTGACCACCTCGTAGTAAATGCCAAGACGAAGACCCCCTAACCCCCCGCTTCTGTGACCAAGTGTGGTATTTTGAAGATCCTCTCTCCCCCTGAACAGGTCACGTAGTATGGGTACGTTCCTTAATTTGGTGCAATTGATGTTCAATGATTGATTCTTGGTAGTTGAACTAGACAAGTTGAAGATCAATTTATGGCGGTTCGTACGATGCTGCAATCTGTTGTAGAGACCCGACGATAGGGTAGACAGTGCACTAGTTACCTTTGGTGTCACAAGGTGAAGTAGGCGCTTAATCCTTTCAGTTAGTTAGAAGAAGATCTAGTCTTTAATCTGTACGTCAACGTTGACAACGCAGTCCAGTTGTTGGTCGACAACATTCAGTAGGTGGCGCTAGTCACTGAACTGTTCAACTATTCAATCAAGTTCGCAATCAATGATTTATGACTGCTGCTGGTTGTTGGCTGATTGAACGACGATTGCTGACGTGCCTTGTCATTCCACTGAGTCATGCCGCGCCCAGTTCCAGTGCTGCACTTTTACCTTGCCCACCGCCTCGGCAGTGGCACTTAATATTGTTCTTTGCAATGTTCAACAACGCAATCAATGGGGATTATAAACTATTTTCATTTCTTGCAGCTTAGCTGCTTCAACAATTCTCTTGGCCGCTTGTTAAAACATTTACGACAACAATGCCAGCACAGCCCCTAAAACAACAACAGCAACAATAACAACAACAACAGCAGCTAGTAACAAGAGCTCTTCAACTAGCATATTGCAGCAGCAACAAGGTTAGAATAAACCCATCCATCCATCGGGCCAAAGCAGCCATTCTATCAGCTTGACGCTTTCTTGTTAGTTTATAGCAATACGAGCGTCTCTTCCTGCCACCAAACAATTCCTGCCTACCTGGTACTTTCCCTCCCCCTTGGTAGAGCTCACTCTAGAGCTACATATTTTATTTATGCTGCCACAAAATTGTGCTTGAGTTATTTTTTTTTTTTTTTTTTGCTGTTTGTGCTACAATAATCAATAGATTTACGTCACTGGATGTTTGCCACAGGAAAAAAAAAACGATGAACCAAAAAGACCAAAACTCCACGAAGCCTAAAACAAACGGCTAAATGAATTTGTTGCCAATGTATATTCAAGTCTAAGTTTGGTGTGGGTTCAGGAGACAGAGTGTATGTTTGGATATTCAGCTTGGTTTTTGGACATTTTGTTGAGACAGTTTGCGAATAGAAGTACATACAGGGTGAACAGATAAGCACGTTAAAAAAAAAAAAAATTTAAGGGGTAACACCTGTGTGGGTTTTAAAGCTAACTTTTCGATTTTCTTTTTCAAAGAAACTTTATTTTATAATCAAAATACAAATAGGATGCTATATTATACATATATATTTGAGCTACAAAACTTAATTTTTCCAAAGTATTAAAAACACAAAATGGCACCTGTAGAGAGCTACGAGTACATGACTAATTTCCGGAGAGGCCTCCACGACTGCAGCCTTTTGCCGTCGCCATTGAACTGAAACATAAGAAAATCCATGGGCTTAAAGTTTTAAAACTCTCCCGACCGTGCGGCGAGGTGCCAATTTTTTTTTTTTTTTTTTGTCACCTCGGGACATAATTTCTTATATAATTGTCTACCAATTTAGCTTAAAAAAAAGATTTTCTGAAGATTCTACACAGGTGTTACCCCTTAAATAAAACAATTGCTGTCGTTATTTTGAAGCTACTTTCAGCAACGAAACCGTCTCGTCTTCTTTCGCTGGCTCTTTCATGTTATATGTCCGGATGAAGAGCTGCAGCGAGAAAGGTGTTTGCTGTAGAAGGTCGTCCAAAGGTCAACCCTATACATTAAAAAGGCCAGTTAGTAACTTGACAACAGCTTGTCATATCTAGTCATATCTAGAAGAATTTATTGAACAGTGCAGTTGTCGTCAGTCGATGATACGCACCAGGTGGGCGAGTCGCTGAACTGTTGCGAACCCAAGGCGTTGACTACGGTGTTTCAGCTTCAGTTGACTCTACGACGATGTCCAACTCAGTTGATCGATATTTCTGGGTCGCAGCAATCTCTATCTGGTTGTTAGCTGAAGGTCATTGGAAATGGCATAAGTATCATCCCTCTATGGTCACCCTTTACAATAATATATAGAAAAAAAAAAAAAAAACAGCAGCACAATAAATTAAATATAAATAACATTAAAAGTGTTTATTCTTAATGGCCTAACGTCTGTTCTTGTTGTCCATTTTGAATGGAGCATCGCCAGAGCTCTCTGTTAATATGCCCATTAAGTTGGCTTGTTTGTTGTTGTTGTAGCGTAAACAGCACTGGATGCTGCACCATGGCACATAGTTGTGGGGCGCTCTGGTGGTTTGTGGTTGCGAGTGAGAGTGTGAGTGTCGGGCATACCAGACGAACACTGTGGCATGTGTACATGTGGATCTGCTTCATTTTGTAATATGTTGGTGTAGAAAATGCAACCATTTAAGTATCTAGTATGCTGCATAAATAGGTAACGAGTTTGGTGTGCCAAAGCCCTTTGGCTAGCCAACTCGATGCGTTGGATAACCATGTAGTCAAGTTGTTACTTTGCTAAATTGGTTGCTAAAATTTCAAATTTGTGTATCAAAATTTTAGCCAAGTCAATCAAATTATTGTTTACACATAGCTAAGCTACAGCTAAATGGCCAGCTTTTAGAGCGTAGTTCAAGAACTAGCTCATTTCTATTAATAAGAACTGTCATTTGAAATCATCAGGTAGTCGTTTATGCGTAGCTGAGCTACTATTTTAGCCAAGTCAATCAAATTATTGCTTACACATAGCTGAGCTACAGTTGAAGTGCCAGCTACAGAGCTTTTAGAACGTAGTTCAAGAACTAGCTCATTTCTATTAATAAGAACGGTCATTTGAAATTATCAGGTAGTCGTTTATACGTAACTGAGCTACAATTTTAGCCAAGTCAATCAAATTATTGTTAACACATAGCTGAGCTACAGCTGAAGTGCCAGCTATAGAGCTTTTAGAACGTAGTTCAAGAACTAGCTCATTTCTATTAATAAGAACTGTCATTTGAAATCATCAGGTAGTCGTTTATGCGTAGCTGAGCTACTATTTTAGCCAAGTCAATCAAATTATTGCTTACACATAGTTGAGCTACAGCTGAAGTGCCAGCTACAAAGCTTTTAGTTGTAGTTCAAGAACTAGCTCATTTCTATTAATAAGATCTGTCATTTGAAATCATCAGGTAGTCGTTTATATGTAGCTGAGCTACAGCCACGGCTCCAGCTTCTGAGCTATTTGTTTGTAGTTCAGGAACTAACTCATTTGCACTGTTTATTAACATCAAGTTTGATCACTGAAAATAAGTACATTACCTTTTATATGTTGGCTTTAATGTAAGTGGAGCCGCTTCTTGGCTTGGGCAAATGTAAACATGTGTTTACACTATGTGGGCTTTAACTTGGCTCATAAAATTAAGGTTTAAGTGGTGCTACTTGTGCGAGGGTTGTCTTTTAGTTTACGGCAAGAGTTAATTCCTACACGTGTTGTTAGATTCAACTCAATTGAAAATTTTAAGATACTCGTAACATTAGTTGTCTTCTGTAAAGACGAAGAAGATCTCATACAAAAACTATAATTGAACCATTTTGAAGTAATGAGCTAAGTTCGATTCGACACTATCGAAAATCACGATATACAGATGGTTTTTAGTTTTCTACTTTAGAAACGTTTATTTTGATCTCATACAAAAACTATAATTGAACCATTTCGAAGTGATGATCTAACTCCGATGCGTACTATCGAAAATCACGATATACGATGGTTTTTAGTTTTCTACTTTAAAAACGTTTATTTTGATCTCATACAAAAACTTTAATTGAACCATTTCGAAGTAATGAACTAAGTCCGAATCGACACTATCAAAAATAAAGGTATACAGACGGTTTTTAGTTTTCAACTTTAAAGACGTTTAATCTCATACAAAAACTACAATTGAACCATTTCGAAGTGATGAACTAACTCCGATGCGCACTATCGAAAATCACGATATACGATGGTTTTTAGTTTTCTACTTTAAAAACGTTTATTTTGATCTCATACAAAAACTATAATTGAACCATTTCGAAGTAATGAACTAAGTCCGATGCGACACTATCGAAAATCAAGGTATACAAATCGTTTTTAGTTGCCTTTAAAGACGTTTTTTCTGATCTCATATAAAAACTACTATTATCGTTTCGAAAATCAAGGTATACAAATGGTTTTTAGTTAATTAGTAATAAACTAAGTCCTATTAAAAATCACGATATACAGAAGGTTTTTAGAATTCAATCGTCATCTTTTGCTCACCGATAAGTTTGCTGAAAGTCTACCCCCGAAAGTGGAACAGAAGTCATCGAAGACTGGATATAACATGATCATCGTATGACTTATCATGATATACATGCATCCCAGGACATTAGTTCCAACTGTAGATATTAAATTGAATAAGTTTGTTGCTAAATGGAAGACCATGGCAAAAATAAACAAAGTTTCGTGAAAGTTAACGCATCTTGAATTTTCGAATAGTGAACCGATTGCATGGGCCTTCGCAGAATCCTCAGAATTCTGTTTCTTTGCAAGAAGCGAACATTTCGACAACTTATTATAAGAGCCATAATTACTCGATAAATATTGTTTGGTATTAAAGCATTTGTTTACTACAAATGTTGGATATGGATTGCAGAAAACGCACCATCCCACAATTTTTCTGCTGTATGAAGGATACTTTTTGAAAAACAAGCATATGCGCCAGATAGTCCTATTTTTCAACTTTACTGGGAAATCTGCTAAATATAGATGGTCAGAAAATTTCTGCTTAAATTTTTTTCAAATTCAGGCATAAAACCCGCTTGCATTAGTGATGGCATCAGGAAAGCAAATTCGATACACTGTTGGATTTGTAATTAACATTTGTTAAAAAGATTTCAAAGAAGAGGATTTTCGAGGAAGACGATTATTTAGAAATTTCAAATACTGCAAAACTAAGGAAATCGCTTTTTTGCTATTCGATTCCAACTCTATTTTAAACTAAAACTCATTTGAAAGAGTTCTACTAACTTTAAGGTTTCCCGATGAAAAACTATTACGTGTCTTTTGCTTATAATTATAATAGACCGCCCCTGGACTTCGCGCATGCATAAAAGTTAATTAGAAGCATTGGGATTGGGCTGCGGGTAAGGCAGTCGGTAGTCAGTAAGAAATGCGGTCGATTCCAAATGGGGTTTAATGGGCAACTTGTGTAATCCAATGCCGAGTTTATTGAAGCATTTTGTTGTTTTGTTGTTGTCAAGCAAACATTGACAGGTGTTTAGCAAAGACTTGAACCGAGAGTGCTAAGTGCCTGTCAATTACTTAGTTACGCTTGCAAGCAGTGCAGCCCTCTATATAATGTTGTGGGTGGATGAATTGTTAGATACACAATAGATATGGTGTGATACATAGTAGATGTGCTATACTATATATGTATCATCATTTTTATAGTTAACTCACTCAACACTGACATGTTAATCACAGACCACGAGCGAGAAATATTCTGCATCTTGACCGCAAAAATATAAAAATAAAAGTCATTAAAAAATTTTGTTGAAAATCTGTATGGGGGGTGTGTGTGTGTCTACACTATCTGCTCCTTGCTACCCACTTCAATACAACTGTTGCGTCAAATGTTTTTATGTATGTACAAATGCACATACTTTCTAATATCTAGATGTGTGTTTGTTCCGGAAGGTTATCAGAAACTGAAATTAAAGCGTTTGAATCATTTGAGGCGCTGCAACGACAATGGAATACACTGCATCATTTAAAAAAAAAAAAAAAGAAGTAATTTTTTGCAACAAATTCAGTGGATAGGTTAAATAGGGTATGAGTTATAGGTGTGTCTATTGGGTGGGCACACGTGAGTCTACATATAGAATTTGGCTCTAGCTGGCTAATCATTGAAAGATGATTCGTCTATATCATGAAACGTTTCATCGGAGCTTAATCATTTTTGGAACCAAATACTATTTTGGTTTCTGTAGCTCTTATGATCTTTTAGATGTAGGAATTTTCCGCTTATACTAAGCATTTTTGGTATAAAGAACTTATGGGATCTGCCATGCCTGCTTGTACCTGGTCAATATAATGCACAAATCTAGCATGCCCCGAACTTAATGAGTAAAGGGTATAAAAATATAAACGAAATGAAAAAAAAAAATATAACAATAATAACAGTGCACAGCATGCAAACAGATTCTGATTATATTATAAACAAATATAAATACAATGTAGTTATATACAAATGCAGAAAAAATGTTTCTCAAAATTTATTAACACTAAGTAACGTTACAGTTTTCATTTGGGGTCGCCTCCAGACTCTCCTGAGAAAAAAAGAGAAAAAATAGAAAAAAAAGATGAAGATGAAAAAGAAGAAGGAGAAGGAGAAAAAGTATCAGAAGGCGAAAAACACGAAGAAAAAGAGGTGAATGATGATAAAGAAGTTCAAGAAGAATGTAAAGACGGGGAAAAAGATGATGATAAAAAAGAGGACGACAAAGAAGAGGACGACAAAGAAGAGGATGACAAAGAAGAGGATGACAAAGAAGACGATGACGAAGAAGACGATGACGAAGAAGAGGACGAAGTAGAAGAGGACGATGATAAAAAAGAGGACGACAAAGAAGAGGACGACAAAGAAGAGGATGACAAAGAAGAGGATGACAAAGAAGACGATGACGAAGAAGAGGACGAAGTAGAAGAGGACGAAGAAGAAGAAGAGGAAGGATACTATGAGGAAGAGTCTGATGAGGAAGACTATGAAGAGGAAGATGAAGAAGAAGAGGAGGAAATAGAAATACATTGTACGATGAACTAAAGACGAGACGTCCAATAGATAGGGGAATGCACCGAATGCTTAGATGCGAAGAGGAAGAATAAGTGTATGATACAGAATAGAAAGAGCAGAGAAAGGGAAGAAGAAAAAAAACTAGGAATGACGATAAGAGGAAAAACTCTAAGAAGAAGATGAAGAAGAGAAAGCTTATGCAAAACAATGGACACGCGACGCTAAAGGGGAATGCACCGTATGCTTAGATGCGAAGAGGAAGAAGAAGTGTATGATACAGAATAGAAGGAGAAGAGAAGGGGAAGAAGAAAAAAACTAGGAATAACGAGAAGAGGAAAGTCTCTACGAAGAAGAAGAAGAAGAGAAAGCATATGCAAAACAATACTAAGGGTAAAAAGAACAAGAAGAAGACGAAGAGAAACATTAAAAAGAAGCGAAGTAATAAGAAAAAGAAAAATGAAGCTTAATTTGCATTTTTTTAATTACAACAATATAATCAACAGTATGACAACAATTATGCCGAACTAAAATTTGTCAAATACTCTGCTGGTTAGAATATTTTTATCCCGCGAAAGAATTTTGTGACTCAGATTTCCCTTTTATATATTGTCATAAATTTATTATTTAAGTATATTTAAGATAAAACCAAAAAAATGTATTATGATATCCTTGTAAACAAACCACTGTTGACCTTGTGCCGACATACATAGTGCTTTTCACTCCAAATCCATTTTCCTCATTAAAAACTCACGTTGTTAACCAAAAAGTTGTTATCTCTATTTAACGACCCAAAACATTTTTTTTTATATTTCTCTTTATCTATGACTTGGTTAGAAATAAGAAATACCTTACATATTTGCATATCTGTGGTTTGCCGAAATTTTACCCTTCGAAGGACCCAATGGTCAAGGCCCCTTACAATAAACTTTGCAAATATTTCTGATATCTCTATTTAACGAACCAAACGTTTTTTTTTTTTTTTTTTTAATATTTTTCTTTAGTCAAGACCTATGACTTGGTAACATACATGAAATACCCTTAAAAGTTTTCACATCACTTTACCCTCCAAAGGACCAACCTAATTGCCCAATGGTCAAGACAATAAACTTTACAACAATTACTGACTGTTGGCCCAAAGTATAGAAAATATATATGTATATTTTTTTTTTTTTTGTGGTTACCAGGTCGGATCTATCGACTGATCTTATTTTTTTTAAATGGCATTTTCATGCACCACTGAAAAACGCTTGAACGGATGTTAGATTATAATAAATTACATTATAATATCGTGTCTAGTAACAAGCTTTTTTTTTTTTGTGAAACCCTGATCTACACAGATATTGAATGTTTAAAGGTAATTATTGATGGCCATAAACAGTGTGATCAGGTAAGAACAATAGGAAAATAAAAGAAAACATCAACGGCGGAAGATATCAAATTTATATTGTACTTTATGAAGCCGGAAATAAAAAAGAAATGAACGCCTTAGCAGATGATTTTGGGACAAAATTTCGTAGCTTTGACCAACATTTCCATCGCCCCATTAGCAAACTCACAGTGTTATGTCATTTGTTCGTATGTAGGCCTAAATATCACGGCAAAATATGTCGAATTGTTGCCCAACACTCATTCTGGTTCTGCTTCGATACAAGCGGCTTTATTTACTGCAGCTGACAAAAAAGTTTACTCAAAACCAAAACATTTTCACGCTGATTGCACGAATTTCGGGTTCGGGAGGCAGAACTTGGACCTTGTATTTACATTCAACGATTCCAAACACAAATTATAAACATCGTTGCGTTTTTTGAGCTTATGTCAGAACCCAGACGTGCTGGAGTTCAGCTTCTCCAAAAACAATAAGCTCTCACCTTTTTTGTTTTTGTATAGCTGTGCTATAATTACTAGCTCTGGTCACACTATAATTTCAGCCAGTGCTGCATGTGTGCAAGTAAACAAATTGTTATTTATTTTGTTTGCAATTTCGTTAAATTTTTTCTTGTATTCTTTCATTTTGTCTCCTACTGTTGCGATTCTGTTGTCACTTGATTAAAAAACGGGTTTCAACTTGACCAGATCTAAAAAGAGTTGTTTTTGCTGCACTCTTGTACATAGTAGTAGTTGCTATTGCTATTGCCATTGCTAATTATTATTATTATTATTATAATTACTTTTGTGCCATTTTATTTTTGTTATTCTATAAATTGCCAAATGACTCATTCATTCATTTATATAGCGCCTGGTGTTTCTGGACGGTTTGGGGTCTGATCGGGTCTGGCTTGGTTTCTGCATAGTGCTGCTGGCTAGTCACCATCATCGTCACTGCTATAATCATGTCAAGTTGTTGTCGCATACGACGATAACGGCGACACATTTATGAGGCGTAAACCGGAAAGGCTAAAAGATATTAAAAATGTGTCTTTTGGTTTTGTTCTTTTCGGTTAATTGAGTTAGTCAGCGTTTAAAACAATTGCTGATATTAGGCATAAAATCAGTATTACATATGTTGTCTGAAACTTGCTATATCATAGAAGAGATAAATTATAATTATATTAATTAGTTCATCCAAAAACTTGTTTTCTTTTAAGTTTCACAGATTTGTATGCTAAAATAAATGTAGTTGCCAAAATAAAAATAATTGGCATCAATGCCAAGCTGTATTTAAAAAAATGTAATACAGTCGAGGCGGTGCCCGACAGTGTAATACCCTGTACCTTTTTTCTCGAAAAAAGTTTTATTCCTGCATATTCCTACTAAGAACTTTCCAATTGGAACATTTTTTTTTGTTGGTGCAAAACGATTCCGCAAATTTTAACCGATTTTGATGAAAAAACCTTTTCTCCTTTTTTTTTTTAACTAACGTTACATGGCGTGACATTAGTTACATTTGATAATGCACCTTATTCGGTTTTTACACGGTAGATACGTTGCTGAAATGAAGATGACCCTCAAGCTGATAGGAAAATAAGTTGGAAAGGGAATTTCGCTAACTAAATTTCTAAAAGATTATGTCCATCCAGCAAGCAGGATTATTAGGCGGAATCGAGCACTCACAGGCTATTTTACCTCCCCTACACTCAGCATTTACACTCTCCTCTCCCTACCATTCTCCTCTCCCTACCATTCTCCTCTCTTTTACTCATGCTGTCTCTTAAATAGCCATGACAATGGGCCGCAAAGTCTCCGGGTGATCTCGGCCTTGTATCGAGCTGTTAATAAAAATATTTTTGTTTTGAGTTTCAATCAAAGAGCTTTTTTTAATCGGCTAAATCGAATAAAATTGTTTTTCTAGACCATGCTATTTAAAAAAAAGGCCGTGTTAAAACAGAATTATGATAAAAAATACGCTGTACCAACACATGGCAATCAAATTCGTTAAATTTCATAATAATTCCAAAAAAGATGGTTACGATATCTTTATAGTCAAACGAATTAAGCTTAGAAAAGATTTTTCTACAGATACGTTCTATCGACGCTATACGATGCAGTCCAATAATTTTAATAAATTTTATTTTTTGACCTATCGGTCCTATGGGAGCTGTATGATATAGTCAATCGGTTTAAATAAAATTTAGTACAGTGCTTGAGAACTCCGAAACTGCAAACGACTTATGCATCTAAATCTTTTGTTTTTTTGAGTGCCTTTATAAAACTCTTATGGAAGTAATCGGCCGTGCTCCGGGAAACGAATGTTTGGTGCTCCCGAAAGAAGTTATCGACAAAAAATTCGTTTTCCGGAGCTTGCCAAAAACGATTCCGAATAAAATTATTCGGCTTGGATTTATCGTTTTCTGGAGCACGGCTGAATAATTGTTTCCCGTCCTTATTATGAGCTCTAAATCGAAAGTTTGTTTGCTCTAGCTGCTACCATCTTTGAGATCTAGGCTTTCGTACGAACACACGGACGAATTTCTTTAGTCAGCCTAATTATACGTTTTAAAAATGCTTATTGAGATATTGGAAAAGCTATAAATGTAATTTTCGAATTTTTGGACCATCAACAGACCATTTATGTATGCAGTGCCTCTATGAAAAAATGATCTGATTCGATTTTGTGACTTCAGCTGAGTTTTAGAACCATGTTAGCAAGAAAGATTTAGCAAAATGTGGATTTTCTTTGAATCGTGTCAACGCTTGCATACGACGGGTATTATATATAGCAGCTACCAAAATTTCTTGTACATGTTTCTTATAGACCTGTACCTATGTATTTTCGTTATAAAGAAACCAAGTTACCATATAGGAATCGTTGCAATGAAATCCTGCAACACCGAAAACTGTGGAATATAAATTTTTGCGAAAACGATAAACTATTTGTTGTTAAAAGTTTTATCGTGCCAACAATCGAATGTTAGTTTGACCTTGAAATTTTTTCAGTGTTGCGAAGCGCAACAATATCGACTGACACAAGAGTGCAGATAACTAGCTGTAGTTCCAATAAAATCTAAATCTAATTAGTTGCTATTAAGCAGCTGATGCGTAATAATTTTGCTGATTTAGAAACTTTTTGTGATAAATAATAATATTGACGTACGAGCCAAAATAAATGTGAAGCTTATCGCAATTGCGCATTGAATTTCTGAAGTGCGCCTAATTGCAACCCGAGTTTAAAACAAAACATTCCCATCAGTGTTTATAGACACTTGACTTGGTACTCGATAGTCCACTCATTTATCATACAGAAAACAAATTAAACTTGACCTGATTATGTGGGTAAATAAATGCTTAGCAGTATGTGTGTGTGTGTGTGTAGGAATGCTTATGGAACTGCATTGCGTTTGCAAACCGGGCCAGGCTTATCAATGAGCATGCATCAACCTTGTTGTATAGATGTAATGCACTCGATCTTTTCTTCTTGCCACTCGATTTTATTTAACCAATCGATAAATCAAACTATGCCCACCTCAGCTCGCAGCTCCCTTGATTACTCTAAGCTGCTGCTGCTTATCTCTGTGCAGGCGTCGCTTAAAATGCGTTGTCCAACATCCAAAACTTGACAATACGTCGCCAGTGAGGCAGCCGAACGGTTCCAAAATGTTGCCTTACAATTGTGTGCAATTTGCGGCGCTCAGCGATTTTGAGCGACGCTGTTTAAGGTAGCCATTAGAGATAAGCAGCAGCTCCAGCTTTGTCTAGTGAATATAAACTAATATAAACTCTTATGCCCGCTCTTTGTACTTATAGAAATGGCGTAAGCGTCGAGGGCGCAACACACAAACAAGTCGTAGATTTAATTAAATCCGGCGGAGACTGTCTCACATTAACGGTTATATCGGTAACACAACAAGTAAGTCTCTAAACTCTCTATACAAAAATGCAAGTTATCTATTAATTAATGTTTGCTCTTACAGGAAGCCGATAGACTGGAACCTCAGGAAGATCAAAGTGGCTACTCCTACATCGATTACTCCGACAAACGCTCGCTGCCTATTAGGTAAATATATTGTATATATAAATATATCTTTACTACATGGTCTACAATTTTGCAGCATACCCGACTATAGCATAATCAATCGCAATGGTGAGCGCTATATTGTCTTCAATATACACATGGCCGGGCGGCAGCTCTGTTCGCGTCGTTATCGTGAATTTGCCAATCTACACTCATTGCTGCGCAAAGAATTCTCCGGTTTCAATTTTCCCAAGCTGCCCGGTAAATGGCCATTTCAGTTGAGCGAACAGCAGCTGGATACGCGACGACGTGGTCTGGAGCAGTATCTGGAAAAGGTATGCGCCGTGCGCGTCATTGCCGAAAGTGATGCAGTGCAGGATTTTCTTACCGACACCGAAGATGATATCTCTGCATCGCCAGTGGATATTAAAGTCATGCTGCCGGATCATGAGGTGACCACCGTTTCTGTTAAAAAGTCCTCAAATGCGCAGGTTGTCTGGGAGATACTGGTGCAGCGCGCCAATCTGACAGCCTACACACAGCAGTACTTCTATCTTTTTGAGATTGTTGAATACAATTTCGAGCGTAAGCTACAGCCGCACGAGATTCCACATCAGCTATATGTACAGAACTATAGTACGGCCTCCTCGACGTGTCTCTGCGTGCGTCGTTGGTTGTTTTCAGTTAACAAGGAGCTAACGCTGCCCGATGGCGAGCAGGCGGGTCGCTTCATATTCTACCAGGTAGCTAAGCTGCTGTATAATATATTATATATACTAAAGCTGCTTTCTCTGTCTATCTATGCACAGGCTGTAGATGAAGTGAATCGCGGCAATATACGCGCTGAGGGTCGTCTGTACGAGCTGAAGGCACTGCAAGATGCCAAAAAGGCGGTGGACTACTTGGCATTGGCGCGCACACTGCCCGGCTACGGTGACGTTGTCTTTCCGCACTGTTCCTGTGATAGCCGCAAGGAGGGTCATGTAGTGCCCGCTGTGGGTAAGCAATAAGATACTAAAATTTGTAAAATTTGTGCGGCATATAGGCTTGTTACGAGCCCATCTGTTAATAGTAGCAGATTAGCATGCGCCGCCATATCGTATGTTGCTTGCTCTAAATTTTTTAATTCTTAATTTGTTTCTTTTTCCGCAGGCATTAAGAGCTTTCGTTTGCACGCCTGCCGAGAGGATGGCTCACTGGAGGCGCAAATGGTCGAATTAACCTGGGACAGCATAACCGGCTGGGAAAGCGATGAGGAGTCAATGTCATTTTGCTTTCAGTACAATCGTCCCGATAAGCCAGCACGTTGGGTCAAAGTCTATACGCCATATGTGAGTGGACGCCCAGTTTGTGGTTAAAGAAAAAAATGTCTAAACCAATTTTATTATCATTGCACTTTAGCACGCATTCCTAGCGGATTGTTTCGATCGCATTATGGAGGAACGCAAATGGGATGATAGCTGTGATTAAAAGCAAAGGGAGCCCTTTATTTCAACTGAAATTCAACAACTTGGCAAGCAACCATACACTTTTGGCTACAAGTCTGAAGTGTTAACACACACATTCTCATACACACTATTAGAAAACTACTAGCTCGAATTCACAGTCGCAAATCTTTGTAAATCTTGATAGATCTGGCCATGCCCAACAAAAACAAAAAAAAAAAAGCACTCGTTTGCAAAAAACAAAAAAAAAAAACAAAAATCTGTTGGCTTGACATTTTTTTTATACTATGCCATATTTTTTTTATATATATATATATATTTTTTTTGTTTGTTATTATAATGTTGAAATAAGTACAGCTTATAAGTATTGTTTGTATGTATGCAAAAAATGGCAGGCACATAAACAAAGCTACCTAGCTATATATATATACATATATATTAAGGTAGTCATTGACAGATGTATGTATGTATTTAGCTGATGCAAAGCAACAGAGCTTAACCCTTATGTACCATGTATTTATAAAACTACTATTTAACTTTTATGTACTATATAGCTTAGTTTTCTATATAAAAATGGCAATGTCATTGTTTAAGCCCAAGCATAAGTATATTGTAAAATACATATATGGTATGCATAAATGACTACCAAACATAAAACTCATATGAAAATATTGTTAAAAAAAAAAAAAAAAAAAAAAAAATGTTTCAAGTCAGGCACAGACAACACAAGCAAACAAAAGAAAAAAAAAACAAAGCACATATATAGCAAGGCACCAAACTAGCAAACGAAATATTTAACTCATGTTAGCAAATATTATATATATAGACGTGTTTGGTAAGAGCAGTTGCTAGTTATGCAGCTTATAAAAAAATTAAAAGCATTTTTTTTTATTTAGCAACTTGAGTTGAAATAAAACCGAACAAGAAAAAGGAACTGCTAAGTGTAAAAAGTCAATTTTAATTATATACTCATGCATATGTACAAATATGCGATTTATACTAGAACTTGATAAATGTATTTAACAAAGCAAAAGCATTAACAAAACAAAAACAAAAAATTTGTATGTTTAAGTAGTTAAAACAAAACATAAAAGCACGAAAACAACTCAGCAAATCAATAACAACTCAGAAACAAAGTAAACAAAATGCAAATGCAAATGCAAATGCAAAAACTTACAAAATAATAAGTAAAATGTTAAAATTATGTACTCATTCAAACTTTCTATAGAAATTGTTAGTTAAAGTTAAGTGAAAAGTTTATAGTTATTAAAAACAAAGCAAAACAAACAAAAACACAAGAACAAAGCGTAATTTGTAAAAATAAAATGAAAAGAGATGTCAAATAACAACTGTCTGTGTATGAGCATGCATGCAAAAAAGAGAGAGAACGAGCAAGTTAAGCAACAAAATTTCAAAAAATTTTCAATTATTGTTAAAAAAAATGTATTAAACGTATTGATTGCTTAGTATTTGCATAAGATTTTATTTATATATTATTGAGTTTTACTACTTAACGAAGGTACGTGCCTTGGCCACTTTGTAAACAAAAAGTTTGTTAAGCATAGCTCAGGCCAAATTCAAGAAATATTTAAAAATTCCATGTATACGGAAATAAGCATTGTAACATTTTGCAAATACAACAATATGTTGTACGTTTTATAGCACTATATACTAATTTTTTTTTTTTATTCAAGCATACACAATATTTTTTGTTAAATTGTATAGCTCTGCTAATTTTATGTAACTACCAAACAATCAATACCTTTAAGAGTTTTTGTTCATATTATGCGCCTTTTGAGTATTCTGTTAAAGTACATTTTTTCAATAGAACCAAAACGAAATAGTTTTCGGTTTTGAGCTCGTTTCTTTTAAATAACATTAGCGTTTAGCAAAGTAATTTTGTACTTGTTTAAACGATAAGTCAAAATTAAAATTGTCATCTTTTAAGTTTCTGTAAAAGTAGTTCAAAGCGTAAAAACTTAAGTTCCAATGTTTAGTAATGTGTCCAAAACGAATTTCAAACGAATTACAAACCAAAAGCAATTCGTTATAATCAGTAAAATATCAGTTAAATATTTCAGTTCAAAGCAAGCTATCGATTTAGTAAAAAACTTCTTTGATGCTTTGACAGTCTATTATAAGCTTTTATAATATATAAGCGACAAAAAAAAGCAAAAATTGTCCGATTTTATGTTTATGTAATATATATATAGGCGTAGTTGCTAGATGGAGCAAAGGGATTAGAATGCGTATGTGTTTTATGCGTATGAGTTTTACATTTAATGACACTCTATTTAATTCAGTAAAAACAATTTTTTTGTGCCACACCACAGAGCTTATAAAAGCATAAAAAAAGCTAAAAATAGTAGTTCCGGAATTCTAAAATATTATATTCAATTAGTTTTAGTAAAAATTATGGATATATTTTTGGCACAGCTGCTGTCGTAAAACAAAACGTAAACAAGGACAAAATTCTTTTCATAATAAATACATATGAAACTTAAAAAACTCGAGCTTAAGATTGCTATACCAATAAATATCCGAAATGTATTTCCATAAATCCAGGAAAAATAATGTTAAAGGCGCATACACAGCATGCAAAAATTTCGCACGAAATTTTGACATTTCATATAAAAAAAAAAATTCCAAATATTTTTTTTATATGAAGTTTTGACTGCGTATGGGCCTTAAGAATGAAACCATAACATAACTCTGCAGCAAAGGCTTATGCAATAAATTATAGTTTCTAAATACGAAATATTCGAATTAACTTCACGAAACGTATAAACCAACTTGCTTATGTTGTTTTCGTAAAGATTCGTATTTTGTACAAACTGTTTATATACTTGTTATATATCTCAAGTTTTATTTGTATTTATTTCAAGCATAACTACACTGGTTTAGGTTTAAGATAAACAGTCTCTCGTATTATTATACCTACACTGCATCACTTTGAGTTATATGTATGAAAACGTAAAAAATTTGTCCTAAAGGCGCTTTAGTGAGTGCTTTGCCCATAAATGCAAATATTGATATAACGAAATTTGTTTAAATAAATTAGAGTGTAAATATTATGTATCGAAATTTGTATTGTTAAATTTAAAAACAAAAACGCATATGCGAGTATTTGAAAATTCCGAACTACTAAAATATTATGCACTTTGAAGAAATAACTAGCAGCTTCTAAGCGTAGTAAGCCTCAGGCTCGTATTAAGTTAAGAGCGTTCACTTTAAAACTTTAGAAAATTCTTTGCGCAGATAAGAAAAATTTTGAAAACTTACTTTTATATGTATTAAAGCATCACAATATTGTATATTATTTATGTAAAAAGCACGCACATACACAGACAGCTGTAAAAGGCAATTTTTAGGGGGAAAAAAAAACAAAACAAAAAAATAATTTATGTATATTAGTATACAGATATAAATAAATATATACATACATACATAATTACGCATATATGTAGATATATATACACACACATAAAAAAACAAATATATATATATATGTATACATATATATTTACATTTATCAACGATGCAAGTGAAGTCTGCTTGTGATATTTACAATTTATATGACACTTTTTTGTTTGTTAATTTTAAAACGTATTATAATTACACATATTGCTGTCATTAAACAAAACCATAGGCTCTACTATAACTATTATAATTATTATGATTCTGTTTATTATTATTATATGCATTGTTAAGCGCTTTTTTCTATGTGTCACTTCTTTTTTTTTTTTTTTGACTATGCGCTCGCTTTGTCGTCTTTTGTTTAAGCTTATTGCAATTATTTATGTTTATTATTATTATTATTATGTATGTACGATTCCATTGTCACAACTGTGTGCGCTAGTTTAAGCCCAAAATTTGTTTATATATTTGTTTAAATATTTAAGCAGTCACTGTGTATCTGCAAGATACTTTTGCCTGTACTTGCACTTTTTGTCTCAAATTGCAAATGTTTGGCAACTTTGCTTTGGCCATTTAGTAAAATGCGTATTCCATTTATTGTCTAATATAGCTTAGTTTTTTTTTATTATTATAATTATTAATTTGCTTGTCTAGTTGTTTAGCTCATTATTATTATTAAACTTAGTAGCTGATTTTGCTTAGACAAACAAATTGTATGTAATTAAAAAAAAACAAAAATAAGAGTAGTAGCAACACATTTTCATATAAAACAAAATGGCGGCATTAACATTTGGCAAATAATTGTTAACAATAAAAAAATATAAAGTATATCAAATAAACAAATACAAAAACAAACAGCAACAAAGAAATACAAAATGTAACAAAAAAGCAAACGCATTATATTGTTCAATGAATAAATTAAAATTTAAAATATAAAACATAAAAACAAATGCGTATACATATATTTCTTAGTAAAAAAAATATTATATATATACATAAAAAAAAAGTAAAAAACAAAAATTAAAAAACGAATTGCTAAACAAAACACAAACAAAAAAAAGTACATTCCTTAATAAATGAAATATAAATGTTTTCTCTAAAAATAAAAGAGCATACATAAAAATTATTAAATTATACATAATATGAATAGTTTTAAACAAGTGCGCAAGTAAATTAAAAAAAAAAAAATATATATATATATATACATAAAAAACTGAAAGAATTAACATGAAACACTTAAAATTTTACGATATACAAAAAGTGAAAGATGTTGAAGATGAAGCCGAAATCGATTGAAGAGCCCGAAACAAATCAAAGCAAACTGAAAACGAAAACAAAACAAAACTAAAGAAACGAAAATTACCAATTTATTGAAATAATAAAAATTGCATTTTTCCCTTTTCAAAATAGTTGTAACTTACTTTTTTGTCTTGTTTCTTGTCTTTAGATTTGGCGTGCATTTTAAAACCTTTCTACAAAAAGATTTGGCTTTTAGTGGTAAGACTTTTTTTTTTATGTACAAATTATTGCATTTCTTAGTTTATATTATATAAGTAAGTATTTGGATCATATATGTGTAGAACCTACTGCTGAGGTGTTTAAGGTAAGCGGTATGTTTAATTTGTGCAAATGTATATAACAAAGGGAAGGAGACGCCGAAAACCCCTTAGGCCGTGCGTACACAGAGCGCTGACATGACAGGAACTTATCAGCGCGGTCAGCCGCATGATTTTTTTTATGCTAATTTTAGCATCAGCTTATTCGCGCTGTGTCTCCAAACATAGTCCACTGGATTCACACTGCTATTGTTAGACCAATTCTTCCCTACGGAGTCGCTATCTGGTGGCCTTCACTGGATAAGAAATCCATCCTAACTAAGCTGAGTAGGGTTCAAAGCACCGCTGAACTTATCAGCGGGGCACTAAGTTCGACCCCAAACGAAGCTTTAGATGCCATTTTAAACCTGGTTCCTCTGGACAAGGTGGATAAGCAATCAGCCACGTTATCAACATTACGTATGAGAGAGAATGACCTCCACTTTGGTCATACAAAAATTCTAATGGGAAATCTTGTCATATCTGTGAGTACGGACTATTGTACCCCACAGGAGCACTTCATAACAAATTTCAAAACCCATTTTCCAAACAGAGATGAATGAAATGTTGTTGTACCGGGCCCAGCTGGCTCAGTTAAGATCTTCACGGACGGTTTCAAGTTAGACTACCGTGTCGGCGGAGGCGTCTACATTGAGGAACTCGATGTTAGATTATCGTTTCAACTTCCGGATCACTGCAGTGTTTTTAAGGCTGAGGTCACTGCAATCCGGGAGGCACTTATAACAATAAAAAACTTACCCATAGGTATTAGAAATATCATCATTTATTCGGATAGCCAGGCGGCCATTAAGTCTCTCGCCTCCTTGACTTCATGTATGAGGTCGGTGAATAACTGTGGCTCGTCTCTGCAAACGAAACGTGGAATCGAATTTCCAACACGTGCAGTAACTCACGGCAAGCTTGGCCGGTGTACTGCAGGAAAAGAACCAAGGAATTTAGCTGTCTAAGCAGAGCTTAGTGCTCGAAAGTAATCCGAGCAATCACCGGACACTGGCTGGTGGGAGCTTATGCATTCAGGCTTAACGCACCTCATCATGATTTCTTCAGAAGTTGTGGTGATGAGGAAGAGCTGGAGATGGTGGAGCACCTATTTTGTCACTGCCCGGGACTATGTAGAACAAGGTTCCGATTCCTCAAGTCACACTTCCCAAATGACCAGCTCTCAGAAAAGAGTCCGAAATGCCCTTCGAGGTTTATTGGGGCCACCGAATGGGTCAACGGGCCAATTTTTATCTGGCCTAAGTGAGTTGGGACGTCTGCGTCCTAACTGCCGCCTTAACCTAGCCTAAACCTAACCTATGCACGGTGTGTACGCGCTCTCATAGACCACAGTGGGTTTGACTTTTTGCGCCGATAATTTCATGTCATGTAAGCTTAGTCAGCGCTCTGTCTACGCGTAGCCTTAATGTTACCTCCAATATACGTCAGTAGGACGAAAAAAAATTTTTAAATTTAAGTCTCATCTTGCAGACTATAATAGCTTGCTTAACAGAATTTGACATTTCCACTCCTTATGTGACCAGCCAGATAAAGTTAATTATTTTTGCTTCTATCAAGCACCCTTCCTCCTCGTAGTAATTGTGACAATTAAGCGTAGCTCCTTGCAACAGAAAGATAATAAGTTTAAACACGGTATAAGGTAAGGTGGGGCAAGCCCGACAGTGTGAGTAAACCCAACCTCCCACTGTTTCTTCAAAACAGCAACACAGAGCGAGCTCATATTAGTTTTATCTTGTAGAGCATTACAAGTTACCAAAATGGTATCGTAACAGTTGTTTGTCAGTCTACATTTAGATGCTCAAATTTTTTGAATTTTATTTTTATGAATATTTAAATTACACATATTTTCTTGTTAAATAAAGTGATCGAAAAAAGAGGTAAGTGGCTTATTTACTGTAATATATAAACATTAACTCACAAACCCTCTACAAATCCCTCATCATACCTGTGCTTCTCAATGGCGCTGAAGCATGGATATTGTCTTCATCCGATAAGGCGATTTAAGGGGCTTTCGAGAGAAAAATCCTACGACGTATCCTTGGACCGATAAATGTGGAAGGTGATTTTCGTATTTAAATGAATCACGAGCTGTATGAGCTATACGGCGACACTGATTTAGTTTGGCGCATACAACTAAATCGTCTGCGCTGGTTAGGTCATGTTGGACGAATGGACGATATTGCTCCAGCCAAGAAGGTACTCGAGCGGAAATCAATGGAAGGTCGACGACAACAGGGACGTCCGTCTCTGCGATGGGAAGCTCAGGCAACGGAGGATCTTCGTAGCCTTAGCATTGCCAATTGGCGCCAGCAAGCACAGGACAGAAACCGCTGGCGTAGGATAATTTCTGCGGTCAAGACAGATAATCGGTTGTAATGGCCAAAATAGTAGTAGTAGTAATATAAACATAGACCTATATAGTGCATGTATAGTATTGGTTGGAAATTTCGAACAGTTTTTCTTATTCGCGTCGTCATGAAAAATGACACAGTGGGGCAAAACCGACCTGTAAATGGTGGGGCCTGCAAGCTATTTGTACAGCAAGTTAAATAACTCTGATTAGTTACTTAGCTATTCAATCCAATCATCCTTTATTGACATGCATTCAACTTTCATTACGATTTTTATGTCCTAAACATTATATTTTTAAATAAATACATTCAGTTTTGTAAAACAATAACAGGATCTTTTGATTTATATGCGAAATGCCATTAAATTTAGATCGTATCTGTGTGTAGTTCTAAAAAAGTTGCGGCGTTAGCTATAATTTGATATATCGGACGAGCTAAAAGAGTTTACCTAGATATTTAAGTCTCGATGTTCAGAGGGCAGGGTAGCGGCAAATGACTCTCTTTGACATCTGTCTCCCTACATTTTCTGTATTCATCGTTGTTGGTAATGCCTAGCTTCCTAGCGTGAGTTGCTGTCTGACAATGACCAGTGAGTATGCCCACCATAAGTCTGCAATCTCTTCTTGGGAGTTCCAGAATATACTAGGCTAGTTTGCTGTTTTCTTGCACATTGTGTGATCCGTCCTGCAGTTCGTTGTGGTTATATCAGATCTGACTGCAGCGTTTTCTTCTGATCTGTGGTTAATCGTCCTTAGAGGAATCTTCAGATCCTCAAGTGACGGTTGACTCGATCCGGCTCCTTCCTTTGCGAGCCTGTCAGCTCTTCGTTTCCATCAAGCCACCAGGGCGGCTGGGAACCCAGAAGATGCACACCTCCTTCTGGGTGTTTAGTGCATATAATGCGTCCCTGCTTGCCAGTACACTTTAGGAGTTGATACTGAATGCTTGCATGGATTTGATTGCCGCTTGGCTGTCAACAAAGATATCTAATCGGTTCTGCTCTAGGGTAAGCACTTATTCTACAGCCTTCTTTATGGCGAATACCTCCGTCTAGAAGATGCTGCAGTGGTCTGACAGTGGGTGGTCCGCGGGTGGTCCGTGGGTGGGTCTATACAGTATATTGCGGACCCAACAACGGACTCCATTTTGGATCCGTCCGTGAAAATTTTTGTCGCTTGTTGGTCCATACCGATTTTCCAATCCTCTGGTCCCATTAGAGTGAGCGTACTGGAGTAGTTGCTTACTGGGGTCATATAGTCCGTGCTATTGAATGTCACCCCTTCAACTTTGCTGTACCCGTAGTTTGCAAGGGCCATATTATCTGCGCCAGTAGTTTGGCCTGAATGTCTAGGGGGGGTGTACTCTAATTATTGCTTCTAGGGCCTTGGTTGGAGTGGACCTTAAAGCCCCCGTTATGCACATCAATGCACGTCGTTGCGTCTTTTCCTTTAATCGTAGGTAGGTGTTTTTCTCTGTAGCTCTTCACCATACCAGCACTCCGTAGAGTAGCACTGGCCGCACGACTGAGATGAAGATCCAATGCATTAGTCTTGGTGATAGACCCCATGTGCTACTTAGCATCTTCTGCAATGCAGATTCTTGTTCAGAAATGGTTAATTTAATAATATTTTTCACAACATAGCGTTAAGCCCAAAACATAAAGGTGTACGAATAAATAGTGTGCCTACTATATGCTTTAATACAAAGACAGCTAGAGTTCCCGCTACAACTGCTTTACAATTTTGCCAAAGCTTCAAAAAGTTTAACTAAGCAAAAGCTTTAGGCTTGAGCTTAATACAAAAGCGGTAGCAAAATTGGAAAAAATTATAAAAAAAAAGCTTTTTCACAAAAAGATGGTTTTTAGTCTGACTTTTAGGCGAAAAAGCTTTTATATTGATATTTTAACCGTTCTTAAGCTGTTCTAATGAAATACATATTGTTGGGTAAAGGCCTATACGCAGTTCGAATAATTTCGCGCGGAATGACAAAACTTCATATAAAAAAAAAAGTTCCAAATGGGATTTGTATACCCTGTACCGTATGGTACAAAGGGTATATTGTGTTTGTGCAAGCCGAAAATGTATGTAACGTACAGAAGGAGACGTCGGAGACCCCCCAAAGTTACCTAAAGTATGATCAGTGTGACTCGAGAAGTCGATATACCCATGTCTGTATGAACGCCTAGATCTCAGAGATGGTAAGAGCTAGAGCAACCAAACTTTCAGATTAGATACCTTATTAATCCATAGGAGACAAGTTTATTTTATTTTTTTGATATCGGGATTACATTATATAGCTCCCATAGGGGTGTTTCAGAGGACCTCGAAAAAAAGCAAAAGTTTTAGATGGATAATTCGTTTGTTTATGAAGATATCATAACCAAATTTGGCAATCGGAAGTTGTTTAGAGACCCCCAGCCCTGTAGCAAATTTTATTAAAATCGGTTGACTATATCATATAGCTCCCATAGGACCAATCGGTCAAAAAAACGTGTTTTGTACAAAATTCGTTGTGTTTCGTTTGTTTATGAAGTTATCGTTACCAAATTTGGCACACGGAAGTTTTTTAGAGTTCCCAAGCACTGTACCAAATGTGATCAAAATCGGTTGACTATATCATATAGTCCCCATAGGACCGATCGGTAAAAAAAATTGTTTGGTGCAAAATTCGACTGATTTCTGTTTGTTTATGAAAATATCGTAACCAAATTTGCCGAATAAAATATCTCTTGGAGGTCTTAGCAATATGTCGGACTTAATTGCAATGTGGTGGTACAGGGTATCCCAAAGTCGTCTGCGCCCGACTTTAGCGTACGCCATCTTTAAAATATTCTTTGATATTTACAGATTCTATGAATGCCATCTTTAAGTTAAACAGTTATTGATAAACATTTTAAATTATTTTTTTATATGATCCAGATCTTGCATAAAAAAATTTCCCTTGTAATAAGAATAGCATTGTTGGGGATAAATCCCCTACGAAAGGTGTAGAGCTGTGCTTATAAAGAGTAAGGGAAATATGAGAAGATATATATATATATGTATATAGGGGAAGTTGTCCGGTTGTGGACATTACCCAGTTGTAGACACCCCTTCATAACTTTTGAACGTGAGGAGATGGAGCAGATGTTTAAATTGCCGTTTGTGCGTAATGTCAGCACCAAGGCAAACGACGCATGCGCCTAGCAGCTACAGTGGATTACATTTTTTCATGTGCAAAAAACAAAAGTGATCTATTTTTTGTTTGTATTTAAAGTGCGATAAATCAAAGTCAATAGTTGCAAAAAGGGTAGTATAATATATATTTATGCAGGAAATGCAATATATTTTGTGATTTTATAAAGGTTTGATCAAAATTTTCTCGGAAAAAAAATTTGCGGGTAGTTTTTTGACAACTCTACATTTCCCAGTTGTGGATACTTAATTTTACCAGTTGTGGACACTTAATTTTTTTCACCTAAATCGCTTTTGTTTTGTATATTTTTAGGAATGTCAAGTCCAAAAATTAGTTTTGATGCCTACATTGAAGTCATTAACACATTAGTGTCCTGCTTTTTTAAAAAAATTGATCATATTCGTAAGGGAAAGGCTTGTAAGTTGAGACACCATAGATTTTTTAGCTATATCTCGACATTGGAAAAAGAAAAGAAAGAGCTATAATCAACAATAAGCAAATCATTTGAAATTTATAAAAATAATAATTTTACAGACAATTTTCAAAAGAGAAAACGACCACAAAAAAAAATTAAGAAAACTGAAATAGCATGATTGCTAAAAGTTGTGAAAATTTATTGATTTTAAATTTAGGTGCGCATTAAATTGAATTTAAAAAAACAAAAAATTTAACCTTCCAGAGAAGTCACAATTGTGGTTTTTGTGATCGGTTAACGTGCAGCCATACTAAAAATGAATTTTTATGGAAAATATTGAAAAAATATATCCGAAAATTGCAAAAAAATTCACTAAAAACAGTTCAAATTAGTTTTAATGACAATTTCACACAATAAAAAAGTCATGTAAATAAAATAACAATGAAAAAAAAAGAAAGTAGATGTGTGCCAACTTACAAGCTAAAAAGTGTCCCAACTTTTTTGATTCTGGAAGTTCCAGCACATATATTTTCCTTCATTTTTTATTTTGATTTGATCACTTTTTAGCGCAATCATTTTTATTTTCCGATTTCTTTAAAAACAATTTTTGTATTTTGTTCACATCAAGAACACATTAAATTTGTTTACGTCGTATTTCGAAGACAGGGTGGATTTTGGTGTTTTCATTGCTGGAACATCAAAATCGAACAGAAGTCCCTTACCACTGTACTTTCGAGTATAAATTTAATTTTTACACAATGTCCTTAATAGAGGATTGTTATGCCATTGAAATGCATATGAAAGCATAAAATAATCAACCTTTTATAACTCCAGGCGTAAAGTGTAGCCAGTTTCTATATTGAGAGCCAAGCGAAAATGGTAGTGGGTTTGGAAGGAAAGAAACCGATTGTAGTTTTCGAAACTTTATTTGATAGGAAACTAGGATGTTGGTTGGCAAAAATCCTATAGCTGAACCCTCCACGAGGGTGCCGACTGGTAATGGTACTACAGTGCCCTTTTATGGGCGGTACCAGCTAAGATTTGGAGCTAGCTGCTTGCAACTTAGCTCCTCTATAGCTTGGTGGCTTGTTTGTCACTCCTTATCATGGCTATTAGGTAAAAAGGGCTGGATCAAGGTGTCACGCGACCCGTGCCGATGATCAACCTGGCTGGGGGCCCCTTTCAAAAATAGCCCAGTCGCAAACGGAGCATCCGGATACCTGGCGCCCTCCGGATTAACTAGCCTTACCTGCGTATTGCGGATCTCTGCGCAGGTGGACCACTCTTTCTCCGCCACTCGTGGGACCTGTTATGTCTACTCTAAATAAAAATTCTTTTCAAAAAGAGTCCGGAACTCTTAAAAAACCGGAAAGGACCGAAGGTCCTTCTTTGGGAGCAAACGCAGTGGTCACTGGACCTGGCGTTGCCCCTTCAATTATGAGCTCGAGTACAGAGGTCACCGGACCGGTAGTCAGCTCCACACCGGCGAAGCAGGCAACTGTGCCCATTCGCCCCTTGGCCATGTGCAAAGCGGAAGGCACCTCGAAGGCCCCTGTCACCCTGAGCAGTCAGCAAGGTGCTACCTTAAGCGCAGCTGTCTCTCGGCCGGGTGCGGGGGAGCTAGAGAGGCCCTCCACAAGCAAGGCCAAAAGGGAGAGGTATGCGGAGAAAAAAAACGCTGCCCAAATCCTGAAGCGTCAGGCCACCACTAGCGTCACAAACCCAACAGCCGACTGGCTGAGGAAGGTAGAGTGGGCTAAGGCGGTGTTGCCCAATTTCGTTGTGGAAAGGCCTAGAGCAGAAATGAAGCAACCTAAGCGACAACGATCGCAGGAGCTCGCGGTCCCTAATGCTCCAAAGAGAGTTAGGGGGAACGGGTTGGTAGCCAATAGAAGCTTCGCTGAGATAGCGAAAGAAAAGATTCTTTTGGGGGTCCTGGACCAAGGCAATTCCGACGGCAGGATCCCCAGAAATCAGTGGAGATGGGTGGAGGCGGCACTGGCCATCCACTGTTTCGAAGCACTGGAAGCGATGCCCGGTCCACCCCCAATCTGCAAAGATGTCGGGTGGTACCAGGGCAACGTGAAGGTGATAGCCTGCGAAGGCACTCGATCGGCGGAGCTTTACAAAGCGGCCGTATCGAAGGTGGGCGAGGTTTACCCGGGCGCCAATCTAGTCGCAGTAGATTGGAAGGACGTTCCGAGTAGACCTCGCGCAATCATGTGGATCCCGGCATCCTTTAAGGAGCCGGAGATGATCCTCAAGATGCTGCAGAGGTGCAATCCTCACCTTCCTGCCTCAGATTGGAAGGTCGCTAAAGTTGAGGATACGCAGACTCCCATGAGGAAGATTCTGCTTATCCTCAACAAAGAGTCGCTGGCACCGATTGACGTGATGCACGGAGAGCTAAACTTCGGTTTTAGCTCGGTGCATATTCGCGTGTATAAATCGGATGCCAGGCGGACAGAAAGCCAAGAGGCGATAGAGGAGGTTCTCGATGAGGAAATCGAGGAACCAGAGAAGGACCCAGAGATCGAGGACTGCGAATCGGTGATGTCCGATGCGTCCTTGGTCCGAGGGTTAGAAGCGCTGTGTCAGGAGGGTGTTGACTCCGCTGATGAAAACATCAGCGATGACACGGAAGCGGACGTAACGGTGGTGGAGGTACAAACGCAAGATGTCTCTAAGAATCTTGCAGATAAACCTCCACCACTGTAAAGCAGCAACTGCTGCCCTTATGCTTCGCCTGGCAGGAGGCGAAGTCGACATAGTGCTGATTCAGGAACCCTGGATTGTTTCCAACAGGGTATCCGGGCTCAGCACTCCACAATATAGACTGTTTGCGGATTCTAAAGAAGGTAAAAGTCGCACCTGCATTTTAGCAAAAAAGCACCTTAGTGTATTTTTGCTTTATAATTACAGCAATGGTGACACCACGTCGGTAAGCCTGGAGCTCCATGGCAAACCGATAAGAATAGCATCGGCGTATCTGGCCTATGAAATTATGGATCCACTTCCGGGTCTCAAGCTACAGGAACTGATCAGAGACAGCGATGACCGGGGCATTGGTCTACTGATTGGTTGCGATGCTAACGCTCACCATGGACAATGGGGGAGCTCCAACACAAACGAGAGGGGTGAGTTACTTTTTCAATATCTTCTCTCCACAAACTTACTTATCTGCAATAGAGGTAGTGACCCAACTTTTATAATTAGAGACAGAGAAGAGGTCATTGACCTAACTTTAATCTCTAATCTCATATATGACCAAGTCATAAGCTGGAGAGTCTCTAAAGAGCACTCTTTTTCAGATCATAGGTATATCGAGACGTTATTATCCATATCCTCCCCAACTCCAGTTGCGTTCAGAAATCCACGCAGAACCAACTGGAAGTCTTATAAAACAAAACTGTCGAATGCCCTTTCGACCCCACCTAGGATGACTCCCTCCTCAAATGAGGATCTTGAGCATCTTATTAAAACCTTCACAGATGCGTGCATAGATTCTTATAAATCTTCGTGTCCGATAAGCAAGCCAAGGGGCAAAAGGAAACCACCTTGGTGGAGACCTGAAACAGATACGCTCAGGGCAAGCTGTCGGACACTTTTCAACAAAGCAAAAGATTAAATTGTGAGCAAAGCTGGCTGGAGTACAAACAAAGCCTAGCTAGCTATAAAAAATTAATAAGGCGGGCAAAGCGGGATGAATGGAGGAAATTCTGCTCCGAAGTCGAGTCCTCATCTGAAGTGGCAAGACTTCGAAAAGTGCTCTCAAAAGCACCCACAAACTTAGGGTATCTTAAGAGGCGAGATGACTCCTGGACGGACTCCAGTGAGGAGTCTCTAAAGCTACTTCTGGATACACACTTTCCGGGTAGCAATTCAGATACACCATCGTGTATTCCTTCCTATCTCCCAGTACATGTACTGAATGGGATAATAACAGAGTCCAACATTGAATGGGCTGTAAACAGTTTCGAACCCTTCAAATCTCCAGGCCCTGACGGGTTAATACCCGCCCATCTGCAGAATGGGGGAAACCTGGTAGTCTCGTGGCTAAAAGCCATTTATATCAAAATCACTGCGTTAGGTAAAATACCTTCTTCTTGGCTAACGTCTAGAGTGGTATTTATACCCAAGGCGGGTAAAGCCTCACATACTGTCCCCAAAGACCTCAGACCTATAAGCTTGTCATCTTTCCTATTAAAAACTCTGGAAAGGCTGATAGGTTTATACCTTAGAACGTCCATCGACCCAAAGTTATTATCGGGGTCGCAACACGCGTACAGCAAGGGCAAATCGACAGAAACAGCACTTCATTCTGTCATAGCAAATATAGAAAAATCCTTACACTATAAGGAATATACTCTCGCGGCCTTTCTGGATATAGAAGGCGCTTTCAACAACATCGTCCCCAATGCAATTACTGATGCACTGCGGCACCTAGGGGTGGATGACCGGCTAGTGAGATTGATTAGCCAACTGCTGCTGTGCAGAATGGTGACATCTTCACTTGGTACATCCACTCTCTGTAGGTACGTGAGCAGAGGCACTCCACAAGGGGGTACTATCACCTCTTCTATGGAACATGGCAGTCAACACGATGCTATGTCGCATAGAAGGAGGGGGTTGCAAAGTTGTTGCATATGCGGACGATGTGGTTTTAATGCTGAACGGGAAATTTCCACAGACCCTCTGTGACCGTATGACAGCAAAGCTCAAGGAACTGTCACTGTGGGCACTTGAAAGTGGGTTAAGCGTTAACCCAGATAAAACTGAGCTTATGTTATTTTCGAAGAAATACAAGCTCCCAAATCTTTCTCCTCCGAGACTAAATGATTCAGTCCTGTCTTTCAGTGATACTGCAAGATACTTGGGGCTAATACTGGACAGGAAACTTAGCTGGAACCAAAATATTTCAGAAAGAGTCCAGAAGGCTAATACAGCACTTTTTGCCTGCAAAAAAACAATAGGACTTAGATGGGGTATGTCCCCCCAAGTGGTTCGATGGCTATACACCGCCATAGTGAGACCCATAATGCTGTACGGGGTTTCGACCTGGTGGCCAGCCCTTACCATAAAATCAAAGCTTAAAGCACTAAATAAGGTGCAAAGAATGGCACAACTATGTATCACAGGTGCCCTTAGAACTACTTCAAGTGAGGCACTAAATGCCATCACCAATATCTCTCAATCCTTCTAGTGGCAAAAGAATTAGCTACCTTAACAGCGAGACGCCTAAAGGATGCTCAAAGCTGGGCAGTCTTACGTTATGGGCACTCGTCCATTCTTGCAGAAGACACTATTGTGTCAGCTACCGATTATTGTATCCCTAAGGAATACACCTCAACCCTTTTTACTACCATTATACCTTCAAGGGAATCGTGGAGAGGAACTCAGCCGGGTCAAAAAGATTCCATTAGTTTCTTCACGGATGGCTCCAAACTCAACAATCAAGTTGGGGGAGGGGTTTTCTCGGAAAAACTAAATATCAGGCAGTCCTTCCGGCTCCCGGATCACTGTAGTGTTTTCCAGGCAGAAGTCCTTGCTATCAAAGAGGCTTTAATCTGCTTACGCAACGCCAGTCCAGACAACAGGGTAATTAACATCTACTCAGATAGTCAGGCAGCTATTAAGTCACTTCGTTCGTTATCTTCAAATGCGACGACAGTCAACAACTGCCGCAAATCTCTTCAAGAGATGGCACAGCAGTTTGTTATTAGCCTTATCTGGGTGCCGGGGCACCAAGATATTAAAGGCAATGAAATAGCAGACGAACTGGCCAGAAACGGCACGACCACTACCCTCCTTCCTGATAAGGAGGATATACGTATGCCGATGGCTACTTTTAAGCTACATACCAGGGAAAAGTATAGCCTTCTTGCTCAAAGTATGTGGAACAACACACCTCACTGTAGGATCACCCGCCAAATATGGCCAACTATTGACGCAAAACGCTCTAGAAAACTTTGCAGTCTTAACCGTTCACAGTGTTCGGCAGTCGTTAGAGCGATTACTGGGCACTGGCTCGTTGGAGCACACGCTGCTAGACTTAATGCTCCTATAAATGACTTTTGCAGAAGCTGCAGAGACGAGGAAGAGATAGAAACAGTAGAGCACTTCTTCTGCTCCTGCGAAGCTCTTAGCAGACGCAGGAAAAAGCACCTGGGTTACTATTTCCTTCAGAACCTAGCAGGGCTGGAGTTCATCTGTCCCAGAAAGTTTGCAAGCTACATTGCTGCAACAGGATGGGACCCCTTTTAGGCATACCAAGTAGGAGAAGGGTAAAAAGATGTAATTGTAAGCATAGAGATTCGTGCGGTGTCACAACGGGCCAGCCCAGGCCTAAGTGTGCTGGCTTCAAGCCAGCAGCCGCCCTAACCTAACCTAACCTAAACTAGGATGTTAGCGTTTCAGGAAGAAGAAAGGTAAGGGTTCTGATAATGATACTTTCAGAGGAATTTTGCCAAATTGGAAACATACTTGAGAAGCTGTAATATTATAGCAGCTGTGCATCGAAGTAATTTATAGGACAAAAAAACTTAAAAATTTTATACGGACTTATATCAGGAAACAGTTCTCATTAAGTAGATTGTCATCGCTTATTCATAATCATAATTCAGATTTCGATGTCATACAATCGCTCAGCGTTTTCGATCATAGCTATCTTTGCTGGAAACCGTTTCCAAAGAGAAAAACAAATCTTCTAAGCTTATTAAAATTAATTTCAATAATTAAACAAAACAAAAAATCTCCTTGATTTGAAATTTTAAAGAGTGTCGGATATTAATGGGTTAAACGGTGCAAAATTGACATTAAGAAAGTTAACAAAGCAGCTAAAGCGACACAAATAAAACAGGCCGCAGCTTCAGCAAGATCAGTGACTCTGTCAGTTAAACGTGCCAAGATGAAACCGTCGGCTAGACGCGTCAATACAAAGAAGGCTCCATCATCATCATCTGAGGACGGGGATCGTGATTTTTGCATTGTTTGCAAAAAGCTGTTGCCTATTCAAATAACCGCCGAAAACTCCTTCGAATACAACACGTGCCACCGGCCGGTACATTTGAGATGCGCTGACTTGCGAAACTGATACGGACGATGAATAACTAAATTTAAATTTTTATTTTAAGTTTTATTTCATCATTACTGCTTTGAAGGCAAAATAAATTTTGTTTTTTTGTGTAAAGCTATGTTTTACTCCATATTTTTCCATTTTAAGGGCACTTTCCAGAAGTGTCCACAATCGGTTAAATTTTTTTTTTTTCGTAAAAATTGACTACTCTACTTTTTTCTTTTTCATTAAATCAAGTCAATTCTTTTTTCAGTAGTTAGCTTATGTCTGTAGCTTTCCATTGATATGCATATGTCTGCAAAATATTGACTTGGTCAAAAGTTATGGCTGAAATAGCAAACTATGTCCACTTCCCTTATATAATTCGCTGATGTCCCACCATTTGGGATTTTTTTTTTATATATAAAGTTTTGACATTTCGTGCGAAATTTTTGCATGCTGCGTATGGGCCTTTAAGCAACAAAAAATGTATTTGGTTATTACCTTCGCGAAAAGCTTGGCGCATCTTCCCAGAATAGAAAGATACTAGTTTTTAACATCCTGCGAATGCTCGTTTCAACTTTTTATAATGAATTTGAAAAGTTACTAGGAAATTCATTACTATATCTCAAGCAGTTCAAGTTTACACAAATTTTTTTTTGTTACACTTAGATTTACACACTCCAGAAAACTTGGCAGTCTTAACCGTTCACAGTGTTCGGCAGTCATTAGAGCGATTACTGGGCACTGGCTCGTTGGAGCACACGCTGCTAGACTTAATGCTCCTATAAATGACTTTTGCAGAAGCTGCAGAGACGAGGAAGAGATAGAAACAGTAGAGCACTTCTGCTGCTCCTGCGAAGCTCTTTGCAGACGCAGGAAAAATCACCTGGGTTACTATTTCCTTCAGAACCTAGCTGGGCTGGAGTTCATTTGTCCGAGAAAGATTGCAAGCTACATTGCTGCAACAGGATGGGACCCCTTTTAGGCATACCATATAGGAGAAGGGTAAAAATGCAATGGAAAGCATAGAGATTCGTGCGGTGTCACAACGGGCCAGCGCAGGCCTAAGTGTGCTGGTTTCAAGCCAGCAGCCGCCCTAACCTAACCTAACCTAACCTAACCTAGATTTACACACTTAGATTTTATTTTGCAAAATGTAGATTGATCTAAATAAACTTTAAATGTTTTTTTGGTAATACTATTTTCACTCAAAAAGCTCTTAATTGTAAAAACTAGACGCTTATTGCATACTTTTAGGCCTAGCTTGAAAATGGAACTCAAGTAAGTGTAACAGCAAACGACTTCTACAGTAAAGATTAGGATGAGTCTATTTTTTTCGGTACAAAGGCTTACAGCGATTTTGATTCTATGCGTTATTCTAAGCAACTTTGCCCAAGAAAGTATTGGTCAAAAACCAATTTCGAGCTGCACACTTTTTCAAAATAGGTTGTTTTCGTAAGTTAGAATGAACCATAGAATCAAAATCTCTGAGTGCCCCAGAACGTTTTTTTGGTCCCATACAAATTGAACCACCAAGATATATTTTGATCTGGAAAAAAATTGCACACTGGAATTTCTCTTGCTTAAAGTTTTAAGGACCAAACAAAAAGTCTAAAACCAAAAAGGTGACCTCTCCCTTCTGTAAGTTTTATCGTTTGGATAAATGTTTAAGTCGAATTATCTCGAATTCCACCAGTCGTTGAAAAAAAAAATTATGATACAAAATGTTCAAAATTGAATTTCCCTTTTGATTTTGTTTTTTTTTTTTTGTAATGGAAGTTATACTCCGACATTCATATTTTGCGTGTTAGACAGCGCCTAAGTTTCTGAAAAGCAGTTTTTCCTATTTTTTACCAACCCCATTGCCCTTTTATGGGTATAAAATGCATTCGAAAGTGGTAGATCTTAAAAAAGTGTAGTTATCTTTTATAGGTCTGCCCGCGCCTTGAAAAACATGCATTAATTTAAAATACATTAAGAAATTCTTGGCCCCAAACTAAAGCAGTTGCGGATATAGTAGTTGTCCATTCCGCCAGTAAGCAAACACAGTGCTGCCCATTTTTTTGCTCAATTGAGATCTTAATAAATTATTGAATTGCCAATAAAAGTCCCTTAGCGGCTTAAGGCCCATACGCAGCATGCAAAAATTCCGCGCGAAATGTCAAAACTTCAGATAAAAAAAAAATTCCCTTTTTTGGGATATTTATAGATAGATGTAATTGTTTCACAAGTATTCAAACAGTGCTGCCCATTTTTTTTGGAAATTTATGCTAGATGGCGCTAGCTGTAACAAGAGGTATTTTGTTTTAACGCTTAAAAACAAAAATAAATGTGCAGTTTATTATTTCGAAAGCAATATACATGACGGGTGGGAAAAATCCTTTTGGAACACGTATATCTAGTGTGAACATGTCCCGTTTTCGGCGCGTTATCCAGGTCCCGGAACGAAGCTCCAGGACACCGTGACAATCTAAAAATGTCCCGTTTTCGAACCAAATGTCCCGGAAACTTATGCGTTGAATTGTTATACCCTGTACCTTATGAAACAAAGGGTACATTAAGCTTGTGCAAGTCGAAAATGTATGTAGCATACAGAAGGAGACTAGAGACTAGACTAGAGAAGTCGATATGCCCATGTCCAATGTCTGCCTTTCTGTCTGCCTGTCCGTATGAATGCCTAGTTCTCAGAGATGGTAAGAGCTAGAACAACCAAACTTTCAGATAAGATCCCTTTTTATCCTACGGCCTACGGAAGACAAGCTTATTTTATTTTATATAGCTCCCATAGGGGTGTTTCAGAGGACCTTGAAAAAAAGAAAAAGTTTTAAGGCCCATATGCAGCATGCAAAAAAAAAGTGCCACTATTTTTTTTTTATCTATGTATGGGTCTTTAGAAGGGTAATTCGTTTGCTTATGAAGATATCATAACCAAATTTGGCACTCGGAAGTTTTTTAGAGTTTGCTTTTAATCGCTTGACAATATCAAGTAGCTCCCATAGGATCAATTGGCCAAAAAAATGTTTTCTGTACAAAATTCGTTGTATTTCGTTAGTTTATGAAGATGTCGTAATCAACCTTCACATGCGAAAGTTTTTTATAGTTCCCATTTGATCAAAATCATTTGGCTACAGTCATATAGCCTCCACAGGATGGATCGGTCAAAAAAACGCTTTTGGTGCAAAATTCGTTTGTTTTTCGCTTGTTTATGAAAATATCGTAACCAAATTTAACAAATAAATATCATTTTTTCAATGTGGTGGTACAGGGTATCCCAAAGTCGTCCTCGCCTGACATTTACGTACGCCATCTTTAGTGTCATTTTCAACCCAATTTTTGGAACAGTACATTCATTTATTTCATATTTTATGAACGCATAACGTTTTTAATAAAAAGTGTTCCCGAAACCGTGCCGTTTTTGGTTTCAAAATGTCCCCGTTTTCAATAGTCAAATGTACCCGAATGCTCAAAATTTTGGATGATCACACTACGTATATCTATTGTTAATTATTGTGAGCCGCTAAGAGATTTGAAGTCCCTTAATTGCTCATTTCTTTTCGAACAGTTATTAATAGAGATCCCACATACTCCGCCCTGGGGTGACTGACAAAATAGTCCGTCGGGGAAATTATTATAATTGCTCAAAAAAAATGGGCAGCACTGTTTTTACTATAAGTAAGCTGCGTACCAGAGTGCTAAGAGTTTTGCGTGGCTGCGTACTGGCCTTTAAGATACAGTGTGTTACCTACGCCCATCAAGCACTTTCATTCACAATTGGCAACATCCATTCACCAATTTGGACAACAACCTGAGATTAGTTAAGACAGGTTTCGTTGATTTTATTGGCATTGTCAACGGATGTTGAGTTCTTTTTGTTAAATGTCAAACCTTTTACTGAATGAACATCAAAATATTAAATGCCAGATGTTATGTACTTATGTATACATATACCATATACCAATAGTAGAAACTCATGTTTTAACGTTTTTTTAAGTACCTACCCGTTTTGTACAACTATAAAAAGATTTTTTTTAATAGGCCACTAATTGGCTGAGTTATGATCGGGTCAGTTAATCAAAATAAATAAGAAATAAAACAACAACGATTTGACGTTAGTTTAGCCATTTTTATTACTACTAATATCACTCAGTGTATATACATATATTTGTTTGTTTGTGTTTGTGTGTTTCTTGGTTTTTTTCTTTTGAAGAAATAAAAAGTTTGTCTAGTTGCTGGCAACAAAAATCCTATACATATACATATATAACGCGCCTTGAGCAATGCAAAAAAAAAAAAAATTATTATTACAAATATATAATTATACATTATGTAAAAAAAAAAAATTATTAAAAATTTCGCTATTCATAATGGGGGCGGGGAAGGGGTGTTTTTTTTTGCCTGTTAAGTTGCGCTTAAAAATAAATACTTGCAGCTTAGGGTTAAACTGTGGGGGTTGGGGACAGTGGGGAGAGTTTTGTTTTTTTTTTGCTTTTTTGTTTTTTGTAGGGGAGGAGTTGTGTGTGTGTGTGGGGGGGGCGGACTGTTTATGCCGCGGGCAGGTACTGACGGGAAGGTGTATCAAATTGCACTGTGGGTGCTTTGTAATCATAACCGTGTGCGCTGCTGCCTGGACCATAGGGATTACCAGAGGCGCCACTGTTGGCTGCAGCACCAGCACCATGATAGGAGGCACCAAATTGGCCACCGAATTGACCATTATTTTGGGGCGTATAGCTGTAGTCATCACCGCTCTGACCGCTGCCGCGCAGTGGACCATCCAAATTCTGGTTCAGGAACTGGAAACGATTTTTGTTGCCACCCAACAAGCTGCTGGCATCCACAGTGGTCTGTTTGTTGACGGCAGCCAAGGGTTGAGGTCTGAAAGTTTACAGGCAGCAAAGCTTAGTTTCAAGCAAAAAACGTTGAGTATGGCGCAAACTTACTCTGGTATGTCCAAGTCCAGTTCGGTGATGGGATGATAGCCAAATTCATCGGCAGTGTAGCGTGTCTTGTAGCGTTTGCCATCGGCGCCGGTAAAGGAATAAGAGCCGCTAACCACAAAGGTTTTGTCATCCTTCAGCTTGCCAACGCTGCTGACCTCAATGCCGTTCTGGGTTTTCAATCTGTATAAAAACTCAACATAAGCCAGCTGCTTTTTTTTTTTGTTTGAAAGGCGTAGCCGCCAGACTACTTACTCCAACTTGAATTTTTTGCCCGAATTGTAGTTCTGCAGCTTCTCGGTCTTGGCCTTCATGACATCACCACTGTAGATAACCGCTGGCTTATCATCGTCAATGTCCTCGGGCAGCGTGTAAATATCGCTAGGATTGTATTTGAACAGATCGACATTACGATCTGTCAGATGTTTGACATCAGCGGCAACCAACGCCACAAAGCACAAAAGCAGCTGCAAAAGAAGCACAAGTGTGAAGATGTTATCGATTAGTCAAAGTTGTTCAACTGGGTGGGCTTTGGGTTGGGCATGACGGAAGCCATAAACGGCAAACAAGTTCCCAGCTGTCTATGCATATATTAAATAAGCAAACTAAACTAAACTGAACTGATCCGAGCATTAGCATTTAGCGCATAAAACAAAGCTACGTTTCGTGCGAATTAGCTGTGCAGTGAAATTCGGCAACAGCGCTTGAAAAGGCGCAACGTTTCGCGCGTGTGAACAGCAACACGAGATAAATCAAAGCGACCAAGTGTCTGCGATTTTAAATGTTTTAATTTTAAATTAGTTTTGATCGTTCGATGGCAGTTGTCATGTTTAAGTTTATTTGGCTTTTTTTTTTTTTGTTTTGATGCTCTAACTTTAAAAATTAAGCGGCATATTAAGTTTGTGCAACAAGTTTGCAGCGCTGTGTATAGCAGCAAACGTGTTCATTAAACAAGCTAGTTCCGGTTTTTGATTTGAATTTAATTTGTTTTTTATTTTATCTCTTGCTGTCTAGTTGTCTAAACAGCGCAGTCTTAAACAAATCGTTATGGAAATCCGGATTTTAAGTTTGATAATAAAAAGTACACAAGCACAAATGGCATCATGTATACGGGCTTTTATATAGCTGTTCGTTTATAGTACTTGTTCGCAGCTGAATTTTATGATCAGCAGTGTTTTTTTTAGTAAATTATTTTCATTTTAACAACCAATTAAATTGTTATGCTTTTTATTGATGTTTCTTATTGCTTATTGACGCATTAAACAAGAACTCACGCGATTTAACCAAAAATTTGCTTTTAGCCAATAAAAATTCTAAAATCAAAATTCACTCAATTCGAAACCGATTTTAAAAAAAATCGCGTATCTCAAATAAACGTGCAAGTTCTATAAACATGGGTAATTTTTTAAGCCACACTGACTAAATACCGAAATATTCTTTACCTCTAAATTTCACCAAAATTTCCCAATCTTTAACTCCAGCTGTACTATTTCTTCTAAGAAATTTTACCCTACTTTACCCAATCACTTTTCTTAAGCTTCATTCTGCAATATTATAAAAATAAGTTTTAATTCTAAAGGCCCATACGCAGCATGTAAAAATTCCGCACGAAATGTCAAAACTTTTAAAAATTCCCAAAAAAGGCAATTTTTTTTTTTTATGAAATTTTGACATTTTGTGCGAAGTTTTTGCATGCTGCGTATGGGCCTTAAGTCTGTACTAAATTTTTTACTCAAATCTTCACCTAAAAAAATTACCAAAATTTATGCATCGACTTAAGATGTAAAAATCTAAAAAATATTGAACACAACAAAAAACTAAGATTTAAGTTCGTGAGGTTCATAACAGCACTCCATGCTTTGTTTTCGATCTCTTTAAAATGGTTCAAAACTATTAGAAGACTTTTTGAGATAAAAAAATATCAAAAGTTAAATCGCATTAAATCTAAAAATCTTTACAATTTTCACAAACCATGAACAGAAATCCATGTAGGTAAAGTCAAGGTAAGATGCAAAAGCCGCCTATTATAAAGCTTCTACTAGTGTAAGAATCAGATATAAAATATTTTACCGCTTTCAAAAAATAATTACTAGCTGCACTAGAAGTAAATATTCAAATCGTAAAAGTCAGCTTAGATATAAAAATCGGTAAATATTTCAACGTTTTAGAGCACAGTATTCCAGAACTAGACAGATCCAAAACAGCGCTTCCGAAGAAGAACGTTTGAATTTAAGGCCCATACGCAGCATGCAAAAATTCCCTTTATTGGGATATTTTCTTTTATATGAAGTTTTGACATTTGCTGCGTATGGCCCTTTAACAAGAACTTCAAGCAAGTTTGTTTACGGTCAACTAATCTCTTTAGAAACTAAAGTGTATACAACAGTCGTTATGGCGCAACTTTAGTTACTTTTTACATTTAAGCGCAGCAATTAATCAAAGACGCTTTAAATGGCGCGCGCGCTCGCGCTCGCGTTTTTTGTGCGTTTTGCTGGCGTTTTTTGTCGTTGCTCTTTGCCTTGGCTTGACGTCGCGTCGCGTCGCTTTGTCTCGCGCGTTTTTTTTTTTTGTTCAGTGTTGTTTTTGTTTGTCTTTATTGTAGCTAATGCGATTTGATTTATACGTTTGCTAACACTAATCATAATGACTTAAAACGTTTCGGGGCTAAATATTAGGCGCCCAATGGCCCTTAGATACCTATGTATCTAATAATAATGTCAAGGCATTGCTAAGTGCTGCTAACTTGTTGCATCATTTGTTGCACTGTCTCTGTAAGCGAACTAATTGATACTCTTTCTTAAACTTTGTCAAAACTTTGATTAGGCTGTCAGACCTGTCTGCCAATTAACATACCGGCATAAGTAAAACCTGAAATCAAGCCAAAAATAAATCGTAAAAAAAAAAACCCGCCAAATTTGTCTTATGACACCTCTTATAACACCTTATTGAAAGTAAACTTTGATTAAGGTGTCGAAAGACTTTCCATTTAGTCTGTTAATAAGCAACAGGCCAATATTTAAATTAAAGCTGTTTATAGAAAAGTCTGATTTCAAATTATGCATGCTGCTAAATTTAAGCTAACTAGAACTTAATGTAAGTTCTAAGTAAAGGCCTATACGCAGTTCGAAAAATTTCGCGCGCAATGACAAAACTTCATACAAACAAAAATCCCAAATGGGATATCCCAAATGGGTCTTTTTTTGTATATGAAGTTTTGTCATTCCGCGTGAAATTTTTCGATCTGCGTATACCTCTTAAGTCTACTATAAAATAGCAAAAACAAATTAATAAACTATACTGGAAGCATAAACCTCTTCAGTTTCGATTCGGAAAAAAATCCTCATAAGCGCGATCATTATGATAATATGCAAAGCTTGAAATTATTATAAATGCTTATTTATTACAAACATATGATATTCTCATTTTTTTGCAGCTAAGTGTAATTCATCAATTCTGACAGAATTTCCCATTTGCCTCAACTAATTATGACAGAATTTTCTTTGCATTTGAACAAATTATGACAGCATTTCCCTTTTGCTTAAACAAATTATCTTAAGAACTTCCCACTCACTTTTTAATTCAGAATTTCCCTTTCCTTTTTATAAATTATCTTCACAATGTTCCCTTTAGCTCGTACACATAGAGACAAAATAAGTGTTTTAATTACTATAAAAGTTGCACTTAAAGGCCAAAAAAAAAATCCCAAATGTTGAGAAATTTTTTTTAATATGTAGTTTTTGCTTGTACCAACTATCTTCAATTATTCTAACAGAATTTCCCTATCGCTTAAATGAATTATCTTCTGAATTTAATTTAATTCAACGTTCTAAAATTGTGCAGCATTAATTTTTTTTGTTATTTTGTGGCATAAATTCTAACAGAATTTCCCTTCGCTTGAACAAACTATCTTCACGTTCCGAAACTTCACTTTCTAATTTATAAAGCATACACAACACAGGCAAAGTTAATCTTTTGAAAACTATTCACATTATAAAAAAAAAAAACAAATCAAACATGTACGTTTTAAAAATCTTGCAGAGTTGCTATTGAAATCCTAACAGAATTTCCCTTTTTATAGCATAAATTCTAACAGAATTTCCCTTTCGCTTGAACAAATTATCTTCACGTTCCGAAATTTTTTAGAATTGATTTTTTTATAATTTGATAGCATAAATTCTAACAACATTTTTTCTTTGTTTAAACCATTATCTTCAGAATTTCCCTCTTAAAATAAAACTTGTTGAAGTCTTCACTTTTTAATTCATAAATCGGAACAGAATTTTCCTTTCATTTTTGTAAATTATCTAAAATATTTCAATCTTAACTCATACACAAGCAGACAAAGTTGAGCTTTTGAAAAATTTTCAAATTATAAAAAACAAAACAAATCAAACATGTACGTTCTAAAAATCTTGCAGAATTGCTTTTGAAATTCTAACAGAATTTCCCTTTTGCTTGAACGAATTATTTTTAGAATTTAATTGAATACAACGTTCTAAAATTGTACAGAGCTGATTTTTTGTATTATTTTATGTCAGAATTTCCCTGTCGCTTGAACGAATTATCTTCGGAACTTTTTTTAATACAGCGTTCTAAAATTTTGCAGAATAGTCTAACAGAACTTTTCTTTTGCTTGAGCGAATTATCTTCAGAATTTCCATCTTAAGCTTAGATTCATTGAAATTTTTACATAATTGATTTGTTTGTTTTATTTTATGTCAGAATTTCCCTTTCGCTTGAACGAATTATCTTCAGAACTTTAATTAATACAACGTTCTAAAATTTTACAGTATAGTCTAACAAAACTTTTCTTTTGCTTAAGCGAATTATCTTCAGAATTTCCCTCTTAAGCTTAGATTCATTGAAATTTTTGCAGAATTGATATTTTGTTTTATTTTATGTCGGAATGTCGCTTTTGCTTGAACTTTAATTAATACAACGTTCTAAAATTTTACAGAATAGTCTAACTGAACTTTTCTTTTGCTTGAGCGAATTATCTTCAGAATTTCCCTCTTAAGCTTAGATTCATTAAATTTTTGCAGAACAGAACTTTTCTTTATCTCTAACCAAATGTCTTCATAATTTCCCTCTTAAAATAAGACTTGTTGAAATCTTCACTTTTTAAAACATAAAACGTGACAGAATTTTCCTTTAGTTTTTGCAAATCTAAAAAAACTCAATCTTTACTCATATATATGCAGACAAAGTAAGACTTTTGATAACAAGCCAAATTATAAACAAAAGTGAAACAATTAAAAAAAACATAAAATAAGACATTTACGTTCTAAACATCTTGCAGAATTGCTTTTGAAATTCCAACCGAATTTCCCTAGAACAAATTAACTGCTGAATTTCGCGCTAAACTTAAGCTCTATCAACTTTTGCACTTTTTGCTAAATAAATTGTGACCGAATTTCTTTTCTTTCGTTTTTACAAAATATTGAATGAAATTCCCTCAAAACAATTATAAAAAAAAAACGATCTATGAAAATTTTAATTTTTTTTCCGCTAGATACACCAAAATTCAGCTTTAAGGATAAACTTTTGTACATATTGTGTATAGCACTAACTCTTAAGCCAAAAATCAAATGTATTTAAGTAGATAATTATTTTTTTTTTTTTTAAACACAAAACACTTTTTTGAAAACACTTAAACTTAGCACAGTCAAAACACTTTCTTGTAGAAATCACACGTTAAAAAAATTACGTAGTTGCTAATATTATTTTTGCAGTTAGTTTTTCACAAATCCTTTGTATATATATATTGTTTTTGTTTTTAAGATTTTTTGAGATTTCGAAAATAAAACTTACAAAACTCTTCATTGTGTGTGAAAAAAAAGTTGTGTGTGTATATGTGTTTGTTGTACAGAAGATTTAACTGCCAGTAATTAGCCAAAGATACACAGTTGCTTTCTTTAGAAACTATCTCAAAGATACTGTGCGTGTTACTGTGCGTGTTCTGCGAGACGTGGTATGCGCACAGATTCTAGCAAATAAATACAAACGATACGACATCTTGTTTCCTTATATATGATCTTTTGATTAGGCCAAAGCCAAGACGCTGCCAGCGCTGCCAGCGCGCTGCCGACGTCAACGTCGAAGCTGCGCACCAAAAACGGCGAAAAAAGCAACAAAAAAAAAAAAAAAGAAGACCGAACCGGACCGTACAACGAACTGCGGCTAGAACGCGGCACGCACTTGTGTACAGCGCGGGGGCAGAGGATAGCCTCAGAGCTGCCGTGGGTAAGCCAATTGTTTTGTTGTAGGATCTGAGGAGCATGTTACTGTTTTAGGGCTAACTGGGAGCGCCTTGTAAAGCATTACAGTAGTAGCTGCTACCAAGTGGACGCAGTAGGGCTGGCGGGTGCGCACAGCATAGAAATCTGGTTTTTGGCTTGGATTCGGCTGAAACAAAAAATTAGAAAACCGCCATCATCAAATTAGCATACGCGTTTAATGATTTTTGTTATTGATTGTGTGTGTGTGTGTGTGTGTGTGTATATTTTTAATATACTATATATTTATATTTATACATATATATATTGCGTTAATTTTTTATAAAGCGTAAATAATTTTTTTTTTTTTTTTGTGAGATGCGCGTTTACAGATAAACTTGTGAGGGTTGCTGAGGGAGGGGAAGTGGAAACATGCACGGTCACCAACGCCGCGTTAATATATGCGTCGATGGCGACCATTTTTGAATACTATGTTCCCACATGCGCTGTGTGAAATCGATATCTTTCGAATCTGCGATCGACACATTGGATAGTCCAGCTTAAAACTTGTAGAAATTATGATTCCATGCCTTATATGTATACGACAGTAGTATGCATGTCTGCGTTTGACTTGTTGAATGAAATGAAATGCGGCAACAAGGCTCCGTCTCCGTCTACGGCTATAGCTACGGCAATGGCATGTTTGGCTCAATGCTGTGATCTATATCATTATTGTTATTTCAACACTATACCAAGGGTTCTCTACATAACTACTAGGCCTACGTAAAAGATGCTTAGATACATATGTATACTAAAACATATAGCTACATTTGAGTTGCTACAAAAAGTATATTACAACTAATGGATTTGCTTAGACTTTGCTTTATTGTAGGTACAGTAGAGCCAACAGCTCCAGGGCAATAGAAATTAACAAAATACTTAATATTAACGACTCAAGTTTTTAAAAATACAAATTTGAGACAGCGCTATAAACAACATGTTATCATCCAAATATTTGTTTTTTGAGTGAATAAGCATAAATTAATTTCCCCTACCCACGCACGTCTGTATAATAATAACCTATAAAACTTTTTTTTTTATTACATAATGAGCGGTTCAGCAAGAACGTTTTGTTAAACAAATTAATTAAATAAAAAAAAAAAAAATTATGAGCGTTAAAAAAAAAGTTATATTCAAAATGTATAAAAAAAATTGTATTTATGAGACTTTTATTAGAAACGAAGTTTCTTCAGCATATTCATTTCCAAAGGAAAAAAATTTCATTCATAGGCAAACAAATTTCGCAAATTTCCCAAGTGGGATTTTTTTTATGCTTTTATAATTCCGTGCGAAATTGTTTTGCATTCTGCATATAGACCTTTAACTATAAAGGGGTCTACGCAGTTCGAAAAATTGCGCGCGGAATGACAAAACTTCACATAAAAAAAATCCAATTTAGGATTAAAATTTCGCGCGGAATGACAAAACTTCATATAAAAAAGAAACCCATTTGGGATATCCCATTTAGGATTCGCCCGGGATGACAAAACTTCAATAAAGAAAAAAATCCCAATGGGAATGCCCATATAGGATTCGCCCGGAATGACAAAACTTCATATAAGAATAAAATCCCATTTGGGATATCCCATTTCGAATATCCCATTTAAAATTTCGCGCGGAATGCCAAAACTTCATATAAAAAAATATCCAATTTAGGATTAAAATTTCGCGCGGAATGACAAAACTTCATATAAAAAAGAAACCCATTTGGGATATCCCATTTAGGATTCGCCCGGGATGACAAAACTTCATTTAAGAAAAAAATCCCAATGGGAATGCCCATTTAGGATTCGCCCGGAATGACAAAACTTCATATAAGAAAAAAATCCCATTTGGGATATCCCATTTAAAATTTCGCGCGGAATGACAAAACTTCATACAAAAAAAAATCCCATTTGGGATATCCCATTTAAAATTCCGCACGAAATGTCAAAACTTCATATAAAAAAAAATATTCCCAAAATGGGATTTTTTATATAAAGCTTTGTCATTCCGTGCGAAATTTTTCATTCGGCGTAGTGCTGGAGAAAGCATCGCTGTATCGAAGCTTAAAGTATCTATATATCGATGTTGGCCAACAGAGATGTTTCTCCAGCACTTATGCACTCTTCAAATGGGTTGGCTAACATCGATAAATAGATATTTTAAACTCCGATACATCGATGCATCGATATAACATCGATGTTTTCTCCAGCACTAATTCTGCGTATAGGCCTTAAGCAAAAAATATTGCAATACATATAAAAAACTAAAAATTATATTGTATGCAGCCGTGCTCCGGAAAACGAAAAAAATCAAATCGAACAATTTTAATCGGATTTGTTTTTGCGTGCTACAAAAAAACGATTTTTTTTTGTCAATATTTCCCTTTGTATTTTCAATAAATCCGTATATTTCCCTCAGCTTTCCGATAAGTTTTCCCATTGTGTTGCTGCGAAATTATTTTTGTTTGATACAAAACAGCTGACAGGGTTGTCACAGCTTTGCTCCTTTATATTCATTCTTTTAAGTAAAATAACATTCGTTGCTCCCAATTTCACCAAAACGATTTTTTTATGTGGTTTGAAAACGCATGTTTTGTTGCAAGAGGAATTAAAACGCATCGACAAAACAGGTTTTGAAATATTCTATAATATTCTTAGATTATATTTATGCCAACTTCAAGTTAGATATTTATTGACAATTATTTTTAATTATTTCTTTTCTGACTCAACCCAAAAAATAGCATGCGCAACTCAAACCGAATTTTTATATGGTCCATGACTTGCATAAAAAATCTTCATGTCTTGCTTAAAAAAAAAATTTCCCTTGCATAGTCGTGGATAATTACCCTCGAAAGGTGTAAAGCTGTGCTAACAATGATGAAGCGAAATATAAGTAGATGGCGACAGCAAAAAATTCAAATACGAATAAGTGTCCTATTATGAAACCAACGAAGTGGATTTATTTTTCAAGAAAAATAATGTAAGTTTTACGAAGAAAAGTTTTTTTTTATTTAAAAATTATTTAAAAAAAAATTTATGCAAAAATACTCAATAAAATAGCAAAATAAAAACAGCAAAAAAATTTAAAATAAAGGGTGTTTTTTTTTAACAGCGTCTGGATTTTCGAAAGGGATATCTCTGAAACCAGTTGTTACTTTTGACAAATTTCAATTTCATTTTATTCAGTAAAGACAAACAATTGATCATGGTAAGACTTACACCACAACAACGTCTTCAAATCTTCGAGACCTACAATCAAAATCAGTGTTCTTTTTTAAAAACTTATACAGCTCTTCGTACAATTTATGAACCGAATAATCGTCCATAAGAACATGCTATTCGTCGTGTTCTTGATCATGTACGAGATCATTTGAGATTCCGCGATGTCTGACTACCAAGCAGAATGAGAAGAGCACGGTCCGAAGAAAATATCGCTGTTGTAGAGGCCAGTGTAGAGGAAAATCCAAATTTATCGATACAGAGCGATGATCAATGAATATTTGTTTTAAAATTTTTGTGACATCGACTTTGTCGATCCACCAGTGGTGGGTTGGATGAGGATATAGAGAATCGTCTCAACAAAGCGCGATCAGCATTTGGACGCTTTTTCCGCATATGGAGAAACCAGCAAATAAGCAGAAGAACAAAGCTGCGAATCTTCAATGCGTGCGTGTACTGCAGCGAGATGTGGCTGACCCCGCCAAAAATGATGTCGAAACTGCAGTTATTTGTCAACAAGTGCCTAAGGATTATATGCGGGATTTTCTGACCCAATCGGATACAAACGCAGAACTATGGCACTGTACAAGTGAAGTTCTTATCGGCACCGAGACGAGAACACGCACGTGGCGTTGGATTGGCCATGCTCTCAGGAAACATCGAAGTAGCATTGTTAGGATGTCCCTGGAATGGAACCCTCAAGGAAGCAGACGAGTGGGGAGACCAAAGGCAACCTGGCGACGTACAATACTTAACGAATTGTCCCTTTACAACATCAGCTGGGACACAGCAAAGCAAACTGCGCCTAACAGAGCCCGGTGGAAAGTTCTTGTAGAAGCCCTAAGCTCCCTGGAGGAGTACTGGCCGCCGCGTTCGTGTGATTTGATCCCTTTAGATTATTTTCTTTGGGGACACGTCAAGTCGTTGGCTTATGTAGACAAGCCAGCAACAATTGACGACTTGGAAAACTGAAATACGTCACCAAATGCTCGATAGTGTGGTCAAAAATTGGACACACAGGATGCGCTTTGTAAGTCGTAGTCGTGCTGGTCACATGCCAGAGATCTTTTTCAAATATAATATGATGATTATCTATCTAAAAAAACCATATTTGGTATCATTACATTAATTTTTCTATGCTTTATTTAAGTTTGAAATCTGGACGCGCTTAAAAAAACACCCTTTATTATAATCCATTTGCACGCAGTAGCTAAATACATATATATGTTCCTTTAACTCCTATTTGGAGCATAGGGCGTCAACTACTCCTCTTCGCCAGCGGACCCGGTTTTGTGCAAGGACTCTGAGTTCACTCCATGTAAGATTGAGAGATTTCATTTCGGCCTCTGTTGAGCGTCGCCAGGTGATACGCGGCCTACCAATGCTGCGACCTGTTTGCTGGAAAGGGTTCCATCGCAACGCCTGTTTTGCAACGCTGTCATCGCTCTTCCTTAGCGTGTGGCCAATCCATTGCCATTTCCTCTTCCTAATTTCTGTAGCCACATCTAACTGGTTTGCCTTTCGAAGCAGCTCGGAGTTTGATATCATGCGTGGCCAAAAGACTTTCATGATGCGGCGCAATGAGCGATTGATGAAAACTTGGAGACGTTTTGTTATTGCTGACGTAACTTTCCAGGTGGTACAGCCATAGAGCAGGACAGACTTAACGCTAGCATTAAATATTCGAAGCTTTGTTAATTCTGCATTCAACATCAAGCTCCCTTCCGCCATCCGCGGTGATCATACTCCCAAGGTAGCAGAATTTTTCGACATTTTCAAATTGCTGCGATCCTACTGTCAAAGGATTCGGAGTAGGTGCACGGAGACAGAGCGCTTTAGTTTTGCCTTCGTTGATCTTGAGTCCGGTTGCTTTAAGTTCAATTTGCGTTGCCTGAGTCATAAGTTTCAGGTCGCACAACTTGTAAGAAAGCAGGCAAATGTCGTCAGCATATGCTAGGTAGTTAAGATAGGTATTATTAATCTGCCACTGGATACCACGGTTTTGGCTTACACCGCCGAAAGCTGCACTAGCGACGTCCTCAATGACCAGCAAGAAAAGAATTGGCGATAGTATGCAACCCTGCCGCACTCCACTCAGCACATGGAAAGGCGCCGGCAATTTCCCCTTGTGGAGAACACGGCAGCTCGCGTCGTTATAGCTTTCCTTAATCAGAGCGACAAGTTTTTCGGGTATACCTCTTCTCTGCAGCGCAGCCCATATGCACTCTCTCTTGACGCTATCAAACGCTTTTTCGAAGTCAATGAATAGAAGATGTAGTTTGGAATTAAATTCCGCGCATTGTTCGATAATTATTCGAAGCGTGTTGATTTGGTCTGCACAGGAAGACCCACTGCGAAATCCCGCTTGGCAAGAGCTGATCGATGCCTCTAAGTGGTTTTTCAGTAGCTAAAGATGCCTAGATACATATTATAAACTTTTACTTTCCGCAATATTCCAAGTAATTACAAAAGTTACTTAGACGTACTTATTTTAGGTAAACTAGTTTATAACCAGTGTTCTAAGTAAATACAACAAATATCTATAGATACTAGATACTTTTTCAAACTGATTATAAGCACGTTTCTAAATAGATACATAGATAGAAACATATTAAAAACGACCTACTTCAAGAGGTTCTACATAATTTTAACAATTTCTCAAAGATGCATAGATAAACTATAATTACTATATTATAAATACAAGTAACAATTGTAAAAAATATAATTCTTATAGATACATGGAAGCATACGACTCGTATTATGAACAAAAAAATAATTTTGGTTTCTAAATAGATAGATTTTATTATTTATGCATATTATAAAGACAAGAGCTGACTAGATATATTTTATAAATTATAACAGCTACTTAATAATGCATAGATACATATTATAGAACAGCTTCACAAAGACATAGCTACAAAATAGATACATATTGTAAATAAAATTACTAAATACATTTTATAAAAACGCATATTAAGCATACATCAAAGTTGCTATAAAAGAACAATAATCACTTATAAATATATGGACTCACAATATAAATAAACAAGAAAGAGTTCTACATATTACTTTAGTTATGTACTTTTAGATACATATCTTTATAACTACCATGGTTGCTTATGAATGCTTAGATACATGTTTTAAACAAATTAGTATATATCTAGAGTTCTACAACTGTTGCATATAGATATTAAAAAAAAAAACTATTGCATCTTTTAGATGCACAGATACATACAAATTTTAAATAAAGTATATCAAGGTTAAATATTAATATAGATAATAATAATGTAATATAGATGCATAGGAATATTTCATGATCAAGCTATTTTATATGTACCTTCAGAGCACAGTTGCACAAAGTACTCAATAAGCCGGCTCAAGAGGATTAAGATCCTTCAAGACAAAAGCAGGGCAGGAGGAAGTATTGAAAGTACATTATTTATAAAAAAAGTCCTCAATAGGGCGTCTCAAAAGGATTAAGATCCTTCAAGACAAAAGCAGGGCAAGAGGAAGTATTCAACATTCCACCTCGAAGGGTCTAAAAAGAACCCAACCAATCAATCTGCCGCACAGACTTCAAATAAAAAAAATATATTATAATAGTAAAAATAAACAAGTTTAATAATTTATTTAAAAACTAATATTTTAAGATATATATGTAATTAATTAAACATATAAGGTCTACTATAAGAAATATTAGATTAAGATAAAATTTGTAAATAATAAAAGATACAAAAAAAAAATATATAGTTATGTATATAATATATATGTATAGATGCATATAATATACACATCAATGGTACTACATAGATACATATATACTTTATGTTACTGTTGCGCATCCAGGGTTCCACATAATTACAACAGCTACTTAAAGATTTAAAGATACATAGCATTATAGAGAAGAAAAAAAAAAAAAATTACGTCAAGGGTCCTACATCAATACACAATACAGTTACTTATATTTTTAGATGCATAGATACATAGATACATACAAAGTATGATAAACCAAACATAGCTTAGATACTTTTTTATGCTAATGCTGGTTCCGTTTAACCTTCATCTAATTAGTCGCTATCTCGTTCCGTTTTTGCTTTTTAGTGGAGCTTATCAATATTGCCATGAACCCAAAGCTGAAACAATGCGCGGCTTTCAAATAGACTAACGCATGCTCTATCTATTTGCTTAAGCCAAAGTAGCTGCAGGCGCTGTTGCCATATTTCAGTACAGTTTCGCCGAATGCAACAGAACAAATTGTTTTTTCGTCAAAAGTATGAGAAAAGCTTTGCAAAAAATTTCAAAATAGTTTTAATTTTTTTTTTTTGAAAAACAGTGTTGTGCTCTTCAAAGGTTTTAAATAAAATTGGGGCTCACGGGTATTTCATATTTAAATTGACTCTGCGATTGAATGAACTAAAATCTTTGTAGTTAAAGGCCCATACGCAGCAAGCGAAAATTCCGCACGAAACTTCATATAAAAAAAAATATCCCAAAAAAGGGAATTTTTTTTTATATGAAGTTTTGACATTTCGTGCGGAATTTTTGCTTGCTGCGTATGGGCCTTTAACTACAAAGATTTTAGTTCATTCAAAACGCAGGGTCAAATGCAAAAATTCCGCACGAAACGTCAAAACTTCATAATAAAAAAAATTCCCTTTTTTGGGATTTTGACATTTCGTGCGGAATTTTCGCATGCTGCGTATGAGCCTTAAAAATTGGAAATCAAATAAAGCTCTGAGACTAAAATATTAAATTAGGAATTATAGCATTTGGGATATTTTTAAAACTTCTCTTTAACTGCTTTAAATTTAAATGGTATTAGGAACAAAATAAGAAAGAAAAAACTTACTGAAAACCCATATCATTGAAAAGGATATTGGTAGGAAAGGTAAGTAGCTGTAGGACATTTTATTTAGTACCTACTAGTTAGAATTTTATATTTTCTTTTATAAATACTAGTATTTTTAATTAATTTTTAAGGTAAAGTACAACTAATTCTGTTTTTAGCTTCGATACATCGATGCATCGATATAACATCGATGTTTTCTCCAGCACTAACTTCTACATATGTCTCTACTAGTGCTGGAGAAAACATCGATGTTATATCGATGCATCGATGTATTGAAGTTTAAAGTATCTATATATCGATGTTGGCCAACAGAGATGTTTCTCCAGCACTACTTAATACCCATTTGATGAGTGCAGAAGTGCTGGAGAAACATCTCTGTTGGCCAACATCGATATATAGATATTTTAAACTTCGATACATCGATGCATCGATGTTTTCTCCAGCACTAACTTCTACATATGTCTCTACCTATGAATATGCATATAGTGTGGGCCATCTGTTGGTTTGGTTGTTAAACACTCATAACTCGGAACATACCCGTCTAAAGCGAATGCTCTTTGACATATGTCGCTTTCTATTAATATATAAGGTGGGACATCTGTTGGTTTAGTTGTTTAATCATTATAATTCAAAATATACTCTTCCAAAGTGAATGCTCTGCGACATATGAATCGATTAACTCCATAAAACAAACAGTTGTGAAAAATGAGAAATAAATTAATTATAATTCAGTGTCTTTTGTCTTTTATTTGTCATTAAGTGGTGTAAAATTTTATTTTTGGAGATTATAATTATGAGAATTTGGCATCTATTAAGGAAACATCCATAAACTACGTGACGCTCCAGGGGGTGGGGGGTGGGTCTGGCGGAGCGTCACGATCATATGGAAAATCTTCAAAAATGTTCCGTCACTGTGTTACAAGGGGTCTATTTTGACGAAAATCTGCGTCACGTAGCTTATGGATGATCCCCAAGTACTTTGACTTTTAAATTTCGCAAAATTCAAAAAGTGAAGTTAATAAATTTAGCAATTGAGCCAAATGAAATTTCTATGAATATATAGGGTGGTCCAGCTGTTGATTGGTTGTTAAACACTCATAATTCGTAACATACTCTTCAAAAGCGAATGATCTTTGACATACGTCAAGTTCAAAACCACTCAATTTTAGTCAAGGAACGTTTATCAACTGAACGATGCGTAAACGTGGTACAGGCGTACTGTAAAAATGATCGGTCTTAGAAATTATGTTTTTTTTTTTGAGGCCAGTCTCGACGAGTCGAGTTGCATGCGGATCTGCATTTACACGCTAACAGGATTCAAATGTTTCTATTGGGTAGCCCAAGTTTCTTATTCGTTCACTGATTTGGAGAACAGCCAGCTGAGTTTTGGTTAAAAATAAAAGTCATCGAAAATTACAATGTGAGCTTCAAAACTGCATTTAGTATATATATTTGCACAATTTTGTTGAAAAATATTGCATAAAATGCAATTAACAAACAAACCAGCAGTTGGCCCACCCTATACAAATCATGCAACGAAGTGATCGATTGAAAATGTAAACGCTTACTTTTGTCGACTTTTGTTATTAGTTATAATTGATATGTAAGCGGACTGCTTAGTGAAAGGAATAAGCAATATTTGTGATTTTTTGGTAGAGCTCACGAACGCTACGAATGAAAAACCTAAAATTTCGTGTTTTTTTTTTCTTGTACAGTCGTATGCCCTTAATGGGACGACGCGACTGTTGCTATTTGATGGATGAGCCCAGAAATGAGTCAGGCAGGCAAGATTAATGTCTATGACTAAACAGCTGATTATAGCCAAAGCTAGTAGATCTAACAACAACTACTTATATGTATGTCTGTTGATCTAATCGGGAACCCTCTGCTAAATAAAGCCATCAAATTGGAAACTATCGGAGGTCGCTTTTAAGCATGACGTATTGTCTAAGACTGAATGAAACCCGTTTAGTAACTGTATTTAAATGATTGGGTGGTGTGGGGGCTGCCGTTAGTTTTGGCTGTAAACATTTTTTTTATGTGAGTTTTGTTGTTGTGCTTGGTTGGTTGGCTGGCTGGTTGGTTGGTTGGTTACACACTGACCGACAGCCCCAAAACTGGCAAGACATCAATCCACTAATGTCAGTTTATTGTGTGAAATAAATCAACATAAATAATTTGAACGGTATTTTGAGTTTAGTATGACCGTATTATAAACAAACACAGACACACACACACACACACAGTCACACACACAGTTAGTGATTATGCATAATTCTAATGATGATATTTTTTGAAATCCAAGGCAAAAGTCATCATCAACAGCGGACAGAGCAGCCAAAACTAATACTCTGCCATGACAAGCTGTTGAAAGCGCTTAACGTTTTCATTAACTACGAATTACTGCTAAATAATTTGTCAAAAACATAGATACACACACACACACAGTGGCACAAAATCAAAGAGAATTTATATCAAAAAATATCTAGAATTAAAAAAATATATGTAGGTATATATAAGCTTAGCTTTTATCAAGATTGTCTTGAGCATTGACTTGGCCGTTTACGGCATTCATACAAGTTATTAGCCATAAAATGAAAATTTAAAACATCATTAATGTTTTTCATTAGTTTGATTTTTGTTTTTGTTAGCAGCACTCGTTAACTAAAATTTAGCATCATATGGTAAGTTAGTCTACACTAAAGCAAATATTTTTTTATTATATTTTTTTTTTTTTTTTTTTGGCTAATCATGTTGGCCTTAAAAAGTTGGCAGTTTGTTGTTTCCCTAAAACCCTAAGCAGCCAATTATTATTACAATAATGCTGCTTGACTAATATTTTTGCATACTAATTTTTTTATTTCGTTACTTAATTAAGTATTTTATTTATTGCCAAAATTAGTTTATAGAATAAAATAGAAAAATGTAATACCAAGGAGCAAGAGTCAAAGACGTTTGCTTACCAAGCCGCAGGGGGTTAAATTTATGAAAACGACATTCTCTTATATACAAATAAATATTCGTGTTTATGCAAATGGCAATTTTTTTAATTTTTTTTCTTTTGTATGCAAATACGCAAATACTTTTTTTATTAAGCAAAGTTTTGCACATAAAAGTTTACATATTACATATAATTGTTTTAGTAGCAAAAAGTTGTTCGCATTTGCAAATAGTCTTAATTTCGAGTTTATGCAAAAAGTAGCTTTTGTGTGAAAAATCTATTTATGCAAATAGCCTTTTTAATATTAGGTGCGCAAAAAAATGATTACCAATGACTCATTCAAAGTATTGCCCATCGCTAGCTACAACATTTTCCCATCTTTCTGGCAGAGCTCGAATACCTTGACAGTAGAAATGTTCGTGTGTTGATGCTATCCACGAATCAAGCCATTTTGCGATATCTTCACATGAGTGGAACTACTGCTCAGCCAGACCATGTGCCATCGAGCGGAACCAGTAATAATCGGATGGCGCAATATCTGCGGAATATAGCGGGTGGGGTAGCACTTCCCATTTGAGCGTTCCCAAGTAGGTTTTAACAGGATTGGCAATGTGAGGCCGAGCGTTGTCATGCAGTAAAATCACTTGTTCGTGCCTCTGCTCGTATTGTGGCCGTTTTTCTCGCAGTGCTCGGCTCAATCGCATCAATTGAGTTCGATACCGTTCCCCAGTGATGGTTTCGCCTTGTTTCAACAGCACATAATAAACAACACCGACCTGGTCCCACCAAATGCACAGCATAACCTTCGCAGCGTGAATATTCGGCCGAGCCTGTGACGTGGAAGCATGACCGGGTTGTCCCCAAGATTTTTTCCTCTTTGGGTTGCTGTAATGAATCCATTTTTCATCACCCGTCACGATGCGATGAAGAAAACTCTTACTTCTTTGTCGCTGGAGCAGTTGTTCACAGGCGAAACAACGACGCTCAACGTCCCTTGGTTTCAAATCATAAGGAACCCAAGTTCCTTGCTTTTGAATCATTCCCAACGCATACGATTGCTTGGAAATGGCTTGGCGGGTAACTCCTAATGCTGAAGCAAGCTCTTCTTGCGTTTGGCACGAATCCTCATCGAGCAATGCCTCCAATTCAGCGTCTTCGAAGGTTTTGGGTCTTCCTTTACGTGGACGGTCGTCAACATCGAAATCATCGTCTTTGAAGCGACGGAACCAATGACGGCACGTTGTTTCGCTTGGAGCAGCATCTCCGTACACTTTTTGGAGCTCTCGATGCGCTTCAGCTGCCGTTTTTTTCGAACAGAACAAGAAAATCCACACTTCCCGCAAATGATGATTTTTTGGCACAAAACTAGACATTTTCACACAACCACAAGTAAATAATGCAAAAAGAAATTCACTAATGTGCCATAGCAGTTTGCTTACCATATGCCTAAGCTTCGTTTATGAAGTTTTGGGTATGTCAAAATCGACCAGAACTTTCTGCTAAAGCCGGTCGGCGAAAATCCTAAAAAAATCCTTCGAAAAATTTCGCGCGGAATGACAAAACTTCATATAAAAAAAAAAAAACCCAAATAAGAAGTTTTGTCATTCCGCGCGAAATTTCTGGAACTGCGTATACCCCTTTAAGTAGAAAAAAATTTATTCCAATTTGCAAATATCCTTACACAATTTTTTGCGAAATTTTGCTGTTTTTTAATGCAATCAATTGAACAAGTTTCTGCGGAATCTGGAAGAGAGCAGACATAAAGTTGTTGCCTATGCGGATGATGTTGCAATCATCGTAAGGGGGAAATTTCCGAATTATCATCATTGTTGACTGTACAGCCCGTGCTGGGTCTTTCTTCGCCTGCATAAGTATTTTCCTCCACTCGTCCTTTCTTTTCGCCACCGTCCTCCAATTTCTCACGTTTAGCTCTTCTGCATCACTATCTACACAATCAATCCATCTAAAGACCCAAACGCAGTTCCAAAAAATCCCAAATGGTATTTTTTTTTATATGAAGTTTTGTCATTCCGCGCGAAATTTTTCGAACTGCGTATGGGCTTTAAGTCTAGGCCTTCCTCTTGCGCGCTTCTAATAACATCTAGCGAATAGTATGTTTTGTGCTGGGTGGCCGCTGTCCGCTCTTATGTTGTGGCCCGCAAGTCTTAAACTTTCGATTTGTATTTTGGTTACAATATACAACTCATCATTGTACCTATTTCGCTAGCTCCCCCTTTCGTTGACAGCTCCATATATTCTGCGTAGCACTTTCCTTTCAAATATTCTCAGTTTTTCCATGTCATTTTTGTTCAAAGCCCAGGTTTCACTGCCGTATGTTAACACTGGCGCAATTAGGGTTTGATATATTCTAATTTTTGTCTGAGAGTTAAGTGCTTGACTTTTTAGGTGCTTGAAAAGGCTATAGTAGCATTTGTTTGCAAGTAGCAATCTATTGTCAACTTCTTTCGATATATTATTCTCGCTATCAAGCTTTGCGCCCAGATATGTGAATTCTTTAACCACATCAAATTTCCGAATACCCTCTGCGAAATCATGCAAAGGCTATCGAATGAGGTTGATCTGTGGTCAAAGTCATGTGGGCTAGGTGTTAACGCCAGCAAAATGGAACTTATAATGTTCACAAGAAAGTACAAACTACCCTGAGGTAAGACCTCCGAATTTAAATGGTATCACTTTAACATTTAGTGAAAAAGCTCGCTACCTAGGACTGATTTTAGACAGGAAGCTGCTTTGGAACTTGAATGTTGAGGATAGAGTGATGAAAGCGGCGATAGCCCTTTACTCATGCCAAAGAGCAGTAGGAGCACGATTTTCGCTGGATATACACAGCGATAGTAAGGCCAATCCTAAATTACGGAGCTCTAGTATGTTGGTCAGTGCTTAACAAAAATAGTGCATTGAAATGCATGAACTTCTATTCAGAGGGCGGCCAGCTTGAGTATCAGCGGGGCTCTTAGAACGTCCACAAAAGCAGCATTAAACGTAATGCTGCATCTATTGCCGATAGACCTATATAGTAAGCAGTTTGCAGTGAAATCGGCCTTAGGGCTAAGAGAATCTTCGAATCTAGCCATTAGTTCTAGAGGACATTCGACTATTCTGAGGCAATTTCCGCAGATTGCCAGAACCACTGACTTTTCTAGACAAACCGTTCAGTGTAAGTTTGTCATCTCGTGTGGATTGGGACAATGGTATGCTAGACTGTAACAGCAAAATTACCATTTTTACGGATGGATCTAAGCCAGTGGTCGGCACGGCCCTATCTCGCGTGTATATGTGGGAGGGGGTGTCTATTCGGAACCGTTGGGCATTAACGAATCCTTCCGTTTGCCAGATCATTGAAGTGTTTTTCAAGCAGAAGTCATAGCTAGTATAATGGAAAGTATTCTTGTCATTAAGAAGGGCGTATTATCCGACAGAGAGATTCAAATATATTCTGGCAGTCAGACCGCTTTAAAAGCATTACAATCGGTAAGGCTCACATCCAAAACAGTGATGGAATGCAACGAGCTTCTACTAGATGTTGCAAAATTCTTTAATATTAATCTGCCCAGGATACCTGGTCACCGAGATAACGTGGGCAATAGCAGGACAGATGAGTTAGCTAGGCGTGGTACAACGTGACCACTTCAGTCTAACAACGCGATGGTACCAAACTATTAATCGATAGAAATATCACTAATGATGCGAATCATAGATGGATTCAAACTAGAAACTGTCTAACTAGCAGGAAAACTTGGCCACAATGGAGCTTAAATAGAACTAAGCAGCTTTTAAAACTCAGCAGACAGGACAAAAGAGCAACGATAGGGAAATTATTCCTTAATTTATAATGAACTGTGAAAAAGAACTTTATTGATTCTCATTTTCACTAAAATTTGTTGAAAATTGACTTCACTTATGTGTTAAATAAACATTTTTGAATTATAAAAGGTGATTTTTTTTTTAATTTGGCATCAAAAATTAAAAAAAAAAAACAAAGTTTTGCAAATATGTTTAAATATTTGTATTTCATAAGACAAATTTAAGATATCGCTAGTATGGTCTACACTAGCCAACTTGGTACAGATCTTTACCAGACTGAGGTCTCTATCTAGTTTTGAGTGTTTCTCCCTTAAGAGGATTATATAAAAAGAATATTCTTTAATTTATAACAAACTGTGAAAAATAACTTTACCGATTTTCATTTTCAATGCAATTTTTTGAAAATTGACTTTACTTATGTGCTTTCAAAAGAATTTTTGAATTATAAAGGGTGATTTTTTTAGCATTTGGCATCAAAAATTAAAAAAAAAACAAAGCTTTGCAAATTTTTTTTTAAATAGAGAAAAATCTAAAATATCGCTAATATGATCTACACTTATCAGCTTGGTACAGATCTGTACCAGACTGAGATCCCTATATAGCTTTGAGTGTTTCTCCCGTAAGAGGATTATATATAAAGATTATTCTTTGATTTATAACAAACTTTGAGAAAGAACTTTGCCAATTCTCACTTTCACAAAAATTTGTTGAAAATTGACATCACTTATGTGCTACGAAAGAATTTTTGAATTATAAAGGGTGATTTTTTTAGCATTTGGCATCAAAAATTAAAAAAAAAAAACAAAGCTTTGCAAATATGTTTAAATATTTGTATTTCACAAGAAAAATCTAAAACATCGCGAGTGTGCTCTACAGCAACCAGCTTGGTACAGATCTGTACCAGATTAAGATCCCTATGTAGCGTTGAGTGTTTTTCCCGTAAGAGGTTTATATATAAAGATTATTCTTTGATTTAAAACAAACTTTGAGAAAGAACTTTGCCGATTCTCAATTTCGCTAAAATTTTGTGAATTCACATACAAAAGAATTTGTAAATTATATAGGGTGATTTTTTGGATTTGGAAAAATAGGATCGGAAAAATTTAAAACAAAGCGAAACATTGGATTGTATGTGAGACGACAAATCAGTGCTGTAGTTGTGGCAAGGGCGAGTGTTTGGATACATATAGCTCCTAAGTAAATAGTTCCAAGTTCAGAAACTCAGGTTTTGGATTGCTTACTAAAATTATTTCACAACTGATCCTTAAATTTGGTCGTTTATTTTGGGCTCAAAAGTACTCGAAATCAGACTTGAAGCTCCTAAGTAAATAGTTCCAAGTTTAGAAACTCCGGTTTTGGATTACTTACTAAAATTATTTCACAACTGATCCTTAATTTTGGTCGTTTATTTTGGGCTCAAAAGTACTCGAAATCAGACTTGAAGCTCCTAAGTAAATAGTTCCAAGTTTAGAAACTCCGGTTTTGGATTACTTACTAAAATTCTTTCACAACTGATGCCTGGTTTTGTCGATCATTTTGGGCTCAAAAGCACTCGAAATCACAAGACTTGAAAGCCTTTTGGTAGCGACTTGATATGAACAAACAGAAAGCAGAAGAAGCAGTAAAAGAATTGCAAGATGACGCATGACTACTGAAAATCTTATAACTTTCTGCGAAAAACTTTGAGACTTAATGATTTCCTGATAAAGTTACTGCTGCGTGAAAAGTCGTTAATTTTCTACGAAGCAGCTTTGGCTAATGCCATGGCAGACAACAAACGCGCTGTGCAGTGTAAACTGGGTAACAAAATTCCAAGTATTTTCTAAAAAGATTCCTACACACACACACAGTTAGACAATATGTCACCCACACGTGTATATGTTTACTATATAAGTAAATAATTTAAATGTCATGCATATTCCACATACGCCGCATGCGCCGAGCTGGACAAAGCCATTATCACATTATTATTGCTCTGTTTTCGGCCAATTTGCAATTCAAATTTTGCATGCGATCCGAAACGAACCGATACTATCGTTGGTTGTAGCTCTATAAGAAAAGAAAGTGTTTTAAGTTGTTGCTGACAACAAATTAACAAAAACTCAAAGACGACAACAATTCCAAAGACTTGTTAGGGGCAGGGGAGGGGTAAGAGTAACGAAAAAAAAAAAAAGAGACTTCGAACCTGACAACACGCCTTTGAACTGTGCCGATTTTTGATAGCAACAAGCGTATAAAAAATAAAAAAAAGCACAAAATATAAAATAAAAACAAAACGCTGATCAATAAATTAGCAATTACGAGGAAACAAGATTTCCAAGAAGCTAGCTGGCTGGCTGGCTGGCTGGCTGGCCTGCTGCTGCTTCTTCCTCAGCTGTCACTACTAAAGCTCTGGCTGTAGGTTTTATTATTATTATTATCATTTTTTTTGTTGAACATTATGTAAAGTTATGTAAATGTAAAAAAAAAAATCTATTTTTTTTTTTTTTTTGTTGATTTTGGCAAGCAGCAACAATTTTACAGTTTAAAGCTACAACTTCCGTCAGCATGAAATCAGGCGATATATTTTTATGCCGTGACTAACTATATAAACATTATAAATTAAGTTTTGATTGATTAAGGCGACAAAAAGCTGCATGCGCTGTAACGATAACGATAAATCATTAACGAGCTGCTATCTGCATATATCGATCAGTCTGAAATTGTGTTACTATGCTGCCACAAATAATTGTCGTAGTATCTATGCATCTAAGCACGCTCGAGACAAAGTGGAACAGCCCGTGCCCAGTTGCTCATTTACATATATTAGAAATATCCCGTAACCAGGTCTATTAAGCGTAGGTGCAAGTGTACCAGTCAGCTTTTAATTTTATTGTTTGTTTTTTTTTTTTTTATATTGGCTAAAAATTAGCATATATTAAGCCAAATAAACAAGTTTGTAACTGCAGTTGTTGGGCCTGCCATATCAAAAGGGGAACATTTGTTAGACTCAAAGTCCCCACCCAAAAAGCCATTATCATCATCCGGTGAATGTGTCTCTTGATTTGTGTGAGCTGCTTTTTTTTTTTATCCGCACACTTTTAAGCCATAAATAATAACTGACTGAAATTAATATGGTTTTGCTTTAAGTTAGACCAACAAAGTTTACATACTCTGAAGTATGTTTGCCCCAAACTACATGATTCATGCTTATCCATGTTCTAGATCAATGTTGTTTGTTATACATACCATCCCGGATCTTGGATATTTTATTAAGTTTGTTTACACTACGGCATTAATGCGCAACATTCAAATTTTTTATTAATTAAGGGCGTAAATTTTTATAAGAACTGCGGAATTTTAGCATTTATGCGTTTCTATAATAAATGAAATAAATTTCATTCAAATTTTTTTTTTTTTTCCAAATCTTTCCATGTTTTCGAGCTAACTATTTACGTACGTAAATCTTGGTCTAAAACGTCATTCACCCGGTTTTGGAATACGCAGCATAAAACGTAGCACTAGTTAGCTAATGTGGGGAATTCTGTGGCAGTTTCCAGCAGACACATTTTGAGAATTTTTTGCAAACGAACGTTTGGTGCTGCCAATTTCACAAAAAATAAGTTTTTATGTGGTTTGAAACCGATTGTTGAAAACGAATTGGCAAAATAGTTTGAAAAATGTACGAATTTTATATGTAGTAAAATAATTTTTTTTTTAATATTATTTGATATTCTATATAAATATGCCTACTTCAAGTTGGACATCTCTTCTTCTTCTTGTATTCCTTTAACTCCTTGAGGAGCATAAAGCCTCTGTAAAACATCTAAATCGAATCCAGTTTTGTGCCAATTGCTTCGTTTCCCTCCAGGAATGTCCTGATTTTTCAGCTTCTTTCAAAACAGTTCGGACATCTATTGACAATTATTTTTAATTATTTTTTTTTTGAAAACCTGAAAAATAATAAGCTGTAAGATCTTTGAACTTGGGCTTCCAAAACCGTAGTCCACATCCTTTTTTTTTTAATTTTCTCATTTTTTATAAAATAACTGAGTCTACTCTGAGGAATTAAATATTCGGCAGTCTTTTCGGTGTGATAAATATATTCTCGGATAGCCAGGCAGCCATTTGGTCACTTCGAGCACTATCCTTCAACTCGATGACAGTCAACAACTGCCGCAAATCTCTTCAAGAGCTGGCACATCAGTTTGTTATTAGCCTCAATTGGGTGCCAGGACACCAATGATATAGCAGATGAATTGGCCAGACAGGGCACGACCTCTATCCTCCTACCGGACAAGAAGGATATCGACCCAAAGCGATCCATAAGGCTCTGTGAACTCAAACGGTCGCAGTGTTCGGCAGTTGTCAGAGCGATCACTGGACACTGGCTTGTCGGGACACATGCGACCAGAATGAATTTTCCGAGCCAAGACGAAGAAGAAGTTGAATCAGTTGAGCACTTATTCTGTTCCTGTGAGGCTCTCAGTAGACGCAGGAATAAACACCTGGGAAATTACTTTCTCCATAACCTAGCAGAGCTAGCACATATATGTCCGAGGAGGATCGCAAATTACATTGCATCAACGGGATGGGAATCCCTTTAGCATTACTATCTCAGGAGAAGGTTTAAAGAGAGATTCGCGGAGTCACAACGGGCCGGTCCAGGCCAAAGTGTGGTGTTTTTTTCAAGCCAGCAGCCGCCCTTACTACCTTACCTTACCTAACTATCGAAAATATTACTGTAGTAATCGATAGCATTAGGTAGTAAATAAAGGGTGCTTTTTTAACAGCGTCTGGATTTTCGAAAGGGATATCTCTGAAACCAGTTGTTACTTTTGACAAATTTAAAATTCAATTTATTCAGTAAGGACTAACAATTCATCATGGTAAGATTTGCACCACAACAACGTCTTCAAATCTTAAAGATTTACAATCAAAATCAGTGTTCTGTTGAAAAAACTTATAGTGCTCTTCGTACAATTTATGGACCGTATAATCGTGCATAAGAACGTGCTATTCGTCGTGTTATTCAAATCATTTGACATTCCACGATGTCTGACTACCAAGCAGAATAAGAACAGCACACTCCGAAGAGAGGAAAATCCAAATTTATCGATTCGCAAAGTGTTAGCGTCAATGGTGATCGATACAGAGCGATGGTCAATGCATATTTGTTTCCTTTACGTGACATCGATGTCGCAGAGTTCTGGTTTCAAAAGGATGGATTCAATGGTCCGATTTACTGAAAACTCAATTCAGACCATAGGGAGTGCCTCTGTCACATGTAAAGTTTGCACCACTTTTATTTGTAAGCCTGTGAGTTATAACAAAAAAATGTTCTGTTCCAGCCAGAATTGCAGTCTCATAATCTTTAAACTAATTTGAGATCCATTCATTATGGTTATTAAATAAAATCATGTCAACGTTTTTTGATTTAAGCTAACTCCGCTGGTCGCTCACTAGATTGCCAGCCTTGCTTAACTTCAAAAAGTATTACCTGCCAGTAATTCAACGGGCGCTTGCTTGAATCTAAGTTTTCGACATTAAAATATTGTCGAAGTGCCAAAATTGAGTCAACCCTACTATTTTGGATCTTTTGAGAATTGTTTTTTTTTTTTCTAAGAAAGCGAAAGGTGTCTGCGACGTGGATGCCGTTGATTGCCCATTAGTGCTGGGAAAAACATCGATGTTATATCGATGCATCGTTGTATCAAAGTTTAAAATATCTATATATCGATGTTGGCCAACAGAGATGTTTCTCCAGCACTACTAAACACCCATTTGATGAGTGCAGAAGTGCTGGAGAAACATCTCTGTTGGCCAACATCGTTATATAGATATTTTAAACTTCGATACATCGATATAATATCGATGTATTCTCCAGCACTATTGCCCATATTTTGTCCGTAATGGGATTTGGTCGATAATCGAAAATCGATATAAAAATATCGATGATCGGAAAAAAATAAAAAACATCGATGCATCGGTATAACATCGATATTACTTGCAGCACTAATTTGAAGCTCAACTAAGCATTATGGTGAGTATAATTTTTGTATTTAATGTTTTTTTTTTTTTTTTTAATTTTTTAAAGATACTTTGCTACCAGAAAATTTTACATATTTTTACAATTATGCGCTAGAAACAATTAAAAATTACTAACTTAGTAGCCAGAGGCACCAAGGACCTTAGGCTGATTCCAGAATATGAAATACTATTTAAAAAAATTCTAGAAATAAGGCAAAAGTTCTAGTTTTGCTATTTTGAAGCGTATGCTAAGATCTTAAGCTTTAAGTTATCAGTTGGACCCTCTTAAGCAGAATACTAAACTTTAAGCAAGTTCTTTAAAAAAATATTTTAACTAAAAAGAACTTAAACTTAAAGAAAAAAAAAATTTAATAAACTAAAGTGCTTTGCCCCCGACTCGCTGTTTTTATCGAAACTTTAAAACAAAAGTGTAATTTTTTATGCAAATTTTTAATTTTGTTTCAATATTGTATTTGAAATAAGATTTATTTTTTACAAACTTAAGCTACAGGGAGACGGTTTGACGTAGCTGCTAAGGATTTACGGCTGAAATAAAATTTAATGAACAAAATATTAGAAATAAGCAAACAATTAAAATTTTGCTTTTTGGAAGGATGCAAAGATAATAAATTTAAAAACAAAAATAACGTTGGTAGAGTGCTGAACAAAAATTTACTGAAAACATAATTGTATTTGCTTTATTTTTAATATAACTAGCATGGCTTGCTCAATTTTTTTTTTTTTTATTTTTTCCAACAACATTTGTTTTATTATTAATTTATATAGTCATATTACTTTTAATAATTTTTTCCATAAAATATTAATTACAATAATGTTATAACTTGCTGGCGCCATCTAGCGACACACACTGCTAGAGGCAATAAATAAAATAATTATAATTATGCTAAACAAAGAAATAAATGATGAGGACGACGATGACAAAAAGCGTTTTTTATTATAGAATGTTGTTTGATAAAACTTCAATATTATTTTTCATAAAGTATTTACTAAAATAATTCTAAAACTTACTGGCGCCATCTAGCGACAAACACTGGTAGGTGCATTTTTAATATTTTGCCATTTTGTTCAGCTAGAGACAATAAATTAATTAATTATTAATATGCGGTCACACTAAACAGAGAAATAAATGATGACGACGACGACGACGATAAAAAGTGTTTTTTTAAAAACTTTGAGCTTTTACGAATCTTCATAGTTATTTATTATACCTGTTAGTTCTTTAATTACTTACTTAGGTGTACTGGGTTACATCCGACCTCAGGAGCTCTCGCCAGGAGCATTTGCTTCTCTGCGTCTTTTCCAATTTATTAACCCAAGTGTAGACAGGTTCTCCTTCACTTGGTCCTTCTATCGGAGACGCGGTCTCCCTCTTCGTCGTCCGTCGTTGACTCTCGTTTCGAACAACTTTTTCGCTGGAGCTTCGTCGTCCATACGAACGACATGTCCGAGCCAGCACAAACCTTGTATAGTTTTGCGCGGGACGTCATCGATGTCGCCGTAGAGCTCACACAGTTCGTGGTTCATTCTTATGCGATAGCCGCTCCCAATACGGACGGAACCGAAGATTTTTCTCTCGAACACTCCAAGCGCTGCTGCATCCGTCTGCGATACAACCCAAGCTTCTGCGATAGCTGTTCATGATCATGGTATTATAATTTTGATACAAAAAAAAAAAAAATTTCTCTCGGGATCGCGACATCCCATATTCAAAAAAAAACTCTACAATGCCAGGGAAAAGTGCAGGGCTCGAGGATGCTTTTTCGATGGCAATTCTACTCACTTTAAAAATTAAAAAGTTTTTTTTTCAATGTTCGAAAACAGCGATTAGTTTGGTTTCAAAATATCCAAAAAAATGTATTAACAAATATGCACACTGCGAGTAGGGTATAATATAAGGCGGACACAGGAGAAGCCAAAAGGGATTGCGGTCAGAGAGGAGCTGACAAAGACGGAACGTCGAAACGACAAAATTCTAATAGAATCAACAGCAACAACATTAGGAAGAATCAGGTTATACAGTGAGTCTTTGTGGTCTTTGACCGGTTATGCATATCACCAAAAATTTTGCCTGACTGAGCACACTACGCTCCTTTATTTTTTCTATTTTTTTTTTTATTTTTTGTTGTATTTTTTTGTTTTTTTTTTTGTTTTGTTGTCGTAGCTGCTTATATTTATTATAGCTAACAAATAAATAAGCAATAAAAATTTGCATAAGTTAAATAGAAAGCTAAACACGTTTTGCTTTTACCCAAACGATTTGTGATTTTGTGAATTTAACCAACTAATATGCTATTATATGGGTAGGTAGGTAAATTTTTATATTTTTTTTTATATTGTATTTGTATAAGATAATCAATATTTGGTCATGTATAATTATGACCAATTTGGAGTTTGACAACAGGCCGCAACGAAACCGCATTTATAGTCAGACCTTAGAACAAAGATCACAGCGATACGAGCGCTCGGAGATCGGTGAACAGAGCGATCTGCGATCAACGCTCGGGGATACTTCAACAGTGTTTGAAAATAAAACATCTCATCAATAAGTCCAAGTAGTAGTCGTAGTAGTAGTTGTAGAACTAGAACCTACACGAGTCTCTTTTAGTTGGCAGCTTAAATTATGATGATCTAGTCTAAAACTTTTTTTTGGTCATTTTAAAGTGTGGGACGCTACACGGCGCACATAATCACGGATCACGTAATTTCATCTTTGCGCCCCGAATGTATGTCAAAAGTTTACGGATACGCCAAAAACACATGCAGTCTTAAAAAAAAAACAAAAAAAAAAAACTAAGAAAACTAACAAAAAAAATTAACTACAAAAAACCAAAACAACTTAATATTAATAATACCCAAAAATTGGCTTGTTCTTTGTCTGATAGCATTATTTGGTCTTTTAATTATAATTAGTATACTAATTATATTAAAATTATATACCACTAAAGCACAATTTGTTAAGTTGTTGTGCTCCAGCAAGCTTCAGTCAGCCGTACTACAAGAAATCTTTTCAAAAATACAAATCAAAGAAACTGCACTGAAAAAAAGACGCTCTACAAATAAATACAATCGTTGAAAACGCTTTATTGCTCAGATCTCTGAAAATTGGTAAAAAAAAACTTTCAAGTAACTTGGCTGAAATCCCTAAAAAAAAGGCTGCTCTAATCGAGAGTATACAAATATGGTTAAAAAACTCAACTTTAACTTTTGAACTAGAAACGCGTACTAGTTCTTAGTTCACTTTTTCACACTTTTTTTTCTTTTAAAATATTCCTTTTTTTTTTTGAATAAATAAAAAAATAGCAAATATAATAAATTGATTAAATAAATAAGTAAATAAAAAGTAAATTAATAAGTAAATAAATTGATAAATAAAAAGTAACTAAATGAATAAATTAAAAAATAAACTTACAAATAAGCAAATAAATAGACAAATTAATAATAAATATTAGAGCTAAAAATGAAATAAAAAAGAAAATAAATTGATAAAAAAATTACAACATTAATGTATAAATAAATATTTTAAAAAATAAATAAATTGAAAAATAAATAAACAAGCTAAGAAATTTGTAAAGAAATAAATAATTAAACAAATTAATAAATAATTGTAAGATGTAAAAAAAATAAATAAAAAATTAATTAATAAATAAATAAACTGATAAAGAAATAAATAAAAAAAATTAGCAAATTGATAAATAAATGAATTGAAAAATAATTAAATAAATGAATAAATAAATAAATTGATAAATTAATAAATAAAAGAACTCATTAATAACCAAAAAATAACATATGTAAAAGAAGATATAATTAAAAAAAGAAAATAAATAAATTGCAAAATACACTAATAAACAAAGAAATAAATAAATAAACAAACTGAAAATGTAATGAAATAAATTAAAAATAAATTAGTAAGTAAATAAATTGATAAAGAAGTAAAATAAATAAAAAATAAATTGATAAATAAATTAATCAATAAATAAATAAATAAATTGAATAATAAGTAAATAAATTAATAAGTAAATACATAGAAAAATAAATAAATAAAAGAATTCATAAATAAACAAAAACTATATAAATTAAAAAACATATATAAAAGTAGATATAATTTAATATAGAAAATAAATAAATTGAAAAATACACTAATAAGCAAATAAAAAAATAATTAAACAAACTTAAAATGTAAGAGTTTATTTAATAAAAAATAAGTTAATAAGTAAATAAATTGATAAAGAAGTAAATAAATAAAAAAAAAATTGATCAATAAATTGCAAAATAAGTAAATAAATGCTTAAATTAATTCAGTGAAAAATAAATTAATAAGCAAAGAAAATTTTTAAAGCAATAAATAAACAAATTAATAAATAAATATAAGAGCCAATAAATAAATAAATTGATAAGTAAATAAATATATTGAAAAATACACTAATAAGCAAAAAAATAAATAAATAAACAAACTGAAAATATAAGTTAATAATGAAATTAATAAAAAATAAATTAATAAGTAAATAAATTGATAAAGAATTATAATAAATAAAAAAAATAAATTGATAAATAAATAAATTAATAAATAAATATATTAAAAAATAAGTAAATAAATGCATAAATTAATTCAGTGAAAAATAAATTAATAAGCAAAGAAAATTTGTAAAGCAATAAATAAACAAATAAGTAAATAAATATAAGAGCCAATAAAAAAAATGAATTGAAAATTGAATTAAATAAATGAAAAATAAATAAATTAACAATCAAGAAATTTGTATAGAAATAAATAAATAAATTGATAAATAAATGCAGGGTTACTAATTTAATAAATAAAAAATAAATTTATAAGTAAATCAATTGGTAAAGAAATAAATTATTAATAAAATATATAAAAAAAAAAGAAAAATAAGTAAATAAATGAATAAATAAATAAATTGAAAACAAAATTAAAAAGCAAAGAAATTTTTAAAGCAATAAATAAACATATTAATAAATAAATATAAGATAAATAAATAAATAAAAAAAAAAAAATAAAAAATAGTTTAGTAAATAAAAAATAAATAATTTTTTGAAAAATAAATTTATAATCAAGAAATTTGTATAGAAATAAACAAATTGATAAATAAATGAAAGGTTAATAATTAACTATATAAAAAATAAATGAATTTGTAAAGAAATAAATTTAAAAAAAATTGAAAAATAAGTAAATAAATAAATAAATTGAAAAATAAATTAATAAGCAAAGAAATTTGGAAAGAGTTAAATAAACAAATTATTAAATTAATATAAGAGTTAATCATGAAGTAAATAAATAAATAAATAAATTGAAAAAGAAATTGATAAGCTAAGAAATTTGTAAAAAATAAATAAACAAATAAATATAATAAATAAATACTATATAAGAGTTATTAATAAAATAAATAAAAAATAAGTAAGCCAATTGATAAATATAAGAGTTAATAATGAAAGAAATAAATAGATTGATAAATAAATGAATAAATTGAAAAAGAAATTTGTAAAGAAATAAATTATAAATAAATATAAAAATAAATTGAGAAATAAGTAAGTAAATGAAAAAATTAATAATATATAAAATATTAATAAATAAATATTAGAGCTAATAAATAAATAAATTGATAAATAAAAAAAATGAATTGAAAATTGAATAAAATAAATAAAAAATAAGTAATTTTTTGAAAAATAAATTAATAATCAAGAAATGTGTAAAGAAATAAATAAACAAATTAATAAATAAATGAAGGGCTACTAATTAAATAAATAAAAAATAAATTAATAAATAAATGAATTGGTAAAGAAATAAATAAAAAAAAAATTGAAAAATAAGTAAATAAATAAATTGAAAAATAAATTAATAGTCAAAGTAATTTGGAAATAGCTAAATAAACAAATTATTAAATAAATATAAGAGTTAATAATGAAATAAATAAATAAATCGATAAATAAATAAATAAATTCAAAAGAAATTAATAAGCAAAGAAATTTGTAAAAAATAAATAAACAAATTAATAAATAAATTTTATATAAGAGTTATTAATAAAATAAATAAAAAATAAGTAAACCCATTGACAAATAAATAAATAAAAAAAAATTGAAATAGTATATATAAATAAAAGAATTTTTAAAGAAATAATTGAATATACATATAAATAAAAAAAATACATAGTATGGAAAAAAAGAAAATAAATAAACAATTAAAAGCTCTTTGAGAAAGTAACTCAGATTTGATAACAATTAATTCAAAATTAAAAAAATTATTTAAAAAATTTTCAAAGGGTCTAACTGGATAAGGTACTGGAAACTGCCCCCAGCGATTTTTGAAAACTAATGATGCGGTTCGATGCATAATCCAAAAAAAATGTTTCGCAAAATAATCGAGTTTTAGGCAATAGCCCGTGTATTCATTTATAATCTATTTCCTGAGCTAGGTTCACAATTTGCCACACTGCAAAAAACTTTTGTAGGGGCAAGCGTAAATTTTCGAAAGTAGACCAAAAGAATAAAACTTAGAAAAACATTCCATGCAAATCATCATTAATCTGCTTTTGAGTGAGTCCATCTGTCTGCCTTTATGAACACGCAGCTCATGAATATCAAAAGAACTAAGCCCAAAAAAATTTCACCATTTTGCCTAATTTTAACATATAAAGGGTGCTTTTTTTGCTATTTGGTTTTTCAATCTCATTGTTCGGACAGCTCACGCGTGATTCATGACATATGCCAAAGTCAAAAATACTCAGTTAGCATTGCCATTTCATCATGAAAAGACTTACGCCCGAACAACGTTATTACCAAAAATTTGCTCAGTAAAAAATGTGTTTAAAGCACTGCGTCCATTTTACGATCGTTATAATGGACCTGCTGAGCAGGCTATTCAAGCTCTTGTTAACAAATTTCGCATCAATTTTACTTTATTGGACCTGCAACCACCAAATCGTCGTACTGAAGAGAATATTGCTGCTGTAGCAGCCAGTGTTAATAAAGACCGTGAAATGTCTACTCGGCGTCGTGCGCAGCAGTTGGGTATGTGTTATTCGACTACATGGAACATTTAACGCAAGGATCTTGGTTTAAAACCATACAAAATACAGTTGGTGCAAGAACTGAAGCCGGGCGTCCTGCCACAATGTCGCGTGTTCGATGAGTGGGCTTTGGAAATGCTCGATGAAAATCCGCTTCTTTATCGAAAAATTGTCTTTAGCGATGAAGAGCATTTCTGGTTGAATGGCTACGTCAATAAGCAAAATTGCCGTATTTGGAGTAAAGAGCAACCAAAAGCATTGCAAGGCTGCCAATGCATCCACAAAAATGTTGATCTTGGACCAAAAAAAATGCCAAAATTGGACTTTCCGTACCACTTGAAGCGTAGTCGCGGTAAACATTTACATGGAGTAAGCTTTAAAAAGTAAATGGCAAAGATTGATTTACAACTTCAAATAAAATTTTTTTACATTTTTGTTGGTTTTTTTTTAAATTTAAAAACCAAACGCTTAAAAAATCACCCTTTACATGAAAATAATTCAATTAAGCTTAAATGATTGTTTGGGGCACTGTTCTGCGCCTAAGACCAAGTTTTTGTAAAGTTAATTACACTTTCAAATAAGTCCTTACAGTTTTAGCCTTTAAGAATGTTGTTTAAGTAAAAATTCTATATTAGAAAACTGGTTAACTTTTTGTATGGCAGCTATACGAAAAAGTGGTTCAATTTTGACAAAACTTTACACCAATATTTAGTCTAACAAAAAATGTAACTAACATAAATTTAATATTAGATTGGTTTACTATTTCATATATAATAGCTGCTATATAAAATTTGAACCAGTGCTCACCACTAAGTCATCACCATGTGGCATAAATTTGCTCACGATATTTTGAAAATGAAATAAATATTTATAAGTCACATATTGTTTGGGCTCCTGTTCAGCGTCTAAAACCGAGTTTTCGTATTCGCGAGAAGAAGACTTGACAGTTTTAGCCCCAAACAATTTTTCATCAGTAAAAATTCTATGTTAATAATCTTCTCAGATCGCAAAATAACTCAAAAAATAATGGGATATGCTAGTACTGCTTTCACTTATATTAAAATCACCAAAATCGAGGAGACCGATTTAAAAAGTGATGCGCTTCGCTTATTTGCGCAGTTATCGTTAACTCGATAAGTAATCGGAATCATGAAAAAAAAACTATCAACCTACAACTGAAGGCACTTAAAGCAGCGGTGGGCAAAACTACTAATGCAATTTTTTGTGCCTGTGTACGTAAACAAAAAAGAGCTTTCGCAATACAATGGGACAAATCGATTTTTTTTGGCATGGTTGTCATTTCATTCGTCAATATCATCGACTTTAATTTTTATGCGGGACGTATGTTATACTCTGCACATTAAGCAGAGCAGTTTCGCCTAAAAATTCGGATAGGGTCGTGTCGATCAGGGGCTAACCTACAGAAAAATATGACTTGCTCACATCATTACTTATTGCACATGACGCCAGCCAGATTCGCAAATTTTAATGACCAGCAAAAAACAAATAAACGCAGAGTCAGTACTCTTTCGTGTTTTGACATGTGACTATGCTTTGCGTTCCATTGTAAAACTAGCTCACACGTACGGGACGAGCTTTTACGGAAAAAAGCTCTTTTCTCGTACGTGTGAAAGCTCTTTGGCACGCGTGCCGTCTAAGTGCCCACCGCTGACTTAAAGTACAGCGTCTAAATTTTTTTTTCCTGGTTTACTCCTTTTGGGAGCTTATGGCCTCTATAAGAGCTTTTTGTTTAGTTGTAACCCATGTTATGTTTTGCTGCGCCAGTTCTTGAAGGGCAGTCCGCCGTCAGGTTGCTTTTGGTCGTCTCACTCGTCTGCTTGCTTGGGAATTCCAGTCTAGTGCCATTCTAACAATGCTGCTTGGTTCATTTCAGAGAGCATGACCTATCCATGTCCCTTGGATAGGGGACTAACAAGTGATGCGGCACAGTTCTGCATTTGATATTCTGTTTGGCCAGAATATCCCGCATATAATATGCAGGCACTTGTTGCTGAAAGCCTGCAGCTGTTGCACAATTCTTCCTGTGATCAACCACGTCTCGCTACCGTATAGCAGTATGGAGTTAACATGGTACATCAGCATGGTATGGTACGTCAGCTTAACTACCCGTTTCTACATATGCGATATAGTCTCCCAAATGCTGATCGAGCTTTGGCGAGACGACTTGAAACATCTTCATTAGCACCACCACTACTGGAGATAATGGTGGCAAGGTGTGGGAAGCTGTCGACGAACTCAATGGGGTTCCCTTCTATGATGATGTTTCCTTAGCTGGTGTGATTGAAGCGCATTGCTTTTGTTTTTGTTACGTTAACCTTGAGCCCGACTCTGCTGGCTAGTTTCACGAGGTCATCTACTTTGGTCTGGATGTCACATAGTCTATGAGAGGTCAGACAGATGTCGTCCGCGTAGTCCAAGTCTTCAAGTTGTCTGGTGAAGCTCCACGTAATGCTACGCTTGGACTTGCATATCTCTCTCATGAACTCATCGACCACGATGTTGAAGAGTAGAGACAATAGAGGACAGCCTTGCTTAACGCCGGTGTTCGTTTGGAAAGGTACACTTGTTCTTGTTCTGGCACCATCATACATCGCTTTTATTATTGCTACGATGTTGAGTGGTACTCCTTTCCTTGCAAGTGCACGCCATATTGTTGCTCTGTCTGCTGAGTCGAAAGCCTTCTTGACGCAGGAAACCCTAAACCCTTCTTAAATTTAAACCCTTAATCTTTTGAGCTTGTTGTGCAGCGTTTTTTTTTTCTCAGTGTATCGTTAAAGACTTTATGAATACAGCAATCAAGTTCGATAAGTTTTATGACTTGTTTATTAAACAATTAGCTGAGTTTTCCGCAGATGTCTAGCATAAGACACCCCTTGGTGTACACGCTTCCCCCTTGTTTTCAACCAAGTCTATGCCACTCTTTGAGAAGACAGCTAGACATAGCGGGTTTTGGGGTTTTAACTAAGTTTTAACTTGTTAGTTGCTTGAATGCTAAAAATAGCTTAATCAAATTGACCATAAAATGGGCATTAAAAAAAAAAAATCACAAGCGCTGAGTTATGGCATAAACATAATACGGACTCAAGATGATCAACGGCTGGGGTTACTCTATAGTTGCGCTACTTTGCATCAGCTATGTACTATGTACTATTTATATACTAGAATATGTAAAATTGCAACTAATGATGCTGAGCTACAATTTTCATATAATATGCAATTAATATTCAATCGATATATTGTACCAAAAAGCAACAAATATTCGATTGTATGCTAATTATTTGGCTGTTTATTTCCAGGGCACTCATTTAATCAATCATTAGTGAAACCAAGCAAGTTATTAGCATTAAATTTGTTTTCATATACTAAACATTTAGCATAATATTAGACAGTATTCAATTTTCATTCAATTCGATTTCAATCAAACTCAATACACTTGAAAAAATGTTGAGCATAAATTGACTGATTGATTGAGCGTTAAAATAAATTATTGTAACGTTTATAATTATTCAAATAAAAATCATGCAATAAATATTATTTTTTAATTTTAGTTTATTTTTTGAAAAAAATAACTTTTACTTTTTAATAGAAAATCAAAAATATGTTATGATCTTTATAAATGAATTTTTATTAAAAAATCACGAAATTACTTCACAGTTGTCTCAAAACCTTTGGAAGCTTCGCTTCTAGAACCCGCTTTGGATCAGGCCGAAATGCAGAAGTGCCCAACAACTTGCGCTAAAAAATATGCTGCATTTCTGCCTGACCCGCAATGAGTTTCTTGCATTCGAAGTTCAAGCAAATATGTATTATACTAACATGTATCCAAAACTTTATATTTTGTGCTCTTAGTGCTAGAAATGGTATTTTTCTTACAAAAGCATATTTGCATCGCTGCTTTAGTCGCGCACTTTTGCATTTCTGCCCGACAAAGTGAGCAACATAAATTTTAAAGAGATGCCTTATGAACAGACTAACCTATTGAACTGACTCATATTTTTGCACTGCCATCCCAATAGCTTCTATCTACCACTTTAACTTAAAATTCAAACACTTTTTTAAAGGCAAACGGAGTTCGGTTATAAATATTTATTTACTAAATAAAAATTCTTCAATGTAGGTTTATAGTCAGCGCAACAAGGTCCTCAGAAATTGTTTATAATCGTTTATGTGATAATGTTATTTCTAGCTAAGAAAAAGAACTTAAGCTGTTTTTCATGTAGTATGAAGATTTATGGCACTTTTTATGGCGAATTTGCAATCAAAACTGTGAAGTCGTTTTTTACTAACACAAATGTCAACAATTTTTTGTAAAAATAAATACATACTTGTCATCTTTAAGAAATAACAAATATTTGCGTGTTTTATTTGTATGAACTGGTTCATTAGTTAAAATTTTCAACCATCACCCAAAAAAAAAAAAAAAAAAAAAAAACTTGTATTATACTACATGACCCGTTTAGTGGGTAGGGGGTCGTCAAAATACCAAGCCTGACCACAGGAGGGGGTTTAGGTTTTAGTCACGTAGTCAATATCCTCTAGAAAAATCTATCGAATCTAATGACTATGTGGAAAATAGACGGTAGGGGTCTTGGCATGCCATAAACCAGGTGAATCACCGTGTGGGGAGGGGGCTAACAAATTGTAAAAATTGGTTCACGTAATATGGGTACGTTTCCTAAAGTACTTTCGTATCAATGTCTGAAATTTACAGGGTGGGCCATCTGTTGATTTGGATGCTCGAAAAAGTTTACCCAGATGCTGCTCTAAGGGAAACAACGGGATTATTATTAGGCATTATTTTCGATATTGACGATCGTTTGCATGAAGGTAGACCAAAAACTTTTGAAGGCCTTACTCATTGAGGATCTGAGGCCCTATGCTCCACAAGTTGATAAACAACTCATTGAGGATTTCTGCATAACCTTCTTCAGCCTTAGGAGCTACCCACTAAGCCTTTTTCGAGCGATTACATGAGCTAAGAATATTTCAAGAGCAAGTAGCGTCGTTTTTTATCTTGCGAGCAACTGCTCCAGCGGCAAAAAAGGAAGCGCTTTCTTCAGCACATGGTTGCATTACAGCAAAGCAAAGAAAACAAACTCATAGAAAGTGTCCGGTCATGCTTCTACGTCGAAGGCTTAGATGTGTATTTGTTGGACCCAGCTCGGAACATTGCATTGCGCTTGAGTTGAGCAGTGCTCGAAAAATTACCACAATATGAGCAGAGAGACAAAAAAGTGATTCTACAAGATGACAACGCTCCGTCTCACTAGCCCACTTGCCATATTCCACAGATATTGCGCCGTCCGATTATTACTGGTTGCGTTTCGCTCATATGAACGCATCAAAAAATGGCTTGATTCGTGAATACCCTGAGAAAATGTGCACTCTTAACGTAACTGTATGCCAATTCTTGCAGAAAGTTGCAAAAAAGTTGTAAATAGCGACATATATATATTTATAATTATAAAAGGTTTACCAATAAGAAGTATAGGATTTGAAATTTAAATACAAACCATTAATTTTGCTCGTATAGGGTTGGCCAACAGAGATGTTTCTCCAGCACTTCTGCTCTCATCAAATGGGTGTTTAGCAGAGCTGGAGAAACATCCCTGTTGGCCAACATCGAAATATTGAGATTTTAAACTTCGATCATCGATGTTTTCTCCAGCACTAATGGTGTGTTTTATTTTAATTGGTTGCTATATTCTATGCCATTTATGATTTAAACAATGGCCACAACTTGGCCCCTCTTGCACTGGGTGATCCGATCAGATGAATTTTCGATGAGCATTTCGGTTGGCTCGAATGTTGGCTACCAATTCATCAACAGTCTTGGTTGGTCTAAATCGTAGATTTAACATGTCCAAACAAAAAGTAGTCCAATGGCGATAAATCACATAAACTTGGCGGCCAATTGTTAGGTCCATTTCGCGAAATTATTGCCTCACCGAATTTTGATTGCTATAAGTCCATTGTAGCGATTGCATCGTCTAGGTCAACATCGCACGGTAGCGCTCACCATTCACAGTAACGATGCGTTCTTCTTAACTTTTGAAGATGTACTGTCTGATAGTGATTTTTTCGAGATGTCATGGCGATTCATGCAGAGAATAAGGTGGCTGGGGTCATGTGCTAAGAATGTCCACGGAAAGAAAAGCTCTAAGGGCCTTTGTATTGCAACCGATTAGAGGAAGAAGAAGAGGACGTCCAAAAAAACGATGACTGGGTGATGTAGAAGCCGATCTCAGAAAAATAGGAGTCCGACACTGGAGAGATGTCGTTGTAGAGAGGGACAAATGGAGGGAGATTGTTGCTGAAGCTATGGTCCACCAAAGACTGTAAAGCTAAGAAGACGAAGAAGAAGAAGAATGGCGTTTCATGAAACACTTGGTAGTTTGATTTGCACCAATAACGACAATTTTGCTTAACAACAAAGCCATTCAGCCAAAAATAAGCCTCATCGGAGAAGAAAAGAGGACTCATTGAGTAGTAACAAAGCTTCTTTTGATAGAAAATTTGGACAGTTTTCAAACGTTGTGGCAACGTGAACTTGTGCATAGTGAAATGGCAAACCTTGCCTAAAGTAACTAGCATGAAATGTTAAAAATCCTTCCACTAAGATGGCAAAGATTCCACAAAGATTGGTTAACCCGTTATATATTGTACTACTATATATAAAGGGTCATCAATCTTGAGGTTTGTTTAATAGGGTTTTTTTAATAAATCACGCGTGAGTACTGCCAAGTTGCCATGTGTATTTTATCCAGTTTTTATTGCCATTTCATCATGGCAAGACTTACAACCGAAGAACGTTTACAAATCGTACAATTATATTACGAAAATAAGTGAATGTTTTTCGCGCGCTTAGGCTATTTTATTTATTTATTTATTTAAATGGGTACAACAAAGTGCAGTTAGCCTTAGATTATAAGAAAAGTATAAAAGAAATATAATACTTAAAAATAAACGAGGAAAAAAGAAAGATATGAACTAATCCGCGTCACTAGCCCGGTGGTTGAACTTTTTAGCGATATGCACCGACTTACTTCAAAAACTGGCCAGAGACTTAGATTTACAATAACCAAGTGGAAAAAGGTAGTTCAAAGAAAAATTTAGCATTACATATGTAAAAAAAGCCAAAAGAGCACCAAACAGGTGCCTCATAATACAGGATTGGTCATGGATGCTCGAAGAGGCAAGTCAAGATGACTTAGGATAGAATACGTAATAGAAGGAATAGATCGTTCAAAAGAGAGGAAATTAAAAAGGCTATTATAATTGGAGCATAAGACACGGAAAGGATCATGCAGAGCAAAATTTGATCTACAAAGTTGCAAGGCTATGGGGCGATAATTACGAGTAACTCTGGTAGGTACAACAAAAGAAACTTTATTAAGAAGTTGAGTAGAACCAATTCGGTGAACAATTAATTTCACGCTCCGTACTGGTGAATTGGCCACCAAGATCATGTAATATCACAACGTTAGACTTTTTCCTTTAGGGCTACGTGAAGTCTAAAGTGTTTATGGATAAGCCACAAAGCTACGATTGAAGCATTAGAGGCCAACATTACCCGTGTTAACCGATTATGCTCGACCGCGTCTTCGAAAATTGGAACCTCCGCATGGACGAGCTACGGTGCAGTTGCGGTCAACATTTGAAAGGGATTATCTTTGAAAAGTGAATAGCAAGAATGGTTCTTGCTATTGATAATAAAGGTATTCCGATTCATTTGAAATTTTTGTGCTCTTTTGCTTTTAAAGGCCCATACGCAGCATGCAAAAATTTCGCACGAAATGTCAAAACTTCATATAAAAAAATTTTCCTCCATTTGGGAAATGTCAAAACTACATAAAAAAAATTTCCCTCCATTTGGGATTTTTTTATATGAAGTTTTGATATTTCGTGCGGAATTTTTGCATGCTGCTTAATGGCCTAAAAAAAAAAAAAACTCTAGATTGAAGACCCTTTATATATGATATATTTTCATTAAAAAAAAAGTTAAATTAGCTAGTAATATGCTTATATCAAATAAAAAAAGAGAGTTTAATAATATTGTAATTAAATTATTATAGCACTTGGAAATTTTTTTTTTATTTTTTCAAGTGTATTTGTTGTAGGTAGAACACAACTCACACAAGCGCGTACAATTTGCATATCGAGTGACCATATAAAGAAATCAAGAAATAAATAAATAAAACAGCCGCAATTATAGATCAGGTTTAGCTATGAATATAGCAATATGCCAATATAATAATATTGTATACTAATATGCCATGCATAAATGCAAATCTATGGCTTTTAAATATGTTCAGTTATAATTTTTATGAGCCATTTAATAACTCAAGCTTTATGTGACAAATGCTTTCAATAGAGAGAGAGAGAGACTGACTGATTGACTGCGCGCCGTCATCTCGCTGTCATATTGTCATATCGTACCCCCCTGGGCCAGATACTTGCTCTACTTACTCGCGTTTACAGCGTAGACAGAGTGACTCCAGCGCACTCGCTCACACACGGCTAGCAGCAATGGCGGCAGCTGCGCGTGCGCCAAACAAGAACAACAACAACAACGACAACAGCAGCAACAATGCCGGGTACAGTTAGACAGACATGCGCCAATAAATTGTCTTCGTCTCTCTCTCTTGCCAGCTGTCTTGCCACTGTCCGTGTGTGTGTGAGTGTGTGAGTGCGACGCGTGCGCAACGATTTATATTTTTATTGTCATCTCTTTGTATTCATTTATATTATCTTAACTCATTTCTCATCTCTCACACATGAAACGCATTTATCTTTCGTCTTTTGGCGTGCGCTTTGTCCAATTGCCGCCGGGAGCAACTTTTTATCGTTTGCTTTTTTTTTTTTCTTGCATTAATTCCTCTTTATTGGTAATTATTATTTAGTTAAGTTCTTCTTTTATTGCTTATTTTGGAGAACAGCTCATAGTAATTTGCACCTGCCAACAGCAACAAGTTCTCGAGCGTTTTGGCAAGCTCAACGGAAAAAAAAAAACGCACTCGCAAATTAGAGTTACTGAATGGTGGTAATATACAGTGATGCTGATAAGTAGTCGCACGCCGTAGTACAGTGTGCTTGAGGCGTGAGCATACAGCTTATGGAACTTAAGCCAGCCACCAGACAGAGCTTAGTATAATTAGATGAAGCCAGTAAGGCATCCAGGGCATTATCGTTGGGTCCGGACTGCCCCCAAAAGTTGGAAAAATGGGTTGAAAGTCTTTTGCGAGCTCTGATATACACTGCGAAGGCAAGAACCCTATCCAAGACCAAATCCTAGATATGCAACTGGATGAAGCAAACATCAGCTGAATCGCACAGGCCAAACACAGCAATAGCAGCCGTACGCGAACAAAGATTCGGATTTCAGCAAAAAACTTTGACAGGCGGCCATATAAAATATTATGAATAAGTTTCATATGTAATGGGGATTTTTTTTGGCTATAATACAACATTTTACAAGTTACCATCTTTGAACTTGATATCAAGCTCGTGCAAATTCTATTAAAGTAAGGATTATTTTTCGTGTACATTACAAACAGGATTGTTTATAAAAAAAATTTGTTCATGACTGCGTAAATGTGAACATTTTTTTTCAATGCTGTACTGTACGTTTTGTAATTAAGGTTGAACGTTGCCAAAGTCTAGTTATAAACCCTCAAAAAAAAATTTAATAAGAATTATTATTAGTATATTGACAATTTTGTTATAGGAAATATTTATATACCTTTTAAACGATTTGTTTGATTTTAATCATTTTTCAATATGCCAAATTCCGTATGTTTATAGAGTTATCGATAGGTGTAACTTAAGACTGACTTTTCTTTGACATGAAACACTGTCCTGTAAACCAGCGGTGGGCAAAACTACTAATGCAATTTTCTTGTGCCTGTATGCGTGAACAAAAAAGAGCTTTCGAAAATGCCGACGTACAATGGGCCAAGACTGTTTTTTTTTTGGCATAGTTGAGATCTATTTGCTGTTACCACTAAATTCTTTAATATAATTAACTTTTATTTCGGATGACCAACATTTTATTCGAATCAAATTGTTCAAATGTCATCTGTGAGTGCATTTGAGCAGTGCAATTTCGCCCAAAATTAAAAAAAAAAAAAAATATCACTTGCTTATACCATATTATTACTCTTTGCAAGTAACGCCTGCTAGGCACTTACATTTTAATGACTAACAAAAACCAAAAACTCGCAGTGTGCGTATTGTTTCGTGTTTGCCATGTGACTTTGATTTGCGTTCCACTGTAAATCTGGCTAGATTCTAGCTCACACGTACGAGGAGAGCTTTTACGGTAAAAAGCTCTTTTCTCGTACGTGTGAAAGCTCTTTGGCACGCGTGTCGTCTGAGTGCCCACCGCTGCTGTAAACAATAAAATATATGTATTGAAAATAATTTTTTTTGCACTAAAAAATATTTAATTATATGTTATATAATAATAATACTTATATTCACACCAAATAAAGAACGTATTAAAACACGTGTTTAAAATGCTGATTGACATATTTAAGGAACATATTTTAAAAAAAAATAAGAAAATTTCATATTTTATTTTACGAGAGCTGATTGGTTAAGAAAAAATTAAATATTTTCTTTTAATAGCCCTTAGATTACAAAAAAAAAATTGATTTAAAAATATTCATTAAATTTAAATTAAGCCGTAACGCGTTAGTTTCATAAACAGAAATTTTGCAAACAATTTTTCTTTGCCCTATGAATCGAACTGCATCATTAGTTTTCAAAAAAGGCTCTTCGGCTCTTGTTGAGAGAGCGAGCCATGGTCATGACCATTAACACAACGTCAGCGTCGCAATTCGTCAATGCGAAAGAGAAAATTAAAACAAACACACCGAAACTAACATTTTTTCGTCTAACAAAATTTCAAAGTTAAACCTATCGAAATTCACAATGCCGCCTAAAAAGTTGTGCTTCAAAATTAAACGAAATTGGTGAAGCAAACCTAAGGATACATATTTGCGATGAATAGGAAGACATTTTTCTATTAAATCCGTATTATGGGTTTTTGTTTTTATTAAGGCCAGTATGCAGTTCCAAACTTGACAACCGCACAAGAACTGCAAATTAATTACTGCCATAACGAGCAGTGTATACATATATGTAAACGCAAAGTGGTACTCTTTATCGAATTCTGGTATTTTAATTATTCATCGTAATGTGCTCAATCAAACCAATTAAAAACAACATACCAAGGTTTTGTTTTCACTTTCCTTGACTATATAACGATAATACTCTTAAAATATTTATTCATTATGTAAAATTAAATGTTCCAGTTGAATGACAAATATCTAACTCTGTAAATGTAAATACTAGCTAGCTTTAAGCAAAATATATAAATTATATAAATAAAGCATATAACTAACTAACTAACTAAAAAAAACATACTAATATTTGCATTCATTTTTACAAACAAAGTTATATGCAATTTCTATGAAAATGTTCTATGCCAAATTATGCAAATTTGTTATTAATTAATTAAATATTTTGTTTAGATTGTTAGAGTTTCATTTGTTTGCTAAAAAACTCACATGAAATAATAAATACCAACTATCATTAAATGCTTACACATTAGTTTTGCTCGTGGCGCCATCTAGTGGACTTGCGCTGGCGCCATCTAACGCAAAAGCAACAGTGACAACGATAGGACAACACTGTTTTAAAACTAGTCATGTAGTTGGTATCCAGCGTAATGAGTAGAATTTTTTTTGTAGCTACTGTAGACATGCTAATATAAAGTCCGTCTCTTTGTCTGGCTGTAGCTTAAGAATCGCGTGGTTTGTGGGTAAGTGTGCGTGTGCCAAACACGTTTAGCCATTAGCCTTATAGCATAGATCTTTAGATGCTTTCATTAGAAGAAGAGACATGCTTATACACTTTATGGATAAAATATATGTGTATACCCTATGTGTGAGTGGGTGCGGGCGCTACAGATACGGACCACACCAGTTTCATAGGAACAGCCTCATTAGTAAGTCACCACTGTATATAAGCAAGTCAAGCTGCAGCAGCCAGTTTGACGTTGAAACGAGTGAGTTCGTCTCATAATATTTCCGCTTACTTTAGGCGCAACTAGTACTATGCCGAAATTGACAGCTGGCGTGCCAATTAATCTTCTTGAAAGAAACCCAAAAAAAGAGCAACAACAATCCAGATAAATTGTTATAAATGTCTTTACGAATTAAGTTCATAAATTAAGCAGACACGAAAACTACAAACTACTATCAAAAAACAAAAAAAAAAAAAAAAGAAGATACAAACAAATTCAGGTATAAAAATTTATGTTTGAGAGACGAACGATTCGTGTTCCTAAATTGAAAGTTGTGCAGTCAATTGGCTGGTTTCGGATTCAGTTTGGATTTCAGTTTCAGGAAATCATCAACTGGCAATGTTCTGTTCAATTTAGTTCATTGCTGTTCTTGTTTTTGAGTAGTTTTTTGGACTTTTTTGCCATAAGCTTAATTAATTAAATTTTGTTTATATGTATACATAGTGCCAACAGCGTTAGTATTTAGTAACGATTTATGTGCGTTTCGATTTTGTTTTTTATATTTACCTCTAATTGCATGAATTGTTTGTGTTATTAAGGTGAAAGGTTATTTGCTGTTGTTGTTCTACAACTTTGATAGCCTTCTATTAGAGGCGTATTGTGCTAAAGATTTCGTAGGTAGGTCTGGTCACCTCTCCCCCGCCACATGCACGCCTTGCTCTCTTATATATTTCATGCTGTTTTCTAAATGTTTGTCTGCTGTTTGTTTCCGGCAGCAGCATTTAACGATTTGTCATTTGTTAACAATTGCAAATTCATTAATGTTGTTCAACTAATTAAAAAAAAAAAAAAAAAAAAATTTACGTTAATTGTTAAACAAATAACACAAAAAAAAAGCAAAGCTAAAAAATAAAAACAAATATATGCAAATGCAAAGCTTAACGAAGCCATTTTAAGCACCAGCCTAAATGTAGGCTACATTTTTATTGACAGTGAGATGTGAAATTATTCGCACAACTTTAATGCGCCAGATCAATGAGACTTGGTTCAAGCTGACAAACAATGCTGCAGACAGGCCTGTCGAGTGGGGTAGGGCAAGGGGGGATTCCCCCCGGGCCCGAAGTTTTCTCAACGGCCCGGTGTAATTACTGTCGTACTGTCGTGAGTCGGTGTAATAGAGGGGCCGGTTCATATTCCCCCTGGGCCCGGATTTTCTGCCTACGGCCCTGGCTGCAGATGTCTCTCCCAATCATAGTTGAGGAGATTCTGTACATGGCATTAATCAACAATACTATGCTGAGGAGGAGTTGAGTAGCTAAACGAGATTATAAAAGCCCTGCCGAAAAACAAAGCCCCAGGCATCGATAGAATATGCTCAACTTAAGCTCTCTATGCTGCGGGTTAAGTTTTTCCCATCTCAGCGGATCATGACTGTAACCCACATGATTCATAAAACAGGTAAGCCGGATGATGAACCGAGTCATACCGGCCAATATGTTTACGACCATCCCTGTTGCAGTTGTAGGAGGAGCTGCTTGCCGCTCGGATTTCTGTTATTATCAATCAGTATGGTATACTCCGAGATCAACAGTTTGGATTTCGGGCTGAACACGGCACTGTTGAACAGCTCCACAGAGCGCTGCGACTTATCATCCAGGCTTTCAATGATCTTGATTATGGTACTGCAATTCGTTAGGCCCTATCTGGAAGGACGAGTATTCAACTTCGAGATACGAGACACCTATTCGTCACTTAGCTGAATGAAAGTCATACCGGCCAATAAGTCTACGGCCATCCTTGTCGCAGGTGTAGGAGAAGCTGCTTGCCGTTCGGATTTCTGGTATTATCAATCAGTATGGTATACTCCGAGATCAACAATTTGGATTTCGGGCTGAACACGGCACTGTTGAACAGCTCCACAGAGCGCTGCGACGTATCATCCAGGCTTTCAATGATCTTGATTATGGTACTGCAGTTCGTTAGGTCCTATCTGGAAGGACGAATATTCAACGTCAAGATACGAGACACCTATTCGTCACTTGGCTGAATGAAAGCTGAAGCGCACACCTACATATGTCCTTTAATCTGAAGCTCAACGCTTTTTACTCAGAGATTTCGGCTTTCCTTACCTTCCATTTGCATGCAGTCATAAGGCACAAGACCCTGTTCTGCGACTTGCAAAAATATCGTTCTCTTTGGAAGGCTACCCACTACTACGCCTAGCTGGTCCTAATATTTCGTTCGTTTTACAGCAACTCTTTCGTATTAATCTTTTATCCTGTTTCCAGGCTGCTCCTATTGCATTTCAGAGGGCAAAGGCTGAGATCATCATCATTTCCTGTAGGGCCTCAGATGGTTGAGTAGCCAATACCACCCTGGTATTTGGCCCTCCTTTGTACCGACAAGATGTGTAAATCCCCGCGCTATGGGACGGCTGCTTTGTTCGCAGTGTATACTGCCCGGCACTTGGTTGTATTTAGGGTAATGTTATAGCTGCAGAAGCAGGCACCGTCAAACCAGACTCTATTAAACGCCATTTTGGCAACCACGAAGCCTCCATAGCACACTGTCTAAGTATACCTGTAGCATATAATTTTAAACTCGTTGGATTTGCTTAATGGCGTCTAAGCCTCTTCCAAATCTAAATGCTGATCCGTGAGAATATGCATCTTGTTGAGAGGCTAAAAGGTGTAAAATGCTTCCCAAGGTGTTTATTGCATCAAGTTTTTTAAAAACTATTTTGCACTTTTCTTGAAAAGTCAAAAAATAAATTATGCCTAACATTTAAAAGAGTGTTCCCCTATTATTTAGCTAGGTTGCGACTGTCAAAAAAAAATCTGTGCTTAATTAAGAGGGGGAAAAGGCGGATACGAAAGACTGCAAGACGCGGTATTGCATTAACATCAGCAATATGCAATATTTTCAACAAGATTTTACTTAGCCGCATCATGGAGCCCCTAGACCATCAACTACGTAAAGAGCAGGCAGGACTCCGCCAAAACAGGTTATGCATAGACCATATAAACAGCCTACGCCTCATCATAGAGCAATCAAATGAATACAATACATAGCTGTATATGGCTTTCATCGACCGCAACGCAATATGGACTGTACTCTCGAGCAGGGGAGTACCACAAAAGATAATTAATCCGATTAGAGCCCAATACTTTGGAAGTTCTGCTCGAGTTATACACAACGGCCGGACCAGCGAGCCTTCTGAAACCCTTAAAGGGGTGAAAAAAAGATGTATATTATCCCTGCTACTATTTGCTGTAACCCTTGATGCATTCCTGCGAAGCGCATTTGCAACAAATAGAGGAATTCGGTGGAGGGTTATTCAGCATCTAGAAGACCTTGACTATGCAAATGACATTGTCTTATTATCGTCGAAGCGGGAGCATTTGCAAGTCAAAATCGTTGCACTCTCAGGCAGCTTTATTACTACAACTGACGACGGTGCAGGAAGCGATGTTGACAGTAGAATACAGAAGGCAAGGGTGGCTTTTGGAAATCTCCGTGGTATCTGGAAGATCAAATGAACTCTCACCACAAACGAAAATACAAGTGTACAACGCTAGCGTGAAGTCTGTACTATTGTATGGCTCTGAAGGTGAAGAGAAGCGGTGCGCTGGAAAGAAAGAACCCATGGTCATGGATGCTTACTAACGAAACTAAGGCAAAACCTTTCTGAAAAGACCGACTATATTTTATCAAAGATGATATTCAACAGGAATTTCACTACAGTCCTAGCCTTACGAAAGGATTGGACTACGAAATCTTAGCTAAACAACTTCGACACCACAATCTATACTAATGGCTCCAAAATGGATTGTGGTGTCGGAGCAGGTATATATTCCGAGAGACTAAACATAAAAAAGTCAGTGCGCCTCCTCAATTTATCCAGCGTCTTGCAGGCGGAAGTATTTGCTATTGGGGTGCCTCCCCCTTCGATAGGATACTAATCGCTGACTACACATTCAAAAACAACATCGCTATTCTGTCGGATAACCAGGCTGTGATTCAGGCCCTGAATTCAGCCATCAAAACCTCTACAATAGTGGAACAAAGCAGAAAGAGCCTCACCACCGTAAGCGAAAGGCATAACGTTACTCTAATCTGGGTCAGAAAGCGGATCGTAGATGGAATGGTCTTGTATCATGCAGGACTAGTAGATCCCTATGGCCTAAATACAACCTTAAACAAACAACATCGCTTATAAACAGGAATAGAAAAAACACCTCTAGACTGGTGGCAGTCATCACTGGCTTCTAGCCTACTGGAGAACAGGCGGCCAAAATGAGGCTTCCCACAATATCCACTGTCACAGTTGCAACCAGCCAGAAGAAAAAAAAATCGATCTTCCTTTTCTTTGTAAATGCCCTGCTCTTTGGAAGCAGAGAATGGACACCCTAGGAACACCCGCTTTTCAATGGACTGGGAGAGCTGGCGTAAATAAGCATCAATGACCTCCAGAGGTTCCTAAGCCGCACGGACTGAAACTAACCGAGCTGTCTACACAAATTAGATGCCTAAGCAATATTCTGCGAATCTGGTGGCCAAGGATTATCTCAAACGGTGCAAGGCCAAGAAAACATCAACACGCAAATTAGAAGACGAAAGTATTCCTGGCTGGGCCACACACTACGACAACTACATGACGAAATATGTCATGCTACTCTGAAATGGAAACCGCAGAGCAGCAGAAGACGTGGTAGACCCAAGGCTACATGGAGGCGCACCATCTTTAACGAAACCTGCAAACCTTTTAATGAACTACGATACTTAGCTTTAAACAAACAGAATTGGAGATTCTATGTTAACAACCTATGTTCCTGATGGAATACGGTCAATATATACATAACATTTAAAAGAGTGTTCCCCTAGCATTTAGCTAGGTAGCGACCATCTCCATAGCTTTTTTCGCAAAATCTGTGCTTCTTCAAGAGTTTGATTTCGAGCACCTGAACTAGTTGCGTATTGAAATATTATTAATAATATTGCCTACAAAATAAGTTTCTGCACATTAGTTTTGGTAGAGAACAGCTATTGTTACTGCTGGCGCCATCTTGTGTAAATTGCATATTTTTTCCTCAAATAAAAATTGGCAGCACTGTTTCTGCTTTTTATTTTTTTGTATAAGCACACTACACTGAAACTGCTCGCACTTACAGTAGAAGTCCACTACATACTTCTTTTTGACGAAAGAGTTGCATAACTAAGTTAAATTAATACCCCCGCTGTTGAAACCAAATTTTTTTGCCCAATTTAAATTTTTTTTGTATCGTTTTTTTTAAATACCTATGCAACAAAATGCAATTACTCCAACCATTTATAATATTGTAAGCTTTACTTCGTTAAAACCAAATGAGGATTGAAAAACCACTTGGAACTACAAACTAGGCAAGTATTTATAATAAAAAAGTTAGAGGATCTTTTATATATAAACAACCAAATGCTGCTAATTTGTATAAACGAAAAAAAAAGATTTTAATTAGAGAACTAGAATAAACGACGACATTGCTGTTTGTCATACGAACTATAATAGATATCTTCTTCAATCTGCTACTGCCTGCTGCTTGAATCTGTTGTGAACTATAGACGCACTAAGCTGAAATATTTTTATATCGATGGCCAATATCGATGTTTTTCCAGCACTACTGTACCGTATGGTACAAAGGGTATATTAAGTTTGTGCAAGCCGACAATGTATGTAACATACAGAAGAAACGTCGGAGACTCCCCAAAGTTACCTAAAGTATGATCAGGATGGCTAGAATAGTCGATATAATTATGTCCGTCTGTGTTTTAGAGGACCTCGAAAAAAAAACAAAAAGATATCGTAACCAACTTTTTACATTCGGAAGTTTTTTATAGTTCCCAAGCACTGTAACAAAAATTTGACCGAAATCGGTTGATTTTATTATATGGCTCTTATAGGGCCGATCGGCCAACAAAACGTTTTTTGTACAAAATTCGTCTGTTTTTGGTTGTTAATGAAGGTATCGTAACCTAATTTGGTAATCAAATGTCTTTTTATTGCAAGCAGTGGTACAGGGTATCCCAAAGTCGTACGCGCCCGACTTTAACGTACGCCATCTTTTTAAATACTTTAGTATTATGAGCTGGCCTACTTAACACAACCCACAAACCGAATTTTTTTATATGGCAATTAATTTTTTTTTTTAAGTTTTTCTAGTCGACTCTGATATTACTTTCTACTTTTAGAAAACAAAAATACAGAACAAAATCAGTTGCAAAATTTTTGGAATTAAATTATTAAAAGTTGTTAGCAAGTTTTCGACCATTATATTTTGACAAACTTTAGGAAATATTTTGGCTTTTTACAAAATTACAATTCGAGCTTAAGATGGCGAATAACTTGAATTGCCTGTAAGTAGAGTACGAAGGCAATCGCTGCTTCTATATCAGTACGGGTACATTTTTTTTTCTAGCAATTCATTGCTGTTATCAGATGTGGTCCTTACTAGCATAGGACGCTTTTTTAGCAATAGGAGTGATCAAGTCGATGCATATATACGACAGATGCAGGAAGATTATGAGAACGCCGGGAGGCTTTGCGAGTGCGATAAAAGCGGGTCGGAAGAAGAAAACGTTGAACCACAGCAAATCGATTCTTCTGTGCCTTGCACCTGCTCGGATGAGCAAAAGGGCATTGTTGGGACAACAGGCGTAAGTACACAAATCCGTAGTTCTCACGGTAAACAGGCAGACCATATTAGCTAATATTGTTCAAGCATTTACCAACACTAGTATGTTAGGTCAAATAATTCTGGAAACGCACTCGTTTGTTGTTTTTAAACAATCAGAGCAACAAGAGCCGAAGCCACGCACCATCTACTTCGTGTTTGTTGCTTAGCAACGTCGAGCAACGTCAGCGTCGCAATACGTCACTGCGGCAGAGAAAATTTCAGTACAAAAAGCACGCACACATGCACAGTATGCGTTTTGTGTATAACACATGACGTGTGTCGACGTCGCTAATACCTATGCCAGCGAAATAGGGCCGTGCCCACCACTGGCTTAGATCCAACCATGAAAATGGTAATTTTGCTGTTACAGTCTAGCATACCATTGTCCCAATCCTCACGAAACTTACACTGAACGGTCTGTCTAGAAAAGTCGGAATAGTCGAAGAATCTCTTAGCCTTAAGGCCGATGTCACTGCAAACTGCTTACTATATAGGTCTATCGGCAATAGATGCAGCATAAAGTTTAATGCTGCTGTTGGGGTCGTTCTAAGGGCCCCGCTGATACTCAAGCTGGCCGCCCTCTATGCTCGCTGAAAAGCATCAGTCACGTTGTTTATTCTCGTGCTCTTCCGAGTATCACATGCCTGTCACTTTTGTAATATTGGTTGCGTGCTTCTGACGCATTTTTTCCGAGACAACCAATTGGCAATACTGATGTTTCTTTAATTTGGTAACCGTGTATCAAAACTTTACGTACAGTTGCCGACAACGGAAACCACGGATATTTGGACATATACAATGACAATGCTCTTTGAATTTATGCACATTAATTGCAAGTTGACTTGAAAAAGCAATTAAAATATTGTGGAAGCATTATTTCTATTAAATTTACATTAAGCCCTAAGATGCAAACAGTTTAAGATTTGAAAATGCTCTCCTCGCTGTATTGCCGTCGTTGGTGTTTTCACTACCATTCTGTTTTGGCTCATCCACATGTAATCCGATATCCTGCCACATCCGTTTTTGCACATTACGTTTTTTACTTTCCCTCGAGGCCTTTCTGCATTGCGCGCGACTGCGCCAGTTGATAACACCAAGAGCTGACAGAGCTTCAGCCACTTGGTCCTGCCAACGCAACTGTGGTCTTCCGCTGACCGCCAACTACCACATTGAACACCTTAGGAGCTGGAGTTTCCGCATCCATCGCTGAATGCTTATTCGCTTTAATACGTCAATATCGTGTCATACAGCTCATCGTTCCATCGAGCACGATAATGATCGCCATAGTAAACGGATCCAAAGGTATTGCAAAGCATCTTTCTCTCAAACACCCCAAGAGCAGCTGCAACCGACTGTGTCCTGGCGCCATATAAGAGGACTGGAAGGATGAGTATCCTTTAGAGTGTCAGTTTTGTCTGACCAGAGTGGGCTCTACTGCTCATTTGCCTACTGAGCCCAAAGTAGCACCAGTTGGCAAGAGTTGTACTTCGCTTGATCTCCAGGCTGACATTATGGTGTTTTTTACCACAGCGTTTTCATAAAAACAGGACCAGGATGGTGTTAGGAGCTGTAACGGGGTACTGCACCATTGGCCACATGGCTGAGAGGCTGCATGTTTCCCATCACGACTTCTGCCGAAGCTGCGGAGACGAGGAGGAGACAGAAAGCATCAAACACCTGCTGTGCGACTGCCCGGCGCTTCTAAGAAGACGAACCCAGTTTCTGGGCAAACCGTTCGTTGAGGATCTAGGTAGTTTGGCTTATGTGCCCATTGCGGACCTGGCTATGTTTGTTGAATCCTCAAAATGGTTTTGTAATAGGAGAGTCTTAGGTGATTGGGGATGTCCTACAGTTCTGATCCTCCTCCCTTCCCTTCCCCATCCTTCTCCAACTCCTTTCTTCCTTCTCACAAATTAGGCAACACAATGGACCTCATGGTCTCTGAGTGATCTCAGTTAACTGAGCTGCCAACTTAACCTAACCTTACCTAACCACAGAGCCAAGATAAACAAATTTCTGAACAGACTCAATGCTTATAGCTTTATGCAGTCTCTCTACTGAAGCACACCATAAACTTGGTCTTGCCCTCGTTTACCATCGGACCTACTTTAGCTGACCAGTGACATTACGCTTGGTGCTGCCGATGATGTCAATATCATCGGCATATCCAAGTGGTTGAACACATCTGTTGGTTAATATTGTGCCCGCACGATGCACATCAGCCTTTCCTTTAATGCTTTCCATTAGGAGATTGAAGAGCGTACACAAGAGCTAGTCGACCTGTCTGAGATCCTGTTTGGTATCAAAAGTGTTGGAGAGCTCATTTCCTCGACGTCATTCTGCAAAGTCGTGTTAACTTTGCAGGGACACCAAGTTCTCGCAGTGGTGGTGTGTGTCGATCTGATTTTCATGGGTCTTCTCGAGGATTTGGCGCAGTATGAAAAGCTGGTCGATGGTGGATTTACCAGGCCGGCAAGTGGTTTTAATCTTTGACACAATACGCTCGAGAGAAGCTTGAAAGCGATGAGAAGCTGACTAATACCACGGTTATTGGCGCGTATTGTGGCATCACCCTGCTACAGGATAGGAAAGGATTTTTTTAAAAGTTTGCAACTAGTTGCAGTTAAGGCTATTCATATGACATATAGCGACTTTTCTTGCGTTTGAACCAAATTCATGTCACAATGACGTCATATGATCGAACATTTTAAGCTAGTTCATTGTTTTAAGCTTTATTATGCTTACATGAGGTAGTAGTTGTATGCAAATAAATTTGGTTAAAGTATTTTAAATGGCACATGAAGAAAATTTAGTTATTTGACTGCTTAAAATAAAATATTTAAGCGAGCTCAAAAATGACGGAAATCTGCACAAAACTAACTTAAAAAATGTTTTTCTTTTAAAGCAGCCGGAAGCACAATCTTCCAGTTCTACTAACCCAATGCAAATAGAAAAGCAGGAGACAGATAATCAGTCAACAGCTAGAAATACGTCGATTTGGCAAGGCTCGGACAATCTTGAGGAACTTGAGAACGAGACTAAGGTGAGTTAAGAGAAAATTTATAAATTTTTAATGGAAGACATATTGTAACAGAGGAACGTGCAGGAGATAGATAGTCAGGCGAGCCAAATAAATATGGCGGATGCGGCAATCCAGGTGGATTTTGAAGAACGCAGGGTGAGTTTTGATAGCAATAATATGTTGCAATTGAGTATATTATATAAGCATACGCATATGATGCAATAATAAGCAGGTGACGCAATGCAAAGGTCGCTTATACGTGTAAGAGCGCCGGTTCAATTTTCGTATGGTAGCATTGTGAAATAATTGAGCGAATTTGAGCAAACTTGAAACTAATTTTTAGAATACTGTTAAACGCATAAAAACAGCCCACAAATATATGAAAACAATTTTTTTTTTGTATATCGTGACCAAATTTAGGTCAGTTGTATTTAATTTTAGACTAAAAATTTGTGTGAAGTTTGTTCGAAATTGGTACACTATTTCATATAGCTACCATACAAACATTGAACCAGTGCTCTCTTTTTTTTCTAGAGACACGTATAAGCGATCTTTGCATTGCGTCACCTGCTTATTATTGCATCATTTGCGTATGCTTATATAGTGAACTGCGCAGCCAAACTTGCGCACTGCTTTGCGAGACCTTGTAAAATTAATACCATCATGACAACACACTGACAATTTTTTTTTTACAGCGCGCCAGCGATATTTGGTATAATTCAAGTGGTAATATAAAATATGAGGACATGGGCATGAAATTTCTAGCCGTGCGATCTTGTCGTTGTAGAGATATTAATTCGGCCAACCCTGAAAGTCTCAAGTAAGTTTAGGGATCAAAGTGAAAACTCAATAGAATTCAATTTTAATAGTTGATGATTTTAAATAGCACAAATTTGCCGTCTGATAAAACAGGAGCACTCAATCCTGCGCAGCGATCACAAAGTCTAAAACGTGCTGCTTGTGGCCAACCAAAATCCTGCATGTGTAAAAAAAAAACTTTTGACAACCCTGTAAGTTAAAAATAAGCTGAAAGCTGAATTTTAAATTAAAAAGACTTCCAAATTGACTAGGAATCGCATGTGGATAGCACAAGGATGCCGCCTGAAGCTGGCCATCAAACAGCAGCTCCCTGTGCTGCGCAGCGCTCACAAAGTCTACCACGAGCTCCTTGTGCATGTGAAAACAAAGCTTTTGATAACTTTGTAAGTTCCAAATATATTTTAAGAATAATAGAAAAAACAACTAAAAGTTTAATAGAAACCGACTGTGGCAAGCACAAGGATGCAGCCTGAACCTAGCTTTCAAAGAGCAGTGCGCTATCCTACGCAACAACAGACGACATTTGGCCAACCCAATTCTCAACAGCCGAGTAATCATATCACTTTTGCCAACTTTGTAAGTTATAAAACGGTTGGAAGCATTATTTGAAAATTAATGCTTTAAACTTTGATAGAGCCCGAAGCTGAATAGCACAGAGCTGCAGCCTAAACAAAGCTTTAGAACAGGGATATCGTGTCCTTGTGGCCTAGCAAACTGCAGAAGGCAGTTGCAAAAACCAGATTCAGCAAACATGGCTAAAATGGCGCAGCAATGTGGGCAGCAGTCAAATCAACAAAACGCGCGTTTGAGGATTAACTTTGTAAGTTTTTTAATCGCTTAGAGGATTAATTTGAAGATCAATGGCTTGAAATTTGACAGGAGCCACAGCCTAGCTACAGATCAGATAGTCCGCAGCAAGCTACATGTCGTCCAACAAATCCTTGTCAGATGGCGCAGCAAAGTGGGCAGCAGTCCAATCAACAAAACGCGCATTTGAGGATGAACTTTGTAAGTTTTTTAATCGCTTAGAAGATTAATTTGAAGATCAAAGGTTTGAAATTTAACAGGAGCCACAGCCTAGCTACAGATCAGATAGTCCGCAGCAAGCTACATGTCGTCCAACAAATCCTTGTCCCATAAATAATAATACAACTTACGGCAACTTTGTAAGTTTAAAAATATGATTGAAAAATAATCAAAAGATAACGCGTAAAAAATTATTTAGGGCCCTAATCTGCAGAGCACAAGAATGTCGCCTGAAACTAACTATTCAACAGGAGCAGCCTGTTTCAATCCCTGTGGCCAACCAAACGACAGAAGGCAGCAAATGCTGCAGCAACAAGCCGCCACCAGAGCTCCAAATCCTTGCAATATGACTACAAACATGGCTAATCCGGCGCAGAGACATGCAGTTCGTCAAGGCTTCGAACAGGTGAGAGCTCAACTCAATCAATGCTCAAAATAAACTTATAATTAAATTGTTCTGTCATTGTTCATAAGTCAAACATGATCAATGAGACGACCTATATGCAGCTACCACAGCGCTTTAGGACTGATGCGCCTCAATACACGCTACAGCCGCAGATGCGGTCAGAATATCAGGTAAGTAGGTCGCACCAGGCGAGCTTCATAAGGAGGTTTTCACAACGAAGTGTATATATGGGGGTCTGCACCCGAAAACCGCCCGTGGATCCGCCACTAAGACCCGCCCAACACAACCGACTAGAGATGGATGTGAGACTCCTCTTTTTTCACTTTTAAACCAAAATTATTCCAAATTTTTAATCCATTTACAAGATATAACTTTATAAAAAGTCTGCCAAAATTATTTTATCGATAACTCGATAAATAATCGAATTTTTACAAAAATAGGCAGAAACAGTCACAATCGAAGAGATCGATTACAAAAGTGATGCGATCTGTCATATCTGTCGGTTCGTCTGGTGATCCATATGGACAAGAAGTCTTATACTGTAGAGAGCCCAAATTTTACCAAAAGATGCGCAGTTGAAGTTTGTTTAGATCGATAAACAGAACCCGCTCCACTGTAGCAAGGTTTTGGTGACAAATAATAATATAATGGGGAAATGTTGTACTGCGACTCGTAGGATCTAATGTGCTCCCTTCTAGCCCTAGAGCTCCTTAAATAGCCAAATATTAGTGACAAACTTAATTATTTGAGAGGTTGATATTCTATGCGCGTCGAGAAAGGATGTCTGGCAAGAGCGTCAAACCCTGTGAGTATATGTAGAGAGGTTTCCTCCTCAGTTTCACAAACCCTGTTCGAGCTCACGATTCAAATTTTGTTTTCCCCCTCGCATGGGTGCCTCATAAAGAGGTGGGGCACTGCGACCGGAAGATCTATTTTACCGTACCCTTATATTAATGCAAAAGACTTTCCGCTTTCCGTATGAATAGCAGTAGGTCGTTTGTTGGTGTTGACTTAAGATGGAAAGCTCCTATCCTTTCCTTTCTCACACCAGCGCTGGGCAGTCACAGAGAATATGTCTGGTGATTTCATCGTCGTCGAGACAGAGTCTACACTCTAAATAATCCGATAGGCCCATTTTCTGTAGATGGTATCTCACAGTCTAGTGCCCAGATAGGTATGTTGCCAGAAGTTTTAAGTCCACTCTGCCAAAACCTTTTGTCTTGATCATATCCGGAGGTTTGACAAACGCTTTTGCTGGTCGCAACCCCGGTAAGAAAAGCCAATATCTTCTATGTTCTCCTGCAGCCCATTTCTTTACCATGGTTTTGATTTTGGACCAACCAATAGTCGGGGTGGAGGCACCCTGTCGTGCTAGATCATCAGCAACCGCGTTTGCATTCACTTCTGAGTGTCCAGGTACATAACATAGCACGACACACAATTTCAATAGTTCTCAGGTGTTTCCTGAGTCTGCAATGTTCCAATAGTAACTCAATAAGTATCCTAAGGAAATCCTTTTCCAATTGGTATATTTTCTTAAACCTATTTGGGTTAAAGGAAACAAGCAGTTGCTAGGCTTGCCGTAAGCCAGCCGTGCCGATCCAAGCCATTTATCGTCTGGACCTTTTCTCTTCTCTTAGCAGCTGTCTGATGCTGTGTCTGCCAATGCCACAATAAGGTTCTGGCCCTAATACTGGCTTTGCAGCACTATTGCTCGCCGGTTCATCAGCTGCATCATTCCCGGCAATATTCTTTTGTCCCGGGATCCATCTATCTGTTCTATTGTTCTAGAAGCTTGCACCGCTTTAATCGCGGCAGTGTCTCTGTCTCTATATTTTCTATCTAGGTTGATGTCTTACATCGATCATGGCACAAACTTTTGCTTGAAATATATACTGGTGTATATAACCACAGCTACTGACAGCTGTCTTTTGGTCCCGCGACTCCTAGTCCAGTGCCTTATTTAGTCAGTGACCCTTCCGTATACCACACAATGGTGTGCCTTTTCATAGGATGTATCTCCTCTTACGTTGTTAAATTCTCTTTGCTTCTCATAATACTAATAAAATTTCTTTCAAAGTGGTACTCTGTGATCATCTCATCTCTGGGTAAGAGGATTGAGGATACCACCTTTCCCAGTTCGTCAGCGTCTCAAGCACTTATTATGTGACCCTTCCCTCGGCTGACATTCTTAGCAGTGTTGCATTCATTTAGAGCCTTAGAACTTTCAATGCTGCTGTAAGACAGCTTTTCATAGATTCAGTCATACATACACAGGCTAGCCTCTGTACCATCTTAAGCTCATTTGGGACGGAGGTTACCTCCAGCCGAGCTCCTCAGGTAATAGCTCGGCCTTATGACCATTAGGTATAGCCAGCGTGTAATCTTTGGCGTTGTTTCCCATGATTTGCCGTGACTAGCCTTGACTCGAGTAGAGATTGAATCCACTCGGATAGCGTTCTATTAACGCCTTATTTTTTGCCTAAGAATATCAATTAACATTTGTTTATCCACAGCATCAAGCATCATACCGTCAGCCAATGAGACCAGCTGAAAACACTTTCGCCATGCCCATGCATCAAGGACAATACTGTGCACCCGGACCATCTCAACAGTACGCAACGCGAATGGATTTGAACCAAGGAGCTAACAATCGTCATCAGTACATGAACCGGGAAACTGACAGCCGCATGATGGAACTGCAAGACGCCTGTTGTCAAACTATGAGGAATCCCAGCACAGGATGTCAATGTACACCACCTATGAATACAACTCCAAGCATCAGCATGACCGATTCGGAGGTAAGTTAGGTGCTCATCTCAGCGGATGATAGATGATAAAGCTAGCTTTTGATCTATTTAAGGTATCTCGGAATAATGCTGGCGCCTTGCCCAATGATCGCATGCGTAAGTGCCATAACCAGAGGCTCTGGCAATTATAGTTATACTTATATGATTTTTTTTTATCCATATGCCATTTCCAGCTACTGAACGTCTCGCGCAACCTACCGAAGCTATGTATTTCCAAACACTTGTTCAGGACAGCTATAGTCCCAGAGTCTTGCCGAATACACAACTGCGGCAAGAAGAGCGTAACGAATTTGCCTATAAAATTGCTTATACTGGACATTTGCCAGCCAAGCCTGTGCCCGGGCCCGTGGATTGCGGGCAGGCACGCATAGATGTCCAGTCTGCCGAAGTACACAGAAGATATCCAGCGAGACACAGTGCCCAGTATAGAGTTGAGAGTAGTCAGCGACGAAGTAGTAGCAACCCTAACAGCAATCGTAATGGCCCAAACTTAAGACGTTCCTCTTCCACTTCCAACATTTCAACCACATTGAGGACGCCTTTATATCAATTCAGACCTGAAGTTAATGAAGCCATTGCGTACATTTTAAGAGCCTAGTCATATAATAGTAACCAGAGATCGTTCTTTTGTTTAACCACAGCTTTAAGAAGAGTCTCGTCCATATCGAGAATTAGAGTTTTACGCTTTACCAGCTGTAGTCGACGCTTGGTAATAGACGTCAAAGGAAATTGCTCAATTGCTGAGCACAGCGAAGTATTAAACTGTGCCCCCAGGGCATCATCCAGAGCAAGCCCATTCCAAACAAAATTATGACCAAGAGCATCTCGAACGTGTTTGGTGTTGGGAAGCAGCTTATAAATTTCTTACGCTACAATAACTTCAGATCGACCAGCACAGGGACTTTGAGACCAATGTCAGAAGTACCAAGAACGATATTCTTAGATGGTTCCATTAAAATGACTGCCTATTCGGCCAAAACGCAAACCTCGAATTAGGCTTAGCCCCGAATTTTCAAAATAATTGAATTTTACTAAATTTTAAGTGCTAAGTTAACCTTTTGCCACTATTGAGCATTGATTTTTATAAAATTTGGATGAAAAGAACTTGAGCTAAGTTTTTTTTTTCTAATTGAGACATGAGAAATGAGATGGGAAATGTAATGAAGCTTTTTTAGAGCTTCCAAGCAGTCAACAAAATTTTATTAAAATCGATTTGATTGATCGATCAAAATATTTGCAGGCCATACGCATAGTTTCTTTAGTCTTGAAAGGTATCGCAACCAAATTGGTAAATGAAAAGTTTTTTCGGAATACCCAAGAGAGAACACAAAAAAAAACATATGACATATGTTACATATTTATTAATATGTAACATTTAGAAGGAAACGCCGAAGACCCTCCATATTGATCCGTTTTTATGCGTTTTTGTGAACGCTTGGATCTTGAAGACGTTTCGACTCTATGACGTAGCCTTACTCCTAAAAGTAATTTCTAAGCCCTATTTTTTGAACAACTTTTAAGCTAAAGCTTTCATTTATGTATGCGGAAAATAAATAAACTTTTCTTCTAGAGGCAGGCGTCCGGAAGTGTCCAAAAAATATAAAAACTGCCATAAAATTTCATCGCAAACATGTTATTTCTTTATTTTTGGTAAAAAAATTTGGTTGAATAATGCATTGAAATGAATGAATGTGGAAAAAATAATTGTTACATAGAACATTTTTCTTTAAAGGAAACGTCTGAAATATCATTCTTACTGTCGATTTTCGCTGCCTTCAGTATTACCAGCAAATCATCAGAGCTTGAAACCGGTTTACGGGGATTTGTTGCGTTTTTTTTTTTTTTTTGCAAGTTCTGGGCATTTTGACACAAAAACAGTTGAAATCATTGACATGATTCAACAAACTTGATCTTCTGAGGAAATATGCGCATCAGCTGGTAAAGTTTCGTATCTCTAGCTTTTATAGTCTCCGAGATCTAGGTGTTCATACAGACGGACAGACGGACATGGCTCAATCGCTACCCGAGGTTATGATAAGCATTTTGGTATAAAGGACTTGGGGTCTGCCACGCCTCCTTCTTGCCGTTACATACATTGCACAAATCTAGTATACCCTTTGTACCTATAGGTACAGGGTATAAAAATGGCAAGGGGATGGGTAAAAATACGACAAACGGCGTTGTTGTTAACTTTGGTGCCCTCTACCGCCGAAAATATGAGCTTCTGGGTATACCTTCCAATACAAATGAAACTGAAATTCAATTTTGGTAACTTTTTGCCTTTGAAGTTTTTGTGTACGACTAATAGATTTCGAGATAAATGGGCTGAAACATATGTCGTAATAACGGAAAACCCTACGGGGGGAGGAGGTCACCATTTTAGTTTTAGACTTTTTGGATGGTCCTTAATACATTAAGGGGTATACGCAGTATATATTTCGTATATATTTCGCGCAGAATGACAAAACTTCATTTAAAAAAAAAATCCCATTTGGGATATTTGTCAACCGTTCACAAGCACATAAAACGTCTAGGATTAATTTCGAAGCTTGACATATGGGTTCCTCATGTTCTTACAGAACGAAATTTGCTTCTTCGCATTAACGACTGTGATTTGCTTAACAAACGTCAAAGAAGTGATCATTTTTGAAGCGCATTGTTACTGGCGACGAAAAGTGGGTTGTTTACAAGAATGTAAAGCGCAAGAGATCATGGTCTAAAAAGGATGAACCAGCTCAAACCACTTCGAAGGCCGATATTCACCAAAAAAAAGGTTATGTTGTCTGTTTGGTGGGATTTCAAAGGGATCGTTTATTTTGAGCTTTTGCCCGACAATACCACGATTAATTCTGAAGTGTATTGTGATCAGCTGGACAAATAGAGTAATGCACTCAAACAGAAGAGGCCAGAATTGATCAATAGAAAAGGTGTAGTGTTTCACCAGTATAATGCGAGACCTCATACAAGTTTGATGACTCGCCAAGAGCTTTTGCAGCTTGAATAGGATGTGCTACCACACCCACCATATCCTTCGGACTATTACTTGTTCCGGTCTCTGCAAAATTTTTTGGTTGGGAGAACCTTCACCTCAAATCAGGACGTCAAAAACCACTTGGACCAGTTTTTTGCCTGCAAGGATTAAAAATTTTATGAGCGTGGAATCAATCTCTTGCCCGAAAGATGGCAAACAGTATTGCATCAAAATGGAGAATATATAATTTCATAAAATGTTTTACACAATAAAAAAAAAACGTGTTTACATTGCACTAAAAAAAACGAAGTTACTTAGTGAACGACCCAATAGTTATTAATTTTACTATAGTCTAATTTTAACAAGTTTGCTTTTCCTCATAATTTTTTGATTTTGTATTGCAAGTTGCGTGTTTAGAATACAAATCACACACAGCTTAAAATTTCGTTCGCCGTCCAACCTTACTTGTTCACAACAAGTTTTGCACTGACTTATCGGCTATAAACAAGAGAGTGAGCGTTCGCACGACGCACAGTGGCACGGAAGCCGAAAAATCGTTGCAAAAATCATATTTTCTAAACCAATAGACATATTTTAATGAAATAAATTGAAGTTGAAAGAAAAATATTCAGGCTTTAAAATAAGTTCTCATACATGGTGAGACGATATCTGAAAGCTGCGCAATACGTTGTGGAAGTTGGATTTTGTTGCTTTTGCACTATTTGCCATTGAAAAATATATACATATTTTTTTCATATTTTCTAAACCAATTGAAATATTTTTATGAATTAAATTTTAATTGAAAGAAAAATGTTCAGGCTTTAAAACAAGTACCCATGCATTGTGACACGATATCTGAGTGCTGGGCAATAAGCTGTGGAAGTTGAATTTTGTTGCCTGTGCAACATTTGTCATTGAAAAATATGTACCTAAATATTTTTTTTGTTCATTTGAAAAGAAATTTTGCTGATACATTTTTTTGTTCATTATTTTATATTTCAGTCAATAAATTTAATTTAACAATGCTCTTTTATTATAATATGTTACATAATTTGTCTTATCAGTAGTTTTTTGTAAAATAATCATCCACGTTTACATTTGAAGGAATATCCAAAAGACTTAACATTTCTTTTGAATAACTACTTGTTAATTCTGTATTGGATCTCACTTGTCTAAGGGATAAAACTAGTGGATCTGAAAAGGCTGCTAACATATTAAAAAGATCCTCGTTTTCCCTTGATCGTGATATTTTACATGTATTCATAGCTCTGAATTTTTTATAATCCATGTTTCTCGATTCCTGGGCTTCTTCTGACATCTCCCCAATGGGTAGGCAATGATATTCAATTATAGTTTGGCCATGTGCCAAAATTTTGTGAAGCGTAGGAGTCAGTTTCTGTCCTGGATATTTTTCCATTAACAGCTCTGCAGTCTTGGTGGCATATTCATTATTTGCTGCCGTTAATGTTTTCCTTGCAGTTCATAATGTTTAAAATAACCCCCAATCTTTTGATAATTTCACAACCTACTCCAGTTTTTTCTAATGTCATTTTTTTTTCTGCAAAGAATTTTCGTGATGAGTTTTCATCGTTTGAGTTACCGTGTCCATATTTGGGGCGGTCGACTATCAGTCCAAGTCGATTAAAGATATCGTCTTGAATTTTGCTTCTCCTGATATTTTGTTTTTCTTTGTCTGGTGTGTTGTCTTCAAAGGATTCGTTAACTTGCGGAAAAGTGTATGCAAGCTTCAAAATAAACTCCATGCATCTAATTCTGGCATGCAATGGTGAAGTACCAAATTGCAGATTTCCCTCTTTAAATAAGGAATTATCAAAATTTTTGAAATATTCAGGCAAATATATACAAGGTTTAATCCTTAATTCACAAAACGCGTAACAGGTAAAAATGTAGTTACATTAAATGTTTTTTAGTTGGTAGCTAACATTATAAAGGGAAAGGTTACATCCCTATCCGTATGTTTTCAGTTCAACTACCTAAAAATGCAAAGAATTTGCATTTCTCTTAATAATAATTAATCTTGCTTTTTTGAAATGTCACAGGTAGGTGCTTTTTTATTGTCAAGTACCAATATAAGCAAACATCTCTTAATTTAGTGGATGCATCTACTGCGTGTTCTTCTTCTTCTTTTACCTGCGGTAGCATTTTTTTGAGTTGGGTTTCTGCACTTCTAGTGGCCTTACAGCCACAGCTGGATTAAGGCGGACACAAAATTTATAGAGAAGGTAAATAAATTGATAACAAACGTATTTATGTTAAAACTAAAAAATATAAAAAAATATAATTTGAATTATTTTCTTCCAAAGTTGAAAAAGTGGTTCAAATATAGTGGTTCAGGTAAACGGTAGTATTGAAAAAACCAGAAAAGATACGAAGTCATTTTTTTCTCTTTTATGTTTAAATTTAATATACCTTTTCATAGAATCGAAGAAAATATGGATTGGTTGCGTAGTTTTTTTACAAAACGGTCTTAAACACGCACTCTTATTCAAAAAATTCCGATTTTTTTCAAAGTTGAAAATATACTACACTTTGAGCGGCTGTAGCAACTAAACTATTTATCCGAGTTGAATAAAGTTTTAATTTTCTTGATCCCTGGGAAATTCTAAATAAGATGCATGTATTACTTTTACAAAATGATTTCATCGCAAAATCGATTTTTGCAACGCTTTTGCGGCTGCCGTGCCACTGTGCGACGTCACCTTATTATTCCACCATGGTCCAAGCATAATCTTCAACCGGTTAAAAAAACAGCACAGAGAGAACTTTCACAGCTCTCTATTTCATTGGCGCTTTGATAAAGAACCAAGAGAGTGCTTGCAGCATGAAAAATCCGTACAGGGTGTTACACTATAGTTACGTGTACAAAAATTACGGCACTCTTAAAAATGTAGCATACTTTTAGTTGACACTGTATTTATATTCAAATGCGGCAGTTAAAAGTTAAAGCTAACTGAGAAAAGGCTGGCTTAAAAAAATAAAACAAACTTTTAAGTTTTTATAGTTTTTTTTTTTATTTGTTTTCTTTGTTTTTGTTGTTGTTTTCGTTTAGGATTTATACAATAACTTAACATTTTGCTTCAATTTGTATTTAATTTGTTTTAAGTTTGGAATCGGAAATATACAATATTAGATATTGATTTCTTATTGGTTTACTTTATTTGTTTTGCCCTTTTTTTTTTAGTTTTATTTTTATTTGTATTATTTTTATTTTTGATTTGATCGAAATAGAATCAGCTTTAGTTGAATTTACATAGTGAACAAAATATTGCTTTTATATTAGGTATTATAATAAGATTTATAACTTTTGTTTTTATATTTTTTTCTCAAATGCAGCTCTCGTTAAGGTCTAGCTGTGTGTGTGTGTGTGTGTGTGTTGGTTCCTCTGTCTGTCTAGGATTTGGATTGTGTACATATGTGGAACTTGTATGTATTTGGTTTAGCTTCATTTTTGTTGTTGTTTTTTTTATGTTTAAGGTGCATATACCTTACACATTATAGTGTTATATATAAGGTAGTTAGATATTCTAACACTCTCTTTGTTGCTTTTACCTGCTTTGTATTTGATTTTCATTCCAATTTTTGAGATTTTTTTTTTTTATTTTTACTAGGCAAAACAGAAATTAATTTAAATATAGCATAGCATAGTTTGTATATAATACGTTGTTTATGGAGAAAAAGCACAGTTATGTTTCATTCATATACATATATACTATACATAAGTATATAATAGGGTGACGGTGGTTTCAAAATGTTCTCTACGGCACTGTGCATGACTGTCTCGGTGTATTTGTTTGAAAAATTTTTTGGTATCTTCCTTTTTGTTTTTTGCTTTATTGCTACAGTAAACACTCCCAACACGAAACAATTTTAAGCTTAAAGCGCCAACGTACTAATGAAAAAAAAAATACTTATAGCTTTATGCATAAATTTTGAAAACTCGCTTAGTTTTTAACATTAAACCATAAAAATTTACTACATGCTCTGAAATCTAACTTACTTTTCGAGCTACCAAATTTCGTAACTAATGCATTCTTAATATTTAACAGCTTACAAATTTTTTTTTAGAACATTCTTTAGGCTACAAGTTTAATGCATAATTTATAGTATAATAACAACTTTACTTAAGGGCTCAAAGTTTGCGCAAAAATCAAAAGTCTGTCGAACTTTTAGGTTTAGATTCAGAAAAATAACTAAATACGAAATTAATAACTTAAGCATAGATGAACCGATTTTAAGCAGCTTCGATTTAATGAACTTCCTTGAGCTCCATTTAGCAAAATTACCAAGCATCGTTAATCTTATAATTTTTAGAATAAAAATCATCGAATAATTATTAAAATTATAATTATTGGATTTTTTTTCATCAAAATAGCATAATAATGCCTATTTTTTGACTTTAATCAAAATTATGCAATAACATTTAAATGCCAATTTATATTTAAAAATTGAAAAATAACTCTTTTTGATCAAAATTAAAGATACAAGTTTTTTCTTAAGGCCTATACGCAGTTCGAAATATTTCGCGCGGAATGACAAAACTTCAAATAAAAAAAAAATCCCAAAAGGGATATTCCAAATGGGATTTTTTTTTTATATGAAGTTTTGTCATTTCGCGCGAAATTTTTCGAACTGCGTATACCCCTTTAATGCGGATAGTCCATTCACTTTCATCCAAAGCTCTTTGTCGCTTTGATTTTTTTGAGCCCCATATTTGCAATCCCTGACAATAACTATTAAAACATTGAAAAACTTTCCGAAAACCAAAATTTTGCAATAACATTTAAATGCCAATTTATATTTAAAAATTGCAAAATAACTCTTTTTGATAAAAATTAAAAATAAAAGTTTTTTCTTAAGGCCTATACGCAGTTCGAAAAATTTCGCGCGGAATGACAAAACTTCATATAAAAAAAAAATCCCATTTGGGATATTCCATTTCGATAAATTTCGCGCGCAATAACAAAACTTCACATAAAAAAAAAATCCCATTTTGGATATTCCATTTGTGATTTTTTTTTATATGAAGTTTTGTCATTTCGCGCGAAATTTTTCGAACTGCGTATAGGCCTAAAAGCTAAATTTATTTTATTTGTTGATATCTTGAGAACGATTTGTCAGATTTTGATTTTTTTTTTTTAACGTGTTTGTTGGAAAAATAAGTTCTTTTGTATGCAGGAAGCATCTAGGTATATTACTCTTAAAAGTTTTTTTGACAGCACAAGTCGAAAACGCTTGCTTTTCGAATAAGTATTTCAAAAATAGGCAACAAATTTTTAAGCTATATTAAATTTGAATTCTCTCGTGTTCTTTACGCCATATAGAAAAGTTACTCGCTAACACTACATACAACACGTCGAAAACGAAAAAAAATATACAACTAGTTTTTCGAATTCGGCGAAAAATTTAGAAAAAAAAATTTAAAATTTTTTTTTTATTTTGTGTTCTAGTAAAAAAAATATTGAGAAGACTTGTAACATTTTTTTGTTATTTTGTCTTACTATCTTGAGATATATCGCTTAAAAGCTTAAAGCCCATACGCAGCATGCAAAAATTCCGCATGAAATGTCAAAACTTCATATAAAAAAAATCCCAAAAAAAGGGAACTTTTTTTTATATGAATTTTTGACATTTCCAAAAAAGCGAATTTTTTTTATATGAATTTTTGACATTTCGTGCGGAATTTTTGCATGCTGCGTTTGGGCCTTAAAATGTCAAAACTTCATATAAAAAAAAAAATCCCAAATGGTGGGAAATTTTTTATATGAAATTTTTTCATTCCGCGCGAATATTTTCGAACTGCGTATTGGCCTTTAATCTCAAAACACTTCGAAAGAAAAAAGAATACATCATAGTTTTTGAATTCTTCACAAATGCACAAAAAAAAATTTCGAAAATGTACAATTTCTTAATGTAAAAAAAATATGTGCCTTTTGCTAGTGCAAAAATTGAGACTAAAATTATTTTCACATAGGTAGGTACTTTGCTTAGTTTTTGAAATTTCAAATTTTTGAAACTACATAATTTTTAATAAATATTTACTTTTTATAGATTCGTCGTCTCAATAAGAATACTTTTTAGGAGCATATACCATACTTCGTTTTATATCTACAAAAAACGCGTCGTAACCATAAGAAGCATGCAATTTTTAGACATCTCTCGCTGCTCAAAACAGCGAGTACTCTGACATTTAAAAACCATGCTAAACAAATTCGATTATCTTCTTTCGATTATTCGCTTTACTAAAAGATATCGAAATTACGGCGAATTCTGCTCTAGTGCACTACTTGAAATACAATTTTTTTTTAACATTAATCTTTATAAATAAATGCAGTCATCACATTTTAGAAAAAACAGTTCCAAATCTGTTCAGTGCTGCATTTTTCTTTAAAAGAATTCTTTTCTTGTCAAATATTTAAAGTTCCAGGACTGCCGTACTTCGATTCCGACCAGTCGAAAACTGGCACAGGCTCTAAAACTATATCCTAAAATTGAAGCTGTATAGATTTTGCTGGAACCAGTTAAATATAAAAATCTTATATCCGAAAGCAGTATGATTATATAATATTCCATTAAAACCTTGATATTAAGGATTTTTTCAAAGCTGCTTTAATCTTTAAAAACAAACGAATATGGCTATTATGGTTTTCGTTTGGGTTTCCTGAAATTCATAGCACTAGCATACTAAAGCTTTTCTTTATAAAAAAAAAATTTGCACTTAAGGCATACTTGACTGGAGCCAGTTAGTTTAGCAGATCTATTATTTGAAACCAGTAAGATTATTCAAGAAAATCTCTAATATCGTGTAAAACTTGGTTGTTCTGGATTTCGCTTCGATGCCGGATTTGTCGAGATAACATTTAGCTAGAAGACAAACTATTATTAAATTACGAAAAAAAATGTTGAGTTTAGTCGAACGGAAACCGCATCCAAGCCCGAACTCTGCGAAACTCTTTGAACTCTATAAAGAGTACAAACTTTTTGCGCATTCCACATAATATTCGCTACATTTCTTAAATTTTATAAAGCAATTATCGAATATTTGTAGTTTTTGTTCGGAGTGTTTACTGTATGTATATGGTAGGTGTAGTATATAGGCCTGTAGTTTAGTTAAAAAATAAATCTAGACATCATGCTTGCCTCATGTACATATGTAACTGTGTGCTGTGTGAGTGTGTGTGTGTGTATATAGATATTGAGATTTTTGAATTACTTTTAGGGCTACATTATGCTATGTATTATTTTCTCTCCCTATTTTTGCTATTTTGTTTTAACGGCCTGTTCGTCTGTATTTGCATTTGCTTGTGTATGTGTATTTGTGTGTGTGTTTTTTTTTTTTTTGAATTCGTTTAAGTTTTAACATTTCATTTACTTTCTTTACTTTACTTTCATCATCTTCATCATATAAATAAAAAATAAATACATTTAAATATATGTATATATATATATATTGTATATATAAATTTTAGTTTTGCCTGCTCGTATGTTGTTCTTATGGGTTGCTCTTACTTTTTTTTTTATGGTTTATTTGTTGTTTTTGTTTTTATTATATAAAATTTGTTTTAATTTTAAATTTGTATTTTATTTTTTTCTCTTTCTATTTAGTAAATTTGTTTAATATATTTATTAGGCATGCCAGCAAAACTTTTACATTTTATATACCTTTTTAAAAGCTGCACTAATTTTAAAAATAAAAAAAAAAAAAAAATCTCCTTTCACATATCCGAAAAAAAAGGCATAAATATCTCTATATGTTTATGTATATATGTATATAGTATCGTTCTGTTATGCTCAACTGCAGCAGAGCATCTACAATCAACATTAGCATTGCATTTTTGTTACATATACATTTATATCCAGACTAACAAATATATAAATATATATATATTATAGTTTTTTTTTTTATCTTTCTGTATTTTTTTTTTTTTTAAGTGTTAGCAACGTTAAGCGAATCAACAGTTACAGCAGCATATTGTGTTAGAGTGAAACAGCAGCTAGTTAAATTGTTTGACTGTACTTTTAGCTAACTGTTGGCTGTTATCTTTTATTGTTGTTTTTGTATATTTGTTGTTGTTATTGCTGTTGTTTTGGTCTGGGCAGAGAGCTCTATAATTAAGTGCAACGCATTTTGCAAGCGTTTAATGCAGCATCAAATATCAACATGTCATCATCGTTATCATCATCTTCATCATCTTCATCATCATCATCTTCAATCATCTTCATTGTCATCTTAATTATCAGCGTCATTAACTCGTTAAACTCTTCGTCAATTAGCATTAAACATTAACAACTCATGCCACACAACAAGCACACACAGCTGATCCTCTCTTTCTTCATCGTCTGACGTCACAAAAACACCAAATTAAAGCATCTCTTTCGCTGTGTGTGTGTTGTTGTGTGTGGTTGAGTGCGCGCTGTGCTTCTACATCTTCATCATCTGCTACTTCGTCATCTTCTTCTTCTTCTTGATTATTGTACCACACAGCAACCCTTTTTCTTGTTCTTCTTCTCATCGATGACCACATGACTAGCTGAAGTTGGTCCAGGTACCACTTGCTTTGAGACTTGAGCTAGAGAAGTGACGCCATTGTCTGTTTTGCCACTGCCACCACCGCCGCCACCGCCAGGTGTCGCTGCTGTTGTTGCTCCTGCTGACGCTGTTCCGGCCACTTTACTGCCGTGGGAATTTGTACCGTTTTGTGCTGTTGCTTGATTTTGCGAGATCTGCAAAAAAAAAAAAACAAAAAAATTTTTAATAAATTGAACGTTACGCAAGCAGTCGGTCGCCCCGCTCTTCATCTGCTCAATTAGCTTACATTTGTTTTAGTCACGCTTTCGCCTATTGCGGTGCCATTGCAGTTATCATCGCCATGCTGTGCGTTGCCATTCCCTATTGTACGATCCTCTGTGGGCGTGATGGGTTTGCCACCTAAATGAAAGAACGAAATAATTAGCTTGACCCAATTTATTCAAATGTGTATTCAAATAGTATTTCAAACAGTGCTGCGAGACTCGGCTAATTTCTTGGGGGTTCGAACTTATGAGCTGACTTCACAGCTGAAGGTTTTTCACATTTTTGAGTATAGAAATTCCTCACTCACTCTACTGGAGATGCCGCAACGCAGCATATTCTTTCACTTCGAAGAAACATTACATTAGAGCTCACAAAAGACTGTAATTTTTTCAACTTTTGGCAGAAAGCCCCCCAGACCCCCGTGAATCCGCCACTGACTAATACAATTCTGAAAAGCACGTACTCCCCCCTTAGTTGGGTTGCTTGACTACTTTCTGTACCATTCTTTAAATATCCGTCCAAAGACGATTCGCAACTAATCGTCAAACCGAATTCTACTCATATGGCAATTAGTGCTGGAGAAAACATCGATGTTATCGATATATAGATATTTTAAACTTCGATACATCGACTAAAGTTATCACGTTACTGCCATAAGGAAACCCTGCTCAATAGACTGAAGGGACCATGTTACTTAGACTCTAAGCCTTCATGGATAATAGAGCTAGAGACCAGAGCCAGAGCACGGATAGTACCAAATTTGAGCCCCGAAATATATGACGTTCAGTCTTACTTAGATCATCGGCATATTTCATGTTGACTTGTTCATATTAATCTTTGTCCGAAATCACGACTGGGGATTAACTTGTTTGTGATGCATATTCGCATGAAGAAATATTTTGGAGGAATCCCGGAGACTGGAGCCAGAGCTCGCATAATACCAAATTTGAGCCCCGAAATATGTGACGTTCAGTGTCACCTGCACCATCGGCATATTTCATGTTGACTTGATCATATTGATCTTTGTCCGAAATCACGACTGGGGATTAACTGGTTTTGGATGCATATTCTCAAGAAATATATTGGAAGAATCCCAGAGACCAGAGCTAGAGCTCGGACAATACCAAATTTAAGCCCCGAAATATGTGACGTTCAGTGGTCCCTGCGCCGTCGGCAAATTTCATGTTGACTTGATCATATTCTCTTTGCCCTAAACCACGACTGGGGATTAACTTGTTTTTGTTGCATAATCGCATAAAGAAATATTTTGGAAGAATCCCAAAAGGTACTATTAAAGACACTAATTCGAAAGATTGTCTGCAAGAAATTTAAATTGTTCTTAATTCCAATCTTTAGATATATAGAAACTATAATTTAAACTTTGCGCTAAGCTACTTCCAGGGACGTATCAAAGTGTGGGCCCAGGCACACTTTGACTTTAACCGCAAAAAAAAAACCCCGATTTTGGGCAAATCCAGTGCAGAGAGTGGAGACTGAGATGAACATGTCAGAGTGTAAAACGCCACTACTTTAAGAGAGCGCAGAAATGTTTCCAGGGGCGGATCTACGAGGGCGGTTCCGATAAGTACTTAGCCTCACCGCCCGATGGCGCTACTGTCGCAAGTGAAATTTACTATCGTGTAGTACATTCTCGTAGACGGCTACTGTCGAAATTTCAGTCGCATCGGACTCCTAGACTCGTAGTATATATATATATATATACATTATATATATATATATATATATATATATATATATATACTCGTATGTCCTGAGAGTGCGACTCCTCGAAATAAATCAGTGCAGTCAGAAATGAAATTAGGACACTACTTGAAGTTTATTTTCTGCATCCGTAAATTAACTTTTACCAACCAGGGGCACATTCAGGTCTTGGGGTGCGCAACTAAAATATCTCGAGTTTCTTGAAAATTTTGCGCGTAGAGTCAAACATGAAATTTGAATGCCTCTTGAAACTTATTTTATGACTACGTTGCTGAGTGTTTGACAAACTGGGTTGGTTAGAGGACTGGATGCTGCTGAAGCCCCAAATTATCTGAGTTTCTAACAAGTTTTGAGCATGCTCAAGATCCATGACTGAATGTATGATATCCAGGGGCGGCTTTAGAAAATAAACATCGAAGTCAGTCCTATTTAATTTCTGAATCGACATGTTAATGGAATTTGTCTGCTAGCGCATGTATGACATACAGGGGCGGATTTAGGCACTAAAGGTGCCTAGATGCCTCAAGTTAAGCGCTCTTGGCAACTACTATTAGTAGTTCATATATTTACCACGTATCATGTTAACAATTTCATCAGCCTCTCTGGATAGATCACCGCCAGGACGAAATGGATTATCCCAGCCGGAATCGGTGCTAAAAACAAAAAAGTATGTATATATAATGCCAAAAAATCAAGTCTTGCCAGCTACTCACCTCTGCTGTCTATCGTAGGCGGGACCAAGACCCACCACCGGCTGCATCGCTGCTGTTGTCATTGTCGTATAATCTAAGTTACAATTGTAGCTACTAAACGTATTATCTAGATTATCTTGAAAACTTGTTAATAAATATTCGGCTGGTGGACAAATTTGTTGCGGTTGACTGCTTTGGTAGATTGAAACTCGCACAATTGAACGCTCCGATCTGCAATGAGTACAATTTAAGAGATACATTTAATCAACATCAAAATTCAGGCATATATAAAGTATATAATAGTATGTATAGAGTACATATCGTAAGGTAGTGCTGCTGCGCTGCTCAATTGACAAACAAATTCAGTGAGCAGTAGTGAAAATCACGACATGACCTTAGCATAGTTGGACAAGTGCGTCATCCGAGAGCGGCATGAGGCAAGTCAAGCCAATTCAATGTCAATTAAATTAAGTCATTTGCTAATTGCTAGAGTCTAAGCCCCCCAACCCCCACCCACCCTGCGCCGGCACTAAGTCATTTCGATTTGAACTTTCAACAATTTCTAATAAAATTGTTTAAATTTAATTGAATCTCTCTGCCAGAGTTGTCTACACTTCCTTAAATTGCGTTTAGCTTTCGTACACGTTTGGATAGGTCCAAATAAATTTTTCGCACCTAATTTGTACAAAAGGCTAAAAGCAAAAACTTGTCCAGCAACAGCAACTTCATAAGGGGGGAAGGTCCACTCTGCTGACTTTCAGACATGGCCCGGGGCAGGACTTGTGTTGCGTTATATAAGCAGCTGTCAACAAGCACCCGATTTAGCTATTGACATTCATATTACGTACGACATTTGTATAACCATTTGAGTCAACCGGCTTGCCATTTTTGCCATACGATTTGGATTTGTTTTATTTATTTTCATCTTTTTTTTTTTTCTTTGTATTGACCAAGTTAAGCAGTAAGAGTAGAGTGAAGTAAGAGATTGTGCTCATACTTTTTTCATGGCGTTTTATAATATTTTGGTTTTATGAATTGATGGATACACGTTCATTGGACTTGAACTTTTTTTGCCTTATCTCTGACTTGGTATTTGTTCATTAAAATTTAGAGATAAAATCAGAAAAAAAAGCCGCTGCCGCTGAATACGAATCCGAGTTCCGAAAACCCCAAAATAGTAGAGGTTTTTAATTCCTCAAAAAAAAAAAAACATCTACGACTTGGGTAAGTCCTGTACCAATACAATGTAAGGTAATTTATTTTCTGCACATAATAAAAATTTAAAACCGCACTAAAAATAAAAATAAAAATTGCTCCAACTGGGAATCGAACCATGGTTTCTAGCCAGCACGACATAAACTTTTGAGGCCGACACTCAACTAACTGAGCTACCCTTTCGCCTCTGAGGCGTTACGAATTTCCGCCTCATCAACATACTAGTTGATGAATATCTCCATTGTTTGTGCGCCGAATTGAATAAACCTGGACATTACTCAAAATAATTTTTTATTTCCCATATTTTAACAAAGCTGTTACATTAAAATTGTTGACAGTATAAAGGTTTGAAATTACTTGGTTTTAATCTAGTTCCATCTAGGCGTTCAGACAGACGGACAGACATGTCTCGATTAATTGCAGGTATCCTGACATACCTAACATACTCCTCTTAACATCTCTATAAGGTATACAAATATAAACGAGGGTGGTGCGATAAGTACTAAGTTTCCATAAGAAAGACGAAAATTTTGGATTCGCTTCCAAACGCGGTCAATACAAAACTACAAGTTCGATTCGGCTGAAATTTCGACAGTAGCCGTCTACGAGAATGTACTAAACGATAGTAAATTTCTCTTGCGATAGCAGCGCCATCGGGCGGTGAGACTAAGTACTTATCGGATCACCCTTGTATATATATTATATTTGCATTTGTATTATAGTTTATTTTGAAAATAATTGGCAATCTTTTATTGCTTAATACTTGTTATCTACTTATGCGTAAAAATCCAATCTATATTTAACGTTTCGTGACTCACAAATTGTTAAATGAATTATATCAATTAATGACACTAAGATCTTTAAGTGATTTCATTTCATTTGATTCTATTTCGTTTTTTGCAATTAAGCGCTGAAGTATTTTATAACTTTTTTTTAAAAAAAAAAAGGGTATATTAGTTTCAGCCATATGTATGTTACAGGACGGAAGAAACTATTTGCAGTATAGATAATTACGTCTGTCTATCCGTAGGAGCGCCCATATCGCATAGTTCATAAAGCTAGAGAAACAAAATTTTACAAGCATCGGAGTCGGAAAAATTTTGCAATCTTAAGCTTCCTCGCTTAAAAAGTGCCTAATCGTTTATAAGCTCACTAAAAGAACTAGTTCCTACAAGATTGCGCTCTTCTAAAGAGTCATTACGGTTTGGACACGAATATCGTATAATCAAATGTTGTTCGACTTTTCCATCTAGCACAACGTCGTTTAAGTCAAGATCCACTCTACAAAAGAGACACAAAAAATTACAACTCTTCTTTCAACTCCAGACAGCTGAGCCAATGGGACTGTACATAGAAAATTATTTTTAAAACATTACGCTATTCAATATTTGAAAAACTTAAGTTTTATCATTAGTTAAAGCTGTAAAGTCTGGCCATGAGCTTTATGTGAGCCCAATAAACAAACCATAAGGTATATATACATATCTAAAGCTAAACGAACACGTAAAATATTTTTCTATTCTATTTTTACGAAAATCAGCGTCACGTAGTTTATGGATGATCCCCAAAGAAGAATTATGAATTATACCAAAGCCAAGCGGAGTTTATGGAATACTCCCCCCTTGCTTTATTTTTGAGGATTAAAGAAAATTCTTTTAAGCGTTACGGATAGTTCATGCCCAATGATTTGAATTGTGGGTTAATTGTTGTCTTAAGGCCCCAGCTCCCAAATGGAGTAAATGGCAAATCAAAGTTTGTTTGATAAAAACTTTGGAAAAGGCACTACAAAAGTGCATCCAAGGAATGAGGGTATTTCAAATACTAAGCACAACCGCTTCGCAGACGAGGTGGGCTTAGGCGTGTCAGGCAAGCAGAGGGTGAAAGCCTCAAGTAATATACAAAAATTTCTCAGTTACCCGATTTGATGTCTCTTTGTTTTCTTAAATTGGTATAATATCTATTCTCAAATTATTAGCTCTAACGCGATTAAGGATTTATGTTCTTCAGTTCGTTTATCTATTGGACAACCTGAATTTCGGAGACCACAAGAGCTAGAAAAAGGCCGTAGTTTTGATTCACAACAAAATAGGTTAAAACATCATAAGATATTTAATTAATTACCAAATTTGTTCAAAGGTATGTATGAAACACTGTGTCCGATTGTCACATTTCGCATGCACTCTGCTCAAGATATAGCCCAAAGCGAACGTCCGCCGAACTTCTGCGATTATAGTGCGCTAATGACCCAATGTTGAAGAGAATGCATGCTCCCCATCATGACTTTTGTCGCTGCTGCGGGAATGAGCTGGAGATATAAAACTTAATGCGAGTACCCAGCACTACTTGGGAAGTCTTTGCTTTAAAGTACCATCTCCAAATCTGCCCAAAAGGGCCTTTCTCGAGCCTTAAATGGCTCGGCAAGAAGAAAGACTAGGCGAAATTAAGTACTCCCACTTCTTCATCACCTTGCTTTCTTTATGCTTCTACGTTAATACACATCTCAATGGCCGCTTAGGTCTTTGTGTGATCCTAAACTAACCTAACTCCTTTGACTAAAAGACCTCTACGTGATCCTTACCCAGTGGCGGATCCACGGGGTGTTTTCGGGCTCCCCTCCGCAAAAGTTGGAAAATGGGTTGCAAGTCTTTTGCGAGCTCAAATAAATATACACTTGGAAGTTAAGGACCTCCTCCAATACCATATCCTAGATCCGCACCTGTCCTAACTCCTTTGACTAAACGGCCTCTGGGTAATCCTAACCTAACCCTACTCCTTTGACTGAAAGGCCTCAAGGGGATGCTAGCCTAACAGAAAGCTTCAATTTTTTTTCGGGAAAATATCAAGATGCAGGGTATTCAACAGCTGGCCACCGTCTTGGCTATACGACATTCTTTAAATTGATGTCATAACTGCAATTGCTTATCATCTCTCTCCATTGATAAGATTCAAAAAAAAATTCGCCTAGATTTACGCATACTGTGTATATTTACGAGTTCCAAAATTTTATTGATCATACTACTCCCAGTGGAGTTTACTTGTTAGAATATTTTCGACAAGATCTTATGAGAGCTTGTTTATAAGGTTTTCAAAGTTTTTGACAAATATTTAATTTGTTTAGTCAATGTTTAATCGTCAGCTGCTACTTTCGATGACATAAACATACATAAACATTTATATCTATATCTTAACTTTAGTTACACACACACACACACACAGAGTTGGGGAAGAGACACTCCACGTTGTATATACACACACATATAGCATAATGCTTATATACACACCCGCATATTTACATATAAAAGAAACCTGTCAAAAGTTATTGAACACTAAACTCAACTGACTTGGTAAATGCCGCGTCTAGAACACCGCCGAACCGAACCACATCGAACTGAATTGAGTTGAGGCAAGTGAGCCAGTCACCCAGTCAGCCAGATAGTCGGGGTAGATACCAGAGACAAGTGTATGCGTGTGTATGTGTGTGGAACTGACTGGGTCTGGGAATGGACGCGGGCGCGGGCTACGAAACATTGCCACGCATTTTTATCTGTTTACATTTTCAAATACAAATACACTTCATAATTCAATGTAGTTAGTTCTCGATGTTGTTGGCCCATTGAGCATGTGAAGATTACGTCATGTGCCGAAATTGATATCCGAATGCGCCAAAACCAAAAACAACCAGAACAACTATAACAACAACAACAACAACATCGAGAACATCGTACAGACAACTAACAAGAAAAGTTACAAGAGGAACAAGTTTTGAAAATGTTTTTGTTGGACCCGTCTTCTTTTGTTGAGGGCCGACCAGAGAGGCCAACTTGTCTTCGAGATTACCAGCCAGTTGTAGTTGGAGTTGTTCGCAATGGGTTGGCTTGGGTTGGGTTTGCCGCCGCTGGTGAAGGGTTTTCAGCGTACACTGGACCAGAGTTCATGAGCAATTGTGTTAAAAATAGAAATAGAGTTAAGCTCATTATTAGCTTCGTTTAAAGTTTATCTAAAGCAATTATAACAACAACAAAAATGGGATAAAAAAACTTGTTGCCAACATTATGATGCTTATAATGGAAATAATAATAATAAACAGAACTGAACAGAACTGGAAAGCTCACATTGGCGCGTTGAAGTTTAATTACACTGCTTTTTATGCTAAATTGTAGATGCGCATAGAAAATGAACACCCTATATTCAAAGTAAAAATCAAACGATTTTGTGTATCTTGAAAATATTTGGATGTTGGATTAGGAATATAGAAATTAAAAACGAGTTGCGACTTATTGGTGCCGATGTGTAGTCAGCATTAGCAAAAACTTCAAAATGTACAAATCAAGCAAGGGGTGACAGGCGAAACAGGGAATTCTATCGTAACCGCAGTTATCTAAGTGGTTGGTAGATTTCAATAAAATTTCTAATAACACAGCTACACAACAAATACAAACGAATTTCGGATCCTGAGGTCAAAATTTGTTTTCCGTATAATTTCGTAGTCACAGAATTCGAATGCGAGTTACAAAAAACCGCAGGGATCTAACCAGGTGCAGATCTAGGATTTAGTCTTGGGGGGTTCTTCACTTTGAAGTGTATATATATCAGAGCTTCCAAAACCCAAAAGACTTTCAAACCATTTTTACAACTTTTGAAGGGGTGGTCCAAGCCCGATAACCCAAGTCGATGCGCCACTGGATCTAAAGTAACCTTAAAGATAACCCCATTAAATGAGTTACTTTGAAAGTAATCTCAGATATCTGATGTGATGGCATTTTTTTTATCCGTACTTCAAAGGCAGCGACCCCAAAAACAGTACAAAATTTTACTGGACAAACAGTCTCGTAAAAAATTATGGAGTTTTTTGTACCTCGGATTCCTTTCTCTGAATCCGAAACTAGTTTTTTGTGACTGTGTTATTATTTATCTCATTTATTTATAAGACATAAGCTTAATTGAGGGCGATCCATGAAGCCATGAAGCCAAAGCACAGGATCGGGCGGTTTGGAGAGGCATTGTAATGGAAGCTTTGACCCACCAAGGGTTGTAATGCAAAATAGAGAGAACCTTAATTCAAATTAGTGCATAGTCAAGAATGCGTCTTTCATTTCACTCAAAGGTTCTAGGAAATATCAAATTTTTTGTTTGCTCTTACAAGATCTTATCATTAAGGAGCTTCAAAAATTTGTATTCTTAAGACATATATTTTTAGCTCGACAGCTGAGCTACAAAACTCTTAAACTATTAACAAACATTTTTGTCTTAACGAGCTCTATAAAAAGTTTACATGTCTTTGTAAATGTTATTAATACCAAATTCCCTTAAGAATTCAGCTGAAAGCTATTTTTGAAACATGCAACAATGAAATATTGTAAACTTTAATTCCTCAATAAATCTCAGAAGTCTAAAACTCATTGCTTAGTGTTGTAAGAGAAATCTTTCAATAGAACTTAAGTTCAGCCATCACAATGGAACTCATGGTCTCTGGGTGATTTCAATTATTGAATGAGCAGCCTAATCAACCTAAGTTCAACCAAATTTCAATCCTAAAGCTATTTATCAATCAGCATGTTATTCTATATACTAGAGGCTGGAAAACTTTTCAAGAATTTTCTTATGATAATTGATATTAAAACGGCTGTTGTTTTTTTATCAGAGCTCTAATAGCTCTACTTTAAAACATTCCATTGACTTGGTATTATGATATATTCTTTGCTTGAATAGTTTTTAAAAACCAATGATGTGGAACTGTCAGTGGTCACTGGGTCAATGATCCCCGCAAGCTGGCTTCAAGAGCTCATTTAGAGCAAAATCAAACTCAACTGTTGAATTCATTTGCGCTCTAAAGGGGTCTACGCAGTTCGAAACATTTCGCGCGGAATATTTCGAACTGCGTATAGGCCCTAAGAGAAAAATTTTTAAAGCCGTTCTTAATCAATTGTTTAAGTATTCTAGTATAGGGTTTTCCAACAAGAGTTGTTACTTTGAATCACCCGGTATTTCGGTAGCTGTCACTTTTGAAGCTTTTACTCTTTGAGATTTGACAAGTAGAAACAACGCCATTACTAAAAATGGAACGATACACAAGCAAAATTGTCGCATCGGAAAACCCAAGAGTTATTGTTGAGTAGCCTCTCCATCCTCAACCTGCGGCGGGGTCATTGGACCTATCGAGGACATAGGGCAGCCACTTTGCGATTCGGTTATGGAAAATTTCATGAAAAGGATATGGTCTCCAATTGCCTCGATTTTGGACTATCTTTCTAAATTCGTTCCCCAGAGACTTCATTTCAGTTTCCGTAGATCTTCTCCAGGTTGTACGTGGTCTTCCAACTCTGCGCCCTGCTTGCTGAAAGGGATTCCAGCGCATTGCTTGCTTTGCCATGTTGCTGTCGTTTTTGCGGAACGTATGCCCGATCCACTTCCACTTTCTTCTTCTTATTTCGATTTGACTCGTTCTGGAGAGCTACTCCTCGTTAGAGATGGTGGTCGGCCTTCAGCTAGATATATATTTTTTAGAGTAGCCAGATACGGATAGGCCTGACATGTTTTAATTATGTATATTCGCACTATGGTTTCAAAAGAAAAAAGTTCACATCAGGATTTCCCAAACAAAACATAAAATTGTAGCACCATTTTTTGTACCCTGTAAGCCGACAATGTATGTAAAATAGAGAAGGAGACGTCGTAAGTTTCCTAAAGTAAGAGAAGTCGATAAGCCCATGTCTGCCAGTCTGTTCGTAGATGGTGAGAGCTCAAACTTATAATGTGCCCGACCTTTATTTACGTCATCATTCAAACATGAGCGAGTAGGGCTCAGTACTGTTCCGGAGCTTCGTAACTTATAAAAGAGTAAATTAGTTTTTAAGTGAGTAGCAATCAAAGGAATTAGTAAGTCCCAAGTTGGAAAGCAACTTCTAATAAAAAGGACATCTAAATTGTTGTTGCCTGCTATTTTTATTATTGATTGACTATATATTTAGTGACATTTGGCATTTAAAAGTAGTTATAATACTAAATTTATTAATTACACCGACCAACATGGTTTAGTTGTTGGAAAGCTATGGGTCATTACCGAAGTAATTTGCTGCGTAGAATCCGAATCCGGGGCCATAATTGGCCTTTCACGTCAGGATTTTGAGATATTTGAGGCGTTTTTTCCTATTTTTGTGTTTATGTGCAGGGTACAAAAAATTTTGGTGGTCTCCAGTTACATCATTTAATACAACTCTTACCCTTTAATTTAAAAGTTCAAGCGATCATTTACAATTTTTTGCAAAGTAATGGCTATTCAAAGTTACGAAGTATATCCCTCGACGTCACTAGCATTTGCATTAAGCCTTTGAGACAATAACACAGACCAACATGGTTTAGTTGTTCGGAAGCTAAAAGTCATTTCCGAAGTAATTTGCTGCGTAGAATCCGAATCCGCGGCCAGAATTGGCCCATCACCATCACGCCAGGATCTTGAGATATTTGAGGTTATGTAACCGAAAAACAATGTTTTTTCAAATATCTCAAAATCTTGACGTGATGACCAATTTTTGCACGGATTCGGTTTCTATGCAGCACATTACTTCGGAAATGACCCTTAGCTTTCCAACAACTGGCATGACCCCGGTATTTGTAGGCCTGTGTTATTTATTAATATTTCAATTTAGTTTGTTTTTTATAGGTAGCTAAATAAAAAAAGTTCAGCTTTTTTTCATTACCTTATTTAAATCTGATGTATTTAGCTACAATTCTGGAAAAATAGAAAAATTGACGATTTTTCAGAAACCTACTCATAAGCAGTAAGTGAGAACATTTTTTGGGACTAGTGTAGGACAAAAACAACAAAATCTACATTTTTGCCTGTTGCATATGCCATCACTTAGTTAATATACCCTTTTTAGCAAAATCAAATTTTTTTTTTAAATATTTCAAGTTGTTTTCCAAGCGATGAGCGCATAATTTTCTAATAGTTGTTTTTAGTCATATTTTTTTTTTCCATGTTTTTAATTTTTTTTTCTTTCTTTTTGTTTAACGCCAACGCCACAAGTAATGAAAAGTAAGTAGAGAAGAGCAATGAGGCAACAGTAACAACAACAACAACAAAAAACATTAAAGAGAGCAACAACAAACGTCACAGCGGGAAATGGACAACGTCCAGTGTTGGGCATTCAATTAAATTTTGAATAGTGAGAGAGAGCGCGTAAGCGCAAAGGGGGAAACAAAACGACGTCACGTCACGCTCGCACACACAAACACATGCACGCACACATACACACACACACACCATACACACGTATGTATACTATGAGAGGCGAAAATTAATTTAACAAATTACCAACAGTTGCGGGCACAGTGCAATGAATTTATGTACGTGTGTATACATATGTACTACATATTGCCTGCCCCACCCACCCGCTATGAAAATAAAAGTAAAATTGCGAACAAATTAAAAATGTTAATTGAAATTTTGCACTTGTAGCTCTCGGAAAATGCGTCGTACGGTAAAATACTATAAACAAAAGCAACAACAACAACAACCACAACCAATGCTCTGGACCGCAATTTATTTGCACATTTTTTTCACGCTTGATTGCAAGCCAAAAAAAAAAAAAAAAACAACAGCAACAACAAAATTTTGTTATTTAAAAAATTGTAGATGAGCGACTACGAGATACACTTTACTCAAACATTTGGCAACGCACAGTGGAACGCATTGCGCGTTTAGGACTGCTAATTTAGTGTGACCAGATAGCAATGAAATGCTAAATGTTTGGACGTGAGTTAGAAAACACAACGCTTTTAATACTGTTAGACTCGATTTTCTAAAATTTTGCTAGACTTGGCAATTTTAAGGAATTTTAAAAAGCGTAGTAATTATATTTTTACTTATTTATTTAAGAAGTACAACTAAGCTTGGCTGAACTTATATTTTAAAATAAAAATAGTAAAGAAAATAGAACGAGGAAATAGTTATGAACTAATCCGCAGCTCTAGCACGATAGGTAAACTTTTTTAACGATATGCAACGACTCACATTGATTGATCAAGGATGCTCGAAGAGGCAAGTCAAGATGACTTAAGATAGAAAAAGTGATAGATTGCATAGTAGTGCTGGAGAAAACATCGATGTTTTATCGATGCATCGATGTATCGAAGTTTAAAATATCTATATATCGATGTTGGCCAACAGAGATGTTTCTCCAGCACTACTAAGCACCCATTTGATGAGTGCAGAAGTGCTGGAGAAACAAAACAACATCGATATATAGATATGTATATTAAACTTCGATACATCGATGCATTGATATAACATCGTTGTTTTCTCCAACACTATTGCATAGACCGTTCGAAAGAGTGGAAATTATAAAGGCTATTATAGCTAGAACATTAGACACGGATTATTATATAATAAAGACATGTGCGAGAAAGTTTTAGATGACTTAGAACTAAATTTCAATTAAAACCAGTACAAAAAAAAGTGCTCCCAAAGCTCTCAAGTTCATTTGTAGCTTAACGTCAGAGTGTTTGTAGTCTAAACTTTGTTTTGAAATAAAAATTAAATTTCTCTACTTGCTTAAGTTTTGTAATTTTCTCAACCAATTGTACATAATAGTTAAAATAAAATTAAGTTTTATTTTAAGCCGTCAAAAAAGCCTTTGTCAGCTCAGGGTAGTGCTGGAGAAAACATCGATGATCGAAGTTTAAAATCTCTATATATCGATGTTGGCCAACAGAGATGTTTCTCCAGCACTTCTGCATTCATCAAATGGGTGTTTACTAGTCCTAAAACTTGTATTAAACAAATCGAAATGGACGATCCAAAATATGAAATCTTTTTAGACTTGTTACAATTGTACGTTAGACAATCTAGATATCTCTAAGATCTTTTTTTCTTTTATTTTTTTCAATTCAAATGGTATTTTTCATTATGAAAAAGTGAACGAATAATTTTTATTCTCACTGTTGCTTTTACTTCTGCATTATAATAAATATGCTAATACTTGCACATAGTACATAGTACCCAAAAAGACTGTCCATGTTTTTTATTATTATTTACTCTAATTAAGTGCAATTTATATCATGCGATAAATTTGTTTATCGCATGCGTGCAAGTTATTGCAATGCGGCATTTTGTTTGTTGTTTGCTATATACATATTCAAATATATATATGTATGTACAAATGTATGTTTGTTGCTGACACGGTACAAGGCCAGGCAACAGCAAACACACATATACGTACATATGTACTATGTATTTTATAATACATTTATATAAATATAATAACAACAACTAAAAACCAGGCACAACGGCACGTAAACAGCAACAGCAGCTAATTTATGTACAAACAAGGCGCTATTTTAACACACACATACCAGCGCGTGTTTATATACTTGTACTTGTGTGTGTGTGTGCTTTAATCGTGCTGAGAGTGGGAGTGGCAGGCAGCGGAGGAGGTCGGGCAGGGCTAGAGCAGAGCGTGTGTATTATTTTTTGCGATGAACTCACTCACTGTGCGCATCCCAAACCCAATAACAATAGTAACAACAACAATAACAGCAACAAAAGCAGCGCATTAACAACAACAACAATTAACTTGTATAGTTATTGTTGTTATGCACAAAGCATAAAACAAAATAAACTAAACTAAATAAGAGCATAGACAACAACAAAACGTCCGTTGACATTAAACATTTTCTGCTTTTTTTTTTTTTGATAGTGACGTTCACTTGGCATTTAGCAACACTGCGTGAGTGAACAACAAAAAAAAAAAAAACAAAAGTGTGGGTGGTGTGTGCAAGGGTGGGGATGGAATGAGAGTACACCAACCACTTGCACTCTCCGAGGCACGCACAATTGACTCTCGGCGCTGGCGGAGGGGTTGAACAAATATACATATGCATTCATTTTGAACTATGCACAAAATATTTAACACTTTTTGTTGTAGTAAATTAAATTTATATTCAAATTATTTTTATTTCATTTTCTTTACTTGCACGCACTTGACAAATTACTGCTGCTTCCAGCTGCTTCTCTTCTGCGGCTGCTGCGCAAAAATATACAACAAAAATCTACGCGCGCGTTTTGCCTTTTTGCGATTTTGTCTCTCACGACGTCGAATATTTCGCAGATTTATTTGAGAAAACAACAACACATTCGGGGAAAAAAAAAATACAATAGTAACAAGGAAAATACTTTAGGCAATCAAAAAAAAAAAGCCGCGCGCACGTTAATTTTTTTTTTGTAATTATTTTATTTTATTTTCTTCGTTTTCGTTGTTGCCGTTTTGTGTGTTTTGTATTGACTTGCTCGGCGTTGTCGCTACGTTTGCGACTGTCTTCTGCTGCCTGTTTGCTGATGCTTGCTGCTAAAAAGTAAAAGATACAAAACACACACGCACACACAGATACACGCACGCACACAATGTTTGCAAGAGCGCAAGCGAGAGCGCGAGTTACGCTCACGCGCTCTCAGCATTAACAGGCATAAGCTTGTTTTGGCGTTGCCACCACGTTCAAAATTTGCTGAAAAATTTAGTGCAGTTTCGAAATAAGTTGTTGCACTACTTTAATGAGTTGAAAATAAATTTTAATTTTTTAATGCAAAATTTTGTGTAGTACAAATATTGTTTAATAATATTTATATGTTATATGGAATTGGACTTCACATTAACTTAATTAAAATTTATTAATTTTATTTAAAATTAGCTAAGAATACTAAAAGCTAGCTGGCGGCAAATAGTCCAAAGCCTGTATTTTTTTTATATGTTTGTTTTAGGTAGGTAAAAATTGCTTTACATAAACAAATAAATATATTTATACAAGTACAACCAATTCTGTTTCTACACGGTTTCAAATTAACACGGTGTAGAAAAAAATTTGTTTACACAATTTCATTCGATTTAGCATGATTTAAAAAAGCTATAATATTTAATTTAAAATTTCAAAGAAAAATATTTTTATGAACCTAATCTTTTAGAAATTAAGAAAATCTCCTTTCTTATTTATTTTCATGTATTTTTTAACAAGTTTTATTCTGGAAAGTATCTACCGTGTAAAAACAGAATTATGATGATATGCGGTTAAATGTGATATCTGCCTTTGATTGACAGGCCCGAAAGTATTGTTATTTTAATATGGTCAAAATTATGTGCCTGGGTAAATCGAGTGTGGCCTAATCGAATTTTTGTTATTTACATTTGCTCTGATCTGTTTGCATTAGCTTTAGATTTAGTATTTTGCTAAGTAAATTGTTTTAGTATCAAGGCCTAATCGAACTCTTGTTATTTGCATTTGCTCTGATCTGTTTGCATTAGCTTTAGATTTAGTATTTTGATAAGTATATTGTTTTAGTATTAAGTTCTTGGTACAATTTGTTGCGACAGAGCAAAGTAAAAATTAATTTTTAAGCACAAAATAATTGAAAATCAACCAACATATGGGAACATAAAAGGAAACATTTTTGCCCTAAATATGTGCTACTGCATTATTTGTTTATTTTCTAGATTTTTCATAATTGTAAGATAGAATAAATTCCAATTTACAATGTGAGTTTATAGTCAGAGCGTCAAGGCTCTCATGTTGGTTTTAGAGTTATGGCAAGTTTCGCGCTGAGTTTTTTTAATATTTACGTTTTTGGCCTCCGAGCGGCCCTAAAATTAATTTATAATTTGCGGCACATTTTAAGGCCGGTAAAGTTTTTTAGCGAAATTAGTTTATTACTATGATTATTACAAAAATGTTTTTTTTTTTTTTGTTTCAAAATTAAATGTTAATGTTAATCATAAAAAGTTTTGTAGCAAAGTTTTCTTTTTTTTTTTTGGTGTTATCAAAATTTATACAAAAAATTAATATAATTGTAATCTGTAAATGCCCAAAGGCCAAAGCTATTTTTATTGTTGCAAATATGAGATGTTAAAGCATGCTGTGCCATTTGTATGTGTTTTGGAATTCTTGACGATTCAATACAATACATTTTGACAACAATTGAGTATAGTTTCGAGAAGAGAGTATAGTTTTGAGAATAGTTTCGAGTCTTGAGTTTAATGAATTTCCTACAGTTAATCTACTTTCCTTTTACTCTTTGTGTGGATAAATGATACAAATGCGCTTCCAAATATGCGAAAATATTAATGCAACGCAATTATTTAGAGTGTTTGAAATTTTGGGCAATATATCAATTATTAGTTTCACTTATCAGCTCTATTTTATACTCATTCGTTTTCTGAATTAAAAAAAAAAAAAATAATAATTTTGTTTTCAGCCTTAAAATGTTCGTTAACGGTTAACTCAATTTATATCTTTAAAATTAATAAACGCACGTGACAAAACAAAAAATTGTTATAAATAAAAAAAATTTTATAGTATATATATATATATATATATATACCTATATGTATAAATTGTTCTACGTTTGGACATTTTAAGAAGTAAACATAAGCATGCGTTTAAACTCATTTTAATAGAGTTTTCCAAATTTAAATTTTATTACAGTTTTATTTGATTGCAAAACAAGTTTTACCGCATGCTTTGATGAGTGTCGTATACATATTGAGTTATTATTTCAAACATCTTCTCTCAATTCGAAATTATTTTTCTATTATCCAGTTTTTAAGTTTAATTCGTTTGGCTTTAAGTACGAAAATTTTAATAAGTCTTCTACGTAGTGTATCTAACTTATAGCCGCAACAAATGGCTATACTAAAAAATGTTATATGTAGTTAATTTATGAACTTTTGAGTTTGAAACTTTTTAAAAATGCAGTACTGCATTCGTTTTCTTTAAAGCTGTCAACGATTTTGTTGTATAACAATTACCAGCTAGAAAAGTATTATTAAATCGAACATTTAATATTGAGTTGCATTAAAAAATGAGGCGCTTTCTTAGCGTTTTTTTGAAGCTGTCAAAAATTCAACATAACAAAAGTATACCGAATATGCTCTATTAAGCTCGAAATTTTAAAATATTTGAAAAATAGAAAAAGTCAAATGCGCAAACAGGAAACTCTTTTCCAGGCAATTGAAATTTCAGCCATAAATCTAAATTGTTACATTTTTGGCAGCTGTATTCTATTGTATTGTATAGTGCTTTTTTTTTTGTTTTTGCACTTTTGCGTCGTTTTGTAAAGCTGCGCAATTTACATGGCTCAATGCGCCATAGACAGACATATAACATGTTTTTAGTTATGTACAAACATTTAACGCATGAGCTGAAAAGAATAACAAACAGCAACATCTGGCAACGTTGTTAAGCCAACAAACATGACATCACTTTTTTTGCGACTCACCAAAAATGCAAAGTAATGGAAGAGAGCGCATAATATAAAAAGCAAAGCGCGCGCACCCGCTCTCTCTCTCTTATAAGCTCAAATGCGCTCTCTTGACTAAAGTGCGCTCTCGCAGTGTTATACACAGCAGCAATACCGCATATAGACGAAAATATAATAATAACATAAAAAGCATTAACACGTAACTACATAAAGGTACACACACACACACACACACACACGCATACTAGACAATATATATTTATAGAGAAATGTGGGCAATTTGGGCGGCGGGAGCGGGAAGCTGCCATGGACTACGATGACAAGATAAGGGGAGCAGTCAGTAGCTGAGCGCAGTAGCCGCGCGCACTCTCTTCATGACTGCCACTCTATTGCTTTTTTGGGGGTTGCGGTTGGGCAGGGCAGTGCCATGGCACACAGGACGATGACAACAGTTAATAAACAGAGTTACCCACTGTGCTGCTGACAGTGCAGCGGCAACCCTGTGTCAAACTAACTGGCACAACAATCAGTGTATGGCGGCGGCAAATGACAGCGCCACCGTCCCAACGTCCATCCGTTTATACCTCACGTCTGATGCTGACAATTGGGGACGCCGTCGCTGTCACCGCTTTTGTCTATTGTTGTCGCCACCGCACAACACAAAATATTTAGAACGCACACACACACACACGCACATATATTGAGGTAATAGGGCTGCCCAATCGGACTTGACGGAACAAACTTTTACTACCACGCTTGTCAAAAGTAAAGATCAGCATGCGCAAAAAAAATCTTTTTTTTTTTCAAAAACTGTTTACATTGGCTAGAAAAAATTGAAAATTATTTTTCATAAATACGTTTTAGTACTAAACTTGCCGAAACGTAGCGCTGGCAAACAAATTCTAATTTTGTTGTTTTGGGGGATTCGAGCTATTTTAACCGAAACAAAATTGTTTTCTTTGACCAAATTCCCAAAAAACAACAAAAAGAAAAGAATTTGATGTTTATGGCATGAAACAATTTGAAGAAATTTAATATTTACTGGCGCTTAAAGAAAAGTTTTGCAATAAAAAATAATCGTTTTAAAATTTGAATAAACTGTAAGATTTGCTCTAAAGTAAAGTAAACGCGCATTTGTGAATATATATTGATATATTGATTTTTCTCAAACAAAAAATTAGAAACATATTGGAACACAATATTTTAATTCTGCAGCTTCATCGGCTATAACCAAAACATTTAAAAAAAAATGTATTTCCGTTGAACTTTGTAACAGCTTATAAATGAAATTTTTTTTTGAGAAATTTTAAACTGAACTAATCAACTTAATATTAGGGACCTAAATTCTTAACTTGCATAGAGAAAAGTGAGGTGAATTCGAAAGTGAGGTGAATCCGGAAACGCATCCAAAAGGATTTCAGAGACTATGAAACCAATTTTCAAATAGACGGCATGATCGGCTGTGGTTTTTGACAACACTCCGACTCGACTAGACGTGTTTTTCTGTTCAGTATAATTTTTCTAAAAAAATTGCTACCTTGTCAGGTTTATGTAAGTTTTTGTATCGCTAAAATTTCAAAATTTTCTCGAGTAAAATCAAATGTAAGTATATTAATTAATTATATTCAATTATTATTATTAATTATACTCAAAAAATGCTAAAGAGTTCGTTTCGATTTTTGACGCTACTCCGTTTAGAAAAAGTCGTTTTGGGATGAAGCCGGAAGTGTATTTATTATGGTATTTATATTTTCAGCACGGATTTCAACTGTTTTTGTATCAAAATGCCGAGAACACGATCAATTGTTCCACATGTGATCGTCCATTCCACCAGAAATGCGTCAGCTTCTCTGGCAGTTTCAGATGTGAAAATTGCGACAATTAAGAAAAAGATTGGACGTACTTTAAGACAATTTCCATGTTTTTGAAAAAAAATATTTTCTCAGGCCATTTTACTAGGCAACAATTATTTTTATTCCACATTCATTCATTTTAAAGTATTATTATTTCTTTTTTTACAAAAAAATAAAGAAATAAAATGTTTGCGATCAAATTTTATGGCGGTTTTTATCATTTTTGGTCACTGACCGGATTCCATACAAAAAAAATCGAAAATCTGCGAAAAAATTCTTCCGAATTCATCCCACTTGCGCCTACTTGCAGAATTTCAAAAATTCTTAGCCAATACAAATTTGAATTTAAGAATTTTATGTCTGCTTTCTCAAGCACTACCATCCACCATAATATCCATATTTTAAACCTAGAGATTATTATTACAAACCTGAAGAATTGGTCAAGGGGTAACAGTTTGAGGCTAAAAGAGGAGATTATTATTTAGGTTAGGTTAGGTTAGGTTATGGCGGCAGCTGGCTTTAAAAGCCAGCACACATAGGCCTAGATTGCCCGTTGTGATACCGCTTAGGTTCTTAATTTAAAACCCCCTTCTCCAGGTGAATGCTCTAAAAGGGAATCCCAGCCTGTTGCTGCGATATAGCTTGCTCTACTGTTTCTACTTCTTCCTCGTCTCTACAGCTTCTGCAGAAAACGTTGCTCGGAGCATTCACTCTGGTCGCGTGTGCTCCGACAAGCCAATGACCGGTGATCGCTCTAACAACTGCCGAACACTGTGAGCGGTTGAGTTCACAGAGTCTGGCGGAACGTTTTGGGTCATTTTTAGGCCATGTTTGGCGACTGATTCTACAGTGTGATGTTATTTGCCACATCTTTTGTGCCTGCGAACTGAGTTTTTCCCTTGTGTGTAGCTTAAAAGTAGCCATTAGCATACGAATATCCTTCTTACTCGGGAGCCATGGTCGTGCCATGTCTGGCTAATTCGTCTGCTATTTCGTTGCCTATTATATTCTGGTGCCCTGGCACCCAAATTAGGCTTATAACAAACTGCTGTGCCATCTCTGGAATAGATTTGCGGCAGTTGTTGACTGTCAACGAGTTGGAAGACATCGCTCGTAGTGACTTAATGGCTGCCTGACTGTCGGAGTATATATTAATTTCCCCGGTTTCCAGACCAGCGTTACGTAAGCAGATAAGAGCCTCGTTTATGGCGAGGATCTCTGCCTGAAAGACGCTGCAGTGGTCCGGAAGTCGAAAAGACTGCCGGATGTTTAGTTGCTCCGAGAAGACCCCGCCCCCAACCTGGTTGTTGGGCTTGGAGCCATCTGTGAAGAAATTTATGCGGTCGCTTTGACCTTGTTGACTTACCACCCACGATTCCCTGGAGGGAATGGAGGTTGTAAATAGAGTTGAGGGTGTACAATAATCTGTGACTGACACGTTTGTGTCTTCTTTTAAGATGGACGAGTCCATATTTCAAGACTGCCCAGCAATTGGCATCCTAGAGGCGCCTCGCTGTTAAGGTGGCAGTTTCTTTTGCCATCAAAAGGATGGGATGTATGTTAGTGATGGCATTAAGCGCTTCACTAGAGGTAGTTCGTAGGGATGCATAGTTGTGCCGTTCTTTGCACCTTGTTTAGTACTTTAAGTTTTGATTTTATTGTTAGGGCTGGCCACCAAGTGGATAGCCCATATAGGAGTATAGGTCTAACTATGGCTGTATACATCCATCTAACTACTTGGGGGGCAGATTAGTATTTAAAAAAGAAGACTATTTTGAAGGCCTTTAGAATAACTATTTTTTGAAAGCAATAAAAAAAATTGAAAAAACTTTAATTGCATGTATGTCTTAGTTTTATATAAAAAGTCACTAACCGATCAATCTACCCTCGTAGCTTTTTGCTCTTATTTTGCTCCCATCACTAAAAAAAAAAGTAAAAATATTTGAATTCCAACAAAGTTGTCACTTTTAATTATAGCTCTAAACCTCTGGAAACAGTGCGTTAATAAAAAAAAATTTGAAGCTCATTATAACATTTTTTTCATAGCTTTAACAATTTGTTGGCTTTTTATTAAAGCAAAGTTGTTAAAAGCTAGGTTTTTTTTTTCATTTTTGCAAAATAGCTTACAAGTTTTGGGCACAGTTTAAACGCCATGGCTAATATCCCTGGCGACAGTCTTCTTTTCCCAAATCCTTGTTTACCCCTTTTCGGACTCGCTTATGCTCCTCCTGAGGTGTGGGTATGCAATCTCAGCATTCGTCTGCAGGCATTCCGATCCTGGATCATGTCATCGCTGAGACCCATTCGTTGCTGATATTTTTGCATTTGACCGATCCACGTATTTTTCGGTCTGCCTGCCCTACGGCCGTTACCTGGAACTACGGTAAGTATTGCCTTCTTAGCGGGGTTCTCCGGCGGTCGCCTTTGAACATGGCAATACCAACGCATCTGACCTACTTTGAGCGTCTCAGTGATGGGCTTTTTAACAAACAGGCTGCCTCGGATGTGTTTGCTCTTAATGTGATCAAGCTTGGTTACACCCGCCGTCATCCTTAGCATTTTCATCTCAGTCGCAGATAATTTACTCCCGTACGTTTTGTACATCGTCCAAGATTCGGACGCATACAAGAGTGCGGGTCTAACGACTGTAGCGTACAGCTTGCCTTTTAATTTCCGTGGCATTTTCTTGTCGCAGAAAACGCTAGAGTTTTCCCGCCACTTTATCCACCCAACACTGGTTCGATGTTTGATGTCATCATCGCATGTAGCTTCGCTATTTACATCTGAGCCTAGATACTTAAATTTGCTGCCTATAATCAATTTTTCCCCGACTATATAGATATCCGGATTTGGTCGTTCTGGATCTGAAAATTGACAGGGGAGCAATTCTGTCTTTTTTACGCTTATTTTCAGTCCATGATCCGTCAATATCTTATCCCCTGGTGACAGTAATATTCGAAAATTGATGTTAATTAGAGGCAAAACATTTTTATTTTGCAAAAGTACTAAAGTTTTCAAGCAGTAGTTTTTTAAACTCGAAATCGGTTTCAGCAGCTCCATATCCATATGTATGCTCTTTCACATGTTAAGTTCAGAGCACTTTTTTTTCGTGTTACTGTCTTACAGTTTTGATATCTTTTATCTTGATACGATTTAGTTTTGATAATTTGTTTGTTTTTTTTTAAATTTTGATAATTTTCAACATATTGCTTCCAGTTTTTATGTTTCAGAAGAACAGAAGAAGTTACCAAGTACAACATATCTTTTGAAACTTAAGCCACCAACCAAACGAATTCTAGATATCTTACAAAGTTTGTTGTGAGTAAAAAAGTTAAAACATATTTGTATTAAGCTCTGAATTTTTCGCTCATGGTGAACCTTTCTTTGGAAATGTGCGGCTAGTGTGGCATTCCGAAAGTAATTTATGTTTAGTTTTTCTACAGTAGCTTCTTTTTTTTTTAAAGTTACAACAAAAAAAAAAAGCTTGGCTTTTGCGGTCATGCATTAACAAGTAAGCAGGGAAAAAAAGTCAAGTTTTCCAAGTACTTTTTTAGTGCAGGCTTTTCATGGCAATTCCAACTGGGTTTCTTTGGGCTGCTAACTGCGGTTGGTCGCACACACACACACACACACACACACACACACATGTACGCACTGTTGACCAGCAGCACAATTACCGTTAACATTACAACAATGTGACAATAGCTGCTGCTGTCAGTGTATTCATGTCAAGTGTGTGTACCGGAAAATCAATCGACTGACTGACGGACGAACTGACGTACGTATGGACTGACAGGTTGGAAATGTACTTTCACAATTGAAACACACACACACACACACACACTCACTCATGCCAAAAGTGCTCGAATTTCTAGTGCTTAGTATTACAAAAAAAACAAAATAAAAAATTCGAAATCATCTCAGCCACCAACTTTAAAAAAATACCAATCGATAACAGCCAGCTGTTGTTGTTTTTTTTTTAATTTGTTGTTGTTGCTATTTATTGCTTTTATAGTAACTGCTAAAAAGATTTAAGATTTAACTGTAGAAAGATTTATAGAAAGCAACTCTGCAGCAAGTGTCTGAACTAACGATGATGACATCACTTTCTGACTCTTGCGGCGAACCGGCAAATTAAATCACACGCAAACACACACACACACACACCCATACATACAAACAAAAAAAAAAAGGTCAAACATTTCTAGTTTAATCAAACAAAATATAAGACAACAACAAACACAAAAACAACAATAACTTTGTCAGAGAGCGCGTGCGACTCATGCTATGTTTACACCGAGCGCCGCAAATATATTGACACACACTGTTTACACTAAGAGCTTGCTTACGCGACAATTGACAAATAGAGTTTCCATTGAGCGTTTTGTACATTCACAATCAGCTGTTGTCTGTTTACTTTGAATGCATTTCATTTGTATTGGCCAAGTACGAAGCTTACAGCCGAACAAACAGCTCGATTCTGCTATACCCTAACTTATCTTCGAAAAACTAAGTTGCTTAGCTGCAACTTGGCACAGGCTCTACTTAGAAATTACTAGCCAAGAAACTACATGAATCTGGGTGTATACACAACATGAACATTTATCGTAAAAATAAGGGAAAATAAAGAGCAAAATATCGAGGAAAAAAATTCGTTTTCCGGAGCACGCAAAAATGAATCCGAATAAAATTGTTCGGCTTGGTTTTTTCGTTTTCTGGATTACACTGATTACACTGGTCGACAAAAAACACCTTTTGTGTGTAACATGAAAACTATTATCTAGATATGTAAGAACAAGGAAATGGATAATAGAAATAAAATTAGGATGCTTCAAATATGAAGTTTTTTTTTTTTTTGTAATCTGATATTATATACGTTTTGGGCACTATTTTCTGTTATTCCTCAATATCTCATGAAGAAAATTTTTGTATCGACATAAAAGACAATTAGATCGAAAGGTATTGATGTGCTCTTTGCAGTGATATATAATTATGGTTCCATAACATCTACAGTTCCCATCCGATTTCGAAGATCTTAGTCTCGAAATGTTCGTAAAAGAATTCTCTTTCGGTTTAAAGCTTAGCATAATTTTCCAAAATTTTTTGTTTGTTAATGAAATGCATACCGAAAATGTGATATTTTGAAAAATTTTCAAAAATAACACTTTTTTTCGACTTTGGTTGCTTGTAACTTCTATAATTTAATTTAATCTTTACATAATTATATATCACTGTAAAGAGCACATCAATACCTTCGATCTAATTGTCTTTCATGTCGATACAAAATTTCGTTCACGAGATATTGAGGAATAACAGAAAAAAGTGTCGAAAAACATGTTTTTCGAAAATATCTCGAAAACGGTGCTTAAGAAAAAAAAGATTGCCATTTTCGTGTTTCTCGACCCCAAATTACCCTAAAAAACACTTTTTTAGGAAGGTTCATTTTCCGTGTCAACTAGTGTTATTGAATATTGGTAAAAATTTTGTATTTCCGGCAAACAGACTGTAATGGCTTAATCGTTAGACGAGCTAATGATAAACAATTTGGTATCAAGATGGTCTGGTTTCTGATTGTTAGATATGTTAAAGAAATCCATAATGCCCATAATTTAATGGGCCGTAGAGAGAAAATCTGGGCCCGGGGGGGAAAATATACCGGCCCCTCTATTACACCTTTAGCTTGAATCGCGACAATAATCTCACCGGGCCCCTTAGAAAACTCCGGGTTCGGTGGGAATCCCCTTCTTTCCCACTCCCTCTCGTCGGGCCTGGGTACAGTGTATAAACAAACAATTTTTCCAAGAGGGCATGCGACTTATGCTATGTTTACACTGATTGCGGCAAAGAAACCCACACATTGAATATTCACTACATAAAGGATAATCGTGTTGTAGCCAACTATTGGTCAGCTGTTGTTGGTGGAACTTTAACGCATTCAATTTGAACTCAACGTTGTCTTCTAACAATTACTCATAAAAACTTGCAAAATGCAGTTCGAACGTTGCTTCATACATATGTATAAAAAACAATATATGTATATATTGAATTTCAACAAAAATGTGAACTTTTGGTTCTTGGTAAAATACATTATTTTGTAGGTCATGAATGTTCATTGTAGTGCCCAAGATTCGATTGCAAATAAGATTATTTTAAGCGCAGAATTTCAATAAGTGCAGAAAAATATTCCGTTTAGTGCTCTAAACGCTGAAAAACTATTTTTTTGAAAAATATTTCTTCAAAAATAACTCATACACTGTGAGAAGATGATTTTATTTTGTATTTCTTAATTAATGATGCGTAAAAAAAAGTGTTTTTTGTATGAATGGCTTTGGCTATCTATGGACTACTTTGATACAATTTAAATACTGTACCCAAAAAGCTGAAGGTTATATAAGATTTGTGCATTTATATTACAGACAGAAAGAGCTAGGGCTTTTGGTTTTTATGAACTCCTAGATAACGAAGAACACGAGCTACAGCTACAAATTTCGATATCTTTATAATCGAGAAAAAGGTTACAGCGTATCCAGATGAGTAAAGGAGATCATAATAGTTATTGAATGCTCTCTAAAATATATTCTTATGCCAGCGCTTGATCCAATCCTCGAAACATTTTTTATAATGGTATGGCCATCGGAGCTATCTTCGATTTTTCCATGACCTCATCATCTTGGGTGCTGTAACGCGTTCAACGGAGCAGTTTCTTGAGTCGACCGAATAGGAAAAAATCGCAGGGAGCCAAATCAGGTGAATTCAGTGCTTGTTGGATGGTATTCGTTTCGTTTTTAGCCAAATGGTTACGGATAACGATGGCAATGTTATTTAATTGTACTCAATACTGAAAGTATGCTGAAAATTTCATAGAATGTCAATGACAGATGTTGCAATTTAAGAAAAAAAGGAGACAACAAATCGGGTGACTGAGAGCGCCACACGGTGATGATTCCGGTAAATTTTTGATCATGGTAGTGTTTTTCTAAAAATAAATGGAGCAACACTGTTTGCTGTTAAACACTGCGTACAGCCAAGCAAACAACTCAGCTAAAACGCTTCCCAGTGTTTTGTTTATATGAAGTCTTATATTGTCTCCAAGAGTTTTTTAATGCTGCGTACTGGTTTGAAATTCTGTTGTGGGTTTTGAATACCACGCTGACATATGTATTGATAGTGATCAACTTAAACTAAACATCTCAACTATTTATTTTTAAACACATTCATCGATAGAGTGCAAAAGTGTTTAAGATCGAAGTTTTTTCTAAAGGCCTATACGCAGTTCGAAAAATTTCGAGCGGAATGAAAAAAATTTCATACAAAACTTTATATGAAGAGCACAAAAAAGCGAGAAAAAAACATTTCCGAAGCATAAATGCATAAGTATCAGTTGCAAAACCACCTGCGTGAACCCCAATCATAGTAGCAAATAAATGGACGAACTTATTATAATTTCAAAGTTCACATTCTAAAGGTATAGCTTTTTATGTGAATATCATACATTGCAGTGCTAGTGACAAAATAGTTTGGGTTTAATCCAAAATATGCTGTCACAGCGTTAAAATATAAAAATTCTAATGTTATATGCAACATTTTCTCGGTATCGTATGACGGTATCATAATGAACGCGACGTTCAGCAAAATTTAACAGCAAAAGTTTAGTCAAAAATGCTTGGGATGTAATATTTGTAACAAGTTTTAGTTTAAACTTAAAAGATTTCGTATCTGTAATGACAAAGGTTCGATAAAGTTTCTACAGACAGACGATAGGACATGCCTATGACTCAAAATCTTACCATTAGGTAGAGGAAAGGCTTGTAAGTTGCCAGCCTTTTCGTATAGGTTATAAAAACAGCTGCTGGGTGGCGCCATCTTGAGGCGGCGGTGTGAATGCGGTGACAGGTAAGTCTCACAGGCCTTATTGGCAGGTGTAAATGGGTCTGGGTGAGCGACAAAGCCCAACAGCTGACAGCTTCCAAGTTATCGATGTACGTTCGTACGCATGCTGTTATCGATAAGTGACTTTTAATAGCGCACCGGAAGCACACACACACACACACGCACGCACGCACGCAACAAAGTGCATGCAACCAACAGCTTAAAATGTGTAGGAGCTTAAAAATAAAAAAAAAAGTCAAGCACTATAAATTGCTTGATTGCTTGGGCGTTACTGCTCAAGTGTGTGTGTGTGTGTTTGATGTTGGGGGGCGTGGCACGTTTATTATAATGCAAGAACAACAACCGCAACTGAAATTTGAACTAAACTGAACCAAGCTAAGCATGTTGCAGTGTGCTGCACAACAGAGACATGGATCAGAGCGAGAGATATGGGTCAACAACCACCAAAGCCGAATAAAGTTTGACCTACATTATGTATTAAAATGCATATACATGAGGAGCACATGCCCACACACACGCAAACACACACACAAGTACATACGAGTGCAGCGCGATTATGTAATAAAAAGCAGCAGCAGGGCAGCGTCGTTTAACGGTATTCTAGCTCTGTTCAGCGTGCTAGAGAGAGAATGGAGCGTGTGAGCGCGGGAAGCGAGAGAGAGTAAGAAGCAAGAAATGCGCCGGCGCGCACATAAAACCCGTTACACTCCAATTAGAGTTGAAGTTTACATGATTTTAATGCCACTTGGTGGTGGCATGCAAAACGATTTCTATACAGACAGATAGACGATTGTCTGACCAAAGTTCTGATAACATGCAACTCTGTTTAGGAGTATGCCGCAGCAAGGGAGCAGCGTCTAAGGCAGAGAGAGAGAAGCACGCGTGAACGTGCCATTGCACAGTGGTACATGCCTTGCGCGCACCAAATGCAATTTTTCAAATTTACAGTACAGGCAGAGGAAAGTTAACGCAAATTAGAACCAAGTTGTATAAATAAATTTAAAGCGTGCGAAAAAAAAATATTCAATATTTTTTATTTTTCAGCTTTTAAAAAAAATCATAGTTTCGAACTACATTTTGTTATCCATATTCTTTTACCCGTCATCCGAAATAAACAGGGTGCGCTATCTTTTGTGTCGATTTGTGAATACTAAATAACTTGAAAAAAAAAACACGATTTCCTTCACTGAAGTATTTTTAAATCATTTGGTGCTTTACTATTTGTTAGGAATACGTTTTTAAAAACAGTATCATCGACTAGACGACTTTATTGGCCATATCAAAATATGACATTTTCTCTAAAGAATATAGCCCAGCACAAATAGTCTCTTTTTTGGATATTAAATGCTTTTATTGATCTCGTGTGGATTCTTCAGTCCCTAAATACAAAAATTTTGACGCTACACACCAGAGAACTGCAACCGGTGCCTTTTTTTTAATCACATCGGATCATTGACTTCAATTTTGCGTTCTAAAGCGGTGTCACTATGCGGTCAAGTCACCAGCGTTCATGCGGTAAAATGCGGTCAGTACCGGTTGTGATTGGTTTGGTTTTGCCAGTTGGCATGCGGTATGGTATCGCAATTGACCGGTTGGCAGCCGAATTTTTTGCGGAAAGGTATTTAAAAATGCAGTATGAACGCATCCTAAACGCGTTCGGAAAAATTTAGCTTCGTCTGGTACTTGAAAAAACTTAAACCTGTCGTTACCGCATCACATTTTCAACAATCATGATTAAGCTGACTTGTTCATACCGGTTGCAGATCTCTGCTACACACCGTAAAAATGCCCAAGTCTGTCATTAGAATTAACTTCCAAAAATCAGTACTTCTTTCAATAGACAGCGTCTCTATTTCGACACCATTCGACGATGTCCATTCAAGTCAATCGCTTGATAAATCTTAATGCTATTCAATGTTTACATACCGATATAAAAGAGGCGCACCCTGTACAAGAGTCAGGAAACGCTTTCTTCTAGCCTATGCTAAGTGCTGGCAAATTTTTCAGCTTGCATATTCGAGTTGGTACAAATTTGAGCCTACTTCTATTAAAGCGAAGGTCCGCAGTCCTTCCAAGCGGCCTAGCAGTTCTTGTTTATTACAAAAAAAATTTCCAGTTCATATTCCGTATCTATGTCGGCTGAGGGAATTGGGAAAGGCCACATAATAAGTGCTAGAGACGCTGACGAACTGGGAAAACTGTTCCCCTCAATCCTCTTACCCAGAGATGAGATGATCACAGAGTACCACTTTGAAAGAAACTTCAGTACTATTTTGAGCAACAAAGAGAATCGGGCAACGCTAGAGGAGATGCATCCTATGAAAAGACACACTATTGTGTGGTATACGAACGGGCCCTTGACTAAAGAAGGCACTGGACTAGGAGTCCCGGGACCAAGAACGCGACTGTCAGAAGCTCTGGGTTCATACACCAGCATATTATGTGCTATAGGCCGATGTGTAGACCTCAACCTAGATAGGAAATACAAAAACAGAGATATTGCTATACTGTCAGACAGTCAAGCGGCGATCAATGCGGTGGCTGGCTTGAAGATTAATTCGAAGTTCGTCTGGCAAACCAGGACCAAATTGAACCATCTAGGACAATGAAGCAGAGTCTCCCTTAGATGGATCCCGGGACATTAGAACATCCCCGGGAATGAAGCAGCTGACGAACTGGCGAGGAATGGTGCTGCGAAACCACTAATAGGGCCTGAACCTTACTGTGGCATTGGCAGATACACTACAAGCCAGCTGCTAAGAGATGAAGTAAGGTCCAGTCGGGAAACTGACTGGGCTGGCACGGACGGCTTACGACAGGCCAAGCAACTTCTTGGTTCCTACAACTTAATTAGGTTCAAGAAAATACCCCAATTGGGCAAGAATTCCCTTAGGAAACTGACGGGGTTACTAACGGGACATTGCAGACTCAGGAAACACCTGTGTACTATTGGCATCTTGAATTCAAGCACATGCAGGTTTTGTGAAACCGAGGAGGAAACCTCCCAGCACATACTTGCAAAAGTTGATGCCCTTGCCAGAGGAAGGAAATCCCTTTTTGGAGGGCATAGAATATTGATGCATAATATTACCCGACTAGAACCATCGCGGATAATCAAGTTTGTCACGGAAATTGGGCTAGTTGAGGAGCTCTAGGGCTGATAGATCCTAAGCGTCGCAGTGCAGCTTCCCTAACAATATTATTATTATTATACCGCATCTACTATTAAAAAAAATGCTATCACAGTTTTTGAACGTATTCTAATTTTAAACATGAATGTTTATTGCTTTTAATAATAATTGCGATAAGAAAAGTTATTTAGGGTCTTCACTTTGTCTTGCAAAAAAGCAAAGCGCCTAAAGTACAGTTTCCTACGCAAGCTTAATTGTTAATGCTTTTAAATGTCATTATTCTTTACAAAAATAAGCTGATTTGTCACTTCGCTGGTCTGATACTTTTGCCTTTATGCCTCGTTCTTAGAGTTGGTCACGTGTTTAGGCATGCACTTATGCCCTTAGGCATATTTTAATAAAAGGAGACATGAATTTATTTTATGAGTCTAAAACGTTACGTAAATGTATTAAACTATGAAAATAGATACATTTTTAGTGGATTAAACGAAAAACATAATATGTAGAATAATGGACTTCTGCACTTTGTGATAAACAATATTGAACACAAGCGTTGTAGCAATTTTGACTAAACTTTAAACCACTGTGCTTGGGAAGTCTAGTCTAGTAAACAGAGCTTGTTATCGCAAATGAAGAAGTTTTTAAAGACACCAAGTAATTATCGATTTAAAAGTTTTGAGTTTTGGGGTTGGCCTGCTATTATGCCATAGGGTTGGCAAAATCAGCAAGGATGCGGGCCCAACCCCTGGACTCGGGGGTGTGCAAGTGTGTATATTTGTGTGTGTCTGTGTATTTTAAGCTTATTTACCCAAAATCTTTTGAAACAAAACAAATGGTACAAAGTTCATTGCATGCCATTTGGGTTATTGTTCGTTTGTTTCTGTTGCTTAGGTTTGAGTTTGGGCTTAGACTTTGGATTTGGATTTGAGCCAGTTGCAGTGCGCGCTGCTCATAGGCTTAATTATGGATTAGCCCCAAAAGTGAAAGTCGAAAGCTGAAAGAATCGCCATAAAATTGTGGGTTTTTTTTTTGTTTGTATGAATGATGGCATGTAACTGTAACCCTAACTCATTGATTGTGAGAGACAAGGGGGGGGCGCTTGGGAAGTGGCATACAGTGCAATGCACTTGCTCAATACACAGACACATATAACTATAGCTATTACTTACTCTTCCTGAACTTCAATGCCGCTATCGTCCATATTCACTTTCGCATAGTCACTGTAGCTGACTGGCGGTAAATGCGACGTCTGTTGGAGCTGACCAGCAGCAGCGGCGGCGGTCGCAGCGTTTCCTGTAGCTGCAGCGTCGGCTGCATCGAACCCAAATGTGGGCTCTACATGCTCCGACAGCGGCGTTGGGGTCTCAAAGACCAAGGTCTCGACCATCGAACCTTTGGATGAACCAAAGGATACGCTAAAAAAGATATACGAATAGATAATAGCAGTTTATAAAATAGTTGTCAGTGTTGTATTTGGGATTAGGAATAATTATAAAGTAAAAAGTTTGTAAGTAAAAATTTTTGCTTGGGAAGAGCCTATGATATCGATATGCTTAATTTTTTTTAAGATTGCAACCAAAGACTTAAAGATGTAGTTACTTTTATTCACTAGAAGTAAAGCACTAAGCAAAAAACTTGGAAAAAGAGTAAGATATCGAAATAGCGTTCTGTTCTCTATGAATCATGCATTTTATCGGCATGCCATCTAAAAATCTATCAAGAAAGCTTTAGATCGACTTATTTTTCGAAAGATCTTAAATTAATTTAATTTTTTTCAAAACTTAAAATGCTCGAAAGAATTTAACACAAGATTTCAACTGTTTTTTGGTAAAATTTATCATGTACCTAAGGTACAATAGATCTTCAGGTCGCAGTGCCCACCCTCTGTTGTGAGAGAACCTAAAAATTTTAATCATGTACCTACTTGAATTGCCAAAGGAAAAATATTTCATGGGTAAAAAGAACGTTTTACAAAACCAGAGCCTTTTTTTCAGCAGAATCTTTTAGCACACCCTGATATTCAGACTTTTTATACGATGATTGATTTTTAGGGACTTAGTCCTTAAAAACTTGCAAACTTTTGACAAAATAGTGATATTAACGTCAAAAACGACCTAGACATCGAAAATTCGGCAACACAAATATACGAATTTTTTATGCAACGATTGCTTTTTACAATTCGTAAAGTTCCTTATCTTAGCCTTAAAATACTCGTTGCCTTTTGACATACGATGGCTATTTGTTTTCTTAACAGACGTTCAAAAAAAGTTACCTAGACCAAAAATTTTATCACACTTGAAAATTTCCAATTATCGAAACTCGTAAGTCTCACAATCTTAATGGGATGGAGCTCTGTTTTTTACATATTGTTCGTGAACTATCAGAAATTCTAACACATTTTTATGAGTTCACATCATTTGATGAATTTGGAATAGACTGTGAGCTTCATTTTTTTTCTTATTTGGAAGGGAATAGAAGGAAGGAACAGTAGAAAAACAAAACAACAGATAGGGTCCTATCTATAAGACCGCCTAAAACTTAAATCTTTTTTTAATTTCTTCTCTTCTTCTCTTACAAGCAACCAAAGTCGGAAAATGTGTAATTTTTGCGCATTTTTCAAAATTACAAATTTTCGATTAGATTTTTACTAACGAAAAAATTTTTTTTTTAATTATGAAAGAGAATTGTTTTACGAACCACTAATTTTTTTCGTAATCGATCAAACTTAACGAGCCATAAAAAAAACTGTATGAACAAATTTTTTTAAATTTTTAAATTTACGTTCGAAATAGAATTTTTTTCAAAAATTTGCTAAAAAATGCGTAAATTTTCATATGAATGCATAAATAGCGTCCAAACCGTAAATTTGACAAAAATATGTTCCAAGTATAATAGATAGATAATTCAATTAGCTACAGTTTAGTAAAATAATTGTCAACATCAGTTTGGTAGAACCAGAGATATTTGCTTTTTAGTAAAAACACTTTTTTTTTAATTCCGAAAAATTGTTTTTTCGAAATATCTCGAAATCCGTTCCATGAAAAAATTGACTTCATTTTCGGATTAAGCGTGCAATTTTACTACGGAAATGACTTAAGCATGTTGAGGATACCAACATTTTTTTAAAATTTGTAAACTAGTGTAATCATCTGGATAATCTTATTCTTTGAGCTTTTTGCTTTAAGCTTCATTATATTATTATATAAATGGAAAAATGTAATACAGTTGAGGCGGTGCCCGACAGTGTAATACCCTGTACCTTTTTTTTCGAAAAAAATTTTATTCCTGCTTAGTCCTTCTAAGAACTTTAAAATTGGAACAATTTCTTGTTTTTGTTGCTCTAGGTGATATCTAGGTGTTCATACAGACGGACGGACGGACGAACATGGCTCAATCGCTACCCGAGGTTATAGGCATTTTGGTAGTAAGGACTTGGTGGCTGCCACGCCTCCTTCTGTCCGTTACATACAATGTACAAATCTAGTATACGCTTTGTACCTATAGGTACAGGGTATTAAAATAACATAGCTATTACAGTGAAATCCCATGTTTGGAAAGCGCAATCCCAAAGAGATTCACTTTTTCTGCAATATGCAGTTTTCTATCTTAAGACTTTCGAAACATTTCAGCTCCATTCAGTCCGACACTGGATTTTAAAGAATATCAATATGTAGCCAACAGATTTTTAACTTTTAGAGCCAAAATCTTTCAATAAGAAAGCTAGAAATTGACATCTGAAGAATGAAGAATTTAAGAAGTATCTTAAAAATGTATCCTTACTTTCACGCCCTGCTCAAATCCCCAATCACCCTTTTGAAACTGAATCAGCAGCTTTCTCATTTGCTATGGTTTCTAAATGCCTTAGCATGATTATAGAATCTACACAATCCGAGTTTTTATTGCGAATCCTTGCAAGATAATAAAGAAAAGAAAAAAAGAATTTCAATAGATTTCTAGACTATTAAAGATGTTTCCGCCAAGACGACGGATGAAAGTTGCTTATAAGAGATACCTAAGAGAATTGTGGTTTACTGTTTGGTTTAAACTCGCTTGAAAGAGATTTCTGACACAGCCCACACAAAAAAAATACGTTTTTCTGGCTTGTGTCACTAATTGACAACTTCTAGAAAAGATAGTCATTATCGCAAAAATAGACTTATCTTATATGTTTTGTGCTATAATTACTGGTAGCAAAATATCTTATTTTTTTGCTTATTCTACAAAAAAAAAAAAGTGCAATAAGTATGGATGTTTCTTTTTTCATAGATGATGTTTTACAATTTATTTTGATACAGATAAAGGATTAGAACAGGGAAATAATTAAAAAATTAGTTTAATTTAATCTATTTAAATATAACTTAGTTTCGTAGAGCAAAACATGAAGTTCGTTTTCGATTGCGAACAATAAATGCGTCCATTAAAGATTCGATATCAAGCGTATTAACCAAGCCACGTGATTGAGTCGATCCTGAGCCATGGTAGATCTTAAATAATTTTTAATTCGGCGTAAAACAGAAAAACTTCTTTCATTGGAACATGAAGAACCTGGTATCGTCAGAACTAATGTAAGAAAACGAACGAATTCGTGAACGATTTTCAGATAATTTTCCGTTTCTCTAAGAAACTTAAGAACTGTGCTGAAATCTAAAGCTTTTTTACCCTCACGCGCCATTATCTCCAATAAGAAGTCTCTATTTTTGGTCGAACGGAATTCATTGAAATCTCCTCTGTAAAATTTTATAATATGATTGCGTCAGTATTTTTTGATTCGCCAATCGCAAAAGTTTCTAGAGAATTGAAAAATCGGGCATTGTTGGAATCAGACCTTTCTTTGAGAGAAAAATTTATCTGGTCGAAAATCTCACAAAATATTTTTTTGTAATAATCTTTTGGGGAATAAAAAATATACTTTTCTGTTACGCTATCTTCCAGTCGTTATGGAATTCGACGTTTTCTTGGCAATTTTGGCATCGCAACTGTTTTTCCAAATCGATTCAAATTTTTGATCCCGAGACTCATTCATTACAGGTGACACGGTTTCTACCTTTCGATAAGATTCGACAAAACACTGCTCCGATGATTGCAGCTCTTTGTTGAGGATTTCAATCCGATCAAAGATTACGATCATGGCAGTCATAGAAAATATTAGAATTTAGGGTTTCGTCCGATAATTCCGAGTGGGTATGTACCCACTGGGATGTTTTCCGAGTGGGTATCAGGACCCATACTACCCACGTCAACCGCCGGCCCTGATTGCAACAGTCTTGAATATTGTAATAAATGTGAACAATTGAAAACAAAATTCGGAACAGCTTTGAATATCTAAAAAGCTGGGGCTATGGCCGAAAGCAAATGAAAGTTATTTGCTTGCCGCTTCTTGAGAATAGAAAGAATGTCTGATGGCTCTATGGTAGATCTGATACTTTTCAGAAGGGCATAAACAGATGCCCAGTGGGGCATCCACGATGGTTGTTTCGTAACCGGAACCGGAAAAATGGGTTACGAGTCTTTTGCGAGCTCTGATGTATATACACTTCGAAGTGAAAAATCCCTCTAAGACCAAATCCTGGATTCGCGTCGGGCCTACAGATAGGAATCTTCAAGCTTTGTGGAGTTACCTTAATCATAGAATAAATCTAGGATGCTTAGGAAATTTTTTATCAAATCAAAGTATCTACCGAAATGGAACAAACCCTCCATCTAGTCACAAAAATAAGCTAATGTAGTAGCTGTGAACGACACTATACGAGGGCTATAAGAAAACAAGAGCTCAAGACGTACAGCATTCGGTTTATGCCAGATTCTCGGTTTTTTAGGGAGAGTTCCCAGCTCACTCGAGCAAGAGGTCTCACAATAATACGTATTACTATTAACTACAAATTAAGATGACTTTGGTTAATCATGAGAGATGAAAGCCTTGAAAAGCTATTATAACTACTGCGTTCCATGTCGTTAACGTGTTGTTGTTTGGAAATCCAACAACATGACTAGAAATTTATATGCCAAAACCAAATAGGCAACATGAAACCAACGTGGGTGTAAGTTTTGGTTAGGTAACAAACTCAGATTCCGATTAAAATTAATTTTTAATTCGATTTTGTAGCTACATAGCATATACGCACCGCTTGAGTCCAACGCCTTTTGTGCCCAGCTTGTTAAGCTTGGGCTTTTTCTGATTCGTATGCGGGCGGGGGAACTTATCACTAAGATCGGAGGAATCCGCCGCACCAGCTGTGGTGGCCGTCTCCTCTGACAAATCATCGCCATCCAAATCGATAGCGCCGGCGCCAGCGCCAGTCAAACTATCGTTGTTGTTGTTTGATGTGGCTGCTGCTGCAGCAGCAGCAGCAGCGGCAGCAGTTGGGCTGACCACAACGGCATTGTTGTTGTTAATATTGTGGTTATTATTGGTGCTATGGTGGGACGGATGCGGCAGCAGCGTCGTCGTCGTTGTTGTCGTGTGCACAAGTGGCAATGTGGTAGGCGGTAAGGGTGAGACCACAACTGGAACTGCAACTGCTGCTGTAGAGGCCATTGTTAATGGCGGCGGCGTTGGTGTATTACTTAGCAGTCTGGTGCGCTCATCACAGGCCTCCATGGAGGCGGAGGAGGAGACGCCGCTGACAATGTTGGACGACGGCACATTAGCAAGCATAACGCTTGGATTCTGGGTGGTCTGTTGCAGGGTTTTAACAAAAGTTTCGTTTTTGCTGCTATTGCTTAGATTTAGAACATCTTGTTCGGCATTTAGAGACAACGACAGCTGTGTCTCCGGTTTGCTGATGCTGCTGCTGCTGTTGTTGGTTGTGGGTCTAGCGTAGGCTAGCATGTGGCGTGAGTTGAATGCACTCACGCGGCAATGTTGCTGCACTCACGTACCTCAAATGCAAGCACGAAATAACGGCACACAGCGTAAATGGCGGCGCACGGATAATAAGCACTACGGGCGGGCATGCACACGGACGATACTCAGCAACAACAATTTGTGTATTTGTACAATGCTTTATTTCTTGCCGCTTGATTGAATTTAAACCGGACGCAGTGACGTAGACAACTGCGACGGGAACGCTCAATATAATGACGACAATTCTTGCATACGAATTATCTCTACTGCGCCGTTTTTGTTCCACCTTTTCTTCTTTCACACACACACACACACACACGCGCAAACACGGGCCACAACGTTGCGCCTCGATTTCCGCAACAAAAAAAAATAAGACAAAAAAAGATGAGATTTTTTTTTTTGTACCACAAATGTTAACACTTTAGCACCAGAGAGCCTTTTAAGCACTTTGTTTGGCTGCACTGCCGTATTGTTTTTTTTAATACATTAACAAGTTATTTTTTTTTTTAACAAATACTGCATTTAACAAAATTGTTTGCTGTTTATTTTTGTGTCTTGCGCCGTGTGTATTGGCTGCGCTTCGAATTTCTGCCACGGACTTTGCGGTAAGCAATGAAGGCAGTGTTGCTAAAGGCCACTGGGCGCTAGCAGCTGTGAGTGCTGCCAGATGGCGTGCATACAGAGCTGCCACTTTTGGCGCATTTATAACGAAATTTTATCTTTTTTTGAAAGCTGCTGCGCAAGTAAATAAATGTTGGCGTAATGATGTGCATTCGCTTTTATTTATTTAAGCGTATATATTCATTTTTATTTATTTTTATGCATATATACACTACAAAAAAAGCAAATAAAGCGCATATTAAATTATATTATTATAATACATAAACAAATCCCAAAAGTTTGGCATTCTAAAAGCTTCAGACACAGCATTTAAAATAGCACAAAGTACACGAATAGACAATTTGGCATGTAGAATTTATTTTAATATCTAAAAAGAACGATAACTGCAGGTCATGCGCAATAAGCTTTAATATAGGGTGGGCCAACTGTTGGTTTGTTTGCTACTTGAATTTTCTATGTTTATGTTTATCAAAATTGGCCAACTATATATAACAGATGCAAGTTCGGAACTACTCATTCATGTATGAAAAATAGTATCTCCCAAATGGCCGCCGCAGCTGGCTCTACAAATTCGATGACTTTTTTGGACGAATATGTTGAACAACTATGTTTTTTTCACAGAACTGAAAGTGGTCGTTACGCCTGTGTGACTTTTACGCGTTGTTCGGCTGTTAAACGATTCATGACTAAAATTGAGTAGTTTTGAACTTGACATATGTATGTCGGAGAGTACGGGACGGTTGTGTTCCGAATCATGATTGTTTAACAACCAAACCTACAGATGGCCCACCCTATATAAACGAAATCCCCAATTAATAACAGACTATTCTTAATCTTAGTGCGAACAGGAGAAATTGCTTTGAATTTTCATTTCGTCTACGTTTGTAGCATATTTTGCGGAGCAGACAGCGGATCGTTCGTTCAAGGATTGTGAACAGTCGTTAAGTTGCGTGCAGACCCAATAACTTCTTCGACCACCTTTTAATAGACCAAAAACAATTTATTTTTTTGACCTCATTGTTTTGGTACAGTTTACTAAACTTTCAGGTTAATTTATCTTATAGAAAAAAATACAAAATTTAAAAAAAAATTAGGTTCATTTGAACACATAATCAAATAAAGTATTCATTGTGCAAATAATACCAGTGCAGATTCTGAATTGTTTTTAATATTTCATTTGCTTAATTTACAATTTGCGTATGTGAGATTTTTCTATGTTTGATGAACATAAATGAACTAGTTTTAAACACTAAATTGGACTTATTTTTAATTAAAATGTATACAAATGTTATATCAAAAAAATCTAAAATGTGCTGCATAAGCACGCGTTTGAAGTAAAACTTTTTACGCCCCACTCATTTTTCTACATCTTCATCGGGAGTACGACTTTTCTCCACCCCCGCGCCTTCTTCTACACCGTTCTCGTTCCTTTAAGACTTTTCTTCTCCCTCGCGCCTTCTCCTTACCCGTTCTCGTTCCTTTCTAACACTTTTTGCTCACCTTAACAGAATCTCAAAATTACTCCCTTCGATAAATTGAATCGAATTTTAAATCAACAAGTTACTTTCTGCTACAATAATTGGAATTAAGGGCTTACATTTTTTACACATGTTTCTTTAAGATAGACTTATAGTTTACATACATCCACATTCATAACTTACAGCTTGGATCAGGGGCCGACAACTTCTGAACTGGGAGCCATCAAGTGACCCATTTAATAATTGCAGCTGACCCACTTTAGTTCAAAAAAAATAAAAAAGTCTGTTTTAATTCGAAAATATTTGTGACCCAAACGTCTCTTTAACACAAATTTTGGTTGATTTTGATCAGCGGATAAAAAGGTTACCGACAACAGGCATAGACATTTTTTTATTTTTTTTTAATCATATTTTTTATTTTCAAGCTGTCTGTTAACATTTAAAAAATTTGGTAATAGTATAATTGTAACAGCACTGGTTATATATATATTTTTTATATAAACCGATTTTTTGATAGCGCTAGATGGCCTAGTGCCTTGGAAACTCCAATATTTTGCAACTAAAGGAAATATGCGTTATTTTTGGAGCTTGGTTGAGATCCTCAATTTTAAAACGGTGAGTTTGGGAATTCGAATATTATTTAAATTTTTTTTTTTTAATTTTATGTAAGTTTATGAAAATTAAAAATGTTTTACTTAGAAGCCATATTGCCTTTTAAGTTTTTTAATTTTTTTCTTTTGCACATTTCGATTTTTTCAAATGGCAACTAGGCCCTAGACGCCTTAAATATTTTTTAAATAAAGTAATACAACAAGTGCCTGCTGCAGCCTTTATTGGATTAATAAATTAGTAATTTAAATTTTAAATGCTTAAGTGCGCTAAGCTATATAACAAGCCTAGCCAGATCGGCGCAATAGCGATAACGATAACACTGCTTAGTGCCAGCTATCGCTAACAGCGCTGCCATCTAATACAGCTTCTGGCACATCACTAAATACTTTGTAAATTTATTTAAGTGCAACAAATTACAAGTCAAATTAAACGCTAAATAAACGTGTTTACAACAGCAAGTTGCACACTTTAGTTAAACTAACTTTGCGTAAATTGCATAAATTATTAAGCATAAAAGCGCATTAAACAATATTTTTAGCTGTAAGTATAAAAAAAAACAGCCAAAAAGTCATCGCATAGCATTTTTTTTTTTGTTAATTTTCTGCGTGTGTGGAGGTTTTTATGAGTCAGACTGCAAGCAAATAAAAGCCATAAACTGAGAAAACGTGAAACTGATAAATAAATAACAGATTGGCCCCCATTAAGTCTCAAAATTGGGTGCGTCCCTAAGCTCTGGCCAAATAAAATGCCCACAAACACGCACCAGCTGCACACATAATAACAAAACAGCGACTGCGGTTTTTAATGCCTTTTAAGGCATTTAATTAAGTGTATATTATATACATACATATATATACTATATGCATGCATATGTATGTACAGAAATAAATATGTGTGCGTCTCTTTCAACTTTGTGCTTTCATTGAGCCGTAGACCACAGTCTTGAAAAAAAGCAACAGCATTAATAAACAAAAACACGCACACTTATATACACTATGTATCTATGTGTGCTGCCGTTGTGTCAAAAAAAAGTGCTTCAAAATCTGCCTTTGACGTTGTCATTTTTGCCATTTGGTGAATCATTTATGTATGTGTGCTGCCAGTGGCTTAGGTGAGGAGGTACCCATATGTTCCTAGCCTCGGCAGCTCTATCTATTTCTTGCTCAAAGCTAAATTTTTATTGGCGTCCCATTAGCGATGCTATGGAAAAGGTCGCTGGAAAACTGCGGGTTTCGCGTACCCATTTCAACAAAACTTTAGCGGGTTTGGATCCGTAGTTAGTTAGTCAGTTAGTGTCCGGTGAGCATCGAAGCTAAACACAATCCACAACACTAGCAGCGTCTGTTTGTTTCTTTGTTACTAGTAACATTTAACTCTCTCATAATGAGCGGCTGCACCAGCGTCTTTTCTCCATGTTAGGAGCGGCTTCCTCAGTATGTGTCTGGCCATCCGAAAGGCTTAGCAGAGCCTGTCAGACCTGTCCTTAAGCTTATAACTTACCGACCAGAATCTGCTTAACCATATCATCGGCAAAAGAAACATGGATTCAAATACGAGTATAACAAATTTGTCTCTAGGTGGTAAGTTCCTTAGGGTAAATCCACCCGCTTCGGCGGCATAAACATCGGATCTGGAGGTGTAAAATTTGTGTTTCAATGACAATGATACTGTAACAAAAACCTGGATCTGTAGGCTCCCCACTAACTGGGTTTTCTAAAAAGGACACTATCTAGTCATTCCAGCTTGGCTTACTACAGTAATTTGTTCACTTTTCTCTCTGAAGATTTTCTATCTGAATAGATGTTAATAAGCCCCATCTCTGCCGTATTACATCTCATAGAGCTAGTCGTTCCGCAATCATATCTTAAAAGTTAGACTCTTAATCTGTAGGCGGATTAAAAATGGGGGGTATTTACCTGCTAAAAACCAACGAACCCCTATCCTACGCCAGTGTCGTCTTGTTTAATTTCATATTGACACAGTTTGGCTACACACGAAAATTCAACTTAAAACAGCAGCAACAAAAACGCACTGAACTTGCCGCAGTGCAATGCTAAATATAGACATGCCGCATCATACACAGTCACCACTATGATGCACTTTGCTATAGCTGGGCACGGCACAGTCGTGTTGCCGAAAAGTTATGACTTCATTTTGGGGCACTCTTAAGTTTCAACGTAACGCAGTGACAGCTTTATTGTGGTGTATCATATTTTTGGGGGCAATTTACTGATTTCTCGACGCGTGCTTGGCATCGTTTAAGTGACTAAGCATAAAAAACTAAAATTGGGGAGTGTTGAAATATAGAGCCTTAGTGATATGCATTAACTCATTTAATTTTCTGTCTTTTTACTAGCTGAACTTGTAAACCATAAAGGGAGCTGATGCTACCTCCGTCTCTCAACGTTCCATGCCTTCAACTTTTTTCTATGCAAAATGCTTTGAGCAACTCTCTGCTGGGAATATCATAGCACATGCGTGCAACCTGATGGGATCAACGAAGCCTCTAGATATGTCTTTGTTAGTTTCATCGTAGAGTTTGGCGTACCATCCAAAAGCAATAATCTGTGTCAACACGCCCAGCGCTAAAGAGAGCAGCTGCCTTTGATTGCCCATTAGCTATGGTTACTTGAAGGCCAAACAACTTGATCATTTGTTGAGTAATTCATTGTCCTAATTCCGCTTTGATGGTCATGACCTGAAGCTACGTAATATTTTGAACGTATTCCTTATGTTACATGACTCAAAGCTGAGCTTTGGCGGTTAATATCGTCAGCTATCTGTGGATTAAGATCGCGTGCTGTATTAAACATCTCTTTAAACTTAAACCTTTATCTTTGTATGGTCCACATAAAAAGGCTGCCGTTTTGAAATGCTGTTCTGTGAACTCTGCAAAATGCTCAATATATTCACCAATCGCTGTTGCCTAGAATTTCGTTTGGGTTCCACTTCTACAAGCCTATCAATAATGGGTTTGGATAAACGAGCATTTTGGGCATATAATTGCTGATCGCTTAAGGATGTCATTTGTTCATTAGTATAACCATGTCAGCATAGAAATCATTGAATACTTATCAAGACATTTAAATTTCTACTTTGATGGTACAGATGCGGAACTTTCCAAAGCGTTTGATACTGCTGAACATGACATGATATTGTTGCTAATGTTGAACACTCTGGATTTCAGATTAAAACTAAAATTTTGATTCTTAATCATTAACAGCCACCTCTAAAGCTCCACGGGGCAGCTCATGTCAATAAGCCAACTTTCTTAAGCGCTATCTAACGCATGACAGCCGGAATGACATCCCAAAAATTTGTCTTATTACAATGAACATTAAAAAATAAGTCAAGGGTTAACTGATAGTAAAGCATTTTTATTGGATTTTAAGAAGTTTTAAAGCACAATTGATTATGCCAAACTGAAACCTTTATTATTCTCGCACGCAGCTTCAATTACATCACTCCAAGCAACAAGCAGCAACATGTCATCACGCAAAACAGCTGGTCGTCGTGCCACGACAAAGAAGCGTGCACAACGTGCCACCTCGAATGTGTTTGCAATGTTTGATCAGGCGCAGATTGCCGAGTTCAAGGAGGCCTTCAATATGATTGATCAGAATCGTGATGGTTTTGTGGAAAAAGAGGATTTGCATGATATGTTGGCTTCGCTGGGCAAAAATCCAACAGATGATTATTTGGATGCAATGATGAATGAAGCGCCCGGTCCCATCAATTTCACCATGTTCCTAACGCTGTTCGGTGAGCGTTTGCAGGGCACCGATCCGGAGGATGTTATTAAAAATGCCTTTGGCTGTTTTGATGAGGAGAATATGGGCGTTATGCCCGAGGAACGCTTGCGTGAGCTGCTCACCACCATGGGTGATCGTTTCACCGATGAAGATGTGAGTACAAACAACTTTTAAAATACACTTGCCATAAAATTAATTAACTTATGTTTGTGTTTACCAGGTCGATGAGATGTATCGCGAGGCGCCCATTAAGAACGGTCTCTTTGACTATCTCGAATTTACGCGCATACTCAAGCACGGTGCCAAGGACAAGGATGAGCAGTAAATGCTGGCCTTGCACTCTGCCCCAATGCTATGATATTCTTTATATACAATATATTTTTTTGTATGTTTACTTACTGCTCTGTTTTGTACTTACCTGCCGCATTTTCAAGTTAGTTATATATCATAATGTGTAATGATGATGTTTAAACATCGTTCTCGTTGAGCTGAACACCAATATTTTTCCCGAATCTTATAGTATTAACCAATTGAATATATTACCTTTATACAATAATGTCTGCGCATATAACGTGTTCGTGGCAATAAATGTGTGTGTTTTTTTTTTATACCACAAATAGAGCATAGTTTAATTAATCTGAAACTTTTGGTACAATTTTTTTGTTTTTCACTTGTGCAAATAACCGGAAATTTCTGATAAATGTTATTTTTGCTTGTTAACAAGAGTCAAGTTCTTTGCTCTAGTTATGCGTGTCAACTGGCCCGAAATTATGTTCATTTCTAGGCGGCAAAACTTGTACATATACACTTAAAAATTATGTAATTAGACCTGTTGTTGGGATAGTATCGGTACGGCATAAAAAACTAGTTTTTATCTACAAATCAAATTTTTCAAATGAAGGATACTGCAGATATATATCCAGATATCTTTGGAAATATTTATTGTTATCGTTATGATGAAGTCAGTTTGGTCTTACTGCTACTATTTTGGCCATTACAACCGGTTATCGGTCTTGGCCGCATAAATTATCCTACGCCAGCGGTTTCTGCCCTGTGCTTGCTGGCGCCAATTAGCAATCCCAAGGCTACGAAGATGCTCTGTTTCCTGAACTGCCCCTCGCAGAGGCGGACATCCCTGTCGTCGTCAACCTTCCAGTGATTTCCGCTCGAATACCTTCTTGGCTGGAGCATTATCATCATCCATTCGTGCAACATGACCTAACCAGCGCAGACGTTGTAGTTGTATGCGCCGAACTAGATCAGTGTCGCCGTATAGTTCATACTGCTCATGGTTCATTCGAATACGAAAGTCACCTTCCACATATATCGGTCCAAAGATACGTCGGAGGATTTTTCTCTCAAAAGCCCCTAAAATCGCCATATCGGATGAAGACAATGTCCATGCTTCAGCGCCGTAAAGAAGCACGGGTATGATGAGGGATTTGTAGAGGGTTATTTTCATGTGTCGAGAGAGGGCTTTACTCCTGAGTTTGGTCTTAACCCTTATGAAAACTATCAATCAAAACTTTGGAATAATTTTGACAAAGCCAGCAGGGAAACATATTGGCTGCATAGGAAATTTTTTCACTTTTCACAAAAATTTGCCAGAAGAGCCCATTTTGTCGTAGGTCTGCAAAGTAGGCGCTGAATATATGGCTTCCATGGAACATGAACTAACACTTTTCATAATTGACTTCAGTGCAGAACTTTATAAACCTCAAACTCAAAAACAACACTGAAATTCTTAGAGAAAAGGAGTATCACCGCTCCCGCTCTTTTAATTCGTGGGCCCTGATGTATTGCAAAATAGTTTTTAGATTATCGAAAATGTTACGTAATTTATTGTTCAATATATTCAAAATTTGCGGTATCACAATTATGGAATTTTTCATGTGTTCGTTCATAGAAATGATTTTTAGAAAAAATCTGTAATTGTTTATAAAAAATTTAATAATTTTTCAATTTAATGAAACGAAAATGATTACAAAATAAAAACTAGACTTTTTTATTAAAAGAAAAATTAATATACGACTTGAGATCTTACAAAGCATAAAACATCTATAGACTGTATTTGGTGTATCTAACAAATCTATCTGAAGGATATGGATTTTAAATTATAAGTTTTCAAAAAAGCTGTTGAGTTTACGTAAGTTACTTCTCAGCGCAATACGGAAAGAACGAAACATTTTAAATCTATTATTAGAAAGACATGATACATCGCGCTTATTTCTGGCATTTATATCTACTTGTTAGTACACAAGCCAGTTTATATATTTTTCCAAAATTGTTGCCTAAATAGCACCAAAAAGAACGAGACAGCGCTATTTGCAGAAATAAAAAGCACAGCATAAGTTAAAATTATTTTTAAATATTTATTTTAAAAATGGCTTAAAAAGCGTTTATAATCATTTATACTTTTAAAAAGAAAACAATTCGTGACTTAGTTTATATTGGGGTGTGAATTACAGATTGAGAATACATAAAAAATTGGTGTCAACGTTTAACTAACTATTTACATTATGCATTTATATATTAATTAATAATATATATATGTACAAACAAGTTAACATATAAAGATAAGACTTACATTAAAAAAAAATTGCCTGCACATAAACGTTTTGTATCGAAATGGCCTCTAAACTTGGCTAACTAAATTTACGACGATTAGTTATAGTCTCTAATAATTATTCCAGCTTTTTGGATGCTGGCGCCGTGTCAAAGCGTTTTTGTTGGCGCGCCAAATAAGCATCCTTAAGCTGGGCCAGCACATTGGCAAAGAGCGTGGTGCCAAAGAAGACCAGCACAGTGCCAATCCAATGATTGATTGTGAAGGGATTGCGGAAATAAATGATGGAAAACAGCAGCGAGACAAACTTGCGTAGTGTAACCACCAAGGTGACGGTCAGTGAGGCGCATTCCGTGGTCAGCACATAAACAGCGCTTATGCAAATATATTGCGTGATTACATTGCACAGTAGATAGAATAGCATAAGCGGGAATTGCCAGTTGAGACCCACAAGATTGAGCAGCGGCACTGCCACAGTTTCCGAGCTGACTGCAATGCTCAAATGCTGCAGTATATTATTGTACATAATAAAGAAACCAGGTAGCGGCAACATGTGCGTATAGAAGAGCGCCTCCTGTGGATGCTTGCCATAACGTTTGTAGATAACCTCCTGATAGATGCCCATATAGGCGGTAACTAATAGCGCAACGGTTAGCAGAAAAATGCCCACGCTCCACCAGAAAAAGTCCGAATAGGATGTGGCCACCTTTAGTGTATGATGCGTATTATCCTTAACTTCGCTGCTGGACACAAGCGTGCAGAGTATAATGCCGCCTGTAATCATGGCCACCGAGCTATATTGCCGCAAGTTGTAGCGTTTTTTGAGCAATATTATGCCCATAATCATATTGGCCATTAAGGAGCCGGCGCGAAAGATCATGTGCAGCGGCATGGGTATATTAAAGTTGAAGGCATAGTTATTACAAACATTGGCGGTAAAAAAGAGCAGCACAAGCATCAAATAGTCTTTAAACGCTATGTTGGGACGCACGGTAAAGAACTTGGACGTAAAGATGAGACCTTCCAGCGCAATAAACAAAAATTGTGAGAATGTTATAAGATTGCCAGCGCCCGGATCTATTTGTATGATAAGCTCCAAAAAGACCACATTGCTGCAGCAGCCAATAAAGACAAAAAGCATGCCCAGCAGCGCTTTAATATTGATATTCAAGGCCATGTTGTGTGCTGCAAGAAAAAAACAATATTAGGCATTGAACGCTAATGGTAAATGTTGTAAATCAATGCTATCACCATGACACTGCAGATTGCTACCTACGACACATATTAGATAAGACTGTTTGTAGTTAGACTACTAAACTACTGATAGTAGCTGCTTTAATAACCCATGTGTACATAAAAGATACTGATATAAAGCCGCGGATGTCAAGGCCAAGCAGCTGCTACAACTGCTGACAAACTAGCAGTTGAAGCTGCCACAATTGGTAACAAACATGTTTGTGCTTACCTTATAAATATTTGAGCTGTGCGCTTAAACAATTGTTTATTATATATTTTTTAAAGTATTTCAACTTCTGCTGCTTCAATTACGTGCGTCTTGTTTTATGCTAATTTTTGGTTTGTCATGGTGCGTTGTGGTTGTCGTATGAAAATAGATAGAAACAATAATTAATAGTTAACGTAATAGAACAACATGCAAACACGCACACATGTATATACAAAGATATGTATATAAATACATACTAACTTAACTACTTACATATGTACGAGTACGAGGGAGTGTGTATATTCCTCTTCATAGCAACTTAATGCTGGCTCTCAGCACAAAGATTGTTTGTTGTTGTATTGTTTAAAAAACTTTCAACAGTTGTTGGCTGTGTATGAACAGCGGCCTTGCGTTTGTTTCACAAATATTATCGACATGGCATTTTATAATTGTTTGATTAGAGCAACTATTCGTATTTCTTGCTAAACGCCAGACTTGGCGTGTTCTTGCATATGAGCGTAAGTTCTATGGCTGGCTGGCTGGCTGGCTGCTACACAGCTGTGCGGCGATAACAGAATGCTGGTCGATAACTATTGACAGTTAACAATCGTTTTGCCTAATTACTAAAAATAACAAAAAGTATTAATATTAACTACTTACTTAATTATAATACAAAATATTAATTTAATAATTTATTATTACAAAACATAAATTGTTAATGCAAACAACATTAGTTTATGTGGCAGGCAGCACAGCTGTGCAGCGATAGCACAAAGTTCCAGCTATCGATAGGCGTACATTTAGTTAACAATCGTTTTGCCTAGTAAATATTTAAAAGCAAAATAAAAGTAATAATATTTAAACATTTAAAGCAAATAAAAACTGCATTAGTTTTTATGTTTAACTGCTTTACAGCATTTAATTTTATGCACATTTCTTCAGCTCTTTACCAGCGCTTTGGTTGACGCGTGCATTTTACAACACTTGCGTTATGGCCAACATAATAAACAATTAAATAAGTGTATTATTTTTAAGCAAATTAAGTTTGTTACTCGTTTATGCTTTTAATTACAGCAGAATATATTTTGTTTTTGGCAATTACTGTGTCTGCTAAATAATTCCTTCAATAGCGCCGCTTAACTAAACTTAAAGCCTGCGTTTTATTTGGAATGGCGCGCTATTTTTTGGACGTTTTTGTTGTTATACATATGTACATATAGGCACATGCATAAACTATGTACATACACTTGCACATAAAAAGTAGGTATTTTTATGACATTTAGCTGACATGGCCATATTAAACACAATCTTTAAAATCAACTCAGATAATTATTAATAGCATGTTTTGTTCCAGGTTTTATATGTTTGTACATAAAACGCTTTAACTTTTGACACTTATAATCCACTTGTATTTTTTATCATCTATACCTTTTGGAAGTGTATACAGTTTGTCAATTAAATGTTTGCAAAATGAAAAAAATCGCACAAATTCAACTTTAACTTAAAAACTTATTAACAAAAACTAAATTTTTTTAATTTTTTCTTTTGTAGTATTATTAAGGAAAGCATCAGCTATTAATGTGTAAAAAAAAAATTGGAAAAATCGAAATAAAACCTAAAGAAAAACAAGCAAAACCAAGATGCAGCAAATATTGCGCTGTCAATTAAATGTTTGCAAAATGCGAACACAAGGCGAAAAGAGAACACAAACAAGCTAACTGTAAATCAAATTCCAAACAAATGAACACCTGCGTTTTTGCTATGCATTGCATGATTTTGTCCTTGATTTTTGATGCCTTGGACATGTTTATCCTCCTATATTTTCTTACGATCTTCCTATTTTGCCTTAATAAGAGTAGATTTGCTTGTTGTGCTCTGTTTAACAACTCCCATTTGCAATAATACCCCCAAATTTTGGATGTGGTGTAAGTGAGGCATCTGGGCAGGTCTATCAGTGATTTTTTTGTTATTATACGACCGCCAGATCCTGCATAGCAACGATTTTTGTTTGTGATCGATGTGCTGGTGCTGCTTTTTGTTTAGTTTAATGTGGGTTTGAGGATCAACAAACCCAAATTTCATCGCGCTCCTTGACTGTTCTTGTTTAAAATTGTCCACATAATACTCCTCCGTCGTTACATCATTGAAAAAGTGCCGAAACGCTCCTCGCCATAACCAGAAAAAAACCATTGCTATTTGCTATTAACATTGAGAGTCGGTTTAAATTTTATATTGTCATCGTTTCCAAGTCTCCGGAGTAGATAAATGGTGTTATTTTATGCGACAAGACGAGAATAATATTATACTATCATGATAAACCAAAAATAGTTTGGAAAAAACCAAACACAACCGTGCAGTAGAAGAACGCAATACCAACAGCAGGCTTTGGCAAGCCGTATTAAATGATGAGGCATTGCATATCATCCACTGGTGTTCATGAGTCGCCTTTTTTCAATGATGTAATGACGGAGGAGTATTATGTAGACAATTTAAAGTACTAATAGTCAAGGAGCGCGATGAAATTTGGGTTTGTTGATCCTCAAATCCACAACAAACTAAACAAACATCAGTACCAGCACATCGACCACAAACAAAAATCGCTGCTGTGCAGGATCTGGCTGTCGTATAATAACAAAAAAATCACTGATAGACCTGCCCAGATGCCTCACTTACACCACATCCAAAATTTGGGGGTATTATTGCAAATGGGAGTTGTTAAACAGAGCACAACAAGCAAATCTACTCTTATTAAGGCAAAATAGGAAGATCGTAAGAAAATATAGGAGGATAAACATGTCCAAGGCATCAAAAATCAAGGACAAAATCATGCAATGCATAGCAAAAACGCAGGTGTTCATTTGTTTGGAATTTGATTTACAGTTAGCTTGTTTGTGTTCTCTTTTCGCCTTGTGTTCGCATTTTGCAAACATTTAATTGACAGCGCAATATTTGCTGCATCTTGGTTTTGCTTGTTTTTCTTTAGGTTTTATTTCGATTTTTCCAATTTTTTTTTTACACATTAATAGCTGATGCTTTCCTTAATAATACTACAAAAGAAAAAATTAAAAAAATTTAGTTTTTGTTAATAAGTTTTTAAGTTAAAGTTGAATTTGTGTGATTTTTTTCATTTTGCAAACATTTAATTGACAAACTGTATGTATTTATGCAAGAATTTTGCAATAAGACAAAATAGCTACAAAATAACTGACACTCAGATACTACAAAAATTACGCATCCTTTAGAGAATTGGACTAAAAAAAACTTTTAAAATTTTCAAAAATTTTATCCTATCGTTTTTCAATGAAAAGGATGCTTTTGAAGAGAGTGTTTCGTTCTAATGTGCATGGATAGACAGTGAGACAAAAAATTATTAGGACACTTTCAAATTTTTAGTTTAAAGTTCTGTTACTTATTCAAAAGCTGTCATATTTTCAATATATGTAACATAGAAATCTTGCAAAGCTATCAATCTATAACCCTAAGACACATTGCAGGTGCTCCTAGAAATACACAAAGACTTGAATGTTCCTCACGTCAAGGATGAAATAAGCAAAACATCACGAAGATATTTAGAGAGACTTTCTAACCATGAAAACTTACTGGCAATCAACCTACTAGACAATAGTATGGATGTTAGACGTCTGAAAAGGTTTCATATTCTGGCCCTCCAGATCGATTTGTATAATAATTGTATAATAATCTTTAGCAAATAATATTGTTATATATTGATTGGACTCACTGGAGCACATTTAATCCTGCCATGCTGGTTATTTTCAGACAGATTGCAAATAAAACAATATACCCTTTGTACCATACGGTACAGGGTATAATTATATTTTCAACAACAAGTAACAACATTTAAATTGTAATAAAAATATTAAAATTCATAGACCTGGCACCTTTCACAAAACTCGGTGAAAAATTGAATTTTAAAATTAAAGGCCCATACGCAGCATGCGGAAATTCCGCACGAAATGTCAAAACTTCATATAAAATAAAAAAAAGTATCCCACCATATGGGATTTTTGGCCTTAAAAAAAGACACAAAAATATTCGCAAGACAGCCGGTCTCGACAAAAAAATTTTTGTGCGTTATTGAGGTTAGGGTAGAATCTAGATCTGTGGGACAGTTCGGTTAGCAGATTTGGGAGGTTGTTTAAGAAACTCGACGTGCTGCGACCCTTTTGACCTCGGATTCCGGTTTAGCGACCTCCAAAAACATATAAAAATCTACGTCGGACAACCGGCCTCGGAAAAATAAAATTTGTATGCGTTTTTTAAGGTAAGGGTAGAACCTAGACCCATGGGACAGTTCTGTTAGCAGATTTAGATTTGATTTTATCCTAATCGAGGTATCCTGGAGGTTAACTCAAAAACTCGACGTGCTGGGGAGCTTTTGACCACGGATTCCGATTAAGCGAGCTCCAAAAACATATATAAAACAACCGCCAGACAACCGGTCTCAAAAAAAATGTTGTGGGGTTTATTGAGGTTAGAACCGTTTTTGATTACAGATCCATACAAAAAAAAAATAATATTTTTGTAGGATGATCTGTAAAAATAAAAAAACATATTTTCGTATAAATTATTTTTTTTTGTGCTTTAAGGCCAGGAAACAATGGGGCACCGGTTATTCCTCTCTAATAATTAACATCTATCTCTGTAAAAATCCCCATTTTCAGGGGTATTATATGCTAGGGCAACCAAATTGGTGAATGTAACCCTTAAAAAAATTGACACACATAAGCCTCAAAATATCAAAATAGTAGTCCAAAATTTTGTTTTTTACCCAATATCAACAGCTTAGCGTTATTTCTAGACCTTGACAGCAAGTGTATATAATTTTTGGGCGCTCAAAATAAACATTCTTCTTATTGTCATTAACTTGGATGATGGTCTTTCCATAAAGATAGCATTACAGATAAAAATATATGGCTGCTGTAAATTGTGGGCCCATCTTGCTTAATCTATGGTGCCGTATGAAAGAGCATTATAAAATATGAATAAAATTCCAGAACAAAGCTTTCCTATGCCCATTGGCATAGTCTTAGTGTCAGTTATAATTTTTGTATAAGACAAGATGCACGTAAATCCAAGATACTTGGCTTTTACGTTGTACCTAAGCACTTTGCTGTGCAGCTCCTGCCAGGTGAAAACGCAGCATTGAGTATTCGTAGCTAGCTACTAATCCTGATCCATATTACAGCTCTCACTGCCTACGGATGCTACGTATAATGCGGGCGTTGTGGAAATGGCACCCATTACGACGGGCACGCCAAAGGAGCGCGTAGAGGAAAGCAAACAACGTTTTCTGGACATGCTGGATTCACCAGAAATAAGTGATCTGGATATTATACTCTTTCCCGAGCATATACTAAACAACAGGGATATGGCTACATATGTGCCAGATCCATCACAAAATGTAACACCCTGTAACACACCGGACTATGACGTTTTTCTGGTGGAGCTCTCTTGTGCTGCACGCTCCAGAGCCGTCTATGTGGTCATCAATGTGGTGGAAAAAGTGCGCTGCACCAAGAATAGTCTTGCAGATACGCTGAATCCTTGTCGCGATAATGGCCTCATCTACTACAATACCAATGTAGTGTTTGATCGCCAGGGTCGTCTCATCTCGCGTTATCGCAAGTCGCATCTTTGGCGCTATGAGTACTACTCTACGGCTGTGCTAAAGCAGCCGGATATGTCCAGCTTTGTTACCGATTTTGGCGTCACCTTTGGCCATTTCATCTGCTTTGATATGTTGTTCTATGAGCCTGCACAGCGTCTTATACGTGAACTTAATATTACGGACATTCTTTATCCTACCTATTGGTTCTCGGAATTGCCTTTTCTAACAGCGCTGCAGTTGCAGGAAGGCTGGGCTTTTGCTAACAATGTGAATCTTTTGGCTGCCGATGGCAGCGATCCTGCGGGCCGTACCACCGGCTCGGGCATTTATGCAGGTCGTGCCGGACGTCTGGTGGCTGAAATATATGAGCAGCCCACAAATAAGCTGCTCAAGGCCACTGTGCCCAAGCGGCATGGTAGCACCTTGCCGGACTTACCGCCACAAGTAGTGCCCGTGTTTCAGCCGCAGCTGGTCACACCACGTTTTACGCAGCTAGCCACCTATCGTGACTATAATTTGGACATCTTTAGCACGCTGCTGCTGCCCGTAAATGAGCTTAATCTGCGGCAGCGGCTCTGCCACGAACCCTCCGGCTTTTGTTGCGAATTTGATATACAACGTGTGGCCATAGGTCTGCCCTTGGGCTATACCGCTTATCGCTATCGCCTGGGTGTCTACTATGGCAATGATACCACGCACATACGTGTGGATAGCAGCGCGCTGGCCGTATGCGCCTTGTTTGCCTGCACGGGCACGGAATTGTACAGCTGCGGACGCATATTTCCGGCACAGCTAAACATTGCCAATCAGCATTATTTCAACAGCATAACTATAAGTGGTGCATTTCCGGCTGCAAAACGTCGTCTAATCATGCCCAGCACTGTGGATGCCATGATGTTGCCGCTGTCTGTGGCACAGTACAGCTGGGAGGAGACGCCGGCCGTTAACGGCACGCTGGTGCGCCTGCAGCTGACAGCGCCCAAGGCCGATTTGTTGACTTTTGGCATTTGGGGCAACTATTATTCGGAGCAGCTGAATACGCATAATTTGGATCATATGCAGCCTGTGCCGCCGCCTGCTGCTTTAAATACGTCCAACTCCGGCGCCGGCGCAGCGGTTGGCCTTAAGTCGCTGCTGCTGCCGCTGCTGACCCTGGCCCTGGCCAGACGCTAGCTTAAGTTCTTGTTACCTTGTTGAATAAAGCAATTTGTTGCTTAGATCTACAACAGAGCTGCCATACGCCCCCAACTTGCCGCACTCTCCAACCAAGCGCGCCACTCGCACTTTGCTCTTTGCCTCCGCCGCCTGCCATGTTGCAGTGTAGACTTGCTTCCAGCGCCTGCTCCGTTCACAACAGCGCTTGTTTGCATTTCCAACAGGTAGCGGCGTCGCCGTCAACGTTGACGCTGCAGCGCTGTCGACGTTCATGCAACAGTCTGCGTTTATTTATAATGAGGCTGCTGGTTACGAATGCCCATTGTGGCACTCTGGCTGTGGTGCACGGTCGCTCTTTGTTGGCCTTGTGCGTGCCACACACAATGTGCAGTAAAACCTACTAGCTTGCAACCAGTTGAGGAAGCACTTTGAATCTCTCGCAGTGTGGTACAAAACTAGTATGTGAGTTTGATACGGAGATGTCCGAGAGCTGTAAGCATTGGAAATAATTTGCACTACTTGCGAACTAGTTGTTAAACACACTATTGGTTATATGTAGCTCTAAAATTAGTTTGCAAGTACAAGCATTGATAAAAGCTTCGTAAGCTACTAGTTAAGAACTAGTTCCTAGATATACTAAACAACTCGCTGGGTGGTTCATGGTGTCACGGTGAAAGCATCAACATTTCTTAATAACTTCAAGCATTGGTAAATCACTTTATACTATACTAGTTAAAAACTAGTTGCTTACCTCACTAAAAGCATCGCAGTGTGGTACACAACTAGTATGCTTGGGAACTAGTTCCGTTCTTATATGTAGCAGCAAAATTATTTTGGAAGTACAATAATTGGTAAAAGCTTCTAAACGTCAACATTTCTTAATAATTACAAGCATTGGTAATAGCATTATAATATACTAGTTGAAAACTAGTTACATACCTCACAGAAGGCCTCGCAGTGTGGTACACAACTAGTATGTTATCGACTAGTATGTTGGGAACTAGTTGCTAAACAGACCGAAGAAGTAATGTCTTCGTTCGATACTAGTTTAGATCTGGTTTCTAGATATACTTAACGTCTCGCAGTGTGCTCCACAGTTAGTATGCTTACACGAGGATATCGTGGAAATAGCTTTTTACTATAGGAACTGGTTAAAAACTAGTTAGCTACCACACCAATAGTAGTAGTGTAGTGAATGACTAGTATGCCTATTGTAATATGTCAAATAAACTTTTGTAAACGATGAATTTTGAACAAATTGTACATAAGAAATCAATATGAAAATATTAAAATTTACAAAAGATTAGCTTAATAAAAATGTTTTTCTTTAAAATTTTAATTAAATAGCGTAAAATTGTGAAAAAAAATTGTTTCTAGACCGTAGTTTTTTTTTTTCGTAATCAATCAAATTTTAGGTTTTTTTAATAAAAAAAACTGTATGAAAATATTTTTTAAAATTTTTAAATTTACGTTCGAAATAGAATTTTTTTCAAAACCTTGCTAAAAATTACGAAAAATTGCATATGAATGCGTTAAAAGCGTCCAAAACGTAAACTAAAATATGTTCCAAGTATAATGGATAGGTAGTTAAATTAGCTATAGTTTAGTAAAAAAATTGTCTAAATCAGCTTTGTAGAACCAGAGATATTTGCTTTAAAAAAAAAACACTTTTTTTTTAGTTTCGAAAAATGTTTTTTTCGAAATATCTCGAAATCCGTACCATGAAAAAATTTGTTGACTTCATTTTCGGATTTAGCATTAAATTTTACTACGGGAATGACTAAAACATATTGAGGATATCAACATTTTTTCAAATTTGGAAACTAGTGTAATCAAAAATACATAAAATTTTATGAATCACAATTTTCAAATTTTTTGATTAAATTTTTTTAGTTTTAACGTTTTGCAACTATTTTATGTGACAAATTTTTAAAAATCAAACGGATTTGGGCAACACAAATTATTTTTTTTTAAATTCTTTGTACTAAATTATTTTAATGGTATTTAGCTGAGCAAGGCAGCGCACAACAAGCAAGCATATATTAAAATTCTCTATAGAGCGCCATATTCGATAAATTGTGACGTCACATAGTCTATAACCAGTGGACGATCAAGACGCTTGCAACTATATCTCATTTGTGAAATTATGATAAGCGGCTAAGAAGTTACGGGGAAACAGATGAACATAGATACGAACATATGTAAAACTGATCAAACATATAATCCATATTTGTGTTAAAAAAAAATCAGTAAAATTCAAATTTTCATAATGAAAAAGTTACGGCTTTCATTTTCAATTTTTTTTCAAATGTTTTTTTATGTTAAAAAACATTTGCCATATAAAAAGCAATGCTACTGAAAGTGTTGGAAAACTATGAAAAACGTGCTTAGGTTAGGTTAGGTTAAGTAGGCAGCTCAGTTAACTGAGATCACACACAGAGACCATGAGGTCCATTGTGTTGCCTAATTTGAGAGAAGGAAGAAAGGAGTTGAAGAAAGGTGGGGAAGGGAAGGGAGGAGGATCAGAACTGTAGGACATCCCTTATCACCTAAGACTCTCCTATTACAAAACCATTTTGAGGATTCGACAAACGCAGCCAGACCCGCTATGGGCACATAAGCCAAACTACCCAGATCCTCAAAGAACGGTTTGTCCAGAAACTGGGTTCGTCTTCTTAGAAGCGCCGGGCAGTCGCACAGCAGGTGTTGGATGCTTTTTGTCTCCTCCTCGTATCCGCAGCTTCGGCAGAAGTCGTGATGGGGAACATGCAGCCTCTCAGCCATGTGGCCAATGGTACAACTCCTACCACCATCCTGGTCTGATTTCGCAAGGTTAGCTGCCAGCGCTGAACCGTTCCTGTCGCACTCATTAGCAGCAGAGGGTGATTAAGTGGAGTTCGATACGGTTGAGCGCAAGCGCCGTCTTACGGATCAGTTTGCTCTTTATGGTATGCGATGACAGAGCCTTGACTGCAGCCTGGCTATCGACCAGAATTACAACGTTCCTTGGCCTTTCGCCCAGGGTATCAATAAGTCTAGTCGCTTGCCAGATCGCATAAATATCGGCTTGAAAAACGCTACACTAGTCAGGAAGACGGAATGAGAGCTTCGTCGAAAGCTCTTCAGAGAAGATGCCTGCTTCTGTGCCCTCATCTATCTTCGAACCGTCGGTATGACAATAAACCCCTTTTAAAGGGGTTTTTTGCTTCCAATCTTTCCTCTCCGGGAAAACTGCGACAAAATTGTCGTTCCATTTCTGAACCGTGGAGCAGTCATCACTGTCCCCGTTTCCCCCAGCAGCTATGTCTACTTCAAGTAGGATACTACTGTGACCACAAGTTGATGGCGTGAGAAGATTAAGTGCCCGGAGTCTCGCTGCGCTTTTCGCTGCCACCGACTTCAGGAAAATGCCCACTGGATGCAGGTTCAGAATTACATCAAGGACCCGGTTATATTATGTATCTTCTTATGTTATGTATCTGCTTTAAGCAATATAAATGGATTTAAAAAGAAATAATCGTATCTTTTAAAATTTGTATTCAAAAACAAATAGGTTACATTTAGATGGCCCATGCTGTATAAGGACAGAAGCCACTATAAAGCCTTATATGTAAAAAATTTAACTTTTTCGCTAAACAACCCTATACCTATACCCTATAACGATACACAGTGTTCTCCCCTAATAGCTGCCGCTCCAGATGATTTAAATTTTCTCTAAGACAGAACTTTGTAATTTTTTCAACGATTTGAACTAAGCCCTGAAATGCTCTCAAGGTATCAGTTCGTAGTAGTTAAAACTAATACTAGTGTACTGGATACACAAGCACACACAATAAAGCTAATAGGGCATATCTGTTGTTAAGCAGAAAATATTTCGGTCAACCTGCGAGAGCTTAGCGCCTTTACAAAACCAGCTTGTCTTACGTCACAAGCGACTCATGTCTCAAAATTGTTGCTCATTACGCGTAACCGTAGAGGCCGCTTCCAAGCGATTAAACTTAATACGATCCCAGTCGTTTAGTTTTACCTTTTTGACCGCTGCCGCCGTCTTCGCCATGGCGCATAAATTCAACAAAATGTGCCTTGGGCTGGTTTTCGAGCAGGTGACAATGGTTGACCCATTGCAGGAGCTCTTCGGAATTAGTATTATATATGAATTGTTGTACGTGCTTAAAGCCTTAAGGCATGCTGTTTTTTTTCTCTTAAATGTTTTGTTGGTTTTGGTAAGGCTTGATTGTGAAAATATGGAAAGATTTTTAGCAAAAATTTTAGGGAATGCTAACTCGTTGCTTTTTTACAACACTTTTGCAACACTTTTTTTTAAAAGCTCAACAGCTAAAAATTAAAATATGCTCTGACTTGAGCAAAAGTTGAGCTGAGAGTTGAAACTTAAGCCTTTAAATTTTGTTGTTGCAAGAGTACACAACTTTTCAACTCAATAGCAAGCGTGAATACCCTAAATATTTTTTTGTCAAAGGCGAAGAAAATTACAGTGTTGAGCAATAGCTTTTCATCTCATAAGTGTTAAATAGTGTTGTTTAGTTTAATATTAAAGGCCCCCATGCGCAGAATGAAAAAATTCGCACGGAATGACGAATGGGATTTTTTTTTTTGAATATTAAGATTTGTCATTCCGTGCGAAATTTTTCATTCTGCGTATGGGTCTTAAACAAAAATAACTTTTTGTGCGTATAATTAGTTGTTATATTATGCAAAAAATGTTGAATTTTGAACTAGGGTTATACACAAATGTTTGTTTTTTCAATTTTTTTATATTTCCCATAAACAAAAATATATATTTTGGCAGGCCTCCTTTATGATCTGACTAGGTAACTCATTTAATTCCAGAAGCATTTTACCCATTAAGAGTTTATTTCAGTTAACAATCGTTTTTCATTTCCCAATCGCAGCTCGTATCTCTCTGCTAACTAGACCAACGATGTTTGCCAATTTATAAATGAATCCTAGCAAAATTTGTAAATCGTTTATGCTAAAAGTAATAAGGAGTAGCAGATCAATTGCCGGGGGAGAAAATAATACAAAACTTACTCAACACTCACGGATATATGGAAAATATTGTAAATGCAAAATTGTTATGTGGATTTTAGTGGGAAATCAAAGCAATACAAAAAGACTTGGCATTGCCAAGATGCTGGAACAGTTGGGCACAGTGGGCAGCAAACGCTCAAAAGAGCACATAAAATTAGGCTGCAGCAAGTGATAAAAAAGAATACTCGGTTGAATTAGTTATTAACCCTTGGGTTTTGTGCAACGAAGTTGGGGTATTCACTGTGTCGTGCATAAATGCAAAATGGTAAAAGTGCAAAGTGTCAAAGAAAATTTACAAAAAAAAAAAAAATGATATGAATGCTCGACCCAGACCAAACACCGCAAAAGAGTGTTGTTATAAGCGCCAATATCTACCAGAGTGAGCATGGGGAACGTACCCATACTATGTGACACAATTTTTTAAATTTCTACCCCCTTTCCCCCTCGGAGATCAACCTAGTATATGCCAAAACCCCTTTCTTTAGTTTTTACGTAGTCATACGTAAGCATGATGTTAAGTAATTTTTTGCAAAAAGAAAATAAAAAAAAGCCCAAGATTTTGCTAGAGGACTACGCGACCAAAACCTAGCTCCCATCCGCTGCTGTGACCAAGCGTGATATTTTTAAGACCCCCTCATCACTGAACGGAACACGTAGTGTAGGTGAGTTCCCATATGCCAATTTTTAGCAGTTGAGGATTAAAAATATTCAGCTCGTGCTACGGAAAACGAAAAAACAAAACCGAACAATTTTATTCGAATTCGAATTTTTGATCGATATTTCTCTTTTTATTTTCGATAAATTTATCGAGAGAATTTATCGGAAAAATAAGAAAAATAAACGAATTTATTGCAAATAAAAAGAGAAATTTCGAGAAAAAAATTCGTTTCGCGGAACAAACAAAAACGAGTTCTCTCTAAGTCTATACATAAGCTTATTCTGGATCAACTGGGTTTTTGAGCATTTGGTCACACTTTTTCCTGCACACTGTAGCGGGGGCTGAGTTTTTAGATAATCGATTGGAACTCTTCAAATAAATGAATTAATTTCAGAAACAGTGTTGCGGTAAAGGGTGCTTTTTCTTGTGCCAACTTTTTATAGAGCTAACTACTATTTTTTCAAGCCATAAGTTTTGTTTAATCAATATGCACAATATAAGACGTCAGCAACGCTTCCAAATTATTAAGATTAGTAGCTCATTTGCCTTTTTGGCCCACTGTGCATGACTTGCTTGTGGGCCTTAAAATATTATTATATTTTGCATATTTAATAAAGGCAAAAAGTCTGCAACAACAACAACAACTACAACGTCTCAAGGAGCATAATAAAAAATATGAAAATCAAGTAAAAATCATTTCCATTCAAATTCAAAATATATGTATGTACGAAAAACATGCTGAGGCGCTGGGCAGGAGTGGGGGGGCTGCTCTGGCTGCGGTAGCTGAAAACTGATATTCAATTCAATCAGTTCTGCCCGGTTCCCGAGGCTGCTGGTTGCCCCTTCTCAAGGCGCACCCTGTCACTCTTCATCTCTTACTTATTTCAACGCCGCCCCCCCTCGCCACCCTTACTCACTCTCGTGCTGTGTGTCAGCAGGGAACAATGGAACAGACGATTGCTGCTAAACTGTTGATAGCTGTTGGCAGGATGAGTTTTGTGGGGCGCTAAAAGACGGGAAAGGAGCAACACTTCACGAAGGACGTTGTGTCTGTTCTTAGCTTATTGTTTTTTCTTGTCTTTGATTTTGGCATTGCATAGTTTTGGGCGAACGCTGATAAATGCTGTCTCCAAATGTTGCGCGGTTTATGCAGTTGCACTTATCACGATGAACTTCTGGGGATGACTTCTGAGTATAAGGAATAAGTGAGTTGTAAGAGTTAAAACAAAACAAGGCATTTTGCAGGTTTTACCAGAACGCTGATGTTCTAGGCTCGGATTCAGCGACACGGATTCGAAAAATCTGCTATGGGATTTTTTTAAATATCCCAAAAGAGGGAATTTTTTTTTTATATGAAGTTTTGACATTTAGTGTGGAATTTTTGCATGCTGCGTTTGGGCCTTAAGTCAGAACCTTGACATGCTGATTTATTTTTACGCCTTGAATTCGGTTTCAGCAACCCCCAAAAAAATATTGTAAACATATGCTGGCAAAAAAAACTAGTTATTATGAGTAAAAGTTGGAGCTTCCGCACATGGTTTCACAGCATCTATAGTTCGTTAAAGAATTCTCTTTCAGCTCAAAGCAAAAAAAATCACAAATTGTTTTTTTTTTAATACAAAGCAAACTCAAAATTGTAATTTTGAAAAATGGTCGAAAATGGTCGATATTTCGAGTAGCTTCAATAATTTGGACTCAATCTTCACATATCGTATATCATAGTAAAGGCCACATCAATACCTTTCGATGCAATGGTAGGTAAAACATGTTATTCACAAGATATTCACGAATAAGTGAAATCAGTATCCAAAAACATGATTTTCGAAAAAATCTTGAATACGGTTCTTAAGAAAAAAAAAGAATGTAATTTTCAAGCCAAAATTACCCCAAAACAAACTTATTTAAGAAGGTTAATTTTTCGTGTAAACTAGTATAATCTAAAATCAAAATAAAACTAACGTATGTAACATACAGAAGGAAACGTCGGAGAACCCCCAAAGTTACCTAAAATATGATCAGGGTGACTAAAGAAATCGATATACCCATGTCCGTCTGTCTGCATGAACGTCTAGATCTCAAAATATAAGAGTTAGAGCGACCAAATTTTCAGATAAGATGCGTAATTATGTCAGGGGAGACAAGTTTATTTTACTTTTTCGATATCGGGGTTATATTATATAGCTCCCATAGGGGTGCTTTAGAGGACCTCGAAAAAAAAACAAAAGTTTTAGATGGATATTTCGTTTGTTTATGAAGATATCATAACCAAATTTGGAACTCGGAAGTTTTTTAGAGTGTCCAAGCATTGTACCAAATTTGATCAAAATCGGTTGACTATATCATATAGTCCCCATAGGACCGATCGGTCAAAAAAAAATTGTTGGTGCAAAATTCGACTGATTTCTGTTTGTTTATGAAAATATCGTAGCCAAATTTGCCGAATAAAATATCTTTTGGAGGTCTTAAGCAATATGTCGGAGCTAATTGCAATATGGTGGTACAGGGTATCCCAAAGTCGTCTGCGCCCGACTTTAACGTACGACATTTTTTTTAATATAAATTAAAAATAAAAATTATTAAGCGAATTTTTTTTTTTTTTTTGTATTTTAAAAATTGAAAATAAAAATTGTATTTAAATATCTTTTAAGCCAAGGAACGCATAGAAAGGATATTTATGTGATGCACACTTCAAGACCTTTCCGTCGCTGCCTGACATGTCCTTGAAGGATCCCACATAAAAAGACTTGAATTTTCAACATCTTGCAACAACTGGCGCATTTCTGTGACGTACACTTTAATACCTTTTCATAGCTGCCTTACATGTCCTTGAAGCATCAATATTAAGCATCACATATGAAAAAAATGTTATACAGTCGAGGCGGTGCCCGACCGTGTAATACCCTGTACCTTTTTTCTCAAAAAAAGATTTATTCCTGCATATTCTTACTAAGAATTACCAATTGGAACATTTTTTGTTGTTGGTGCAAAACGATATTTATATATTTCCGCAAATTTTAACGAAATTTACGTCAAAGAAGGTATTTAACGTACATGGGGTAAGTTTCAAGGAGATATGTTGAAGGGTGTGGAAGAAAACACGGTAAATCGATTGCGGGGGGTGGTGGGCTGCATTGATAAAATTTGGATGTGGATTTGTTCATTAGAGGCACATCAATCAGCTTATCAAAATTGGTGGTTCTAGGTCATTTGTTACTATTATTACGTAGAGTCAAATATTGACGCAGTTTATAGGCAAGGGGAGGTGAAATTTTTACATTTTAGACTATAACTTTTGTTGTAATTGTCCGATTTTGTTTATTTTTGACACACAGATGCATGTAACCACAACGCATCACTTTGTCAAGTTTCAGATTAAAATATTAAACGGTTTAGCTAAAAACCGCGAAACACTGCTACGGGGGAACGGGGGAACGGGGGAACGGGGAAAATATTGACATGATTCAACAAACTTGATCTTCTGAGAAAATATGCGCATCAGCTGGTAAAGTTTCGTATCTCTAGCTCTTATAGTCTCCGAGATCTGGGTGTTCATACAGACGGACAGACGGACGGACAGACGGACATGGCTCAATCGCTACCCGAGGTTATGATAAGCATTTTGGTATAAAGGACTTGGGGTCTGCCACGCCTCCTTCTTGCCGTTACATACATTGCACAAATCTAGTATACCCTTTGTACCTATAGGTACAGGGTATAAAAATTAAATTTTAAATACTAAAGGGTGTTTTTTTAAGCGCGTCCGGGTTTCAAACTTAAATAAAACATAGAAAAATTAATGTAACGACCCCAAATATGGTTTTTGTTAGATAGATAATTTTGTATCATTTAATATTTGAAAAAGATCTCTGGCATGTGAACAGCACGACGACGAGTTACAAAGCGCATACTGTGGGTCGTATTTCAGTAATGACACGTTTAATGTTGGTTTCCAAGTCGTCAATTGTTGCTGGCTTGTCTAGATAAACCAACGACTTGACGTGTCCCCAAAGAAAATAATCTCAAGGCGTCAAATCACACAACCGCGGCGGTCTTGAAATAACTTTCCAACCGAATTGAGTTCTTAGTAAGTCAATGGTCCGCCATCCTGTTGAAACCAGAACTCTTCGACATCGATGTCACGTAAATTTAGAAACAAATATTCATTAATCATCGCTCTGTATCGATCACCATTAACGGTAACACGTTGCGAATCGATAAATTTGGATTTTCCTCTACACTGGCCTCCACAACAGCGATATTTTCTTCGGACTGTGCTGTTCTTATGCTGATTGGTAGTCAGACATTGTGGAATCTCAAATGAGTTCCTACATGATCAAGAACACGACGAATAGCATGTTCTTATGGACGATTATTCGGTCCATAAATTGTACGAAGAGCTGCATAAGTTTTTACAACAGAACACTGATTTTGATTGTAAATTTTGAATAATTGAAGACATGATGAATTGTTAGTCCTAACTGAATAAAATGAAATTTAAATTTGTCAAAAGCAACAACTGTTTTGCCTTTCGAAAATCCGGATGCTGTTAAAAAAACACCCTTTGTTAACATTTGTGTGAAATATGATCAAAATTGGTGCACACTCTCATATAGCTGTCATACAAAATTTAACCAGTTTTTTGCGTCACCTTGTTAAAATATATGCAGCATGCATTTGATTCGTTTTTTTTTTTCATCAGCAACATTGCAAAAATCTTTGGTGTAACTCAACAATGAGTGTAGGTTGATCATAATGCTCATAAAAAATTAAAAAAAATTTCCTTGACAAGATGGAGGTCTATGGGAATCTTTGTTCATTTAGTGAAGTTCGCTGGCTGAGTCAAGGCAGTAGTTTGAAACATTTTTCACTTCAGGCATACAGCATGTTTCAATATATAGCGCTCTGAAATTATCCCAATCTCAAAAGGAACCCAAGTTACAAGTTGTAATATCCTAGCTCCTATTATCGTTAGCTGGACGGTTATTTATTTATCTATTTGCATCTATTTCTTCTCTGTGTTGCATATCTTTTCACTAAACTAATATAACCCACTCTTACTGCTGAAAATTGCGATTTGCTGTAAATCGCAATAAAGCCTGGGCATAAACTGACCAAGTCTCTATTGTGCTGCCTGTTGCTTTTCCATTTTCTCACTTCTGTGGCACGTTTCAACCACCAATCGCCCTAAATGACAATCAACTACTCGTCACCTGCACGCCTCAGTGCCCGGGAACAGACCAGATGCAGCAGCTCCAGAACTGGACCAAGTCAAAATACAATACACAAAGCACAAGTCAAGACGCAAAGCAGTTAATATATATTTGTATGTAGCATATAATTTTATGCACAGGCATATTTACAAGTGTGTGTATGCGTGGCAGCTGGAATGTAGTTGCAACAAAATGTGGCACGAATCGGAAACCAGCAAGAAACAGAACTTTTCATCAATGCTTTACAATAAATTTCAGCAAATAAATCAAAATGTAACACAAGCCGTGTGGAATTTTCAAGTGGCAGGTGGCAGTTGAACCACCCATTGAACCCAGTCAAACAACTCACTCTCTCAATCGCATTGAAAACCACGAAAAACTTTTCCGAGAGAAAAAGAAGAAAGAAAAAAACCAAATCGAGTGAAAAGGGCGAAAATTAAAATGTTTGCATTTTGTTCGGCGTTGTGTGTGAAAAATGAAAATGTGAAAATATTTTCTGTGTAGAGCAGCGCCTGGGAGTTACAAGTAGTCCCCCCCCCACAGATAAAGCTGTAGCTGACTTGGGGTTTATTTTTTTTTTTGACATTGAGATTTTGCTAATTGTTGCCATTAAGGGAGACTAGTTTTGGAGCGCTCTAAGTAATGTAATATATATATTTTTTTTTGTTTCTTGCAAACTTCTTTTTGTTTAAGTACGAGCACATTTTTTGCAATGATATACAAAATTTTCCGGCTCTCCACTTGGCCACGCACAAGCCCACACACACACACACAAGTTCATGTATATTGTACATATGTACAATATAATGGTACATATATGCATAATTTAGCACACAACGCAGAATAATAAAATAAAAGCAAAGAAAATAAGTAGGGCCGCTAAATTTGGGAAATTATGACTGCCGTATACACTGACACGTTTTTGAGCCTAAAATTTTTTTAAGTTTTTTTACGTTTGGGAAACTTTTACACAAGTTTACAGATTAAAAACGAATTGGTTTCGAAAGCAACACTAAAAATAAATATATGCTATAATATTTAAAAAAAAAGAGTTCATTTTTTGAGATTATATATGAACGAAAAAAAGTTAAGCGGGCCGCTTTTTTTAGTCGATCTCTTTGATTTCGATGATTTTTACATATGTTATAGAGCTACTAGAGCATAGTAACCACAGCAAATTTTATTGCAAAATGGCAATGAAAACTGAATAAAAAACACATGGCAACTTGACACTACTCACTACGCGTGATTTAAGGCCCATACGCAGCAAGCAAAAATTTCGCACGAAATGTCAAAACTTCATATAAAAAAAAAAATCCCACCATTTGGGATATGGGATATATAATAATTTCCCTGACTGACAATTGGGTCAGTCGCCCCTGGGCGAGGCATGGGATCTCTATTAATAACTGTTCAAAGAGAACAGGGACCTACAGTTTATAGCCGAATCTGAACGGCGGTGTCTGGAATTAATAGAGATTTTCTTTGGCAAATAGCGTCTTTGAGCTAGCGATGCCAGTGCTAGGCAAACGTACCAGTTCTAAAGCGGGGATTCGAGCCACCGACCTTCGGTTTGTTAAGCGAGTACGCTACCACTACGCTACCGACGGCCGACGGATATGGGCCTCTATAAAAAAAAACATCAAGATTAATGGCCCTTTATATGCCTCTGTATGAAATTTAGTCCGTTTGCCTTTTTACAAAATTTTTCAAATTTTGGTCTGCTTTGTTCGCTCAGACTAACCACAGATAAAAATGAGTCTATTTTTGGCTTTGAAACTACATATTATATGCGGTTCTTACCCAAAATCCCTTTAATATTTTGCGGAAGAGTTAGTTTTTCCAGATATTTTTATACCTAAGTTTTACCATTTTGGTTGTTAGTTGCTTTAGACTTACAAACAGATAGAAGCTATTTAATCTAAAAAAAATGATTTACGAAAATTTTGTCTTCGAAACCTAAAACTGTTTAACCTTTTTGACTCAAAAAACGTATAATATTTTGGGTGAAAATGAATTTGTTTAGCTATTTCAAGCTTCATCATCAAAAAAGTTAAAAAATATAAAAATGACATTTTTTTTTAAAGTTTTATTTTATAAGATATAACTTGTCAAAATTAATCGTACCTAATAGTGCTGGAGAAAATATCGATGATCGAAGTTTAAATATCTATATATCGATGTCGGCCAACAGAGATGTTTCTCCAGCACTTCTGCACTCATCAAATGGTTGTTTAGTAGTGCTGGAGAAACATCTCGATAGCGATAACGATAGCTCGATAAAAAATCAGAGTTTGGCAAAAGTAACTAAATTTGAAGCAAAAATTAATACGACTTTATTGAAAGATTCCCGAACAAGAATTAAGGAAATGAAGAAATGAGAGATTTCTAGATCTTACAACAAAACAAGGCTTAGCATACTCAAGAGAAAACGAAGTTTGCGAATGTGGTTTTTAAGACAAGCTCCGAATTACTTTGCTCATTAGGCTCACACGAGGCTACAAAGCCAATTGGTTTCCTCTAGCTTGTATGTAGTTAGTATTATATTATCTGCAGAAAGTGCATCCTTAAAATTCTCAACTTCATTTTTGAAATCTTTTGGTAACATTTTTTTTTTGTTACTTAATTTCGAGGTGCTTGATTGCAAAAATCTATAATACTCGTAACCCCATGGTGTAGTGCTTATAAAATAAGTGAAAATCTAAAATATAAGTTGTTCCTTTTAAGAATTTATTTTGCTTTATGCTCTTGGAGAAAATGCTTTTTTTTTCAGAAAGAAGAATATGACCAAGTCAATATCTTTTTTTTATCAGAATATTTTTGGGTAAAGTTTATTAAAACAAGCTTCCGGCTTAAACAGGGTCTTTAACAAAGCGTAGCTGAATTTTAAACTGCAATAAGAACAATTGTGTATTAGATATGAAAGCAAGAAGAAGAAGTTCATAGAGAAAAAAAATCAAGAATTTGGCCCTAGAGCAAAATTCATATTTCTAGAGCATTTTTTTTGAGAGAGAGCAGTTTCTCAAATTTTTGGAATGATTTGTACGATTTTGGAAAGAATTGCTCTCAAAGCGGTCTTAGTGCTGAGATTGAGAGCAAAATAGAGAGCACATAATACTGCGATACAATCTTGTTTGGAGCGAGTTCGAACTTTAATTAAGATTGACTCTTTTTTTTTCAAGTTCATTCACTAGTACTGTAGATGTCGAATTTTTCAAGGTTCTCTTCTGGATTTTAACAATTTTTTATAGTAAACCAAAATTTATAGTAATGGCTAGGAATGCAACCTGGGCAGACTTCATGGCTCATCTTCATTGAGTCGCCGTGGGGCAACTATTTGGCATAATACATTTTGTGAGGAGGCAATTTCCGGCCTCACAACATAGTTCCTGTTTTGCCAATAGGGCACTAAGTAGTTACTTGGTGAGAGTAGCGGTGAACACGCGCTTACTCTCTCTCACCAATACTAGTTAAAGTATAGCGGCCTTTAGATTGGCGCGCTAGTTATTATTTAGTATTAGTGAGTAGGGCAATGTATTAGTGCATGCATAGGTGTAAGTGGAGAGTAGGTGATAGGGAAAGTGTTAGGTACAGCGAGCTCGTTCTTATCAATTAGGTGACATAGTCAGATAAGCAGAGTGCCGCTTAGGATTTGATAGTATTAACTTGGGCGGGAATTTAAGGATTTGGCGGCGATCGTGGCCTATATAAGGCGGATCTGCAGCCAAATCGAGACAGTCTTTGTGAATATGTGAAGTGGACAGTCTGAGAGAGTCTTCTAGTGAGAAAAGTATTAAGATTAGTGCCGCAGATTTAAAGGCGTTTCGAGTAACAACATATAGAATTGTCGCAAAAGGACGGATACAAGGATTTATTTAATTAGTAGCGCATCGGGTGCGAACGCGTCGAAGCTTATGCGTTCCGTGAACGAGACACGTCAAGTACTGCCATCACCAGGATTTATATCTGGGTGAGCGTATTGCCGCAAAAGGGCAGTAAACATACTAAATTCTTAAATCTGTTTAATTGAAAAATTGTTAGATTTAAGTTTAACTTTGTTTTGCCAAAATATAGTTTTGCTAAAAATATTATTTTGTGCAAAATAGAGAGCGTGTGTGGCTCGACTTAAGTGTACTGTCATAATAGACCGCAAAAAGGGGGATAATATATTTTTGAAACTTAAAGCAAATTGTGTTTTGTTTAAAATATCGAAAATCTCAGCAAATATAAATTTTCTTGTGGCATTTACCCTGGCCATAGCTGAGCTATTTAAAATTTATATATGGGAGAAATTAATTGTAAGCTTTAAATCTAAAAAAACTATTTTCATTTTGGACATTTTTTTTTAATTTAAAGAACTTCCTTCCTAAACAAAATACATAAAATAGAACAGGGTTGCCATTGTGCAAAAATTTTGAAAAGTTTTCTAGGAACATAATTTCATCTCTGCATAATAGTGCCAGATGAGCAGACTAAAAACCTTAAAGGATGTCAGAACTTAAGTCCTTTTCAGTGGTTTTCTGAATTAGTCTTATATTTTATCTAACAAATTTTATTTTTCGGTTTAATTCTTTAGAAAACTTATAGCTTTTACTTAAAAAATGTTGATTATATTTAAAGGCCCATACGCAGCATGCAAAAATTCCGCAAGAAATGTCAAAACTTCATATAAAAAAAAATATCCCAACAGTTGGGACTTTGGGAAATGTCAAAACTTCATATAAAAAAAAATATCCCACCATTTGGAACTTTTTTTTTTTATATGAAGTTTTGACATTTCGTGCGAAATTTTTGCATGCTGCTTATGGGCCTTAAATTAGAATTTTTTTTAATTATCATAAACATTTTTTTTTTAATTTCCTGAACAAACTCAGTTTTTAGAAAAAATTATACGAGATTAAATTTTGGGAAACTTATAGTTTTTAGCTTAAAAATTTTGTTTATATTTACAGCTTAAGGGGCTTAAAAAAAAATCCCTTTTGGGATATGCCATTTGGGATTTTTTTTTATATGAAGTTTTGTCATTCCGCGCGAAATTTTTCGAACCTTTAAATTAGAATTTTTTTAATTATCATAAAAATATTTTTAATATTTCTGAACAACCTTAGTTAAAAAAAAAAAATTTTACGAGATAAAATTTTGGGGCAATAATTTGGCATTATACATGTTCATTTGGGAGAAAATAATTTTAAGTTCTAAGTCTAAAAAAAAATTTTTAACTTTTTGATATTTTTTTTCAATTCAAAATTTTAAAGATTAATATGAAAAATGTGCCTTGTCCATATACATTAGGGTGGGTTTTTCGGAATAAAGACTTTCAGCGATTTTGATTCTTTGGCTCATTCTTAGCAACTTTGCCCAAGAAATTATAGGTCTTTCAAAGTTCGTTTTTACTTGTTGAAGGACCCTTTATTAATGCATAAATGATATATGCTCTTTGTTAGCGTATTAAAAAGAATACGCTTGAAAGTAAAAATATGATTACGTATACGCAACGTAAAACTTCTTAAAGTTCAAGTGTGTCCTGCCACGTAGCGCACCAAAAAAAAAAAAAACTGTGTCCTGTTTGTGCGTGTGTATCTGTGTGTGTGTGTGTGTGTGAGTAAATGTGTTTTGGTCACAACACGGCAGGCTGCCAGGCTGGCAGGCTTGCTCATTACGCACGGACCACTTGTATGAATGGCAAGGCACCCAGCAGGATGTCCCACAAGCAAGCACCTTAGTTACGCAAGGTTTCAACGACCCAAGGACCCAGTAATGCTACAGTTCCCCCCGCCCCCCGACGCCCAGGCACCGCCTTCTAAACACAACACTCGGCTGGGCACATAAAAATAAATCAAGTTTTTGTTCATTTCGTTTGCTTTTCTTTTTATATTTTATTTTATTTATTTATTTATTTTTGTTGTTTTTTTTTTTTTTTGTTTGTTATTTTTACTTTGCTTAGTTATGTACGTGCGTGCCTGTGTGTGTGTATATGTCTGAGTGCTTATGTATTGTTTATTGCCCTTTTAAGATTTTAACTTTATATTTTGTATAGATGCAAAGCAAAGCAAAAAAAAAGTGGGAAACACAATTTGTTGCCATCCATCGAAGTCAGCAGGTGACCCAGTACTGGACCTCAGCCAATGACATTATACAGCGCCCCCTACCCAACCATCATCCCTAGCTTTTCCCAAAGCAACCCTATGCAGCATTTGACGCACTACCCCCATGCTGGGTTTACGCGTTTTTTATGCTAACTAAATGAAGTGAGCGTAGCACATAAAAAGCAACAAATGTTCATTTTTATGCAAACACACACACACAGATACACACACACACGCTCACACACACAAACGGTAAAATGTTATTAAAGTTTATCATAAATTTGTTGGTCGTCAGTTCTTTTGCTGCTGGACAAAAGCGTCAAAGAAAATTCAATTCCGAAATGTGTTGAAAAAAAAAAAATGAATAACTTTTGGTTACTGTACAGTGAACACTGCCTTAAAAAGGATTGGGATGCTTAGTTAGCAAAGATTGACAGGTTATGCTATTTTCGAAAACCCGACTTTCCCTTAAATATCGGAAAAAGGGGGTCATGATATTAAGAGTACCATTTAAAATTGATCTTAAAAACGAATATTCATTCATTTGAACATTTTATCTTTCAATTTCGTGGAGCTATGCTTATTTGTCATTTTTCCAGCTACTGTTTACAATGGCGAACGAGCGAGTTGTGGGTTTCCCAATAAGAGGTGTTATTTTGGTATTCAAAGAAAAATGTAATTTTTTGAGATAAATGATCGGATGTTTATTTCATAATAAAGAGGAAGACATGCCGTTAATAATGAGCAATAACAACAGCCAAATGGCTGCCACGACGGCCACGCTTACAGGACCATATCCTTTTCATGAAATTTTCCATAACCAAATCGCAAAGTGGCTGCCCTATGTCCTCGATAGCCTCACGAATTCTATCTTTGAGGTCTTGAATCGACGCTGGGCTGTTGGCGTAGACCTTATCTTTCACGTGGCCCCAAAGGAAGAAGTCGCAAGGTGTTAAATCACAAGATCTCGGTGGCCAATTGTGATCACCTCTTTGAGAGATAACACGGTCCGGAAACTTTTCCCGTAAAAGCGCAATGGTTTCGTTGCTTGTGTGGCACGTAGCGCCGTCTTGTTGAAAGTAAACGTTGTCCAGATCAATACCATACAACTTCGACCATAAAAAAGCATTAATCACCTCTCGATAGCGCAACGTAACTGTTGATCCAACCCTATTTTCGAAAAAGTAAGGTCCAATGACCCCGCCGGACCATAAACCGCACCAAACAGTCACACGTTAAGGATGGAGAGGCTTCTCAACAATAACTATTGGGTTTTCCGAGCCACAGATGCGACAATTTTGCTTGTTGACGTAGCCATCGAGGTGGAAATGGGCCTCATCAATCAAGATCACTTTTCGATGGAATTCCGGATCATTTTCATGCATTTCAAGGACAAGTGTTAACTGAACTTTGTAAGCTTTAAGACCCAAGACTTTATGCAAAATACGATGTAATGACGTTTGTGCAATGCCCAATTCCAAAGAACGACGAGGAATGGACAAACCTGCGCTTTCGTCAACACTTTGGGCTACAGCAGCAATATTCTCAGTTGTTCTTGAGCGACGTACACGCGTTTTATTCTTCACATCACTAACTTGTCCCAACAGCTCGAATTTTTCCACCAATTTCTGTATTGCGTTGCGACAAGGTGCTTCACGTCGACCCAAAAATGCTTTAGTTTTGCGAACTGTGACTGCAAGATTTTCACCATTTTTGTAGTGAATTTTAATAATTTCAATGCGTTGTTGAAGCGTGTATCGTTCCATTTTAGGTAATGGCGTAGTTTCTACTTGTCAAATGTCAAAGAATAAAAGCTTCAAAAGTGACAGCTAGCGAAATACCGGGTGATTTTAAATAACACGTCTTGTTGGAAAACCCTATATCTTAATACATATTTGCAACGATTTCTTTGTCTTCCTTTGCGTAGCTTATATTGTAACGACCTCCGGTCTGTCCGGAACAACGGCTGGGATAGCTCTGCTATATTTGCTGAGATTTTCGATATTTTAAACAAAACACAATTTGCTTTAAGTTTTAAAAATATATTATACCCCTTTTTGCGGTCTATTATGACAGTACACTTAAGTCGAGCCACACACGCTCTCTATTTTGCACAAAATAATATTTTTAGCAAAACTAAATTTTGGCAAAACAAAGTTAAACTTAAATCTAACAATTTTTCAATTAAACAGATTTAAGAATTTAGTATGTTTACTGCCCTTTTGCGGCGATACGCTCACCCAGATGTAAATCCTGGTGGTGATGGCAGTACTTGACGTGGCTCGTTCAATCAATGCGCTACTAATTAAATAAATCCTTGTATCCGTCCTTTTGCGACAATTCTATATGTTGTTACTCGAAACGCCATTAAATCTGCGGCACTAATCTAAATACTTTTCTCACTAGAAGACTCTATCAGACTGTCCACTTCACATACTCACAAAGACTGTCTCGATTTGGCTGCAGATCCGCCTTATATAGGCCACGATCGCCGCCAAATCCTTAAATTCCCGCCCAAGTTAATACTATCAAATCCTAAGCGGCACTCTGCTTATCTGACTATGTCACATAATTGATAAGAACGAGCTCGCTGTACCTAACACTATTCCTATCACCTACTCTCCACTTATACCTATGCACTAATACATTGCCCTACTCACTAAATCTAAAGGCCGCTATACTTTAACTAGTATTGGTGAGAGAGAGTAAGCGCGTGTTCACCGCTACTCTCACCAAGTAACTACTTAGTGCCCTATTGGCAAAAGAGGAACAAAGTTGTGAGGCGGCAAATTTCCTCCTCACAAAATAAAGTAGCTAATGTACAAAATTGGTTTTTGTTTATAAACATGCCATACTTATAAACTAAGCCGTTTGCAAAAAACGTATTATGTAGTACATAAATTTTACAGTTTGAGCACAGAGTTCAAAATTCAATCAAAATTCAAAATGCCAAGTCAAATACATATATTAAGTATACTTACAATATGTATTTACTTTGTTATCTAAGGGTAGTCAGTTTTTAGGTTGTAGGGCTTTATGAAAGGTCTTTAGAGTGTGCATGTATGTGTGTTTGTGTGTGGCGGTTTGTTGAAAACATTGTAACGGCTCTTTGTTGTGCGATAAACACACACACACACACAGCTATAATAATGCGCTTTTGAAAACTAATATGGAAATAATGTATGTGCAGAATCTAGGGAACAACAAAGATAGATAGGTAGATCTCTTGTATGCCATCATCAAGGGCAGTAAGCGAGTACACTTTGGATGCACTGAATGAATGCACTATATATGTATATACTGTTTGTTGTTGTAGTTGATATGCCTGGGTAATTGTGTGGTGTCTTTGTATCTGTGTGTGCACTGAGAATGTGCAGCTGGCAGCTAGACAAGCGTGTGATAAATACATATATTTAGATTTTCATAACAACAATAAGCGTACTTAGGCCAAAGGACACACATAATAAGAACAGCACACACACACTCACATACACATTAACAAAAGCCAAACTATAATATGCCAAGAACAACAAACATTTTGAAATTAAACCTAACCTTAAAACGTTAAAGTTTTGATTATAACTTTAGTTTATCAATACAAAATTATATAAATTGTATATAAGAGCGTGAAAGATTTCTACAACATTATAATAATGTTATATGTTGCATAGCAAAGTTGAAGCAACTTTGACGCTGAAAAGTATGCAATGCAAGAAATTGTTTTGTAAACTTCTTGCCACAATGTGTGTAACACGTAGCGTATACGTGTTGAAAAGCGCCGCTAGGTGGCGCATACGCAATGTAGGTACAGTGAAGCCTTTTGTACGTCCTCAATGTGCTTAAAGCATAGAAAAAAATTGTATATCTTAAGGGGTGACACCAGTGTGGAGCATGGTTTTTTAAAGTTATTTTTCAAATTTTTTTTTGAAAGTACATACGTTATTTTATATTCAAAATTTAAACAGTTGACGATGTTATACACATTTTGAGCTAAAAATTTATTTTTTCCGCTTATAACGTCGCCATTAATGTGAAACATAAAAAATGTTTTCCTCTCAAGCTATGAACCAATATGACATAGGATGAAAAAAAAATCATGTAAAAGGAGTTGTAAAATAAAAAGTTTTTATTATTTTGACAAAAGGCGTGGTTCACTAGAAAATTATATAATTATTATTTCTAATGGGTGTGAAATGTACTGCGACCCAAGTGGATCTATTGTACCCCCTGCACGGCTTAGAGCTATCCCAAAAGTCCAAATGCCTGCATATACTCCACTATTTTGTTTGGTTTTATGGTAAGAATGCTCTCCGGTGAGATAACGTACATGCCTAGAAGCTTGTTTCTTTTGTTAACGAGGGCTATGCATTCAAATAGTAGATGCACTGAAGTTGCTTCTACTACTGAAGCGACAAAGTCCACTAACCGCTATGCCAATTTTATTTAAGTGCCTGCGGAGCCTACAGTGACCCGTCAAGCGGCCTCTCAGGAACCTCACGGTATTTTTCCCGTGAGCTAACATGAGTTTGAACCTCTTACGGTTTTAGTTAGAGAGCAGGGTTATTGACTGCGTAAGTCCTGGTATCTGTGTACAGTGAAGCAGCCGTTTGTTTTCTTCCTCTTTCCTCAATAGGTCTTTTACCACGTGGTTGCCAATCGCACTTGCTGCACTTGTCCTTGCTAGCTTGTCTGCTAGCTCATTTCCAGGGATATTGTTGTGTCCTGGAACCCATCTAATTGTGAGCTTGTTTCTGGCACCTAATTTGTCAAGTGCAGTTCTCACTTCTTTAACCAGCCTTGATGTGATCTTGGCTCTGCTAAATGCCTTTATCGCTGCTTGACTGTCAGACAGGATGGAGATTTCCTTGTCGTGTTAGTCCTTTTGCAGATTGAATGCTGCAAACCTTCCAATAGCACAGACTTCAGCTTGAAAAATGCTGCTGTGTCTGCCTAGTGACTCATGATATTTAGACCTGGGTCCCACTACCCCGAAGCCACTTCCTTCATCGGCGAGGGATCCAACCGTATACCATAATAAATAATATAAAGATTGGGTCAAAATTTCAAAACGATCGGATAAAAATTTACTGAGTTATTCGTGAAGCTCTTCGAAAAAAAGTGGATTCGTAAAAAACGCGTTTAAAGTTTTAAGACTGCCATGCGCCCGACGCTTATAAGTGGGGGAACAATGTTTTTTGTTTTTGAAACATTTCGGGACATTATTATAATATGGCTTAAACAACCCTACTGGGTCTCTGCCTGATGCACAATTAGCCTCCACATGTTTCTGCTCTGTGCGCGCCTCCTCCAATTGGTAACTCTAAGTGATGTCCTCTCCTTCGTTGTCCGCCAACTACCGCGTCGAATACCTTACGTGCTGGTGTTTCCTCCTCCATACGTGCGACTTGACCTAGCCAGCGAAGTCGCATGCCATTCATTCGCCTTATGACGTCAATGTAGCCGTACAGCTCATATAGCTCATCATTCCATCGAATGCGGAAGGTACCGTCAACGCAAACTGGGCCGAAGATTTTGCGAAGAATTTTTCTCTGAAACACCTCAAGAGCAGCTGCATCTGATTGGGTCGTTGTCCAGACTTCAGCACTTTATAGAATCACTGGAAAGATGAGCGTCTTGTAAAGTGTTAACTTCGTCTGTCGAGAGAGAGCTCTGTTAGCAAGAGTTATCCGTCGCTGAATCTTCAGGCTGATATGATTGTTGTTGGCAAGTGCAGAGCCAAGGTATATAAACTCCTTGACCGTTTCAAAGCTATAGCTTCCTGCCGTCAGCTGAGAATCAAGACGTCGGGATTCCCTGCTGGAGCACACCATAAACTTTGTCTTGCCCATATTTACCGCGAGACCTACTTTCGCCGATTCCTTTTCGATTGCTCCAAAAGCGCCAGTGACATCACGCTTGGTTCGACCAATGATATCAATATCATCGGCGTAGCCAAGAAGCTGCACACATCTATTCGTAAGTATTGTGCCCGTTCGATGTACTCCGGCATTCCCTACAATGCTCTCCATCAAGAGGTTCAAGAGCATACAAGAGGGTGAGTCACCTTGTCTAAGACCCCGCTTGGTATTAAAGGTATCGTTGAGGTTAGTTCCCACCTTGACTGAGCTGCTGGTGTTGCTCAACGTCATTCTGCAAAGCCGAATTAGCTTTGCAGGGATACAAAGATTAGACATGGCAGCGTACAAGCAATCTCGCCTTGGGCTATCAAAGGCAGCCTTGTAGTCGACAAAGAGGTGGTATGTGGCAATCTGGTTTTCGTAGGTCTTTTTCAGAATTCTGGATTTCGGCACATTATTTCTAACATAATTGTTAACCAATTTAGATTCTACACAGATTTGTATTTGCAGTGCTCACCAATTTGTGTCCCGATGCAGAAATGAAAAGCGCCTGACTAACCATGGGAGCAACCCTTATGCACGAAGTTGTGTGGTTATCAACTTCTTTCGCTATCGATTATATAGCATCAGCTGTTGCTCTTTGCTTTGACCAACAACCCTAACGCTTTAACTTTTGGGACTGGACAGCTCTCAGCTTAGTCCCTAAGTAACAACGAACTTTAACTTTCCGCACTTTGGGCTTGCGCCTTTGACTTGGGTTCATTCACTTAAATAAAAGTATATCTATCTACTTCTATCTGTATCTCTAAATGTAGTATAACTCAATAACTAATGACACTAATAACTAACTAAGCAGCAGAAACTGGGCATTTACAGTTGCTTACTTACCCTATTTGGACTTGGTCCTGTACCTTTTTGTTTTTTTTTTAGCTGTCCTTTTTTTTGGTATCTTGTCTTGTAGTTGTAGTTGTTTTTGTTGTTGTTGGCTAAATCAAGCGTAAACTGTCAGATAAACCGATAAACGAAACAATTAATTTCATTGTGAAAGACTTTTACTAGCCGGACTACGGACTGGACAGACATATGCAGCAGCAGCAGCAACACATGTGACCAAAAAGACCCTAGACCTTCATTCCTACACCCCCGCAGCAGAGAGACCGCATTGTGGGCCCTCGTTTTCAGCTCTGCTGTTATGCCTTTTTAATGATTATTTTATACACACGACTTGCGTTCAACATACTCGTACAATTTATTATGATTGTTCTGGGTTCGGGCCTTTAGTGGTTTGGCATAGTTTTGGTTCACTGAACCACTGAACTTACTGTTTGGTTTCATCTGAGATATTGAATTGCATGAAGCTAAAGGCTGCATAAACATGTTCAATATATGTTGTTAGAATCGATAAGGTGTGGATTATTATGAAAAGTCAAGAGTCATTGGAGATTGTACCAACTGCAAGTATTATCTGACAGAAAGTAGAATTCTACAATGTGTAAATCATCAAGTCTGTCTGTATATCCATATCTAATTATATCTATCTAAAATACCTTTATATATCTTTATGTCTGTCTTTATTTGTCTATATCTGTCTAAATCTGTCTCAATTTGCCTATATCTGTCTATATTTGTCTATATCTGTCTAAATCTGCCTACATCTGTCTATATATGTCTATATCTGTCTATATCTGTCTATATCTGTCTATATCTGTCTATAACTGTCTATATCTGTCTATATCTGCCTATATCTGTCTATATATGTCTAAATCTGTCTTTATCTGTCCATATATGTCTATATCAATCTCTTTCTGACTATATCATTTAATATCTCTCCATATCTGCCCATATTTTTCACTATCTGTCTATATATTTCTTAATCTGTCGTAATCTGTCTATATCTGACTATACCTCTCTATGTCTGTCTATATCTCTTTACATCTATCAACATTTTTCTATATCTATCTTTATCTGTTTTTATCTGTCTTTATCTGTCTATATCTGTCTATATCTGTCAATATTTGTCAATATCTGTCTATATCTGTTTATATCTATCTACATCTGTCTATATCTCTTCATATCTGTCTATATCTGTCCTTTTTTTTCAATATTTTTTAATATCTGTCTTTGTCTGTCTATGTCTGTCTTTGTCTGTCTTTGTCTGTCTTTGTCTGTCTTTGTCTGTCTTTGTCTGTCTTTGTCTGTCTTTGTCTGTCTTTGTCTGTCTTTGTCTGTCTTTGTCTGTCTTTGTCTGTCTTTGTCTGTCTTTGTCTGTCTTTGTCTGTCTTTGTCTGTCTTTGTCTGTCTTTGTCTGTCTTTGTCTGTCTTTGTCTGTCTTTGTCTGTCTTTGTCTGTCTTTGTCTGTCTTTGTCTGTCTTTGTCTGTCTTTGTCTGTCTTTGTCTGTCTTTGTCTGTCTTTGTCTGTCTTTGTCTGTCTTTGTCTGTCTTTGTCTGTCTTTGTCTGTCTTTGTCTGTCTTTGTCTGTCTTTGTCTGTCTTTGTCTGTCTTTGTCTGTCTTTGTCTGTCTTTGTCTGTCTTTGTCTGTCTTTGTCTGTCTTTGTCTGTCTTTGTCTGTCTTTGTCTGTCTTTGTCTGTCTTTGTCTGTCTTTGTCTGTCTTTGTCTGTCTTTGTCTGTCTTTGTCTGTCTTTGTCTGTCTTTGTCTGTCTTTGTCTGTCTTTGTCTGTCTTTGTCTGTCTTTGTCTGTCTTTGTCTGTCTTTGTCTGTCTTTGTCTGTCTTTGTCTGTCTTTGTCTGTCTTTGTCTGTCTTTGTCTATCTTTATCTGTCTTTATCTGTCTTTGTCTGTCTTTGTCTATCTTTATCTATCTTTATCTGTCTTTATCTGTCTTTTTCTGTCTTTATATGTCTGTATCGGTCTTTATCTGTCATTATCTGTCAGTCTCTGTCATTATCTGTCAGTCTCTGTCTTTATCTGTCTTTGTCTGTCATTATCTGTCTTTATCTGTATTTGTTTGTCTTTATCTGTCTTTATCTGTCTTTATCTGTCTTTATCTGTCTTTATCTGTCTTTATCTGTCTTTATCTGTCTTTATCTGTCTTTATCTGTCTTTATCTGTCTTTATCTGTCTTTGTCTGTCTTTATCTGTCTTTATCTGTCTTTATCTGTCTTTATCTGTCTTTATCTGTCTTTATCTATCTTTATCTGTCTTTATCTGTCTTTATCTGTCTTTATCTGTCTTTATCTGTCTTTATCTGTCTTTATCTGTCTTTATCAGTCTTTATCTGTCATTGTCTGTCTTTATCTGTCTTTATCTGTCTTTATCTGTCTTTATCTGTCTTTATCTGTCTTTATCTATCTTTATCTGTCTTTATCTGTCTTTATATGTCTTTATCGGTCTTTATCTGTCTTTATCTGTCATTATCTGTCTTTATCTGTCTTTGTCTGTCATAATCTGTCTTTGTCTGTCATGATCTGTCATTATCTGTCCTTATCAGTCTTTATCTGTTTTTATCTATCTTTATCTATGTTTATCTGTCTTTATCTTTCTTTATCTGTCTTTATCTATCTTTATCTGTTTTTATCTGTTTTTATATGTCTTTCTCGGTTTTTATCTGTCTTTATCTGTCTTTATCTGTCATTATCTGTCTTTGTCTGTCATTATATGTCTTTATCAGTCTTTATCTGTCTTTGTCTGTCTTTATCTCTCTTTATCTGTTTTTATCTGTCTTTATCTGTCTTTATTTGTCTTTATCTGTCTTTAGCTGTCATTATCTGTCTTTACCTATCTTTATCTGTCTTTACCTGTCTTTGTCGGTCTTTATCTGTCTTTATCTGTCAATATCGTCTTTATCTATTATAATATGTCATTCTCTGTCTTTATCTGTTTTTGTCTGTCATAATCTGTCTCTATCTGTCTCTATCTGTCTTTATCTGTCGTTATCGGTCTTTATCTGTCTTTATCTGTCAATATCGTCTTTATCTATTATAATATGTCATTCTCTGTCTTTATCTGTTTATATCTGTCACCTCGTCACCTGCTTACGGATTATGTGCAGTTTTTGGCAACTTATGGCATCTCTAGCTCTCATGGTCCCCATGTTCAATGTGTTCATACAGACAAACATGGCTTAATCTAAAGCCGAGGTTATTGTAAGCATTTTGATATATGGAGTTATGGTCAATCGAAACTCTTTCTTGACCCAATAGTGCCAATTATACAAATTGCCAGAACGTTGCCAAATCAGCTGAATTTCAACCTAAAACAAATCCCTTAATAACTTTATTTGTGTTGTAAATGCATCAAGTTGCCAGCTCTTATGATCATCAAGGAATAGACCCCAACAGACGGAAGCAAATAGCTTAATCGACTGATAATTTTGGTATATATGCAGCCTCGTGGGTTATAACTGGTGCCACTTAATAGTATACAATATAGCCCCCTGCTCTTTGGGAAACTGGCTAAAATCATAATAAAAAGGCTTAACCAGCTGGCAAAGCTCATTGGTAACCATAATACTTCCGTTATTATGCCATTGGTCCCTGCCTATATCGAACTTCACCACCAATTGGCCATAACAAGCCGCCAATTACGATAAAAATCTACAAAATGTGCAAAATCGAGCAAAAATTTCTGACAATAATGTGAACAAATTTGCATGCAAATCCGATGCCGAATGTCGCTTTACAACACTAACAACAAAAAGCGTCAATATTCATAGCAAAAGCTGTCCCTGTGGCAGTGGTAGTGACTGGTCGGGTGGAGGCTGCAGGAGTCGGAGTCGCTGGCAACAAGGACACGCTGCTCAGCCAAAATGGCGACATTTTTAGTGGTTCTAGGGAGGATGGCAGCTGACTCTGCAATCGTGGTACACACAGCATGTACCAGTGTTGTATACTACTCGTATATATATCAACCAACAAATTATCTCAATTTAGCATAACATTTACTGAACTGCATTGAACCACAGTGTACAAAAATTGTTCACAGTCTGCGACGGAAATGTTGTGACGACGTGTTTGGGTGGATGGGGCATGGGCAGGGACAGGGACGAGGAACCCGGTAGCATTTCATGAGATAAAAAAAATATTGAATTGAATTTCCAGTCACAAAGCTGTGCAGGAGTAAGCGGCAGCCAGCAACTGAAATTGTGAACATTGACTAACTTGGGTTTGCTCGAATGTTTTGGTTTTTTTTTTTTTTTTATTATTATAAACCTGTAACTTGGCGCTGAAGCATTCTCCGGCGACGACTCCGGCTACGGCTATGACTCTGCTTTGGCCCATTTGTTTGGCAACGCCGTAAAGAATGCTTCAACCAAATATTGCAAGTCGTGCATCACGGTATTTTCAGCGTTGGCTTCTCCTATCTCGGGTATCTGTTATAAGCTACGTTCAGACTGTACGAATTTTGTTATACACTGAAAAAAAAAGGAAGCAAGTATCTGCAAAGTTGGATACAAATTGCATCTGGAAGAGAATTTCTTAAAAGTAAGATTTTTTATAAAATAAGTTTGAAAATCTTGCTTGAATAAAGAATGTTCAAAACTAAAAAAAGCTTGAAAAGAAACTAAAATTTTAATTAAAAACTTAATTTTGGATTTTAAACAATCTTGAAAGAAGATTCCTCTTGATTGTTTTGATAACTTACTAAAATAGCTTTTAAGCAAAATATTTTAGAGATAAGATTATTTTATATAATATTTTTTTATTTTTAATCCGTCCAAAGGACATTCAACAAATTTTATAAAATCTTACAAAAATATTCACATGATTGGCTTTACTCCAATGAGCTAAACCAATATTAAAAAATAATAAATTTCAAGATTAAAATAAGACTGAAAATAATCTAAAATTCTGATCAAAATGTGATATTCGGAATTTGAATAATATCGAGTTAAAGGGGTCTACGCAGTTCGAAATATTTCACGCGGAATGACAAAACTTCATATAAAAAAAAAAATCCCATTTTATCCCATTTGTGACCTTAGGCCTTAAGATTAAAAAAATCTTGTTATATGATAAAACTTTAATTTTAATTTTTAAAGCTGAAAGTTGAATTTTTTTCAATAAAGATTATCAATTTTAATTTAAAAGCTAAAATTTATATTTTTTTTAATACTTAAATTAAATTTATTTAATATACTGAAGTCGAATATTTTTATTTAAGATTTTCAATTTTAATTTAATGGGTAAAATTTTGGATTTTTTTGTAATATGTACTTTTTTATTAAAAATTTTAAATTTTAATTAAATGGCTTAAACTTTCGATTTTTTTTTTAATACTTTTTTTTTTTTTAAGTAACCTAAACATGGAATTTTGTTTTATAAAAAATTTTTAATTTTAATTAAATGTCTAAAATTACAATTTTTTTTATTGATATCTACTATATTTATTTTGGTTTTAAATTTGAAATTTTATTATGTTAAAAGTCTTTTTATTTTAATTCACTGCTATGAAGCTTAAAGAATTCTAGATTTTTGTTTAAGAATTCTTAGCCATGCCAGCATGCCATTAGCCATGCTGTTGGAAATTTGGGTGTAGGGTATCCCGCCCGAAACGCACCAACGGAGTTGCCACAAAACGACAATTTCTTAAGCAGCAGGTGTACCTTAGAGCTCAGTTTCTGTTTCTTTTCTTTCAATTTCTTTCAACTGCATATTGAATTGGTCTGAACGTGGCTTCAAATACGCGCCCATTGACTAAACAACGGACCACGAAATCATTCAAAGTAATGGCGCTTGATTTGGTCTATCTAACAATAACAAAAATGGCGACAAAAAGCGGCAACAACATCAACAACAACAACAGAATTTTCGCAATGCCAAACGTCAAGGTAAAAAGCGAATTTTCCAGAAAAATAGCCAACTATCTGTCTGTCTGTCTGTCTGACATTGTGCTTAACGAAAAATACTTTTCATTATATTTGACATTGAAAAAGCTGCAAAAAATCGCCGATTCGCAGCTTTTCCGATTTTCCAATTTTTGCAGCTGCATTGATAAAAGCAGCATAGTGTGGGAGGGCGGGCAGTGGGTTGTGCTGTTGGCAAAAGCATTGCAAGAAGCCGCTAGCTGCAGCTTCAAATAGCTGAATTTAAAATTTTTTTTTTTACAAATTTTGTGGTTCCAATCTGCCACAGATGAAAATGTCCTTGTACATAATTTCAAGTTTGTAAGCGCAAAAAAAAATTAAATTTTTTTAATACTCTTAATGCTATTTGCTGTTTTAAATTTTTTTTTTATAATAAGGGGTATTCACGCTTGCTGTTGAGTACTTTTGCAACAGTCACTCAACTTAACTTTTGCTCAACACAAATCCTATTCTATTCTCACTAACAAATGAGTATCTACGTGATGATATAATTTGGACATCTTAGTTGTAATGTTTGTTTTTTACGCTAAACTCTATAAGTTGTTCATATAGTATGCTTAGCGTTGTATGAATGTTATGGTGAATAAAGAGTTGAATTGAAATAAGTAATTAATAGTTTGCCAACTCGTCTAATTTCAAATTTACAAAATTAGCAAAGAAGAAGCACATCTACCAGATGCAGGCATACTTACCATCACATTGAGCTTGAGGCTTGTTTTCAACATCTTAAAGTTCTTCCAAAGATCAGTGTATGCGATTGGTTACCGGGTCTGGAGACAACCGCCGGTGTAAAAGGAAAGTCCATAACTAACGAATATCCCTACACAAGTGCCAAAAACCTTACCTTTTTCAAATGCAAAAACATCAGCAACGAATGGGTCTCAGCGATGACATGATCCAGGATCGGAATGCCTGCAGACGAATGCTGAGATCGCATAACCACACCTCAGGAGGAGCATAAGCGAGTCCGAAAAGAGGTAAACAAGGGTTTGGGAGAAGAAGAAGCACAAACTCAATAATTCAACTTATAAACTAAACGAAAGGGATTCACGCTTTAGCCTATTGAGATTTTGCGCAACTTTGCAACACCACAACTGCAGCGTAAGCGTGAATACCCTGTATTACTTTTTTATTCAGGTTGTTGAACGAAATCCATAAAAATCTTTCTAAAGCGGTTTTTGTACCGGAAAACTGCGAAATTCATCAAACCAAGTCATTGGGATGCCTTTGGACATTTCAAGAATTTTAGTCTTATTTCAAGATTTTTTGGTCTTATTTTAGGATTCTTTGGTCTCAATTTAAGAATTTGAAATAACAATGCAAAAATCTTGATTTGAGATTTTTTTTTTTTATCAGTTGATGTCGTTCGAGAACTGAAGGAAAAACTGCGAAATACATCAAACCAAGTTATTGGGTTGCCTTTAGACAAAAACAAATTGAATTTTGGTGTTGAGAATGAAATACCTTAAACTTCCAGAGCTGAACATATCGCCTCAGAACACTGTTTTTTACATAAACATGGAGCAGCAGACATTGGAGACCCCCCAAAGTTAACTGATCGGGGAAGGTTAGCTTCTCAGTTCATCTATAAAAACGCTTGAATCTAGAAGCCTATAAGATATGGAATATCGAAAATGTCTTACTTCAAGTTGCCATAAACATAATCTAAGAATATTAAAGAATATTTAAAAAATTCTTTCAGTATAAAATTTGGGAATTTTTTAACCTATTTTGCCGATTCGTTGTCGTTTTGGTGAAATTGGGTGCAAAATTTTAAAATTTTCGAATTCGTTTTACGGAGCAAGTTCTACGGAAGTTCTAATAGTCGCAGAGACACAAACATGCATAAGGATAGCTGAGCTGGTAGAGTGTTAGCCCCAAAACTTAATGTCGTGAAGTCTAGAGACCAAGGTTCGAATCCCAGTCAAGGCGATTATTTTTTATTTTATTTTTATAACTATAACATATATGTGGAAATATATTTTTATTATTAATATTAGATCAGATAATTGTTGTGCCAGAAATTTCTCTTGCCGATACTGTACAGATGACGCTTGTAAGCCCAGACTTCAGATATTAGCTATTTTGGTAAAAATCAATTCCCCTAGTTATTATAGTTTTCAAGATAAAGCTGTTCAGACGCACGAACAAAAGCTCAATAGCTGCCGTGCTTGTCTTTTCGTAAGCCTTTTGCTAACTGTCACATAAATTATACAAATCTAAGATACCCCTTATCTCTAGCTAGCTATAGAGCATCAAAACTGAAACTCGAGAACTGTGCAACAGGAAATTACAGCATTTTTTCATTGATAGACAGCAAATTGCCAAAATAGTTGGCAAAAAGGTCAAAGTTTAGCTCAGCTCTATCCAAATCAAATTAAATCGAAACGTTTTGTACACAACTGTACCACACATATGTGCTATAAATACAGCTCTGCTGTTTGGTATTTTATAATTGAAATTGAAAGCCAGTGCCAGCCAATTGAGTACATAAAAGTGGATAAAATGTCAGTTAAACAAATTACAGGACTCTCTAGAGTTGCTCCAATCCAAAACTAAGCAATATTATTAGTTGGTTTTTTTTTTTTTCCAATTTACTGACGGAAATCCCAGGCAGCAAAGTGCATTTAATCAAGCTGTTTGGGAACTTAACTTTGTTGCATGCCCCAAACGTATGACTGAAGGAAACGAGCAGGAGCAGGAAACCTGCTGTGTGTGTGTGTGTGAGTGCGGCAAGCATTAAATTTATATGTCAATAAATCTCAAAGAGCAGAAGCCAAACGAAAGTCATTGGCGTTTATTCTTTTTTTTTTGTTCCCTTCGATTTTCTCTATATTTTGTGTACGACTCATGAAACCGTTGGTTAGTTGCCTTCTAAGTACGGCCAGGTAAAACTTATTAGACGTCGCGTTTAGGGCTATTAGACATGGCCAGTCTGAGCTGGACATTCAAGCCGATAAATCAAATGCTCGACATGGACATGGCTATAAACTGAATGCGACTGAACGTCTTATTGGATTTTTATTTTTTTTGCTTCAGTTTTCGAGGAAACGAGCTTCAGCAGTCCAATAAAGCTGTTGGCGGATTACGCAGCTTTCTATTAAGGCGAGGGTGTACTTAACGTATTTTAAACTAACAAGTGGGCCTGCTATAGTCACCATATGCCAAACTTATGTTCTATTGATCTAGTTCTTTGCAGCATTACTTGGTTTTTATAACAAATCAGCCAAAAGTGTTCAAAAAATTCCAATAAGTGCGTCTTTTTTTAAATCAATCGCTTTTGTTGGTTCATAGTATTTATCGAATTATCGATAATTACAGCTCTTCTTTAGAACTCATATCTCGCAAACGAACTAAGTTGCAGTTACATCTTTTTTATTATTAAATCAAAAAATTGTAGTGAAAATATTTTATTAGCAATCTTCTTTGAATTCTTTCGAATCTTGATAACGTGCATAGTTATCTTTTTTTTATACATATAAAACCAATAAATTTTTAAGAGATATTCAATTATTAAGAGCTCTTAAATTAAAATTGGACAAACCATACTTAAAAGCTTGAAAAATACACTAACTGCCAATAAAGTTCGTAGAGTACAAAAGATCTTTCAATCATGCAGTCTCTTGCACACAATGAACTCAACTACGTTCCATAAAACATTAGAGGCAAGCCAAAGTTAATCTTTTTGGGTTTATTTCCGTGACATTAAGTGTTTGTGATTAATCAGTCAAAAAAAAAAAAAAAAAAGCCACAGAAAAAAAGTATAAAAAGCAACAAGCTTCATTTACACACTCTCTCAAATACATGCACACAAGAACACACAGGAAACCAATCTCAACAGGAAGACAGACAATGCGGCGTATGAGTTATGCCAAAGGCGACCTAAACGAGCTCTGACAACTGCCGCTCGCTGCGATCATTAATAATATTTTTTAGTTTGCATATACACTAACATACACACACACACACATGCACGCAAACACATACACACACATAAATATGTAAAGAGGACTCTTCAGTACGGCGGACAAGTCTATGATAAATGCATTGTGTGTACCTTCATTTTTTCCAAAATAGTTTTTTTTTTTCCAATTCAGCATTAGTCAAGCGTCACCACTGCACTGCATACATATTCGTTAGTCGTTCAACAGTGGCTTTGTGAATAGGACGCAATCATGTGATAAGGCTGCATCTATGGATTTTGAATCGTTAAATCCGCATTCGAGTTCTTAATAACCCCAACACCCAAAGTTTCGGAAAATAGCTTCAAGAGGTCCCAAGTTAAGGCCCAAAAACCTCTGGCACCTCAGGGCTCTGACCAGTGTTGCCATTTTGGTGCTTTTGGAGCTAGATTTAGCTCTTTTTTTGGAAAATTGCTCCGAAAATTCGGTTTTAGCTCCTAGCTCTTTTTTTAGCTATTTTGAAAATGTTATAGCTCTTTTTTAGCTACAAAAAATTTTAAGTATAGTTTTATATTTTAATGATTAATTTATCAATTTTTGCGATTAATTCAATAAATTCAACGCCTTTAATTTTTTTCCGATGATATGGCATCTTCGGTAGCCATGAACGATTGTTACATACTTTTATCGATTATTATTCAAAAAAGTTCCATTTCTAATTGTAAAAGCGCGGACACCATAACAAAATGGAAAGGTAAGCAAAATTGTTTATGATTTAATTATATTTTAAAGACATTATGAATATGTATTTGCAGATTTTTGAAAAAGGGATCACAGGAAACCCATAGCGAAGGCGATAAGTCAGCAGAGAGCTCGGAAAGCTCAGACGAGAATGAGTGCCCTGTGAAGCGAACAAGGTAAAATCTGAAGTTTATTTAAAAATAAAATATATAATAAATATTATTTTATGTTTATAGAATATACAAACAGAAAATTCGGACTCCCTGGCTTACCGATAAGCGTTTTAACGCATGGCTTGTTCCAGATGGAAATGATGTTAGCTGCAAGTACTGTCACTGTCGTCTTAAGCCGAAATTGCACGGCATTATTCGACATGCAGAAACAACAAAGCACAAAAATGCAGCTTCACCGTTTGTGTCTGGTAGCCAGCCTACAATTTCATTTCCATCAGCAAAACCTACAGAAACGCACAGGGCGGAATTGGCGAATGCCTTGTATATAGCGGTGCATACTTCGATAAGAGTGGTTGATCACCTGACAATTTTGCAAAGCTCTGTGTTTTCAGATAGCAAAATTGCATCAAATTTGAAGCTACGACGTTCAAAATGTAGTGCTCTTATTAAAAATGTACTGCATCCTTATTTTAAAACATTGCTGGTGTCCGACATTGGTCAAAACAAGTATAGCCTGATCGTTGATGAAGGAACAGACATTAGCGTTAAAAAATACGTAGGTATTGTAATCAGGTACTACAGCAGCACAATGAAAGCCATTGTGAATACTTTTTTGAAGCTTGCGGAGTTGAACGACTGCACGGCGGAAGGAATTGTGTTAGCTATTTTGAACACATTAAAAGATTTCAATTTGAATGTTGAAAACATGGTAGGCATAGGAACGGATAATGCTAGCGTAATGGTTGGCATTAACAGAGGAGTTATCGCTCGCCTTAAGGAATATAATCCCGATATTACGCTTGTTCCATGCATATGTCACTCTATACAACTAGCTGTGTCCGCAGCATCTAAGTGCATACCTAGCGAGATCGAGTTTATAGTTTCCGAGACCTACAATTGGTTTTCAAAATCGGCGATGCGACAAACACAATACGAGTCATTATTCTCCGCTATTAACGATGGTCTCCATCCACTTAAAATTATGCGGGCATGTGAAACGCGATGGCTGTCAATAGAGCCTGCAGTCAAACGGATAGTTGACCAATGGCTAGAACTCAAAACCCATTTCGGCATAGCAGCTTTGCACGAATCGTGCCACAAAGCCCAGCTTCTTTCAAAAATGTATACTGATGAAAATTTAGCATATTTGCAATTTTTAAAGCCCATATTAACTCAAGTACAAAAGGTAAATAAACTTTTTGAAAGTAATGTAGCGGATCCCACCAAATTGTTTTCCGAAGTCGTGTATTTAATTTCGAGCTTATGCAACGGTATAGTGTCACCTTCTGAAAATTTCGATCCTATAACTTCTGAAGTAACAATATTTTTTGCTCCCACTCCTTACTTTCATTACAATTTTGAAAAATTTCTTGGAGCAAAAAAAAACGACGGTATAATAAATGAGAGTGCAGAAAATAAAATTCGAATGACATGTCGCGACTTTGTTGTGAAATTAATTGCACAATTGAAGCAACGTTTGCCAAATAATGTAAAAACTCTTAAAAATATTGATTTTTTTTCTATTGATAATTCTGTAAAACTTATCAAGCCAAAGATATTTGATCATTTTGAAAGTGAAAAATCTAAGTTCACCCTGGATGAAATTACCTGTATAGAAGTTCAATGGCGTGTCATATATTTATATAAGTGGAACAATTTAAATACAACACTAGATACTTTTGGATAGAAGTTAGGGAGTTCAAGAATTCAGTAAGTGAAAATCCATTTAACGAACTGGTAAATTTTGTTTTTAGTCTTCTTATACTACCGCTCAGCAATGCTGAAGTTGAAAGATCATTTTCCATGATGAACATTATAAAAAATAAGCAAAGGAATAAAATTAATTTATTTATGTTAAACTCGCTGTTGACTGTAAGAAGTGGCCTTAAAAGACTAAATAAATGTTGTCATGATTTTGTAATAAATGATGATCTCTTAAAGTTAATGACTGCAAACAACATTTACGACTGTAACAATAGCGATTCTTCTTCGGAAGATGAAATATTTGATCTCAATATGTAATAGCTATGTGATATAATTGTACTTGCAAAGTATTTTTTTAATGTAAGCGTTTTTAGTTTTGTTATACGGGTACAGACAAATGTGCAAAATTGAATTTTAGTTTATTTAAAATGAACAGATATATGTTGAACATATAAAAATTTTTTGTTTTTTAGCTCTTAAGTATATTAAAATGTAATATGATAGTAAAAGAATATAAATGTTCATAAACATATAAAAAATAAATTTAGCTCTTTTTTTTAGCTCCAACAAAAATTTTTTAGCTCTTTTTAGCTCGTTTTTTCACCATTTTAGCTCCAAAGCAAATTTTTTTTCTGGCAACACTGGCTCTGACATAACCTTCACAGTACCTAGTTTAATGGGGGTTTTTGGGGTTAAGCAATAACACTGCTTAGTCGACGCCGCTGAGCTTGTAAGAGTGCTGCCCAAAATTCTGTCATTTGGGACACTACCCAGTACATAACAACATCCCCGGAGTGAAGTATATGATAAACTGGGAACAAAATCTGAGGCGAAATCTCTCTGCGAGATTTTAAACTGGACTACTTAGACTGGCTTATGACAGTTCCAGTAGCTTATCGAAAATTACGAAAAATTTCATGTGAATGCATAAATAGTGACCAAACCGTAAATTTGCCAGAAATATTTTTCAAGCATAATCGATGCGAAGAGGAAAGTGAGAAGAATTGGGAAAAATTTTTTTTTGTAGATTTTTGGAGTAACAAAAAAATTTGTTTTTTTCGAAATTGGAAGTTGTGGTGTTTGACTTAGCTACATGCATTGTGTCAAAATTTTAGGTAGATTGATCTCCGAGCAAAAAATACCAAATTTGCGAAGTGTCCTAAAATGCTAAAAATCGACATAAAATTTCATCGCCACCATTTTATTTCTTTATTTTTGGTAAAAAAAAACGTTGAATACTACGGTATTTTGACACTTTCGACCAGTGTGCGCTGAATTGAATAATTCAGAAGGAAATTCAAAGTTACCTGCTTCGAAGGGCCCCCACGATATGTCACAAACAACAATTATTGTTGTACATAGGTTTTCATCCGGCGGTGCTTATAATTCACAAACGGTTTAAGCTGGAAAACTTCGAAAGGCTGGGCTTAGTAACAATATATCAAACTATTTACTGAATATTATTATATATTATATCATTATATTATTATTATATTATATTTTAATTACTATTATTATTTTTATTGTTTAAAAATTCTTTTTGCCAAATGTTGAAAGTGTTTTTGGTTCATACATTGCTGGCAAACTTGGGGTCACAAAATATTGATTTTGATGAAATTTTAAATAAATATCGTTGGAACGAACATCAAAATGAATTGTTTTTCATATGATTGTTGCAATCTCGAAGATTTTTAAGAAAGTTACTATGTACATTTTATTTTATTTTTTCCCCAGTATGGATTCCTCACAAAGAGGTAGGGCTCTGCGACCAGAAGATCTTTTGTACCATACCCATAAATTACGGCAAAAGACTTTCATGAATAGCAGTAGTTCATTTGTTGGTATTGACCTAAGATGGAAGGGACTAATCCGTTCCTTTCCCATGTGAAGGGCTCTGTCGCATACCAGCGCTGGGCAGTCACAGAGAATATGTCTGGTGGTTTCATCGTCCTCGAGACAGAGTCTGCACTCTGAAAAGTCCGATAGGCCAATTTTCTGTAGATGGTATCTAACAGTGTGGTGGCCAGATAGGTATGCTACCAGGAGTTTTAAGTCCGCTCTGCCAAGACCTTTTATCTTGATCATAGCCAGAGGTTTGACAAGCGCTTTTGCTTGACCAGAATATCCTTTGTTCTCCTGCAGCCCATTTGTTTACCATGGTTTTGATTGTGGACCAACCAATAGCACAGAATGGTGCAGGGGCAGTGGTGAGGTGGTCAGGTAGAGGCACCTTGTCGTGCTAGATCGTCAGCGATCGTGTTACCATCCACTCCTGAGTGTCCAGGTACCCAACATAGCACGAATTTGCACCGGGAGGACAGTGTTTGGAGGTACTTATGGCATTCTTTAACCTTCCTGGAGGAGATGCTCCATGATGATAATGCCCTAACAGCAGCTTGGCTATCTGAGTAGATAAAGATGTTTGCTCCCTAGTTCTTTTGCGAAGGATACTATGGGCGCAAATCTCTATGAATCTCTGCTTGAAAGACGCTGGGCCAGATGCCCATTACACTAGAGATTCTGGTGTTGGGCCCAACGACGCCAACACCTACACCCAGCTCAGTTTTGGACCCATCCGTGAACCATTGTTGCCATCGGAACTTTGCACAGTTACTGCCATCAGCCCAAGTTTCCCGACTTGGGAGAAGAGATCTTAATTTCTTGTTATGAATTAATTCCGTGATCATAAGATCGGATCTAGAGCAGATTGATACGTCAGGAAGGGAATGTATAAGTGCGGCATGACCAGTGTCGCTTGCTAAGAGTCCAGATGTGATCTGGATACGTAGTAGACTCTGCATGGCTGACTTTTGGATGAAATTGTGCAGCGGTGTGAGTCTAAGCACTGACAGCTGTTGGACAGCTACGCATAGCTCCCGAGAGTGATGGGCATACTAATCTTTGAAGCTTTGAAGCTATGTATATATATATTATATTATAAATACTTACGTTTGATTTTACTCGAGAAAATGTTGAAATTTTAGCGATACAAATATACAACTGTCAAGGTAGCATTTTTTATAGAAAAATTATACGGAACAGAAAAACACGTGTATTCGAGTTAGTCAACTCATTCGTTGGGATGCGTTTTCGGGTTCACCCAACTTCAGAATTCACCCCACTTTTCTCTTACTCAATTATCTAAAGTTTCGTAAAAAAATTATCAAAATTAGCTAAGTATAACCAGAGATATTTGCGGTTAGGTGGAGCCACTTTTTTTATTTTTTATTTCTATAAATGTTTTTTTTTTTTTTTTTCGAAATATCTCGAAAACCAAAACATTTTGAGCATACAAAAATGTCTTAAAATTTGTTAGCTAGTGTAATTAGTGCAGGTTCGTTTCTTAAATTCGATAAACGATAGCACCCATAGTAAAATGATGGCAATTAACCCCCTTCAAAGCAAAGGATAACCAGTTAAGGACAATGCACTCAATACGTACTGTTGGCATGCATTTAAGAGCGTATCTGTGTGTGTATTTGTGAGTGTGTTGTGTGTACACATTAACAAATAGCCATGTGCCTGAGAAGAAAATTTCAATTAATCAAGCAGACAAAAATCTGCCTGGCAGTCAACAGCTACGCTCACATGCTTATATGTGCTTAAGCATGTATGTCAATGTGTGTGTGTGTGAAAAAATATTACACCATGTCGAAAAGAACATACAAAATGGCGCCACTTTGACGCCAGTGTGTGGGTGTGAGTATATAAGTGTTAGTCTGCGGCTCAACTGTCGTTTGACGCTGTTAATCTTTACCAAGGAGCGTTGATAGAGCGTAGAAACCTTGACAAGTTGATATTTGGGATTAGTCAGATGTTAAGATTTGAAACTATTCCTGCAGATAACACAGGTCTAAAAATACCGGGTTCATATCAGTAGTAAAGCCAAGGATCATTTCCATAGTAATTTGCTGCGTAGAATCCGAGTCCGGGGTCTGAATTGACGGCGGGATTTTGAGATATTTCAGGTTATGTACCCGAAAAACGGCGTTTATTCCTACTTTTCAGATTATGTACAGGGTGCAAACAATTTTTGTGGCTTACATAGTTATTTCATTTTAAATGGGGTACAACAAAGTGCATTTGGCCTTAAATTATAAGTCAAGTTTAAAAGAAATATTCAAAATATACGTGAAAAAAATATAGATATGAAATAATCCGCGTCACTAGCACGGTGGATGAACTTTTTAGCGATATGCACCGATTCACATTAAAAACTGGCCACAGACTTGGATTTACAATAATTGATTAGAAATAAGTCGAAGCCGTGCAGTTTCTCCTTATAGATTTCATTGCCGCCCTCTGGATCCACATACCCATCCACTTCGTCGAGAATAGAAGTTTCACAAACTCCTTCCAAATGATTTATAATTGATCCATCCGAGAGGTGACTTCCGCTTGTGTAATTGGTTCATCTCGCTCAGCCCAAGCCAATATGCGCGTCATAGAAGCCTTTAGTCTGCCACGAGCCTTAACCAATGCCTTTAATTGTTCCATAGCAAACAATTACCACTGAGTATTAAGCACAAAATTTGATTCCTTGTATCCTAGGATTCGGCTCGAAGGACCAACAAATGATTAGAAATGAGCCGAAGCCGTGCAGTGGACTGTATAAAAAATTGTGTATCCGGCTCGAATCAATGTCACTACCAATACTTTCATACAAAAATTGATTACATGTTGCTTAAAACTATCGATTAGTGAACTTATCAAAAGAAACAAATAAAATGAGAGGGATGCTGCAATCGATATGCAGCAACGACCAAAAAAAAAAAACCAAAAGAGCATCAATGACCCAATGGGTGCCTCATAATATAAGATTGGTCACGGATGCTCGAAGAGACGTGATAGAAGGAATAGACCGTTCAAAAGAGAGGAAATCAAAAAGGCTATTATAATTAGAGTATAAGACATAGAAAGGATAATGCAGAGCAAAATTTGGTCTAGAAAGTTGCAAGGCTATGGGGCGAAAATTACGACTAACTCTGGTAGGTACAACAAAAGTAACTTTATTGAGAAGTTCAGTAGAATCAAGAAAAGCCGAGTAATAGCTTATGCAAGAAAAGTACATCGTGTTCTAAGGTTATTTAAAGAGAGCAGCTTTATAAGGTGAAGTCTGTCAGAATATGGAGGCAGTCGAATAAGTGGATCCCAATTTAAGCCGCGAAGTGCGAAGAGGAGAAATTGCTTTTGAACCGACTCAACCCTGTCCCGATAAAGGCGCTATTGAGGGCTCCAAACGCAGAAACAATATTCCAAAATTGGGCGGACGAGAGAAATATAAAGTAGTTTGGTTGTGTAAGGGTCGCTAAACTCTTTAGACCAACGCTTAATAAGGGCAAGAACCCCTCTAGCTTTATTTACAATATTGCAAATATGATTCTCAAATTGAAGTTTATAGTAAGTAAGCTATAGTAAGCAGCAAATTGAGAAAGAGAACGATGTTTAGAAAGAGTTGTTTGACATTTCACCAATATTGCATGCTATCGAAATCTTGCTGAAGAAGTATGCATATCATAATCATTGTAGGAGTAGGACAAACAAAGTTTTACATCATCCGCATACATAAGAATGCGAGAAGATCGAATAACTTGTGGAAGATCATAAATGAATAAGATAAAGAGTAGGGGACCTAGATGGCTGCCTTGGGGTACACCTGACGTGACATTAATTAATTTCGATTCGCAGCCTTTAGAGGCTACTTCTGCACACGAATAGTTAAATAGGATGGGATACACTTCATAAGACAAGGCGGAAATCCGAAACCCGAAAGTTTAACTAGAAGAAGGCAATGGTTTACTAAGTCAAATGCCTTATTGAAGTCAGTGTAAATGACATCAATTGTCGTTGCAATTGTGAAGTAACAATCCTTTCAAAAACTTTTGGAATTGATGAAAGCTTGGCCATACCTCGGTAGTTCTCAATATTTGACTTGGAACCTTTTTTATGAAGAGGGATAGTGAAGGATTCATTCCAGATGGCTGGAAGATACGAAAATTTAAAGGAAAGAGTGGAAAAAAAACGGATAATGGCGTGGATAGGGAGCCGGCACAATGCTTCAGAACACAACTAGGAATAGCATCAGGGCCAGGAGAGAAGGAAGATTTTATGGACATAAGAGATTGTAAAACGTCGGTTTCTAAGATCTAAGGAATAGCAATAAGTTTTGAGCTAGGAAGATTGAAAGAATAGTTGAGGTTAATGCTGTTGTGGTTAGGTTAGGTTAGGTTAGGTTAGGTTAAGGCTGCAGTTAGGGCGTGACGTCCCAAGTCACTTAGGCCAGATAAAAATTGGCCCGTTGTGATACCGCAGGTGGGCTTTACTCCACCCAACCCCACTCCTCAAGATACTGGCCTCAATAAACCTCGAAAGGCATTTCGGACTCTTTCCTGAGAGCTGGGATAAGTCATTTAGGAAGTGTGATTTGAGGAAGCGGAACCTTGTTCTGCATAGTCCCGGGCAGTGACAAAAGAGGTGCTCTACCGTCTCCAGCTCTTCCTCATCACCACAGCTTCTACAGAAATCATGAGGAGGTGCGTTAAGCCTTAATGCATGAGCTCCCACCAGCCAGTGTCCGGTGATTGTTCGGATTACTTTCGAGCACTGGGCTCTGCTTAAGCAGCAAAGTTCCTTGGTTCTTTCCTGCAGTTCACCGGCCAAGTTTGCCGTGAGATCCTGAGCGTGTTGGAAATTCGATTCCACTTTTCGTTTGCAGAGTGAGCGAAATGGTTCTTTATTAGTTTGCAGCTGGCCATAGGAATACCCATACGCTCCTTATCCAGAAGGAGAATGCTGGTAGTTCCTTGTCTTGCGAGTTCGACCGCAATACAATTTCCCTCAATATCCCTGTGTCCCGGCAACCATATGAGATGGATAGAAAACTGTTCTGCCATCTCCTCCAGAGACGAGCGACAGTTATTCACCGACTTCATACATGAAGTCAAGGAGGCGAGAGACTTAATGGCCGCCTGGCTATCTGAATAAATGCAGATATTTCTATTACCTTTGGGTAAGTTTTTTATTATTATAAGAGCCCCCCGGATTGCAGTGACCTCAGCCTGAAAACCACTGCAGTGATCCGGAAGTCGGAACGATAATCTAACATCGAGCTCCTCAGTGTAGACGCCTCCACCGACACGGTCGTCTAACTTGGAACCGTCCGTGAAGATCTTAGCTGAGCCAGCTGGGCCTGGTACACCAACATTCCACTCATCTCTGGTTGGAATATGGGTTTTGAAATTTGTCACGAAGTGCTCCTGTGGGGTACAATAGTCCGTACTCACAGGAATGAGAGGGTTTCCCTTAAGAATTCTTGAGTGACCGAAGTCATGGTCATTCCATTTTTTAGCCTCCCTCATACGTAGAGCTGATAGCGTGGCTGATTGCTTACCCATCTTGTCCAGAGGAATCAGGTTCAAAATGGCATCTAAAGCTTCCTTTGGGGTCGAGCTTAGTGCCCCGCTGATAGTAAGTTCAGCGGTCCTTTGAACCTTACTCAGCTTAGTTGTGGTTAACAGAGTAGGTAGTTTGAAAGAAGTTCGGAAACAAGTCCAAATGCAAATATGATAAAATAAAGCAATATTTGATGCATTGAAATTATGTATTCAATAAAAAATTTAATTATTATCAAAATCTGAGAAAAAATTAAGTATTTGAAAAACTAACTTATTTTATCAAAATAAAATTCTTTCAAAGTTGTCTTACAAAAAACGTAAGATTTCCAATAATCCTTGACTATTTTTTTAATATAAATTATATAATAATTTAGCAGTTACTTATGATTATCTAGGGTCCTCAAACGCACTTCAAGTATTTTGACGTTTTAGCGAACCGATTCGAAGCCTTGTGAAGTTCGAGACTCTAAGATAAAGAATCTCAACTATGCTTAAGATATTTCTTTTTCTCTCGCTTTGACTGACCAACTTTATTATCTACATGCACTCGGAAGCGGCAGAAAGATACACTGAAGCGGATCTAGAAAAACGAGTATGACAACAAGGACATGAGATTACCTAATACTCACATCTACACACACACACACATAGCTACAAACACACACACAGACACTAACAAAGACAGATGTGGCTTGACTGCCTTGGCAGGGCAACAAGTGAAAATCCATTTGTTAGAGGAAATCGTGCAAAAAGCTTAAATACAAAGCTTAAACATAAGTAGCACCGAACACACACTCACATACACAGATACACAAAAAACAGCACACACAGATACACACTATCCAACACACATATTTACACACACTCTCCCACATATGTATGCATATAAGTAAGCGGCAGGTCTTAAATGAAACTGCCGTCATGTACCTTTTTATACCCTATACATAAGACTTATCGGAGTACTCTCAATTTGTAGACTTTATGTAACAGGTCAGAGCAGCTATGATGTAAATTGTGATCTGCGAATACTCTGGTTTGAGATTGAGCTATGTCTGTGTGATGTCCGCGTTGGGATTCCGCGGGTTTCGTAAAAATCTGCCTAATATAGAACGATGGATGATCTAAAAAACTGCGAAATGGGCGCAGGTTTTTCATAAACTCAAAATACTCGTGGTTTTTGGTATTAATAACTTGAGCTAAAGTTATTTCTTGTTTCCGAAACATTTTTTTTTAACTGAACCAAATATAGTAAGAGTTTGAATCTTAAAATGCAGTGCGTACTGAAGATGAGCATTGAGAAAGGATTTTGGAAAATACCCGTAGTGGACTGAGTCGACTTAAATGACAATAAATCTTTTTGAAAAAATATGCCGCAAGTAGTTAGGAAGGAAAAGGTTGTTCGATTTATTCAAAGAAATCGAAAAAGTGTTAGAGGATTAAGGCAATTCGAAAGAGATTACGAGTTACTCTAGAAGGCTTTGTAAATTTAACTTTATTAAGAAGCTCGAAAGAATCTACAATTCCAAGTAGCAGTGTGTGCACGAATAGCACGCCGTTGTATGTTCTACTTAAGGAAGGCAACATTATAAGGCGAAATCTGTCAGAATAAGGTGCCAGTCGAATATTGGCATCCCAATTTAAGCCACGAAGTTCAAAAAGGATGCATTGCTCTACAATCGAATATAACTTCATTGTGACGCCAGATAAGAAGATGAAAAAAAAACCCAAGATGGCGTCCTGTCAAAAAAAAAAAAAAACATTGACTTTTCTCCGCCGATTTGGGACAACCCTCTATGTTTTAACTGTCAAGTATGCAGGGGATGATCCTTAGTTTTTTTTTTGATATGGCATCAGATATCCCACATACACGATCCAATAACTAGCATTGGTGAGTCCTTTCAAAAATTTTACTTCAATAGCGTAGTGATGTTTCAATCCTTACTAATGCTAACGTTAGATAAAACATTGTATACCATGTCAAGAAGATTTCTACCAAGACTGTTGGCTCAGCTTAATATTTGCGAAGAGACAATCACGCATGATCTTTGCTTTCCATAATCTTTTACAACCCTCGGAAATCTACCCTACTAAATATTATAATTAAAGCCAATTTAGAATAATCCTACAGAAGGATTTGGGGGATGACATCTATGATTGATCATATTGGTCAGCGAATATGTGCTCCTTTCATAGCCTTAGTGATTTGTATGTATCTAACTAATCGATTTGCAATAGTGCTGGAGAAAACATCGATGATTGAAGTTTAAAATTGCTCGTTTAAAATTTCTCCAGCACTACTAAACACCCATTTGATGAGTGCAGAAGTGCTGGAGAAACATCTCTGTTTGGCCAACATCGATGTATAGAAATGTTAAACTTCGATCATCGATGTTTTCTCCAGCACTAATTTCCAATCTAATCAAAATTTGCCAATATAAGTTTATTTCAACGTCTAATTTTTACAACTCTTCAAGTAGCTTTATAGCTGCCTTACCAAAAAACCTTTCAGAGGCTGCCATAAGCGAAGAATTTCACTTGACACTTTCACTCGGACACTTAGAATTCTAAACTTGGAATGCAAAGAGAGACACCTAAGAACACTTCGAACACTTCCAGCGACCACAAAAGAATTGCAATGCTTTCCAGCACAAAAGAATTGCACTGCTTTATACGTACAAGCACTGCTTGATTAACGCTTGTACTTGCGTTTTAATGTTACACATACGTTTCATTTAAGTTAAGAGCTGATTATCACACGCTGCCTCAAAACTGGTTATATGATGGCCAAGAACCATCAGCAGCAGTGATCTGCATAGAAGATGTAAACAAGAACCAATATTCATCCAAATCCGATGGCGTAAGTGGAAATGGATCGGGCTTAAACTTGGCAAACATACGAGCGAAATCTCAAGACAATCCGCAGGTAGCCAGAAGACGCCATAACGACGAGCCATAAACGACGAGATTAGAGCTTCCGGAAAATGCTGATGGGAAATTAAAGCGCTGGCGAACAATAGAAATAGCTGGAGAAATTTTGTTGAGGCCCTTTAGTCCAACAGGTGTCACATCCAATCCATAAGAGGACCATTGCTCGTATTGTTTTTCCGTACAGGCCTTTGGGCAAAAATTTGACTTGGACTATGGATATGAAAAAGTTTGACCTTAAGGCCTATACGCAGTTCGAAAAATTTCGCGAGGATTGACAAAACTTCATATAAAAAAAAATCCCATTTGGGACTTTTTTAAAAAATGAAGTTTTGTCATTCCGTGCGAAATTTTTCGAGCTGCGTAGACCCCTTTAGAAAGATGATTTCCGTTTTGGGGGTTGCTTGATATTTTTGACGTCTAAAGTAGTTTAAATAAAGAACAAATCCTTTGCCATCACTGTCTATTAACTATAATTGGAATCACTAGATCGAAATAAAGCGATATAGATTTTTTTGGTATACCAAATATTTCGTTTCGATAAATTATTAGGGTATACCAAAGTCGGACAACTTCTCTATTCTATTACGTTCTGCTTATTGTTGCTATAGCTTTTGTTGTTGTTTTTCGTTGTACCTTTTAACGTTTTAGCGTTCGTTTCTTTTTACGGCAATGGCAACGATGAAGCGTCCAGGTTATACACATTACGTGGTACGTGTCCTGTTTGCTCTGTTTCCGAGCATGTGTGTAAGCACGCTCAAGTGATTGAGCAAACGGGAGCGACGGCAAAAGGAAGCTTGCGAGCTTGCGTGCCAGTGTGAGACGCAACTCATCTCCCTTGGGGTAAATTTCTTTTTTTTTTTCGTATTTAAAATATATGACCAAGAAATTTTCAAACATTATTTTTTAATTTATTTCAGTTTTATTTTGTTTTTACTTGTATTTCTTGAAATACCCTAAAAATGGAGCATACGACTCTGGAGGACTTAAATAGTTATACAAGTTTACATCATATAAGATATATTTTACTATATGTTTTGCCATTTTAATTTTTTTTAAATTCTCTACGAGAAATTGGGTGTTTTTTTTTTGAAATTTGAGGCTTTGTTGTAAAAAATTAGTTATGTCTGTCGTTTGGGACTACTGCATCCCACCTTTTTGGTAGTTTTGGATACCATCTCAAAAAAATGTTGAAACTTTAGAGGTTATCTACAAGTCGATGCATTTTTTAACATTCTCATTTGAGCAGAAAATCTGCTTAGCTGCACAGTGTTCTTTGGATTGAAACAAATGGTATTCCGAAGGAGCAATATTTGGTAAGTACTGCATTTGCGATTAGACATCCCATTTAAGCGTCTTCAGGTATGACTTGAGAGGTCTGGCCGAGCATTGTCACAGACATTAATTGGGTTCGATAATGATTTCTAGCCAGAGAAAAATACAAAAATGGCCGTCAATGTCTTTACATTCAGACAAATTTAAACTTGTAATTTTTGTAAAGTGTATTCCAGATTCGGGAGCTTCCGCAAAATAAAGTAACTGCCTTAGCCGCTGAGCCGACCAAAGTGGAAAGAAGTAGAAGATACGAAACAAAAGATATAGGTGGAGACACTAATACAAAAAGGGTAAGACACTTTAGTTTGCAACGTAGTCATCCAAGCAGTGTGCTTAGGCCCCTAAGCGGCCCAACGGATAAAAGCGGATAAAAATGCATAACATAAAGCTGAAAGCCAATTGATGCTGATGCTATTGCAGGGCTATTGGAATTAGTTGAGATCTAATCTTATTCAGTTTGGGATTGAAATAAGCAAAACGCAACCGAGTTTGTGAGTTAAAATTTGTGAAAAATTTGTTCAGACTAAACGTTACGCGTCTGTACTTTGTACTATTAAAAAAATTTTTTTTTTTTTTACACAATTTAAATTACTTTGTACAAGTAAGCATGTAGAATGCTTTCAAGTTTTCAGTAGTATTCCAAATTTTTCGCCCTGAGCACAAGAAAAATATTTTTTCCAAAAAAAAAAAACAATAATATCGTTTTAGTTTTTTATTTTAAACGCAAATATCGTCATGGATCGGGAAAATAACAATCGGCTACCGGTGCCGCGGGTGCTGGCTATGTTGTGGGATGCACCACAGGAACCACCTTTTATGCGTGCGAGGACATTACAGGCGACAACAGAGTCAGCTTATCCGCAAAAGCAGCGCAGCTATTTTACGATTTCCAAAACGCGCAAAGAAGATCCCATAATTCGCAATCTAATGGAAAAAGCAGTGACTACCATGCGGATGGCAAATCCAGCGGATCCCCAAGAGTTTGTTGCCCGATATTTGAGCGACCATATAAATAGCCAAAACTTTCCCAACGGTCACGGTTTGCCCTCTTCTTGGGGTCGCTATTAATACAAAATTTGTCGTATGCAAGAGATGTGCTGCAGGATTTTTACACTAAGAAGAAGAAAGTATAAGATCGTGCACTCTTAACGCTTATTGTATGATGTTCTTTTATGGTCGGCTCACAACACACATAAAAAGACAAGTAATAAAACATATTTAAAATAATAAATTCTGATGTGACTGTAGCTAAAAGGCTTGTTTTAAATTTGAAAATTTGTCGAAACGATTCTGCGTTAAATACCATTAGCCGCTTATTAGTAAGTAGAGTTAAAGGCTTGTTGGAAAGTTCGCTTTCTTAAGTGTGTAAAAAACTTGCTGCGTATAAATTAAATAAAACGGTAAGAATTTCTATTTACTTGCAGGCCAACTAAAATACTTATACAATCGCTAATCATAAATAGTTATAAGTTGTTATTGTTTAAGGTAGACGAACTATTATTAAGCATTATAATTTTATGGGCTCTTGATAGACTGATTAAATTGCAGAAAATAAATGTGCTTAATAATAAAAGCAGCTTATGATATAAGTTTTAAACAAGCTTAAAATAAAAAAAAACCTGCTGCGGATAATTTCGGATAAACCGGATAAAAACGGATAAGCACGTATAAGCATGCGTTAATTGTTAATTCAACTGAGAATTTATCTTTAATAAACCACAAAAAATTTCAAAATCTTATCTCTTATGGTTTGGCTGTAATTGACTTAAAACTATTGGCTATAGGGATGTGTTCAGCTGATGACAAGCAGTGCACTTCATGAAAGAGCATGTATGAATGCCTTTAAATTGAATTCAAATTGATAACCAAGCGATCTACGCTGAGGCGTTGCAAATAAAGTAAGAAGAACAGCAAAAGCGAAATAAATAAAACGCAGAAGCAATTTCGAATTTCGCCTGTTTTGTTTTGCATTCTGTTTGCGAGCTATTGTCAGGCCTAAACTTTTTCGAGATTCGAACTTAGAGAGAATTTTCCACTCTGTATATTTTTATGCTCTTTATACAGCAGCACCAAAGCCACGGCATACACATGATGCAAAGAATTTAACAAGATGCCACAAACAAATGCGCGAATTTGGCTGCGCAAAAAATATGACGGATCGGGCTCACTTTTTGTATGGTAGCTATGTGAAATAGTGGACCAATTTTGATCAAACTTCACACAAATGTGAAGAACTGTACTAAATTCAACTGATATAAATTTGCTTGCGATATTTTAAAAAACAAAAAAGTTTTTCATGCTGCTACAAGTTGCGGCCATATATACACTGACCTTGAAACAGTTTTTGTTCGAAAACCTTTTTTGTTCGAAAACCTTTTTTGTTTTTTTGAATACCGCAACCAAATTTATGTCAGTTTAATTTAGTGTATGTCTTAACATTTGTGTGAAGTTTGATAAAAATGTATTCACTATTTCACATAGCTGCCATACAAAAAGTGAGCCCGCACTCTTTTTGAGAGAGAATAACGGACCTGCGCATTGCGTGAACTTCTTAGTTTTGGATCATACCAATGTAAGCCGGCCCATAGTGGAATAATATAAGGTGGTGTCGTCAGTAAAAGCTATCCCTTATTGTATGTAGCGTGTGAGTGCGAGTGAGAGGTCAAAAGCTTTTCTGTAAGGAAAGCTCTCTTAGCATTGCTACGTGAAAGTTTGCTATTGCCCATAATTTTTTGCTTTTGGTTTTGTATTGCAAGTTTCAAACAAAACACACACAGCTAAAAATTCCGTCCGCAACCAACCTTACTCGTTGACAGCAAGTTTTGCACTGACAATAAGGTCTATAAACAAGAGAGTGAGCGTTCGCACGACATCACCTTAATATTCCACCATGCGCCAACGCCTGTTCTTACGCCTCTCTTTAATATATATGAGTACACAAAATTGTAAGCCGAGATCAGTTCAATAAAAAAGCTCAAACGACATAGATGTGCATTTATTTTCATTATCTGAAGCATACGCTTCGGACAACAATGAATAACTACGTACTTAGTTTATCACACAGACAAACCTTTGGCTTAACATAATTCCTTAATGGGCTCTTGATATATATACATTAGGGCGGGTCAATTTTTTTCGGTATTAAGGCTCACAGCGATTTTGATTCTTTGAGTTATTCTTAACAATTTTGCCCAAGTACTATGGGTCTAAAATGAATTTCGAGTCGCCCACTTTTTCGAAATAGGTTTTTATCAAAATATTCAACAATTGACTTAGATTAACCATTTACAAGGCCAAAAAACGTTATTTTTCGACTAACCAAATATGTATTTAGGGGTTTTGGGGGTCGAGGAATCCATTTTTGACCGATCGGCCAATTTGAGATTGTATTATGAACATTTTGTCAATTTTCAAAAAAAATATGGTGTACGTTTAAGTCGGGCGTAGATGACTGTACAATTAAGTCCAATATATTGCTTAAGACCTCCAAAAGATATTTTATTTGCCAAATTTGTCTACAATATTTCCAAAAACAGAAAGAAATCATTCGAAATTTTCACCAACATATTTTTTTAGACCAATAAGATAATAACGGATTGAATCTTAAAGTTTGGTTGCACTAGCTCTTACCATCTCTGAGATCTAGGCGTTCATACAGACGGACGGAGGGACAGACGGACATACGAACATGGGCATGTCGACTTCTCTGGTCACTCTCACCACATTTTAGGTAACTTTGGGGGGTCTCCGATGGCTTGCACAAACTAAATATAACCTTTGTACCATACGGTACAGGGTATAAAATCGGAAAAAAATAAAAAAAATATACTAAAGCGCCCTCTGGCGCCGCCCAAAATTAAAAAAAATATGTCAAAAATGGATTCCTCGACCCCGAAAACCAAACACTCATTTGGCTAGAGGAAAAATAAAGTTTTTTGGCCTTTTCAATGCAATGTCTAAGTCGATTTTTGAATATTTCGAAAAAAAAAACTATTTAAAAAAAGTGAGCGACTCAAAATTCATTTTAGACCCATAGTTTCTTGGGCAAAGTTGCTTAGAATGACCCAAAGAATCAAAATCGCGGTGAGCGCCAGAACGTTTTTTCGGCCCCATACAAATACATATACTTTTGATTTCGCACAGCTGAGATAAAACCGGATAAAAGCAGTTTACCAAGTACACGATTTCGTGTTTAAAACAATTTTCTAATGAACAGAAATAATTTCAAAATTTCTGCTTAAAATACTGTCGTAAAACAGACTTTTGACAAAAACGTGTATAAATATAAAAAAACGTTATTCGGATATATTCTGATAAATACAATAAAGCGTAAAAAAACAACAAACTGTAGAAATATTAACATAACTACATTTCCTGTATAGAACAATCTGTGCAGCGGATAATTTCAGATAATTCGTATAAAACCAATGTCCACTAAAAAATAAACAATTCTAAAAGTAAATAGCTTAAACTTAACGTGCACTGCGGCACAAGTTTTCATTCACATTTTCGCATGAATTGGCAATAAACTGCTTGGCCAGTTATTTCAAAACGTCGCGCCATAAAGTCCAAGATAAGATTAGCCGGTGGAACCGGCAGTATCTGGGTATAAAAACAAAATATCAAACTGGCCATAACACTCAGTTCGAACGCTTCTCTGCAAAAACTATGGCCAGCACCTATAATGTATTCGTAACGCAGCTGCTGCTTATTGCCGCAGCCCTACAGCTGGGTTTCATGACTGTGCAGGTCTGCTTATATATATATAGTCCATAATTTAGACTTTGTCCAGAGCTGATAAGCTTGGGGCAAATGACACCAAACGATCTTTAGTACATATAGCTTACACGCTTTTCAGGCGGCGCGTCTTGTACAGTATGCCGACTTTTACACAGCCGGCGTTGTGGAATTTGCCGAGGCGGCGCAACCGGACGCGGATGCAGATGCGCTTTTGGCCAATAATCTGGCCGGCTATGTGGAGATCATACAGTCAGCAAATGCCAGCGCTACGGATATAATTGTGTTCCCAGAGGCCACGCTTAATAGCTTGACTACGCTCAGCTTTGTGCCCGCACCTGAGCAGCAGGTGAATCCTTGCCTGGACGATCCACAGGCTGGCTATTACCATAAACTGCTTGTTACACTCTCTTGTGCGGCACGCAATGCCAGCAAGTATGTTGTGATTAATCTGAGTGAGCAGCAGATTTGTTCGGAACAGCTGGATGATCCACGTCCTTGTGCCCTCAACAATATCAATATATATAATACCAATGTGGTATTTGATCGCAGCGGCTTGGTAATCTCACGTTATCGCAAGGTGCATCTCTATGGTGAACCACGCAATAGCACCTATCTGCCGGAGCGTGTCTACTTTGAGACCGATTTTGGTGTAACCTTTGGACACTTTATATGCTTTGACATACTCTTCTATACGCCAGCTCAAGAGCTGCGCGTGGACGCGCATGTACGTGATTTTGTCTTTCCCACCATGTGGTTCTCTCAGCTGCCATTTCTGACCGGTAAGTGACGTCACAAAAACGCGGAGGAGTAAGGTCTTTTCTCTCAATAAGTGAAGCTCACAACTTTGAGTGTTTGCCATCTAGAAAGCTTAGATCTTTTAAAGAAAAAGATTTGCTAACGACCAGTGTTTTGTTTGAAGCAAGCAGGGGGCGAAGCCCGCTAGTGAAACTCAGCATACATTAAGAATTATTCAAAGCATTTTGTTGGCACTGTCTGTAGCTCTTGCGGTAATCGAGATCAAGTTGTTCATGGAATGGCTTGGAATGATTATGTGTGCCACTATTCTCGCATTAATCTACATTATCATTACAGCCGTGCAGTTCCAACATGGATGGGCACATGCCCAGAATGTAAATCTGCTGGCCGCTGGCGCCAGTGCTCCGCAGCTGGGCAGCAGCGGCAGTGGCATCTATCATGGCGCAGAGGGCACGCTGATTAGTACCATTAAGCTAAAAGCTGGTGAACGTCGTATCTATGTAGCCCAGGTGCCAAAATTTCCAGACAGCAGTCAACAGAGTGCGCCGCAACGTAGCCGACGTAGTGTGGGAGCTACACCAGCGCCGCGTCTTAGCAGCGCTGACTTTTGGTTCAAGCGCGACGATTTGGAGAACTATTCCAGCGAATTGCTGCCACTGCAGCTAGCCAACAATTATACGGGTGAACTGTGTCATGAGCAGTTTTGCTGCCACTTCGACATAGCCTGGCAGCAGCCTTTGGCTACGGCTACGCATTATAGCTACCGTGTGGGTGTCTACAATGGACCACGTAATGAGCAAAAGGTGGATGCCAATTATATACGCAATTGTGGCATCTTTGCCTGCACGAATGCTAGCATAGAGCAGTGTGGCGAGCTGTTTGATGTTGCGCCACAGCAGCAGCTCAAGTTTAGCAGACTGCAGATCGAGGTGCTTTATCCCAGCTCCCGTGAGTTTTTGCTAATGACCAATAGTCTTAGACAGGACTTGAAACCGCTGGAGCCGGCGCAGTTTGAGTGGAAACAAACGCAAAAGGAGTAAGTACGCGTCGGGGCTTAAGCTCAGAACAGACTAACTGATGTTGTTCTTAACTTTTTAGCGATTATTATCAGGTGCGCTTTGCACTGAAAGATTCATTGGCAATTGACGATTTGCTGACCTTTGCCATCTATGGTAATTACTACGACAATGTGTGCACTGTCGGTGATAGGCAGTCAGATGCGCGCTCCAATGTGGACTGTAGTCATAACGAGAGACCCGACAGAGACGGAGCAGCGTCGATTGGCTTGGCTCTTGGTTGTTGGCTTGTTGCGCTCTTAGCGGCAATGTTGGTCAAGACTTAGGCTTAAGATTTTTCGAACTCCACAAGTTGTGCACGACTAAGCAGTTCTCAACTTTAAGAGTCTATCTCGAGAACGCTTAAGTGTAGAGCACAGACGGGGTTTATATAAATTAAAATCATTTAAATTCTCAAAACTCAAGAAAGAGCAGTTCTTGTAAGATATAGACCTGTACAATTTTTAAACATCTCATACTCAATAAAATTACTTACACATTTTTAAGTGAAATCGGGAACACGTTTTTATACACTGTACCATGTGGTACAAAGGGTACATTCAGTTTGTGCAAGCCGAAAATGTATGTAACATATAGAAGGTGACGTCACGTCGGATACCCCCCAAAATAAAAATGGAATACCGTCGAGGCGGCACCCGACAGTGTAATACTCTGTACCTTTTTTTTGCATTCATGCATATTTCTTCTTAGAACTCTTCAATTGGTACATTTTTTATTTAGGGCAAAACGATATAGTATATACCTATAAGTTCCGTAAATTTGTACCGATTTTGATGAAAATCGAATGTTACGTCAAAGAAACATTTTTAAGATATGTTAAGGGTTGTGGAAGAAAACACTTAAAAATATTAATCGCTGTGGCTAAAACCACGATAATCGACTGCGGGGGAACGGGGGAAGGTACGGACATGATTCAACAAACTTCATCTTCTGGGGTAATATGCGCACCAGCTGGTAAAGTTTCGTTCGAGATCTAGGCGTTCATACAGACGGATGGACGGACGGACGGACGGACGGACATGGCTCAATCGCTACCCGAGGCTATGATAAGCATTTTGGTATAAAGGACTTGGGGTCTGCTACGCCGCCTTCTGTCCGTCACATGCATTGCACAAATCTAGTATATGCTTTGTACCAATAGGTACAGGGTATAATAAGAGGAAGGATATTTTCGCAATCGTGACTTTTATGGATTTGCTGTTATCTTAATGACATCATTGGGTATGACGAAAAGGTAAGTTGGATTCATGGAATTGTTTAACGATGCAAGCTCGTTTCAAACATCATGCACTGGATCGTATTCCTCGACAGTACCACCATAGTATCTGCCGCCGGCTACAATAATACGATTAGCAAACAGAGCACAGCCATGTGACTGGCTGCAGAATGTCTGCGAGCAAACCTTTGTCCATTTATTCATAATTGAATTGTAACACTCAACCGAATTTAAAGATCCACTTTCGTTACAACCGCCTATTGCATAAAGAAGCCCATTTTCTTGAGGCACTCCAAAAAATGTACGAGCTTCGTACATGGGCGATAAACGACTCCACTCGTTTGTGCATGTTCCAGACTTCCATCGCTCTACTGCATTCAAAGCTGAACCATTATAACTGCCTACAGCATAGCGTAATCCCTTTAGCACTGCCACGCCCACACCGTACCTTCGTGTACTCATTGGCTGGAGTTGGGTCCAGGTCATGCTCTTTAAATCCAAGCTACACATGGTTTTTAGGCAACAAACTAACTCAAGTCCCCCAACTAATATCAGCTTATTGTCAATAACAGCCGCACCAAAATTATCACGTGGTAGTTCAAGTTTTCTTACATGCGTTCATTGCTTCTGAAAAGGACAGTAGCTCTCAAGAACAAGATCATTCCAATTTTTTCCAAATGCCACCAAACAGTCATTGCTTGCCGTTGTCTTTCTCCGAGCAATTGATAACAGTCGCTCGGGCATGGCATGACACTTATATGCTTCCAAAAGCACATTCAGGCACTCATTGACTCTGCACAAGCTCTCCACATGATCCTCAATAAAAGACAATTTCAGAAGTGGCAATCTCAGCTTGGCCATCAGTTTTGGTATGTGCTGTTTGCGAGCGGGCTCATCATTGCGCACCCAAGCCATTAGACTCTGAAACACATTCTCCTCGGATGGCACATGAAGATCATCAGTGGACAGCAGCTTACCCAGCTTAACAGCATCCATTTGTAGGAACTCCTGCCTCTGGCTTACATCCATAAAGTGCTTGCTGATATAGTTTAAAGCGAGTTCCATCAAAGTGGTGCAGTTGTGTTGCTCAGACAGTTCGATGAATCCAACTTGCTTGCCATAAAATTCCCACAGGCTGCGACTGCAGAGTCCAGACGCCATTTGTGAGCGATGGTTAGCAGAGTTTCAACATTCACGAATTTGTAGAACATCATTCACCTCATTGTCTTTGGCTTCACGCATTGGATTGGTGAACATGATGGACAACACCAAACGATGGGACGGCACACGTTTTCCGTCTTTGCCCGAGATGAGAACCACATCGCACAATTGTTTTTTATCCAGATGCAATGTCATAAGTTTTAGAACCATGTCGGCATGGTTATTATTATTATTATTATTTTGCGTAGACATTGCGAATTTTATATATTCTTCCACTGAGTAATGATGTTTGTGAGCCAAGAAATGCTTTTATACTGGAGCTTTTTTTGCGAATCGAGCTTTTTGAGTTATGCAACTGTTTTAATCATCCATGCCAAGATACGTTTGTATCTTAATGTTTGAGTACGCTCCGTTTTTGTGAGCTGCTAAAAGTGCATTTTTTGATTTTCACAATGCTTGAATTGAATTTTTTGGAAAAAAGGCATCGCGCTGAAGTGTGTGACAAGACGAAATGCGCAATAACTGGAGATGAGACTTGAATCTATGCTTACGACCCCAAAACAACCGATCAATCGAGTTAATATCGTGGCAAAGGTAAGGCAAGACCAGAAAAACCGCACCAAAGTCGCTCAAAAATTAAGCTCATTGTTCATGCCAAACGCTAAGCTTAGCCAAAGAGCTTTCAAATGCAGCGTGGTGGAAAGCTACACCGGCGGAGCTTTCGGCGCAGCTTGCACTGAACCGCGTAACGTAAGCACACACGTGTACGCGATCATTTCATTTTGCTTTTGTGTACATACATATATGTATATACCACGTTGTGATTTATACAATACACTCAACAATAAACATATACACAACCACAAACACCCCGAACCACAGGACAACAACACCCCCCTTAACATTTTGGTCCATCGAGCCGGATAGCTCGAACCCTCCTCAAGCATCGATGTGTTTTCAGCAATTTCCTTATCATCAATGTATGTATGTAGTGTACTTTACCCACCACTGGTTTAAAGATAAGCTTACACTGCACACTAGTGCTGGAGAAAATATCGATGATCGAAGCTTAAAATATCTATATATCGATGTTGGCCAACAGAGATGTTTCTCCAGCACTTCTGCATTCATCAAATGGGTGTTTAGTAGTGCTGGAGAAACATTTCTGTTGGCCAACTTCGATATATAGATATTTTAAACTTCGATCATCGATGTTTTCTCCAGCACTAGTGTGCAGTGTAAGCTTATCTTTAAACCAGTGGTGGGCCGGCTCTCAGTTTACAAAACTCGCTTTATGCACGGTCCAAGTGTGTGAAATCTCTCTCTCGTCGCTTTTGCTTGATTGCTGTTCTTGCTCTCTCGTATGCTTGTGCTTACTGCGCTGCTTACTCACACAAAGAAATGTTTGTTTGTATGAGTTTTGCGCACAATTGATGTATATAACTGAAACCAGCTGGCCTGTTCCGAAATTCACTTTAGCAAATATTCGTTTTTTAATAGCTTTCGCAATTTTTCTTGTTTGCATAATATTTAATCTTTGACGACTTAAAATTTATTTCCTTATGCGATTTGTTGATGTTGTTTCATTTTTGGAAAAACTTGCTAACCGGGTTACCTCGAAATCCAATGGGCTACCGATATGGATTGGGATCTTACAATAGAAGAACTGAATTTCTGTAGCGCAAATGATGATTTTGAAAGCGCTCGAGCCATCTGGGTCACCTGAGGAGTTTTCCAAAGAGATCGATATATTTCCAGTTGTCTGCTGGCAAGCAAAGAGTCAACAGAAATATCGCCGGGATTCAAAATGGTGAAAAATCTCGAGCAGCGCTGCACCATTAAATTCTGCGTCAAGCTCGAAAAACAACGACGCAGATCCTCGACATGATGAATGATAGTGTTCAAGTGACATAAGTTGTTACCAAAAGGAGAGAAGGGAGATCGTCGACAGTTAAGGGTCGCTTTCAATTTGCCGAAAAGCGAGTTGCAGAAGGCGTACGTGCAGTATAAATCAAGTTATACGAGTTGTGTCGGCGCACGACGACGCTTTTTCGTGGTCTACAAAAAATGTTTACTAACCTGCAAAATTTAAATCAATGCTTGATAAGAGCTCACAGTAAAAACTATTTGAAAACATCTTTATTTTCGTAGCATTTTGGTATTAGTGAAAATTGGAACAGTCCGTCATACTCATATATTTTTTTTTTTCGCAGCGTCATCTTGTAAAACAAAGCCAACTATTTGTGTCATAGGGTTGTAAAACTTGCTAATAAAAGCTTTTTGACCGATAAGATGTACGATTAGTTAAAGATCGTCTGACGAGTATCGGCGATAAGATTACGATGTACAATTCTAGTAGTAAACAATTTACTAGCTACAAGTCTGGCCAGAACTGAAGTACACACAGTGTTCCGGCATGCGTCGGCTGTTTTGTATTACGTTGCTCTTCTCGTTGGGCGGAAGCTGGGCACAAGCTGCCACGGCTGAGTATTATACGGCGGGTGTGGTGGAGTTTCGACCAAGTGTGGCTGGTGCCAGCTCAGCGGAGCTGCTGCAGGAACATTTGACAGCGTATCTGCAGCTTATACACTCGTCCGATGCCAACGAAACGGATATCATTGTCTTTCCGGAGGCCACACTCAATAGTGTGCTGCAGTTGACCACTGTGCCGGCGCCGCATAGTACGCAGGCACAACTATGTGCAGATGGTGTGGCAGCTACGTCTGGCTTTCTCAGTCAGCTGGCGTGTGCAGCACGTGCAACTGGCAAGTATCTGTTGGTCAATGTTAAGGAGCGTGCAACTTGCGCCGCAAACGAGGCTTGTGCCGCACGTGGCTATCATGTTTATAATACAAATGTGGTATTCGATCGCCAGGGTTGCATTGTCTCGCGCTATCGCAAGTGGAATTTGTATTTGGAGCCGCAAACCAATCGCACCGCTAGTCCGGAATATGCCAGCTTCCAGAGTGACTTTGGCGTCACCTTTGCGCACTTTATCTGCTTTGATATGCTTTTCTATACGCCTGCTCAGGAGTTGGTGCAGCGTCTAGGCATACGTGACATCATAGTCAGCAAGATGTTTACTTCCGAGCTGCCCTTTCTGACGGGTGAGTCTTATGGGCATTGAGTCAAAATCTTAACACTAATTTGCGCTCTTTTCGTGGCACAGCAACGCAGCTGCAGCTGGGCTGGGCCTGGGGCAACAATGTGAATCTCTTGGCCGCCGGCGCTAGTTTGCCACAGAGCGGCATCAGCGGCAGCGGCATCTATGCGGGCCAGCAAGGCGCACTGGTGCAGCGTCTGGTGGGCAATAGTTCCTTGGGCGTGCGCGAGCTGCTGGTGGCACGTGTGCCACGTTTGTCCAGTTACCAGCCGCAGTTGGATGTGACCGCCGGCTCAAAGTTGCCACAGCGACAGCTGCGCAGCTTGCAGCAGCCACAACTGGAGCACTTTGTCACCCAGCTGCTGCCACAGCGCAATGGTAGCAGCAGTCATCAGCTGTGCCAGCAGGATCTGTGCTGCCAATTTGAGCTAACCCAGCGCTTGGAGCTGCAGGCGCTGCCAGCGCGCTATCAGTATCGTCTGGGTGTTTTTGTGGGTCAGCGCAGCTATGAGCAGCAGGAGTACACTTACCAGCGTTTATGCGGCATTTTTGCCTGCCTTAATGAGAGCTTGCAGAGCTGTGGACGACTGGTTGATGACACAGTATTGCACAACACTAGTGCACTGCGCTTTGAGGCGTTGAGCATTACTGGGCAGTTTGTGCGTCGCAATAAACGCCTTTTAATGCCCAACACGCTGAGTGCCTCGCTGTATGCACTCCAGCCGGCAGAGTTGTCCTGGCAGCTTCGGGAGCTGCAAGCGGAGCAGTTGACTCAGGTGCAGCTAGTGCTGCGACTGCCGCAAACGGAGCTACTCACCTTCGGCATTTATGGTAATTACTTTGATGAGCGTAGTGCAGCTGGAGCTGCTAGCACTTTGTGGTGGGGATTGTGTTCTCTGGCCCTTGCACTCGCTCTCAATCTTAGATAAGCTTAGGTGATGTACTTAGAAATAGGTAACTTAAACAAAATACGTGCATTATAATAATATGAGTTAATATTTGTTACTATAGTCGGTTAACAGTTACGCTTGAGTATAATATAGGGTGGGCCAGCTGTTGGTTTAGTTGTTAAACACTCATAAATCGGAACTTAAACGTCAAACGTTTAACAACCAAACAACCAACCAACAGGGTGGGCCAGTTGTTGGTTTGGTTGTTTAACACACGTCCAAAGTGGATGTTCTTCAAAATAAGTCAAGTTCAAAACTACTCAATTTTAGTCATGGATCGTTTATCGACCGAACAACGCATAAAAGTGGTACAGGCGCACTTTGTAAATGGTCGCTTTGTGAAAAAAACATAGTAAAGGCCAGTGTGGACGATTCGCCAGGACCATCGACGCACTATCGTTCGTAAGATTTACACTCTGCTAGGACCACTTTGAGTTGAATTTTGCATGCAGATCTGCATTTATACGCTTCCGAGATTAAAATGACGCAACAATTGAAGCCATGGACCATTATCAGCTTCGCTTATTTGTTTAGCGGATCGGAAAACAGCCCGATGAGTTTTTGTCAAAAAAAAATCATTGAAAATTACGATGTTCGCATACGGGCATGTAGAGCCAGCCGGGCTATATTATTTTACAAACATAAATAGTACGAGCAATTTTAAACTTGCAGCTGGTATATATTTGCCCAACTTTGTCGTAAAAAATATATGAGTGAAATGCAATTAAGAAAAAAACCAACAGATGGCCCACCCCGTATAAATGATTATTTTTGATTTAAATTTTAAGTGCGCTACCAAAAATTGTAGGATTTCTTTTTAAAATTACGCATACGCAATGTTGCCCATTTCATGAAAGGTGGCTAGATATACAAATATAAAGCTATAAACAAACAAACAAACAGCTGGCCCATTCTATACAACAATTTTTTTTTCAAAATTTTAAGTGTGCAAATAAAATTGTAAAGATTTCTTTTTAAAATTATGCATACGCAATGTTATACGCATAAAATGCAATTAACCAACAAGCCAACAGTTGGCCCACCCTATATATTATTTTTTTTTCGTTCAAAACTTTAAGTGTGCAATTAAAAGTTTTAATATTTGTTTTTAAAAGTACGCATACGCAATGTTGCGCAATATGAAAGGTGGTCAGTTAAACGTAAAAAATTGCAACTAACAAACAAACCAACAGTTGTTGTTGTGTCCTTTATCTCTTTGTGGAGCATGGAGCCAACCTATATAAGAATTTTTTTCAAAAGTTTAAGTGTGCAATCAAAAATGTAAAGATTTCTTTTTAAAATTGCGCATACGCAATGTTAGACGAATAAAATGACATTAACAAACAAGCCAACAGTTGAACCACCCTATATAAGAATTTCTTTTTAAGTTTACGTGTGCAATCATAAATTTTAAGCTTTGTTTTTAAAATTACGCATACATAGTGTTGCCCAATATGAAAGATGGCTAGATCGTTTAAAAATTTTGCGCAGTCCAACCAATAAAAGAACGTAAAATGTGATCTAGTCGTTCGTTAGTTATAATTGTACTTAGTACTGCGACTTTGTTTTTCATGTATGTATATAAAAGTTATACATGGGTCTGTCATATCTTCAATGTCTCGAATTAGCAAAAATCGAAAGTAAATAATTTGTTGTTTGGCAAATTTTCAAAATTTGCGCCATTTTTGCTGCACAAAAGTTATGAGAGTGCGTGCTTGTGTGTATGTGTGTGTGCGTGCGTGCTCAAGTGTGTGTTATCAATTGCTCTGCTTAAATATGCTGCTGCTGTTATTATTATTATTATTATGCCCCCCTTGTTGCTCTTGCTGTTGTTGGCAAGTTTTAATTAAGTGGGGCTTAGCAGATAATTGCATTTCGTGCTGTTAATCTAGAAAAATTTATCTATGCAGTTTATATTTTGCATCCAAAACCAAAATGGTGTCAAGTTCATGTCATTAAGGTGTGATTAACAAAAATTAATTGCTGCTTAACGCACTTACACATACAAACACTCACACAGATACACGCACGCACACACAGATACAAATTTACCAAGCCAAAAGCAACAGTCTGCTTGGCCTGCTCTTGAAGACTGGAAAGCAGTCAGAAATTATGTTTCTGCGACAGCAGAGAGCAAGCGGGCAGCAAGCAGTGGCATTTCCCACAGCTGCTCGCTCAGCAGGTGTAACAGGCAAAGCGCAACAAATGACGTTGACGCTGCGTCGACAGCGACGTCAACGTCAACGCCAACACGCGGTCGTTCGTGCAGAAAGTTTCATTCATTTCAACTGTTGCTCCCCACTTGTTAGCACATGCGACTGTGACGACTGCGACGACTGGAAGGCGCTGCGCAACGATAACAAAGCCGAGCCAAGCCGAAAGGCACTTCGTGCCGAACGCAGCGTCAAGCCGAACGCCAAAGTGTTTCAGAGTGTTGCTTGTATGTGTGAGTGTGTGTGTGTGTTTGTGTGCGTGGCTGCGTGCGCTGCCGACGACATTAAATGACTGACTGACTCACTGACTGAGTGCCTCATTTTGTGTTGGCTTTCCAGTTGGAGAGTGCGGCTGGCCACTGTGTGCACCTGTGTGCGTCAGTGTGTGCAGCAGTGACGTAGCTGTGGGGGCGTTTTAGGGGCTTAAAACAAACAAATTAGTTGAAGAAAAAAAGTTTTGCTGTTTTTTTGGTGTATATAAGTCCACTAGCGCTTTTGGTTGCTCTAGTTAGTTTATTAATGATACCAAGTCGAATATTGTAGGAATTCATTGGGTAGGGAATAAAAGACTTTGTTTTCCCTTGTTTTATGAAGCTTTTTTTTAAGATTACATTTGCGCAGAAAAATTTGTTTGCTAGCTATGAACGAAAAAAAAAACACGTTTTTATCATATATGTCAGTTAAAAAAAATACAAGGAAATATTTAGAGTCAGCCCACTTGTTATATACAAGAAGCTTTTGAAAATCATAAAACTATCCAATTTGAAAATAAAAATTCTTTTTAAAATGTCGCGTTTTCGTAAATAACAATAATAAACCAAATAATGACATCTAAGCCAAAATGTGTTTTTCAAAAAAATTGATACCTACTACTAAAACAAACGACCATTTTTTTAGAAATTAAAAGACATTATTAAATAGTTGAGAAATTTACTTTATTTATAAGCAATTGTTGTTAGCTTAATAAAACATATTTATATATACATATTATACAAGTGAAGACGCTTAGGACATTTACACTAGCTTGCGCGAAAAATGAACTTTCGTATAAAAGTGTTTATAGGGTAAATTTGAGTTGAGAAACACGAAAACGACATTAATTTGTTTTTTGCTTAAGAAACATTTTGGAGATTTTTTCGAAAAACATGTTTTTGGGTACAGTTTTCAGTTAATCGTTAAAATCCCGAAACAATGCTATTTTCGTGTTTCTCGACGCAAAATCAACCAAAACAAAACTCTTAATTTTCGAGGTTCACTCGATGACCCTAAAATTTGTAAACTAGTGTTACAGTTGCTTAAGGTTTGTTTGGACCAACACTGTAGATCAAAATATTCACCAATCTAAAATCGGATACCTCGAAAAATCATCAAAATCGGAGAAAAAATATTTTTTTAAATATACAAAAAAAAAAAAAAAAAATGCTAAAGTAATTAGTATTTTAAAAATGTATAGTATTATGCAGTGTTAAAAAATTATTAAGAAAACTCTAAAGAATAAGTAATAAGCCACTTCAAGTGTCAATAATAGTATTAAAATAGTATTAAAAAAATACTGGCTTCAAAAAAATAAATACTACAACGAAAAAAAAAATTTAATCAATATTAGCTACACTGTTAAATAATTAAATTAAAATAGCGTTTGAAAAAAATATTTACTGCAAAAAAAAAAAAAAAACGAATTAATATTAGCTTAACTGTTTTTTTAAATTATTAAATAAAAATTAAAAAAAATACGGGTTTCAAGAAAATAAATACTGTTTTATTTGTATACCCTGTACCGTATGGTACAAAGAGTATATTAAGTTTGTGCAAGCCGAAAATGTATGTAACATATAGAAGGAGACGTCGGAGGCCCCCCAAAGTTACCCACAGTATGACCCATGTCCGTCTGTCCGTCTGTATGAACGCTTAGATCTCAGAGATGGTAAGAGCTAGTGCAACCAAACTTTCCGATTAGATGCGTTTTTATCCTACGGGAGACAAGTTTATTTTATTTTTTTGATATCGGGGTTATATTATATAGCTCCCATAGGGGTGCTTCAGAGGACTGGAAATTAATAGGTCAAAAACGAAAATAATGTGCAGCGGATACGCCGCCACTACGGATCCTAATATTATGAAAGGTTGGATAGCGTTCGATCCTTTGTGTATCTGGGCAGCGTAGTTACTAACAAAAGCGGTGCGGACGAAGACGTCAAATCACGCATTTGCAAAGCGTAATCGGCGTTTGCACAATTGGGACCCATATGAAAATCTAGTCAACTTACCACCAACACGAAACTTCGCATATTCAACTCTAACGTGAAGTCTGTGCGCTTTAACGAATGCGAATCCAGCATAATTTCTCAGACTTAGGTGTTTGTAAACCGGTGTCGGCCCCAACGAATTTCAAACAACGATTTATGGTCACGCACCGAGCAAACACAAGTAGCGTATGAGATCAAACGCCGCAAATGGAACTGGATCGGCCACACAGTAAGACGACCAAATGACAACTAGACGTCCCGGGGCGACAGCTAAGACATGGAGGCGCACAATCGAAGCAGGAATAAGAAAAGCCAATTATACATGGAATGACGTCAATGTTAATGTTATTTTTGAATGACCTGCTTGGAGCATAGGACTGAATTTCAGTAGCGTGATCGAAGCGGTGGAGGGCGGTCGAACCGTCTGGTCGTGGTAGGGGCCTTCCAAAGAGGCCAAAATGAGAATAAGTATGCAATTTCTATGAAACTCTATAGCAAAGTGTCGTCGCGAATTTCCGCGACGGAGACAAAACGCCACAGCACCAAGTTGCATACAACTTCACGCATGCGAAGAAAGCCACAATGAGTAAGTTAATTTTTAAGTTCATGCTGTTTGATTAACCGAGAGCTTGTAACCCCTGGGCAATCTGTGAATACTAGATTTTACGAGGATATGTTGAGGCCAGACATCGCCTATGCTTGTTAGCTTCACCTCGACAAAGCGTGGTGCCACACAGCCATGCTGGTGAGGAACTTTATGGCCGAGTCTATACTCCTACTGATCCGTATGGTTGCCAAGTTGCTCCACTTCCCGTAGAGTGCAGTTCTGACTTATTCCTTTTTCCTCGGCTCAGGCGGAACCTCAAGGAAAACCCATACAGCTCCGTAGAAGACTTCCGAGCCGTGACGGTCGAAATCGGCCCAGCCGTTCTTGAGTTATAAATTTTGCAACTAACATAACTCTCTTTTACATATATAGATATATAGATTAATATTGTTTATATTGCTGGCGCTTACCTTTTTGGAAACCACTTAAAGTATTTATATTGAATTAAAGAAAGATTTATTTTTCGCATTTTGTCATTGGAAACAATTTATTAAACATACTTATATCGTCAATTTTTATCTATTTTAATAATTGCTTTGTTTCAGCTTGGGGACGTGCTTAACAATTACTTGCAAACAATGTGTCATCCAAAAGCTATTTGGGGAAATCTGGATTTAGAGGTCGCTTCAACAAAAAAATACCGTCTATGCGACTGGCTACGATTAATAGGCTCTCAGAGTTCCGATACACGGGCGAAGCCTGTACTTGGACTAAGAGATCATTTCGCATAAAAATTAAAACTCCAAAAATTATAAAGAAAAAAATTACATTCAACATTTAGATTCGCATAGCAGAACAAATCAAATACAAAAAACTACACTAAAACATTAAGTAAGAAAGCTGTTCAAATTCACGTCCTTACTTGGTTGACGGGCACGCTAATTGGTATAGGAACTGCACCAAAGCTCGTCATGCCAAATAGCGTATCCATACTTGGACAGTAAGCCGGTACCGCGTGTATCCAGATGAGCCCAATTCATACTTGGACAGTTAGCCGGTACCCCGCGTGTATCCAGATGAGCCCAATCCATAGTTGGACAGTAAGCCGATACCCCGCGTGTATCCAGATGAGCCCAATTTATACTTGGACAGTAAGCCGATACGCCGCGTGTATCCAGATGAGCCCAATCTATACTTGGACAGTAAGCCGATACCCCGCGTGTATCCAGATGAGCCCAATCCACGCAAGGCACTAACTCATGCAATATGGCCGCAGCCAGACAAGAGCTGGCTAAAGCGCGTTCATTATTGCTGATATCATAAGCCAGCTCATCGGTGACTTGTCGTTTGTGGTACTGCCACAATGGAAAGCGCCAGAGTCGATCACCCGTTAACAACTCAGCGCTCTGGAACTGTATCCACACGTAATGCGAGGCCCGTTGCGCCTTCACCTATTGCCATCTTAACGCCCCAACCCTGTGTCGCCACATCCACAACTAGTTTGCTGACCGTATATCAACGGATCGACCAACACAACGACGCCGGCTTTGTCCAAATCTCGTAAAGCCATTGTTTTGTTCAGCAGTTTGACCACATCACTGGGCTTGGCAAATTTTCGCATAGTGGAATTAGCAACGCAGCGTATCATGGTCACAACGGCTGCAGCTCCAGACATGCTGCCAAGATACTCATCCATGCCATTGCAAGGACGCAAATTGACTGCTTTTGTGTTACAAGTATTGATTTTTAAAGAGAAAATTTTGATTAAAATAATAACTGAAATGAATACCCTGAACAAATAACAAAATGACTCTGACCTGCTCTGGCTGCTTTGATAAAATACATAAAAACTGGGTGCTTAGCTAGAAGTCTAAATAGGACTGCGAAGGAGGCTATGCCATGGATGACTACCTCAGAGAGCACAACCTCTCGTTGCTATAAAAATGAAGACGGCTACAGTTTTTAATGGAAATACTTTTTTGAACTAAAGGAGAAAAGCTCAACATGCAGCCGTGCTTCAGAAAACGAAAAAATCAAACCGAACAATTTTATTCGGATTCGTTTTTGCGTGCTCTGGAAAACTAAACGGTCGGATTGGTCAAAATTTGTCTGTTTTTCGCTTGTTTATAAAAATACTGGCAATATATAAAACCATTATAAGACCAATAGCCAACTACGGATCCGAAGTATGAGCAATGACAACGTCGGATGAAGAACTGCTAAGAATTTTTGAAAGAAAAATCTTCAGAAAAATATTCGTACGAAAGCGCAATGAAAGAGGCGAATATAGGTTAAGATACAATGACGAATTGCTAGAGAATAGAATTGCTATCACAAGGCGAAGACAATGTCGAATTTATGAAATCTCAAAGGCTAGCTCACGTTCTGAGAATGGACAATACAAGCGCTCAGAAACTGATACTAGAATATAAACCAACTTGGAACAGAACAAAGGGACCTCCGCGAAAAAGACTAATCGATTATATAACAGATATAAGAAATTGGAAGGACCTTGTACAAGATCGAGACGAATCGAGGAAGATTGTAGAGAAAGCCAAAAGCCACACCCGGGCTGTAGAGCTAAATGATGATGATGACGATGATGCAAAATAAGAATGCTCGTTGTTTCCCCGCCCATAACCATAAAAAGAGACCAGAGAATTATAGTTATGTACCTAGCATAGCGTTCGAGCAATCCAATCCAATACTTATATATGCTAAACCCATTAAATGTTGTATATATAGAATCATGTGAGCCTTATAAATAAAACATTGTTGACTTTAGTCCAAACAAGCTTCATGTACTCCTACCTTAGAAAATCTATATTTTTTGGAATTAATATACCTATAGAGCTAAATGATGTTGATGATGATGAAAATATTGTAACTAAATTAGGCAAATCAAATATCTTTTGGATGCCTTAAGCAATATATCGAATTAAATGGCAATATGGTGGTACAGGGTATGCCAAAGTTGTGGCGGACAAACTCTAAAAAATGCTGGTTTCACAAAAATAAATACTACAAAGAAAATAAAGTAATTAATACTAGCTAAACTTTTTCTTTTAAATTATTAAATTACAATAAAATTAAAAAATATATTGCTTGCAAAAAAATAAATACTTCATAGAAAAAAAGTATCTATTTAATGTAAGGCTGTTTTTTTTTTTTTTTTTTAATTTTTGATTTATTTTTAATTAATTAAAATTTTTTTTTCATTAGACCTATATCAAGATGCTACCATTTTGTAAGGATTGCGAGTATTTACTTATGCTGCTGTTATCAAAAATGCTGCAAAGATTTTCTTTAAGAAATAAAAGTGCAGAGAGCTGGCCGAAGGGTGCATAATTTTTCAAGCTTAATAAAAACAAAAAATTTTGTTATTTAAGTATACAAAATTATGCAATAATATACCCAAGAGCTAGAGTATGAGCAACAGTAGTATAGAACTCATATTTTTACTAACGTTGCGTATGCGTAATGTTTGTTATAGAGCAAAATGCTTGGCAACTGTGTCTTGATTGCAAAGTATTGAGTTCATTTTAGAAAATTTTCACTGCAGCCTTCGTGACTAACAAGATTATACTTACCCAGAAATATTGCAGCAATTTAATTGTAGTATATTACTTAGTTCCCCCCTGAAACAAAAAATGCTAGCGACGCCTCTGGCATGCGTGTAGAGTTTTGTGTGTGTAGACTGCGTTATATTTACGTTAAATTATTCAAATAACCAAAAATGTTTTATGTACGCATAGACATTGCCCTTTTGCCTGCCCCGCAGCTGCTGCAGCTGCTGCTGCCACTGCCTCTGTTTCTGCTGCTGTAATTGTTATTGTTGGTTTTAATACGATTGTTGTTGTGACTATTGTTGCAGTTGCATGTTAGCCGGCGCAACAACAATCAGAAGCAACAGCATTTTATTTGGAAGCTACAGAGCAGCAACGCAAGCGGCGACGTCGACGCTGACGCTGGCGTTGCGTGCACGACGTTGCCAGCTGCGTCCTCGTCGTCGCCGTCGTCATCATCGTCGGCAGCGCATTGTGCGAAATTTTTCGTGTGTGTAACATCCAGTAGGCGTTCAGCCTCCGAGCGGATAACATTTCGTTGTTGTACTTCTTGAGCAGCAGTCAAAATTGAAGTTAGAGCCAATATAAACAACACAGAGAGATCTAGAGTTCAAACAGCGTGTAAATAGTTTTTCAAAATTGCTCGAAATTTTTTGATGAAAAAAACTTTTCCAATTTGGAATAAAATTTGATCATGCATTTTTTTTTTTTTTAATTGTGTTTTAAAGTGTGTGCCATCATTGTTGTTGTATGCTCCTCTGCGCCGTCGGTTTGATAAAATGCGCGTAAACGGCGCGAATGCTGTTTAGTTTTTGTTTTTTTTTAATATTTTTTTTTCGAATTCGTGATCTAAAAACAAATTTTTTGTTTTGTTTTTTTAAGTGCTGAAGTTGGTTCAAGTTGCAGTTGTTGTTGTACGATAAACAAAATACAAAAATTTTATATAATAAAAGCAGACATTTGAACACAGGTATGCAGAAAAACAACAAAAAACTTTATATTTAAAATAAATAAAAATACTCAAAGTAAAAATTTTAATAATAAGTTAAGATGTGTGTAAGTACATTTAACAACGTTGCGTATGTGTAATGTCTTAAAGTTTTATGTTAAGTTTTTGAAGGAGCGTGTGATTAAACTAAAGAGCTGCTGCGCGCAATAAATAAGCAATGAGAATGAGAAGAAATTTAAAATTTTTTTAAATTATAATTACAGATTGTAAAATTTGTCAACTTTGCGTATGCGTAATATGCAATAGTGTAATAGTTCAACTATTGCTGAGGGTTTTTAAAAGTTTTGCCGCATTAATTTGTTTTAAGTTTAAACTTTTATGTATAAAAATGTTTTAGCTTAAATATGCAGAGCTGGGTGAATATTTGAAATTGTGATATATGCTTAATTTGAAAAAGGTTTGAGTTTTTGTCGAATGTTGATGCTTACTGAAATTGAAGCATTTATTTATATATTTACTTATTTTATATTTTATAGTTATAAAGTAGAAGTTATCTCAAAATTATGAAAGGCTTGTAGCCAGAGCAACGCTGGCCTTCAGCCTTTGAAGCATTTGGTTTGGTTTGGTTATATTTTTTAAATATTAAGTCATTGTGCGCCTTATAGCTTGAGCGTGCTAAAATGACTCACGGAGCGTATGTTTATTGTGTAGGCCAATAATTGTCGATGTGCATGCAAATTAAAAAATGATGATAGGGTGCGTCGTTTTGTGGAAAATAATGAATGTGAATGAAACGAATGTGTTTAATATGACGTATGGTTAATTTTGAAAAAGTGTGACTGTTGAAACATGATTTTTTTTTCAGTGAAGAATTTACTTTAAAGCATAGCAGTAGTATGCGAAAAGTTCATGCTTAACGTTTTTTGTTTTTGAGTAAGCAAAAATTATACAAGCTATAGTTAAAAAACTAAAAATTGTGCAACACTACGTATACGTAATAGTCAAAAGTGTCGTAATTAAATGACAGTTGTTGTTGTTTTTTTAAGAGCGAAAAGTAAACCAAATTTAATTTCGAATGCTTTCGAAAAACAAAAATTTTCTTAACAATTTGCATACTTCAAATTGTTCAATATGGCGTTTGCTTGATATGAAATATTTTTGTAGTTGAATGCGTGCTTGAAAGTAAGGATTTTACTTCGACATATAGAAATAGTTGATAAAAATTTATTTAAAAGAAACTTATTATTTGCTCTATAGGTTGAGCCTTCAATAGCATGCTACAAGGCGTATGCTTAATTTGTTATAGAGTATTAGTTGATGGGCTGGTTTTTGCTATTTTTGAAAAAAATTGGCATTTCCTTACAAAAAAAAAGGTCTTACAGATAACTAATTTTTGCTGCCTACGTGTATAAGGATTATTCTTAATTTATTTCAAAATTGATTAATAGTTGCAATAACTTTAATATATTTAAATATTCTAATAACAAGAAATAATTAAAAATAAATGAACGATAAAGTATAACTTTTACTTGAAGGCGAATTGTGTTTCAAAGACGAGTCAATGGCGCTAGCACTTTTTTTCTCTTTAGTTATAGTAGTATAATAATTTTTTTTATGTATAATAATCAACATATAAATAAATATGATTTCAAAAATGTAAGTTTTTTAAACATAAATTTGCATGATATGTTTAAAAACTTAAACATTCTAAACAGCTCAATTTGACGTATTTAAAGTTACATTTATTTATTTTATTTAGTTTTTAAAAGTAAAGTTTTCTTATTTTGAGCTGGGTTAAAATAACGTAAAGTTGTTTTAATTTTAAACATGGTTAAACATGGCGTATGCTTTATATTCAATAGCGTACTTTATTTATGCTTTTTGATAAGTTTTGAAATTATTCAATATTTGTAGACATACTAAAATTATATTAATAAAAAATGAGTTATAAAATTTTTAAACTTGCAATATTAACTTGCATATTATCAAAAGTATGAATTTTTAATATTAAAAAAAAATAACCTTTGAGCTGAGTTTTTGCATTTTGTTTGCTTAATGCTTTAAAATTTGAAATACTTAGTTTTTGATGGTTGCCAAAATTAAGATACTTTGGCTGCTCAAAAGTATAGATTAATAAAATACATAAAGCTAAGTTCGAATAATAGCATTTATACAATGGTTCAATATGGCGTATACTTAATAAATTATTTTTCGAACATTGTAGCTTTCATTTGCTGCATAGTCTAAAGAAGATACAAGTTTGTTTTAATAGTTTTTATAAATTTTGGCTTCAAAATATAAATGGAACACAACGACTACAATATACACTGCATATACGAGGTTTGTTCAAAAAGTATCGCGAATTTTGAATTTTCGCAGTCTACGGATGTTAGATTTTCGATCTTTTTGTGGCGTTATGTTGATACTCATGACCCTCACTTATATTGATAATCTCGGCCATTTTGATTGTTCAGTCAGTTTTTGACAGCTTTTGTGCTTAGACGTCTTTTAGCTTGTCTTCGATTTTTGTCTTGGCTCATGCAACAGCTTCCATTGGGATGATTGAGCTTTGCTTTCTACGTCATAACTAAAGACCCATGATTCTTCACCAGTTATGACTCTCTGCAGCAAACAGCTCCTGAGCAATGTTAATTCAATGCTGTTTTTGGTCGAAATTGAGTAATTTTGGATTATCGCTGATAATCGAATGACACGAGCCAATCGATATATTTAGGTCTTCAGCAACTTCTCTGACAGTGATTCGACGATTGGCCAATACTAGTTTCTTTATATCATCAATGTTTTCGTCTATTGTTGTCGTGCTCGGGTGTCCGGCACGCTCTTTGTCGCTCACATTTTCTCGGCCCTCTGAAAACATTTTGTACCACCGATAAACGTTGCTTTTGTCCAAAGTAGCTTTGCCGTATGCAACATTCAACATTCGAAATACTTCGGCGCACTTTATACAAATTCTTTGTTCCATTTTTCGGGATAGACAAAAAACGAAGACAAGCTAAAACACGTCCACGCACAATAGCTTTCAAAAACTGGCTGAACATTCAAAATGGCCGAGATTGTCAACATAAGTGAGGGTCATGAGTACCAACATAACGCCACAAAAAAATCGAAAATCAAACATCCGTAGCCCGCGAAAATTCAAAATTCGCGATATTTTTTGAACAAATATCGTATATACAGTGTATATTGTAGTCGTTGTGTTGTTTCTTTTCTTCATATTTAATTTACAATCTGTCTTCAGACAATAAAAATATTAACTAAATAATAATTAATAAAATAAAAATATAATAGCAAGTTTCCACTGAGACCTGTAGAATATATAAGTAATAATAAAAACAGTACGTATACGCCATGTTGGTAAGAGAATATTATAGTAATAAAAAATACGTATACGCCAAGTTGATAAGGGGGCTCTGAAATTTATGTTTTTGATGCTTTTCACAGATATTGAAATCTATTACGATAACTTGTATTTACTGGATATATGTCAGGATACTTCTAGATTGTACTACATTTCTTTTAAGTGTTTTATAACAAAGCCATATTTATTTATATTATTATAAAGCTTTTCTGCAAGTACTGAAGTACTTTTCTGAAGTACTTTACTCTATATACCTAAAGTTAGAAATAATATTGTTATTATTTTTCGTGGAAGCTGTTTTGTTTATAATTCAATTTATAAACGATTGACTTATAAGAGCATAAGCTTGTTCGAGTAATCCTTGTTGTTTTTTTAACTGTCGGGGATGTGAACTAGTTTGTTTTAAGCTAAGATATATAGAGCTTACGTTGCTCAGGCTAAAAGCCTTTTATAATTAAGCATTAATTTCTATAAGATAACTATGTATATAAATAAATAACTAAGCAATATATACAAAAATATGGTATTAATATGTTTACAAATATGTTGCGCATAAAATTGAAGTCGTCTAGCCAAATGATGTAATTTTTTAGCCCTTAGAAGAAACAAGATGGCGGTCGCCTTTTCCCAGGGAACTCTTTACGTTGGCTCTGTGTTTTTGTGTGTTTTTTTTTTTCGTTTTTAAGTACAGTAATTACTTGGCATACACTGCCAGGCATAATTATTTTGACACATCGTTAACTTTGTGCATTTTTTGATTTATTATTGATATATGCTGTGCAAAAATTGAAAATATTTATTAAAGTAGGGAATAGTGTTTATTGTTGAAAAGCTTATAGTTTGTATTTATATGGATTTTCCGGCGTTAATCAATATACAACAATACTATTTGCCAAAAGTTTTTAAACTATTATACAAATTGAACTGGAAGATCCAGAATATGAAATCTTTTCAGACGTCTAACATCCATACTATTGTTAAGTAGGTTAATTGCCAGCGAGTTTTAATGGTTCGAAAGTCTCTCCAAATATCTTCATGATGTTTTGCTTATTTCATCTTTGACGTTAGGAACATTCAAGTCTTTGTGTATTTCTAGGAGCGCCTGCAATATATCTTAGTTTTATTGATTGATAGCTTTGCAAGATTTCAATGTTTGAGGTGTTCGCCGTCCCGCAGAGCTGCATGGCATACGTCCAGACTGGCTTAAGGACTGCCTTGTATAGCCGAACTTTGTTGCGATCGTGGGCCTAAAAGCCAGTACAACTTGTTAGTTTTTTATTTTAGCTGCTTTTGTTTCGCTTTTATGTGGGCCTTCCATGTGAGTCTTTGGTCTAGATGTACCCCGAGTTATTTTACGGTTTCACTTTCGGAAATGATGAAGCCGAGAAACATTTGCCGCGTCTTAATGAAAAAGTCATTTGAACAGATTTCTATCCTCCATTTCTTTAGGCATTTTTTAAACATCGTAAGCAGTTTCTGTAAGCGCAGTGAAGCGTCATTTCTATAGTCGTTTGTGGCAATGAATGCTGTATCATCAGCATATGTTGCAAGCATAGTTACATTGGCAGTCGGTAGATCAGCTGTAAATATTGTATATAAGACAGGACCTAGTACGCTTCCTTGAGGAACTCCAGCATTAATAGAGTACAGCTCAGATGTTGCACCTGCTTCATGTACATAGAACCTTCTATCAGTTAGATAAGATTTTATGTGCGAAAAGTGGAATACGCCGGGGTGCCAAACCATGTCAAATGCTTCACAATACTGCTTGCTTTCAAAAGCACTCGTTATTGATTATTCGATGGCATTGTTCAGGAGTTCCATGTCCCCTTCTAAACCCAAACTGGTGTTCAGGTATTATATTTAAGTCCTCCAAAGCAGGCAACATTCTTCTTAGAAGTATCCCTTTAAATACTTTAGAGAAAAGTAACCAGCAAACTGATCGGACGGTATGAAGAAGGGCAGTGTTCTGGCTTGCTGGGTTTTAATGTCATGATTACCTCAGCGCACTTCCACTGGCTTGGGTAATGATCGAGTCTAAGCATGGCATTGAAAATGAATGTAGGAAGTCTGATGCATTTTGGAGGCATGTTTCTTAATCTGATTCCATCAATTTTGTCAAATCAAGGCGATTTTTTAAGTTTGATTTGCTTTATTTCCTTTGTTACCTGCTCAACAGTAGTCTTGCGAATAGGCCAGCTCATCTGACAAGGCTCTACTTAATTCTCTTCTTAATTTTTTTCTTCAAGTAATAGTTGCGACCATTTTGTAATCCCAAGCCATAGTTATGAGTATAAAAACCATAAATCAAAAGCATTTTTTTTTAATTTTGCAAACTTCAATAGTTGTCAAAATACTTTTGCTCATCAGTGTAGTTACTTGAGGTAATTGTTGAAATTAAAAGTCTACAAATTGTCAGCATTAATCTAAGCATTAAGTGCATATCTACATAGAGAAAAGTTTGTTTGAAAATTTTCAACTTATGTAGCAGTTTAGTTTAGGCTTGTGGGCTCAAGCCATTTTGCTATAAAATGTGAAAGCAACTCAGAACTTTATTTAAAGAACTAAAACTTTTTTCCTTGACCCAATAATTGAAACTATAAGAATCTTTCAAAACAACTATAGCCAACAGAATAAGTATACGTAAAGCAAAAACAAAAAAAAAAGGCAACTTTTTTATGCCAAATCTTGCAATAAAAAGTTCTCTAGAGAGATACAGAGAGTAACAGAGAGTTCAATGAAGCGCAAAACAATGCATAAATTTGAAATTTCAAACCTATAAATAAATAATTGCATGCAAATATTCAAAAGTTTCTTCTTTCTTTGAGAGTTTTGGCATTTGTTTGGCTTTGAACTGTTTTAGTTTTCAGCGTCTTTTTAATGCAGCTATCCAAGATTGAGATTGAGGCGAACTTTAAGTCATTATGTAAGAGAGCTGCAAACAAGTTTCTAAAACTTTGGTCATTTGTTAAAGTGCTGTTTACAAAATTCGCAAAAATTTACGCAAGTAAACATAATCAATATTCATTTAAATGTAAAATGAAAAATCATTTTTCTATTCATATTCTTGGCTGACAGATTGTGCTTTAATATACTGCAGCAAATTAGAATTATTTTTAAATATTATGAGCGCAACTAAGTTCTCACGTTTTTTTTGCTTAAAAAATGTAACTTTATTGTAAAAAAAATGCTTACCAGTGACTCATTCAAAGTATTGCCCATCGCTAGCTACAACTTTTTGCCATCTTTCTGGCAGAGCTCGAATACCTTGACGGTAGAAGTGTTTGTCTTTTGAGGCTATTCACGAATCAAGCCATTTTGCGATATCTTCATATGAGTGGATGAAGTGCTGGTCAGCCAATATCTAGGAAATATTGTGTGTGGGGTAGGACTTCCCATTTGAGCGTTTCCAAGTAGGTTTTAACAGGATTGGCAATGTGAGGCCGAGCGTTGTCATGCAGTAGAATCACTTTTTCGTGGCCGTTTTTCGCGCAGTGCACGGCTCAATCGCATCAATTGAGATCGATACCGTTCTCCTATGATGGTTTCGCTCGGTTTCAACAGCTCATAACAAATTAAAACCAACCTTGTCCCACCAAATGCACAGCATAACCTTCGCAGCGCGTTGAAGCATGACCGGGTAGTCCCTAAGATTTTTTTCTCTTTGGGTTGCTGTAATGAATCCATTTTTCATCACCCGTCACGATGCGATGAAGAAAACTCTTCCTGCTTTGTCGCTGAAGCAGTTGCTCACAGGCAAAAAAACGACGCTCAACGTTCCTTGGCTTCAAATCATAAGGAACCCAAGTTACTTGCTTTTGAATCATTCCCAAAGCATACAATCGCTTGGAAATGGTTTGGCGGGTAACTTCTAATGCTGAAGCAAGTTCTTCTTGCGTTTGGCACTAATCCTCATCGAGCAATGCCTCCAGTTCAGCGTCTTCGAAGGTTTTGGGTCTTCCTTTACGTGGACGTTTGTCAACATCGAAATCATCGTCTTTGATGCGACGGAACCAAACACGGCGCGTTGTTTCGCTTAGGCACTTTTTGGAGCTCTCGATGCGCTTCAGCTGCCGTTTTCTTTGAACGGAACAATCTGTTGAGTGTTACAATTGGACTTATTTGATATAAATCCAAAAATTAAACCAAAAATAAATTTTAAAAGAAAAAAATTAAGACTGCGTTTTCGACTTAGGTAAGCTTATAAAGGGTGTTTTTTTAAGCGCGTCCGGACTTGAAACTTAAATAAAACATGGAACAATTAATGTTATGACCCCAAATATGGTTTTATTAGTTAGATAATTTCTTAACTTTAATATTTGAACAGATTTCTGGCATGTGACTACCACGGCTACGAGCTACAAAGCGCGTACTGTGGGTCCAATTTTTGACCACACTATCGAGCATTTGGTGCGATATTTCAATAATGGCACGTTTAATGTTGGTTTCCAAGTCGTCAATTGTTGCTTGACGTGTCCCCAAAGAAAATAATCTAAAGGCGTCAAATCATACGACCGCGGCGGTCTTGAAATAACTTTCCAACCGAATTGAGTTTTCAGTAAATCAATGGTCCGCCATCCTGTTGAAACCAGAACTCTTCGACATCGATGTCATGTAAATTTTGAAACAAATTATCATTGATCAACGCTGTGTATCGATCACCATTGACGCTAACACTTTGCGAATCGATAAATTTGAATTTTCCTCTACACTGGCAACTACAACAGCAATATTTTCTTCGGACCGTGCTGTTCTCATTCTGATTGGTGATCAGACATCGTGGAATCTCAAATGAGTTCGTACATGATCAAGAACACGACGCATAGCACGTTCTTATGGACGATTATTTGGTCCATAAATTGTACGAAGAGCTCTTATAAGTTTTTACAACAGAAAACTGATTTTGATTGTTAATCTCGAAGATTTGAAGACGTTGTTGTGGTGTAAAACTTACCATGATGAATTTTTGGTCCTTACTGAATAAAATGAAATTTAAATTTGTCAAAAGTTACTACTGGTTTCAGAGATACGCCTTTCGGAAATCCGAACGCTGTTAAAAAAACACCCTTTATAACGAAAATGATTTTCAAATATTTAAGATATCAAATTTATTTCCAAAGAATATTTTACATTCGGCCGTGCTACGGGAAACGAATCCGAACATTTTTGTCGGATTCGCTTCGAAAGCGAATATTCCGTGATCCTGATTTCACCAAACCGTATTTTCATGTTGCTTGAAACCGAATGTTTTGTTGCAAGAGTAATTGAAACGAATCTGCAAAATAGGCTTAAAAAAGTTCGCATTTTCTACTGAAATAATTTTTTAAATATTCTTTAATGTTCTTAGATTATATTTGCACAAAAATAATTTGGCGCCAATACAACAGAAGAAGTTATCGGCAAAATAAGGGTAACATACGAACTTATTGGAAAAAAAGTTATGGGCAAAAAATTCGTTTTCCGAAGCATGCAAAAACGAATTCGCATAAAATTGTTCGGTTTTGGTTTTTTCGTTTACTTAATGTATTTTAAAACCAATAAATAATAAACAATTTAAAAAAATTCTCACAGAGATTGAAACAGTCTATTTCCTTTGCTCTATTTATTATACATTATCTCATATTAAAAAAAAAACTTTTTTAACCATTGAATCGATCTTAACTTTTAAAAAATCGTTAGCCTAACCTTTTTTGTTTCTTAACCAGCTAAGCGCTTAAAGCCACTTTTACCAAGAAGCTGCAATAAAATAGTACACAAGCTCTTTCTAACTAAAATAAATTAGACAATACAAAATTTTCGACCATGTTTTAAGTCAAGACTTTTACAAAAAAAAACTAAAATATTACTTGAAAGCAAAACAACTTGTTTTTCACAACATTTTAAGCGCATTTTTTCTTCGAGCACATTTTAATTACTCTCAAGCTCTGCATTTTCTTTGAAAATGTTTTCTTATAGTTTTTCTCCCATCAATTTACTTTGATTCTCTTGGGGCAGCTGTCGCTGCTGTTTTTTTTTTACGATTTAGATAGTTTGGAAAAGTGTTTATCCACAGACTGAATAAATTTTCATTCACAGCTGAGTAATTGAAAATTCTGGCACAAGCATGAGTATTTTCTTTAAATAATTTATGAGCCATTTAATGTGCCAAATCAACAGAAGCCAGCACTGCGTATGATTAATAATTACAAATATATGTGCAAATGATAATGTTAAACAATAGTAAATTGTGCTAAAATTGGAAACATGTGCACGCTCAAAATGTACATAAGCTAAATTAAAAGATTTAGCAATTGTTATATAAATTACTAGGGCTTCATATATAATATAAAAAGAAAAGTGTTTTGGGCTCCAACTGAATAGGTTCAAAAACTTCACATTTTAAAATAAATTTAAACGGTACAAAAGAGTATTGCGTACTCACTCATACTCACTTTTCCACAAAAATAATTAAATAAATAAAAATAATATTTTTAAGCCCACAATAATTTAAGAAACACAAAAGCTTACATACCAAGTTCGCTTTTTTGCTTTTGTTTTGCTTTGTCGCATCGTTTACTTTAATTTTTATGCTTGCTCCCTCTTGCGGACATTTTTGTAACTTGCTGTGATTTCAATTTTTGCTAGCTCCCTCTTGCGGACAATTTTGTAACTAATTGTGCTCTCTGCGTTAATGAGCGTAATATTCGCTATGCCAAGAAAGCGCTTATGAAAAGAGCGATAAAAACTAAGCTAAGACAATTTAAAGTTAAAAAAAAAAATTTTCAAAGCAAGGAAAACGAAAAAGAATAGAAAACTTAGTCTTCAATCAAAGAAAAAAGAAGACACAAAAAAAAAATGAATTTTTACACTACAATGCGCTGTGTGCCCAGATTTTCATATTTTGGCCAAAACCCTGTCATTTCCATAATAATTTTTTTAGAGTGATAAAATTTTACACACGTATTCCTAGAGGATTGAACGATTTTTCTGTGAAGTTTGAGGCTCCTCAGTTTTTTTTTAAGATATAGATAATCTAGACCAAAAATGGAAAAAAAATTAAAAAAACCAAACAATTTTTTTAACTTAATAAATAAAAAAAATTGTTAATTGGAATTGAACCATATTTCATAAATAGTTAGATATGAGCTCCACATGCATTGAAAAAATAGCCTATACCCAAAATATTGAATGGTTTTGGAGTTATAGCCCCAAACAGTTTCAGCTATCCAGGTCAATTACAAAAAGACGACACCACCAATCAATCTGGTTCTTAAAAGTTATAATTTTTTTGGCATGCTCTTTTAATTTTCGAAAAAAAACTTAAAAAATCCATATTTCAATTTTTATGTTTTTTCTTCAAAATTGAACATTTTTACATTTTTTGATAAAATTTTCAAATTGTACTTTTTTTGTACATTTTGGTACAACTTTTGTAAAAATGTTTATTAAAGCATACTTTTAGGCAGCTAAGAAATTTAAAAAATTTTAAATTTTCCTGGTGGTCAATTTTTAAAATTCAACTTTTAGTTACAAAATGCATTTTGCGAAAATCTTGAGAAATTACACATTGTTGTAAAACATGTGAAGAAATTAATAAAATTTTTTTCGATCAAATATTGAGTGGTAGTCGAAGGTATCCTTAAAGCAAAGCAGCCAAATGTTAAAAAAACTAAAAAAATCTTCAAAATTACTCGAATATATTTAAAACCAAAAAGTTTTTAAGCTCAATTTTATTTTTTCTATGTAGTAATATTTATAAATAATAAAAAGAATGAAGATTGCGTGGCTATATGTATCATGGTAAATGCATGTTTTTTTTTTCTGTAAATTATTGCAAAAGCTCATAAAATACAAAATGTCAACTTTGATTGCCAATATTTTCAAAACCACTAATTATAATTTCAAAATTTTATTTTCACAGGTTAGCTTAATATATGTCAAATCATATTAACTTGTAATTTTGTCCAAAGTTTGACTTTCTTCTGGGGTACTTTTGGCCAAAATATGGCTACGCGGGCCCATTGTGCAATGATAGAAACCTAAATAATGTTTAGCCCGAAGGCGCAAGTTGCTTTGGCTTTAACTTCCTATATAATTTAGAACTGTTTACTATTTTATAGTTGTTAAAATAAATCAAATGATATAAGGTTTATAAGCACTGTGACTGCAAGTAGAAACTCTCGAAATAGGCAATAAGCATAGCGAACAGTAGGCGAAGCCCCCAACTCTATAAATGCGTCTGAAAGTAGAAAGTACTGCGCAGCAAACAGTAGGCAAAGCCCCTTACTCTCATGTTTTTCCAATGCTTTTGTAAACTATTACAAAAATATTATTATTTCAATGATGTGCATTTTAATTCTTTAAAAATATTTAAACTACGTAATTGTATGACATTGTATCTACATGAAGTATATATATACTACACTAGAAGTATTTACAACATATATTCAAATGTTGCTGTCGGTTGTTGCCTTAATTATTTGCCAAACGGCATTAAATTCTCAAGTATTTACTAAACTAAACAAAACAAAATAACAAAAAAAAAAAAAAAAAAAATACAAAACAGAAAACAGCAAAACAGTAAACAAAACACAAAAAAAAACCGAAATTCGAAATTCGAAAACAGCGGCGACTATGAAGCAGAATTTCTTCTTCTTCTGCTTTTTTTCGGTACAATAAATTCAACAATGGCAGCTCTCCAAATAATTCCATCTCTGTTTCGCCACGCGATAGCTTATATGCTTTTATATACATAGATTGTATTAAGTTGTTGCACATGCTACAGTAGACACTCACATGCTAAAAAACTTAAATGGACTTTCATAGCACTCAGCGAAGAGTTTCCTAGGGAAGCTTTTCCTAATGTAGAGCTAAACCTTTCCGATGTCTCTGACTTTAATTTGGAGGAGGTAAAGCAGGCGGTGATGGAGATGAAACGCGGTAACAAAATATAAAGTGGGAGCCCAATGCCAGATGCGTTCAGGAAAAGCTATCTACTCCCGTTCTACAAAAATAAAGGGGATTCCCGTAAGCTGACCAACTACCGTGCAATAAAACTAACTTCACACACCTTAAAAATTTACGAGCGAATGGTAAACAACCGACTAAAAAGCATTATAAGGTTGCAAGACAATCAATGTGGCTTTGTGGAAGGTAAATCAACAATTGATGATATTCAGTGTCTTCGGATACTGATGGAAAAACACCGGGACGCCCGAAAAGACCTGTTCCTTGTGTTCATCGACTTGGAGAAAGCCTTCGACAGAGTCCCTCGTGAATTGATTTGGTTGGCCTTGAGAGCACATGATGTACCTGAAGTTTACGTCCGCATGATTATGGACATGTATGAAGACGCCAGGACTAAAGTCAGATGTACAGCTGGTGAGTCGGACGATTTCAGTGTTAAGGTGGGAGTCCACCAAGGCAGTGTGTTAAGTCCTATGCTGTTTAATATCATCATGTCCTACTTGTTAAAACAAATCGGCGACGAAACCGAAATATCCCTCCTTTTCGCAGATGACATAATTCTGGGTAGCACCAATATCGTAGCCCTGCAAAATGCTGTATCAACTTGGGATAAGATATTGACGGATCATGGACTGAAAATAAGCGTAAAAAAGACAGAATTGCTCCCCTGTCAATTTTCAGATCCAGAAAGACCAAATCCGGATATCTATATAGGCGGGGAAAAATTGATTATAGGCAGCAAATTTAAGTACCTAGGCTCAGTTGTAAATAGCGAAGCTACATGCGATGATGACATCAAACATCGAACCAGTGTTGGGTGGATGAAGTGGCGGGAAAACTCTAGCGTTTTCTGCGACAAGAAAATGCCACGGAAATTGAAAGGCAAGCTGTACGCGACAGTCGTTAGACCCGCACTCTTGTATGCGTCCGAATCTTGGACGATGTACAAAACATACGAGAGTAAATTATCTGCGACTGAGATGAAAATGCTAAGGATGACGGCGGGTGTGACCAAGCTTGATCACATTAAGAGCAAACACATCCGAGGCAGCCTGTTTGTTAAAAAGCCCATCACTGAGACGCTCAAAGTAGGTCGGATGCGTTGGTATTGCCATGTTCAAAGGCGACCGCCGGAGAACCCCGCTAAGAAGGCAATACTTACCGTAGTTCCAGGTAACGGCCGTAGGGCAGGCAGACCGAAAAATACGTGGATCGGTCAAATGCAAAAACATCAGCAACGAATGGGTCTCAGCGATGACATGATCCAGGATTGGAATGCCTGCAGACGAATGCTGAGATCGCATACTCACACCTCAGGAGGAGCATAAGCAAGTCCGAAAAGGGGTTAACAAGGGTTTGGGAGAAGAAGCACTCAGCTTCAAATTGCATAAAAATCTGTTAAAAGCACATGAACTGTGGAGCAGAAAAAAAATGGTTCAATATTTTTTCGCGGTGCATTTAAAACTTGGCTTTTTAAACTAAATTACAAAATAATTTTAAAAAAATTCAAATTTTTTGCTAAATCTTGCGGCTTGAGTTAGAGAGTAGTATCAGTAGCGTATCTCCAGCTTTTTAGCTCACACAATCCACTCGCACGTTCCGAGTTCAAGTCAAAATGCGAAACAATTCCGATTTCACAAAAAATTCTTACGAATTTTCAAGCAGCGCATTCACTGTAGTAGCCCATGACTTTGTTTGGTTTTGCTTAAAAGTTTCCATGCTGTTGGAGCAGGCCAGCTGCCCAAAGTTATATACTATTTCTTACATATACATATGTATATATGTATATAGTACGGCATGTTTAGCTACATCATAGACTTAGTATTTTATTTGCATGCCAATGAGTTGATTATAAAGTCAATTTGAGCAGTTCATTGCGCATACGCCGCATGGGCATACAAATAATATAAACAATCAATTGTTATCATTATAATTTGAATTATAAATAACAAAAAAAAAAAAAAAACAAGGCAGGCAGAAAATCTCGGACTCTCTTGAGCGTGTGTCATGCAAAAAATGTTTCAAAATTCTTTTATGCCAATGTCTATATATATACTCATATACTGCATATATGTAAACAACTTACAGATACAGCTACACACAAGTTCAGATAGACATGTAAACAGAGCAAAAGGTAACAAATGGTTTTTCAAATAAATTAACGCCAACAATTAACTGTAAACAGATGCTCTCATGTGCAGAAAAAATGCCCAAGAAGCGAAAAACCCAAATCATGAAAAACCACAAAAAAAAAGTGAAATTCAAAAATTCATAATTATTTAAAGAAATGCATTAAAAATTGCAATTTGCTGGTTTTGTATGCATACACAGTGAGAAATTTCAGTGGCATTACATATTTTTTTTCATATTTTCTAATAACTTATTAAACTTAATCTATTTGCGAGAAATGATTTTACTATATGAGTACCCCCAAATTTCATAAAATGAAAAAAAAATATTTTACTTAATCGTTGTTAGTCGAATCGACGAACATTATGTTTTTTTGCCATTTTCTCATTCTTCAAATTTTTTGTAGCTATTGTTTTGGGTTAATGCTCGTCAAAACGACGAAGGTTAGGGTTAGGAGGACTTTTTTATTGCAAAGCTTGGTCTAGGAGTACTAGAGACTCAACAGAAAACTATCGTGTGATGAGAAGAAGAAAAAAAACAATACGCAAAGCTAAAAAGAAAAACTTCATCAATCGCAAATTTGAAGCACTGCAACAAAAATTTGGTCAGCACGACTCGCGGCATTTCCATAAGCACGGAACAATGAAAGAAAGGAGTTTAAAACCAAAACGCACTACTGTAAAGATGGATGATAACATTCTTACAATTTATATGAAAGAGATACTTTCATTCAATTATGCTACCGGCATCTCGACATGAAAGCTCTGAAAACAACGAGCCACGCTCTTTTGAGAAACTTAAAGATACCATAAAAAAGCTAAAAAACTACAAAGCGGCAGGCAAGGATGGCATACCAGCCGAAATCTTTAAGAGTATAGATGATACGGGGCTTAGACAGATCCTTAGTGTAATTAATAGAAGCTTGGTCAAACAGTGGGTGACAGGCTTTATACACCAACTGCTTAAAAAAGACGATAAAATGTTATGTACCAACTACAGATCCATTACGCTGCTAAACACTATCTATAAAATATACTCGAGTCTGATGTATGATAAACTAGCCCCCTATGCGCAGAATAGTATTGGTAACCACCAAGCTGCTTTTCAAGCGGGTAGATCCACCAACGAAATCAAGCTGCTTTCCAAGCAGCTAGGTCCACCACCGATCAAATTTTTATTCTACGCCAGATTTAAGAAAAATCACGGAAACAGAACTAAACCACTTTTCATTTATTAATCGGCTTTAAAGCAGCATATGACAGCATAATAAGAGAATACGAAGCCCTTTTTTTCTTCGGGATATCATTAAAATTGATCATCATCATTATAGTTGGTTCTACAACTCTTGTCGAGTCTTCGCCTGGCTTCAGCATGAGCCTCCAACTTGATCTGTCTCGTGCCTTTACTCTCCAAGACCGAATACCAAGATTTTGCGAATCTTGGTCGACTCCATCAATCCATCTTAGTTTTGGGCATCCTCTTGAACTGTTTTCTCGGCATTTGCCAAATAGGATTTTTGTCGTCTGCTCTAATTAAGTGCCCAGCCCATCTTAATCTATTCACTTGGCGCCTTTGTGTAGTCTTTCAAGCTCGTGGTTGTATCTCCTTCTCCATACTCCATTTTCGCGTACGCCTCCAAAAATGGTTCGAAGAACTTTTCTTTCATAGATACTTATTTTATTTGCATCTGCCTTAGGCAGTGTCCATGTTTCACTGGATAAAATAGATACGCCTAGTTAAATCCACTATGGCGAACGTCAGAAACTCTGTGAATGTCCTATCGAGTTTCTCAACCGAATTCATATTAGACAAAGGCGGTAAGGAAACAAGCTATTGTGTCATCTTTTTAATCTAGCCCTGGAATACGTTTTCAGGAAATCGCAATCTGTGTAAACAGAGGGAACCATTTTCTATAAATCGTTACAAATACTTGCCTATGCGAACGACATAGATATCATAGCTACGTCGATACCATATCTAAAAGAAAGTTTCATAAATCTTAAAAAGAGGCCAAAAAAATGGGTCTTATAATAAATGAACAAAAAACTGAAATTCGAATTTCAACAACATCTGAAGCAATAAGACATCAGCTTTGGTGACTACAAATTTGAAGTTGCCGAAAACTTTCAATACCTCGGTGTCAAAGTTAATATAGACAATAATATAACGCGTGAGATAGATCAAAGAATTACGTTTGCACATAAATGCTATTTTGGACTGCAAAGATATCTGAAAAGTAATCTCTTAGACAGAGAGACGAAAACCCTCCTGTACCAGTTCTCAGCTACGCAAACGAAATATGTTTGTTAAGCGTTAAGCAGGTCAAATGAAGACAAACTTCCAATATTTGAACGTAAGATCCTGCGAAAAATCTTTGGTGGTATACAAGCGAAAGCAATTTGGCGTCAACGATATAACCATGAATTATATAGTATATACGGTCACCCCCACATAGTAATATTCTTTAAAACAAACCGAAAAAAAGCCCTAACTAGAGCAAACGATAGCTATCCTACTCTAAACGAATAATGCTTGGACAGTGTGTAGCTAACGAAGAAGAGGTCGACCGAAGTTGAGACGGTTGGATGGGGTCGATCAAGATGCTGAAGATTTAGGACTGAGATGTTGGAGAACACAAGCCCGAGATCGCGACGAACGGAGGCGTAAGCTACAGCAGGCAAAAACCCGACTAGGATTGTCTCGCCAATGATGATGATGATTGGTCTAGTTGCTTATTGCATTCCGGTTTCTTTTTGCATAATGCGGTCTGTTAGGTGCGCAACTAAGTTTTCAACTAAGTTGTCAATAGATGGTGTCGGGAGCAGAACACAACAAACACATAACATACATATAGCAAACAAATAACTAAATACATTCAGCACATTTGTAAATGCACTTGCTGCATATCTCTTTATCACGCTCCTCGCTTTGTTCTACTGCGTTAGAACTCACTCAAGCGGGAGCTTTTATTTGTTACTCAATCTCTCTTGCTTAAGACGAGCTTTCGTATGCAGCTGCTGCTGCATGCGCTAGCTCTAAAACACTCCAAACAGATCACGCAATAAAGACACACGTGTATACATATTAATTATATCGGCTTTATTATCTAAATCCAATCTTTTTTTATAATTTGGCCAAAGGTGGCACAAAATAGTGTCTCCTCTAAACATTTGGTGACCCCGACGTGATCTGTTTGGTTTCGGTTCGCAATATTGTTACAATTCGGTACACAATAATTACATAGTGGTGCAATTCGGTATCATTAAACATTTACAAAAACATATTCGCAGCGGCTTTTGGCATAATTCGGTGTCAAAGTCCATACTCAAATTATTTGTGCAAAATTCGTGCAAATTACAAACATTTACATATGTACATATGTAGGCATACGCATATGCTTACACAATACGGTTTCGCTTAATACATAAACATAAAACTTATCTTCGCGTGTTATGTACATCATCATACATACACCATATAATACAGTGTCGCATGTTATGTACATCATCATACATACATCGTAAAAAGTACAGCTTCGCATTTTATGTACACAATCATATATAAATCGTATCATATACAGTTCTGCATGTTATGTACATTACCATACATACATGCAAGCATAAAATAAACGCGCCAAATCTAACGGACTTCGAGGTCTTTGACCTGTTACGCAACTGTGCAAATATTTCGTCAGTGTCTAAAAAAAAATATAAATCTCTGAGCATAACCTCAGTTTTATACATAATTTACATCAACTTTATTGGCTTTGCTACTACTATAATATTGTGCATCGAGCAGTGAATTAAACAACATTCGATAATGGCTGAAAATACATCGGGCTCAATAAGCGCTGAAACATCAGCAGTTAAAAATGTGCTACCGTCAAGTGATATCGCCTTTCTTAAAGCTAAAACTAACTCGATATTAAGGCAGTTAATGGCAATGAACGAAAAATTGTCTACAGAGGATTTGAGCCATTTCGACGAAGCTGACTTGCAGGTTCGCTTAAAGTGCGTTGAGCGTATGAGCGCTGATTTTGATGGCGCACAGTCTAGCCTTGAGAAGCTAGATTTTTCGGAACTCAATAGCGATGCACGAGTAGACTTTGCCCAGATATACTGGAAGGTTGAGTCTACCCTCGTCCGCGAGCTTGATAACCAACGCAGAGCTGCCGTTTCACATTCTACTGCTATGCCATCCAACACTGATGACCACAACATTACATTTAGGCTTCCAGCGCGGAAGTCTCGCTTGCCAGAGTTGCAGCTACCACGTTTTTCTGGCGCTTACATAGATTGGCCTGATTTTTATGCTATGTACAACACAGTCATTGGCAATGACGAGGATCTCAGCAAGGTGGAAAAGTTCCAGCATTTACGTGCTTGTTTGGACGGCGCCGCGTTGGACACAATACGTTCGCTTGAGCCAACTGAAGCGAATTACGATAAGGCGTTGAAATTATTAATTAGTCGATTTGATAATAAACTTCTTCATTTCCAGGCACACGTACGGTCTATATTTGGTTTCGCAGGTGTTGAGAAAGGATCCGCTAGCAGTTTACGGGCGTTGAGCGACAACATAAATTCACATTTACGTGCACTGAGCACAATGGCAACAACGCAGGAGCTTGCAGACGGATTGCTCATCCACCTCATCGCTTCTAAGCTGGATCGAAGCACATTTGAAAGATGGGAAGAAGCCTTGCCAACGAATAAGTTGCCTAAATGGGACGACATGTCATCGTTCCTAGAGAAGAGGTGCCGCACAATGGAAAATTTGGAATGCGCTACGGTAAACCATACACCTAGCCAGCAGGTGGGCAAAACCTCAAATAAATCTCAGCGTAACACTCTTATTATAACAAATAACAGCTCAGCAGTATGCACATTTTGTGATGCCAAAGACCATTATATATCAAGGTGCCCACGATTTTTAAGCCTGTCTCCTAACCTACGTTATAAGGAACTAAAAAGATTGCATCTTTGCCTAAACTGCCTGCGCAAAGGCCACAGCTTGCAGCATTGCAAATCAGGGCACTGCAAGCACTGCTCGGCAAAGCATCACTCGCTTTTACATATGGAGGCAAATGCCACACCGCTCGTTTCACAGCCAACGTCTATTATCGCCACCCAATCTCAACCTTCGGCTACGCTTGTCTCAACAACCTCGTCTCCACCTGAAACCATTCCAACCAATCAGACCGACTACGTGTTGCTTGCTACTGCTATTGTATATATTCAAAATCGATCGGGCGTCTGGGTACCATGCCGTGCATTACTCGACTCCGCATCACAGCTAAATTTCATCACATCCCGTTTTGCCAATCAGCTTCAGCTTAAACCTTATCGTGCAAACATCGCCATATCAGGCATAGGGGAATCATCTCTTTCTTCTGATAAATCGGTTGATATTTCTGCTCAGTCTTACAATGCAAGCTATCGTGCTTCTTTCGCTGCGGTCATCACGCACACTATAACTGACTATCAACCGCACTTTGATATAAATACAGCTGATTGGAAAATACCAAACAACATTTCTCTTGCTGATCCACTCTTCTATAAGCGACAGCGAATCGATTTACTTTTAGGCGCAAGTCTATTTTTTGAAATTCTTTGCATTGGGCAAATTCGCGTAGCAAACCAACTGCCATTGCTCCAAAAAACCAGGCTCGGTTGGATTGTGTCTGGTAGCCTGTCCGGCACGAAGGACAAACACTTAGCGTTGACCACACTGAAAAAGGAGCTGAGCCCGCAACCAGACAACGATGACTTGTCTAAAATCGTCAAACAATTTTGGGAAATCGACAGTTGCATCGGCGCTTCGCCATCTATATCAGATGAGGACGCTTTATGCGAACAGTTGTTCCTTAATGGGTATTCACGCCTTGAATCGGGTCAATATTCCGTACATCTTCCCGCAAAAACCAACTTTGATGCTCTCGGAGACTCATATGATCGCGCTTTACGTAGACTCAAAACTCTTGAGAACAAACTCGCTAGAAATCCCTCGCTAAAGCAGCAATATTCAGCATTTCTGCAAGAATATATAGACTTAGGTCATATGTCGCTATCATCTAAGCAATCAAGTCTTCCTCAATACTTCTTGCCACATCATTGCGTCCACAAACTGGACAGCACTACAACAAAATTACGCGTTGTCTTTGATGGCTCAGCAAAATCTACATCAGGTTCATCATTAAACGATTTATTGCTGGCAGGCCCATCCATACAACCAAAAATATTCATTACGCTACTTCGCTTTCGTTTTTTCAAAGTTGCATTATGTGGTGACATATGCAAAATGTACCGCTGTGTCCGTGTGACTCATCCTGATGAGCTGCTTCAATGCATTCTCTGGCGGGACAATCCTAAGGACGATGTCAAAGTGTACACCTTGGACACAGTGGCATACGGCACAAAGCCTGCTGCATTTTTAGCTATCCGCGCCATGCATCAGCTAGCCTACGACGAAGAAGCTACGCTTCCATTAGCATCAAAAATTATTCGCAGGGACTTCTACGTCGATGACCTCATCTCTGGCGGTGACACTATCGAGGAAGCCTCAAAAATCAGGCGAGAAGTAAAGGAGTTGTTGCAAAGAGGCCATTTTCCAATTCGTAAATGGTGCTCCAACGAACCAGCTGCTCTCGAAGGCGTCCCACAATCGGATCGTGAGCAACTGCTAAAATTTAATGACGGCAGTGACATAGCCAAAGCGCTCGGATTGGCCTGGAATCCAAGCTCCGATAATCTCCTTTTCAACTTTACACACATATTGTCAAATGGGCCAACCACTAAGCGCACCATTTTATCAATCATCGCTAGATTCTATGATCCGCTCGGACTTATCGCGCCAATCATCACCAAGCTCAAGATATTCCTTCAAGCCTTGTGGAAAGAGAACCTGAGTTGGGATGAATCTTTGCCTCAAGCCATGCAATCAACGTGGACCGATCTCATATCCCAGATCTCGACTGTTCGCTCGCTTCAATTTCCTCGCTTCGTCATGCTGCCTCACGCGACATGGGAAATTCATGCATTTTGTGATGCGAGCATATCTGCTTATGGTGCATGCGTTTACGTCCGATCTGAACTAGCTGGAACCTTTACGTCACATCTGCTTTGTTCAAAATCAAGAGTGTCTCCTTTAAAAACACTCACGATTCCCAAATTGGAACTAGCAGCAGCACACTTACTTGCTGAACTCATTGCCAACATTGCTCAAAGCGTACCGTTCACTTGCGCTTTTCATTGTTGGTCAGATTCAACTATAGCACTTTCCTGGATACGTGAATCGCCATCAAATTTTAATGTTTTTGTATCCAACAGGGTTGCACAGATCCAGGAGCTAACAAAAGGGATGACTTGGCACCATGTGCCTTCGCAGATGAATCCAGCAGATATCCTGTCACGTGGTTGCACACCACAAGAGCTCTTGCAATCAAGTCTCTGGCGTCAGGGACCCTCTTTCTTGTGCTCAAGCAGCAACAATTGGCCTGCAAGCTTGGAGCCTATCTTGGACCTGCCTGAAAGGCGCCGCCATGTCTTGGTTCTAACTAACAAACAGGATATATCATTCGACTGCAAATTCCAAAATTCGTTTGGAAAACTCCAACGTGTCTTCGCATATATTTATCGATTTTTACTGCTTAAACGTAAGGACCAGCCACGCCGAACGGGACCCCTTACAGTTGAAGATATCAAAAGCGGAACACTCTTACTCATCAGAGCCATTCAACAGGTGCATTTCACTGATGAGTACAAATCATTACTCAACAAAAGGCAAATCTCACCAAAAAGCAAGCTGTCATCACTCAATCCCATAATGGACTCGGAAGGAGTAATTCGAGTAGGCGGACGACTTCAAAATTCATTTCTTGACTACGATGCTAGGCACCCAATGCTGTTGCCAAAACATCATCCAGTCACCCATGCGATCGTCATGTTTTTTCATCACAAATTTCTACACGCCGGACCGCAGAGTTTGCTTGCTGCTTTAAGGCAGAGATTTTGGCCCATTGGAGGGCGCAAAATCGTTGCCTCTATTATCAACAAATGTATACGCTGCTTTCGTATGAAGCCTAAAGTATACGAACACATTATGGCACCATTACCAGAGCATCGTGTGCAACCAAGTCGACCATTTTACACTACCGGAGTAGACTTCTGTGGGCCATTCTACTGTAAAGCTGAAACAAGAAACAGAGCGCCCATAAAATGCTACATATCGATTTTCGTTTGTTTCGCAACAAAGGCATCGCACTTGGAAGTAGTAGAAGACTTATCAACACCGTCGTTTATCGCCGCTCTAAAACGCTTTATCAGCATCAGAGGCAAGCCAAACGCTATTTGGTCGGATAACGCGACAAACTTCATTGGAGCGAAAAATGAATTGCATGAGCTGCGACAATTGTTTCTTAGCGATCCACACAAAAGCGATCTTAATGACGCATGCCAATCTATTGGGTTGACTTGGCACTTTATCCCACCGCGATCGCCACATTTTGGTGGCTTGTGGGAGGCTGCCGTCAAAGCAGCCAAATATCACTTCTACCGCGTCATTGGAACTACTGTTCTAACATTCCATGAACTGCGAACTCTTGTATGCGAGATATCTGCCATGTTAAATTCACGACCTATTTGTCCCATTTCAGAGAATCCGGACGACCTCGAGGTACTAACGCCTGGGCACTTCCTCATTGGCTCAGCGTTCGCCACAATCGAGGAGCCGGACGTTACGCATTTGAACACTGATCGTCTAAGTCGCTGGCAACGTGTGTGCCAAATGCAGCAAATGTTTTGGCGCAAATGGAGCACAAGCTACTTATCGCTTCTTCAAGAGCGCGGCAAATGGCGTTCTTCAGTTCCAAACTTGGAACCGGGTGTCATCGTGCTGCTAAAAGAAGACAACATTCCTCCGCTAAAATGGCACCTAGGCAAAATCGACAGCGTCATCCCTGGCAAAGACGGCGTTGTGCGAGTCGCAATCATCATGACTACAAACGGCTTAATAAAGAGAGCTGTCAACAAAATCGCTGTTCTGCCCTTGGAGACCACATCGGTTGAAAGCGTGACCCTTTCAACGGGGGGTGCATGTCGGGAGCAGAACACAACAAACACATAACATACATATAGCAAACAAATAACTAAATACATTCAGCACATTTGTAAATGCACTTGCTGCATATCTCTTTATCACGCTCCTCGCTTTGTTCTACTGCGTTAGAACTCACTCAAGCGGGAGCTTTTATTTGTTACTCAATCTCTCTTGCTTAAGACGAGCTTTCGTATGCAGCTGCTGCTGCATGCGCTAGCTCTAAAACACTCCAAACAGATCACGCAATAAAGACACACGTGTATACATATTAATTATATCGGCTTTATTATCTAAATCAAATCTTTTTTTATAATTTGGCCAAAGGTGGCACAAAATAGTGTCTCCTCTAAACAGATGGCTTTAACAGAAAGTTCTGGTCGATTTTGACATACCCAAAACTTTATAAACGAAGCTTAGGCATATGGTAAGCAAACTGCTATGGCACATGAGTGAATTTCTTTTTGCATTATTTACTTGCGGTTGTGTGAAAATGTCTATTTTTGTGCCAAAAAATCATCATTTGCGGGAAGTGTTGATTTTCTTGTTCTGTTCGAAAAAAACGGCAGCTGAAGCGCATCGAGAGTTCCAAATAGTGTACGGAGATGCTGCTCCAAGCGAAACAACGTGCCGTGATTGGTTCCGTCGCTTCAAAGACGGTGATTTCGATGTTGACGACCGTCCACGTAAAGGAAGACCCAAAACCTTCGAAGACGCTGAATTGAAGGCATTGCTCCATGAGGATTCGTGACAAACGCAAGAAGAGCTTGCTTCAGCATTAGGAGTTACCCGCCAAGCCATTGCCAAGCAATTGCATGCGTTGGGAATGATTCAAAAGCAAGGAACTTGGGTTCCTTATGATTTGAAACCAAGGGATGTTGAGCGTCGTTTTTTCGCCTGTGAACAACTACTCCAGCGACAAAGAAGGAAGAGTTTTCTTCATCGCATCGTGACGGGTGATGAAAAATGGATTCATTACAGCAACCCAAAGAGGAAAAAATCTTGGGGACAACCCGGTCATGCTTCCACGTCACTGGCTCGGCCGAATATTCACGCTGCGAAGGTTATGCTGTTCATTTGGTGGGACCAGGTCGGTGTTGTTTGTTAGGAGCTGTTGAAACAAGGCGAAACCATCACTGGGGAACGGTATCGAACTCAATTGATGCGATTGAGCCGAGCACTGCGAGAAAAACGGCCACAATACGAGCAGAGGCACGAAAAAGTGATTGTTAAAACCTACTTGGGAACGCTCAAATGGGAAGTCCTACCCCACCCGCTCGATGGCACATGGTCTGGCTAATCAGCAGTTCCATTCATATGAAGATATCGGAAAATGGCTTGATTCGTGGATAGCCTCAAAAGACGAACACTTCTACCGTCAAGGTATTCGAACTCTGCCAGAAAGATGGGAAAAAGTTGTAGCTAGCGATGGGCAATACATTGATAACCATTTTTTTATAATAAAGTTAATTTTCATCAAAAAAACAGCGAGATAATCTCTGCTCTTTTATTCCTTTAACTCCTTGAAGCGCATAGATACTCTGTAAAACTTCTAAATCGTATACGGTTTTGTGCTAATAGCTTCACTTCCCTCCAGGAACGTCCTGATTCTTCAGCTTCTTTCAAAAACAGTTTGGCGCCATGTTGTTCTGGGTCCTCCCACTTCTTCGGTTACCCTGCGGGTTCCAATCAAGCGCCTGACGACAAACTTCATATGGTGGCTTTCGCAAAGTATGTTCAATCCATCCTTATTTGCGACTGGTAATTATGTAGGATATCGGCTTCATATTGCATCGCTGCATCAGCTCAGAGTTGCTGATCGTGTTTGGCCACCAGATATTCAGAATGCGTCGAAGATTTCTTCCAACAAAGGCTTGTAGTTTGCTAAGCATAGCTTCTGTTGTTAGCCAAGACTCACTCCCATAAAGTAAAATGAATAGCACAGAAAATTAGAATTCCAGATCTTTTGGAGTTGCGCGAAAGCAGCTGTGGCTTAAGCTACTCTGGCTTCTATGTCTGCCTTTGCGCCACCGTCGGCGGCTATGACACTGTCAAGGCAGGAGAAAGAGTCAACTAGTTCGATGCGCTCATTACGGATTAAACAGTTGTCATGGCTGTTGGCGTTCACTTTCAATGCCTTTGTTTTTTCCACATTTACCTCGAGACCCTGCTTACCAGCTTCTTCGACTATGTCGTCCAGTTTACCTTGCGTATCATTATGTCGAACAGACAGAAAGGAAACAGACGTCATCGGCGTACTCTAAGTCTTCAAGCTGCTCTGTTAACGTCCAGGGAATGCCTCTGTTTTTTCCATCTAGTTTATTGCGCAGAATTTCGTCGTTGGCGATTAGAAATAGAACCGGTGACAGAAGGCAGCCCTGATGGACTGCACAGTTCGTTGAAAATAATAGTAATGTAATTTATGTTTACAAGATGTTTGCAATGGAAAAATACAATTTTAAAGATCTAATAAGTCTACCAGAAGAGAATCGACTTGAAATGCCAATATTCTTATATAGAAATAATCTAGAAATATAAATACCAAAAATGCGGAAAAAAGAGATATACTTGAGTAATTACCTATAAAAAGTCGACTTCGTCGAATCGACGAACATGTGCACAAACGTATTTAAAATAACACATGGTCACCAGGTTTTGATAAGGTTTTTCAAGACAAGAAGCAAATTGAGAAAATAAATATTTTGAACGTTTTCTTGTTATTCTAAAAACGTGACTGAAAGATTTAAGAACTTCTTTGGCAGAGTTTTTACTAAAAAAGTTGTATTTTTTTTTATAATTTTTGCCGTTCTGACAAATCTGACTCTTACTGGGGCTAAAATAACTTTATATCGTTGGAAACATAATTATTCCAATGACTGTTGCATGAGATTGCTAAGAGTCGAAAACCATGGACAGTATTTTCTGTCTATAGCTAAATATATCTAGACGCTTACTTTTTAGACAGCCTCTAACAGCTTTAACAGCTGTCTGTTTTCGGTAGAGGTTGTTTCTCTATTCGAACGCATTATTCACTAGAAGTTGGTGACGTGCATCATAGATACTACATTATTTCTAAGACACCTTGAACAACCTGCTGTAAGGCTTCACTGTCTCTCCTATTGTCTGTTTATCTTATAGCTAAAAATAAATCTTTAAAGCGTATTTATGGGTTTCACAAACTCCAGCTAGTCGCTATTTGGTTGATGAACTTTATGCTCTGTTAAATCGAGCTTAAATTTTCTTTCATAGTTGCAAGTACTTTGTTCCATTGTCTGGCATGCTCAAGGACACATTTATGTGCTAAATATTAATTAATGGAATTGCTGTGGGAATCAAAATATTTATGTGTATACATTCTGCTAAAAAAGAAACAGATCAAAACCACTTTAATTACACAATTAAAAATTCCAATGCACATTGTCAACATTTCTCGGTTACATTTCGTTTGCTCATAAAATCCCATTCATTTCGAAAGAGCTCTCTGCTCCTCCATTTGCTGCATTTGCGCATCTGTCCATCAATCCATCTTTTCAACTGCCGACTGTGCGTTCATGTGTAAAAGGTTTTTTCTCTTTTCCTGTTTTCTTTCATTTTTTATCTTTTTTATTATGCTCTGCACACGAGGAGTAAGGGGTACACTGTGTTGGGCATAAAACCTAGAGGGAAACGTGTCTAACCCTAAAGGGTCTAGTGGCAGAAAAATGTGAAATGGGTTTTTTCGTAACCTTTGACCATAATCTTTGGTCTTGAGACGCGCTTATGATGTTAATGGTTACTTTTGAAATATCTAATAAAATTTTTGGCTTTCGATTCCGAGATTTAAAGCTTAATTGGCTATATTATTAAGTACTGAGAACTCAGTAGGGTCATAAGTATCATAAGTTATCGTTTTTATTTGTTTATCGTTTTTTAATCAACGTTAAAAGAAAAAATGAAATTCTTACTCCATATTCAAAATTTTAAGTTGCATTATTAATTAATAAATTTTGAATCATTTACTTATTTTCGATATATGACAAAAAAAAATTGATAAAATCTTGATTAATCGTTATAATTATAATGAATCGGAATTCTGCATTTCATTTCAAAATAAGCAATAAACTAAATAAAATCTCGTACAAAAAGTTAAAGCTAACCATACAACAATATAAGTCATTCAGCATACAAAATCATTGTATGAAAATCATCATCTGACAAACATCATCTGAAAATCATAATTTGACAATCATCATCCTACTATCATTATCTGCAATCATCATTTGACAATTATTATTATATATTAATAATAATTATTATATAATTTTACATTCAATATCTGACAATCATCATCTGACATCTATCATTTGACAATCAATATAAAAATCATTTTTTTTTTAAATCATCATCTTAAAATCATTATTTCTCAATCATCGTCTGACATTTGTCATCTTTCAATTATTATCTGCGATAACCTTTTGAAAAGCATCATCTGATAATTATCATTTCAAACTTATCATCTGAAAATCTTAATATAATAAACGTCATCCGACAATCATTATCTTATTATAAATCTCTGACAATTATCATTTGAAAATTATCATCTTTTAAATCATTTTCTGAAAGTCATCATTTGACAATCATCAACTGATAATCTGCAATCATCATATCAAAATCATCATCTTACAATCATCGTTTGAAAATCGTCATCTGATAATAATCATCTGAATAGATCAATTCATTTTTGAAATATGACAAGAAAAATTTTGCATTATAATTTAAAATAAGCAAAACATTGGTTAAGATCGCAATACAATAAATAAAAACAATCGATATCAAAGAGAATGATTCTACAATTGATTCGTAATACGTGAAGTATTAAAATAAATAGATCCGTCCAATAAAATTTTCACATCTGGAGGCAAAATTGCTCTACGGACTCAATGAGCACACGGTGTATTTTGTTTACATCCAAACCTTTTCAAACACAAGCCAATATATCTTATAAAAATTAAAAAAAAAAGTCAACAGTGTATACTAAAATCGGCATTTGCCACTTGTTTCTACCTTTGTTTTTTTCTACTTTTGCACACTTTTTATTTTCATTTTGGATTTTTCTCAACAGTCATTTTCTTCTTGAGCTTCTTTTCTCTGTTTGTCTGCTCGACTCCGTTTGCCGTTTGATATGCAAAATTCACCATCATCTCAGTTCAACGTGATATCTGCCAGTCATGTCGAGTTGAGTCAAGTCGAGTCGAGTCGTCTCCTGGCATCGAGTCCGGGAAAGGTACTTACTACTACTGCAGCCCACATTTATGACAGCGACAACTTGAATATACTACTTCTTGGTGAAGCCCTGCTTCCTTCCATTTCACATGCATACTTCATTATGCTTTATGGATGCAAACACACAGCAGATATTGAGCTGGCAAAGGGGCAACCAGGGATCTACCAGTATGACACTCTATTTAACGTTACTTACTTCAAAGCCAAACATAATAAAGTACTTGCTTTTGAGGCCAGGAACAAGTATCTACTCGATTGTTTTTATTTACTCAGGCTTGCTACTTGTTAGATTTAAAGGATTTTATTTTTCATGCAGAGATTCTTCTAGCTGGAGTTTTATTATAATCAGTTATTTGGCATTAATAACTTGGTCAGTCAGTCTATTTATGCGTCTGTTTCTAACAGTCATCATCTGACTTTCATCATCTGACTATCATCATATGAAAATCGTCAACTAAACTATCTGAAAATTATCATCTGTCAATTATCATTTGACTATCATCAGCTTACAATCATTATCTGACAGTCATCCTCTGACAGTTATCATCTAAAAGTCGTCAACTAAAAATAAACATCTGAAAATCATCTTCTGAAAATTATCTTCTGACATTTATCACTTACCTATGATAATCTTACAATCATTATCTGGTAATCATAATCTGACAACCATCATCTGAAAATCGTAAACTAAAAATCAACATATGACAATCATCTTCTGAAAATTATAATCTGACAATTATCATTTGACTATCATCAGCTGACAATCATTATCTGACAACCATCCTCTGACAATTATCATCTGACAATTATAATTTGACTATTATCAGCTTAAAATTATTATCTGACAATCTTCCTCTGAAAATCGTTAACTAAAAACCAACATCTGACAATCGTGTTCTGAAAATTATCATCTAACAATTATCATTTGACTATCATCAGCTTACAATCAATATCTGACAATCATCTTTTGTCAATTATCATCTAAAAATCATCATCCGAAAATCAACATCTGTCATCATCTTTTGAAAATCATCATCTGACAATCATTATTTGACAGTTACAACTGAAAATTATAATCTATCAATCATTATCTGAAAATTATCATCTGAAAATCATCTTCATAAAATCATCATCTGACAATCATTCTCATCTGATTATTATCATCTTACAATCTTCATCTGAAATTCATCTATAACTTTTGTTTTTATAATGGGATCCAATAAATGCTGCAAGGTGTAAGGTATCAACAATATCCCAAAAATAGCAACTTTGAAGATTTATTATCATGGTCATGGTCACCGCCTGCTCCTGCTGCTGCTCACAACGCCTCTGATCTTATCAAACATAATTGCACACGCTTGCACATCATTGATACAATCTGTATTTCATTGCATTCTATAGTTCTCTAGTCTGACTTCCTCATGCTGTAGTTGTCATCATCTTCTTGGTTGAAATTTTTGCCACATTTTGTCTCCGAGTAAATTCAATATGGCAGCACACTTCCGTTCGTGGTTAAATGATGTAACTTGTTAATCCATTGAGTGCAGTCGTAGTGTTCGGTAGGAGCATAAAGCGCTTGCCAAGGTCGGGATGCTGTGGTCAGTGTTTAGGGGCAGCGGGATGCAGATGCAATGGAGCCAACCCTTGGCCAAGCCATACAAATTGCAATTGACCAAAACTGGTTAGCCGGAACACATGGCCAGCTGTTTGCTTCGTGTCTGCGTGAATTGCCATTTTACTGTTAGTTGCTTGTTTGCTTGTTGTTTTTGTAACTGCATATGTGAACATGCATGAACATGTGTAGACACCCCTGCTGCTGCCCCTGTGTGTATGTGTGTCTGCTCGTTTCATATGCAATTACAGTTTGTGTTTATTTGTTGTTGGAGCTGTGCGCTTCTGGACGCCAACTGAAAATTCCAGCTCATTTTCAACAAGCGCCAAAAATTTTCATCTTCATCATCATCATCTGGCACAGTTTTGCCATTTACACAGTTTTTCACAGAATTCATGGCGCCGGCGCATTTTGTTAACCGCGAATACATTTTAATTAGCAGCTAAAATATTCAAACTGAAAATTGGCCTTTGCCTGTAGGCGAATTCTGGCCGAGCTCACCTGTGTTTGTTTTACACATTCTGTATCTGTGTGTGTGTGTGTGTGGGGGGGGGGTTTGAAAAGTTAGCAGTGTGCCCCCAAACACGGCCATGAATTTTTCAAGCAGCCATTGCAGACTTTTCAAACTTTTTTATATTTTTTTTTTATACTTTTCCTGTATAGTCAGTCGACCAAACTCAGCCAGCCAACTTTTGCACAGTGGTTAAGTAGTGTTAATTATGGACTAAAATTAAAAGCGCAGAGTTGAGTTTAATTTAGTATCATTGTTTCTCATCTTTGACTTCATTCGGTATACTAATTCGTAAACGGTTTTGAAAACAAAGTAAAGTGATTTAAGGTTTTGTACTCCAGACAAGGCTCAAAAGCTTCATGGTTTTCTGTGCCAAGTTTCAAACGCAGAGGCTTCAAATATTGGGAACAACGACTCTGCCGCTAGACAGATGACTCTCTTATGAGCGTTGGTTAAGCAATGAAGCTACCAGCAGCTTTTAGAGCTTTGATCCATACTTCAAGTTCTTTTTCTTCTTGAAGCATCATTATTCAGTCTGCCAAAGAAAAAAAAATGCAGCTCAACTATATTTTGAACCAGTATGATCTACATATCAATACCATTCAGTCGATGCCTGCAGAGATTTTAAATAAGTTTTGAGAGACTAGAGTCAGTTATATCTTCTCAATGGCAACAAATATGGTTCCAGAAAAGTAGTCTTTTAGATCATTGAGCTTAGTTTAGAGGCAACAAAATAGTAACAAAAGTTGTGCATTCAAAAGATGTTGCATAAAGATCTATTTATTGAATTATTTTCATGTTGCAACTCTGAAAGAATGTTCTTCAAGGTAGCCCAGTTCTTAAGCAAATTTATAGCCAAGAGCATAAGCTCTCTCTTTGCATCATTTCAAACCAATGTGCAATGTTTGCATTAGAAAGCACATGACTTGCTTTCTGAGCAAAGTTTTATGCTTTTGGCCCACAGTGCCGACAACTTTGCGGGAGCAGGCATAGTGTATCTAAATGCTTGTAAAAATATGTCAGCACCCACAGTTGTGGCATTTGGGCTGGTAAAATTTTAAAGCCGCCTTATAGGCGCTTTAAACTAAAGTTTGCTGCTTAAAATAAAATTATGTCCTCGTTAAGGGCTTACTTTTGTTGCTACTGCTGCTCGCTAGCTCGCGCTCATTACACAGACCCTTACTAACTGTACTCTCTTGCTCTATTTTTCAGGCTACAACAACAACAACAACTGGAGCAACAACAACAACGCAGCACAACAAAATCCACACACGCACACAGTGAAAATAATATTAATACAAAATTACTCATACGCCGCATGTGCCAGCTTTCATGCGTTTGCAGTTCAAATCATTTTACATGCTTTATAGCTATATATGTACATAGTTTGTATGTATATATGTACTCACTTTATATATATACATATATATATATATATATAGCTTTTATATGCTCTCTCTCTCTCTCTCTCTCTCTCTCTCTCTCTCTATCACTTTGCACACATTTTTTGGCCAAAGATCAAACAAAAAACGCGTCTAAAAGCAACATTTGTAAAATATACAACAAATTAAAGAAAAACAAAACAAAATACAATAGCAACAACAACACACAAAAAAAAAATTAAAAATATATCTAAATAAAAGAAAAAGTACAAGCAAAGAGATAGAACAAAAATTTTTATTAATTTTTGACAACACAAAGAAAATAAACAACAAAAGAAGAGTACAAACAAAAAACAACAAAAACGTCTGGCTTTAAATAGCGGCAGCGGCAGTGACTGCGGCAGCGGCAGCGACAGAGCAGCGCAGTCAGCACTTAGCACAGGTAAGTGTCACACTTCCGGCGAGGGCAGCTTGAAAAAGTAATGGGCTGAGCAAACACGGCAGCCTTTTTTTTCGATAGAAATATACATACCGAAAATTTGTCGGAAGAGTCGGGTGCGACCCGAAAACCTCCCGTGATCGCGCCTAGTTTTATATGTCACATTGCATCTTATTTAACGACACTGATACGCATGACGTCAGCATTTATCAAGAGCTATCACAACCTATGCTTACTGTATCACATAGGAGCTTTAGAAATACACGAAATAACGGCCTTGTAGTCAACCCATCTATTCTTTTTTCAGAAAATTATTTATTTTCAAATCAGTTTTGGTAACACAGCATCATATTGCTATCATAAAGTTTGTATTCAAATTTTTAAAGCCCAACTGCCTTGAAAATATGCGTCAGTGACGTCACTATAACGACTACATCTAAAGCGCTGCTGCCAAGGCGAGCTTTTAAATCTTATGGATCTGCTTAACAAGAGTTTGTACGATTGTATTAAAAAATGGTTCTTGTCTGAGCTGAACCCAAGGGTCAAGGTTCTTATTGCAGAAACCAGCAAGTGGCGCCATCTATGCAGATGTTAGGCTCTTTGGCTGCTGAAACATAAGTCTATCTCAAATTGCCTTATATACCTGAAGTAGAATTTTTATTTTCAAATCATAATGAATTAACTAATTACAAATTTACCTTGCGTATAAGCTATGGACTTTTTGAGTTAATAAATATGCGCCAGCTAAGATCATTACAAATAGTCTGAGGTGGGGGGGGGGTAAGCGTGAAAAGCACTTTATGCGCACATGTGACTGTGATAAGGCGTTTGCTCTGGCGTTTCGCATAAAACATGATTAATTATACAAATGTAGCAGATATTAAGTAAATAAACAAACAGCTACACACAGACCCAACATAAGGCACACATCGCGTATGCGTAATGCAGATGGCTTGTCTGCTTTTAAAATGAATACAAATAAAATTCTACGTAACGTAAAGCGACATTTTTGCAAAGGTTTTTTCTTTTTTGTTTTTGTTACTTGTTGGTTTTGACTCTTATTTAAATTTCAAGGATCCCAAAGCGATTAAAAATTAAACCAATTTGAAATATGTTCTAGAAATTAAATGGCAGCGGTTCGTTTGTTGGTTTTTTATTGACAACTGTTGGCACAAAAGTGCCAAGTTCTGGAAGGGAGACCCCTTGAAAAAATGCCAAGAGCAGCTCAATTCAAATTGTGGTCACAGTTGTTGCTTTTTTTGTTGTCAAAAACTTTTGCCTTTTGCTTACTTAGTTAACTTTCAGATATATAATTTTTTTTTTTTTTTTGTTACTTTCACCGCAAATGTGGCTGCACATGTGTGCTGTGTATTCATGTGTGTGTGTGTGTATGGCTTTGTGAGTGTATATCTATGTGAGTGTTTGTTGGCCACATGCTTTTTATTTGCTTGCCAAGGATTTTTCGACCACTCGCTGTTCAAATGGCTTTAACTAAAGTGCTCAAGTTCTAATAAAAACCGAAACCAAAGCAAACCAACAAAAAAAAGTAGAGATTAGAGAACAAACTGTGTTACATTCGAAACGATTCTCAATTGTGAGATACTCTGTTTTTTTTTTTCGCAAAAAAAAAAAATTCAATCTGCTGCTTTTTTTTACAAGTAGCTACATCATGATTGTAGACAGTCTAATAGAGAGCTTTGAAAAATATCCGTGATAAGTTTTAAGTCCATACATTAAGCGGCTTAGGCGCTTTTTGCTGGCAATTGTATAAGTAAAAAAATATCAACTTGGTTTTGTTTAAAAGACTCACAAGAGGCTTAACGCAAATTATGGAGTACTGAACTAAGAAGATTTGTAAAATTAGTCTAATTTTGATGCGACGTGGCTTTAAGGCTACGATGAAGCCAACTTTTTAGTCAGTCTTTACTACTCTAGTATTTAGAGTCAACAATTCTAACTTCTTTAAAAGACTATTGCGGTTTAGCAAGAAATATTTATATTCCAAAATTCTTGTAGATTTCAACTACCTTTAGCCTAGCTTTCTTTATCAAAGCTGAAATAGAATTCTTCTCGCTGAGACAAGTCTCATAATTTCGTCTCACATCCTTGTTTGTAGATATAAAATCGTCCACTATAACTTGATCTGTTGGCAGGTTGTAGGTTTAACTGTGGGACTCCCCCTAGGAACAAAGCGCTTCGTAGGCTGCAAAAAATTGATAGTCAACCTACATCTTTCTTTGACTTTTCTTTTTATCCCCCTGGGATCAAAGTTCTCTAAAGCAGTCCGTAAGACTCGAAAAAATTGCTAGCTCTTCTACTTTTTTTTAAAGCAACTTAGAACACCTTCTATCTTTTCGCTTTCCTATCTCTCTTAGATGAAATATTTTTTCCTAGCACTTACAGCTGTGGATGAACTGGCTAGACAAGAAACTACCAGCATCCTCCTTCAGGACAAGGAGGGCCTGGGTATGCCCATGGCCAGCTGCAAACTGAGAATACGAAATTACTTCGCTCTCTTTGCAAACCAAACGTGGAATCGCGCATCGAACACGTGCAGAATCTCACGGCAAACCTGGCCGACATACAGCAGTAAAAGAACTAAGGAACTTTGCTGTCTAAACAGAGCCCAGTGCTCGACTGTCATTCGTGCTATGACGGGACATTGGCTGGTGGGGATACATGCATCCAGACTAAATGCTCCTCACCATGATTTCTGTAGAAGCTGTGGCGATGAGGAGGAGCTAGAAACAGTTGAACACCTTTTCTGCCACTGCCCTGGTCTGTTTAGGACAAGATTCCGTTTTCTAAAGTCATACTTCCTTGATGACTTATCTCAGCTCTCCGAACAGAGTCCAAAATGCCTTTTAAGGTTCATCCAGGCCGGCGGATGGCGGACTCATCTCATATAGAGGACCTCTTGAGTGGGGAAGAGCGGTGAATGGTCCACCGTAGCGGTATCACAACGGGCCTATTTTGGCCTATGTGAGTTGGGACGTTGGTCCCAACTGCCGCCCTAACCTAACCTAACCTAACCTAACCTAACCTAACCTAACCTAACCTAACCTAACCTAACCTAACCTAACCTAACCTAACCTAACCTAACCTAACCTAACCTAACCTAACCTAACCTAACCTAACCTAACCTAACCTAACCTAACCTAACCTAACCCACAGCTGTTCAACTCAGTCATCTTCTGAAGATCGTACTAAGACATATGCTGGCCTAAGAACCAAGGAAAAAGTTTGATTTCCATCATGATTAGTCATAGAGTAACCGACTTTCGGTTCTAGGGTTCAGCTCGTGTTCATAAAGTCGCTGTAGACGTAGCCACAAAAAGTGCAGCATATCAGAGTTCTAACATAATCCCAAAAAAAAAAACGCATATTTTTTTGAGACTATCTCTTAGGGGTTGCTGTCGCGGAACAAGAGCTCAAAAAAATTCCAACATGTCTGTGATAGTCTCCAAATAAGCTCTTTTATGTGGTTCTTGAGATTATGTCACAATCTTGACATGCTGGAGTTTTTCGAGTCGCGGATACGACGCCAAAAACATATTGAAGACAAGTAGTGCCTCCGAACAGCATTAATTCTTCTAAATAAACCGTGTTTAAAATGTCATTGCCGTAAACTTACGATCATTTGTTTTTCTAGAAAAAAAAAAAATTTATCTAGATCGGTTTTCTTTGGGATCTATTTTGAAAGCTGCGTTCTTTGTAAAATGTTTCCATTAAAATTTGTTTGGCATGAATTCTAGTACTATGTAATGAAAGGATTCCTGGATGTGCGGCCCTGTTGGCGCAGGCTTTAATTCAGCTCTGTCTTAAGGTTTTTTTGGCTCTCAAGGGGTAATTATTGCATAAAGCCAACATACTTTGTCACAGGACTTGGCGCATTTTTACCCAACATTTGCAGTATCTAACTTTTGCGGTTGCCCAGAACTACATATGCATACAGTCAGTCTGTAGCTCAATTGATATTCGATATCCCACTTATTTATCATCTGACAAGCCGCCTTCTATCTGTTATATACCCTAAACCCTAGGGAGTGTATAGTACAAAGAAAAAAGCTGTTTCAAAGTATGTAGCATACTTTTGGGCATCGCATGCTGAGCCAGAAATTAGCTAAGATTTCAACAAAATTTGCTTAAACTTCAACCGGATGTAAAGCTTCAGGGTAGCAGAAGAGTGGAGAGAGATGAAGAGACGAAAGAGGGTGAGAAGCAAAAAGAAAGTAACGGGCAAACACAAGTACAAACAAAGAGTATGCTTTTGAAGTAATTTGCTTGGATTCCAAGCAGTCTTGGCGTATGCAGCAGACAAAAATACACTGAGCAAAAAAGTTGTTCTATAAATAATCGGCATTGGCTTGACATATAAGAAAAGTAATGTAGTTTTTAAGTTTTGATACAAGAATGATTTTGAGTGGAAGCTTGCTATTAAAAATAAAAATAATGGTTGGAAAATGCCATTAATAAGTTTTTTTTTTTTTGAGTCTGGTCATACTTTTTTTATTATATTTACTTATTTTATAAAATATGCTTTCGGTAAGGTAGTGCGTTGTTTTTAAAGCGTTATATTCGTAAAATACATCATGGAACTAACTCTTATGACATTTTTTGAGTAGTTTCGAAAACGCTAGAAATGTTAAATATAAATACTTAAAGGCAATGGATATCGAGAGCAAATGAGCAAACCGAAAGAGCGGTTCGTTGAAATAGACATTTTAATTGAAATCTTAAAAAAATGTTAAAATAGCTGAATCATAGCTAAGAAGTAGTCAAAATCTAATTTAAGCTTCAAATTTTGCATTTAAAATGTATTTGGTATTTTCGAATTAACGCAAGTTGGTCACACTATTTGTAAAGGGTTTTTGTATAAAAGTTGAAACAAAGGCTTTTTTTTGCATAGGCCGAAAATTTGTTGAAACCAAACGTAAACGCATATTAGCCGGTTTTCATTCTAGACATTTTTTTTTTTTTTTAAGGCCCATACGCAGAATAAAACATTTCACACGCAATGACAAAACTTCATAATAAAATAAATAAGATTAAGTCAAAAAAATTGAAAAGCTTTATCTAATGTTCTTTTTTCTTACAGGTAAGCTTCATTTGTTAAAAGCTTTGCTCAAATAGCTTTGAATTTCGTTTATACGTAAGTATTATTTTTTATGAAATATTTTCAGAATTATTTTCAAAAAATAACAAAAACTGCTTTTATACGCTAGATACGTTTCAGAAAAAAAAAATTTTAAAAAAGAAATGAAGTTAATCCTTAAGCTGTTAGGAAAATATTTTGGAAAAAGTAATTCCCTAACGAAATTTCTAAAAATTTTAGTTTAATAAAAATATTATATTTTTCTTTAATATTTCAAGCAAATAGCTTTTTTTTTAATCGTGCTTAATCGATTGAAATTGTATTAAAATTTTGCTTTTCTGGATCGTGTTATCACGTGTTTTATCATCTTATAAAATAAGTTTTCATATACTTATATTTTGAATTGCTTCCCCTAATCAGAACAAAAGTTCGAGTAAGAACTATTCAGAACAGCAAGCAGAGCATCGTATCCAAGCAGTTTACTTACTATTTTATTCATCTACTGTGCGTAGATTTTTCTTATCATTATATTTTCAAATTGTTTTTCTGTTTTAAGGCTAGTACACAGCAATGCAAAATGTCCTGAAATGGCAAAGAATTTTTCCCTTTGGTAGGCAGCGTTGCCCATTTTTTTTGTGCAATTGATATGTAGATGGCGCCAGCAGTAACAACAGCTATTTTTTTTTAGCAGCACTGTTGCAGTTTTTCTTAAAGAGCTTTTTATGTGGCTACGTACTGGCTTATAATTAAAAAAATTATGTTCTCGACTCGAGACATAAAGCCGCTGGTTTTAATCAAAGTTAGTATAACTTTATTTCAGAACTTTCTGAAATTGAAGCTTAAGCAAAAAACTACAAAATGTTTTTCTCAGAAAGTCTCCCATTTTTGTCTTTAGCTTTGTAAGCCAAATGTCGCCTTTTTTCTTGCAGTGTATCCACACACATCAAAGCTGCTTCCCTTTCTATGCGATTTTTGCCTCTTTTCAATTTCCGTTTGGAATTTTTTTGGCTTTGCCTTTTTCCTGGTTTCTTTTCGTTCATATTATTTCTGGCAGAACTTGTTAAGACAACTGTTGCCGCACGCACACATTGACAAACTGAGTCACACAGATACACACACACACACACCCACACATCCGTTTGACTTGTGTAAGCTATAGAAATGCCTGGCATGTTGTATACGACATTGCGTTCTTCCGCTTTGCCGCGCTCTCCCCTTTTCGCTACTCTCAACGAGTTTCACCCACTCGTTGCATTCCCCAACAAACAATTCAATTTTCTTTTTGCAACATTTTCATGGACTTGACATACATGTATTTATAAGATACAACAACAACAATAAATGCAACAAATCTGGAACAACTGCCCCTCAAATCAACCCCCACATTCCATTTCTGGCGGCCCTCTCCATTATCCTCGAATTCGACAAGTGCAGCTTTTAATTTTTATTTGCACATAACGATTTTGGTTTTTATTGTATATAGACACATGTATATAGTTAGTATGTATATAGACATATATATGATTTATTATTATTTTTTATTTCATTGGGCTGTTTATTATTTCGAGCATTTTGAGTGCTTTGTTTATAGATTGCCTCGCCCTGGTACGGCAGTCATGCATCGTGTCAGCCACATAGTGCCTCCAGTATGAGCCGGAGACATACATATGTATGAGGGTGTGGGGCTAAAGGGAGCTACAATGTCTGCCTGTAAATTGTAAACAAAAATCAACGGAAATTTTTTAAGAAATGAAGGTTTTTAGGTTGACAGACATAAAAATTGAAATGCTCTAAAATAAAAAAGCAGCAAGTTAGATCTATATGCGAAGATCTGTTGTTATATTGGCTGGTGGAATCTGCATTCCGCAGATATCTCTACTATTATATGCAGAGAGTTAATGTGATCCACACACAATCTGTTTGGTCTAAAGCCGTTTTGCTCATGTCTTAACTGGTCCGATTCTTTCTAATATTATGCATGCCAGTATTTTCTGCATAGCGTTCAAAAGCGTTATGCCTCTCCAATTACGGCCTTGGCTTAAGTCACCTCTTTTCGGTATTGTGATAATAACTACCTCATTCCATGCTTCAGGGGTATTATTCGATATCCAGGCTTGTTGAATAATTGTTTGCAGAGTACTGACTAGTACGTTGCTACTATGTAATTGCTTTCATTATTTCAGCAGGGTAAGCTTATGTATCTACAGGAAAAGCAAAAAATAAAGACTATCTTGACAAAATAAATATCATCTTTATTTTTCAGATAAGCTTATTTTTGAAGATGATGTAAGAAAAATAGGCAGTTATAAACTTTGAATTTCTTTTTTGGAAAAAAAAAATATATAAACTATGTACATATTTCTTGAATATCAAAAAATTTACTGCTCTACATCTTCAATCGAGTGTCCTGAAATTTAAGTACATGATGTGCTTGGTTCCGAAAGTTCTTGTTTTTTCGAAGCTTCTACTTTTTCGAAGCCACAAGATTTTTTTTTTAGAATTAGCTCATAAAGGATTTTACAATATATATATATATATATTTTCCTGGAGTTTTAAGTTGGAACATAGGGCCACAAGGAATTGACAATTGGTTCTTAAAAATTCCAATTGTACTATACGCATGGATCTAATCAAAATGTCTCGGAATTTACACGACGGACAGAGGATTTTTGGTCAAATGTTCTTAAAAAAGAGTTGGTCACACTATATACATATGTAGGGCCAAATGTTCTTGAGCGTCTTAAAAAAGAGCTGGTCACACTACGTACATATTTAGAGTCAAATGTTCTTGAGCGTCTTAAAAAAGAGTTGGTCACACTCTATACATAACAACAAAGTGATTGAGCCGCCCCCCACGGGCCCACTAACATGCAAATCGTTGGACAACAATTTATGAAGGGACAAATGTTAGTGAGCGTCTTAAAAAAGAGTTGGCCACACTATATACATATGTAGGGACAAATGTTAGTGAGCGTCTTAAAAAAAAGTTGGTCACACTACGTACATATTTAGAGTCAAATGTTCTTGAGCGTCTTAAAAAAGAGTTGGTCACACTTCGTACATATGTGGAGCCAAATGTTCTTGAGCGTCTTAAAAAAGAGCTGGTCACACTACGTACATATTTAGAGTCAAATGTTCTTGAGCGTCTAAAAAAAGAGTTGGTCACACTACGTACATATTTAGAGTCAAATGTTCTTGAGCGTCTTAAAAAAAAGTTGGTCACACTCTATACATAACAACAAAGTGATTGAGCCGCCCCCCACGGGCCCACTAACATGCAAATCGTTGGACAACAATTTATGAAGGGACAAATGTTAGTGAGCGTCTTAAAAAAGAGTTGGCCACACTATATACATATGTAGGGACAAATGTTAGTGAGCGTCTTAAAAAAAAGTTGGTCACACTACGTACATATTTAGAGTCAAATGTTCTTGAGCGTCTTAAAAAAGAGTTGGTCACACTACGTACATATTTAGAGTCAAATGTTCTTGAGCGTCTTAAAAAAGAGTTGGCCACACTATTTATGTAGAGCCAAATGTTCCTGTGCGTCTTCAAAAAGAGTTGGTCCCACTATGCAGATCTCTAAAAGGTTGCTTCTACCTAAAATTCATTCAAATTAAATCTGAAGTTTTGCTCGACTTTCAGAATTTTTTTTCAAAAAATCACAGTTTTTTTTTAAGTTTATACCTGTGTCAACCATTATAGCTGCTAGTTCTAAAAAAAACATCGATTTTATATCGATGCATCGGTGTATCGAAATTTAAAATATCTATATATCGATGTTGGCCAACAGAGATGTTTCTCCAGCACTACTAAACACCCATTTGATGAGTGCAGAAGTGCTGGAGAAACATCTCTGTTGGCCAACATCGATATATAGATATTTTATACTTCGATACATCGATGCATCGATATAACATCGATGTTTTCTCCAGCACTAGTGGCTACACTCAATTAACTTATAGTTGTTATTATCAACCATCAAAATTTTCATAACTCCATGCTGCTCTGGCTCTATTTTATTCTGTGCTGGTTTTTGAAGCTGGCATATTTTTATCTTGACCAGAATTTGTTTCGCTTCCATGTTGAATGTTTCATTTTGTTTGCTGCTATTTATTGAATTTTAATTAATTTTATTGTCAATGTTGTCGTTGTTTTTTGTTGTTGTTGTTGTTGCTATTGCCATAGAGCTCTTAATGATAGCATCAACAGAGCGCCCAGAGCGCTTACAGTCTGGCCCAATGAATTTTGATAGTCCTGAGCCTGTGTCTGGGTTTATCGTGGCGGCAACGGTGACACTAAATGGCGGAAATATGCGAATTTTATACAAATGTTGAAATTATGGAAAATGGCGCACGATAAACACAAAAACAAATGGAATTGCCACACAGTTGCCAAATTGTTTGGTTTGGTTAGGATTTGGTCACACTGCTGGGGGTTGCGTTGTTTTTGCATATGACCAAGGTTAAAACAATTGTTTTGGCCAAGAGCTAGGAAAAAGCAGCTTAGTTCGTACTCATCTCATTATGCCAAGCATCATCTACTCATCTGCTTTGCATACATTTGAAACTGACACTGAGCTGAAGAACCTACAAATGTACTCTCTATATACTCCATAGACTATATACACTTTTCTTTATTGTTTATACTCTGCAGTAGAGGTAGTACCTGGTATTAGCTCTAGGCGGTGGTGTACTATAGAGGAAGATGAAGATTCATAATGTTAATCATAAGCTGTGAGCATTAATCGTTGAAGACTTTAAGACCCAAATCGTTAAAAATTGTCGAAAGTGAATTGTCCAATTTCCAAGTGCTAAACATTATATCAGGCTTTACTTTTACTTTCCAGTAAAATACGCTTTGCATCCGAAAAATTGCTTAGAGTATTCTAATGTCGAAGACCGCCACGCTAGTTTCAAATTTGTTTGTCATTTTGAATTTTGCCAAGAAGTGCGCCAAGTGTCGCCAGCTGACGCCATGAAGATTTTTGCGACTTTGGATCACATTACCTGTCTGTAAATACAAAACTAATATACATGGCAGCGTGTTGCTGCATGTGCGCAAGGGGCGGCACCCCTTGGTTTTTTTTTATTAATAAATTGCGTGCTGCTGCCTGAGCGCAGCTCAGTATAGCTTCAGCTAGTGTCCACTAAACTACGTAGGTAAGTGCAGCGGTCCATATGGCTTAGACCAATACTCTCTCTCATTGCGCTCTTACGCTCTCTCACTCTCTCTCTTTTGATTGTTGTGCTCAGCCATGTCTACATCACAGCCCACTCAGTCCAAGAGCGCCGCTCAGCCGCTGTTGCCAGCAACCAAAGACGCAGTTTCCACCGTGCCCAATTCACCCAAGGCTGTGCTTTATGTGCTGCCACCTGGCCACGGCGGATATATGTTCAGACTTGGCAAAACCGGCTATCAGGCTTTACGTGCCACCTCCAAAGTCCCACATTCCCGCAAGCCAACAAAGTGATTGAGCCGCCCCCCACGGGCACATTGACATGCAAATCGTTGGACAACAATTTATGTGCCACTTCAATCCCAATTTGTTTGTCATTACGTTTGCCAATTAGCACGCAACAAATATATCCTCTATATTGCAAGAAATAAAAATAATATAAACATAATAAAAGAAATGTTGATACAGTCCAGGCGCTGTCCGACTATGGAATACTCTGCAGCTTTGCCAAAATAATAAACTTATGTTACTTGAAGGCTTTTAGTTCTCAGTTGTAGTTTTTATTTGTTTAATAGAATAAAAGTGGTCTAGGGTTCCAACCATATAGCTTACGTTTTAACTTGAATTGTAAGCTCTTTAAGCTCAAAAAGCTGTCAAGGCTTGGGAAACCCAACTTATTGCACATTTGTTAAGTTTTACAAACTTCTCTCAACTAGCTCAGATATAGCCTTACTTTCAATTTATTAGACCCTTTGACCCTTTCATAACTCGATAACGAAACGTTCAATTTTCTTGGAATCTTCTTTATATTCCTCTCGGCCGAGCCTATATATTTGTTTTGACTCCAGCTCTTCTTACCCACAGGATCTACGCTGCCTTTACATTCTCTTTTTCTTTTCCTCTCACAAAACTGTAATAGTCTTCACGCAAGGAATACAGGGTATGCCAAAACACACACATTTGAGCACAAAAAAACAAAAAACAGGAAAAACTTCGGGTTAAGCTGAATAGCAACACGTCGCTTGCATGTCTAGTGGTAATTCCGAGCAGTCCAGCGGGTTGTACTTCAATCACTTCATCATAAAACGCCAGACTGTGTGTTGCTTGGCCCGGAGTGGGGTGCACACATAATGAGACCGGGCCCAGCCGAAAAAAAAACATGGAAAGAATTCAAGTGGTTGCTTTGATGGGGCAAGTAAAAATAGTAACGGCTTATATAGAGGGGTTGCTGAAATAACGGTGCAAAAGTTGTAAAAACATAAAAAAAATAGTTGCTCCAAAATGAAAACAAATAAAACAAATTTATTACTGAACATTTAATTGGCTCTGAATATGCGTTTTTGTTTCTATATTTCTGGAGCAGCTATAAAAGTTGCCTAAGAGGGATTACTGTGCTCATAGGGTAAGATTAGGGTTACACGGGATGTGTGTATTAGAAAGAAGCAGATGTGAAACAGAACTACTAGATACTTAAGACCATGAGAGGTAAAAACATCAAATCAATTTGCTTCTGGGCATAAGCTGTCTATAAGAAGTCTCTAGGGACTGTAGTCCCTGAGTTCATTGATACTGCTGTGACGTCTATTTCCGTGCTCTAAGGTTAAGCGTTGCCATTTTGTTCAAGGGCGTCATCTACCTCATCTGCCTTGAGGGCTGTAATGCAGAGCCCTATTGGCAATATCTTCCTGGAACTTCCGCAGTGAGTGGCAAATCCAGCCAAGCTTTCGTCTTCGAATTTCGATGTAGATATACGACATGCCTGTTTTTGACTACAGCACTTCGTTTTCGGTTCGGCTAGAAAATATTTAAAGTCTTCCGAGGATAGCGATTGACAATTGTCAATGTTACGAATTTGAAAATTTTAGATCTTTGGTCTAATACTATAAACATTCCATGACCAAATCTTACTCAGCAAGCTTGGACTAGTGTCTCTCTCATAATGTTTTCACATTCCGCATTCCGAATCTCAGGTCTTTTTCACATCGTAGAGGCACGCCATTCACAGACAGCCGATTGGAAAAAGAAGAGGGGGACGTCCAAAGAAAAGGTGGCTAGACATAGTGAAAAATGATTTTCGTTCTCTTAGTGTCTTGAATTGGAGGAATCGAAGAACATGGAGAGGAATAGTTGCGGAAGCTATGGTCTGCCCAAGACTATAAAGCTAGTAATGATGATGATGATGGGAGACACGCGTTGCTACCTTGATTGACTACTTCTTCTACTTTTAGATGGTCTTAGTGATACCCCAAGAATCGTCGTTTTAGCCACCTTAGTGAGGCGATTGGCATGATTCCGGTTATCGCCCTGGGGTATTTTCATCTGTTTATCTAGTATGCAAAAGGGGTAGCGATGTGGAACATAGATGCTGTTTCCAATTAGCGTCCATAGCCTCTTCTTAAGCTTCTACTCTCGCCTTCTCGCGGTGCCCCTGTTAATTCTAGTAATCTTTTGAAAGACTAGTTAACCCAACCAAGTGTATCGATAGGCAGGAGACAAACGAGAGATAGAAGACCGTTGTAGACATCTTCAGGGAATAACGGTATAAGGCGGTGGCGAAGGAACAAGAACACTAAGCTCAGTCAACGGCGTCGCCTATAAGTAAGTCGGAGCTACCTCAAATATTATTCCGCTTCGTTATGTTACCCGGCAGAGCTACATAGTGAGTACACATGCTCTAGCAAATATATCCAAGAAACGGAAACACATACTTCCACCCTATACTCTTAATAAGAACGGTGTCTTAACTTTATATATTCCGCATGTGTATTGTACTTACTTAAAGAAACTAATAATAATAATCTTCTATTCATGTTGGATTTCTAGTATTATTTAATGATATATTTCGCGCAGAGCTTAGTAGGATCTATCAGCCTTCTTTTTTGTCGAAGCACGATGGTAGTTCTCATAGAGGCGGTTCTTTCGTTGTCGGTCCCAATGCAGAACGCCATTCTGATCGTGCAGAACTCCAGTTTAACCCGAGATTTAGAATATGTCCCGGAGGCCTAAGCAGTAAATCATGCGAGAACCATGCTCCTGCAGTGACCAGTTGTAATACATAGTCCGACTGCCATTCCATTAGAGTAGGGTGCTATCTCTCCCCTTAACAAAAGTAATCTTGACTTTTGCAACAAACAGCCGACGCGTCCCTCTGGCCGTGATTGATTAGCTTGTCACAAAAATTTATTTTTTTTAAGGGAAAAAGGAGCAGCGTATCGCACTGCAGCTTACCGCTCCTACAGACTCAAACTTTTTTTTAAGACTCTCTCTTGGCGTATGAATTATTTTCTGTGCGTGGGTATCCCAAGATTGACAACTCGTAGGGTCCACTAGCTAATCCTGAAACTTGAAAAACTTGAACTAATGCCTGTTTTTGCTTAACTTAACTCTATCAAGATCAGACGACTGCGTGTACCGCCAAGACTGTCCTTGTCCCAACTGTTACTTCGTAGAATTGTTTAATTTTAGTTTCACTTCAAAGAAAAAATCTACGTTTTTAAGTTTCGTTTTGCGTTTCACAAGTTTATTGAACTCGGCATCCTGTCGCTACATTGCCGGGTTTGTCACTCCCAACAAGTGGCAGTGCTCTTGTTTTCCATGCAGTTAGCAGTTTCTATTCCATATGGTTTTATATTCATTTCTTGCTTCTACTACGGCTGTCGCTGCTGTTCACAAGTATGCCATAGGCTTCCGGCATTTGGCACTTGTTTCTAGACTTGCATCAACTTCCGGCCAGGCATTGTGGGTGGATGTCGCCATCTGCTGGACATGTCGGCAATTTACGCGAATTTCCGCTTCACGGAAATGTACAAAGTGAATGCGAATGGCGACAGCGTCGTCGGCAGCGGCAACAACTGAGGCAATGACGTCGACCGTGACTGCACTACAATAAACAGCGTGGACTTAAGGCATCTGTGTGGGTGTGACTGTATCTGTGTGTGCGCGCATAGCAACAGTTTGGCTTTGCTTTGTTGTGTCATTGGCCATATGCCTTTTAGCCCAACTAGTAGTTCTAACCTTTGCTATACCATGCACTGCAGTCACTGCTCCCTCTTTCTGCAACCCCTAATCACGACCAACTACATAGATACACATTCAATCAAATAGACGACAAGAGACATTTGATAGCACCGCCTTCCATCCACCATTGTGTTTGCCAACAATTGATGAAAAATTCATTCCAAAAAAAAACAACAACTAAAAACCACAATAATAAAAAAGTGGAACAATGTTGATAAAATAATAAAATAAAGCTTCAATGACAGCTCGAAATGTATAACAAGTACATTTATGGCATTATGTTGTTTAGATTAAACGATATGGCTATCGAAACACATAGATACACGCACACACTAACAGGTAGTCCAAAAATAAAGTATCTGCGTCAGCTATAAAAAGTTATTTGAACTTGTTCATGCAAATGTTAATGCATAATTGCAGCTAGTGTCTTTTGGAGCAGAATTGGACAGAGCTGCGATATCAAAATTTCCAAAGTCCTGACGTGATGGGCCAATTCTGACCCTGGGTTCGAGTTCTATGCAGCAAACTACTTTGAAATTGACCCTAAGATTTGCAACAACTAAACCAATCCAACTATCGGTTATAAACTTTTTGCTAATATTTCAGTTTCAACAATTTTTGTTTTGAGTTACTTCAAAGTGAGAACATACCAAGTATTTAAACTGTAGCGTCATTATGTTAATAATCTAGTTGATTTTATTGATGGGTTCTATCTGGGTCTGTAAGCTTGTGTCGCGTTAGAGAGCCGCCTATTGTATGTCGCTGTTGCTTGTTAGCGCACAAAAATAGGCTACGCAAATTGCACGCGCCTCACGAGTGAACCGCAAATTACATATGGCTAATGAGTGCAGTCAACAAGCCAACAGCAACAGCAGCAGCAGCAACAGAATCAGTTATGTGTAACGCCAGATTTCCTTACCACACCTTGCACCGTCAAACAGCGCCTTAGACCAAAAAGCATTACCTTGCACTAGCCTTCACCCACTGTGCAGCACCTTACCCTAGCTTTCACCCACTGTGCGCCATCTTGTGCTACCTTGCACCACCTAGCCCCAGCATTCACCCACTGTGCGCCACCTTGTGCTACCTTACACCACCTTGCCCTATCTTGCACCACTGTGCACTACAAAGCAGCGCTACCAACTTGCTAGTTATAGTACACTAAAAATAAAGCAAAATGTGCAACTAAGCAGTTGACTGCTATCACTTGTGTGTGTGTGTGTGTGTGTGGTTGTGTGTGTGTGTGCGTATGTGTCTGTGTGTGTGGTTACAAAAATATCCAAAAGTAATCCGCTAAAGTAGTTTCACAGTCAACTACAGCAACAGAAGAAAAAACAGCAGCAAAACATGAAAAAAATGGATAGCGGGAAAGTGTGCACACTGGTTCAATAACATTGGAAAAAAAATTTACAAAAAAAAAATTGAATTTGAATTTGAACATTAAAAAATTTTTGTTTTATTTTTTGTTTCACCAAATAAAGAACGCATAAAAACACGCGTTTAAAAAAAAAAATGCTGATTGTCATATGCATAAAAAAAAAAAATTCAAATTTTTTATTTTTTTTTTAGTTATATAATTTCATATTTTTTTTTTTTAGGAAAAGTGTTGGCTAAAATAAATAAAATATTTGTTTCCAAAATATTTGTTAGTTAAGTCCCAATTAAATTAAATTGAAAAACACGCTTTTTTAAATTAAGCCCTAAAGCGTTAAGTTTAAAAACTGCAATTTTGAAAAAAAAATGGTTTTGGCTTATAAATCGAACTGCATTATTACGTTTCAATAATCACAGAGACCAGTTTCCAGTACCTTATCCAAAAAAATATATATATATTATTTCGATACTGAAAATCTGAGAGTGGGTTTTTAATGGAAATGGGTGTTAAACGACCGTATTGGTAAATCTCATTTTTTGGGACACCCCTCGCGTTAAGCCTAGGAGTAGGCATCAACTGAAATTAATAAACTCGAAAATATAATTGAACTTATATGATCATGCTGTTTTTGTACGAAGCAGTTGATGAAGTACGAAATTTTTAGTGCTGATTATTTTATCTGAAAAAACGATTGTAAAATGTTTGGCTTCCTGCTTTCCTTCTTTCAGAAACAAATGACGAAATACAAAATTTTTTGAAAATCCATTTTTGAAAGCTTAGAAAACAGCTACCCAAAGCAAATCAATGGAAATATATTTTTTCACTTATATCCTAATGCTTGTGAACAAAGAAGTTAACGAAATGAAAATTTTTAGTTGTGATAGTTTTTCTAAAAAAACGATTTTTGAAAGCTTAGAAATCAGCCCCAAATTAAAAAAAAATAATATGTGGCCGTGCTACGGAAAACGAACATTTTATTCGGATCCGTTTTGAAACCGAATGTTTGGTGCTCACAATTTAACCAGACCGAATTTTTTATATGGTTTGAAACCGCATTTTTTATTGCAAGAGAAATTAAAACGATTTGTCAAAATAGGTTTGAAATATAATTTTTTGCTGATATAATTTTTTTAATATTCTTTGAAATTCTTTGTTTATATTTATAACATCAAGTTAGATATTTATTGACAATTTTCAATTATTTTTTTCAATTATTTTTTTCCAAAAAATAGCACGGCTGAATGAAAATTTCTTCATTCACACAGATTTTGAGAATCTAAAGTAGCCGGCAAAAATTAATTCGTTAGTTGCAAGAATACTTAAGAAAGCTAGCTCAATGCAGCATTACGTTTAAAAAAAATAAACATTTTGAGAAATTCGCGTTTAAAGAATGAAGCGAAAAGGTGACGCGCTGAGAAAAGCTATAAACTAGCGAATAGGGTTCATCTCTTTATAACATTTGGAGAAAAAAGCAACATAATTTTTTAATTTTATTTTTTTCAATTTTTATTTTTTTTTTATTTTTAAAATTTTCAATTTATTTTTCCCATTTAATGTTTTAAAATTTAAATTTACAATACTTATGACGTAAGCAACGCATTTGATAGAATTATTGATTTTGAACATTTTTGAACGTCTTTTAGAGCAGTGTGCGGCTTCAAGATTAGTTTCACAGCTTACAGCAATTTGTTGCTAGCTATCAACAACAACATCAGAACAAACAAACAAACAAACAAACAAACAAACAGCAAAAAGTTGCTCATATTGCTAAAGCAAAAGCCAAAAGTAGCAAACGTTGTCGTCAGCATTGGGCTTAGCTAAATGGCTCCAGGGGGGGTTACGTGGGTAGGGGGGGAGCGCGGAGAGGGTCCATTCCGTCCGTAATACTTTAAGCCTTTACGCAGACGACACACACACACATGTATACACAATGAGTGCGACCGCAATGGCAACCGCAAAATGCAATGCGGATCACAAATGTCATAGTCGGGGCTGCGGGCTTTGGGGTTTCTCCGGAAGGGTGTCCTTATTCAAGAGAAAGCGGACAACTTCTTTGTGCTATTTTTATGCGTTGCCAAGCAAAGTAAAAGCAACAGAAAAGTAAGTAAAAAGGATTTCAGCTGAGCCTCTTGCGGCGGCGTCTCCTGCTGTCTTAGCAACTTTGTTGTTACCCCATCAACGTGTGTCAAACGAGAAGTTACCAACACTGTTGGACATTTATAGTATGCTGGGGATAAACATATATCATAACTCAGACAAAAAAAACATGGGAAAAAAAAGTTATCAACAAACATGCATATGCTACCCAAAAAGTTGATATGGCAAGGCTCAGCCAAAAACTGGACGCACTACGTCAGTCTTATTGAGCAACTTTTTACTATAACCTGAACGCTTGGGGTCAAGGGCGTTGTGGGTATTTGTGCCACTACACACTGTTAGCTGCTTAAGCCGAAGAGCTAGCCATGTCCTGTAGAGCATAGCCGATACAACTTGAAAATTCCTCGAATAATTTTTTGCCTTGGCTATCTTCGAAGGGCTATGCATTTTGTGGTCGGGATTTGATAACGGTGTTTCGCGGTAAGTACTTTTCGGAAGAGGATAATGGTCGAAATGATACCATCAGGCGGCACAACTGATAAGAATAACAAACAACTCGAAGAAACGGAATCTGTCATAGATGTTTTAATGTCAATCCATCAGCGAAATGCTCGCTCCGGATTTGTCCATTGTGCCATAGAATGCAGCACAGCATTTGGGACTTTCTTATGGTACGCATTGGCATATTTTACATCTGGTCTTTATGCTTATTAATTGAAGTGAACTGGAACCAGCTGATCATGGTATACGTCGAACATACGCCAACCTCCAGCAGTTGGATAAAGATTTTCGAAATTTTCTTCAGCGATAAGGCTAATTTTTCACTCGGGGGTTAACATACCCCATAAGCAGCTTTCTTGAATCTGGGGAAGTGTAAACCCACGAGTGACTTGCTGAAAGAATAGTCCCTGTTTAGTGCGCCACTTAGTCTGGTGTTGTAATTGATGAAGCTGTGACTCAAGCCGTCAATTCGCTTCATAATTTTTTTACATGTAGAGTTGTAGTTCTAACAAGATCAGGGCACACGACGCATTTTGGTTTTATTGGAAGCTCAAAGTCTAAGACGTCAATTGGTCACCAAGACCATGACTTGGTGGTTGCTATGACTTTTTTTTTTGAAGCTTCCTCAAACTCTTGACGCTCTTAAAACAAACATTCATCAGGTTGTGTTCGAGATCAAAAACTACCTTACAAGGATCGAGTTCTGTAGGACATCCCGTGGAACAAAAATTTTAATAATGTAGTATATTCAAATACAAATTTTATCGAAATTCTAAATGTTTTACTAACGTTTACTTTCGAAACCTATCAATCTCGCTATTTGGCCATTAAAACCGGTTGTCGGTCTTGACCGCGGAAATTATACCTCACCCTTGGTGCCTGCCGGCGCCAATTGGTGATCCCAAGGCTACGAAGATCGTCCATTGCCTAGTCTTCACAACGCAGAGGTGGGCGTGCCTGTGGTCGACGTGCTTCCATTAACTTTCGCTCAAAAACTTTTTTAGCTAGAGCCAGTGACGGATTCACGGGCGATTTTCGGGTCCGAGCCCTATTTGGAAAAATGGGTTGAAAGTCTTTTACGGTTCTGATATATATTCACTTCGAAGTGAAGAACCACCCCAAGACCAAATTCTAGATCCACACCTGACTGGAGCATTCTCCCCCATGCGAATGACGTGCCCAAGCCAGCGCAGACGTAAAGCTCATACCCCTCATGATTCATTCGCCAACCACATTTGTCGGTCCGCAGATTCGTTGAAGGGTTTTTCTCTCGAAAGCCTCTAATGGTGCCTTATTGGATGTTGACAATGTCTTCAGCGCCATAGCTTTCGGAACCGCAAAGTAGAAAAACCTTTAAGGACACAAGGGTTTTTTGATTTTTCGCGAGTTTTCAGAAAAGCTCAAGGATGTGGAGAATTTGTGACAAGCATAACAGCTACAAGAGAGACCCTTAAAAAAATATGCTGTGACCTCAACCAATAAAACTTGGTTTGACTTTTTTCCTAAGCCACATTTTCTGCCCCCCCCCCCTGCCACCGCTCAATGTGTCAAACTGTCTAGTTCCTTTGCTACTGATTCATATTTAGCCGCTCTTTATGCCATGTTGAGCCATTTCCTGTTCACTAATCATGTTTGCTGCAGCGTCCTGCATAGTTTCAGCAACTTGTTAGACATGAGTTTCCGTTTACGCCGTTTCCGTTTCCGTTTGGCGGCATCTCACAGACAACTTCTGGGGGCTGTTCCTAGGAATATGTATCTTTTGGTCTACTTAGGCGACTGTCTTGCAAATATGTAACAGAGTGTCAGATTGTTGTAGGGCGATATGTGCAAACACACACACACACAGTGTAGTATACATATATATATATGTATATAGATGAAGAATTGTAGTCGCAGCGGGGCATCATAATTCAAACTCAGCAAAGAGGCAGGCAGCATCAGAAAGTGAACTTTGGCCACCTGGCAAGTGGCAAGTGGCAAGTAGCAAGTTTGTATGGCAACTTGAAGCAGCTTCAGGGTAATACTTTGGTGGGAGTTGTGGTACTTGGGGCGAGGCAGGGGCAGGCAGACAGAGTAAGCTAAAGGCTTAACAAATGTGGCAGACTTACAAGCATAAAACTCAACTGATAAAGTGGGGCCTTATAGAGTGAGCAAGTGATATGGTTGGGTTTGGGTTCGGGTTTGGTTCGGTTCGGGGCTGAAATGGATTGCGGCTCCAGCAATGTGGCCACTCAGCACTCGCCGTACACACAGTGGCAATTAATTTATGAGACCCTCTGAATACACAAGCACACACACATATACATACATATACACTCAAACGTACGTACACACAAATACACACACACACACTAATTAATTACAGTGATTTCTTTTAGCGAGTTTTTATTTATTTTTTTTGTTTCGTTTTTTCTGTTTTTAATACCCTGCAAACATAGGGTTGATAGGGTATTATAGACTTGCCCAAGATCTGCGTCTATTGGATTATCTGACGATGCCTTTGTTGCAGTATTATGGAATTTTTAGCTTAATTTTATAATTGGTAATATTATTTACTATAATTTACAGGCCCTCTGCGCCTCAAGCAGTTAAAGGAATAAAATAATATAATTTCCTCGTTTTCCTTCTGATATGAGCAGCCGTTAAGAGATAACATATCATCTTTTCGGGCCTAGCGATAGGCTAATGAAGAAATAAAAATTGATTTTCAAATTATGTATATTTTTGTGAAGCTTTGACCTACATATGTTTATTGATTTGTTCTGGTCATATGCATATCTTGGTTGCAAACTAACAAAATCATATCAGGGATCAGTGGGATACCCTGCCTAAACTCTTAAAAAATAAAATAATAATAATTTTTATAATATTTTCAAAATTGTATAAACATTAAACGAATATGATAATTTTTGATGTTTCGAGTAAAAGTCAACGCGTGCTTTGTTATTAGACTCACATGCTGCTACATATTAAATTTGTTTGGCTCTAGTTTTGATATTAATTAAGGAAATTGAAATAAAGTAAAAAACTAACACAGTCGTTAGTACTGAGGAGCTAGTTTTTTTTTTAATATGCTGGAAAGAAAGTTTTCGATTATCTTTTTGGTCCTAAAAACTGAATCTTGCAATTGAAAACTGCTTGTTAGACTACACTCAAGCAGTTTCAAGGCTTAAAAATGACACTGTACCAATTGTTAAGTAAGTATTAATTTTTTTCATGATTAAGCCTACAGAGAAACATTTGCAAAGATTTTGCCTCAAAACTGAAATATCTTATTGTAAACTGCTTGCACTGCTTAAGCAGTGAACTAAATAAGTAAATAAGTGCTTACTTAGCAGTTAATTTTTTCAGCAAATTAGTGCCACTAACACTAACGGAATTTAGTAACCAAGAACTGCTTGTTAGAGTGTGCACAAGCAGTTTGGACTTTGATACTAACTTTCTTAAGTCAGCAGTTATTTTACAAACTTAGGGCATCCCACTGTCGCAAACTGTTGGACTGTACTTTTGTTTTGTTTTTTTGCTGATTTATGTTGCCCCATGCTTTACATTGCTTTTGCTCTTTGCTTCACATATTATTCTGCTTTTTCTGCTATTACTCTTTGTTGTTGTTTTTATTGTGTTCACTGCTTATTAATTTGCCGCAGCTCCAAAAAAAAAAAGAATTGCTCAACAACAAAGCCATAAGAAATAAAAAGAAAATCGTTCTGGCAAATTGTCGAGCAGTTTTCGTCATCTCGCGCTCACTCTACTCCAGCTTCGTCTACTTTTGCGCTCTCTCTTCGCTATTTCATTGGCGCCTTAACAATGCGCTTTGTGTTTCTCTTTTGTCTTTGACAATTGTCAACTAGGCAACGAACACACCTGTACAGCAAATCCTCGCCGCCTAGTGCCCAAAAACCCTTGAGTTATCCTAAATAAACACATTTTTAGCATGGCGCAAGCAGTTTTTTTTTTCTCGTTTCTTTTAGCCCTGCTAAATTTCACTCTGCCAGATCCCAGTGAGCTGAGTTAACAAAAAGCAAAATTTGCTTTTGGACTTTGGACTAAACAAACTGTTGCACAGCGGCTCAGCTGAAAGCACAACAAAAGAGAGTCCGAGACAGAGAAAGAGAGGAACAGAGCTAAAAGTAGGCTCTGTTAAAGTAGCGACTGCTGCGTTGGTGGGGCGCTGGGAAGGTACACTGCTTGTCAGTGGGTCAGTGTTAAAGCTCGTTGAGCAGGTTTCAAATTAAACTCGAAAGAAAAACAAATTAGGCAGACCCGGACAACGCATTGCTCTAATGTTTGTTGTTTATTTTCCCAAATCGTGGATGAGGGCGAGTACAGGGTCGGCTGTGGAACTGTCAAGGCGCTAAACTGAGTGGGCGGCACTTAGCTAAATGTATAATTGCTGTAGTAATCCCTCAATACTTTACTGTTTGTTGAATTCACCAGCTTTTCAACTTGCCAGCTTAATTATAAGCCTATACAGAAAGAAATAATGGTGTACATTAGAGTCGGGTGCGGCACGACTTTTGGATACCCTAACTTTTACTATGGCCGAAAGGATGCACATATTTCACCAGGACATCTGTCGTTATTGCGGAGATGAGCAGAATTTGATGAGCATGCCTGTGTCCTGTAATGCCTAGAAAACGCAGCCAGTGCTTGGGAGAGACCTTCTTCGAAGATCTTTGAGAAGCTGAATCTGGCAAAGATGTCCATAGTGGACCTGGCTGACTTTCGATGGCTGTAACTTTGAAATCCTAGAAACAATTTGTGTATAGCTGGTAGATTCATAGATTTTAAGTGCTAAGTTTTAATATCCTAGCTTTTATGATCTAAAAGATTAACGGGTAACATCTGTATGGAGCATGGCTTTTTAAGGTAATTTTTTTTTTAATTTTCAAAGAAACTTTATTTTGTATTCAAAATCCAAATAGGTGACGATATTATGCATATTTTGTGCTACAAAAATGAATTTCTCCAAAATAGTAAAAACCAAAATGGCGCCTGTACGCGCCTACGAGGAGTACATGACTAATTTTTGGAGAGGCCTCCACGGCTGCAGCTTCTTGACGTCACCATTAATCAGAAACATAAAAACATTTTTGCTCTTAATCTATGCACCAAAAGCTAGTGCACCATGTAGGGGTTTTCAAAAATTAAAAAAAAAAATGCCACAAAAAAATGAATCTTTGTAAAGAAAAATTTTAGTCAGGAAATCCAGAAATTTATAAAAAAGAAAAGTAAGAAAAGTGAGCAGGTAGCGGAGCCCTCTACTTCTAACTAATATTTATAAGCTTCAAAATGTAAGTTCAAGAAAGGAACAAAAGAACTTTACTTGATTCATATAAAACGCGTTTTAGTACAGAAAGTAGCTGCACTTTTAGCTCTTTGCTGAACTAGTTCACCATTATGTATGAATACAATGTACAATGTACTACAAAGTCCAAAAATACTTAAAAAAGGAAAAATTTATTGATTCATTTGCACAGCTGTGAAATTCATTGGAGCAATGTGGCACGCGGCAGCTGCCAAATGGCCAACAAAAGTCGCCAGCGTCATCATTGTTGTGGTACTCAATTGCCAGTTCCACATGGAACTATATATACTTAGCAATAGTATGTGTATGCTGCATATTGATGTAGAACTTGGCGCTCTTAATACGTGGCAATAACTTGGTGCAACAGTCGCAAAAGGCGTTGCGAACAATACGTTGTAAAAAATTCAAATGGCGAAACATTCGGCGAGTTGCAAGTTGCGAGTCATAAATTGTTGGGCGGTGCACATCAACAGGGTTGTGTGTTGCAAGTGGGCGGGTGGCTTAGCTTAGTTTGCTTAACCTTTGTGAAATATGCACAGTGGTCATTAAATTCAAATAAAAACGATCGATGAATCGATTAGTGGGCTTTTGGGTTTGTTCGACTGTTTGCAGGCGTTAATAGATGACGATAAACTTGGAATTAGCTCACTCAGCCAGTGAGTTTGTGTGCAGCGTGACGTCACAGAACAGCATCCATAATGCGTATGACTCAAATCTTATTCGTATTTTAGTTGGCAAACTTTAAAAGGGATTTTAAACAACAAAATTTATTCATCAAAAGTTATAGTGCGCTAAAGACGTTTATGTACAGTGCCTTGAACTGCATTTTAAAGCAATAATTTTCTCTCCGTGTATAATCTCATATTTTTACATTTATGGCTGTGCATATCTGTGTCTGTCATACACAGTACGGAAAAAAATTATTCAAACGCCTTCAAAACTAAAAAGAAATTTTATATATTAATATTTAGCGTCTACATTTTGTTTTGGGTGGCTTTTTTTAATGAAAAAAAAAAATGTATATTTAACAATTAGGGTATTCAAAATTTTTACTATTTTTAAAACAATTTTTAATCAAAAAATTTGGTTTTACTTTTTTTTTCACAGAATCCGAATTTATGTTTACATTTAATGTTATAAAACTTTAATAAAATTTTTGGCATTTGAAAAATAATTTAATGTAATTAATAAATATAATTCTAAAAATAAAATATAAAATTTTTGTCATTGGGTAATAAGTTAAAGCAACATTGTTTTAGTTTGGCATTAGTCTTTAAGTTGGAAAACCATTGTATACCATAATAAATTAATTACAACCAAATTTACAGAATTTAGCGATGGAGGAAAACAATCAAAATCCATTATAAAATATATAACTTTTCAATAATGAAAAATTAGTGAATAAATGAAATCAACGACAAGATGAAAAATAAAACTTAAGCATTCTCTTTAAAACTTGCTAATCACCTCTGCTTGAACCGCTTGTGAATTAAAGCACTCAACAATAAAAATCCATATACATGTTTGATGACTTTAACCGTTTGTGAATTATAAGCATTGATAGCTCGTGTTTTAATGAAAGCTGCCTGCTTAGCAAGTAACTTTAAGAGTCTGACCGAAGTATCCCATCCAGTACCTTTTTGTTTTTTTTCGTAAAAAATCCAACTTCATTTCGATTAGTTTCAAAACGATTTAAGTATATTTATTTTCATATCAGCATTGATTTCAAGTAAATTTTGAATCAAGCTAGTAGCAACTATTTTTGAACTAGTTCGCACTAAGCAACTAATTTTAAAGATAATCATAGTCATAATTAATTTATAATTTTGTAATTTTTAAAAAATTTTTATTACGTTACGTTAAATCAAGCCGTACCGCGCTGAAATAAATATATGATTTTTTCTCTATAAATCGAATCCCATAATTTATTTTTAAAAATGTACGTCAATATGTTTTTGGTTTTCTTTGTTATGTTAGTACCTCGGTGCCTATTGACACGGACAGGGAAGCATACGTTTTATATTCTTTTATCTATTTATGCTGATCAAAATAATATATTTTAGTGTCCTTTGAAATACTATAACAAAGATTTTCGCGATAACAAAACCAAAAACTTTGGGTACTGCATTAATTTGGAGACCTTCTCCGATATCAGGATCACAAAAAATAAACAGCAATGCCGCACTTTTAAAATTTCTTTACAGTCCTTTGAATCTCTTATAAAAATTGTTTTTGACAAAATTGTGGGCAATCAACTTATGAGTTGAAGGTGTTTGAATTATTTTTGCTCTGACTGTAAGCTTATACGTACTTATATGTACTCGTATATAAGTTTTTGGATTCATTTTTCTTTTTACAGCAATGACCAGCGCATTTTGTTTTTATTTAAGTTGCGTTTATATAAACACATGCAACACACACACACACACATAGGTGGCAGAATGCAATACAGCGAACTGTAACTGTATCTGCTAGATACATTGGTGTAACTGTGTATGTGCGTTTGTATCCATGTGTGCATATGCATAATGCATGCCACACAGGCGGCAACAGACCGTCGTCTGTCTTGTTGTCCCACTGTCTGTCCGACTGTCTACATATTTATAGTACACACTGTGTATAGGTGCTGTGTGTGTATCTGTGTGGCAAGCTGTTTGTTCATGCCCAAAAGACACACAGCGCATTGCATTTTTAATAGTCTGGCCCAAAGCGAATCTATGGGCGGTACGCTAAGAGAGGCGTGGCAGTCACATTGACTGAAGTGACGCTTTGGCGTTTCATTTGCCGCATGTTTACTTTAGAAACTGGGTCTCTCTCACTCGCATGCGGCTGACCACCCCAAGACTCCCAACAATCCAGCAATCACCCCTGCCGCCCTGCCACCCACCGCACAGTTTTCAGACCACAAATCAAACAAAAGCCAAAAACGCAGCCTGCACAGTTTTCAATTTAGCCAAAAAGTTTTTCTGCGTTTTTGTGTGCCAAACAAGAGAGTTTGTAGAAAATACGAATAGAACCAGTTCCATGGCATGGAACTCTTCGTATGCAACTGTTGGTTGGCTGAGTCGGCAGGCGTTTTAGCCATGGTTAGTATTTGATTTATGTACTGCGGTTTCTATGCAGAGTAAGGGGGTGAACTTTTTATAGAGCTCGATCCAATGAACTGACCGCCCACACACAAACACACACCTTATGGCCATTTGATAATCCAATGTAAAGTTTTGGTCTAGAAGCTAAAGAAGACTATTAGATGCCCTTTAGATATTTAATAATTGGGATTGCATCAAAATTATCAAAGATAGCAAAAATATCAAAAATATTCAGAATTCAAAAATATCAAAAGTTTCAAAAATATCAAAAATAGCAAAAATATCAAAAAAATATTCAGAATATCGAAAATATCAAAAATACCAAAATTTTCAATAATAACAAAAATAACAAAAAAATATCAAAAATATCAAAAATATCAAAAATATCAAAAATATCAAAAAAATCAAAAATATCAAAAATATCAAAAATATCAAAAATATCAAAAATATCAAACATATCAAAAATATCAAAAATATCAAAAATATCAAAAATATCAAAAATATCAAAAATATCAAAAATATCAAAAATATCAAAAATATCAAAAATATCAAAAATATCAAAAATATCAAAAATATCAAAAATATCAAAAATATCAAAAATATCAAAAATATCAAAAATATCAAAAATATCAAAAATATCAAAAATATCAAAAATATCAAAAATATCAAAAATATCAAAAATATCAAAAATATCAAAAATATCAAAAATATCAAAAATATCAAAAATATCAAAAATATCAAAAATATCAAACATATCAAAAATATCAAAAACATCAACAAAATATCACAAAAATATTAAATATATCAAAAATATCAAAAATATCAAAAATACCAAAAATAAAAAATATATCCAAATACCAACATTTTCAAATATCAAAATATAAAAAATAACAAAATTATCCAGAATATCAAAAATACCAAAATTTTCAAAAATATCAATAATAATAATATCAAAAAAATATCAAAAATATAAAAAATTTCAAGAATAAATATATCAAAAATATCCAGAATATCAAAAATACCAAATTTTTCTAAAATATCAAAAATATCAATAATATCAAATATGTATATCAAAAAAATATCGAAATATCAAAAATAACAAAAATATTGAAAATACCCAGAATATCAAAAATACCAAAATTAAAAAAAAAAAAATCAAAAATATCAAAAACAACAAAAATATCCAGAATATCAAAAAAAAAAAAAAATTTTCAAAAGTATCAAAAATACCAAAATAAATAAAAATCAAAAATAACCAGAATATCAAAATTAATAAAAAAATACAAAAATTTTCAAAAATATCAAATGTATTATAAATCCCGTTTCGGAAAATTTCAAAACTTTAAATACCAAAATTTTCAAAAATATCAAATATGTTATAAAACCTGTTTCCAAAAACTTCGAAACTTCAAAAAATATTAAATTTATTTATAATATCTTCACTTCAAAATTGGATTATCTCTGTATTACGAATATGAGTAAAGTATTTGCGTCGAAGGTTCGCGAGCACAGCGCACAGGGGGCGGTGACCCCTAGTCATAAATTTTACAAATATAATGAAAAAAATATTAAATACCTCCAAATACGAAATACTGCAATAAATTCAGTTGGAAGTTGGATTATATGGTTATTAAATATAAGACGCCATAGCGCTTATGAACCTTATTCGAGACATATCGAAATTGATTTCTCTGTTCAAGGACCTCTTTTTTTTTTGTTAGCAGCTTAACATAGCCGCGCCGGCTTAAGTGTATACATATGTATATGTATATATATTTACCTAAATATACCCATATGTGCACACGGAACTTTTTCAAAAACCAATTAGCATATGCAAAATGCTCTCCCAAAAATGTTGCTTCTGTTGGGACACATATGGAGGCTGTTCACACAGATGTTGGGTTTTTTTTTTCATGGGAAATGTTGTTAAATGAAATATTTTTTTTCGTTTTTTCGATTTTGTTAAATGCTATAATAAATAGACACATCAGCCGTAGTAGTTTTCATGCCATCTTAACCAGAGGGATGTGGGGGTCAGTAGATAAGAGCTTGAGTGATGGCTAGAGGGGTCGACGTGTGTGGTGGGGCAGGGGGCTAGAGAGGAAGCAGCAATGTATACAAAAAAAAAAAGTCGAGTGCTTGTTGTCTGTTGTTTGGCCATCTTCAATTCGTTTCATTTCCCTCTCACGTTTGCGCCCCCCTTCCCACAGTTTTTCCCCTCTTGTTTTTGTTTACAAACGCGCTCAAGGCAATAACCTAAAAAAAAAAGCGTGCGTTGCTCTATAAACAGGCAAACAAAATGGCAAAAAGCAAAAGACATGCCAAAAAAAAAAAACTTTGGCATAAGGTGGCCCAATCTTTCATATGGAATATTTGAAGTTGGCCCATTTTGAGTTGAAGAGCCTTAAAGCTAACGAACTTTAAACAACGTTTCTACTAGACGCTATCTTTTAAGATACTTTAGCCAGATACCAAAGCCTTTACATAAAATTGCATTTTTTCATGCTTTGTATACTGTGATAGGAACTCAAAGAAGGCCTAGAAGCAACAGTTTTAGATAATACTTGGTAAATACCAAATTGATCGGAACTACAGAAGACATCGATTAAGCCGGATCCGACTATTTTGCCATTGAAGGTTACGCAAAGTGCAGCTGCTTTATTCGTGTCTCTCTAATTAAGAACGCTAACCTAAAAGATTCAAATTTGTATGGCAGCTATATGAAATAGTGAACCAATTTTGATCAAACTTCACAAAAATGCATAGACTAAAGCAGCATGTTACAACATTTTCTTAAATTATCTGAATAATAAATTAAGTTTTTTGGAACACTGTTGAAAAACATTTAACTGAACTAAAATAGTTTTTGAGCTGAAGCAACTCTTTGCTGCGTAGATATTCGAAAAAAATTATTCGAAAAATAAAATCTCAAAGTTCTGTTGAAAAAAATAAGTATCGTTAGACTCAAAAGTTAAAAAAAAAAAAACAAATTTCGCAAGCTTTTACAATTTTAAATTCCGTCTTGTCCTTTAGCGACAGTACAAGATACTTGAGGCTTGTACTAGACAAGAAACTTAATTGGAATCTCAATATCGCAGACAGAGTACAGAAGGCTAATACTGCACTCTTCGCCTGTAAGAGAACAATAGGACTTAAATGGGGTATGGTCCCCACAAATAGTTCGTTGGATATACACTAGCATAGTTAGGCCCATACTGCTGTATGCAGTATCTACCTGGTGGCCAGCACTTACCATAAAGTCTAGGCTTAAAACACTAAATGTTGCAGTGAACAACCTCGAGTGAAGCGTTAAACGCTATCACCAATATTCCTCCCATCCTCATAAAGGCAAAAGAAATTGCCACCAAAACACTGAGACGCTGAATTCTGGGCAGTCTTGGGATATGGGCACTTGTCCACTCTAAAAGAAGACACAAATGTGTTAATGACAGATTACTGCACTCCCTTAGAGCATCCATCTACATTATTCACCACCGATATCCGCTCTAGGGAATCGTGGTTGGAAATTCGGCCAGGCCAAAGTGACTGTAATAATTTCTTTACGGATGGCTCCAAGTTCAACAACCATGTTGGGGGGGTGGGAGTCTACTCTGAGGAACTAAATATTCGGCAGTCTTTTCGACTTCCGGACCACTGTAGCGTTTTTCAAGCAGAGATCCTTGTCATTAAAAAGGCTTTGGTCTGCTACGCAATACCAGCCTGGAAACCGGTGTGATAAATATATTCTCGGATAGCCGGGCACTATGCTCCAACTCGATGACAGTCAACAACTGCCGCAAATCTCTTCAAGATATGGCACAGCAGTTTGTTATTAGCCTCATTTGGGTGCCAGGACACCAAAATATAAGAGGCATTGAAATAGCAGATGAATTGGCCAGACAGGGCACGACCTCTACCCTTCTACCGGATAAGGAGGATATTCGTATGCCAATGGCCACTTTTAAGCTACAAATAAGGGAAAAATGTAGCTCTCACGTACAAAGGCTGTGGCATAATACACCCCATTGCATAATCAGTCGCCAAATATGGCCTAAAATCGACCCAAAGCGATCCATAAGGCTATGTGAACTTAAACGCTCGCAGTGTTCGGCAGTTGTCAGATCGATCACTGGACACTGGCTGGTCGGGACACATGCGACCAGAATGAATGTTCCGAGCCAAGACGAAGAAGAAGTTGAATCAGTTGAACCCTTCTTCTGTTCCTGTGAGGCTCTCAATAAGCACCTGCGAAACTACTTCCTTCATAACCTAGCGGAGCTAGCACATATATGTCCAAGGAGGATTGCAAGCTACATTGCAGCAACGGGATGGGTATGCTTTTAGCATGACTATCTCAGGAGAAGGGTTAAAGAGAGATTCGCGGTTTCACAACACGGGCCAGTCCAGGCAGCCGCTCTTACCTACCTAAAATTTTAAATTAAGGGTTATTTTTTATTTCACAAACTGCTCTGGAAGAGCATCAAAAATTATTGACTACAGTCAAATTCAATATAAAAAATATTTACAACAAAAAATAAAAGAGTTTTTACTATAATATGTTATTTCGTTTTAGTTCGAGCTACAAATTTATTTAATAGACCCAATAAACACGCATCTACGTGCCCAATTATTTGCTGCATTATTTTCTTAGCCCTAAAAATATTTTCTTTTAAGCTTGAACCTTAAACTTTTCAAGTATCTGATACTAAAATGATTTTGAATTTTCGGCAGAAATAAAAGATATGAGTAAAAAAAAAGGAAATTGACACTAATCTTTGAAACAACAGCACTCCATGCAGCCCACACACACACACACACACACACACACACACACACCCACAGACACTCTTTGTATGTGTTAATACTCTCATATTTTTTTTTTATATGCGACTTATGCCATAAAGTCCGGGAATCAAAGGTCAAAGTGGAATGCATGCAAAATTTGCACATGTTTCATGTACAAGTAGATTTAGGCATTCAAGACTTCTTCAGCCATATATGCTGGCATTATACATATATGTATGTACATAAATATATACAGCACAGTGGCGTAGATTGCTTTCAGCAAATTTGGCTGTTATAGAAACTTCTCATAAAAACAAAAACACATGAGCTTCATCACTAAATATGATATTTGACAAAAAATCCTGAAACAATTTGACAATTTCTGCAACATTTTTATAGTGCTATTGAGCAACTTTATTGCAGGCTTCAAACGAATATGACATCATCATGACATATGTCAGTTTATCAAAAACTAAAGAAAAAGATGGCGTACGTTAAAGTCGGGCGCAGACGACTTTGGGATACCCTGTAGCACCACAGTGCATTTAAGTCCGGTATATTGCTTAAGAAAACCAAAAGACATTTGATTGCCAAATTAGGTTACGATACCTTCATAAATAACCAAAAGCAGACGAATTTTGAATCAAAAATGTTTTATTGACCGATTGGTCCTATGGGAGCTATATGATATAGTCAACCTATTTTGATCAAAGGTACAGTGCTTGGGAACTCTTAAAAACTATTTAATACCAAATTTGGTAACGATTACTTCATAAACAAACGAAACACAACGAATTTTGTGCAAAAAAACCCTTTTTTTGGTCGATCTGCCCTATGGAAGCTATATGATATAGTAAACCGATTTTGATCAAATTTGGCACAGTGCTTGGGAACTCTAAAAAACTTCCGAGTGCCAAATTTGTTTTAATGATATTTTCATAAAAAAACGAATTATCCATCTAAAACTTTTGTTTTTTTTTCGAGATCCTCTCAAACACCCCTATGGGAGCTATATAATACAGCCCTGATATCGAAAAAGTAAAATAAACTTGTCTCTTGAGACATAATTATGCATCTAATCTGGAAATTGGGTCGCTCTAGCTCTGACCAACCCTGAGATCTAGGCAGACAGACGGATATGGGTATATCGACTCATACTTTAGGTAACTTTGGGGGGTCTCAAGCAGAAGTCATAGCTTTAATGGAAAGTATTAAAATCATTTAGAAGCTCCTATTATCCGACGAGAGATTTGTATATGTTCTGACAGTCAGGCCGCTTTAAAAGCATAACAATCGGTAAGGTTCACATCCAAAACAGTGATGGAATGTAACGAGCTCTTACTAGATGTTGCAGAGTTCTTTACTATTAATCTGCTCTGGGTATCTGGGAACCGAGATATCGTGGGCAATTGCAGGGCAGATGAGTTAGCCAGGCGAGGCACTATGTTACCACTTCAACCTAACAAGGCGATGGTACCAATGCCGCTAGCAACGTGCAAACTATTAATCGATAGGTATATCACTAATAAATGACGAATCATAGATGGGTTCAAACTGGAATCTGTCTAACTAGCAGGAAAACTTGGCCACAATTTAGCCTAAATAGAATAAAGCAGCTTTTAAAACTCAGTAGACAGTAGACAGGACGTAAGAGCAACGATAGGGGTTCTTACTGGACACTGTCTTATTGGTGGACACGCTAACAGATTGGGGGTATCTCATTTTGACTACTGCAGAAGTTGTCAGGAAGTAGAAGAGGAGGAAACAGTGGAGCATCTCCTGTGTGGATGCATGGCACTATGCAGGAGAAGACTGAACACACTGGGTTCCGAACTTATTGGGAATGTTACTGAATTCGCAGGAATCAGAATAAATATGATTAATTCGTTTATTAAATCGATAGGTTGGTTCAGAGAGGATCCAGGAGAGTAGAGAGACTACCCCTAGTGGCATCACAACTTCTACCTATCTACCTAGAGTCTCTGACATTTCTTTCTGTATGTTACATACATTTTCGGCTTGCACAAACTTAATATATCCTTTTTTACCATACGGTACAGGGTCTAAAAATGAGATAATCAAAAATGTTTTCTTTGTACATCAGTATTTGCCACCCTATATTCCAATTTGGGGATTACCGAAAGTTGAATTCTTTTCTCTTAAAGTTTCAAAAAAAAAAAAGGTACTCTATTTTTACAAGAATAGCGATTTTTTTAAATTATTAACAAGCATTTTTTTTGTAACTAAACTTATTAAAAATGTTATTTGAAAAATGTTATTTTTTGATTAAATCACTTTGGTCTTGGTTGGAGTTTTTATTTTAAGCTGTGAAAGTGAAGTCCTTAGTATATCTGCTGCTTGTATATTTTAATATTTCAAATTAATATATATTCTTATATTTAAACCCCCATCTTCACCTCCTCGTCTAAGCCTATGTAACAGCAATTGTTGTTGTTATGAGCTTAATATTGTTATTTGAAGCTATCTGCATTCAATGCAAATGCACAAATGCGATTTATGCCGCTCTTTTGTCTACCCTTTGACTCTCTGTCACTCACTGTCGCTCTCTCTCGGTGTGTTGTACAAACATAAGCCAAGCGCACACAAACACAACTAAAACAAACAAAGAGCCTCTCTTCAGTACCACGGACTAGTGCGTGAAATACGAATGAGTTCTCTGCGCTTCTTACACATAGGACCATCGTTTTATAGTCCCTTTGGGCTTGGCTTGGGGTCAATTAATACCGCTTTAAAAAAATTTCGATAATTATTTCGATTATAATCGATCTACATATAGTTGAGAGTGCAAGTGAATTTTTTGAATTTTTTGAGTTTTTTTTAAAGTACTTTACAATATTTATGTTTTCTGAAACTAAATGAAAATTATTTAAATTGATAAAGTCCCAACCAAATTGACATCAAAATAATCAGCACGACATTCTGTCTGCTATATTCGATTTCTGAGATAGAAATTGGTTTAAAATTTTTTATATTGGTCCTATTTCCTCCAGCAAAATTTTGCAGTTTCCTTCAACATTTTTTAAATTATAATAAAATATTGAAATCGTTTGCGCAAATTTGCGACATTCACGACGTTTATTTACAAAAATTATGAAAGCTAAACTTTATCTGCCTGTGTAGGCTGAAATATAAAATTTTTAAGTGTAACTTTATTTATCCCTGAAAATTTGATGCGAGTTGTAAAATAATCGTTTGTTATATATGATTTGACAACGGCTGCAAATTCTGGGTATATTTTAGTCGTATTGTGCCAACTATAACCTGTAATAATAAACTTAAGCAAAGTAGTGTGAATACAAGTATGCAACAACTTGTTGCGCCATCTGGCGTCAAAATTAAACTGACTAATAAATGATGACGAGCACGATGACGTCATGAAACTTTTTGTATAATAGTCAGATGTAGTACCTATCTGGCAACCACACTGCTAGATACCATCTACAGAAAATTGGCCTATCGGACTCTTCAGAGTGCAGACTCTGTCTTGAGGACGATGAAACCACCAGACATATTCTCTGTGACTGCCCAGCGCTGATATGGAACTGAGCCTGTCACTTGGGAAAGGAACGGACTAGTTCCTTCCATCTTAGGTCAATACCAACAAAAGACCTACTGCCTTTTGCCATAATTTATGGGTATGTTACAAAAGATCTTCAGGTCGCAGTGCCCCACCTCTTTGTGAGGAACCCATACGGGGATGTAGTAAATAGCCTTTCATAAAAGTGTTCCACATTTGTTAGCGACGTTTTGCCTTGAAACACATTCATATTGTCAAATCATTTGAAAAATACTTCTTAAGGAATAAATTTTACATAAATACAGTATTATATAGCTTTTGGGCTTTTGAAATTTTTGAGTTTTTTGTAATGTTCCAAAATGGTGGGGTAAGCCCGACCGCACATTTTTTTAATTGACTTAGCACAGATATGATCTAAATTACATGTTTTTTCGGTTATAAATTAATTACACAGGCCTACAAACACCGGGGTCGTGTCAGTTGTTGGAAAGCTAAGGGTCATTTCCGAAGTAATTTGCTGCGTAGAATCCAAATCCGGGGCCAGAATTGTCCAGCTGATCAACCTCAAATATCTTAAAATCCTGACGTGATAGGCCAACTCTGGCCCCGGATTCGGATTCTACGCAGCCAATTACTTCGGAAATGACACAAAGCTTTCCAACAACAAAACCATGTTGGTCTGTGTTATTGTTTTAAAAAACTGAATATACTAATTTTAAAAAATCGTTGTGCTTAGAACGAAAGTAAAGCGAAATGAAAGTTGAATGAATGTCAATAAAGAATGATTGTTTTGTTAGCTGTCCAAATAATTTGCTGGCGAATTTTTGCTGGACGTCTGGTTGACCACAGCAATAAGAGGTCGCATTTGCCCCACTGTGACATTTTTCATGATGACGCGAATAAACAAAATTTTATGTAACATCCAACCAACACTATACATGCACTAGGGTCACTTACCTTTTTTTTTTCGATAACTTTATTTAACAAGAAAAATGTGTAATCAAATATTCACAAAAATTAAATGGAAAATCGGAAAAATATCCATTTTGTCGTTTGGGCATCTAAATGTAGACTGACTATCATGATAACATATTGGTTATTTTTAATGCTCTAGACGATAGCACTTATATGAGCTCGCTCAGTATTGCCGTTTTTTACAAACAGTGGGAGGTCGGCTTTACCCACACTGTCGCGTTTGCCTCACAATTACCCTATATACATATTCAAAGTCACAACTAAAATTAGCTACGCCAAAATACATTTCGTATTTTTTTTGAATTAATGATCAGTTAATCCCCCTCTTGTGGCCATCGAAGGTATTGCTAGCAAAAAGACGCTATACTCCCAAGGAAATCTGTATTAATTCGGAACACTGCCGTTTGGATTCGGCTATAAGCTGTAGGTCCCTTTTCTCTTCAGTTATTAATAGAGATGCCTATGCGCCACCTAGGGACGACTGACAAAAACAGTCAAGTCAGGGAAAATTATTTAGTCCCCCTCTTAACATCCAAGGCACGTCTTAAGAGTCGTGTATTGTAATATGAGGTAACGGGTTGACAATTGAACGACTGGTGAATATAGGTATAGTCGAGCAGTGTCAATTGACCCATGCCTGCTGGCGTACAAGCAGAGTTCTCTTCCTAAAGCAAAAGACACTCAAAAACTCGTATGTACTGGACTAGTCCGTCGTACTGAAGGGTTAAGGAGCACACACACACATGCACACACGCAGCTGCGTCATTCATCATTTAACTTGGCATTTGGTCGTCGTCAGCTGGCCCATTAACGCTTTACCAGCTTAACCCCATAATGCGCCCAGTGCGCTTAATGTTTGCTTTATTTGTTAAATTCAATAAAGTAAAAAAAAAAAAAATATCGAATATATGTATGTACTAAGTTCTATGTGTGTTTATTTGATTAATTATCGAAAATGCGCAATGTTTGCTTAGTTTTGGCTTACAACGGTTGGTTGACGTTAAGTTGGCTTTTTATCAGCTTTGGGCTTGAAGAGAAAGGGTGTATTTAGTTTGTCCAAAAAGAAGAAGAAAACGTTTTCTAAACTTTATGATAGAGACTGAATATAATTATATTAATAAAAACTTAAACTATAAACAAAAAACTACACAAACAAAGAAATTAAACGTTCCCTGCTTTCTTCAAAGGAACGACAAGTAACTTGGCTGCATTATTTTGGTTAACAAAAATAAAGAGTATCCCTTTCGCATAACAAGTCGTTTATGCGTTTTTAGGGTTAGGTTTAATACTTTGGCTAGAGGACTGTTGAATATGGCCCGTAAAATGCAAAGTGTTCGATTTGAATATTTCATTGGCACTACGAACAAAAACTTTTTGCAGCGCCCAAAGGGCTAGCTTTTGACCTCTCCGTCACACACACACACTCTCTCCCCTTACTCGCTCTCTCTCTCTCTCTGGCAGCTGTTACCTGCCGAAGGTTGACACGGCGCCATTTTATTATTCATTACACCAGCGGCATGGCTCTGAAACAAAATGGCCAAGGCCCTGGCAGCGACTTCCGCTCAAAACAGTTGGCCGGGGAGCCGCAGCTGAAGCACCAAAGCGGCAGTTGGGGCCAACGGAAATTGCAAGCATGGCCAAATGACTCACACAGACAATTTGGCAGCTGCATGGGCGTGGCTGCGATGGGAGGCGTAGCAGTGTGCTGGCTGGCACGGTGTTTTTTTCTTTTTTTTGTGTTGGTGCTTAAGGTAACGAGCTCGTTGTCAAAATCAGCGCACTTGTCAAATACAATAAGATGATGGACACTCAAAAGCCAAAAAAAAACAAGTCCAAATAATAACAGCTGCCCTTTATGAAGAGTATATGCATTATGCTGGGCAGTAGCTGAACTTAAAGCATAGGATAGTGTGGATTAATTAGCAAGAAAGTTACAGCGACTATGGCTTGTAATATGCAACTGTTAAGAAAGGCCAGACATTCATTAATATCTGACTAAAAAGGCTTTCCGGAATAATACATATCATCGTTCATGTCACCTTACATATCATCTTACAAATCATCTGACATATCATCTAACATATCATCTATCATATCATCTTACATATCATCTTACATATCATCTTACATATCATCTTACAAATCATCTTACAAATCATCTTACACATCATTTTACAAATCACCTTATATGTCATCTTACATATCATCCTACTAAAAATCTTACATAACATCTCACATATTATCTTATTTAGCATTTCATATCATTTTACATATCAACTAACATATCATATTTTTATTATCTTACATATCATCTAACATATATTTTCATTCATATTATCTTACATATCATCTTACAAATCATTTTATATATTATCTTTCATATTATCTTACATATCATCTTACATATCATCTTACATATCATCTTACATATCACCTTATATGTCATCTTACATATTATCCTACCAACCATCTTACATATCAGTTTACATATCATCTATTATATCACCTAACATATCACCTTATATAACATATTGCAAAAAAATCATCTAACATATTATCTAACATATCACCTTCCATTCTTACAAATTAATCATCTATCATATCATCTTACATATCATCTTACAAATCATCTTACATATCACCTTATATATTATCTTACATTCCATCTTACATGTCATCTAACATAGCATCTTTTATATCATCTTAAGAATTATCTTACAAATCGTTTTTCATATCAACTAACATGATATGTTAGTATATCATCTAGCATATCATCTTACATATCATGTTACAAATCATCTCTTATATTATCTTACATATCATCTTACAAATCATCTTACATACTACTTTATATGACATCTTACACATTATCCTACAAATCATCTTACATATCATTTTACAAATCACCTAACATATCATCTTATATAACATCTAACAAATCATCTAACATATTATCTAACATATCATCTTCCATATCATCTTCCATATCATCTTACATATCATGTTACAAATCATCTCTTATATTATCTTACATATCATCTTACAAATCATCTTACATACTACTTTATATGACATCTTACACATTATCCTACAAATCATCTTACATATCATTTTACAAATCACCTAACATATCATCTTATATAACATCTAACAAATCGTCTAACATATCATCTTCCATATCATCTTTCATATCATCTTACATATCATGTTACAAATCATCTCTTATATTATCTTACATATCATCTTACAAATCATCTTACATACTACTTTATATGACATCTTACACATTATCCTACAAATCATCTTACATATCATTTTACAAATCACCTAACATATCATCTTATATAACATCTAACAAATCATCTAACATATTATCTAACATATCATCTTCCATATCATCTTACAAATTATATTATATCCATATCATCTAACAAAAAAAAGTAGGACCTAGGATTCATTGGAGCACAGCCTTTCCTGCTAGCATTTTTTAGATGTTAAAAAAAATACCTCTGGTAAAAAAAACCGGACCGAATCGAAACTTGTTAACACTTTCGAATTTAAACGAAAAGGGTGTATTTTTTGGAGTTTACCTAGTCGCACTAAAGCATATACATATTATGTGTACCCATCTAGCTAAAATAGCTCTTTGTAGGGTATTTATGTATAGTACAGACGCTCTATAATTTACTTTTCCTTTACACTAATTTCTAGTTAGAAAAAAAATATTCTTTTTATGTTTCGGAAAAGCAATGAACAAATTTTTCCATTGCTGGCAAGTGCAATTGTTTTTGTTGTTGTTTTCGGGTTCCGTCGTTTAAATGCTTTTTATTTATAACAACAATTTCGACTAAAAATAGTTGGAAGCAGTGTGTTTAGTGTTTTTTTTTTTTTTTTTTGAAGTTATGATATTGAGCTCCCAGTTGCTGTCGACTGTTTATACGCTATTCTTAGGGATTCAAAGCGTTTTATAGATTATAGACATGCAGAAGAAGGATGTGACAGAATATAAGATGTTTTTAAGATCTCAGATGTCAGAGGGTGTAAAAGCAAGAGAGACCAATTTCGATGTCCATTGTAACGAGCTTTCGTTTTGTTAATTTATTATGATATATGTATATTATTATAAATAAATTTTGTAAATATAATTTTGAAAAAAAAAATATATTAATTTTAGTTATACTATCAACTTGGCATATAGGGCATATTATAGTCCAGCTTTGGCAGCATAATAGTTTCAGTTGATTTTTAATAAAATAAAGCATACGCCATGTGTATCACTCAAAAAGTAAGACCAACTGTCGCCGGCGCCAACTTTGTCGCTGACGCCAGTAACGTCTACGTTACGCTCTCTCACTCTCTCTCTCTCTTCATTGTACGCTCTCTTGCAGTAATTCTGAAAGCTGTCTACGTCATCTTTGTCAAAGACATCTCGTCTAAGTTTAATTTACTTTCAAGTGGTGTGTGTGACACGTGTTGTGTTTCCTTTTGCCATTGTTGTTGGTGTTTTTGTTGTTGTTGTTGTTGTAAGTTCTTCTCACAGTCGTTGTCAAAAATTCAAACAAAAACATGCCAAATGGCAGCAGCCAAGAGGCAAAAACGGCCACCCACATGCTTACACTATAGACAACATATCCATAACCTATGTATCAGTATCTCGTACAAACACATAAGCATTAAATACATACACCGAGAGAAAAGCTATAGCTAGAATACAGTGTAAAGGTAAAAAATATTTGGATTTTTTTGAAGAAATATAAAGATTAAACTGGTGGATGCTTAATGCCAATTGAGATTATAGAGCTCGGTGAGTAGAGTAAATTCGTAAAAAGATTTTGAGTATTGGGACAATATTATTTTTTGGGATTTTTTTTTTAATTTCGCAACTGTTTGTGTACATGAGTAATGAGCGAGGTAGCTTTCAAGAGAAAATTAAATAACTTTATAATGTCCTTGCATCATTTTTAGTATACGTAATGTAAGCAATATTTTTGTTATAACAAAATAAAAAAACAAATTTTTAATCATAAAAAACCAAGCTCGAAATATTTTCAAAATTGTGTGCTTACAAAATTTTAACTGCTTAATGAAAATGCTCGTCGTCATTTAGACGAACGATAAACTATGTGTCTTAAATATAATTTTAAGCGCTAACTATAATTTTTAACAAAATTTTATGCAAGTTAAGTTTATTGCATTTTATTTTCATAGCTATTTTGTTAATTAGATAAGTTGCTATTAAAGATATAGACAAAGATACATATAAGACTAAGGAAAAATCTTACTTTTGAATTTCGAAACTCATTTAACGCATTGAGTTCTGAGTACGCAATTTCTTCGAGTATATACCATATATAGTATATACATACATATAGCATGTGTGCCTCTATATATGATTTATTTATTTATTTTTTTATTTATTGGTAACAGCAATGGCGCATTTTGTGACGCAGCTGACATAGATATGCAAGACACGGCCAAATAAACATATCGCACGGTCTATACGGATATCTATATTTATGTACTATCAATATTTTTATTATATACTTGGCTTGCACTTTGCTGATTTGTAAGCTAATAAATCATAACAAATATTTGCATTTCCTTTTTGTGCGCCAAAGAAATCGATTTATTGCCCAATGTTGTGGTTTATCTATTATACCAAATAATATGCCTATATATAGTATCCAAAAACGTGCTGCGAATAGTTTGGCTTAAATTTAATTAGTATCATGTTTCACACATAAGCAGGGGAATCATATATTGTGCCACCAACGCTTTAACTGAGCGGAGAGTGAAGGAGTCGTCGTTCAGCAGATTACTTCCTTGCAGCCTACCCCAAATCCTGTATACTATATACTTCGGTAAAAGCTAATTTTGTCAAGCTCTCCCTATTTTGGTTACTAAGCACATCTGGCGTTATTGTTCTCTTCAAAGCCGCATGACTGTCCTTGAGGAAAGTAGTTTTTTTTTTTTTTTATTCTGCCTTAAAGCTTGATAACAACAAAAAATGAGCTAAATGATAAACTAGTCGTGTTAAGTAAAAAATTTTTAACTACGAATTAGGGAGTTAAAGCATTTTTGGAAAAATTTATGAATTCATATTTTTGCACATAAAAAATTAATTATGAGTTAAAAAAAATTTAAATTATAGTTGCAGAAAATCGGTTTATCGGCACTTATTTAAAAACGAAATAATAACTATAAAAAAATATATGAAAAATTATAATATGTACCAATAATTCATAAGGTTTAATTTTTTTTGTTTTTTTAAGACTAGGCATGTCCGATGACGATATTTTAAATAGACAACATTTCGTGATCGATACTTAATATTCGTTGACGATAATTTGCTCCTCGATAAATGGTCGATCCGTTACGAATTTCTTAAGTATCGAGTAAGTTAGGATTTATTATTGCCACTACAAAAATTAATAAAGTACGTTTTTTTTTTTAATTTTTTTTTAAATTATAACAAAAGGCATTAAATAACTCCAACTATGGATGATGCTGCTAGGTGACTTACAGTAAAACCACCAAGTTTTTGATGTACTGCGTCTAATATTTTTTGATGTGCTTCCTAGTTATACTTAAAAGCCTCTTATTTATAGTAGTTGTTTTTCTAACTTATTTCAAAATAATTGTTGAGGTGGGGCGGATTCCTGGATGTGGTTAGGTGTATGTAGTAGAATTTCCTGATACCTTTTGTGACCCGTGCCCAGTAATGAGATGTTGGTGTTGTTGAAATTGTAGGTGTTTGTCTTTATTCGTTGTATTGATGGGTGTATGTACATATGTGATTATATGTTTAATGTTAGAAATGGCAAATCGGAGAATGCGCGTGCACGGGTGTGCTTACATTAAATTGTTTTGTAGAACTAATTCTATTGCGCTCAGCTTAGAACAGCATAAGCGCAGCATAAGCTGAGCGGGGTCGGGTCATCTCTTGTGCAGCTTCTCAGCTTAGTGAGCGCAGCTTACGCTCTTTTGATGAGCGCTGCTTACGCTCTTTGAGCGAAGCTAAGCACGAAACTAGGCTTAACCCATTCATGCCGTTTTGCCATGAACAATAATCATACCGATATCCTGAATATCCGATCATTTCGTCAGTGTCGAATCGCATTGTTATCAAGTTAAGTTAACTCAATATATTGATTTGATATTTTTTTTTTTTGATCTCACACAGTCAACAACGCCAAAGCTTACACGTCCAAGCAGTTCATACAACAAGCAGTTCACTTTTGCTTATAGATCGATGCGTTCATATTTCAAAGCGAACTTATTCGTTTTCTAATGTTTTTGCTATAGTTAGCCTAAGTAGACCAAATACAAATAATTTTGACACAATTATTAGAACATTTTTATAAACAAAAACTAGGTGTCTAGCAGCATTGATAAAGCGAAGAAGCTACGACTACTTTCTAGTTCAAAATAATGTGAGTAATAAAAATTTCGTTATCAAAAATAAACGAATTTCTCATTGACCCTCATTGGATTTTAGTAATTCATAATTGCGTTCGCAGACGATATTATTATATGAATGGTTCACAAGCCAAATAGAGAAATAATATTTTGACGAATATCAGCGTCACGTAGTGTATGGATGATCCCCAAGTACTTTGACTTTTAAATTTCGCAAAAAATTTTTTTAATCGATTTGGCAGTTGAACCATTCATATTCAAGTCGGGAAATTCTATAAGGCAAATAAATGAAACTCTTCCAAAAGACTTCGATCCCATTGAAATCTACACAGAAACTATGGATTCTATTTCGACCCCCCGTGGCAAAATGCAATGCTAATAATGGAAAATACTGGAAAGAATTTAGAATATATTCTCAGCTCTCCAGAGAGATAGTTTTTACTAAGAAAAAAAGTTAAGTGCCTGTTCATTTACTTGAACAATTTACTTTGGCGGTTCAATGAGCATATAAGCACCCAACTTGCCAGAGCCAGAGAAGCTTTCTTCGCAAACAAAAAGCTATTTTATTTAAGATTTGTGTTGAAAAAAGAAAAAACATTTACAAGTCGCCTATTCGTGCTAAAGGGCCATAAATTTTGAGGTTTTTTTGAAAAATCACGCGTGAGTACTATCAAGTTGCCTATAGGTACAAAGGGAATACTAGATTTGTGCAATTTATGTAACAGACAGAAGAAGGCGTGGCAGACCCAAGTCCTTTATACCAAAATGCTTATCATAAACTCAGGTAGCGATTGAGCCATGTCCGTCTGTCCGTCCGTCTGTCCGTCTGTATGAACACCCAGATCTCGGAGACTATAAGAGCTAGAGATACGAAACTTTACCAGCTGATGCGCATATTTCCTCAGAAGATCAAGTTTGTTGAATCATGTCAATATCTTTCCCCGTTCCCCCGTAGCAGTGTTTCGCGGTTTTTAGCTAAACCGTTTAATATTTTAATCTGAAACTTGACAAAGCGATGCGTTGTGGTTACATGCATCTGTGTGTCAAAAATAAACAAAATCGGACAATTACAACAAAAGTTATAGTCTAAAATGTAAAAATTTCACCTCCCCTTGCCTATAAACTGCGTCAATATTTGACTCTACGTAATAATAGTAACAAATGGACTAGTATCACTAATTTTGCTAAGCTGATTCATGTGGCTCTAATGAACAAATCCACATCCAAATTTTAGCAAATTTCCCTCCCGCAATCCATTTACCGTGTGTTCTCCCACACCCCTCAACATATCCCCTTGAAACTAACCCCATATACATTAAATAACTTCTTTGACGTAAATTTCGATTTTGATCAAAATCGGTTAAATTTTGCGGAACTTATAGGTATAAAAATCGTTTTGCACCAACAAAAAAAAATGTGCCAACTGGAAAGTTCTTAGAATATGCAGGAATAAAACTTCTTTCGAGAAAAAAGGTAAAGAGTATTACACTGTCGGGCACCGCCTCGACTGTATTACATTTTTTGTTTAGTTTTCATTGCCATTTCATCATGGCAAGTCTGACACCCGAACAACGTTTACAAATCGTACAATTATATTTCGAAAATTTACGTTTTGTAAAGAATGTTTTTTGCGCGCTTAGATGATTTTAAGGAACCAATTCGGTGACCAATTATTTTCACGCTCCGGACCAGTAAATTGGCCACCAAGATCGTGTAATATCACAACGTTAGACTTTTTCCTTTCGGGCTATGTGAAGTCTAAAGTGTTTGTGGATAAGCCAGCTACGATTGAAGCATTAAAGGACAACATTAACCGTGTTATCCGATTATGCTCGAACGCGTCAACGAAAATTGGAACCTCCGCATGGACGAGCTACGGCGCAGTTGCCAATATTTGAAAGGGATTATCCTTAAAAAGTGAATAGCAATAATGGTTCTTTTAAAATTTTTGTGTTTTTTTTGCATTCAAAAAAACAAAAAACCTCAAGATTGATGACCCTTTATTATAACCTATGGCTGCCCAATCTGGTTTAATATTTCGCCATCTTACATGGAACGCATAAGAACATTTGAAAGAGCCTGCTTGAGAGGTGCTTACGGGGACCCTAGAAGCAATTATACGAAATTCATATCAAATAAGATACTATGTATATGACTCCACCAAAATTGCCCAAATTGGCAATCATTTTATAAAACTTATTAGACAACATATTCAGCCACAAAAAAAACAATCTCATCAAAACCCCATACTACAGCAATGAGGAATACCTTCTGCGAAGCCTAGAAAACGTTTTCCCCACCTTCTGAAGCGTTTATTGCTTTAGATAGTCGAGGGTTAATTCAAGGCCAAAACGGAAGCCCTATATCATCTTCTCTATTGATGATATAGGGCTACCTTCTTGGCCTTGAGCAACAAAAAAATCCAAATTAAGCAAGAATCAAATCTCAGATATAATGGAAATAGCATAAAATAAAGCAACAAGTTCTGGTGTTTGTAGATATAAACGAATCCTGATTCCAACATTTCTTTTTATATGCGCTTATTACGGATTAAAAAGTCGTCATGGCTGTTGGCGTACCTCGAGACCGTGCTTACCAGCTTCTTCGACTAGATCGTCCAGCTTACCTTGCATATCATTATGACGAACAGAAAGGAAACAAACGTCATCGGCTTACTCTAAGTCTTCAAGCTGCTCTGTAAACGTCCGGGGAATGCCTCTGTTTTTTCCATCTAGTTTATTGCGCAGGATTACGTCGATGGCGATTAGAAATAGAACCGGTGACAGAAGGCAGCCTTGACGGACTCCAGAACTTCGTTGAAAAAGGTGCAGACAAACTTCCGCTGTGTAGAACCCTGCAAACTCTCATAATGTGCCTTTAATAAATTGATTATGCTCAGGAGGCTTCTAGCTTTATGCAACGCATTCCAGATGGATGAGCGATGCACACTGTCACAGGCTGTGCGGAAATCGATGAATGTTAGCTGGAGAGATGACTGCCATTCGTTGACTTGACTCTACTAATATTCGGAGTGTGCTGATCTGGTCCATGCAAGAGCGGTTTGTTCTGAAACCTGCCTGTTTTTTTCGGATGGCATTGTCTAGTGTGGCATTTATACGCTTTAGCAGAATGGTAGTGAAAACTTTGGAACATTATATAATATTTATTTTTATTTTTTTTTATCATATTCTAAAATGCAAATAATCAAAAATACATACATATATTTTTATGAATCGCAATAGGCAATCCAGCCTGATTAGCTGGATATATCAAAAAAGGGGCCAAAAGAAATGGTCAACATTACTGTAAAATGTAACTTTATTATAAAAAAATGGTTATCAATGACTCATTCAAAGTATTGCCCATCGCTAGCTACAACTTTTTCCCATCTTTCTGGCAGAGTTCGAATACCTTGACGGTAGAAGTGTTCGTCTTTTGAGGCTATCCACGAATCAAGCCATTTTCCGATATTTTCATATGAATGGAACTGCTGATTAGCCAGACCATGTGCCATCGAGCGGGTGGGGTAGGACTTCCCATTTGAGCGTTCCCAAGTAGGTTTTAACAATCACTTTTTCGTGCCTCTGCCAGTGCTCGGCTCAATCGCATCAATTGAGTTTGATACCGTTCCCCAGTGATGGTTTCGCCTTGTTTCAACAGCTCATAATAAACAACACCGACCTGGTCCCACCAAATGCACAGCATAACCTTCGCAGCGTGAATATTCGGCCGAGCCAGTGACGTGGAAGCATGAACGGGTTGTCCCCAAGATTTTTTCCTCTTTGGGTTGCTGTAATGAATCCATTTTTCATCACCCGTCACGATGCGAAAAAACGACGCTCAACGTCCCTTGGTTTCAAATCATAAGGAACCCAAGTTCCTTGCTTTTGAATCATTCCCAACGCATGCAATCGCTTGGAAATGGCTTAGCGGGTAACTCCTAATGCTGAAGCAAGCTCTTCTTGCGTTTGGCACGAATCCTCATGGAGCAATGCCTTCAATTCAGCGTCTTCGAAGGTTTTGGGTCTTCCTTTACGTGGACGGTCGTCAACATCGAAATCACCGTCTTTGAAGCGACGGAACCAATCACGGCACGTTGTTTCGCTTGGAGCAGCATCTCCGTACACTTTTTGGAGCTCTCGATGCGCTTCAGCTGCAGTTTTTTTCGAACAGAACAAGAAAATCAACACTTCCCGCAAATGATGATTTTTTGGCACAAACTAGACATTTTCACATAACCGCAAGTAAATAATGCAAAAAGAAATTCACTAATGTGCCATAGCAGTTTGCTTACCATATGCCTAAGCTTCGTTTATGAAGTTTTGGGTATGTCAAAATCGACCAGAACTTTCTGCTAAAGCCATCTATTGACAAACAGCGATAACTTAGTTGCGCAATAATATATTTATTTGTCTGCAACTAAGAAATCTCTTCAGTAACTTAGATCCAATTGAGAACTAACTACTACTCTAAATAAATATATAATTTGTTGTTCAAGCATCAAAAAATTGACGCCCTCTAAGCCTTTAACTTGCAAAAACAAGAATTCCGGCCCATTTGTTGTTATACAAATATTAAAAATTGTTCAAAAGTTAAACTCTTTCTGCAAAAAATTCAACTTTTTACATTTGCGAGTTAAAAACTCTAAAAAAAGCAAAAAAAATAATAATAAAAGACAACAAAAAAAACCGCCATTTCATTCAATCATCAACGCCTCACACTAACAAATTCGCACGCACACGAATAAACTTTCTCTCACACACACGCACACGGGAAACCACAAATGTTAAAAAAAAAAATATTCGCGTTTCTTTGCTACAATTCACTGCAATTGTTTTTTTTTTTTTGATTGGCTTTTGGCACGTGTGCATATGTGTGTGTGTGTGGCTGAGGCAAAAACCGCAGCAACAATTGCCGTTAAACGCTTCAACAACAAAAGAAAAAGTGAGAGCCAAAAGAGAGCATGAGCCAAGCAGAGAGCATATTATAGACAACATGTTGCAGCCCGCATTTGGACGGACTGCGGCAATGCGTTGTGTGAGCGTTGAGTGTGAGTGTGAGTGTGAGTGTGAGCGTGAGAAGTTAGAGCGAGTGGGTGTGTGTGTGTGTGTGTGTGTGTGTGTGTGTGTGGGTTTGAGTCAGGCAATGAGCCAGCTAAGGAGAGCGCAACAGCTGCTTGATGTAATTTGCCAGATACTAGAAGATACAAGATACCCAACGACTTTCAAACACTAGCGCTGCTCACTACACCCGCCACACCCACTTCTCGCTGAGAAACCACACAACACTCGACTAATTGCGTTTTTTGGCCAGCAGCTTACAAGACGTTGCGGGCTCCTACGCGCCCACACGTGCCACTCCCGCCCAATTTAGTTGCCTCTTGCGGTTATGTTTCTTGTTCTTGGCTTTGTCTTTGGCGTCTTCGTCGGCGTTGAGCGAAGAGAATGAAATTTACATTTTCGACTTCATTTAACTTGGCAGCTTGGCAGCATTATGTTCTAGTAAGGATTGCATACTTTTTGGCATCCTCTGACACATGTCAGTTCAAATAAGATTGTAACTTAATATCAGCTTAGCGTCGTAAGCTTTGTGCCTACAAAAAAAAATAAAAAATAAAACAAAATTTGTTAATATTTGAGCACATATATTTTTTTTTTTAATAATTTAGCAGTAATTTGTGGCAGAGTGCAAATTTTCTTTGCCTCAAAGCGGTTTTCTAGATATAATAATAATGCGACCCCAGGGATCTAGGGTCCCTCCCCCTAGCCTCCCGACTCAGCTCGTCTTAATCTCGCAACAAAATCGATTACTTGGGCTGGTTCTAGTCCGCCAAAGATTGCCAAGAAGACTGACTTTATAGTTCAACTAAGTTGCCAAAAAAAAACTTCGACTTTATACCAAAAAAGGCATTTTCTGGCAGTATTTTTTTCATTTTGTATGCTTATGATTCACAACCGTTTCAAAGTAGCAGGCTCTAAATTTAAGCTTTACGATAGCTGGTCTAAGCACCTACATTTGTTTGGCTATAAATTGTTAAAACCTTCAATCCTACGCAAACCAACTGCTAGTTAACTTGAACTGGAAAATATTTAAAGTTTTTTGGAAATTTTTGCAAATATTCACAGCTGATTTGAAAATAATCCCAAGGCCATGGATACTGCCTAGAGCTAGGCTAGCAATTCAATTAAAGTTGCATAATGCCAGTTGAAGGATACTCTTGTTCACACAGTTACATAAGTTGAGATTGTGCATAAGTTTTGACCAGGCTGAGTGCACTTTAAAGGCCGAGTTGTCCACTTGCTACGAACAAAAAGTTACATTTTCTGCAAAATGTCACAAAATGAACAATGCCGAATTGTGTGTCCTTGAGACACACACACACAGACATACATATATTCTCAAGCACATTTACAGTGTGTATGAAATGACTGTAGGTTCTAATGGATATTCAACAAATACATTAGAACTGCCTTAAATGATGGCCATTTTGTGACTGCTACGCTATTTGGCAGTGTATCCGAAAATAAAAGTATCTCATTAGGCAGTAGAGTCATCAAATATTGCATACAATCTCAGGTGATGCGTATGTTTTTTAAGGATTTCTGCCTACTTGAAAAGAGTTTCTCCAGTAGGCCCATAAAGTTATACATTTTCATCACAATAATCAGCTGTGCTCCGTAAAACGAAAAATTTTATTCGAATTCGTTTTTGCGTGCTACGAAGAACGCTTTTTTTTTGTCGCTATTTCTCCTTCTTATTATTTTCACAAAGGGTATATTAAGTTTGTGCAAGCCGAAAATTTATGTAACATACAGAAGGAGTCCTTGGAGACCCCCCAAAGTTACCTAAAGTATGATCAGGGTGACTAGAGAAGTCGATATAGCCATGTCCGTATGGCCGTCTATATGAAACTTTCAGTTTAGATGCGTTATTATTCTACCTTTTTTTTAAGCCTATTTTGCCGATACGTTTTAATTCCTCTTGCAAAAAAACATTCGATTTCAAACCACCAAACGAATCCGAATAAAATGTTCGGTTCCGTTTTGTGGAGCAATTACGAAAATTGTTATTAAGCCCTGCATCCATATGTCCAAGCTTATTTTTAATTCCTCTTGCAACAAAACATTCGGTTTCAAACCACATAAAAAATTCGATTTGGTGATATTGGTAGCGAATAAAATGTTCGGTTCCGTTTTGTGGAGCAATTACGAAAGTTGTTATTAAACCCTGCATCCATATGTCCAAGCTTATTTTTAATTCCTCTTGCAACAAAAAATTCGGTTTCAAACCACATGAAAAATTCGTTTTGTTGAATTAGGGAGCACCAAACATTCGGTTTCAAAACGAATCCGAATAAAATGTTCGGTTCCGTTTTGTGGAGCAATTACGAAAGTTGTTATTAAACCCTGCATCCATATGTCCAAGCTTATTTTTAATTCCTCTTGCAACAAAAAATTCGGTTTCAAACCACATGAAAAATTCGTTTTGTTGAATAAGGGAGCACCAAACATTCGGTTTCAAAACGAATCCGAATAAAATGTTCGGTTCCGTTTTGTGGAGTAATTACGAAAATTGTTATTAAGCCCTGCAGCATCCATATGTCCAAGCTTATTTTTAATTCCTCTTGCAACAAAAAATTCGGTTTCAAACCACATGAAAAATTCGTTTTGTTGAATTAGGGAGCACCAAACATTCGGTTTCAAAACGAATCCGAATAAAATGTTCGGTTCCGTTTTGTGGAGCAATTACGAAAATTGTTATTAAGCCCTGCAGCATCCATATGTCCAAGCTTATTTTTAATTCCTCTTGCAACAAAACAATCGGTTTCAAACCACATAAAAAATTCGTTTTGGTGATATTGGTAGCACCAAACATTCGGTTTCAAAACGAGTCTGTATAAAATTTTCGTTTTCGTTTCCGGAGCACGGCCGACTATAAATTTATTTATTTTTTAGAATTTTTGGTACTGCTTGAAAATGTATTCCACTGTTCTCTTTTATACTTTCAGGTAAGCGCAATTTGCTAATCGATTAACTATTGCATTTCGGTAAGTCCTTTTTTTTATATTTTTGAAAACGAAAATTTTTGGTTTTCGTTTAAATTTTTTCAAACCAACAATAGACTGTAACTTTAAGTTTTTCTGGCCCAAAAAGAAATAAAAAGTAGTCCGAGTAGCGTCGGCACATGAAGCGTCCTAGAACCCCGCCTAGACGTAGCTGGCTGCAAGAGTTTGTATTCTAAGAGCTTGTGTTATATTAGCTGAATATTCATTCTGAATATTTGCCCATTTCTTGGCAGCAGTAGCTTGAATTCTCTACTCCTTGCTGCTCAAAACGCACTAATTGAAGCATATCCGGTTTCGAAACTTGACGTATATTGCCAGCACTTCCATTTCAATTAATTGCACAAGAAATTTTGATCAATTTGTAATCGATAAGCATTCGATATTCGTAATTAGAGTAAATGCTTGGCAGAAACATAAATTTTTGTCTCAAAATTAACATGATAGATTATATATATGTATGCATATGTATATTGAGGTGTCAAGTTAGCTTATTTTATGTATAAGCAACTTTATTATATAAGCAAATTGTTCTTGTTTTAATTGAACATTTAATACTCTCTGCCATTTGATGTGGTTATGCGTGTGTGTCTGTGCGTATCTGTGTGTTTGCTTATAGGTCTCGGAACATTGGTTAATAGTAATTAGCATTATATAATGCCATTATAATGCAACCATTAAATATGCATGAACAACAATTGCAGCCACAGCAGCCATTTTCAGTTGGATAGCAATTAAATTCTGATTTATAGCAATATTAGTTTTCAAATACGCACGAAATTAGCTGCTGCTATTTTTTTTTTCTCATTACTTTTTGACCACGTGGCGTATGGATTATATAGTAGTCGGCATAAGTATTTTGACAAAACTGGGCATAATACATACATATTTTCAACAAAGGCCAAATTAATTAATACTATGCGAGTACAATTCAATGCAGCTGCCAACTGTTTTATATATTCAAGCAAAATTTATCACTTTTTTCCCATATACATATATATTTTTTTTGATAACGTGTTCAAAATCAAGCCAGTTGATTTGTGTTTTAGTGCAAGTATTTGTGTAAAGTTTGATCAATATCGATACACAATTTCATATAGCTGCCATACAAAAATTAAAACAAGTTTTCTGCACTGCCAAGCTCGCGCACTTTTTGGCGTCATCTTGTAAAATTCTGTGCATTATGATAGGTAATTATTTAAGCAATGCATTAGTGATAAAAATATAAGGCCGCAATTAAGTGCAATAAATGACTTTTTTTTTGTACTGTCAAAATACTTTTGATGCGCACGTTAACTCGCCTGACTGTTTGTAATTATTGATTTACATAGTTTGTTTCTGTCATTTGGTTGTTTGTGTGTTACCAATTCGTGGGGTCAAAAGGGCGCAGGCTAAGCTTTATGTTGACATATACACAGATAAAAACCAACACACACTCGCACACACACACATACAAACAAAGGTCAGATCGGATTGCAAATGTGTAAAAGTGGTAACAGTTCGTGCGTGTGGCAAAATGTTAAACTTGTATACATGATATGCAGCTGTATATGTATGTGTACGAGAATATATGTGTATGTGGTTACACACAACTATTGCTGTATGAGTGCAATGGTGTGTATGTTTTTTTTTTTTTGTTTTTTTTTGTGTGTAACCTTACCAAACAAGCTGATAAAACATGTCCGTGCTGTCGGCAGTTCTGGCAGGCAACATAAAGTGCCAGCATTTAAGCAACAACGACAACAACAACAACTGCAACTGCAACAAAATGGCTGACAGCATAAAACGTACATATAACGCAACACAGGAAATAAAACTGACAAACAGACAGTTATAAATGGGGTACAACACACACAAACACACACACACACACACACTGTAAAGAGTGTCCTGAGCATATTAGTATGTGAGTGCTGCGTCTTATTTGTTGTACAGTGAGACCAGAAATTATACGCACACTCGAAAGTTAAATGCTCTGCTCATGGCGCTACAAAACAATTGGGGGGGAGCTCACTATGTCGGGTAAAAATGTGACCCTAACAATAAGGCATAAAGGCAAGTATGCCCGACCAACGAGTATGAAAATTAGTCACTGTTGGCTTTTGAACAATCAGCTGTTTGAAGGTTTTTTTTTGTTAATATTTTTTACAGAAAATTTGCTATTTAAAGACTTTATGTCTTTCATAAAGCTTCGGGTATTTGCCAGAGCAAAATTTATTTTCTGATTTTCGACTGCAAAGATACTGGAATCTGCGCCCAGCGATTTTTGAATTTAATGTTGCAGTTCAATTTATAGAGCAAACAACAGTTTTTTCGCAAAATTTTATTTTTTAAGCCTAACGTCTTGCGATTTAGTTTAAAAAACAAGTTTTTCGTTTTTATTTAATTGTGACTAGTGAAACATTTTTTTACATCTATGTTGGCACTATAAAAAAAATATCAAATTTTTTCAAAACAACACATTTTCTTAAAAAAATATGAAATTTTTTAGTTTTTTTTTTTTTTTTTTAAATATGAAGTTTTCTTATTTTTTTTAATATCCTTATCTAGCTGGCTAAGCTGCCCCCAGCCATTTTTGAAAAGTAATGATGAAGTTTATTTTATAGAGCAAACAACATTTTTTTCGCAAAATTTTATTTTTTAAGCCGAACGTGTTGCGATTTAGTTTAAAAAACAAGTTTTTCGTTTTTATTTAATTGTGACTAGTGAAACATTTTTTTAAATCTATGTTGGCAGCAGGTCTCTATAAAAAAAATATCAAATTTTTTTTAAACACATTTTCTTAAAAAAAAATTTAAATTTTTTATTATTATTTTTTAAATATGAAATTTTCTTATTTTTTTTTTTAATATCCTTATCTAGCTGGATAAGGTACTGGCAGCTGCCCCCAGCCATTTTTTAAAAGTAATGATGAAGTTCAATTTATGAAGCAAAAAGAAAATAGTTTTTTCGCATAATTTCAGTTTTTAGACTTAACGCGTTGTGGCTTAATTTAAAAAAAAAAAACGTGTTACTAAATGGCCCTCTATGCTACACTAGGAGTACAGGACATAAGAACTACAACTAAACCTATTTGCATCATTTTTTTTTTGAATTAATGGGGCTCTTAAAAAAATTTTTTTTTTTAATGATACATTTTCTTTAAAAAAAATAATGAAATCTTATTATTTTTCTTAAGTACATATGTTTAATGTCAATTACCATTTTTTGTTAAACACGTGTTTTTACACTTTCATTATTTGGGGTAAGTAAAAATATCATCGATTTAGTGGCACAATTTAAAAAAAAAATAAAACGAAAATTTTTTAATATTTTTTAAATGTATGATAATACATTTTTTTTGGCCAAAACATGTCAAAAATTTAAAAAAAAAAATGTTGCAATATTTTATAGAATACATACTTCTTGTTTTTATGTTGAAAAAAAAATTTATTTTGTAGGTAAACCCTATACGCAGTTTGAAAAATTTCGCGCGGAATGACAAAACTGGGATATTTGGAATTTTTTTTTTTTATATGAAGTTTTTAGCACCTAGTCTCAATGGAGACTAGCTGCTCCTGTCACCGTTTAAATAATTTTATGTTATTTACTGATTTTTTTTGAACAGATTGTAAATAAAATCGAAAAAAAAAAAAAAATATGAAGTTCGAAATTTTTCGAACTGCGTGTACCCCTTAAATAAACAACATTCAACACGAAGAAATTCGAAATTTTTTCATAATTTATACAAAATTACTTTTATATAGTCATCCTAATACATATTGTTTGAAACACATTTTGGCAAGAAAGCACTAAATTTAATAGTCAATTACTTAGGTCCAGGATAAATGGCAACTATTTTTGACACTGCGCTTTTAGCATTTCGCATTTTTGCCAGACAAAGGGTACATACTTAATGAAAAGAGTATTAAAAAACAAAATTCCCTATTTTAATCAGAAATGTGTCCAGCACCAGTCAAACATTAAAATATTTGGTTAGAAAAACAGGGTTCTTATAGTTTTTTTATTTTTTCATAATTTTCAACAAATTTTTTTGACTAAAGCAACAGACCTTTAAGTTCAAGGCACTTTGGCTCTCAGATTATGTAATTCTAAAATATGATTACCACGTAACTCGTACTTAATGGTAATAAAAAACAGCAATAATTATTTCCTAACAAAATATGTGTGCTTGGCATAATTTTCTTGCTGAAATTTTCATGTTTTGGAACTAAGCCCAAGTTTGCGCCATTATATTTGTTTGCTTATAAGCTTTATTATAAGAATTTTCTATTTATACGACTTTATTGACATACATATATAGACCTTGATAGTAAACAAATATTTTTTACAGTCTTTTTCATACCAAACATAGAAATTTTAATAAAAGATTTTATTTATTTGGAAAACTATCAGCGAGGTAACTCTAACTTAAACTACAGCTTTAAAAGTGTGCGAATAATTTGTGTTCCCACTGTTAGTTTATATTTATACATGTGTGTGTGTTTGAGTATGTGAGTGGCAGCTGGCTTACCAATCATTTCGTTTGCATTGCATTGCACTGAGGCAAAAAACCATCAAGCAGAGACACACGCACACACACACACACACTCTCTCTCTCTCTCTTATACACACACACGGTCTCTTACACACACTGATACAATTTCTTATTTCGGTTTTTAGGTGAATTTGATCTGACTAAATGCATGTTGCTACCTCTCTCTGTTAGCAACCACTCCGCCTCAACAAATTGCCCGTCTATGTCTTTTCATATGCATGTTTGCTGTGAGTGTATGTGTGTACTTGTGTGTTTGTGTGCGCTTGTGGTTAGCCCGAGCATACTCTCGATATTTTGCATGGACGCACATTTCAGAACTCTGCTTCTTTTTTTTTTTTGAAAGGTAGCTGCTGAAAGTATCTTAACTTTTTCATATATTATAGTTTTTTGTTTTGGAAGAGATATGTCAAAAATAGTATTCGGCCGTGCTGCGAAAAACGAAAAAAACAAAACGAACAATTTTATACGGATTCGTTTTTGCGTGCTTCCAAGTTCGAATTTTGTGCTGTTGCCATTCGGTTATATTTCCCTTACTCATTGTTAGCCCCCTTTTTTTTTTTTTCTTCCCCGATATGGGTTCCTCACAAAGAAGTGGGGCACTGCGACCAGAAGATCTTTTGTACCATACCCATAAATTACAGCAAAAGACTTTCCGCTTTCCGCATGAATAGCAGTAGGTCTTTTGTTGGTATTGACCTAAGATGGAAGGAACTAGTCCGTTCCTTTCCCAAGTGACAGGCTCCGTTCCATATCAGCGCTGGGCAGTCACAGAGAATATGTCTGTTGGTTTCATCGTCCTCGAGACAGAGTCTGCACTCTGAAGAGTCCGATAGGCCAATTTTCTGTAGATGGTATCTCACAGTGTGGTGGCCAGATGGGTATGCTACCAGGAGTTTTAAGTCCGCTCTGCCAAGACCTTTTGTCTTGATCATATACAGAGGTTTGACAAACGCTTTGTTAGCACTAAACCTTTCAAGGGAAAATTTTTTTACCATTTTTATTATACAAATATGTAGTAGTTACCATTTTGGGGCACTGATACGTTCACGACCCACGAGACCGAGAAATCCCTTTCACTTCAGCGTAGAAACCCTGACGAAATGGGAATTTTCAGATGTCTAGATTTAAATGTTTTTGAGATTGCTAAATCCGAATCCGAAGTCAAAAAAAAAAAAAAACAGAACGCCAAATCTCTGAGATAGCTTCAAAGATACATAGTGCTTTTGAGTTTATTTCAGAGCCCTTAACTGTTGAAATAAATTGCAACTCGGATTCAGACTCAGCGGCCCATATGGGTACCGTGTGTGCCGCTGTTATCTATAAAGAAGTAAGGCTTGTGTATAATTCCTTTTGATCCCTGTTTGGAATTTATCCAATACTTTCTACGTAGCACATCTTTTGCCGCTTTGAATGATATTGTTTGAGCAAAAATTTACATATCTTTAGGGGTCTACGCAGTTCGAAAAATTTCGCGCGGAATGACAAAACTTCATATAAAAAAAAATATCCCAAAAGGGATATCCCAAATGGGATATATTTTTTTATATGAAGTTTTGTCATTCCGCGCGAAATTTTTCGAACTGCGTATAGGCTTTTTAATAGAACAAAGTTTCGACTCGGCTACTGATAAATTCATTTTTCCGAAAATTTTTGATATTCATCTTCTAAATATCGAATATCATGCCCAAGTATATACAAGTTTCGGCTTGTCTACTTAGGGATTCTCTTTTTTATCTCGACATGCCTCTCCAGCTTACAGCGCCGCTCAATGCCACAAAACGCAGTTGTTGTTGTTAGGTTTTTGTTTGTTGCTTAAGGCCAGGGCCGTTCCGGGCTTTACTAACTGTTTTTTGTGCATTGTTTTTATAGGTTATTGTTGTTGTTGCTGTCATTCTTGGCAAGTTTTTTGTCTTATTTCACTTTTGGTTTTTTTGGGACGCAAACAAAGCACCAAGTTTTAGTTTTGCCCGTAGCCATAATTACAACGTTTCCTATACGACAAGTCGTGGCATGCCTCTGGCGAAGAGCACAATGCAGGAGATACCGTGAACAAGCGAAGAGAAGCGTGATTGAGAGAGGTGGGCAGACAAACACACGTGAACGCCCCTGACACCTGCAGCTCTGTCGAACTCTTGACTGAAGCTTCAATTGGCCATTATCTCAGTGGATGGCTGAGAGAGCTGGAGACAAAGAACAGAAGAGATAGCTGCATGTAGCTGTTAGTTAACGTGGCATTGTTGCAACAAACAATTGCATTGACTGTGTATGTGTGTGCCGCAGCTACACTTCGCTCCTCTGCCCGGAAGTGCCAGTGTGTATGTGTGTGTGTGTGTGTGTGCTGTCATTGTGTGTGTTGTTTACTGCAAGGTTTGTTTGATGCAATGTTCAGACAGGAACTCGGACACGAACATGGACATGGGCATGGAACACGGCATAGGCGCTTCCCAGCTAAGCCCTGCAATGCATTGTCCGTGTCATGTCTTTTGCTCGACTTTTGTTGTCATTTGCGCTCTGGGGCGCAAATAAATTGATAAATGAAACTACCCTACAAGTTCGGAATCAGTTCTAAGCCAGCTCTCAAAGTCGTTTGGTTTGGAACTAGAATATATTTATACTAGTCAGTTAAGTACTTTACATATAAATAAGTATTAATAAAAGCTATCTCGGACACGGACACTTTTTTTGTTCAGCATTTTTTTCTTAACCAAATATGCTTCGGTTTTCATCAAGTAAGTAAAGTTTTCCTCCGAAATTCACAAAATCAAACTGATTAAATTTTATTCGTTTTCGTTGTTGGGTGCACTTAATTTCACATTTTTGATGTCAATAACTTCTCATATCTACTCTTTGCGATAAATTCTCGAATTTCCCTGTTTCCTTTGTATAGAAACCGTCTTAGCAAAAATTAAATTTAATTTGCATAATAATAAATAATAAATTTTTTTGGACATAGTAACTGATAAGCTTCAACATTGTTGCCACATCTCTGCACTTTTCGATTATTTTCATATCGCTTACATTTCAAAAACTTCTGTCTTTTAAATAAAACACAAAAATATTAACTTAATATTATTTGGCTTTGACAAACCTACTGGGTCTCTGCCTGATGCACAATTTGCCTCCACACGTTCTTGCTCTGTGCGCGCCTCCTCCAATTGGTAACTCCAAGTGATGTTAAGGCTTCAGTCACTTGGTCTCGCCAACGTATCCGAGGCCGTCCTGTCCTTCGTTATCCGCCAACTACCGCATCGAATACCTTACGAGCTGGTGTTTCCTCCTCCATATGTGCGACGTGACCCAGCCAGCGAAGTCGCATGCCACTCATCCGCCTTATCACGTCACTGTCGCCGTACAGCTCATAAGTACCGTCAACGCAAACAGCTCCGAAGATTTTGCGAAGAATTTTTCTCTCAAACACCCCAAGAGCAGCTGCATCTGATTGAGTCCTTGTCCAGGCTTCAGTACCATATAGAAGCACTGGAAGGATGAGCGTCTTGTTAAGTGTTAGCTTCGTATGTCGAGAAAGAGCTCTGCTTCATTTGCCTACTAAGCCCAAAGTAGCGCCTGTTAGCAAGAGTTATCCGTCGCTGAATCTTTAGGCTGACATGATTGTTGTTGGCAAGTGCAAAGCCAAGGTATATAAACTCCTTGACCTTTTCAAAGCTGTAGCTTCCTGCTCTCAGCTGAGAATCAAGACGTCGGGATTCCCTGCTGGAGCACACCATCAACTTTGTCTTGCCCATATTTACCGCGAGACCTACTTCCGCCGATTCCTTTGCAAAGCGCCAGTAACATCACACTTGGTTCCACCAATGATATCAATATCATCGGCGTAGCCAAGAAGCTGGACACATCTATTCGTAAGTACTTTGCCCGTCCGATGTACTCCGGCATCAAGAGGTTGAAGAGCATACAAGAAAGCGAGTCACCTTGTCTAAGACCCCACTTGGTATTAAAGGTTTCGGAGAGGCTAGTTCCCACCTTGACGGAGCTGCTGTTTTTGCTCAACGTCATTCTGCAAAGCCGAATAAGCTTTGCAAGGATACCAAGATTAGACATGGCAGCGTACAAGCAATCTCGCCTTGGCCTATCGAAAGCAGCCCTGCAGTCGACAAAGCGGTGGTATGTGTCAATCTGGTTTTCGTAGGTCTTTTCCAGAATTTGTCGCAGTGTGAAGATCTGGTCAATGGTTGATTTACCGCAATCCAATCAGTGCTTCGGTATGTGGCTTCAATCTATAGTTATCGATATGCCAAAGAGTGTGTCTAGTAGTGATGAGCAATATTTACGTACCTGTGATTTGTCACAAGTATTTTAATGTAACGGGTCGTATCAGTGACAAGTATTTTGTCACGGTGACAAATACTCGTGGCTAACATGAGCTGTTACAAAATACGCTGCAAGTATTTTCATACCAGTAGCGACAAAATACGCTGCAAGTCTTTTCATACCAGTAGCGACAAAATACTGCCAGAGTATTTTGTCACGACGAGTATTTTGTCACGATGAGTATTTTGTCACAGTCACAACCCACGGTGACAAAATAATCGTGGGTATATCTGTTACAAAACACGCGCCAAGTATTTTCGCACCAATAGCGACAAAATACTCTCGCAGTATTTTGTCACAGTCACAACCCAAGGTGACAAAATACTCGTGGATATATAAGTTCGTATGAACTGCGACAAAATATTCGTAAGTACAAAATCCTATGAACTGTTGCAAATTACGCGCCAAGTATTTCCTAACCAATAGTAATAAAATACTGCAAGAGTAAATACTGCAGGTAAATACTTGGCGCGTATTTTGCATTTTGTATATTATAGGCTAATACGCAGCAGTTTAAAACCTCGTAAAAGAAAACAAAACTTCATATAGAAAAAACGCTAAGAATTTTGACAGCGTTTTTAGTTTTCTTTCACGCGGTTTTTCACTGCTGCGTATTAGCCTTAAGTTATGAACGGTTACAAAATAGGTGGCTAGTATTAATGAATACAATAGTTTTGAGGTATTTGTTGCAATTTGAAGATGGGTCACATGCAAAGTAAGTGCCTAGTCGTTGAAGAGACAAGTGCCTTTAAAATTTTTGTGAGCGTTTAATAGTAAATAATAACATGGACAGAAAGACAAGTGAAATTTTTCAGTGTTTTAGATGATAATTTTGCATCTTGCAACATTTGCAAGTGTGTCGCTGTCACGACCTTTTGTCACAGTCACAGTTGTCACTAGTGTCTAGCCTTTTTAGGTCTCTAGCTCTTATAGTCTCCGAGATCTGGGTGTTCGTACAGACAGACGGACGGACATGGATCAAACGCTACCCGAGGTTATGGTAAGCATTTTGGTATAAAGGACTTGGGGTCTGCCCGCCTCATTCTGTCCGCTACATACGTTGCACAAATTTAGTATACCCTTTGTATAAATATAACACGTTAAGTTATGTTTAGTGCGTAACGTTCACCTGTCAACATTATAAATTTATCGGTTGATTGCCAATAAATAAATATAGGAAAAAAAAACATTTTTTTTTACATTTTTTTATTTATACCAATTTGTTTTGATGTTTATTTGTTACACTGTTACACAATAATGTTAATTTAAAAAAATATTTTTTTAAGCTAAATATCGCTAGTTATCTCCTATTTCTGCAGCTTGTTTTTGTCAAGTATAGCATTTTATAAAATAACCGCAGCGACTGAATGTTATATAATACCAACAAAAACAAAATTTTTGTTCAAATATATTATCACCCTTATGGCTAAAACAAAGAAATTATAAAAATTTGAATGGAAAGTATAATTTTTTAAATTATTGTGTTCGAGGCAAGTATCAATTAGAGCGTGAAGCAGTTATGAATTGTAAGCATAACAAATGTTAAAAACGGCGAATTGCTTGCTCTTGGCAACTACATTTGCTTGTACAATATGCAGCTTTCCAAGTTCAATGCTAACAGCAGCAATGGCTTAGTGGTATGCGTGCTCGACTCTCAGTCTTATATATCGAGGTTCGTTTCCCACTAAGACTAATAAACCAAATTTTTTTTTTTTTTTTTTTTGTAATTTCCAGTTTGTTTCTATTTTAAAAATATTTTTTTTATTGTCATAAGAACACAAATACATTTTAGAGATGTGGGTCAACAGCTTCTGTTATATGCAGTGCGCATATTTTTTTTCGTTTATTTAAATTTTTAAGACTTCAAAAGTCTTTGTACAAAATGTGTTTAAGGTACATATTTATTTGCTAGATGTACGTATATTTTTAATCGCTTGGAAACTTCGTAAGCTAGAGCCAAAATTTACCAAACTATCAGCCCACTGCCTAGAAGTGACTTTGCGTGACTGACTGTAGGATTCTTAAATTCTTAAAAATTAAATGAATATAACAGGCCTAAAGTGCAGAGCCTCCCAGTTCTATATATTATAGTTTTCCGACAAACTAAAATACTTAGATAACACAAAATTAAATAGTATGCTGAATAAAAGACAAGAGAAATTCTTAATTCAAGCGATAATATTCGTGATAATATTCGCGATAATTTAACGTGAAATCATTAATCTTATCCTTTATTTTTATTCCCTGTACCGTATGGTACAAAGGGTATATTAAGTTTGTGCAAGCCGAAAATGTATGTAACGTAGAGAAGGAGACGTCGGAGACCCCCCAAAGATACCCAAAGTATGATCAGGGTGACTAGAGAAGTCGATATAGCCATGTCCGTCTGTCTGAATGAACGTTTAGATCTCAGAGATGGTAAGAGCTAGAGCGACAAAAGTTTCAGATTAGATGCGTAATTATGTCAGGGGAGACAAGTTTAGTTTACTTTTTCGGGGTTTCGGGGTTATATTATATAGCTCCCATAGAGTGTTTCAGAGGACCTCGAAAAAAAGCAAAAGTTTTAGATGGATTATTCGTTTGTTTATGCAGATATCATAACCAAATTTGGCAATCGGAAGTTTTTTAGAGTGTACAAGAACTGTACAAAATTTGATCAAAATCGGTTGACTATATCATATAGCTCCCATAGGGCAGATCTGCCAAAAAACGTTGTTTGTACAAAATTCGTTGTGTTTCGTTTGTTTATGAAGTTATCGTTACCAAATTTGGCAAACGAAAGTTTTTTAGAGTTGCCAAGCACTGTACCAAATGTGATCAAAATCGGTTGACTATATCATATAGTCCCCATAGGACCGATCGTTCCAAAAATTGTTTGGTGCAAAATTCGACTGATTTCTGTTTGTTTATGAAAATATCGTAGCCAAATTTGCCGAATACAATATCTCTTGGAGGTCTTAGCAATATGTCGGACTTAATTGCAATGTGGTGGTACAGGGTATCCCAAAGTCGTCTGCGCCCGACTTTAACGTACGCCATCTTTTAGCTTGATTCAGAAAAAAAATAATTTCAAATATTTATCAATTACTATTTGACTTGAAATGGGTATAAATTTTATTTGAAAATATTAAATAATAATTTAAATATGATGCCAGCTTACACTATAGAACATATTTTGCCAATTCGTTTTAATTCCACTTACAACAAAGCATTCGGCTTCAAGCCATATAAAAAATTCGTTTTGGTGAAATTGGTTGCAGCAAACATGTGGTTTCAAAACGAATCCGAGCAACGAAGCACTGCTGATTATTTTTGGCTGATGTATGTAATTTCAAAATTGTACTAATCCGAAAGCCGAAAAAGTCGAAATTGAAACAATTCCAAAGCCGACTGCAGTTTTCGGCCAAGTTTAGTTTTTTCTAACAAAAATCTTTCAATTCATCTTTCGTCTGGCAGCATCACATAATCGCTACTGCATTATTGTAGGGTATTTTTTCGTCGGCTGTAACTAGTCAACTTGCGGATATAGCATACCTTAGCAATTGAGCGAACAAAATTTGAAAGAGTAAAGCATTATAGCGTGCTCTCGTTAGCTGTGACTATGCTGCAACTATGCTTTTGTGAACCAGTTCGCAACCACTTACTTTCAAAGTAGTTAAAACTGGTTCGCTGCCCGTACTTTGTCTTTGTTTGTGTCGCTTTCTATGTCGCAGACATATGCCCTGTTAATTGATATATTTGTATGTGTATGCATGTGTGTGTGTGTGTGTGTAAGTGTGTGTGCGCCTTTCTATGGCTGCCATTCGTTTGTTTGATTTGATTGCTGTTACAAGCTGGGCACACTTATTTAATTGATGTCTGCACTTCAATTGACTATACCAAGGCCAATTTTACAGCGACCCGGCCGAAACAGAGCAGCACTGCTTTATGAACAGCGCCAAACAGCTGAATAGCTTCACTCTACAAGTAAAATAAACTGAAAAGCTAAAAGAAATCGCTCAATAAAGAGTTTACGAATTAGATGAATGCTTTTTTGTACCAGTCTTTAAGAGGCTGAATATAAGTAACTTATCGATAAATAATCGATCTAATTAGTGTATGCATCAAGCTAGGGTTCGCGCAACTGTCTCTACGAATCTCACATGAGAACTCCTAATTTTGGCTAAGCAATTAATCGTGCCTGCTTTGGATTTCGATTTCGATTCCGATTTCGTTCGGTCAAGCGTTATAGTTACATACAATGTATAGATTTTCCCAAAACGATAAACTGCATTATGAAATCGATAAGTTGGAATCGGAATCAAAAACAGGCATGAATGTTATTAAAATGCAGCTCTCGCTTCAAGGCCACGCTGTAATATCTTTTAACCCAGAAGAGCAAAAAAATTGAAGAAGTATTTAAATAAGAACATCAAAAGTTATAGTCAAAGTTCTTCGATATCTTTAAGAGTTTTTGCTTTAAAAGCCAACTGTTTTGTAAGAACGAGAACAATTTTAACGACACTCAAAGCTAAATATGGTTAAGTTATTAGTTATTTCAGGCAAGTTTACAGAATTTTACATTATAATCAGCCGTGCTCCGGAAAGCTAATATTTCAGCATTAAATTCGTACTTTTTTAAACCTATTTTGTCGATTAACTCTTCTTGCAACAGCTCAGTTTGGTGAAATTGGGAGCACCAAACAATCGGTTATAAGACAAATTCGTATAAAATGATCGGATTCGTTTTAAGAATCTTTTTGTGTCTTAAATTTAGTTTAGTTTATACATAATTTAGTTTGTTGTACATAAGAACTTAATGGATTTGCAATAAGATGTGTAATTTTGGTATTCAAAGAAAAATTCAATTTTTTGAGATAAATAATCGGATGTTTATTTCATAATATAGAGGAAGGTATGCCGTTAATAATGAAAAACAACATCAGCCAAATAGCCACCACGACCACGCCATATCCTTTTCATGAAATTTTCCATAACCAAATAGCAAAGTGGCTGCCCTATGTCCTCGATAGCCTCACGAACTCTATCTTTGAGGTCTTGAATCGACGTTGGGCTGTTGGCGTAGACCTTATCTTTCACGTGGCCCCAAACGAAGAAGTCGCAAGGTGTTAGGTCACAAGATCTCGGTGGCCAATTGTGATCACCTCTTCGAGAGATAACACGGTCCGGAAACTTTTCCCGTAACAGAGCAATGGTTTCGTTGCTTGTGTGGCACGTAGCGCTGTCTTGTTGAAAGTAAACGTTGTCCAGATCAATACCATCCAACTCCGACCATAAAAAATCATTAATCATCTCTCGATAGCGCAATCCATTCACCGTAACTGTTGATCCAGCCTCATTTTCGAAAAAGTAGGGTCCAATGACCCCGCCAGACCATAAACCGCACCAAACAGTCACACGTTGAGGATGGAGAGGCTTCTCAACAATAACTCTTGGGTTTTCCGAGCTCCAGATGCGACAATTTTGCTTGTTGACGTAGCCACCGAGGTGGAAATGGGCCTCATCAGTCAAGATGATTTTTCGATGGAATTCCGGATCATTTTCATGCATTTCAAGGACCCAATGGAGAGGCTTGTCAGCAATAACTCTTGGGTTTTCCGAGCCCCAGATGCGACAATTTTGCTTGTTGACGTAACCACCGAGGTGGAAAGATTTTCACCATTTTTGTAGTGAATTTTAATAATTTCAATGCGTTGTTAAAACGTGTATCGTTCCATTTTTAGTAATGTCGTAGTTTCTACTTGTCAAATGTCAAAGAATAAAAGCTTCAAAAGTGACAGCTACCGTAATACCGGGTGATTCAAAATAACACCTCTTTTTGGAAAACCCTATACTTTAGTTTGTTGTACATAAGAACTATAATGGATATAATACACAAAGAATCTTTACAAAAAGAATTCTTTGAATGATTGAAGCGAAATCTCAGAGACGGTAGAGCAAGCAATTGGTTGATTGAGTTGATTGATTAATTTGTTTGTTGTGATGATAAAGGGTATTTCAAAGTCGTCATGACGTATGCAACGACTGTGGCGGATTGAAATAAAAATTGACTTAACTGTTTAAGCCGGAAAGCCGCAGACTTAATTTGTTGTAACACGAAGCAAACTGTATATTTTCACTTTTCTTTTTGGAATCAAATACTTACTGAACCTATTTAGCTGTGCAGCGCTGTAACTGAGAGTGTATGTGTGTGTGTGTGTGTGTGTGCAGATATTTTGCAAGGTCAAGTGAAGACTGAACGATTTTGGTGCAATTTGCATGTCAGTGCTTTTTGATGGCTTAGTTACCTTAGTGGATAGTTTGACAAAATGGCGGACGCTTTAAATGCCTTCATTAAAAATGGCGCTGCAAATGCACAGTGAAAGAGTGAATAGAGCGAAAAGCAAAAATCAAGTCACAAAATGTGATACCGTGTGGGTGTGTGTGTGCATATGTGTACATGTGTATGTGTGTTTGTGTGCATTAGTGCAGGTGACATTGCTTTATGAAGCTTTTAGGTCGTATATCAAAGTGCTGCGTTTGCTTTTTGTCGCTTTTGTAGTTGAATTTTGTTGTTGTTGTTGTTTTTGCAATGATTCCATTTGAGTTTGTTTTTTATACTCCCATATTTATAGAGTAGTGAAAAAGGTATATTAAGTGCATCAGCATGTAGGTAACAGAAGACCATAAAGCATGTGCGTCTGTATGAACATTTAAGTGTGGGTGACCATAGGAGTTAGGGACTGGGCGTGGGTTGGGAATTGAAGCTTAACACAAGCCACATAATTTCAAATCTTTAGGCTATTACGGTGTTTTGCGTAACCAGCAGCATTTACGTGCATAACCATAAATAAACAGGAATTTGACCAAAAATGGTTCTGGTTTTTTGTTGCTTTTTTTTTTTCAAAATTGAAAGCTGTGTCGTTCAGTGCATAGAATAAGCTTCATTGTGTCAAAATTTCAGTTCGATACAAAGATTTGTTGTCAGGTAGATTGAGCTCCGAGCAAAAATTGCCAAAATCGCGATTTTCGATAATATTTGGGGTGAATTGGGAAGTGTCTAAAAATGATAAGCTTGAATAATACAGTGAAATGAATGAATTTGAGTTAAAATAATTGTCACCTAGTGAAATGGGCTGAAAAAATTATTTTTTCAAAAACATGGTCTAAAAATACGTACGAAATCACATCTGTAACTGCCAGAGATGCTGACGCATTTCTGATGGAATGGACAGTCACATGTGGCGAAAACTCCACCTCAGTGTTATTTATAACGAGGTTCCAAAGCCTTATGTTGTATCTCTTGGTGAAGGGCACAATCACAGCTTTCTGGGGGTTGATGTTGAGCCCTTCGCTTAGACACCAGTTCAGGGTTATCTGTAGAGCATTATCAATCATATCTATGATGGTGTTCTCATATTTACCCATAACTATGATAGCCAGCTCATCAGCTCAGGGGAGATAACACACCTCCTTGTGGACAACCTTTTACAGCTCTTTTGCTGACTGCTGTACCATCAAGAGATGCAGTTATGTCCCTCTGTCGGAGCATGGATTCGATCCATGCGATCACATTTGGTTCTATGTTTCTACGTGCCAACGCTCTATAGATAGAACCAAAGTCAGTGTTGTCGAAAGCTACCTCGACATCCAGGATGGCGCACAAAGCTATGTTCTAGGAGTCAAAGCGTTTTCAATCTTTCTGACTAGGTGGTGTAAGGCAATCTTTGTTGACTTCCCCTTGGAATAAGCAAACTGCATTGGATGCAACGGGGTCGTGACTTGCAGTTTGTTTCTGATATGCAGGTCGAGAAGCCTTTCTACTGTTTTCAGAAGGAATGATGTTAGACTGATTGGTCTGTATGGGCTTGGGCTTATCTATTGGCCTATTGCCAGATATAGGAAGGAAAACCACCCGAGGTATGTATCCCCAATCAAAGCTTGATCTAAACAGACAAATCAGTGGGCTCCGAATGAAATCCAGACATTTCTGGAGAAGTGCTGGAAAAATTTCGTCCCCACCATATGATGGACATACTTATATTTAATTTTACTCGAGAAAATGTTGAAATTTTAGCGACACAAAAACTTAAAATAACACTTTCAAGATAGCCATTTTTTTTAGAAAAATTATACTGAACAAAAAAACACGTGTACTCGAGTCGGAGTAATATCAAAAACCAACGTCGGTCATGACGTTGATTTGAAAATTGGTGTCGCAGTCAAATCTCAACTCAGAGAAGTTTGTTTGTTCTGAATAGCCCAATCTGTGGAAACCTAATTCCATAGCCTAACTTCAAGCTCGAAATTTACCAAAAGACCTGATTTATTGAGTTAAGATTTTCATCCGACAAAACGATTTATTTCAATTTTTTGATTCAGAGCTGAATTAGTTTTTTGTTAGACCTTATATAACTGGGCAAATATTCTTAAAGTCCCCGCTTTGTATTTTTCACAGTTTTTTTTAATAATCTGGGTCACCTCCATGCGTAAAGAGTATATCAAAGTTGGTCATGTATGGCTGCTTTTTCTTTTGTGCTGCTTTGGCCTTTCACATGGTACACTGGTCACAGACATAAAATAATCAAAGTAAAAAGTTTGTTACCAACAATGCCATGAGCAAAAGTTTTTAAAAGCCAAATTAGTTTTGGTTACATTTCATTTGTACGCTTTAAGAATAGCATGAAGAGAGCTCTCATATTTAAGTAATTGATATTAATTTTATTATTTAGTCATTTGTGTTTTTTTGATATAATGAATTAATACGCGTTCACTCGTCCATATAATAAAGTATAAAAAGTTTTAATATTTATTCGATTATATAAATTAAATTTATAGAAGGCTAACATTTTTTTTATATGAGCTGAAAGAAAGTATCAGACGTTAAGTTTTTAGCCTCAGACAAAAGTTTATTAAAGAGCCCTCGTTGTTAGCTGCGAAATCCACGAACGAAAACGAATCCGAACATTTTATTCGTTTTCGTTTTGAAACCGAATGTTTGGTGCTGCTAATTGCATCAAACATAATTTTTCAAGTGGTTTCAAACCGATTGTTTTAACGCAAGGGACATAAAAATGTATCGACAAAATAGGTTTAAAAAATTACGAATTTTATACTGAAAATTTTTTTTAAAATATTCTTTGATATTTTTAGATTACATTTATACCAACTTAAAGTTTTATATTTATTGACAATTATTTTGAATTATTTTTTTGACTTAAATAGCAAGCACAGGCAAAACGAAATTTTTTTTTTTTTTTGTTTACACGAACACATGACGATAAGTACCACAGAGTTGCCGCGTTACACAAAAAAAATTTCTCGTGTAACAAAAATAGCTACGTCGTGTTTAATTTCAATAAATATGGATGCTAAAGTAATGGAATAATAAAGAACTAGCAATATTTTACTGAAAATAAAATGTAAGCAACGTTGATTAATAAAAAGGTGCAGAGCTGCGGCAACCCTGTCAGCTGTTTTGTATCAAACAAAAATAATTTCGCGCCAACACAACATTAGAAAATATCAGGAAAATAAAGGAAACGAATTTATCGCAAATAAAAAGGGATATATCGACAAAAAAAATCGTTCTTCGGAGCACGCAAAAACGAATCCGAAGAAAATTGTTCGGTTTTGATCTTTCGTTTTCCGTAGCACGTCTTTACGTTATATAAAGTTTACACATTTGTTAATATCTTTGCGTTTTTTTCACAAATACGATTTATGCAATCTTTTGCTTTTAAGTTTGAGTTCTTTTAAAACGGCACGTCGAAAAATACCATATAATTTATAATTAAGAATTGGTCAGAAAATTGTATCATTGCAATTATTTGCAGTGCTCTTAGTTGATTATGGCTCAAATTAGAGTAATTTTATTTAACCACAATTATAGAAATCTTACGTTTTTGGAAAATAAATTGGTGTCTCCAAACAACAGAAGCAAGCTCTTTGTTTATAACTTGAAAATCAACACATTTAGCCATGTTTAGCTTGAATTCCATTAAAATCGTTAGTTGTGATACTTATAGGCCAAAATACTCTAGCTAGAGGCACATAGAAGCCATGAGCTCCAGTTTTTCATAAATTCCAAAATGAACTACGCTAGAAAGTAAGTACATAAAATGAAGTAATTAAATCAGGTTTCAAAATTTTACGCAAGAGGAGTCAGGAAAAAAAAAATAATAATAAATTATATTATATTTAAAACTTTTCTCTCAAATTTGTGAATAACGAAGGAAAACGGAAACTCATTGGCTTAACCTAATTTTTGCCGTCAGCCAATAGGTATCACAAGGGGATCAACGTGTAATCACTTTGTGTGGTACGCGCCGTAATTGTGATACACTACTGGTAGTGCGACTATACTCTCCCCGTGAGGGCGGCTGGAAGCAGGTCCTTGGCACGGTCATGTCTCTGCCTTGGATGCTGACTAATTGTAGTCGGGCGAAGAGAAGAACACTCTTTCAAAAATTACCCCAATCTAAGGTGGAACATCATACGCCAATAGATGCATGGCCGAGGGGGTGCTCGGTCGCTAGTATGCGGACTCTGGATACCTGTCAACCTCCAGTTTTAATCTTTGACCTCCCACGGCATCTCGGGCAATCCCGTGGGCGATATCCCCGCCCCGAGTATTAACTTTATTTATTTATGGATAAACTAAATACTTCAAATGAGTTTGATGACACTCTAAAAGCATCACCCCAAGAGGAAGTCTGCACGGCGACCTCTCTGTGTACCGTTGTGGCTGATGTGCCGCAGCCAGTGACCCCCCTTAGTAGTGCTGTTGGGCATACGGTAGGGACTCGGGTCCAACCACTTGAATCCGTTCAAGAACAGCCGGTACACCTTCAACCGAAAGGACCACTGCTTCTTCATCGGCAGCTCGAGGTGTCGGCCTTGAGCTCCGAGGAAGAACTCCTGGTCTCTGACGGAGATGACACTGTGAGTGTAGTCTCGCAGAAGTCGTCTGGTGCCAGTATCGGTGCCACACTCCAGACCCTCAATCTGGAGTCTGATGCTCCCTTTGAAAAGCTCAGTTCTCGGGAGAAGAGACTCTTTAAAGCCGCTCTTGGCAAAGGTCTCTCCAGAGCTGACGCTTTAGCTTCCGCCAGATCGGCACCCCCTGCGACACTGGTCAAGAGGATCCGATCTGACGATAAGTCGCCACATACGGCGACAAAGAAACCCAAGCAAGCTCATGTCGAGTCAAACAAGATGCCCTACAGCAGCGTAGTCAAAGGCATCAAGCTGGGTTTCATTTCAAACGCTGCAGCTCTTACTTCCGAACAAATGGCTCGGATTAAAGAGGCTATTCTCGATGTCACAATCGAATTCGCTGGTGATGCGACACCACAGTTCGAAGGATGTGTTCTTCGCTCAAACTGGGTGTTGCTGATATGTGCGAATGAACCCACAGTTGCGTGGGTTCGCAACAATTTCAGCCATATCAAGAGCAAGGTGGCTCTAGATATCAGGTTGATGTCAGAGGAGGAGTTTCCCCGAACACATGTGGTTCGAGGTTATTTCCCCAATAGCATCAACCTGACGAATGATAGGGTTCTGGCTGCAATAAACGCGCAGAATCCAGTTTGCACCGCGCAATGGCGAGTAATGCAGAGACTGACGCATGGTCAACTTCTGCACCTCGTCTTTGCCGTTGATGGAACATCCTATCAACAGCTGGTGGAACTGGGTGAACACGTGTATTACCAATTTGGGAAGGTTAAGCTTAGTCTTAAGGGTAGTGGCCCTAAGACTGTTGAACCTTCCCAAACGGAGCAGCCTGCAACCGCTTCCACCACCACCTCAGTGGCCTCCTCCGTGGATACAATTGAGAAAGCTGTAGTGCCCTCAGTGTCCACGGATCCACAAAACCCGGCCCTTAATGCTGACAGCAACCCGCGACCCACAACTAGCAAAGCTGCTGGGCTAGCTAAGGTGGGCACGCACAAGGGCCAGGTCACTGCTACCAGCATCCGTGAAAAGGCGGACCGGCTTCCGAAGGGCGCTCGAGGCAAGGGGTCTCGCCGAGGCAAGCGAGACAGCCTCGTCCAGAGCTCCATTCGGGAGTCAAATGAGCGCCACTAGGGTGCTCCAGGCGAACCTGCACCACGCTAAAGGAGCGTCAGCCACCCTGTGCAGGACCTTCGCCGAGGACAAAATCGACCTAGCGCTCATTCAGGAGCCATGGTCGGTGGGTGGCCAAGTCCGAGGCTTAAATGTAAAAACAAGTAAGTTGTTATACGACCGTCAAGTGGATGTGCCTCGCACTGCGATGCTTATTGACAATGGTGTCAAATACCTTCCACTAACGAACTTTATTTCTAGAGATCTAGTAGCTGCGCTCGTCAAAGTTGCCACGGAGACGGGTACCAGGGAAATAGTGGTGGCGGCTGCTTATTTCCCTGGCGACACGGCTGATGTCCCACCGACAGAGGTCAAGCGGCTCGTTGACCACTGTAGTCAGCGTAAAACGCCATTAGTCGTCGGTTGCGACGCAAACGCTCACCACACCATCTGGGGTAGTAGTGACGTCAACGCTAGAGGTGAGTCTCTCTTAGAATATTTATTGTGTTGTCAATTAAATGTTGTAAATAGAGGGAACAAACCCACCTTCATCAATGCTATTAGAGAAGAGGTTTTAGACCTTACTCTGGCTAGCAACTCCCTGTCTGGCCTTATAAGTAACTGGAGGGTAACAAATGAGGCCACACTTTCAGACCATCAGCACATCAGGTTTGACTTGCCGGGGCAGTTAGAGTTAAGGCAGAGGGTTTTCAATCCCAAGAAGACCAACTGGATACTTTTTCAGACACTGGTCGAACATGCGGTCGACTCTTTAGTCTCCAACATCAACTCGGTAGACGAGATTGATTTGGCTGCTAACCAGCTTGAAGATGTGCTGATCTCCTCTTTCCAAGCCAGTACAGTTGAGCGCTCTTACCAGTCGAAACGTGAGGTTCCCTGGTGGAATGCCAACCTAACGGCTAAAAGGAAAACTGTTAGGAGACTCTTTAATAAAGCTAGGAAAACCAAACAGTGGGATGAGTACAAGGCTGCTCTCACTGATTACAATAAGGACATTAGAAATTCTAAAAGGGAAACCTGGAAGAACTTCTGCAATAGTGTCCAAAACCTAACAGAAGCGGCTAGACTTCAACGAGTCATGGCCAAAGAGTCCTCAAACGGGGTAGGTCTGTTGAGCAGGAGTGATGGCTCCTTCACTTCAGACCGTAAGGAAACATTGGAGCTCCTTCTCCAAACACACTTTCCAGGCTCTTCAATCTGCAATGGAGATGCCCAACTCTCAGATTGGATTGAGCCAAACTTCCGAGGGGCTGCCAGAATTTCTGGCACAATATTTGATGCCGACAAAGTCAGATGGGCAATTGGCTCCTTTGAACCTTTCAAGGCACCTGGTGGTGACGGAATTTTTCCAGCACTTCTTCAGAAATGTCTGGATTTCATTCTGAACCCACTGATTTGTCTGTTTAGAGCAAGCTTTGACTGGGGATACATACCTCACTCTTGGAGGAGAGTTCGGGTGGTTTTCATCCCTAAATCTGGCAATAGGCCAATAGATAAGCCCAAGTCATACAGACCAATCAGTCTAACATCATTTCTTCTGAAAACAGTAGAGAGGCTTCTCGACCTGCATATCAGAAACAAACTGCAAGTCACGACCCCGTTGCATCCAATGCAGTTTGCTTATTCCAAAGGGAAGTCAACAGAGGTTGCCTTACACCACCTAGTCAGAAAGATTGAAAGCGCTTTTGACTCCAAGAACATAGCTTTGTGCGCCTTCCTGGATGTCGAAGGAGCTTTCGACAACACTGACTTTGGTTCTATCTCTAGAGCGCTGGCACGTAGAAACATAGAACCACACGTGATCGCATGGATCGAATCCATGCTCCGACAGAGGGACATAACTGCATCTCTAGATGGCACAGCAGTCAGCATAAGAGCTGTAAAAGGTTGTCCACAAGGAGGTGTGTTATCTCCCCTGCTATGGTCTCTCGTGATCGATGAACTGTTAACTAAGCTGACAGTGCTTGGTTATAAAGTCATTGGCTACGCAGATGACCTGGCTATCATAGTGACGGGTAAATATGAGAACACCATCATAGAGATGATGGACAATGCTCTTCAGATAACCCTGAACTGGTGTCTAAGCGAAGGGCTTAACATCAATCCCCTGAAAGCTGTGATTGTTCCCTTCACAAAGAGATACAACATTAGGCTTCGAAACCTCGTTATAAATAACACTGAGGTGGAGTTTTCAGAACAGGTCAAATATCTAGGTGTGGTCCTAGACAAGCGACTCAACTGGAACTCCCACTTAGAACAAGTGCTCTCCAAAGCTACTCGAGCCATGTGGGCTTGTAGGAAATTCTTTGGCAACACTTGGGGCTTCAGCCCAAATATCATAGAATGGATATACCGTATGATGGTACGGCCTATCGTCACATATGCAGCCCTTGTGTGGTGGCCCAAGACGCAGCAAAATGTGGCCATTAAGAAGTGCAGCAAGCTTCAAAGATTAGTATGCCTATCTCTCTCGGGAGCTATGCGTACCTGTCCAACAGCTGTCATGGAGTCGGTCCTTGGACTTACACCACTGCACATTTTCATCCAAAAGTCAGCCATGCAGAGTCTACTGCGTATCCAGATCACATCTGGTTTCTTAGCAAGCGACACTGGTCATGCCGCACTTATATATTCCCTTCCTGACGTATCCATCTGCTCTAGATCAGATCTTATGATCACGGAACTATTTCATAACAAGAAATTTAGATCTCTTCTCCCAAGTCGGGAGACTTGGGCTGATGGCAGCCCCTGTGGTAACCTCCGGTGGCAACAATGGTTCACGGATGGGTCCAAAACTGAGCAGGGTGTAGGTGCTGGAGTCGTTGGGCCCAACACCAGAATCTCTAGTGCAATGGGCATCTGGCCCAGCATCTTTCAAGCAGAGATTCATGCCATAGAGATCTGCGCTCATAGTATCCTTAGTAAGGGAACTAGGGGAGCAAACATCTGTATCTACTCAGATAGCCAAGCTGCTATTAGGGCACTATCATCATGGAGCATCTCCTCCAGGATGGTCAAAGAATGCCATAATTACCTCCAAACCCTGTCCTCCCGGAACAAAGTCGTGCTATGTTGGGTACCTGGACACTCAGGAGTGGATGGTAACACGATCGCTGACGATCTAGCACGACAGGGTGCCTCCACCCTGACCACTGCCCCTGCGCCCTTCTGTGGTATTGGTTGGTCCACAATCAAAACTATGGTAAACAAATGGGCTGCAGGTGAACATAGGAGATACTGGTTCTCCTTACCGGGGTTGCGTCAAGCAAAAGCGCTTATCAAACCCCTGGATATGATCAAGACAAAAGGTCTTGGCAGAGAGGACTTAAAACTCCTGGTAGCTTACCTATCTGGCCACCACACTGTTAGATACCATCTTCAGAAAATTGGCCTATCGGACTCTTCAGAGTGCAGACTCTGCCTCGAGGACGATGAAACCACCAGACATATTCTCTGTGACTGCCCAGCGCTGGTATGGGACAGAGCCTGTCACTTGGGAAAGGAACGGATTAGTCCCTTCCATCTTAGGTCAATACCAACAAAAGACCTACTGCTATTCATGCGGAAAGCGGAAAGTCTTTTGCTTTAATTTATGGGTATGGTACAAAAGATCTTCAGGTCGCAGTGCCCCACCTCTTTGTGAGGAACCCATAGGGGAAAAAAAAAAAAAAAAAAAAAAAAAAAACCTAATTTTAGTTTAAAAACTCTACAACAACTTTTTCCAAAGCGTGTACAAAGTTCAAGTGTGTTAAATTTTTGCCTGCAGCTAAATAGAATTGTGACCACTGTGCGCTGCAGCAGACGTACTCGCAGTAGCGCTCATAGGAAGGACTCTAAGCTAACTGACAGCTCCGAGTGCTGACTCGGAATTCAAAAGCAGCAGCTGAAAAAAAAAAACAACAAAAAAGTGCGCAGAAAAGTAGGCAACGACAATACTTGGGCGCTTACATATGTACATATATATGCAAATCGCATGTGTGTGTGTGTATGCGTTTGTGATATGAGTGTGACAGCTTTTAAGGCACTTGGCATTGATCCTTGCAGTTGACATTAGAATTTATGAGCTCTGATCTTTGTTTTTGGCACGTTTAAGGCTGCAATAAGAATTTTTTATACAAAATGTTTCAACTTGGTGAAATATGTAAAACATTTGTTTACGAATAAAGAAATGTTTGTACTTTAATTTTTGCTCACAATATTTAGATTTGGGATAAGGCTTGGCAGGCAAATAGCTAGTAATTATAATACTTTGATATAGCCAAATAAAATTATAATACTAATAATTTGAATTTTAAATTAATCGCAAAAATATTTAAATTTTCATATATGTATGTATATAAAGGGTGTTTTTTTTGACAGCGTATGGAATTCCGAAAGGGATATCTCTGAAACCAGTTGTTACTTTTGACAAGCATAAAATTCAATTTATTCAGTAAGGACTAACAATTCATCATGGTAAGACTTATAGCACAGATTTACAATTAAAATCAGTGTTCTGTGGTAAAAACTTATAGAGCTCTTCGTACAATTAATGGACTGAATAAACGTCCATAAGAACGTGCTATTCGTCGTGTTCTTGATCATGTACGAACTCATTTGACATTCCACGATGTCTGACCACCAATCTGAATGAGAATAGCACGGTCCGAAGAAAATATCGCTGTTGTAGTGGTCAGTGTAGAGGAAAATCCAAATTTATCGATTCGCAACGTGTTACCCAAGGAGTATCAAACTTTGATCATCAACTTTGATACTCCTTGCGTGTTACCGTCAATGCTAATCGATACACAGCGATGATCAATGATTATTTGTTTCCAAATTTACGTGACATCGATGTCGAAGAGTTCTGGTGTCAACAGGATGGCGCTACGTGTCCTACGGCGACCGCAACCATTGACTTACTAAAAACTCAATTCGGTGAGAACTGGCCAACTGGCCGCCGCGGTCGTGTGGTTTGACCCCTTAAGATTATTTTCTTTGCGGACACGTCAAGTCGTTGGTTTATCTAGACAAGGCAGCAACAATTGACGACTTGGAAACCAACATTAAACGTGTCATTACTGAAATACGGCCCCAAATGCTCGATAGTGTGGTCAAAAATTGGACCCAAATTGTAAATCGTAGTCGTGGTGGTCACACAATTTTTCAAATTTTAAATGATACGAATTTATCTATCTAATAAAACCAATTTTGGTCATTACATTAATTTTTCTATGTTGTATTCAAATTTGAAAACCGGACGCGCTTAAAAAAACACCCTTTATTAGCTAAACATTACACAAACAAAATTTTTTTTTTTAAACGAGCTTGGTTTATGCGAAAATTCCAAATACCATGTTTCCGGAGCAGAACTAAGAGCGCGTATAATAATTGTAAATGCCATTGCATTTGTTTTGCTAAAACTAATCTTAAATTGTAACTATCTTATAAGCATAATTCACAATAGCGCTAGAACATTCCTCTTGTGCGGCTGGTGGCTATTGTCCTCCAGTAAGTACTTACATCGTTTGTCACAGGTATCTAACTACTTTGCAAACCCCTAGTAATGCATGAGGTAAACGGTCGACGAACGAAATATGACAAACAACAAACGCAAAGCGAATAGAGGAGAAAAAAAAAGTAATTCGCCTTATTTTCTTAATACGGCAAAATAAAGTAAGGCGAATTTTTCACTATTCTTTTTGTGCGTATTCCTCGCGACACAAACAAACATTCCTGAATGCTCTGCAATTTTGTTTATTTTCGTTTGGACCGCCGTCAAGCTTGCAAGAAAACGAGTCCAAAAGTCTATGAAGCAATAATCGGTAATTTTCAGATGCAATTGGAAATGGAGCTGGACCGTCAGAAATCGAGCTTAAAAAGGCCCTCCAGCTCCAAAAAAAAGCGTCTTCTAAAAAACAAGCGTATGAAATAAAAAAAATAGAATTATTGATGAAAAAAAAAATAAAATAATATTGGAATAAACAGATGATACTTGCATGTTTAAAAAACCAGTCTTGTGTACTTTTTTGAGATATTCAATGTTTTGATAGATACCAAAAACCAAAAAGGGCAAGCAGGTGTGTAGGTAGGTAGGTTAGGGCGGCAGTTGGGACTTAGTGTTCCAACTTAGGCCAAGAATAGGCCCGTTGTGATACCGATAATGGGAGTAAGTGATAAGGATATAGAATAGACAGGAAAAATTAGAGGAATAAAAAAAGTGGGAAGTGCAGGACCATGCTTTACGTGGAATTCGAACCCACAACCTCAGGGATGATAGTCTAGTACACTGCCGCTAGGCTATCGAGGCCGCAAGGAGCTGTGTACAAAGACGAAAAACTGCGTTGTAGTATTTTTGTCGTCCTCTACCGCCTAAAATATCTGATAAACGTGAAACTATCCTATTTAGATCTTCTGTCTACAAATGCAACAATAACCTGCGAAAAAATTGGATATCTTTCGGCATCACAACCCCGAATGGTGAAAGATTAATAAAAAAACAAAGATTACTAAGGGGTGAAAATTGATAGGTTCCTATATTTTGATAAACACATTCAACAACAAATTATTAAAGCGAAAAAGCCATTCTTTATATACGAACATATTTTTTACTCGAAACATGTCGAAACTACAGTGAAAGTTATTATGTATCAATCACTTATCCGTCCAATTATAACATACGCTTGACCTATTTGGTTCAACACAGTGCTGGATCCACGGGGCTGGTTTTCGGGTCCGGACCTATCCCCCAAAAGTTGGACAAATGGAATGAAAGTCTTTTGCAAGTTCTGATATTTAAACACTTCGATGTGAAGAACCCTTTTGTCCAAACTGAAGGGTTTCGATGATCAGGCCTTCTTGCTATTGAACCATGTGTAACAAAATTGTTGACGAGCCTCGTTATAGTCCATCTGCTCGGAGGAGTGCCGCCAAACGTGCGCCTATATTCTCTTTGTTCCAATTTTACGTACTCTAGTGCGTGTTAACGCCGGACAATCCAAATTCTTGTCTCAGTGTCCCAATTATCCATTTTTATTATAATATATCTAAAAATCAATCTTTAAAATAAAAAAAAATGAAACAGATTAGATAAATAGTTAAAAGTTATTCAATGTTTTTTAGTAGCGCCTTTCATCAGCCACCCTGTATATATTTTTTTTTATATCATCTTAATATGAACATGTTGAGCATGACTTTCTACAAATTTTTAAATTCATAAGAAATTAACTTTGCCATTTTGTACAGATTCGGTGCAGCCTAGAAAAGTGCCTGCTTCATAACTTTCAGCCTGACTTGACTACAATGACGTCACAGGCTCAGCATGAGAGTAGCCATTGCTATTGAAAAGCATGTTTATAATTAAAGTTTCTGCAAATATGCTTGTTAATATTTTTATTTAAAATATGCATCTTAATATTTTTTTTTTAATAATTTTTTTAAGCGAAAATTCTTGATACCCTTAACGTTACTTTAATACTCTCATTTTGGTTGATTTTGAGGTTACCGACTCCTGCTGTAGATCAATATAGTTTTGAGAAGCACTGTAGCTGAATTATAAAGAAGTTGCTGGTATTTTTTAGTAATAAATTTATACTAAAGTGCATACAACAAGATATGCGTAACCTTTGGTAAAATTTGTTGTCCTTAGGTCGTATGGTTTATGAGATCTAGTTGTTTATACAGACGGTCGGGCGGACATGTTTCAATCGCTAACCGTGCTGATGATAAGCATTTAGGCACAAAGAACGCTTTCTTTCACAAATCTAAAAATATCCTTGACCCTATACAGAGTACAGAGTATAAAAACTGCTATACATACTGCATTTTTGATGCAAAAAAAACAAACACTCTCTCACACATAGTGACACCTAAGCAACATATTCGCATACATTTGCACTTGAAGCGGTTCGTTTAATGGCAAAAGCAACTGCCGGAAAACTGACACGCATACAGGCTTAAAACAGAAGTGAGACAAAAGAGAGAGGTAGAAAAAACAGAAGTAGCTGCAAAAGCAAGAGACCAAACGCATTAAAAACTGTAGCATACTGTTCAGCGTGCCTGCTGCAGGCCAAATGCATGCATGTGTGTGTGTGTGTGCGTGCACTGAGAGAAAAAGTCGATTAGATTACATCAATCATATCAATACAAGTTGCAAATGTTTTTTTCAAGCATTGTACATATATCAAATATAGTGAAAATTATATCAAAAACAAAGCTGACTTACTTAACATAATGTATTCACGATCGATCGGAGATTTTTTCAACTTTACAAAAAGGTTTCTTTGGGAAATATAATATATTTTTTTGTGAAACATTTTTTTCACATAATATTTCATAAACAATAGTCAAAATTATTTCTTATATTGCAAAAGATTAATTTGGTTATTTATTTATTTATTTATATAATTATAGAGAAGAACTTTATTCTAAGTTACAAAAGGTTTGTAGCCAGAACAACGTAGGCCTCGGGCTGTTTAAAAAATTTTTATACATTATATTTGTTTGGTTTAATTTTGTATTAAATTCAACGCCATACATTTTTATTAAACTTGCATAATTTAATGCAAATAATAAAAAATCGTTTGTTGAGCAAAGTAAATATTTGTTTATTTACCTACAAAAAAAAATCAACATACAAAAAAAAAACAAGAATAATAAATAAAATATTAAAAAAATATTATAAATTAAAAAAAAAAAAACATTAAAAAAGTTATTTTTATTTTTTTTTTACACCGAATAAAGAACGCATAAAAACACTTGCTTAAAAAAAATATGCTGATTGACATATTTAAGGAACATACTCAATATATAAAATAAGAAAATTTCGTATTTTTTTTTAAGAAATGTGTTGATTAAAAAAAATTAAATTTTTTTGTTTTTAAAGTGCCCAGTTGCTAATTAAAATCCCAAATGGAATATTTTTTTTTATATGAAGTTATGTCATTCCGTGCGAAATTTTTCGAACTGCGTATGGGCCTTTAAGATTAAAAAAAAAATTGGTTCAAAAATATTGAGCAGTTTAGTCACAATTAACTTAAAACGAAAAACAAGTTTTTTTAACTTAAGCCACAACGTATTAAGTTTAAAAATTGAAATTTTGTGAAATCATTTTTTTTTGCTGTGTATCTGTGTAAACAGTTTCCAGAGCCTTTCATGTCAAGAAAAATAAACTCGACAGGAGTCTGTCTACTCGAGATCTACAGATCTCTCCAACTTCTTTCAAGGCAAAAACTTTAACATTGAAAAAAATGTACTGTCAGTAAAAACTGCTTAAGGATTTTTTGCATAGTACCGAATAATTTCTGTTCTCAGCAAGCATTTTCTCACTGTGTATGTGAGTGTGTCAACTGGCGTAAAAAGCTTTAAAAAAAAAAAAACACAAAAACTGTACATATATAAAAAGAAACAAAGCAAAAACGAAACAAGCGCACATGAGACAATTTCTCTCATTTATTCTGTCTTCTGTCTTCTTTTTTTTTTTGTTTTTTGAGTTGCTCGCTTTTCTCTTTTGCTGCCCCGCGGTCCGCTTTAGTCGCTCTGACCCCAATCTCTTTGGACAAGCTACAGCACTGTCTGTGTTTTTGTTACTGTCGGCGTCGACGTCGACGTCAACGTCACTGCTGTGGTTCGACTGACGAGCGGCGCTAATTGATTTGAAGACCCAAGGGCCGAGGCCGACTAACGGCAATAGCGACAAAAACAAATACAAACATATAGACAAAGCAACTGTGCGATGAAGGGGGAAGGGCACACAGAGACTGAGAGAACTTAATTATATTTTGAGTTTTGGCAATTGTTTGCCATTTGTCAAAAGCAGCCTATAATGCGCACAGACTGTACCAAGGACAAGTTAATTAGTGGCTTATGCTCTTGGCTCGCTCTCTTTTCCGCTCTGCCACTCACTACACTCGACTACAGGTAATTTAAGAACAGCAAAAGTTTTCATTCAATCAACTATAGCGAAACGAAAACAAATTTTAAGAAATCAAAGAACTACAAACAAACTGTGAACTTGAAAGCAAATGTGCTGAAGCCAGCAAGCTTTTTAATTAGCCTAATTAATTTTTGGCAAAAAACCCAGAATAAAGCAGTATCCAGAAAAGCAAAAAAAGAAGAAAGAACTGCAAAAACTTTGGTGCATAATTTGAAACTACACTGCACAAAATTACAAGCTAAGTAGAACTTAAGTAAAGCTCTTAAAGATGCTCGTGGCGTGTTTTGTTAATGATTGAAGATAGTATAATATATAAGTACATACAAGCTTGCATTGTGGTGTCTTTTGTTAAGACTAGTGTTGGAAAGCAAATAAATGTATCTTTAAGTTAGCATTTGCTAAATAAATTCTCTCTTCATAGAAGCAAGATTATTATAGATAAGTATTATGTATGCAAAAAGTGAATAATATTGTTGCGAAATCTGGTGTTCTATTGCGCTCCCTTCTAGCCTTAGTCATATACCCAAGACAAATTTGTTCATTGAGCTGGTTCCAGTCGAACGACATTTTGCATCGAGATTCCAAAAAAGGAAAGCCCTTCCTCTGACAAAAGCTTCATATTCACCGAGTACCTGTTGGTAGCACTCCTGCTCAATCTTCCAAAATCAGTCGGTAACCTTATCCTTGTCTTGTCCAGTCGGGAGATTATTTTTATGAATCTACTTGAATCCAAAAATTCTGCACTGCTAATCCAGTCTGAGACTTGTCTCGAACTCTTCTCTTCTGCTAGCAGCTATTTGGGGATGTATCTGTAGTGCCACCGATGCGTTCTGGCCCCACTAATGGTTTCGCATCAACATTCCCGGGAATACCCTTATGCTCTCACGGGTTTCATCTACGGCAGACTTTATTCCATAGATCAATTAACTAAGCTATAGTTCTGAAACCTTTTTTGAGCTCATCTTCATGTCAGCCACTGCGTTTATCACGGACATTTAATTATCCACCTTTTTCGACTACTCATCAGCGCGTCCTATGAGCCATATGAACACCCTTTGCTTAGAAGCTTAAGACTAAAAGAAATTTTAGTTTTTGGGAAAAGCATTCCTTCGTCCCATATAAAAGTTTTTTACCAATAGCTTTGAAACAATCTTTATAGAGTTAAATACTTAATACCTTTCATTTCAGTTTTCAGTTCATTTCAGTTCCAAAAATGAAGCCTCTTTGTCAAGAAGATCCTTTAAAAAGAAGTTATTAAGAATTGAAGGTAGTTCAAGTTCATATTGCAGTTGAAATAGATCACAAAACAACTTTCCTAAACACCTTGTACAATCGGAAACGAATTCAAGGGGCGAACTATGGTGGAACAGAGTATCTGTGCATTCCTCAGGCACGACTCTAGCGCTCTTAACCCGATGTGCTAATGATATTATAGTGTGCATTTTCTGTAATGAATATAGAAGGCCGTTCGGGAGCATGGCTTGCGAAGCAAGAAGGGGCGGACCCCCCTAGTTATTAACTCCAGCTCGAACCAATTTTGTTGTAAAAAGCCACCCTAACCATAACTGCATCAAATCTTTTGTTAAATCGTTTTGACAGCTCTCTTATTCAATTTGTTTGCAACTAATTGAGGCAAAATGAATTTCCTGTGCGTTGCATAATGCCAGTCTTTACTGTACCCGCAGTGGAGTTGCTTTCTGTTGCAATTTTGATTGCAAAAGTATTTAGGAAGTTCGTTCAACAAAACCTCAACGCAGCTGCAGGAAGGAAAAAGGAAGTGTGTAATTTAAGCCGCGGCAACAACAACCGCAACACAAACAACAACAGTAACAACAACGGATGCTTGCAACCAAAATGCAACAAGCAGTGCCACAAATACAACTGCTTTACCTGCCCCTCCTTAACCCTTAGTTATGCACACAGTACTGAAAAGCGCACAGGTGCGAACTGTCAGATATACAGAGACAGTCTAACACTTGCAGTTTGTATGCAAATGGGCGTGCCAAAAGGGTTAAGGGGAATAGGATAGCCATTTTGTAAGTCATGCCAAAATATGCCAAAATTTGCCAAATGTCTAAATGCACTTAGTCGATAGTTTTGGTACGTTGTCATTGTTGTTTGTATTTTTGTGGGTATAGTTATACCCTGCATGCATAGGGTCAAGGGTATGCTAGCTTTGTGCCAAGTATGCGTTTGTAATAGGCAGTAGGGAACGCGGCAGAGCTTCAGTTATTGCTTAAGGTTCAGTGTATACATAGATAGAAGTAACTGGCCTATGTGTAGACAAGAAAAATGTTAGAGAAGCTGGTGCCCTTTCATATTTTATATTTATTCCTTGACATGCAGTACATATCACAATTTACAAAAAAAAAAAAGGAAAATTGAATACATAGTGTATGTCGCTTCTGGTTGGAGCATACGGCGGCAACGAGTTACCGTTTCTTAAGTAAGGGATTTTTCCGGTCGGCTTACTCACCCAACGCATCCAAGGTCCGTGGGGCGAGCGCGGTGGTGGGGCCTTATCCGGCTTGTGTGGTCCCCGTTAGGTGCTTGATTTCCCTCCTACCACCCATTTCTGGGAGGCCTTCCCCTAGGCCCTAGGGGATGCCTTTCCTAATATGGGCAAAAAAGCTAAATAGAGGCAACTGTCTCTAAGGTTCCGATAAATCTTTGGCAAAACTATAATATCATAAAACATCTTCAAGCGCAACGCCTTGAATTTTGTCACGAACATGTGACCCCGGCTTTGAAAACCGAAGATATGGATCAGATAGAAAGGCAGCTCTTTAAAAATGCACCAAGTCGAAGATCTGGAAAGACCTTTAGGAAACTTGCCATTAGGGCACATGAGTATTCCTACATGAGTATGTTAAAAAAGACAAACTGTGATAAAGTTTTAATGCTGCCATACCAGATAAAACTGCTTGGATTTTAATAATCCAAATCCAAAGACAAAAGCTACTTAAAATGTATAAGCCAACTAAGCTCAGGTAAAGGGTACATTAAAGTCGGTTTATAACAGCTACATTCACACAATTTCTTGTTGTTGTTGGCCAGTTGAAAGCGCTGTTAAAAGCGCCTGGCAGCCAAAATGACATATGGACTGGCCAACTGGCCAACTGACTGTAGTAAAATGAATCGCGGCTAAGAGCTGTCTGCTAAAAGTGCCGAAAAATGGAATTTAACATAAATATGCATAAATACAGCGAGAAGGGGAGTGAGGTAGACCGGAAGCGAGAGATGCAGAGAGGCAGAGAGACTGTCAAACAGATAAAGAGCGGCAAACATTTATGGCCAAAAGAGATGACATTTTCAGCTGCTGGCAACTGCTCAAGTGGCCATAATGCCAACGGCAGGAAGTGCCTGTTGTTCTAGTTGTCCTGGTTGTTGTTCTTGTGTTTCCCTGAGTGTAGCTGTGTGTGTGTTGGTGTATCCGTGTGTGTGTGTGTGTGCTGGAAGTGTCACAGGAAACCGGAAGTGCGGCAGATAGCTGGCAAAAGTTGCTTGCTCTACTTTACTGGCTTAGATTTTTTTTTTTTTCAAAAAGCCCATGGCCTGTTATAGTATATATAAATATATATATGAATATGCTTGTCTAGTTTCTGTGCCACAGGCGCAACAAAAAATACTAGACAATATGGCTGATAGCATACACTCGTATATAAGGGCAGTGTTACCTTAAGGTTTACTCAACATTTATCAAAGCATAAAAGCAATACTCTAACATGCTTTTAATAATGTTTTCTGGCTAAGTCGGTTTAAAAAAATCATCATACAAAAATAAAAAAAGTCACACAAAAGATAACGATACGTCTCATTGACGTATACTTTGTGAATTGCTCTGAATAAAGTCAGCTCGACGACAAGCTGAACAGACTGACTAAGCAAACTGAGAAAAGAGGTGACTTAAGAGAGAGAGAGAGAGAGAGAGAGAGTCAAATAAATAATGCATCTGCGTCTCGCGGACGTACGCTTCTCTTAAGCACACTAATTAAGTCCTAAAAGAAAGATTGAAAAAGTCTTGTGCGTAAGCATTGAACTTAGCTGCAGCAGATTTGCTTTAAAGCAGAACTCTCATTTCTTTGTACAGAAATTCGCTCTAAAGAGATCAAGAAAGCAGTATACTTGAAAAAAACGTTGTATCCAATAATTCGTTATAGCAAAGTTCGGCTGTATTTGTGTTTAAATATTAGCGGCCTCGATAGCCTAGCGGCAGTGCACTAGACTATCATCCCAGACGTTGTGGGTTCGAGTCCCACGTAAAGCATGGTCCTGCACTTTCCACTTTTCCTATTCCCCTAATTTTTTCTGTCTATTCTATATCCTTATCACTCCCATTATCGGTATCACAACGGGCCTATTCTTGGCCTAAGTGAGTTGGGAAGCTAAGTGCCAACTGCCGTCTTAACCTACCTACCTTTATTTAAATATTAAGTGGAATATTCAAATGATGCTTATCGATAATAAGTTCACGAAAGCAACAGTTTTAATTTGAATCTGCCAATATTTGTTTCAAAAATCTTTTTGTAGTACGTTAAGCACAACGTACGTCGCTCAGACGAACAGGGTCTGCCCTCTGAATATGAGTGTCGTTTATTTTTCTACAGCTCTATAACGAGAGTCGATTTCCGGTTAAAATACTGAGTGCCCAACTTAAGACCCAATTAGAAAGTTCCTTGGAGTTCTCTGTGGCTGACAGATCGCTATGGCTACCACTTGAGCATGTAATCTTTGACATGCCCAAGTTAGTTACGTTTTTTTAGAGCAGCACTTTGAAAGTTTTCCATTTCCATGGCTGTGAAAGAGACCTAACCCACCCGAGAGCAGCCCAATAATGTCTTACATCGTTAACTGATGCCGGGAACTGAGCTATAATGCGGCATATAATATTTTTTTCTGCTTAATTATGCGCCCATTAGACAGATGCAACTACTGCAGCTGCACCTGATGAGCTGGGGCTGGCCGGTGCAGGTGCGTAGGGGCAGCGGCTTGGTGACAGCTGCTTGTGGAGCGTGCAGTGGTGCAGGGAGGGGGGACGAAAGAGCGGCTGCCTTTGTGGAATATTTTTTTCAATTGAATGCATTTCAGTTTGCTCGTGACGAGAGTCCACCCCACTGACAAATTTCTTAATTGCACAGCCGTCATTCAGCCAGGGTTGCCATTCATTTAGTCTTTTTGCTGTTTTTGGGCTATTTCTTTATTTGAAGTGTTTTTTGGAGCAACATAAAAGCGGAAAAAATTTTGTAATGAAAGCAAAAAAAAAAAAAAATGAAATAAATTGTGGTTGACGTTGGATGTGGCAAGGGTTTACGCTAGCAGCCCAAATCTCTGAGATAACCTTGAAAAAAATACTACTGTATAAAAATTTAATTTGACGAAAAAAAAAAACCACGAGCTTATTTTAAGGTCTCTTCTAGGAATTGTGGTTTCCACTATTTCATTTTTTGTTTTTGTTCTAGTTATTATTGTTTTTGCAATGCAATTGTGCCTTGGCATAGTTTTTTTGTCTTCTATTTTTGCTATTTTTTTGTTTCTGTTTTTCCGTTAGTTTAGCAACAAAAACAAGGCCAAAGGTTTATTGTCACAAAAGGTCAAAAGTTTTGTGCCTACAACGAGTGTCTGACATATGTTGAGGGTACAATTGGCCAAGGGTTTCGGAGCGCATAGGGTGGCACTGGAAAGGCGCTTTTGGACTTGGCGGCATCTGATAGTTGTCAGCTTGCAGTTGCTTCATTGTTATTGTTGTTGTTGTTGTTTGTGTCGCACTATAAGTGGGTCTCAAGGCGAATCCCAGCTAGAAGCACAGCAAAGGATGAGCTAATTGTGAGATGAGCTTATAAAATAGCAGCCAAGCTCAAATACTTTGCATAGTAAACGACTTTCGTTGCTTAAGTTGAGTTTTTTTTTTTTGTGGCATATTGCTTACAAACAAAATTTTATAAGTAATTATAATAAAGGGTGTTTTTTAAGCGCGTCCGTATTTCAAACTTAAATAAAACATAGAAAAATATTGTTTGATAAGACAGATAAATTCGAATCATTTAATATTTGAAAAAGATCTCTGGCATGTGACCAACACGACTACGAGTAACAAAGCGCATACTGTGGGTCCAATTTTGGACCACACTATCGAGCATTTGGGGCCGTATTTCAGTAATGACACGTTTAATGTTGGTTTCCAAGTCGTCAATTGTTGCTGGCTTGTCTAGATAAACCAACGACTTGACGTGTCCGCAAAGAAAATAATCTTAAGGGGTCAAACCACACGACCGCGGCGGCCAGTTGGCCAGTTGGCCAGTTCTCACCGAATTGAGTTTTTAGTAAATCAATGGTTGCGGTCGCCGTAGGACACGTGGCGCCATCCTGTTGACAACACAACTCTTCGACATCGATGTCACGTAAATTTGGAAACAAATAATCATTGATCATCGCTGTGTATCGATTAGCATTGACGGTAACACGCAAGGAGTATCAAAGTTGATGATCAAAGTTTGATACTCCTTGGGTAACACGTTGCGAATCGATAAATGTGGATTTTCCTCTACACTGGCCTCTACAAAAGCGATATTTTCTTCGGACCGTGCTGTTCTCATTCTGATTGGTGGTCAGACATCGTGGAATGTCAAATGAGCTCGTATATGATCAAGCACACGACGAATAGCACGATTATTCGGTCCATAAATTGTAAGAAGAGCTCTATAAGTTTTTACAACCGAACACTGATTTTGATTGTAAATCTCGAAGATTTGAAGACGTTGTTGTGGTGTTTATCTTACCATGATGAATTGTTAGTCGTTACTGAATAAAATAAAATTTAAATTTGTCAAAAGTAACAACTGGTTTCAGAGATATCCCTTTCGGAAATTCGGACGCTGTAAAAAAAAAACACCCTTTATATGCATATAGATCGTTCTCTCTTAAATTAGCCAACCCTACTGCACATTTAAATTTTCGACATATCTTCTTCTTCTACATGCCGTATGGTGAAATTTGATTTTTTAAAATGGCGGAGCTACAATGACCAACTGTACAATTCTATCTCCATTTTTCGAATCTTATGCTCAGAAAATCATTATTGCAACCACTATTATGTGCTATTCAGTTGCTTTAAAGCTAGCCAGTTAAATGCGGGATATTCTGGCCAAACAGAATATCAAACGCAGAACTGTGGCGCATCATGCTCTCAGAAAAGAACCCAACAGCATTGCTAATCGTAAGCACTAGACTGGAATCCCCAAGGAAGCAGACGAGTAGGAAAACCAACCTGGCGGCGGACTGCCATACAAGAACTGGCGCAGCAAAACATAACATGGGTTACAGCTAGACAAACAGCGCAAAATAGATGGAAAGCCCTAAGCTCCCAAGAGTTAGACAGGAAAAAAAAAAGCTAGCCAGTTATGAGTAAAAATTCCAAAATGGCGAATGCAAGATGGCCACAAAGAAGTAAAAAAATATTTTTTCTGATTATACAAGGTGGCGCAAAAGAAATCACCCTATTGGAAGATGCTCTCATTTTTGTAAATGGCCGCCAATATCAAATCTGTTTTGACATTTGTGGACTAGACAGATACAGAATACAAGTGAATAAGCCATGGAGCGATACACTCCCCAAGAACGCGGAGTAATTGTGTCTATTTTTTTTGCGTAACAATTCGTCTGTGGTGTTGGCGCAGCGCGAATTCCGTCGCCGATTTCCCGGCCGTCCGACACCAACTGCGCAAACACTGCGCCGTTTAGCCACTATTCTTGAAGAGTATGGGACCACACGAGACGTTGCCAAGAGTGCCCGGCCCCGGAGCGCCCGTTCTACCGAAAATATCGCCGCTGTAGCCGAGGACGTCGAAACATCGACCAGACGACGTGCCACGCAATTGGGCCTCAGCCGGCGGTCCCTGCAACGAATTTTGGTCATTTTTGGTCAATTTTGGAATTTCATTTAGAAAAAAAATAAGAGCCAAACAACATCGGATGACTTCTTTTGCGCCACCTTGTAGAACGAAGCTTGGATTAGAAATTCAAAATTAAAAGAGTGCCAACCAAATATGATGTATCCAAATTGGCCGCCGGAGAGTAAAAATTATTTCATGATAAAAGTACAAAATGGATATGCATTTAGGGTTGTTCGGAGTCGCTTAATACATATATGCAATACATATATAAATACAATACAATATTAAAAATTCCCGAAAAATATTTTTTAGGCGGACTCAAAATGGTGGATAAAAGTTGGATAGGGGTTTTTGGGGTTGCTTAATACAGATACAATTCCTAGATGAAGCATCCAATATGGCCACCGAAACAGAAAACATTTTAATTTTAGGCGCCAACAGTAGCGATAAGGAAGATCTAGTATATGATACCTCTTCAGTTGTGCTGGAGAAAGCATCGATGTTATATCGATGCATCGATATATCGAAGTTTAAAATTTCTATATATGGATGTTGGCCAACAGAGATGTTTCTGCAGCACTTCTGCACTCATCAAATGTGTGTTTAGTAGTGCTGGAGAAACATCTCTGTTGGCCAACAACGATATATAGATATGTTAAACTTCGATACATCGATGCATCGATATAACATCGATGTTTTCTCCAGCACTACTCTTCAGTTATCTAATATCTATCTAATAAATTTATTGACAGCCCGCTTTTATGGAAAGTTTTTCATAGTGTTATTTATTTTAAAAATAGTTAAGAATTATTAACTAATAAGGAAAATTGAGGCCCTATGCCTTAACTAGAGGAAATGGAATCTAAGCAGATAAAAAGAAAAATAAGGAGCAAAAAGCTTAATATTTAAAATTAATATTTACCTTAGATTAGTGGATCACGCATGCTGTGACCTATTATAAGCTGAATGGCCTTAGTTTAATCTTTTGTTTTTTCTTCGTATGTCTACCAGAACTTGGATACACTTTGTGTATGTCTAAGACGAATTCGAATAATTTATCTTTTTTTGATGTAGTATTATAGAGTAATTCCATATGAACTTAACCGTTTCCAAAAGTTAGCAAGCTTCATAAACTTATAAATTTAGGTTTATTTGATGAATATGATGAACTACAAAAACTAGTGAACTCGTGAACTTTATGGCTAAGTTTTTGTATTTATTAACATTACTAAGCGCTTTGAGTTTTAAGGCTTAAGTGGCATTTAAAAACCCAGGTTCATATTTTAATAGCGCACATTATCTTTAAATATTTGTGATAATTGTATTTGCAAAAAAATCCTTAAGCAATATATTCCTTCTTTCAGGTAACAACTCCTATGGTTTCTAGTATAGTAAAGAGCTGCCGTAAATTACTTTTATTTATTCATAATTTTAAACAAAGTCAAATAAAAATTTGCATTTAATTACTCTGCTTATCAAAAAGCAAGCAAAAACCCTTATATAATAAACAGCATTAAATTGGTAATCCAAAACTAGTTCCGGAACCCAAACTATTACACAAAAAAAAAAAAAAAAAATTTAAATAAAATTATAACAAATGTTTATTTTTACTCTACAAAAAATGTTTGAAATATTTTATTTAAATTTTATCTATATGCGAACCAGTGGTTATTATAAGTATAAATAACAAAAAAAAAAAAAAAAAAAAAAATGTATCTAAGTTAGAAAATTCAAAAATTTTGAAGTCTTAAAAGCTACCATGAACTAAATTTTGCTGTATAGTTTAGCGAACTTAATTTAAACGTCAGTCGCCTAATTTTAATCGATAACATTTCGATAACACATTTATTACATTGAAAAAATTTAAATGTTTTCAATTATTTTCGCAATTTTCGAAATTTTTTTTCCATATATATAGATATAGGCAAAAAATAATTTTGTTTCTTCAAAAAGTTATAATAAGAAAATGTCAAAAAAAAATATTCAAATTTTGGCTGTTTTTGTAAGGGAACAAAACGTTTTATACCAGATACGAATCAATAAACAATATTTTCCAAAATTAAAGCGAGATAAATTTGAGTTTTTCGAACTTGGTTTGATACAATTGGAGGTATTTACGATAAGCTGAGAGGCCCTTTGCTCAAACTAGAAATCTATGACACTAACACGATAAGGTGAAAACTTTTTTTTTTAGCCAAAAATATGTTTTTTTATGCGCAACTCACTTCTCCGTATGTGTTCCACGGAAATACTGCATTTTAAATTTTAGCATGCTTCTTAGCTACGGAAATGAGTTGGAAAAGTTTGAGCATATAAATACAAAATTGTAAACTTTGTAAATTGCTGTAATTATTATTATTTTATTATGATATACTGCTTAAATATAAAAGTATACTCTTAATAGACGCAAAGTTTCTATTTACGCAAATGTGTTTTTTTTTTTTTTCGATTTGCTCAGTCTTAGCAGATAACTTCGCAGCATACACCTTTTATTTATTTATAAAGAAAAGCTGCAAGTTAAGAGTCATATTTCAAAAAAACCAACTTACATATTTCAGCAGATATATTTTTTTTTGGAGCTTTTTCCATAACTTACGTTGAAACTCCTCAAAGTAGGCAACATAAATTATGGCTCTAGCAACAGAATTCCGAAACAGACTTGAGGCGAAACTTTGGTTAAAAGTTTTTCCTTAGCCACGGATGAGACTTAATGGGTGGGGAGCGCAGGGTTTGTCTTAGCTGTGGCAATTAGCTGATAACTTGGTTGGCATCCAGAGGGCGGTATTTTTGAGCTAGTTGAAAGAAATGTGAAGAGGACCTTCATTTTGTCTAATCAACATGGACCTAGGTTGTAAATTATTTGGCCAAAGTTCGCGGCCAATTAAAAACCGACAAAACAGCTGACAAAACAACAAAAGCAAAGAAGCAGACAAGATGGAAGCAGTACGCAGTAGACAGAAATGAGATAAAGACAGTGGCGTGGTTAGCATTTGGCTTGAAGGGGCAGCGACTATAGCTGAGTAGTAAGTTGCCTCTCAATTGCTTGAAATATTATGTTTGTGTTTGGTCCCAAAGAGAGGGAGAGCAGTTTTTTTTGCGAAAGCATAATGTGCCAAATATCGTTATATAAGTATTGTGCTTTGGAGCTATGAGTAAATGGAAAATTGATGACGAGGAGAGTATGCGTATCTTATATATATATATAGCGGTCAAGCGCAGCTATATGTTCTTACGAAAGAATGCAATATAATAAATATATGGATCATTCTCTGTCAAACCAGCCACCCCCTGCTCACACTTCAATTTTACAATAACAAATTAAATACTAAATATATTTAAACTTTTTCTCAGAAACACATTATTGCAACCCTTTTTATATGCTATGCAGATGCTTTTGAGGTAGCTTAGTTTTTCAAAATTACAAAATGGCGGACCTAAGATGTGTTTTTCATTTTTATGTTTAAAGTTCGAGTTGGGTATGCAAATATGGGTTTTCGGGACCGTTAATCACGAATCTGGGCTTGGTGTCTCAAAATTCCAAAATGGCGGACTGAAAAAACGTTCGATTTTGATTCTGTGGTTCATTATCAGAACTTATCCATCCCGAGTAGGGAGGAATGGAGCCATAATTATGTCACCTCCGAGTGCTCTGCCGAAATATATATCGACGGATCCAAACATAATGGTAGGGTCGGCAGCGGCATATTCTCGGACAAGCTCAATTGGAAGGTTTCTCTTAGGACTAAAAAACGTTCTGAGGCTTTCAGCGATTTTGATTATGTGGTTCTTTCTCAGAACTTATCCATCCCAAGTAGGGAGAAATGGAGCCATAATTATGTCACCTTCGAGTGCTCTACCGATATATATACCGACGGATCCAAACTTAATGGTAGGGTCGGCAGCGGCATATTCTTGGACAAGCTCAATTGGAAGGTTTCTCTTAGGACTGAAAAAACGTTCTGAGGCTTTCAGCGATTTTGATTATGTGGTTCTTTCTCAGAACTTATCCATCCCAAGTAGGGAGGAATGGAGCCATAATTATGTCACCTTCGAGTGCTCTACCGAAATATATACCGACGGATCCAAACTTAATGGTAGGGTCGGCAGCGGCATATACTCGGACAAGCGGAAGGTTTCTCTTAGGCTACCAGACCAGTGCAGTGTCTTTCAGGCAGAAGATCTCGCCATCTGTTACGCGGCGAAATCACTACAGAAGGGTTAAAGTTTTGCAACAGACATTACCATCGTCTCGGATAGTCAAGCTGCAGTAAAATCCCTCACTGGTTTCAACGCCAACTCTAAGCTTGTGCATGCTGGCCAACTCGTCCAAAATCAGCTTTTCCCGCTCTCTAGGGTACACCTCGTTTGGGTACCCGGACATAGGGACATACCGGTAAACTATATGGCGGACGAACTGGCCAAACAGGGCACCCTTCTTTCCGCCGTATTGAACTGTATAGACAAACTGGTTATCGCCCGCAATGCCTGGGCCAATGAGGATTCTTGTCGAATTTCAAGACATATCTGGCCAAATTTTGACGGCAACATGACTCGGGCGCTGCTCAAACGGAATCGCTAATCCCTATCGACCACTGTGTCTATTCTTAGGGAATATTGTCTTATGGGACAATATGCCGAAAGCATGCATGCCCTTTCAACGATATCTGCCGCGGCTGCGGATCTGAAGATCAGGAGGAAACCGTTTTCAACTTTATGTGTCCCCTCCCTATCCAGAAGGGGACTTAGGACACTTGGGTCCCCATTTTTGATAGCAGCCTTACAGATCTTTCCAACCTCTGTCCCAGAGAAATTGCTAGGTTCATTGAACTCTCAGATTGGTTCAGCAACAAAACGGTTACATTTGGATAGTCGTGCCTGCCTTTTTCAGAGCTGACCATGTGCTGATACCTATATACGCAGATATAAAGGAATCTCTGGTCAGCTCTCGTCCAGCGTTACCTGTGGCATCACAAAGCGCCTCCTTGTGCCTAAGTTCGTCGTCTGGGCTGTTTCAGGACAGGCAACCACTACAACCTAACCTAAGCTTCATGCTCAGAAACTTTTTTCCAAAAAACTATAGGTCTAAAATATGTTTCGAGCCGCACAATTTTGAAAAATAGGATCGCATTCATTAGGCCAAAAAACATTTTCTCTCTAGCTAAATGTGTATATGAGGGTGCTAGGGTCGAAGAAACCATTTTTGATATTTATTCTTAATTTTGGTTATTTCGGTTTTTTTTTAACTAGCAAAATGTTGACATTAATATTAATTCATGATATTCGAACCAACTTCAACTTAAAAAATTCCTTATGAAAATCTACAACAATATATACAAGCCAATGATTAACAAGCAAAAAATTTACCCATCCTAATGTATATATATATATATGTATACATGCATTTATACATATATATCAGAACAAAGAGATTATTCAATCAAGAGGAGCTACCTGCTGTAAAAGTTCTTTATGTACTACACATGCGACCAAATGTTTTTTAACTTTTGATTATACACAGCATTTCATTTTTCTTTATATTATACAAATAAATAAAAATAAAAAAATACATTTTTCAAGATTTTTTTTTTTTTCGAGAAAAAGTGTACAAGGTCACACAGCCTTAATTGTATCATATTTTTTACATTAATTAATAAGCAGCCGAAAAATAAGGCTATAAATATGAGCTATAAAGTTAACAATAAAAAAAGTAAAAGCTATACAAGAATTTTTTTTTTTTCTTGACATAATGTTCATAACTCAAGTGGGGCGTTTGATGCTTAGACTTCATCCCACTTACTACGCCACTGGCTCAAGGTAAGCAAAATAGCAGGCAAATTATTTTGGCCAAGTTTAATTGAAAATTATCAAGACGCAGACGTAGTGCAAATAATAAAAATAAAAATAAAAGAAGGCAACAGCAACGACAACAACAACAATGACAAAAAATAACAACAATAAGAGCTGAGAAAAACTTTGAAGGCAAGGTGAACTTTTCACGGCTCAACTCTCTACAGACTCATATGCATTCAACTTGAGTGCTTGGGCCGTCCGACACGTTTCCATTGTTTGATAAAATGAAATTTAATGGCACACAGAGAGCAGGCGGCGGAGTCAGAGGCAGGGTACAAGGTGAAAGAGTCCTGCCCAGAGGATATGCCAGCTACAGCAATGGCGGAGACAGAGAGAGACGCAGCGAGAGAGTGGGCGTCAGACATGGAGCCTGTGCCAACAACAATGACAGCAACAGGCAAAAATTGAAACAGAGCAGCTATGAATTTTGAGCTTGGCCTTAGGATAACAAAGCAAGAGCAAGAGCAAGAGAGCGAGGCAGAGCAAGGCAGAGCAAGGCAGTGAGCGTGCTCGCACAAACGCAAACTCTCGCACAAATACCTTGTCCCTTGTGTACTTCGGGGCTAGTTTCAGTCCCCAGATAAACAAACAAGCAACAACAACAACAAGATGGCGCATGTTCGAGATAATTGAATGAAAATTCATTCGTATGCTTTTCGATTTGGGTAAAACTTTTTTGCGCTCTTTGTTGTTGTTTTGGCTGTGTTTCCTTTTGTCAACAAAAATCTTGGCATTTTCTTTGCAGTCAAAAAAAAAAAAAAGAAAATCAGCGAAAGAGTATTTACGAGGGCTGTCTTAATTGTATCGGAAATAGAGGAGCTGCTGTGCAACAGCAAAGCGGATTGAAGAGTGGTTCTAGTAAAGCACATAAGATGATGGGAAGTTTTGAGGTATTTTCTTCTTGCCTGCCTGACATGAGAGCTCTGTCATGCTAGAGTTTTTCGCAACTTGCAGCCGGACAGTCGCTAACATGAAAATTTGTTGTCGATTTTTTTAAAGATAAGCATTCCATATTGGACATCTGCATATTTCTTTTAAATGTATTTAAAAAGCAGCTGTTTTATAACACTAGCTTACGCGAAAAATCAACCTTCGTTCAAAAGTTTTTTTTAGGATAATTTTGGATACAGAAACACGAAAATGACATTTGTTTTTTTTTTGCTCGAAATTTTTTCGAAAAACATTTTTGGTTTCTTTTTTCAGTGATTCGTCAATATTTTATGAACAAAATGTTGTATTATATTGTAAAGATATTGTGCTCTTTTCGGGTATACACGATATGAGCAAAGTACGTAAAAATTATTGAAGTTACAAGCAGCCCAAGTCGAAAAAAAGTTTTATTTTCGATCATTTTTTTCAAATTAAAAATTTTTTTTTGCTTTTATTAACAAGAAAAATTTAAAAAAAAATTTTGCCAAACTTTAAGCTGTAAGAGATTTCTTTGCCAAACATTTCGAGCCTTAGATCTTTAAAATCGCGTAGAAACTGTAGATATTATGGAAACATGTACGAAAATTCCAACTCAATCACACTTTTGGTCGAAAAAAAAATGTTCGCTGTCTTTCGTTTTTTACAAAATTTTTTCAAATTTCGCAAGAGAATTCTTTTACAAACATTTCGAGGCTAAGATCTTCAAAATCGGCTGAAAAATGCGAAAACTCCAATTTTCACTCAAAGATAATTCTTTTACGAACATTTCGTGCCTAAGATCTTCAAAATCGGCTGAAAAATGCGAAAATTCCAATTTTCACTCAATCACGAGTTTGGTAAAAAAAAAAAAAAATTGTTCGCTCGAAATTTTTCGTTTGCGTTCAGTTACGTCTTCACGACGTTAAGTCATCATGCCTTTGACCCAAAAACCCTCATATCACTTTCAATAGTTACAAGATCCTGCTGAAATCTTTCGCCTTGCTTTTTGCTCTCAGCTCCCAAATTTCAAGGTAAAACGTCTCAATGATTGTGCAGAAAAGGCAATTCGACTTTGTTTGCTTGTAAAATAACTTTTACTTCAACTGCAACTCACAGTAATGTGATAGTTGAGATGATGAGCTGGCATTATTTAGTCTACAGCAACAATGGTTTCAACAAGAACCACTTATTAAGGATGCTTGTATACATATAAAAATTTCACAATAGTTAAATGAACTATATCGAAATAAATCTCCAAAAAAGTTCACCAAATGAGCCACCAAATAAGAACGCAACTCTTTGGCGGATGGTAATGCCTGCTATCGCTCCCACTGGCATTGCCATATAAGAGTCTTTGTAAATAAGTTGCTATATTCGTCTTACTAACAAATTTTTTAGTTGTGTGAAGTTAAGTTTTTTAAGATCATCAGCATTGAGTTAAACGAAATTAAACAAACCACCCTCGTACAAGTTACCCCAAAAAAAAAAAAAAGAATTGAATCTGTATGCTTTGTTGTTGGTTGTGGCTCATTTGTTTAATTTGTGCCGAGAGCTGCTCACTGTCCCAAAAATATTGTCTGAAACCCCTCCTGGCTGCTGGCTCAAATCCCGCCCGGACTTGCTTTTTCTTGACTTCACTTGACTTGAGTTGGCTTAACTTTTACTGAAGGTCCAGCAACCCTTTGCCCACTTTCGAGTATTTCCCGATAATTCGAGACAAATCAACAAGTTGTTTGATTTAGGGTTAACATCAAACCAAATTTGTCTATGGAAAATAAACAGAAAAAGTAAAAGGAAATAGCTAAGGTAGATAAAGATACATTTAAAGAGAGATACGAAATATGCAAATAAATTCATAAGAGAACTTGTGCGAATGCGTCTTTTGCTTTAATGCGCTAGAATACACTTCATCAATGGCATTATGCGTTTATCGTGGCAGTTTGTGACGTAAGCTAAACTGTATAAAAAAAGAGCATTATGAAAAGCAGTATGAAAAATATCTATTGGATATGTGCTTTGTCTTGACGATAGTATTACGAAATAAAATTTTGCACTGTCGTCATATTGTAAAAGTGTATTATGCTGTACATAATTTTTTTTGTCATATATGCTGTCATATAAGCCTTCACACTTCGGCATCTTTAGATATCAAAGATTCTTTATAAAGCTGTGGCTCTAACATATTAAAAAAAATTTTTATTTTTTTTTTCTCTACAAAATATGACGATATGACACCTTCAAATATACCAACTAGTGTTGTGTCAGATGAAATATGCCGATATGACGACAATGACAAAACTTGTCATATATTAAAAAACATTCTTCATGAAATAAATGTAATTTTTTTTTACAAAATGTGACAATATGACAGCAGTAGATATATGCTAGTGAAACCAAGAAATATGGAAAGTAACATACTCAGGGCTGTGCCAGAAACAATTGTGCCAATGTGACGATAATGACAAAACTTGCAATATAGTGTAGAAAAAAAAAGTAACACAATTTAGTTTTTTAGGTTCGCCTAAAAAATATGACAATATGACAACAGTAGTTGTATACTATACCAAAAACATAAAATAGGAATAGCGCAAAGTGACGCAGAAAGTCAAGCCAGCTAAGATATGCCGATATGACAATAATCCAAAAAATTGTCATATTGTAAATAAATGATCCTTTTTTTAACTTTTATAATAGGGATAGGGAATATAAAAGAATTAAAGCCAATTAGTGCTTTGGATAAAAGTACAATCCACAGCGTACCATATTTTTGAAAGAACTATCCGGATTAAGCATAAACTTTTTTTAAATTTTTATCAAAAATATCAAGCGTAACTCATATTTTTTGACTTAAAAAATGAAAATTATGAAATAATATTTAAGTATATATGAAAATACCACAGCAATATAACTAATTTCTTAAGTTTGCCAAACAAATTAGGCCAATATGACGCCATTGGCAGTTGTTCAAAACAAGTCAAAACAAAAAAATTGATAAAGTACTCTGTATAGGGTATATAAAGTTTGTAAATGTCTATTACATAAAGAAGGTGACATCGTAGAGTTAGCTTCAACATGCTCAGAAGCATAAAAGAAATAGATCTAGTCATATCCGTCTAGAACTTGGAGATGGTAAGAGCTAGCGAGGATGACAAAACTTGGTCTTTGGACTTTATATGTGCTGAGCCAGATGAAATTTGTTTTGCAGTATCAGAAAAATCGGACCAAAGCGAAGATATTCACAAGATAGTATAGAGTGGGCCATCTGTTGGTTTGCTTGTTAAACACTCATAATTAGGAACATATTCGTCCAAAATGAATGCTCTACGACATATGTCTCTCTTCATGAATATATAGGGCTATCTGTTGGCTTGGTTGTTAGATCAAATTTTGTTTTCCAGTATCATAAAAATCGTAACAAAGCGGAGATATTCACAAGATTGTGTAGGGTGCTCCATCTGTTGGTTTGCTTGTTAAACACTCATAATTAGGAACATAATCGTCCATAATGGATGCTCTTCGACATATGTCTCTCATTATGAACATATAGGATGGAATATCTGTGGGCTTAGTTGTTAGATCAAATTTGTTTTGCAGTATCATAAAAATCGGAACAAAGCGGAGATATTCACAAGATTGTGTAGGGTGGGCCATCTGTTGGTTTGCTTGTTAAACACTCATAGTTAGGAACATACCCGTCCAAATTAGATGCTCCTCGACATATGTATGTCAAGTTCAAAATTAATTTTAGTCATGGACTGAACAACGCACAAAAGTTATACAGGCGTACTATGAAAATGGTCGTTCTGAGGAAAAAACGTGTCAACGAGTCGCCTGGAACATCGACGCGTCATCGTGCGCATGAATTCCAGCTTGATAGGGCCACTTTGCGTCAAATTTTGCATGCGGATCCGCATTCAGACGCTGACGTGATTTAAATGACGTAACAATTAAAGCCCAGGTACCACTATGCATTATCAGCGTCGCTTTAATCGTTCAATGGATGGGAGTACAGTCCGATGAGTTTTCGTCAAAAAAAAAGTTATCGAAAATTACGAATCAAAGCCGCGACAGCCATACATAAATGTGTAGTCAAACTTACATTTGGTACATACATATATCTGCCCAATTTTGTTGCAAAAAATACGAATAAAGTGCAATTAACAAACAAACCAACAGATGGCCTACCCTATATTTTAGAGGTGTCAATTGGAATCGCATTAGCGGCAAAACCAGAAGCTTAGTTGGTAAAGTGTCGTCCTCAAAACATAAAATCGCGAAGGCCAAGGTTCAATTCCCAATCAAGGCAATTTTTAAAAAATTTTATTTTTATTTTTTTTGTTATATTTTAAATGTTTTTAGTGCTATTATCGATCTGCATTACTTCTTAGTTTTTAATTTTGATTGAGCATTTTTCAAAATGTTATACACTAATCAGTTTAAAAAATTTTTATATCGAATTTTTGGTTGGCCTTGTTGCTGTTGTTTTTTTGTCACAGCTTCATCTGTTTGGGCCAGCAGCTTTCTAGCTGCTTTTGTTTTTAGTTTTGGCCGTCAAAGGGTCGCCTGTTATAGTTTTTAAAACAATAGTAACTTTGTAAGCCACATATTTTATGGTAACTCTCTAAACATTCGGCTAGTTGCTGAAGCGTTTTGTTGCCAACTTTGACAGCGGCATGAAAAATGGTCCAAATTTTTGGCCTCTATATATGTGCCTGTGTGTGTGCGTGTGCATGTTTGGCGCAAACATTTAAGTCCATAAAACCCCAGGGGCATTAAATCAACATAATGCTCTGATTTTTTCATTTTTATACCCTGTACCGTATGGTAAATAGGGTTCTGTTTTTAAATGATAGGACTATTATAAGGTCACTATTTCGAGGAGATACTATTTTGCACCCCCTGGGTCGATAATACAAAGAAGTTGCGCGTAATATTAAGAAGAAGCTCAGTCATATTTTTTGACTCTCAAATGCTACCTATGAAGGTATTAGCGAAAGTTTATGCTAAACATAATTGAGCGCAGTTCTTCTGCTCAATAAAACAGTTTTTGTTTATCTAAACTTGCAAAGCTTGCACACGGTCGGAGTTCAACGGATAATTTGTGGCCTCAGTGCTCTGCTCCAAACAGTCACTATAAGAGAGCTGCAATGAGTAGGTACAAAATTTTTGAGTGCACTCAGTCATGACTTAAACCCTTGAGCAAAAATCAATTCATATACACATGTACCTATGTGTATCTTTTGAGCTATCAAAAATCACTCACGAGCTTTTTGTGTTTAGAGTACACAACGAGTTAAGACTCATTTACCCTTTAATGAAAACGAGTGCGTATTTTTTGAGCTGTTGATTGGCAAAACTCATTATGTTATGTTATCGAGTAACACGAGTAACCTACAGAAGTTTGCCGCGGTCGGTCTTGCTTGGCCCATGACTTGTATTCTTGTTGTGCAAGACACACTCACATTTTGCTTGTTTAAATCATAGAGGCTCGAGTATACTCAATGCAGCTCTCTGGTCACTATATAATAGTAAGATTGCAAGTCGATGTTGCATGAAGAGCTCAAGAAAAGTCAGAATTCATAGCTTTAAAAATCTCGTTGAAAATTTCTTTGGTATCAGGTACCCTATTCCTTTTTAAAGTCCTAAATAATCTGTCGACTTTCGCAAAAATGACGTGTGATATGGGCGAGCTGGAAAGTACGAGCCTCTATTGCCTTTTAACGGCATCGTCGAGAGACTTTTTGAGAGAGCTTTGTGACTTGTGACATGGGCACGTCGGAAAACACGAACCTTTATTTCCCTTTAAATTCTTATCTATCCTTTTAATATACGATTATTTTTTTAAGCCCATGTTTTACTGCAGACTTTTGCATAAGTAACTTTTGATATGGACAAGTCAGGAAATACGAACATCTTTCATATTCTCTTTGCAAATCCCTTTGTTGCCAAGTATCCCATGCCTTTTTATAGTGCTTAGCTCTAACTGACGATAAGGCGAATCTGGAAGTACGAGCAAGTAGCTTCTATTTAAAGTTTTTATTGAGGGCCTTTTTGAGAGAGCTTTCATAATCTCCATGCAAATCATTTTAGTATTAGCTGCCCTCTTCCTTTTTAAAACCCCTATTAACCTCCCAAATCTCGGAAAAGCAATGTATAATATGAGCAAATCGGTAAGTTCTTACCTCTATTTTCCTTTAAAGGCTTAACCGAGAGCCTTTATCCGAGAGCTTTTATACTATAGTTGCCAATCTTTTTGGTACCAGATGCCCTATGAGGCTTTATTTCCGTGTCCACATAATGGAATCCTTCAATTTTCTTCGGACGATAAAGTTATCAAAAGCCAGAAAAGAAAAATACAAACTCCCGACACCATTGCGATTGACGCACTAGAGGCCAGAACTAAAAAATCGGAAGATTTAAAATATTTAGCTACCCTAGCTGCGATTTTTATTTAATCTCGTAATTCGAAGATTTGAGATACTTAGTACAAGGTGACTTTGTATCTGGTTACAAATAGTTATGTGTGACATCGTCCTATGAGTTCGCTCCCTATTTGTAATATAATCGGCACACAGGGCACGGCACCACCACCCCCAAACCCATTTGTAATAAATGAAAAAGATTTCCATGACATTAAGAGTGCTTTTTATTTATTATATTCATTATATAATTTCTTGCAATCTGTATTGGAAATGTTTTCCCAACCTGTAGAGGTAATGCGACAAATGCTCACGGTAACGCCGGTGTACGCATCACGAAGAGTGCCATGATATATTGCACGACGTGCCAGCTCCACTGCCTGCTCATCGCTTAAAGTATATCGGTAACCAATGTCTTAAATAGCAATCGCATAAGCAGAGCCACATCCCACTGAAAACATATTTCCAGCACAACAAGTTCCATCATCATCAACATAATATAGAGCAGGTTCGTCCCCAACATTATGCCCATGGAGAAGTCCTCGTCCTTGTATTCACAAATAGCATTGCTCAACATTTGACTGGCTGCCCTTACGGACATGCAAGTCTTATTGCTTAGTTCGTGCAAGCGACACTTCACAGTCAAGACGCGTTGCCAATATGTGCAGTCCGCAGCTCCTCCAGCAATTGTTGCAAGCATATATTTGTTAATCTCAGTAACCTTTATAACATCTTGAGATGCAATCTATTGACCGCCAGTTGCACGCGAGTCAACTCCAATAATAATACCGCCCTGGTATTTAAATGCCAAGGTTGTGGTGCCATGATAAAAATGTATTTTTTGAGAGCGTGTCTGACTCTCTGCTACATCTATCTCTGACTGTATTCAGATTTGTTAATGCTCGTTCTACTGATACGCAATAAAACTAGTACTTACGTTATTAAATGGTGACGCCGCCAACTGGAACGGATTGTCAAAGTTGCTACAAGACCACTTCATTTGATCCTGCTGGCGTTTAGCAACAACCCTTGAAGGGTTCAACATGTATGGAAGTTTTAAAGCCTTACAAAATCCCTTCAACGCCATTTTTATAAACTAATATTTAGGAGTTTTCTTTTTTAGAAAACTTTTCACGTTTATATCGTAATGAAGTCTATTCAGTTGTCGGAAAAATGCTAGACTACTTTGGTTTTCGTTTTTTTTTTTATTTTAAAATGCTTGCGATTTATCGTTCGATATCGATACACTTATCGAATTTGGAATCGAAATGCCAACGAAGCACTTACTATATAGTTCTATAGAATCTGAGAATTCCTAAATAACTTAATTAACATGCAAACCTCGGCCCTGTTTGCGTTTACGGTACCTTCCGCATTCGATGGACATTGACGTGATAAGGCGCATGAATGGCATGCGACTTCGCTGGCTGGGTCACGTATGGAGAAGGAAACACCAGCTCGTAAGGTACTCGACGCGGTAGTTGGCGTACAACGAAGGAAAGGACGGCCTGGCGAGATCCAGTGACTGACGCCCTAATATCACTTGGAGTTACCAATTGGAGGAGGCGCGCACAGAGCAGGAACGTGTAGAGGCAAATTGTGCATCAGGCAGAGACCCAGAAGGGTTGTTAAAGCCGAATAACACTAATAACATGCAAAATTAGGAGCTAGTTAAGTGGGTCAACTCAGATATTTTCAGCTCAAACTATTAAGCGTTTGGTAATATTAAAAGAAAAATAATACTTTATCAACAGAAAGACATCCGCAGGAATAGACAAAGGAACAAACTTACATATTTATATCATCTGACATATCTATATCATCTTCCTACAAAGGGCATACTAGATTTGTGCAACGTATGTAACGGACAGAAGGAGCCGTGTCAGACCCCAAGTCCTTTATACCATGTTCATCTGTCCGTCTGTATGAACACCTAGATTTTGGAGACTATAAGAGCTAGAGATACAAAACTTTAGCAGCTGGCGCGCATCCTGAGTAGATAAAGTTTGTTGAATCATTTCAATATCCTTCCATCGTTGCCTTGTCGTAGATTTTCGCGTTTTTTAGCCACATCGTTTAATTTTTTTTATTTGAAATTTAGCTGAGCGATGCGTTTTGGGTTCATGCATCTGTAGAAAATGAACAAAATCGGACAAATCGGCTTATCGTGTTTTCTCCCACACCCCTGAACATATCAACTTAAAACTTACCCCATATACTTAACATACTAGCTGCTTTGATGTTAGTTTCCATGATCATCAAACTCGGTACAAATTTACGGAACTTAGAGATATAGATTTCGTTCTGCAACAAAAATCCAATTGAAAAGTTCTTAGAAGGAATATGCTGGAATACAATTTTTTTCAACAAAAAAGATACAGGGTATTACCCTGTCGGCTGCCGCCTCGACTTTATCAAAGTTTTTTACTTAGCTGCTGCGTTGCTTTTTATTCTCAGCTGCAAATTGAATTCAAAAGCCTGCTTTTAGGCGCACTTTTTGGGCCAAAAAATATTACTAACACAAACAGCATACGTACATTTGTGTGTGTGTGTGCTCATTTGGTTATGTGTGTGTGTGTGTGCTGGGGGAACGTTGCTTGGTGCAGCCTTATTGGAACGTGCGTTTAATTAAAAGCCTAAAAGCATGCTACATTTTTGTTTCCTATGCTACCTTAGCAATGGCGTTCGCAATGCGTCCACCTTTCTTTCACTCCCACTCTTTTTAGCACAATTTCCTTTTCGCTCACCCTCTCTCTCTCTCTCTATAGTTTTAAAAACATGCTGCCCAACAAAACCAAACACTTTTGACATTTTAGCTTGTGCTGCGTGATTTCTTGTTTTTTTGATTCCTGCCAGCTTTCAGTTTTTCATTCGGTTTTTATACCCTATACATATGTGGTTAAGGGTCTTATAGTTTCGAAACATAACTTTTGTATACCAAAATGTTTTTTATCAATAACTTGGGCAAATAAATAAAATTTTCATCATAATATGCGCATTATTCGAACGCAAGTTATCGCGAAAGCTACAGAAAGAGATCGTGGAAAAAAGTAGCCCGCTTCACTTATTTTTGCCGATATACATATATCTCATAAATTAATCATGGTCTGCAGAAAGTAAGCTCTAATTTGGTATATCGATCAACTCAAATAAGCATTTAAAAGCCAAAACAAATTACTAGGTCGGATTTGCCCCACCTTACGCGTATTATTGGTTTTGTAATGAAAAATATGAATTCATTTGTAAATTAACATATAAGGGCCTATACGTAGTTCGAAAAATATCGCGCGGAATGACAAAATTTTATTTAGAATCCCAAATGCGTTATTTTTTTTTATATGAAGTTTTGTCATTCCGCGCGAAATTTTTCGAGCTGCGTAGACCCCTTAAAATATAAAATTTTTTTATGATTTGCCAAAAATTATGATTTAATTCTTTAATTTTTTAAATTACTATTTAGTTTTTCACTTAGGCAACAAGTTTTTTAAAGTAACTTTGTGCTAAACGTGGCTGCAGTGTATTCCAGTGTCGCAGCGACTGCTGCTTAAATTTCTCTTTTTATTATTTTCTCCGCTGATGTTTTTTTGCTCTCTTTTTTTGAGTTTACGCTTTTTAGAAATTCTCTTTTCAATGTCAGCGGCAGCAAGTAATTTACAATATCGGCAGCTCGGCAGCGACGCAGCCTTGGCTTGAGATTTGAGCGGCAGAAAGGTTTTTACCTGTTTTTTGCCAAATCCAATGTATCAGTGGCTTAGTTAGCAGTGGGGGGCAAATACCAAATAAACCAAATGTGCATTTAGAAAAGTTTGTTAGCTATGTTAAAGCAAAAAAATGTTATATTTGAATGGCTCAACTGTCAAATCGATTAACTCAACTTTTTGAATTTTGCGAAATTTAAAAGTCAAAGTACTTGAGGATCATCCATAAACTACGTGCCGCTGATTTTCGTCAAAATAGACCCCCCCTCCTACTTGTGACAAACTGACGGAATATTTTTGAAGATTTTCCATATGATCGTGACGCTTCGCCAGACCCTCCCCCAACCCCCTGGAGCATCCCTTGATAGCTGCCAAATTTCATAATAATAATCTCCAAAAATAAAAATTTACACAACTTAATGACGAAATGACAAATAAGAGAAAAAAAAGACACTGAATAATAATTAATTTATTTCTAATTTATCTCAACTGTTTGTTTTATGAAGTTAATCGATTTGGCTTGTGAACCATTCATTTAGACTTACCAAATTTTCTTATCCCGAAGTTCTCTATATTCTCTATATAAAATTGTTCCGCATTACTAAAATATATTATAGAGAAAATTTACACTCTGCGAAACAGGCAGAAGTTCTAAATTAAAGCTCTAAAAACATCAACTTATTCTGAATATATCAAGTACACTTGTATCTTGACTCTTTCAAGCTACTGCAGCAAATAACGCGCACCAACTAAACCCCCTTTGAGCTAGATCTACGCCACTGCTATGCACAAACAACTTACTTCGTTCATTATTAAACAGCTGCCGCCAATGAAGCTCTGGCTTAAGGCTCTATATAGCATGGAATGGAATCGCGTTCTCATTACTTAAGAGCGCGCATTGATTGAATGGCTTGGATGTGTTTGATGTAGGTATATATATAGGGCAGGGCCGAGCAGAGTTACGTATAGCAAATGCTAAACATATGTAATACAACAACAAACAGCAGCAACAACATCGAACTAAGTCAACAAGCTAGCTAAACAAAGCATACACAAAACTTGCATATCTAACGTATGCGTAATATTTTGTCAACATTTGAACAACAAATCGTTTAAAGTTCTAACTAACAACAACATTCTAAGGCAAATGTTTGCACTAGGCTTAAAAAATAGTTTTCAATAAATTAATAGCTGCAAATTTATTTTATTCCTAGACCAGAAACTCTTTTTATTTCAATATCACGTATACGTCATAAATAAATTTTCTTTTTTTTATAATTTTGCAGAATAAATATGAAAATTGAAAATAATAGCGCAATTAAAACAAACACATAAATAAATATGAGTTTATTTACGATTCCAAGTTTTTATTGTTTTATTTGTATTTGAAATTATCGCAGTAAATGACAATAAAACAAAGTATTGTAAAGCGTATTAATATGGCAATTTATTTTTAGACTAAGGCACTAAAAAAAGTTTATTTATAGCTAGTATATTTAAACTGTCATAAGCTAAACCCTGATGACACTTTAATTTACATATGCCGCAGCGAATATAATAAAAGTTAATGAAAAAGCTGAAAAAAAAATGAAACGAAATTTTTTACAGTGTATATTGTAAATGCGTGAAAAATTTGAATTTTTATTGATTTTACATAAAAATAGTTTTAAGACGCAAGATACTAAAAGACTTTTTAACAAGTTTGACGAATAAGAGTTATGTGGCTGAAAGAAAATAAAAATTATAAGCAATTAAATAAAATGCGCCATTTTAAATTCATACAAAATTTATGCATTTTAACTCAATCAGCAAAATTTACCAAAAAGACTTAAGTTCAATTAAAATTTGCTTGCTTTTAATTAAATGCTTACACAACTTTAAGTATGCTTAATAAAGTGTCATTAATGTTTGGTTCATAAGTTTTTGAAGTATTATTTGTGATAAGTATGTTAATTAAGGCTTAAATTGCCTTTAATAAGCATATTTATTTCATTTAATTAACTCAATCAACCACAAAAATTTTGTGAAAAATTCCAATTTTGAAACAATTCCACAATAACATGTATACGAGATGTATGCGCAATATTTGGCTTACAATTTTTTTTTAAGTATGCAGCGTTTTAATAACAACGTTAATATAGCAAGTCTGTTTTGTTTATAAATTAAGAACCAGCTTATGCTCAACTTATAAGTTTACATTTTTTTAAATCGTTAAAGAAAATAAGATTTCAATAAAATATAGAAATTTGCTTCAGAGTCAATCTATTAAATTGTTCAATGAATCAAAAAGCTTATTATACACATTTTGTTCATTAGCGTAAACATTTTACACTAAAAAGCTTTCAACAAATAAAATATTGGTTAAGAGAGAAAAAAAAATATGCGCAACTAAGTTCCCGCTGTTTTTTTGATGAAAATGTTACTTTAATATAAAAAAATGGTTATCAATGACTCATTCAAAGTATTGCCCATCGCTAGCTACAACTTTTTCCCATCTTTCTGGCAGAGTTCGAATACTTTGACGGTAGAAGTGTTCGTCTTTTGAGGCTATCCACGAATCAAGCTATTTTCCGATATCTTCATATGAATGGAACTGCTGATTAGCCAGACCATGTGCCATCGAGCGGAACAAGTAAAAATCGGACGGCGCAATATCTGGGAATATGGCGGGTGGGGTAGGACTTCCCATTTGAGCGTTCCCAAGTAGGTTTTAACAGGATTAGCAATGTGAGGCCGAGCGTTGTCATGCAGTAAAATCACTTTTTCGTTCCTCTGATCGTATTGTGGCCGTTTTTCTCGCAGTGCTCGGCTCCATCGCATCAATTGAGTTCGATACCGTTGCCCAGTGATGGTTTCGCCTTGTTTCAACAGCTCATAATAAACAACACCGACCTGGTCCCACCAAATGCACAGCATAACCTTCGCAGCGTGAATATTCGGCCGAGCCAGTGACGTGGAAGCATGACCGGGTTGTCCCCAAGATTTTTTCCTCTTTGGGTTGCTGTAATGAATCCATTTTTCATCACCCGTCACGATGCGATGAAGAAAACTCATCCTTCTTTGTCGCTGGAGCAGTTGTTCACAGGCGAAAAAACGACGCTCAACGTCCCTTGGTTTCAAATCATAAGGAACCCAAGTTCCTTGCTTTTGAATCATTCCCAACGCATGCAATCGCTTGGAAATGGCTTGGCGGGTAACTCCTAATGCTGAAGCAAGCTCTTCTTGCGTTTGGCACGAATCCTCATCGAGCAATGCCTCCAATTCAGCGTCTTCGAAGGTTTTGGGTCTTCCTTTACGTGAACGGTCGTCAACATCGAAATCAACGTCTTTGAAGCGACGGAACCAATCACGGCACGTTGTTTCGCTTGGAGCAGCATCTCCGTACACTTTTTGGAGCTCTCGATGCGCTTCAGCTGCCGTTTTTTTCGAACAGAACAAGAAAATCAACACTTCCCGCAAATGATGATTTTTTGGCACAAAACTAGACATTTTCACATAACCACAAGTAAATAATGCAAAAAGAAATTCTCTAATGTGCCATAGCAGTTTGCTTACCATATGCCTAAGCTTCGTTTATGAAGTTTTGGGTATGTCAAAATCGACCAGAACTTTCTGCTAAAGCCATCTATTGACAAACAGCGAGAACTTAGTTGCGCACCTAATAGTTTTTTGGAAATCATGAAATTTTTTAATATAGAAAGCTAATACGCTCTCAAAATTTTATTTAATTAATTATTACTGCAGCTTTCAAAATATTTTAAAATTGAATTTAAATAATTGAAAATTTAAAATAATAGCGTATTAAATATATAAATTATATAATAGATATATGCTGTCTAAGTAAAATTGATCGTTGCTCTTTGAGCTTTACATACTCAATATATATTAATGATTCAAATATTGCGCATACGTCACATATGCTTACTTACTTACTTAGGTGGACTTCACAACCCGTAACCGGCTCTTGCCAGGAGCCTCTGCTTCTAGCGCGTCTTCTCCAATTTATTACATTAAGTGTAGACAGGTTCTCCTCGACTTGGTCCTTCCATCGAAGTTGCTGTCTCCTATTTGACTCTCGTTTCCAACATTTTTTTCGCTGAAGCTTCTTCGTCCATACGAATGACATGTCCGAGCCAGCGCAAACGCTGACTTGTAATACGCTGGACGCATCGATGTCGCCGTAGAGCTCAAACATTTCGTCAGGTTCTTATCCAACTGGTCCTTCCATCGGAGACGCGGTCTCCCTCTTCGTCGTCCGTCGTTGACTCTCGTTTCCAACATTTTTTTCGCTGAAGCTTCTTCGTCCATACAAACGACATGTCCGAGCCAGCGCAAACGTTGTATTGTTATGCGCTGGACGACATCGATGTCGGCGTAGCGCTCATACAGTTCGTGATTCATTCTTATGCAATACTCGCTCCCAGTACGAACGGGACCGCAGATTTCGCGAAGAGTTTTTCTCTCGAACACTCCAAGCGCTGCTGCATCTGTCTGCGATACAACCCAAACTTCTGCGCCGTAAAGTAGCACGTCACATATGCAAGAGATCAAAATTGGTTTGTATCATTGTTTTCCAACACAGCATAATATTGTACTTGTGTCAATTTTCACTTAGTTCCGTAGCTTACCTGGCGTATGCGTTATGCGCAAACCCTAAAGTCTATTAAACAAAATTATCTGCGCCTTGTAAAAACATATTTCGTTGCAATAATGACAATTTCTTTTGTGTTTTTTTTTTTTTTTTTTTGCTTTCCGATGCACACAGTCAAAGCTGAATTTATTTACATAATTTTTAGCTTAATCACAATATTAATATAATAAGTAATTTATAAAACACCGAAATTCAAAAGTCAGCATGGCGGATGCGTTATATTTTAACTATAAGTTCATTTGCGTATATACATAAATTTCAACTTAAAGACAAAAAATAGATTAGTTTAGATTCAGTATAAAAAGAATAATAAGAAACTTATAAAACACCGAAATTCAAAAGTCAGCATGGCGGATGCGTAATATTTTGTTGAAGTAAAACTTTATAGGCATTGTGAATTTCGATGGGAGTAACTTTGAAATTTTGTTAGACGAAAAAATGTTAGTTTCGGTGCGTTTGTTTTGATTTTCTCTTTCGCATTAACGAATTGCGAAGCTGACGTTGTGTTGGTGGTCATGACTTTGGCACGGGGGAGGTTTATTTCTAATGCGTGCTTCTACTGCACGTGCATTTTTTTTAATTATAAGTTTATTTTGTTTCGCTTTTTATTGTTGACTTTGTCTGTTCGGTTCTAATGCATCAAACCAATACCTATAGGAGCGACCTTGGGAGTTGATCCGCTTGACTTAAATGAACTTAAAGCCGAGCCCTTATTAGAATGCTTTTCTGAAATTTTATTTCTATGCAACAAGATATTCTGTAATCAGTGACCGGTTATCCAAATTAAGTATCATACTGCACTCATTGAACAAGATCGCAACAAAAAAGTTGATAAAGATTGTTTTTCTAACAGCTTTCCAATACTAAAGCCAAGTAGAACCAGCTCGCTGCGTTTATAATAATAGATTTTTTGTGAGAAAACACGTCAGAGAACTTCTAACTCTACCGCATGATTTTCCTATTGTTTTAAGAATTTCCCAGGATCGCGATCAAATTTGAGTATAATAATAATAAACCATTTGTTAACTGGGGCGCATAGCCTTACCTGGCTTGCTGTTATTTTCAGGCAAGCCAAGAAAAAAGCAAGATAATGTTGATTTTATAAGTAGCATTCAGATTTCATAAAGTAATCAGCTTTACCAGCAACCCTCTTTGGCGCCTAAGGTAGTGACGCATCCATGGAGGGTTTCATGTCTGGACCCCCTTACCAAAAGTTGGAAAATTGGGCTCAGAGTCTTTTGCGAGCTCTGATATATATATGCACTTCGATGTGAGGAACCCTACTAAGACCAAATCCTGTATCCGCAACTGGGCTTAAGCAGCAGGAAACTAACTTGTTAGATTTTCCAAAAAATCAAAAAGAAAATTTAATGCTTACATACATTTTGATTGAATTCAATCAATCACAAAGCTTAATCATAGGAAAGAAGGATACAAGCATAAATTTAATCTATTGCATTAATTCTTAATTGGACTGGCATACAATTTACGAGCATGTACTTACTCTTTGGAGATTTGCTGCAAAAGGAGCGCACAATTTTCATGATAATTTTCCGAGTTTTTCTTTAATGTAAAGTTAAAAGGGCTAAGAGCTAGTCTAGTGCTGGCTGCTTCACTCTGGACTCAATGGGCTTTGCTTGGGGTTAATATTATATTTTTATTTATGACTCGTAGGAGGGTTAAGGCATGACCGATAAAAGCCACGGAATAAAAATATGAATTTTATGACGGTGTATTTAAAACAACTGTATGCACACACACACAAGTACACACACTGAGTAGCTGAATCAGGCAATCAAAACAAAAAGAAAAACAAGAGCAAGAAAGAAAAGAAAAAAAAAAACAAAAAACAACGCAATGAACAAATGTGCGAACTCAATGAAGCTTAAAAGCAACAACAAAATGCTCAACAAAGCTAACGCTGAGCAAGGAGCAGAGATTGGCGAAGAGAGAGTAAGAGAGTGAGCGTGAGCGTAAAGCGATAGCTGAGGCAAAGCAGAAGGCAATGAAATTGGAAAATGAAATGGAAAAAACTTGCTTACTGTCTGAGTTTGTCTGTGTGTGTGTGTGTGTGTGTAATAATGTATGCAGTGGCTTAGCTAGAGGGGATTAGAGAAATAAATGCAGCCCCTTTGGGCGCTGCCCACTGCTAGCTGCATAACTTCTGGCTCACTTTCGAGGGTATTAATAAACGTAGAGTTTAAAAAGTTTTCTTTTTTAATGGCACTTTGTTAAGCGGCTCATCTACATGCTTCCAATTAAGAGAGTCTAATATGGCAATATGTTATGCCGCCTTAGATTTATGCAGCATAAAAAACTAGTTTATTTTATATAGAGTACAGCAGACCATGAGCCGCAGCTCAAAAGAACTACTGTATAAAATGTTCAAAGTAACCGAAACCAGTTAGTTAATTAAAATTGTTTAAAAGCTAATGCCTAATAGACCCCCTTTCGCATAAAATGCTATCTACGCCACTGTCTATATGCATTGTTATGCGTTCAGGTAAGGATTTAGTCTGACTGCGTTTGGCAGCTGCTCAACATGAAAATGAATTTTCTTTGCTAAGTTTTTTGTTTTTCTTTTCGTTTCATTTCATTTTGTTATTTTTTTTTCATTTTCTTTGTTGTCTTTTATACGCTTGCAAAGTAACAATAATAATAAAATCAGCGCAATAAGCAAGCAATAAATGAGTGGAGAGACAGCAAGAAAGTGAGAGAGAGAGAGAGCTACGCACATACATATATAAACACCGTAGAGATAAGCAATCATAAATATTAATGCTAAATGCTTGAACGAGCCAAGTGGACAGCGATATGGACACCAGGACGAGAGGACGTCAAACAGCTGAATGCGCATTCCAAGCGTATTTCCTGCCTAATGGCTTGGCAAGAACCTAAGATAGATAGCCTGATTGCATGAGGGTATCATAGAAATCATGAAGTTGAGCCTAATAGTCAATAAAGAGTCGACTCTTCCAAATTTCATAAAATTTTTTTAAAATGATGTTGTCACGAACTAGAGCAGGTACAAGACTAAAAATATTTGCCACTTTATTTGCTACACCTTCAAAAAAATTCAATTTTTTGCTCTCTCTCTAAGAGAGAGAAAGATGGGCTGAACATTTCAAGGAGCTGCTCAACAGCCCCCTGGGGTTACAAGATAATGTAGATCTAAGCCCTCAAACGGACATTTCGCGCTACTTTCAGAGCATCAATACAGAACCACCTACTAGATCTGAAGTTATCACCTCCATAAAGGCACTTAAAAACAACAAAGCACTCGGCATCGACAACGTTAGTCCCGAATTGTTAAAATGTGACCCAGAGTTATTGGCATCTATATGGCTCCCTATTTTGCAGAAAATTTGGGATAGGGAAACGGTACCGTATTCTTGAAATGAAGGCTTACTCGTTAAGAACCCAAAAAAAGGTGATAGCTCCGACTGTAACAATTATAGAGGTATCACGCTGCTCCCCATGCCCAGTAAAATACGCACCTCAATATTATTATATCGTATCTCAACGGCCATTGTAAACCAACTTCGTCAGACTCAATACGGCTTTAGGCGAAACCGATCTTGCATCGATCCGATCAATACTGTCCGAATCGTGTTCGAACAATGTAACGAATTTAGATCTTCTGTTTATGCAGCATTTATAGACTTTAAAACAGCCTTTGATAGTCTAAACAGGCGGTACCCATGGGTTAGTTTACGTCGTAGAGGCATGCCCCCAAAAATACTAAACATAATCGAGGCCATATACAGTGAGTTTAAATGCAGAGTTTTGCATGACGGAGTGTTATCTGAAGCGTTCGACGTGAGCACAGGAATTCATCAAGGCTGCCTTCTCTCAGCGGTGCTCTTTATTCTGGCTCTGGATGAAATTTTAAGAAATTCGCTAGTCGCCATGGTATCCAGTTGACGCCTTTTCTTCAACTAAAAGATTTAGAATATGCAGATGACGTTTGTCTTCTGAGTCACAGCAGCGGAGATCTCCAACATAACATAAATAGCCTTAATCGTAACGCTCGGGTAGCAGGTTTGTAAATAAACACATCTAAGACGGTTGTTATGCCCAGTGCAGATCCTCTTATGGATGTAGAGAATACAAGCATAAGTGCTGCATATTGCTGCACATATCTGGGCAGCGTAATTACAAATGTTAGCGGAGCAGATGAAGACGCATTGGCCCGCTTAAATAAACCAAAAGTCCACATTCGGGCAATTACAGAACATTTGCAGATCCAACTAACTACGCACAAAAACAAAAATTCGAATATTTAACTCAAACGTCAAATCTGTACTTTTGTATGGGTGCGAAACATGGAAATATACAAGATCTATCCAGTCGCGCATTCAGGCTTACATTAACATGAGACGCATCTTCAAAATTTGGTGGCCAGAACGCATCTCTAACACAGAACTATGGAGAAAGGTAAGCATGCAAAACGTCGAGACCGTAATTAAAAAACGAAAATGGCAATGGATTGGTCATACGCCTCGCAAGCCCAACTCATGCATCGCTAAACAAGCCCTAAAATGGAATCCACAAGGCAGCCGCCGGCCGTGCGCCCCCTCAAGAACATGGATGCCGAACTTACATCTGCGCGCTACTTATGGAAAGACATCTGCACAGCAGCTCCCAATAGGATACGGTTCAGAGGAATTGTTGAGGTCCTATGCTTCACTAGGAGTTAATGGAACAAAGAAAAAGAAGATGATTTGTTTATAAGGCTCACATGAGTAGAGCAATGTGCGTTATATCTATGAATATTTTTTTAATTAAACAGACTGCAACATTCATAAAGTTTTTAGGGGCAGGAATTCTTACAAAAAAATTCGTTTTCCTAGGCACGCACGCAAAAACGAATTCGAATAAAATGGTTCGATTTGGTTTTTTCGTTTTTCAAAGCACGGCTGATCAATAAAAATGATCATTTTTTTTTTTTTGTAAATTTTTAACATAAATTTACTTCATTTTTTTAAAGTGAAATTTTTATACAGAAAACTTTTACATTTCTTTTGCTACATTAAATTTGTGTGCAAAAGTGCATTTAATAAATTGCGAATTTTTTTTGCAATATATAAATTAATATTTTTGTTGCGTTGTTACAACGTTTAAAAAAATCATGCTTCATCAATTTCGTTAAATGAAAATCGTTTGAAGGCTACGAAACTTAAAAAAAAAAACAATTTGAAATTGAATTTTTCGAATTTTATCAATTATATGCAAAACAATAGATACTTGCTAGATAAAAACAGTCGTTCGCTAAGCTAAACATGCCACAAGCCACTCAACTATTTATGCTAATATGCGAGCGATATATTTAGATATATATATTTAGAAGCAGCAGCGAGTTCTTTGAAATCTACAAGCTGGGCAGGACAATAAACAAGCCACGAACAAAACGAAGCATAAATCTCAGTTCAGCAAAGCCAAACATGCCAGCCGGCAAAAGACTGACTACATCTATATATATACATATATATATATGGTAGGGAGCTCCCTAGCTGGAGTTTGTTAGTTAACTTGGCATGCTGGCTGTCAGCAAAGACGACGCGGTGTCTGCTCTGCTGTGATTTATTTGCATTTTTCAGATTTACAGTGATGTGCCGCCGTACAATGCTGCGTATACGCATTTTTGTGCGTACATATTAAAGCTACATATCATGGCATAGATCTGTGTGTATTGTTTTGTTGCCTAAGCTTGATTTTGCATTTAAAAGTAAATTGTACGAATTTTGATAGGACTGCTTAAGTATTGGGTACGGGGTTTTTGCTAATGGCATGACTGGGAATTGTTACGCTTATGCATAAACGCGCCCAGTGGCCTGGGGTAGTAGAATGAAACTGAGCGCTATCTTTGTTGGCAAACAAAAACAATATACAAAACATATTTGCATATTTTTAAGCGCGAATAAAATACACGCACATGCAAACATCTGCTCTATAAGCTACTAACACAGACACACGCATAAATATGTCACACATCAAATACTATGCCGTAGACGAAGTTAGTGGCCGCAATAAAACTAAAAACTACAAAAACAGAAAATTTCATACGCACTGTGGTTCAAATAGTCACAAATTGCAAACAAAATAAATGCTATATATATTTTAAGAGCTGTAGCTCTTGCTTTCTTTGGATTTATCTCTTGTTGTCAGCAGTTAAGACGATTCTATATAGTTATTTTTATTCAATTGCACTTAATTGGCAGCTCCATTAAAGTTTAATACTCACACAACCTAAAATTTTTTATAACAAAATCGAAGCTTTCTTTGAGATAACGTCAGCTTTTTACAGACTCTCAAAAAAACTTAAAAGCATATTATGCGGCCGTGCTCCGAGCAACGAATCCGAAAATTTTATACGTATTCGTTTTGAAACCGAATGTTTGCTGCTCCCAATTTCAGCAAAACGAACATTTCATGTGGTTTGAAACCGAGTGTTTTGTGGTAAGATGTACTTAGTTAGCGACTTATCGTGCCGTCCTCATCTCATGACTATTGTCTAGTGAAACACATTTTTTTTTTCGTCGCAAAATTTCACTTTAGCCCACTGTGCGGCTGTGGCGATTGTTACAAATTTAGTCCACCGTGCATTGTGTTTGTGTGTGTGCGTATGCGTGTATTTGTGTTTATGCAATTGTATATGTATTGGTTAGCGGCGCTTAATGTTTTTGATATTGGACCAGCAAAGTTCCAAGTTGTTATTCGTTGTTTGTGTTTAATTATTTATGTGTGTATGTGTGTTTGTGTAGGTGTGTATAAGAGAGCGTGTATGTGTAAGCGTGCTAATAAATGCCCGTTGTCTCGCTCTCGCGCGCGCTCTCAATTGCTATGTTTGTGCTTTTGCACATGTGTGTGTGTGTGTGTGTGTGTGTGTGATATGTTATTGTAAAAGGCGCTTATGTTAACACAATGTAGCTGTTGTTGTTGTTGTTCCTTCAGTCCGCGCTCTCAATGCGAGTTTATTTGGCTTTTGCATTTGAAATTCATATTGAAAGTTTTAGGCAAGCAGTTGTGTATGTGTGTATATCTTAGCTTGTGCTGTGTTTGTCTTGCGCGCCAACTTCCGTTTCCGGTTTGTAAACAAATGGCGCCAGCATACGATTAATTATTTTGATTTATAGGCAAAACTGAAACTGAAACTCAACTCAGCTTCAACTCACGTTCAATATACACATACACATCTACATACATATATAAATTACCATGCGCACGTGTCGTATGAGTATCTTAACATGCAGAATTTGGCAAGCAATCTGATTTGAACTTTTCACTTAGCAAAAAGCAGCCTATAAATTTATTTTTATTTTATTTTTTTTTTTTTGCCAAAATTTGCCTACAAAGTGATCAATCAATTGGGGATTTATATTGAATAACTTGAATAGCTTAGATTGTTATCATTGTTTAAGAGTTCAGAGCGCATAAATCTCTTTGTGATTATTGAGTGACTTGGCAACTCTGCTTTCAATTTGTTACGCTAGTTGTGCGCATTGTTGTTGCTATATACAACTGTTTGGCCTTTTGGCTTAACATTCTTTCTATCAATAAAGTTATTTTCGCACAATTAAAGCTTACGTTCGAATGCCTTATATGCGCATACATACATATATATGCATGTATGTGTGTGTCTGTCAGAAACCACAACGTGGCACTTTTTGGCACGTTAATGTGTTAAGGACACTCATATATACGCAGCACTCACTGCCATGCCCTCTGCATCTTACTGCGACAAAGTATTGCGTAATTAATGATATACATACAGACGGCCCCAAAAAGTATGCTACAATTTTCGTTGTACGCACAAAATATGCTGCTCATTATTTTTACGGCAACAAATACCCACACCAATACACACACACACACACGCATATAAATTATGCTGTTTTTTTTTCGTTGCTTTGGCTTCATTATGGGGCCGCTTTGTGGGTTCAATGCGGGGGTCTTGAGTTTTGGGTTTCGGGTTTTGTGGCTGGCTGCTTGACGAGCCGCCACATTAAAAATCAATTCACAAACTTTGCACGTTTCCAAGCCAAGTACTTCGTGTTGCTGTTGTTGTTATATACACAGACACCCATACACCGACACTGGCCCACAGTCCCTTAGTTCTTATTATCTGGTTTATGCGTATGAAAGTCAAAATCTTTCTTAAATCGCAAACTACAAAAATTTATTAAGTACTTATTAGACTGAAAAAAATTGCGCATACGCCATGTGTGCTATGGTACTTTAGTTTTAGACTTGAGCTATCTTGTTGCTCTTACTGACCATGTACATCTCTTTCTTTCTCTCTCTTTTATTGCAGCACACAAAATGATATGACCCAAGCTGTCTGGGTTGGCCCAAAAAAACAAAAAATCGCAGCCAACGAAGTCTACAAAAGATGTTGCAACAGGCAACAACAAAAACAACTAACACAAATGCACCCACAAAAACAACAGCAACAACGATAACAAGTGCAGCAGCAGCAACAAACAACAATCCGAATCCGATTCCAAATCCAAGAAACAACCAAAACAATTGCCAGACCATAGATCCAAGAAACTTGGCCCAGAATGGCCAGCGACGTCGCTTGGCGGCAGCAACAGATGGCTGCAGCAACAACAACAACAACAACAATCACAGCCGCAACAACAGCATCAACAAGAACAACAACAGCAACAACAACAAAAAACTAAACCAAATGCATTCCAACGAAGAACCACCCATGACGGTGGTCATAGATGGTGGCCAGCAAAAGCTGCGACGCAGCGGCAGCGCCAATGCTAGCCACAGACTGCGTAAAACGAGTTCCTCAAGTGCCAAAATGCTGGCCACACCCACAGCGGTCGCTACGCCTACGCCCACAACTAGCAACAAGCACAGCCGCAGCGGCAGTACCAGCCGTGGTCGTGCCCGTCGCCAGCCATCGAATGCCTCGGAAACGACAAGCCAAAAGCGTAGAAAACAGGAGTCACTGCAGCAGCAGCCGCAGCAGCCACAGCAGCCACAAAAATTATCCCATACTGCGCAAGCGCAGCAACATAGACGCCGCAGACCCAGACATCATAGTGGCGCCTCCACACCCAGTGATGCCGGCTCATCTAGCGCCTCTAGCTGCACTGGCAGCTGCAGTTCCGATGATGGTGACTCCTCGCACACCTCGGACTCATCGTCGTCATCGTCATCGTCCAGCTCGTCGGGAGAGCCAAATATGCCGTATCCGGGCTTTCCGGAGATAGCCATGCGTGCATTAACACAGGATACGCGACCACGCAACTGGTGCCTGATGCTCATCACCAATCCATATCCTTTTTTAAAAACAAAAGCACATAATGCGCAGTGAGCACTGCCGCCGCAAGGGTAAGGCGTATCTTTGTTTAATGCCAAGGCATTTTTAGCAGTTGGGTTGGAAACGAGTAAGACCCCATATAGTGTAGCCCAGTCTGTATCTTTAAGGAATTCTTGCCCGGTTGGTAGATTTTTCTTGAAACCCTTTAAATTATGGAAACCAAAGAAGCGCTTGGCTTTGCTTATGCAAGCCGTGCCGAGCCAGTCTGTTTTTCGTCTAGATCTTGGGCCTTCTCGGAGCAGCTGGTTTGACAGTTCTTTGCTCCCCGAAATATTCTTATGTCCTGGGATCCACTTAAGGACGACTTTTTTCTGCACTAATTTCTCATCTCTGTTGACTTGTAAGGACCACTTTTCCCAGTTTGTCGGCATAATAAAATCTTTATATGAAACACAAAAAAAAAAAACAAAAAAAAAAATGTAATACAGTCGAGGCGGTGCCCGACAGTGTAATACCCTGTACCTTTTTTTCTCAAAAAAAGATTTATTCCTGCATATTCTTACTAAGAATTTCCAATTGGAAAATTTTTTTGTTGGTGCAAAACGATATTGATACCTATAAGTTCCGCAAATTTTAACCGATTTTGATGAAAATCGAAATTTACGTCAAAGGAGTTATTTAAAGTATATGGGGTAAGTTTCAAGGGGATATGTTGAAGGGTGTGGGAGAAAACACGGTAAATCGATTGCGGGGGGTGGGGGGGCTGCATTGATAAAATTTGGATGTGGATTTGTTTATTAGAGGCACATGAATCAGCTGACCAAAATTGGTGGTTCTAGGTCATTTGTTACTCTTATTACGTAGAGTCAAATATTGACGCAGTTTATAGGCAAGGGGAGGTGAAATTTTTACATTTTAGACTATAACTTTTGTTGTAATTGTCCGATTTTGTTTATTTTTGACACACAGATGCATGTAACCACAACGCATCGCTCTGTTAAGTTTCAGATTAAAATATTACACGGTTTAGCTAAAAACCGCGAAACTCTGCTACGGGGGAACGGGGAAAGATATTGACATGATTCAACAAACTTGATCTTCTGAGGAAATATGCGCATCAGCTGGTAAAGTTTCGTATCTCTAGCTCATATAATCTCCGAGATCTAGGTGTTCATACAGACAGACAGACGGACAGACGGACAGACGGACAGACGGACGGACAGACGGACATGGCTCAATCGCTACCCGAGGTTATGATAAGCATTTTGGTATAAAGGACTTGGGGTCTGCCACGCCTCCTTCTTGCCGTTACATACATTGCACAAATCTAGTATACCCTTTGTACCTATAGGTACAGGGTATAAATAGCTTTGGATTTTTTGGGCATCCAAGGTCCAGTCTGCCGCAAAAGATTTTCGACGTAATTTAATTTTTGTCTTGACTTAGAATACTGGAATTACCTAACTTCTCGGCTGGGAGCTACTGGAATAAAGAAGATCTTTTGGAATGCCGTAGCCCAGTTTTATTCATTTTGATTTCTTTCTAAGATCATTTGGAAGCCATTTTTCCAAGCGCCTCCTAAGCCAAATAATGCTAAATTTTGAAGACAAAGCGCATATTATAGTCAGAATGTTCGTTCCTATTATTCCTGAACACGTATTTTTTTCATATATTTTTTTTTTTTTTTGAGGCTCTAATTGACGGACAGCTTTTGTTGTTGTTGGCCTTCAGCAGTTGTACTTTACAGCTATGTAATGGACGGACGCGCGTCCTTGTCGCGTGCAACCCAGCGTTTGTGTGTGTCTGTGTGTGCATGAGTGTGCCCGTGTATCTGTGTGTGATGCAAGGATGCTTGTCGTAAATTTCCCGCTACGGACACCAGGCTATATCCTATTGATTTTTATTACTGCTCTGTAAAATTAATGCCTTTATGTCAGCAATGTCAGGTACCGGAGTCTGCGAGTGCGCGTGTGCGTGTGAGTGTGATAGAGTGTGTGTGTGATGGAGAGTGTGTGAGTATGTGAGAGTATGGGCATAAATAAATACGCATCAAGAGCAAAAACAGCAGCAGTAGCCGAAGCAGAAGCATCACTCTCTGAATTCCCTGTAACTTTAGTTAAGGAGTATTTGCAGTGGCGGATCCATGGGGGGTTTCGAGTCCGCACACCCTTTTTTCTCCTTACTGAACAATCTGAAGATGGAATAAATAGAGCCTAGTTCGCTATGGGCAAATTTAAAAGAAAGCTCAGATCCTAAAAGTAGGGTTTTCCTAGATATTTTTTTAGTTTTTTAAGAAGTGCAGACTAATCGCAGCTTTTGGATGCTCTCTATCTCCCGCTCATAGCCGCAGACAGAAGTTGTGTTGAATTACCGACCAGAAATATACCATAATCCCTATGCAGAGGCCTAGGTTCAAGCTTCTGCCACACAGTCACTTCACTGACATAATCTAAGTCCCATAATTCACTTTCCGATGTTATTAACCGCCCAATGTAGGGAGAATATTATTTGCTGAGATGTCCATTTTTGATTATTGTACTTCATATTAAATTTTTGGCAATTTTTGGTAGATGTGTGATTTGCAGCAGATGTCAACTGCACTTTGAATACGCTGCGATTGATCCCATATTAACAACGATAAAAATAAGCCTAGCTCTGCTGATAAGCATAAAAAAAAAGTTGTACGAACACAATAAGCTATAATTTAAAGTATTTTCCGATACAATTTGGATTTCACAAGAGTTGAAAGAAATGCTTTTGGGATATATGCATAGTTCTTTAGAGATGTGTAACTTTCGCGATAAGCCGATCGATAAATCGAAACCAATCTTTAAATTTTTACTATGCTTGACATAAAGTGTATTAAAACTTCGTTGTAACGTTTTTTTTAGTTTTCGTATTTAAATACATATATTTTTTCATAAACTCAATACGTGTTGTTGTTTTTTGTTTTTTGCACTGTTTGCATTGCTTTTATCTTTTATGTCTCTTATGCCAGCTGTGGCATCCAATGTCTTCCTTTTCCTCTGTTTTTTTTTCGCAACCGGGTCTGCCCGTGCTTCAGTTCCTACCCGATACGTTTGTCATGTGCAACAGAAATAGCGCGACATGCTTCACATATAATTTTAAGTAAAATTAAAATTGACTGACGTTTATATTCATTTATATATTAAAAATGTCAAGTCATTGTGGCAAGGCAGGGCGAAGCAGTAGAGCAGCATAGTCCTTGGGGATGGGTTATCGATACGAGCATTAAAATATGATTAAAAAGCGGTAAGAGTAAGAATTTTAATATAACTGGAGTGCAAGTCGATCAGAACACTAAAGAATTTAATAAAGATGAAGTAAAAAAGAAAAACCATGAGGTTAAGAGATACGGAGAGTGTGACGTCAGAGCAGCAAAAGTAAAAAAAACGTGTTAAAAGTTAACCCTTTAAAAACGGAACTTATCCTCTTTTCGAGAAGGTATAATATCCCAAATCTATCTGCACCCAGATTAAATGATTCCATCCTGTCTTTCAGTGATAGTGCAAGATACTTGAGGCTTGTACTAGGCAAGAAACTGAGCTTGAATCCAAATATTGCTGACAGAGTTCAAAAAGCTTACACAGCTCTCTTTTCCTGTAAGAGAACAAATGGGGCTCAAATGGGGTATGTCCCCTTTGGTGGTCCGTTGGCTGTATACCGCCATAGTAAGACCCATACTTTTGTATGGCCGGTGCAATAAATATATACTCAGATAGCCAAGCAGCCATAAAATCACTTCAAGCGCTATGCTCCAACTCAACGACAGTCAACAACTGCCGCAGATCTATTCAAGAGATGGCAAGGTAGTTTGTTATTGGCCTCATTTAGGTGCCACTACCTTTGTACAGGATAAGAAGGATATCCGTATGCCGTTGGCCTCTTTCAAGTGAAAAATTCAGTTACCATGCCCAAAAATTGTAGAACAATACACCTCATTGTAGACTCAGTCGCCAAATATGGCCAAAAATAGACGCAAAACGCACCTCCAAGCTTTGCGGACTAAATCGATCACAGTGTTCGGCGGTTGTCAGAGCCATCATTGGACACTGGGGTGTCGGGGTACATGCATTCCGAACAATAACTTTTTCGGAAGCTGCAAAGATGAGGAAGAGGTAGAATCGGTAGAGCACTTCTTCTGTTCCTGCGAAGCTCTGAGTAAACTATTTTCTCCACAATCTAGCAGAGCTAGAAACTATTTGCCCGAGGAAGATTGCAGGTTACATCGTAGCAACAGGATGCGGCTTCTTCTAAGTTTTTCATAAAGGAAAAAGGATAAAAGTTACAAAGATCCATGCGGTAAAACTACGGGCCAGTCTAGGCCCAAGTGTGCTGGTTTAAGCCAGCGGCCGCTTCAACCTAACCTAACTTGTAAGTCCATTTTGAAAAAAAAAACCGACAACAAATTTATTAATATAAAATCATTAAAAAAAAAAATTATCAAATAATAATGATAATCATTAAATAAATAAAAAAAAAGTAAATAAATACATAAATACATTATGTAGAGCAAACAAACCTATATAGCTAAATTTCTTCACAAACAACAAAGTTTTTAAAACTTGGACTGCCATATTGTAGCCGTCATTTTGAAAATCTCTCAACAGAAATATAATCAGCTAACTCAAAAACTTTTATATACTAATATTCAGCAGAATCAAACAAAAAAAAAGCTTTTGAGCTTGGTCTGCCATATTGGTATCGCCATTTTGAATTTTGAAACATAAACAGTGACCCCAAAATGTCCTATATATGTGTGCCATTTATTTTATCTTAAGTGTACAACACGCACTAGATGTTTCTCCTGCTGGTAAAACATTCTGGCACCAATGCATAAGTCTGTAGAGAGTTTTAGACCATTTTCCACATGGTTGAGCTGCGCAGCTGCAATTTTGATTGCTTTGGGCATCAAATGTCCTGTTGCAAGGAATTCAAAACACCTCTTCCATCATCAACTTTAATTGTTTGCTGTCAATTTCGATTTGTTCACAACTACAGCTTCCCATCTCTCTCTCTCTCTCTCTCTCTCTCTCTCTCTCTCTGACTGCATCAGCGTCATCATCTCGGTTATGCTCTTACCCAACTTTTGCTTTGGCTTTGTATGTCCTTCAAAAATATAGAAGCCAGGTGGAAACAGCAGCTACCCATTGTATTGCATTGTCTTTATCTCAAATAGAATTATCTCTTGCTACACGCCTTCCACGCTCTCTCACTCTCTCTCTCTCTGCCACTCATATCTCATAAAATTATGGTTTATCCTGCTGTATGCAGTTGCAATGATTTTCATGGTGGAGCATCCGGTTTATGCCAAGATGACAAATTCAATTGTTGAAAAGATTTGTCCATTATTTCGGCTACATTTCCTGTGCGCTCAGCTAGGACAAATCCTTTGCTTAACTAATTTAAGTTTTCCATTTTGTTGTCATCTTCATTGCCAAGTTTGGCTACGATTGAGATTCCGTTTGCGATTGCATTTGAGTTTCAGTTTCACTTGGATATTGATATTGAAAATTGTTATTTCTTGCAGTTTTTGCTTTGTTATGCTCAAGTTGAGGTCAACTAAGCCATTTGGCAAGTACCAGCACTTGGCAGGAAGCCAAAAAATCGCTTAGAGTGATGTGCGTGTGTCCTTGGTGTATCAATACAAAAGTAATCAACTTTAGCAGTGACTCAATCTTTAAAGCTATGTACCTTGCCAGTTCGAGCTGATAAAAAATTGTACACAGTATATACGCATATAAGGGTCTGGCATTTTAGTACATCTCATTTCTCAGGCATTACATGTGTCCTTATATATAGCCCTTGTGCGTCTTAAATCAGTAACTACTTTACGTCTGCTCTGCTAGCTCTTTTGTGGCATGCCACTTAAAAGTTGCCATCGACTATTTTATGACGCTTTTAGCATAAAAAAAACACCAAGCTGTGCCACCTTGAAAAGAGAGCGCCAGAGTGAGAATTTTCAAGTACAGTCATCAACTGCATTTTTCTTCACTTTTCGCCGGCCAAAATGCATTTCTAGAACCAAGCGCTCCACTCCCATTAGACGCACATCATTAGTGTGCCACCATTTTGTTGCCAATAAATGTTCCTGGTTGCTATTACTACTACATTATTACCGGGCACGCCCATGCATGCATAATTACGGCCACTTTTGGTTGCAACAACAAGACTCATTAGCCGCTGATTAGAGTATATTTATTACAATCTTGAAAGGGCGTAGGGCTCTTCAACAGGTTCAAATAGCTGGTAATTATAAAGCCAAAGCAGATATCAATTCTATGGCGGAATTGCCTCTAATTCAAGTTCCGCCATTGAATATTTGTACATGAGTGTTTGCCCTGGCGGCCAATTAGTTCAAATTAACACAGCCGCACAGTGGGCCAAATGTAACAAATGTGGCATTAAATTTACACTGCTTGAAAGCTATCAAAGCTGTGCAGCTATTTTCTAAAGACGAAATAAAATTTTGTTGTTTCTAAAGGCCAAATGGGATTTGCTTGACCTCAAAACACAAAATCCCTTTGAGTTTTTTCAATACTATCACTCCGAACTATAATCGTTTTGCTCCCATATGGCCTATTGTACAGTAAAATACTTATTTTAAGATACTTTACTATATAAAAATATTAAAATTTGAAAATTTAAATAATAGTTCAAAATAAGGAAATCACATATGTGCGACAAACTTTTTCAAAAACCATTGAAAATAAAAGTTAAAGATGATATGATGTTTTAAAAAAAAAAAAAATTTATGAAGCGTGGAGATTGCTTGATGATGATAATTGGTTTCAAGACAATGGAATGGATTTTCATTTCACTTTTGTATTTTGTGTGGTGCTGAAACTTTTTCTTGATTTCACAAAATTTAAGTGAACTGCTGCTTAAATTATCGATTTAAAAAGTTATAGAGCTGTCTGAAAGATTTCACAAGCCCGATTGTCTTGGCCAGTTTTTTAACCAGCTAGTTTGGTATACACTTTGATATTAGGCATAAACTATACAATAATCCAAAATCAATATATCGATTTCTTAGAGAATTTTACAATCGCTAACGCGGACTGGATATTGTATAACTTCATAAAAAGTTAAGCAATAAAATATTATTTATCTTTTTCTGTGAATATTAACTATTTAACTTCTTTATTAGATACCTAGGTACCGAGCTTGCCTTGACCCTCCAATATTACGGCAGGTAAACGTTTCCCGGTTCCACAAATTGAAAGAACTTATTGTAAGAGGACTTAAAATGCTAATGTTTAAAGTAAACTCTCGTAAGGTGTATGAAAACCGAAAAAGTCTCGATAGACCAGGGTCTAACAGAGCAAGCGCTATTCCTTGCCTTTATATTTCTGGCATTGATTTTTGCTGTCGAGTGCTCTTGATTTTTCCCCTTTTTTTTTATTTTTATTTTTTTCTACAATGTTCATTTCCACTCAGGCGCTGTCGACGTCAACGTCAACGTTGCCGCTTTGTTTGTCAGTCTTTTAATTTGTTGCGATTTATATACGCTTCCTTGCGTCCTCAACCTATAGTACGTTCTCATCATACACACACACGCACACAGCTACACACAAATACCAATGCACATACACACGCAGAAAAAATCTGTGCGACTTCTAGTTTTGACTTTTTTGTACACTGCACAATGGGTCCGCGTAGCCAGATTTTGGCCAAAAGTCCGCCAGAAGAAAGTCAAAATTTAAACAAAATGAAAATTTAATTTGATTTTACACATATTAAACTAGCCTGTGAAAGAAAAAATTTTGAAATTATAATTAATGGTTTTGAAGTTAATGGCAATTAAAGTTGACATTTTGCATTTTATGAGCTTTCGCGATAATTTACAAAAAAAAAAAAACCTGCACTTACCATGATACATATAGCTACAAAATCTTCGTTCACTTTATTATTTATAAGCATTACTTCAGAGAAAAAATTAAATTGAGCTTAAAAACTTTTTTGGTTTCAAGTATATTCGAGGTGTTATAAAGATTTTGTTGTTTTTTTTATCATTTGGCTACTTTGCTTTAAGCGTACCTCCGCGTACCACTCGATATTTGATCGAAAAAAATTTTATAAATCACTTCACATGTTTTACAACAAAATGTAATTCCTCCCGATTTTCGCAAATTTAATTTTGTACTATCTAATAGTTGAATTTTAAAAATTGATCCCCAATAAATTTTAAAATTTTTTGAATTAAGAAATTCTGCTGTCAAAAAGTATATCCCAAATGGGATATCCCAAGTGGGACTTTTTTTTTGTTTATATGAAGTTTTGTCATTCCGTGCGAAATTTTTCACTCTACGTATAGGCTTTAAGTTAAAAATTTTTTTTGTTTTTTTTTTAATTTTTTCCAATTTTGGTCTAGATTACCTATATCTTAAAAAAATCTGAGCAGGCTCAAACTAACTGGGAAAATAGTTAAATCCTTTAGGAACACGTGTATAAAATTTGAACACTCTAAACAAATTATTATGGAAATGACAGGGTTTTGGCCAAAATATGAAAATCTGGGCCCACAGTGCACTGTACCAAAGTTACAAAAACATAAAAGGTGCGTGAAAGTCTATGCAAAGACAAGAGAAGGCAGCTCCGAACTTAAAAAAAAGTTAAGGATGCTAATATTTTTAGAATCGTTGTTGAAAATTCGAAAGTTTTCGGTAAAAATTATCAAACTTAAACTGGGCATCTGGGCATTCATCTGCTGATACGATATTTGGAATATCGAACATAATCTCGATATATCGTCTGTTCGCTAACAATTTGTTAAGTATCTGTGTTTTTTAAGAGTACATTATAGTCGGTATATTCTGTTAAGAATATAAATAAAGAGTACAGTCCACACTCAACTCACCATGTTGTACCACTGCCTCTAGCTTTTTGGCGCTCTGTATTTCTGTGCGCTTAATCTCCAGATTACGTCTATTCGATAACAATTTGTCTGGTATCGGTAGCGAGCAACCCAAGCAGAGTTTTCTTGTTATAAAAAGAAGAGTGCAGTGAGCTCGTACTGTCCTAATTGTTACACTTCCACTAGCTTTCCGTGTATTGCATCTCGATATATCGACTATTCGATAAAAATTTGTCTGATATCGGTATCGTTATCCATCAAACCCAGATATGTTTTCTTGTTATAAAATGAAAAGTACAGTGAGGTCGAACTGTCGTAGTTGTTACACATCCACTAGCTTTCCGTGTATTGCATCTCGATATAGCGACTATTCGATAGTTCAAACAAAAAAATATGTTTTAAGGCGAGTGCAGTGTACATTAAAGTCGATTTATGGCGTTTGTAACCATGCCACCAGTTTTGTTTTTGCGCTCTGTGCTTTGTTTTCATTTTAATGCCGGCCGACTTTACGCTCGACTTAATTTGTTTACTGTTGGTTTGGGCCGCTGTTGCAAGCCAAATCAAAAATAATGCTCCTCCCCTGCTCTGAGCCGAACAAGCTGAAAAACTGTAAACATTCGACCGTAAACCGAAGTGAGATGAATGCAAAAACTGCTGCTCTTAACTGCTTTATACTTTTCCAGCTCCAGCTTCAGCTGCATTCCTCTGTATCCTATTTTTTTTGCAATGCCTATTGTGGTATATTTGCTATAGAAACCCCAGTGAGCTAAAGACCAAATGATTCGAGAGCACAGTGCACAGTGGAGCAGTCTTATTAGGTTTGGCATGTTTTGCTGCAACCGTTTCCACAGTTAAACGGCCACAACAGCAATGGGGCTTATTGCTTTTAATATAATACTAGGCTTCAAGATCGGAATCCAACTTTTTTATTCACCTCGCTTTGGACTGCCATGACCAAGCACTCGAAGCAGATGAAGCGAAATCGATCTCTTCGTTTTTGATGATTGTGACATATTTGAAAGCGGTATTTTTTTCAAATACCCGATTATTTATCGCGTTTTCGATAACTGAACTGAACAGCAAAGATATCGGCGTACGATTCCGTAACATTGTGAAGACTCCGTACCTGGGCCAGGCTTTTGCGCTTATGCTTGAGAAATGATTTCCTGCCCTTTATAAACCCTTTATAGCCCGGAACATATAGAAACCTTTGCACACCTTATCCGACTTTGTTCATTAAAATGAAGCATATTTTCAAACCAACTTATATCGGGAATCACGCTGATGTTTTAAAACACTGTGCGATGGGTTTTTGGGTGGTATATCCTTTGCCTGAGCTTTTCACATTGTTTTTATGATAGCTACAAAGTGACCTGCATATGCTGCATACGACCAGTCACACACTGTTCCTAATGAATTACAAGGACTGCCAATTATCCTTTTCATGGCCAGCGAAAGAGCAACAAAGAGAGCTAAACAGATGTTCATTGTTGCGTTCATTTCTATACCCTGTAAACCAGAGTTAATAGCTAACTTAGTTCAATGTGTTTAGAGTACCTGGAATGCAGCGACTACGACCCCACAGTACATACCTTTCAAAAAACAATATGATCAGTACGATAAATTATGTACAGTAAGCTATGCTCCTGAATGGTAAAAGGCCATCAAGGCGTCCCATGGCTGCTGCATCCAATCTTTCTTTTCTGATTGTATCTAAACCCAAATATAATACAAACCCACAAAAAAAAGAGCTTCTCATATGAATTTTGAACCGCTGAATCCGAATCGGAGGCTTAAAAACCCCAACAGCCAAATGTTCTGAAATAACCTTAGCAAAACCTAATACAGCGAGTCATTTTTGAGGCTATCTCAGCCCACTGCGCTGGAGTTTTTCGGATACGGATTCAGCGGCTTAAAGTCCATATGGGTAGCCTTGTTACATGTAAAGATCTCAGCACTTTGTTTTGGGAGGCCAGAAAAAAAAAAATAAAATAGAGTCGGCGTTGTAGCGTATATTAAAGTCGTGATATACCGACAGCAGCCGGCTGTATTGTTATCTTTAATTGTGCGTTAATAGCGTAAATATTTTTTCAACTCTTTGCTACAATTTGCTCTTGTGCATGTGTGTGTGTGTGTATCTGTGAGTGGTTTTATCTGTGTTTACTTTCTATTTTGGCATTTATTTCGGACAATTGTATTTGTAGTGGATGCTTACACAAAGCACACAAAACTGGCATGCACTACACATACAACGGCCCAAAATTTAGACCTTGATTATTCAGAGCCGCCCAATTGGAACAACTTTGCAGTTATATAGTTGGTACAGCTCCATGTATGGAAAATAACACAGGCATATGTGCTTCATGTAACGATTAAATTGTCTTTGCTTGCACCTCTCACCTGTGGCATGAATTTAAGCTTCTCACGAACACTGAATATAGCGCTTAAAAACTTGGTCGTCATAGTACAAAAAAAAAAATACCTGAATTTGGAATACAGTATTGTTTCAGGACGTTTGGCGATTCTTTTTTCTGCTCAGATTTACAAACACAATTTTCATAAAAATTCTTCTTTTTAGGTATTTATCTTATTTTTAGAGAGTTCGTATTCATCACCTAAATCTTCAAGTTTCGTCGCTAAAAAATAAAGCTAAGCTAACAAATTTTAGTTCAATTCGAATTTTTATAGGCACTTGAAAACATGCATAATAAGCTATAGTATATGATAGTATGCAAGTAAACATATAATGGATTAATATAGTGACACTTGTAACAATGGCACGAACCGACTAATACGCTGCTAAAGAGCTTACAAATTGCAGCTAAACAAAATAGAACCTCGGCCCACAAAACAGACTACAGTTACAACTATAGATGCAGATACTAAAGTGTGATAACGTTGAAGAGGAGCCTTTCCTTTTTTTGTAAAATCATAAATCAAATGGCCACTCTAGCTCAAAAAAAGTTTTAGCTGATTGATTCTTTTCTAAAAACCTCCCCAACAAAAAACTTGCAAGGCCGGTAGGCTGAGAACCAATGAGATAAGATGAGATAAGATGAGATAAGATGAGGTAAGATGAGATAAGATGAGATAAGATGAGACAAGATGAGATAAGACGAGATAAGATGAGATAAGATGAGATAAGATGATATAAGATGAGACAAGATGAGATAAGATGAGATAAGATGAGATAAGATGAGATAAGATGAGATAAGATGAGATAAGATGAGATAAGATGAGATAAGATGAGATAAGATGAGATAAGATGAGATAAGATGAGATAAGATGAGATAAGATGAGATAAGATGAGATAAGATGAGTTAAGATGAGATAAGATGAGATAAGATGAGATAAGATGAGATAAGATGAGATAAGATGAGATACGATGAGATACGATGAGATACGATGAGATAAGATGAGATAAGATGAGATACGATGAGATACGATGAGATAAGATGAGATAAGATGAAACAAGATGAGATAAGATGAGGTAAGATGAAATAAGATGAGATAATATGAGTTAAGGTGGTAGAAGATGATATTAGATGAGAAAAAATGAGACAAAATGAGATTAGATGAAATAAGATGAGATAAATTAAGATAAGCTGAGACAAAATGAGATAAGATGGTAGAAGATGGTAGAAGATGGTAGAAGTTGATATAAGATGATATAAGATGATATAAAATGAGATAATATGAAATAATTCAAGATAAAATTAGAGAGATAAGTTTGAAAAAGATATAACCGATCCCCGTCTTGATCCTTACTATACAATAGATACCGGCATAATAAGAAAACTTACAGAACCCACTGCATTTGTGAAAAGCGCGACTTAGACTAAAAGTTAAAGTATACGGTGGTTAAGAATTCTTGGCTTTGCATTACTTGCCAACTGACTATCATCAATTTGTGCTATTTCTTTGCCATTTGCCATTTTGCTAGAAGGGAAACCAAACCGAACAGAACAACAAATGCAATAATAACAATAACAACAACAGACGAGGACAACTACATAATGTAGAACCAGTTGACAGGCACTTGAGTGCGCATTAGAGAGGCAAATGGCGGTCTACCGTAAACCACGCGCTCTTCCACTCTCGCTCTCTATCGGAAAATATTTGTATTCCTCTCGTTCCCTTTCATAATGCATAGCCCAGGGCTGCAGCTTGACTTGTTTTGCTTAAATCAGCGCACAAAAGCTGACATGATTGTGCATGTTATTGAGTCAGCGCCCAAAAGCAGGCAACAGTTTTTCATTTTTTTATTTTTACTTTTACTTCTACAGCATTTTTGTTATTATGGTAAAATGGTATTTACAATGTACACTCAAATCAGAGGGTTAAGGGCATATTTAGTTGGCAAAAAGTGTATAGTATGTATATATTTTAGTCGGTACATCCCGACTGTAGCCTTGTCCTTTATTATACTTGGTTTTACTTAACTGCTGAATAACTGCAACTGAATCTGGATACCGCACATGGTTCGAGCGTGTATCAATACTGGTTATATTGCTGAACTGCATAACACTTGGCATGTATCAGCCCTGCGTGGACGATGCCTGTGAGACGAATCGCTGTAAGATATTGCAGGTAAGTTCTTCTTATACCAACTTGGCTGGTTTCAAGAGTAATGTTTCTTTTGGCTATCGCGATTAGCTTTTGATCCCTTAAAATGTTAAGTTTTCCCTCAACACTCGCTTTCGTGAATTTCCCGCTCATTTTGTACGTTTTGACAGTTTGACTTCAGAGCCAATTTAACTTAACCTCATTGAGGACACGTAAAAGTGTGCGTTATTATAGCACGCACCCCACAGACACAATGTGTGTCTGACATTAAATGCCATTTATTTAAGCAATTTTTTGCTTCACTTCCTGCCCTGACTTGCCAGCCGCCAGCCTGGCTGATGACATCAAACAGGCACTTCGGCTCATTAGACAACCAATATTTGGGTTCGAGGCGGTGAGTAGCAGCTGGAGCGGCGGACGCGCAAGCAGGTTCTCAAAACACATACTATACCGCAAGTAGTAGGGGCGGAAAATGCCCTCCGACGACTGTCGAGCGTAACGTGCGAAACACTGTAAATGATATGCTGGCTGGGGGATTTCTTTTTTAGGGAGCATGAGGCAGTCATTTTGGCCGCAACCAAGTGTAAAACGCCAAATTGGCAGCAAGACGTAGACATAGGCCCAATAACAACATAAGTGGCGCCCCAAATTATCAGGCCTTGAGTGAACTGAGCCAAATGAAGTCAATCTCACGTTAGATCCAAGGTGTTTGCAACTCACTTGTTCGCTGCTAGTAACAGCAAGTGGAGCTAAGCGAAGAAAGCCTAGAATCGTAACCCAATTCGTTTCAAAAATTTTGTTAAGGTTAAATGAGATACGATGAGATAAAATGAGTTAAGCTCAGATAAGATGAGATAAGATGGGATAAGATGACATAAGATGAGATAAGATGAGACAAGATGAGATAAGATGAGATAAGATGAGATAAGATGAGTTAAGCTCAGATAAGATGAGATAAGATGAGGTAAGATGAGATAAGATGAGATAAGATGAGATAAGATGAGATAAGATGAGATAAGATGAGATAAGATGAGATAAGATGAGATAAGATGAGATAAGATGAGATAAGATGAGATAAGATGAGATAAGATGAGATAAGATGAGATAAGATGAGATAAGATGAGATAAGATGAGATAAGATGAGATAAGATGAGATAAGATGAGATAAGATGAGATAAGATGAGATAAGATGAGATAAGATGAGATAAGATGAGATAAGATGAGATAAGATGAGATAAGATGAGATAAGATGAGATAAGATGAGATAAGATGAGATAAGATGAGATAAGATGAGATAAGATGAGATAAGATGAGATAAGATGAGATAAGATGAGATAAGATGAGATAAGATGAGATAAGATGAGATAAGATGAGATAAGATGAGATAAGATGAGATAAGATGAGATAAGATGAGATAAGATGAGATAAGATGAGATAAGATGAGATAAGATGAGATAAGATGAGATAAGATGAGATAAGATGAGATAAGATGAGATAAGATGAGATAAGATGAGAGATGATGAGATAAGATGACATAAGAAATATAAGAAATTGAGGGCGATATGATGATCCGACGAGAAAAAATAAAACATTTTGTAGAAATAATTACAATACTAATTATTATTCAAACACCAAAAAAGATTTTGAAAATTCCTCGTATTCTTCATAGTGAAATTTATTCATTCGAAGATTTCTGTTAAACATCTTTTAAAAATAACATATTTTGCATTTAACTTGTTCAACGTTTAACTGGACCAACTTAATTAAACCATAAATTGACGATTCATGCAGATCTTCGATGACATCATCTTTGCCTTCTTTGCTTTGGAGATGACCATCAAAATGGTAGCCATGGGCATGTGCGGTAAGAACACCTATTTGGCGGACTCCTGGAATCGTTTGGACTTTTTCATTGTGCTCTGCGGACTGCTTGAATACGTAATGCACGTAAAGAATCTCAATTTGACCGCCATACGCACAATACGAGTGCTAAGACCGCTGCGCGCAATCAATCGGATACCCAGTGAGTAGTTACGATACCACCCAAATCCCAAGTCTGGTGGTATCAGTTGCCACTATAACGTCTATTATAATATTATTATTATCTTGTTAGGCATGCGCATACTGGTTATGTTGTTGCTGGACACGCTGCCCATGCTGGGCAATGTATTGTTGCTCTGCTTTTTTGTCTTTTTCATCTTTGGCATTATCGGAGTGCAGCTCTGGCAGGGCATATTGCGGCAGCGTTGTTCGCTCGATGTACCCCCGGGCGTGGTCTATCCGGAAACGTAAGTAGCAGCCGTTGCATAATTGAGTACTAAACTCTCTATTGCTGCGTCTTGGTCTTGGTCTCTCTGTCTTTACATTGTATGTCTGCCGTCTGAAGTGCGAAATATTTTACTTTGCTTTGTTTTCTGTTTTCCATTTTCCTTTTTTTTTCACTGAATACTTTTTGCCTCGATTTTTTATTTGCCTAGGCTTCAGTTGTAACTAAATTTGGAAATAAAAAATTTTTCAATGCTTTAAAATTTAGAAAGTCGCCCCAAGCAAATAATAAATTTAAATTGGTAATTAACAATAACATAAAAAATCTCCAAATTAGTAACAATTTTTTTTTGTATATAAAATTTTCAAAATTAAGCGACTACTAGTAATGCTCGTATATATAAAAATTCTCTTAAATTAGGGCTAATCTAAAAATTATGGAAACAAAGTTGTTCAACAATTTACAAAATTTAATTTTTTCAAAATTCAACAAAAGACTGCGCTATATAGTATAATCTAAAAAATTATAATAATTAAAAGCAGCCTGAAGGACTACATTGCTCTGACTATTTATGAATAAAATAAAATACAAATTAAAACATTTTAAAAAGCTGCCAATTTGCAGTTAATTTTAAATTTAAAGTATTTTTTTAAACACAAAGCGGGCCTTTTTTTTATTTTAAAATTCATGTGCAGTTTATATGTAGGGTGACCATATTAAAATCTAAAAAAAATTTAATTTTTTTCTATTTTAATTAAAATGTTCATGCTTAAGGTCCATACGCAGCATGCAAAAATTCCGCACGAAATGTCAAAACTTCATAAGAAAAAAAAAAACGCAAAAAAAGGGAATTTTTTTTTTATGAAGTTTCCCAAAAAAGCGAATTTTTTTTATATATGAAATTTTCATATTTCGTGCGGAATTTTTGCATAAAACAATTAAATTTTTAGTAAAATTTTTATCTCTAGCAAGATACTAATATTTAAAAAATTTTGTATACCTACATTTAAAATATTTAGAGCATTTATAGGCGGATAGATTTTTTTTTTTGCATAACAATTTTTTTAAATTTTAAGCGTGACCATTTTTTTAATTGAAAAGATTACTTCAGTTTAGGATGAGCATTTCTTAAAAAATTTGCAATTTTTTAAGTGTAATTATATTTTTAGCGTTAAATTTTTATAAATATAAAATACAATTTTTTTACAATTTCAAGCGCAATATCTATGTTAGGGCGATTTTCTGAATTTCAAAAACTTTTATTTCATTTATTTATTTATTTATTGTGTATATAGTAACTGTAAGATTTAATATATAAATAGTTCATAAGGCTGCTTGAAATAGGCTCGAAGTGCTAGAGCCCAAAAACTTAATAGTTTTACATAGTTGCTTTTTTTTTTGCTTAGCTAGTTTTTGGTTCCACTCGGTTTTTGGCCATATTTTTGTTCCAAGTTGTTTTGTTTTTAAAAGCCACTGACAGAGCAAAACACTAACAAATTAGCAAGCCCTAACACCTGCAACTAATAACTCCAAAAAGTGAGCACTGCAACTGCCATATCAGTTCCAAGTACTGGAACTGCCATAGCTGGCTGCCAAATTGATGAAGTTACCCAAAGGCATTAGATGACACACATACCGCCAGATACTGCGTACTGCGGAGGCGTGTTTGCGGGCTGTGGTTGATCATTTTTGGGGGGCGGCGCATTATGCCGCAAGTGTTATGCTACTGACAGCTTGGCCCACAGTTTTGGGGCCAGTAACAGCCAGTGCTGGACAGCAACCGCAGCCGGCAGAGATTTCAAACTTGGAAAAGAATCATTTATCACGAACAACGCGTAATATGACAGCCACAGCGTAGTCTACAACGGCCTCGTCATCGTCAGCATCAGAGAGCATCATGCCACAGATTCGCAGCCAGCTAGAGTTTTTGCCAGAGGCAGTCGCAAACTGTTGCACACACACGCACACGTTTTTATACGCACACACACACACACACACATTCACAGGACGGCAAAGCAGTGCGCTGTATTTCAGGTGCCATTTTGCCAACCCAAAAAGTATGCTACACTTTTTTTGTTGCGTCCATTAGAATGCGTTTTTTATAGCTACTTTTTGCTTTTTTATTTCTTTTTTTTTTTGGGAATTTTTTGTACCTACATAATACCTAAAAAGTTTTACGACACATTTCGCAAATTTTCAGCGCCACAATTTAGGACACAGTTTTTTTTTTTTTTTTGTCTATTATTTTTGTCACTAATACTCTTGCATATTTGCATAAATTGTTTAACAATTCGTTTTTATGTTTATTTAGTGCTGTATTTTATGTGAATATTTGCAAATTTTACTTTGCGATTGTCAAGCGTATTTATTTATGTAATCATATAATACGCTTTAGAGAGCTTATGAAGTGTGCAAGCTGGCATATAGGGTGTTTTTTTCAAAGTTTAAAGGTATAAAAAAAGCTATTCTGACAGCTGTCAGTTATTTAAGCGGTTGATCTGATTTAAATCGCGTGAAAGCTTAAATATTTGGTGTTTTTTAAAAAGAATTTAAAAATACAACACAATGCCTTTTGGCAGCTAACAGATAATTTATCTGTTAGAACAGCTTTAAACAGCGTACAAGCTAAGATATTGGCTGTTTTTTTTAAAGAATAAATAAATAAAATAGCAAGGCATACTGACAGCTGTCAGTTATTTAATTTGTTAAAGTTTAAATAGTGTGTATGGAATATCGGGTGCTCTTTATGATAATTTAAAAACCAGACTATACAATGCAATCAGTTAAATTATTTGATAAAACAGCTTTAAATAGTGTGATGGCTAAAAAATCAAATGAATTTTTAGTTTTAAAAATGAAAGCATTCTGACGTCTGCCATAGGGTGCTCAGCCATAGGGTGTCTTTTCATGAGGTTTTTTTTCTAAAGTAGCGCGTTCTTACAGCTTGCAGCTGCTTAAAGCATAGTATTTTTAATGCAATTCCCTTTTATATAAAATAAATAAACTTATGTTAAATAGGTAAAATAGCATGGTCACAAAATAATTGCTGCCAGAAGCAAAGGGCCACACTAAATTTATAAAAGGTTTTCCAATAAGTGTTGGTATTTTGGTATTCAAAGAAAAATGCAATTTTTTGAGATAAATGATCGGATGTTTATTTCATAATAAAGAGGAAGGTATGCCGTTAATAATGAGCAATAACAACAGCCAAATGGCTGCCACGACCACGCTTACAGGACCATATCCTTTTCATGAAATTTTCCATAACCAAATCGCAAAGTGGCTGCCCTATGTTCTCGATAGCCTCACGAACTCTATCTTTGAGGTCTTGAATCGACGCTGGGCTGTTGGTGTAGACCAGTGGTCGGCACGCGAGCATAGGGATTAGCGACGTCGACACACGTCATGTGTTATACACAAAACGCATGCATGTGTGCGTGCTTTTTGTACTGAAATTTTCTCTGCCGCAGTGACGTATTGCGACGCTGACGTTGCTCGACGTCAACAACAACAACAGGAGCCGAAGCTACGCACCATCAACTGCATGTCTGTTGCTAAGCAACGTAGAGCAACGTCAGCGTCGCATACGTCACTACGGCAGAGAAAACTTCAATACATACGCAAAAAAAAAAATATGAATGTATTTTGTGCCGACCACTGGTGTAGACCTTATCCTTCACGTGGCCCCAAAGAAAGAAATCGCAAGCTGTTAAATCACAAGATCTCGGTGGCCAATTGTGATCACCTCTTCGAGAGATAACACGGTCCGAAAACTTTTCCCGCAAAAGAGCAATGGTTTCGTTGCTTGTGTGGCACGTAGCGCCGTCTTGTTGAAAGTAAACGTTGTCCAGATCAATACCATCCAACTCCGACCATAAAAAATCATTAATCATCTCTCGATAGCGCAATCCATTCACCGTAACTGTTGATCCAATCTCATTTTCGAAAAAGTAAGCTCCAATGACCCCGCCGGACCATAAACCGCACCAAACAGTCACATGTTGAGGATGAAGAGGCTTCACAACAATAACTCTTGGGTTTTCCGAGCCCCAGATGCGACAATTTTGCTTGTTGACTTAGCCACCGAGGTGGAAATGGGCCTCATCAGTCAAGATCACTTTTCGATGGAATCCCGGATCATTTTCATGCATTTCAAGGACCCAATCAGCAAAGACACGACATTGTTGATGATCGGCCGGCTTGAGTTCTTGCGTTACTTACTTACTTAGGTGGCCTTTACAACCCGTTACCGGGTTACAGCCGACCTCAAGAGCTCTCGCCAGGAGCCTCTGCTTCTAGCGCGCCTTCTCCAATTTATTACACCAAGTGTAGACAGGTTCTCATCCACTTGGTCTTTCCATCGGAGACGCGGTCTCCCTCTTCGTCGTCCGTCGTTGACTCTCGTTTCGAACACCTTTTTCGCTGGAGCTTCTTCGTCCATACGAACGACATGTCCGAGTCAGCGCAAACGTTGTATTGTTATGCGCTGGACTACATCGATGTCGCCGTAGAGCTCATACAGTTCGTGGTTCATTCTTATGCGATAGTCGCTCCCAATACGGACGGGACCGAAGATTTTGCGAAGAATTTTTCTCTCGAATACTCCAAGCGCTGCTGCATCCGTCTGCGACACAACCCAAGCTTCTGCGCCGTAAAGAAGCACGGGTAAGACGAGTGTCTTGTAGAGTGTAAGTTTTGTCTGTCGAGAGAGGGCTCTGCTACACATTTGCTTACTGAGCCCAAAGTAACACCTATTGGCAAGTGTGATCCTTCGCTTAATTTCCAGGCTGATATCATTTTCGATGTTGATGGCGGTTTCAAGGTATATGAATTCCTTGACAACTTCAAAAGTATATTGGTCCGCTACAACGTGGGATCCTAGACGCCGCGTATTACTGTGCGTAACTAGCATATACTTCGTCTTGCCCTCATTCACCGCCAAACCCACTTTTGCTGACTCCTTTTCGATTGCTGCAAATGCAGCAGTGACATCTCTCTTGCAACGTCCAACGATATCAATATCATCAGCGTATGCAAGGAGCTGGACACTTTTGTAGAAAATAGTGCCATTACGATGTACACCGGCCTTCCGCAGCACCCCTTCCATCACAAGGTTGAAGAGGTCGCACGATAGAGGGTCGCTTTGTCTGAAACCTCGCACGGTATTGAAAGGTTCGGAGAGGTTCGTTCCTACCTTGACGGAGCTGATAGTGCTGCTCAACGTCATCCTACAAAGGCGAATCAGCTTCGCAGGAATACCGAACTCAGACATGATGGCGTACAGGCAATCCCTTATCGGGCTATCGAAAGCAGCTTTATAGTCGACAAACAGATGATGGCTGTCGGTCTGTCCCTCGCGGGTTTTTTCTAGGATCTGACGTAATGTGAAGATCTGGTCTGTGGTGGATTTACCTGGTCTAAAGCCGCACTGATAAGGTCCGATCAGTGTGTTGGTAAACTGCTTTAATCTTTCACATAGTACGCTCGATAGGACCTTATATGAGATGGCAATAAGACTGATTGGCGCACATCGTTGGGTAACCCTTCTTAAGTACAGGACAAAGGACACTGAGATTCCAATCGTCGGGCATGTTTTCCGATAGCCATATTCTGCAGAGGAGCTGATACATGCACCCTATCAGCTCTTCGCCGCCAGCCTTAAACAACTCCGCAGGCAAGCCATCAGCACCAGCTGCTTTGTTGTTTTTGAGTCGCAACATTGCAACTCGGACCTCGTCATGGCTAGGTAGTGGAACGTCCACATCATCGTCGATTGGTGGTATCGGGTTGTCTCCTCCAAGGGCGGTATTCGCGCTATCATCGCCAGCAAGCAGCTTAAAGAAATACTCCCTCCATAATCTCAGTGCGCACTGCGCATCTGTAACCAGATTCCCATTTTCATCTCTACAGTTTGATGCTCCGGGCTTAAAACCTTGGGTCAGACGGTTGACCTGTTGGTAGAATTTTCGAGCATCATTTCTGCCCCGTAACACCTCGAGTTCCTCACGCTCGCGCCTTTCTTGCTCCCGTTTTTTTCCGCCTAAAAAGGCGCCTCTCCTCCTTTCTCTTTTCCCTGTAGTTCTCCTGTATTGCTCGCGTTGCGGCAGACTGCAGCGTTCTTTTGTTGGCGGCGTTTTTCGCCGCAGCAGCCTCGCGACACTCCTCATCGAACCATTGGTTCCGTGGTGTTGGACGCTTGAAACCAATGACTTGTACCGCGGAGTTCTTTTGTTAACTGAACTTTATAAGCCTTAAGACCCAAGTCTTTATGCAAAATACGGTGTAATGACGTTTGTGGAATGCCCAATTCCAAAGAACGACGATGAATGGACAAACCTGCGCTTTCTTCAAGACTTTCTGCTACAGCAGCAATAATTCTCAGTTGTACTTGAGCGACGTGCACGGGTTTTATTCTTCACATCACTAACTTGTCCCAACAGCTCGAATTTTTCAACCAATTTCTGTATTGCGTTGCGACAAGGCGCTTCACGACGACCCAAAAATGCTTTAGTTTTGCGAACTGTGACTGCAAGATTTTGAAGCGTTGAAGCGTGTATCGTTCCATTTTTAGTAATGGCGTAGTTTCTACTTGTCAAATGTCAAAGAATAAAAGCTTCAAAAGTGACAGCTAGCGAAATATCGGGTGATTCAAAATAACACCTCTTGTTGGAAAAGCTTGTACATACAAGTAATCGTTGACAGCATTATCTTTACTGATGATTAAAATCAGACGATTTGACGCCTTGTAGATTTTTGTGTGGGACATGGTCTACTCTACTGCTAAAACTGATAAGCCATTTGATGCTAATTATTAGAAAAAATAAATTATCAAAACTTTATACCGAAAGAATTTTACGCTCCACAACTATTTGGAACATTAAAAAAAAGATAAAGGTACGGGTTAAATGTTATTTACCAAAAACCGATTTTTGCCACCTTTGACCTTTACTATCGGGAGACGATAAAAGCAATAAAATTTTTTTTTTAATTCAATATTTCATCTATAATGGAAAAAAATTGGTGGCAAAATATTTATTCGTTTAGGAGTTGTGGCTTGTAAAAGTAAAGTCTAAAAATTAAAAATGCAATATCGATAGTTGACGAAAACTCGATAACTAATCGGAATTTGCATTAAAAATTTATTCTGATCAAATTTTGTGTCTCAACTTTAAATGGCCATAACTCTCAAACTAGACGACTTAGCGCAAAAATAAGCCTAAATCGTGATCACTTCAAATGGGACCAAATTTTTTGTCTCAACTTTAAATGGCCGTAACGCCCAAACTAGACGACTTAGCGCAACAATAAGCCTAATTCGTGATCACTCTAAATCTGACCAAATTTTGTGTCTCAACTTTTAATGGCTAGTAGCTCTACCAGGTACATGTAAAAATCAACAAAATCGAATAGGTAGACCAAAAAAGTGCCGCCCATTTCACTTATTTTCGGTGATTTGTATTCTGAATTTAAATAGCTTGAAGAATTTGCTTACAGCTTGTAGTTACAAAGTTAGCCAAGAGCGCAATAGGGACAATGTTTTAAAGTATATAGTTGTTTCAGATGTCTTTACCTCTTTTACGTAAAATGCAATAAAAGTGCTGAAGATAATATGTATAAAAGATTTCGATTAAAATTATAAATCATTTGATGATGTTAGGAATTCAGCTGATATTTGTCATTCTTGCAACTTTTATGACTATTAGCTATTTATATGCCACTCTATGTTTTTAAAAAGTTTCGCTATTAAAATAGTAATTAGACGAAAAATGAAAACGTTTAATATTTAGTTTGCTCAAACTATTTTTTGAAACAATTATGCTTGTCAAGTCGAGCAACAACGTTTACTGCTTTCAATTTTGCACAATTACGCAAAAATATTTATTGATGAACATTTAAGCACTTAGTCAATAAATTAAACAAAAATTACATGGGCTTTTAAAACAAATGTGCTTTATAATTTATTAAAATATTTGTGCATAAATAACATTTTATTTGTGTTTTATTAACAAACAGTTTACATTTTAATTTTAGACATACAACTAATTTATATTAGTAATACACACACACACACACAGCCAGACGCACAACCAGTAACTAGATAACTGTCAGCGGCCATTTTTGTTTTTGTATTGTTTGTTTTGTTTTTGTTTTGTCTACTGTAAAGCAATTGTACAAAATACAAATACAATGTAACAAAAAATCAATCAAATAATTTGTAAGACATTGTAAATTTGTCGACGTCATTTTGTAAATAGTACACACTTTTTTACTACCAATACACACGCACACACACACACACACACATTTGTATAGTTAATCATAAAAGCAAACAAATATACTGATCCATTTGAAGCTTAAAACAAAATGGTTTACAATGATTAAACATATATACATATATATATTTTTTTTGGACTAGCGTAATGCTTAATTCAACTTGCAGACAGCTACAACCATACACTACAACAACAACGAGTCTAAAGAGGCAGAGTTAAAAGTTTAATAAATCAAAAACTTTTTTAAACGTTGTGCAATACTACTACTACTACTATCTACACATATATTTATATAAACATTATAAGTTTTTCAATTTATTTTTAGTTGAAACAAAATCAAATTTAATTAATGTTAACAACACAAAAAAATTAGAGCAAAATTGGCAGCCAAATGAGGTATTACAAAAAAAAAAAAAAAACGAGAAAACTAAACATAAATTGTGTTTACTTCAATATTTTTCTTTTTTTGAAAATAAATTCCAAGAGAAACAAAACCAAAAATCATACCGGGAACAAATTTTTTGTTTACAGGGGACTACCTGATGAGTACAGAGTTCGAGTCCGTGTTAACTCGTAAGATAAAATGATTTACTTTTCCCCGTCTTACTCACACGCTCGCTCTTTCACACACGCTCACAGAAATTTGTACACACACACACACACACAGACATATGCTCAAGTAAACGAGCGCGAGTACAAGCGCTAGTACATATAGTGTAACTAGTGCTGTCTTGCTCTAGCTCTCTAACTCTCTAACTCTAACTAAACACAACTTTCAACTGACTCTCGCTCTCGCTCTCTCTCTCTCTCTCTCCTACTCAACTATACGTCAAAACTAACTACTACACTAGTTAACCCTTTTACTACTTTAACTTTTAACTACAAGTTTCAGCGTTATTTGGCCTATATATGCCATTTCCTACTTACTAGTGCGCTCTGCTCTCTTTCAACACATAATTTTAACATCACGTTTAACACTTTAATAAAAACAACAACAATTTGCTATATAAATGTCAAGTTTATTAAATGTACATTTAAATGTTTACTCTCTCTGGAACTCTACGCTCATCTCTTTCTTATAGCCTAGCTAACTATCTAACCCATTGTCCAACACAAAAACTCTGTCTCGTACACTTTATAATTAATGTTTAACAATATTTAAATATAACTATACTATACTCTATACTAATACTGCCGCCACTCGTACTTACTTTTAAAACAATATTAAACAACTTACTTATATACTCTATGTACTCTACATAACCTCAACAAAAATAGCTACAGCCATACATGCAGAAAACTTAACTAATTAGACAGCTAGTTAAATTGTAAGCTACTCTACTCTAAACTCCTGATTTTTACTGCATAACGCCACAAACTACACACACAAACACACACACACACACACACATATATATAAATATATAAGTATATACTATATACGCACACAAATGCCTAAATGCTTTAAACGATTTTGTTTCCACTTGAAAACAACCCAAAGAAATACCAAGTAAAAGTTTGTGCCTAAAAGTAGTCTATGTGTTAGCAACATTAGCTACCGTCTTGTTTTTTTCCTTAATACTCATACTTGAATACATTATATACACATTTTTTGTACATGTTTTCTGTTTAGTTTTATTTTGTTTCCTGTGTCAAGCTTAGTTCAGTTTCGATGTTGTGCTATATGCTATATATGTGTGTTTTCGAGGTTTTTGTTAGTTTATTCAATACTTTATATCTATGTTAGCTGTATGAAGAATTAATATACAAGTATTGTTACAAGTATACTCAAACACACAGACACAAATGCAAGCTCATAGTTGACTGGGCACTCAAAGTGCAGAATACTTTGCATTTGCCATTTTACAATTTGTTACTTTTCGTTACTCTTCAAATAGATCAGAGTATTAACATTTTATGCAGCAGCTTGTAAGTCCTTATTTCTGCAGATAAAATGCGTTTGTCTGAATTTGTACGATAATAAAATAACAATAAAAATGAGCATAATGAAAATAGTGAAGTGATAAAGATGAAAACGAAAAAAATAAAATTTCAACTAAAATGCAGCTAGAAAGTGGCGAAGTTCAAGATGATGAAATGAAACTTATTAAAAAGATAATAATAATAAAGAAGATCAAGCAAATACTTTCTAGAAACAAATTAAGTGTTTCATCTTTAAACTCTTAAATGATAATGATGATGCTGCTTAAAGTAGCGAAAATAAAGATGACAAAAACGAAAAACGTTGCAAGAGTAAAACTGTTGAAACCGAAGAAAGTGGCGATGATGATACTAATGAAACTTATTAAAAAGATAAAGATGTTTCGCCAAATAGATTGATGTTACAAATTTTGAAAGACAATGCTTCCAGAAACTGATTAAAAAGAAACAGACTATTATAAAGATAATAGTGAAGATGAAGCAAATACTATGTAGAAACCAATTAAATTTTTCATCTTTAAACTCTTTAAGTGAATAAAGATGATAAAGTAGCGAAAATAAAGTTGCAAAAGTGAAGATGATGAAACCGAAGAAAGTAGTGTAGATGACAAATGAAACTAATTATAAAATGTTGATGAAGACGAAGATGATTCTACTAAAAATTTTTTATTAAAAAGATAAAGATATTTTGCCAATAGATTGATTTTAAAAATCTTGAAAGACATTGTGTCTAGAAAACGATTTAAAATATAAAGAAAATGGGGAAGATGAAGCAAATGCTTTTTAGAAACAAATTCATTTTTTCATTTTGAAAATCTTTCAATGAATAAAGATGATGCTGAATAAATGATGCAAAAATAAACCAAATAAAGTTGCCAAAGTGAAGATGATGAAACCGCAGAAAGTGGTGAAAATAACTCTAATGAAACTAATTAAAAAGATAGGATGTTTCGCCAATAGATTGATGTTACAAATTTTGAAAGACAATGCATCTAGAAACTGTTTAAAAAGATAAAGACTATTATAAAGATAATGGTGAAGATAAAGCAAATACTATGTAGAAACCAATTAAATTTTTCATCTTTAAACTCTTTAAATGAATAACGATGATAAAGTAGCGAAAATAAAGTTGCAAAAGTGAAGATGATGAAACCGAAGAAAGTCGTGCAGATGATTCTACTGAAACTAATTATTAAAAAGATAAAGATATTTTGCAAATAGATTGATTGTAAAAATCTTGAAAAACAATGCGTGGGGAAGATGAAGCAAATACTTTTTAGAAACAAATTCATTTTTTCATTTTAAAAATCTTTCAATGAATAAAGATGATGCTGAATAAATGATGCAAAAATAAAGATGACAATACAAATAATGTTGCCAAAGTGAAGATGATGAAACCGAAGCAAGATGATGCAAAAAAAATTAAGCTGCTACAGATGTTTTGCCAATAGATTGATTCTAAATGATTTGAAAGACAATGTGGCTAGAGACTTTTTTCAAAGATTTGGCACCAGGCCAGCGCATAGACTGATTGCAGTTGAGTAAAAACTTTATTAATATGCAACAAACTGTTTAACAAGATTTCTCACATATGCATTTAAACGCGTCAGATAAAAAATGTTTTTAAAGCTTAAATATTAATACAAAGAGATGAACAATAAAGTTATGTGATTAAAAGTATAAACCTAAAGGAAATGGTTTATGATGATGATGATGAAAATATTTCTGAATAAAAAGATGCTGCTAAAAATATATTTGAACAAGGTGAGCATGATGCTGCTTATTATAGTAATGATGAGTTTGATTAACTTAAAAGTTTAGATGGAAAAAAAAAAAAAAAAAGCAAGCAAGTTAAACGCATAAAAATGTAAACAAGTAGAAGCCTAATAATGATGTTTATGATGTAAATGTTGCTGATGACGATGATGTTACAAAAAGTTTGTTAAAATGTCAGCTGTCTAATTTTTGATGTAGAAAAAACTTTTAAGAAGAAAATACCATTGCACAGTTTTCATCTCAGTTAAAATAAAATTTTATTATTAACAAATGAAGCTTTTTGAGGCGTAGGTTTAAAAAATATGCAAAACGTCATAATAAGGTTTCCGCAGCATTGGCTAGCTTTTTAATTTTAGCTTAGTATTTGGCTTGAAGAGTAAATAAACTTCGGATTATTGAGTCAAGCTTTGGCTTTTATTTTTTTTTACGACACACAAAAGACACATTATGACTATGAGCAGCAGAACAACAAAAACAATAACAAGGCAGACATCATCATTATCGTAATAGTAACAATGTTACGAGCTTTAAGCATCATTGCCCATCCAATATAAAATGACAAAAAGTCAGCAAAAAGAGCACCCTCTTTCACGCAAACAAACACACAAACAAAAATACCTATACAGTAAGGCACATCAATTAGTAATATACGCACACACACACACACACACCCACACACGGTTATATAGTACATATAAATATGCATATAACTGTTGTACTTTAATGCTATATAAAATGCAACTTAAATGGAAACAAAAATCCAATTAAAAATGAAAAACCATCAAGCAGTTCCCTGGCAAGCAAAGTTTTTTACTATTATATGATTTTATGCTACACGCAAACACACACACACACACACACACTAAAAGTAGAGAACACCAAAAGTCGCAAAAATTATGTTACATATATATATATATATTCGTATATGTATTATAATATGTGTACTTTTTTTTTTGTGCCTCATATATGTTTTGTAAGCTGAACTCTTTTTACAGGAAAAACCATCAGTTTCTATTACAAAGGTATTTAAAGCTGCCCTGGCCCCGGCCCCCCCTTTAGAAAATTCCTTTTGACCCTCAAAGCATAAGTACATTTGCAGGGCGGGCTGTATACATACCCACACATACCCAAACATACACACACATACCCACACATACCCACACATACCCATACATACCCACACATTCCCACACACACAGTGCATTTCAAAAATAAAGTTGCAAAAATATTTATATAACATTTTCTTGTGGTTACGTTTTTATTTTTTTATTTTCTTTTATTTTGTCTTATTTTATTTCTTTTTTGTTGTTCGCCTGCCGTGTGCTCACGTGCATATTAAGCACGTTTTATTGTCAAACTCACACATATTACACACACAAACATATGCATACACATGCATACACACGCATACACACACGTATTTGCGTTGACATTTTTTGGCATTAAGTCTCGACGCTGAAAACTCCCCCCTTGTCGTCTCTTGTTCGACATTCAAAGAGCGTTTAATTTAAATTGCTTTGGCGCTATGTAATTTTAACTTATTTTTTTTTTTAAGTTTCTTTTTAAGTGCGCCATTTTATGTTTTTAATGCTTAGCCGCCATTTTGGGTGTTTTTTTTTTTTTTTGGTTTTTTTTCTTATTTTGGCAGTTTACAGTTGTGTGTGTGTATTTGTGTGTTTAAAGCGCATTTAAGCTTTTGCGCGCGCTCTCTCGCTCTAATTCTCTCTCAACACACGCTTATGGTTGAGTCACGCTGTGGCTAGCTTACTCGCTCACACGCTCAGTGCTGCTGTTGCTACTTGCTTGCTCTTGATCTTTCGCTCTAGCTACTCTAACTAACATTAACACTCACTTTACGTGTGTCTTACTTTTGTGTGTGTGCATTGATGATCTGCGTCAGCAACATTCACTATCACTTTCTAACACATTAGTTTTGCTAAGTATATGTTTTATTGAATATCAACAAATTGGCAAGCTCTCACACAAATACACGCTCACGCTCTCTCACACTCACACACTCACTCACGCTCTCTCTTTGTCTGCAAAATTATTAGCACCACAAAATCAATTTATTTTGTACATTTTACGTTAATTATTTTACGCTACGTAACGTAAACTCTCAAATTGTTCATGTTGTCTATGTTTACAATATGCTTAAGGCATATACTTACTATATATATCTTATATAAATATAATTATATAATAATTTATAATAAATAAACATAATTATTTTAGATATTATGTACGTGTATAGCATTTAAATGGTTATTGATAATTGTTAAAACTATTTTTGTCATCTCTCTTTCTCTCTCTCTCTCTCTCAATCTCTCTCTCTCTGACGCTCTCGTTTTCACTCTCAAACTCACTCGCTCGCTATCGCCCACTCTTCCACTCTCAACAACTCTGCTCAACATGATATGATTATGCATATATGTATTTACATGAAAAAAAAAAATATCTCTACACAATCAAACAAACCCACACACATACAAACAAACGCACGCACGCATATACACATTTGCAGCGTGTCGCATTATTATGAGTTCTCCAAGGATCAGGATTATATATGCTCCACACCCCACGATTCGGGCATGCATTTGTGCGGCAACTTTCCGCCCTATCGCATTGGTGCACTTGTTTGTGAAGGTAAGTGTAAAAAAAAAAGAAGAAAATTTAAACGTCTCTCTCTCTCATTTGCATTTTCATGTCCATTTTCATTAATTAGTTTTATTGTTTTTGTGCTATTAAGTTGACTTAATGAAGTGCAAATTGCGTCACAATCTGTAATCAAATTTTATCACATTTTTAATTACTTTTGTTGTGCCTTTAAGCTGATAACTTGATGAGTTGACGTATTGTATAAAACAAACTTAAACTTTTTCAGCGGATGCACAGCCCTACGTTTTTAATGAGCCTACAAATACATCGTGCGTCAATTGGAACCAGTATTACTCAACGTGCAAACAGGGCGGCGAGAATCCATTTCAGGGCACCATCTCCTTTGACAATATTGGCATGGCTTGGGTGGCAATATTTTTGGTAAGTAGCGTCACTTGCAAACACTTATGTATTGCTTGCTGCAGCAATCAGTTCATTCTCTGCAGGCTGATAGAATTCCTCTATGCAAGCATTTACCATAGTTTTTAATTCATCCTGCAGTTGCTCCCAATCCTTTTGCTCGGGCTGTCCACAAAGTTCGGCATAGTAGCTCAATTTAAGCTCACTTTCACTGGCAAGCAGTGTTATGGTAAAAGCATGTGTAAAGTTAAAGGTTATCAATTGCAGCCTGGGCGTAAGCGGCAGTCGCGCCTTGCCATCGGCATAGGAGCTATCCAAACCTACGGTCAAGTCACGCACCGTCAAAACATTAGCAAGTCCACGCATTATGCACTCCGGATAAGTGCCCGGCTCATCTTGATAGCTGCGTAAACGTTCAAAGATAGCAACTATAACAGCAGCATCTGCACAGCTGAAATATGAACAAGCATATGCATGATAGCCATAGGTATGATAGATCTCGTGCAGCTTTTCGATAAGTGTCATATGGCGTTTGATACGTAGCTGATTGGCCATGGTAGCCAAATGCACGGCCGCACTAACGCCATCTGCATCCAGCACATTTGTGGAGTACATAAAGCCCAAGTTCTGGTCGTATGCAAATAGTATTGTCTTGTGTAGAGTTTCCAGCTTGCTTACTCTATTGCCCATCCATGTAAAGCCTATGGGCGATTCAATAAAGGTAAAGCCCTCGTGTTTGGCCATGCTTGCCAATATCTTGGAGCTAATCAGACTGCTAAGCATAACGCAGTTGGATAAATTATGCTTGGATACACGCATTTTGTAGATCTCTAAGGCCCACCAGCCCAGCAAAGCGCCTATTTCATGGCAACTAAAGCGCTTCCAGATCATCTTAGGATCCAATTCGGCTACAGCTAAATGTGCTGCATCAGGATCGTGTATTAAAATGGTAGAGACATGTTCTTCGTCGGCCTTGAGCTTGGCCAAATCAAAGACGTCCATGTTGCCGTTGGGATCAGGCTGCTTAACAGTTGGAAATGCAGCATTGACTTTACACTGCTTGGGCACTGCTACCAAGGCATTTAGTTTGGCCTGCTGAAAGCCCTGCTTTATATAGTCATAACCCACACCGTGCAGTGCGGAGTAAACAAAACGCAGCTGACTGCACTGATTGATATCGCAGTAACTAATTGGTATACACTTTTTTAAAGCTGCATAATAAGCAGCATTGATTTCCTTGTAGGGATCCGGCAACATGGCATTATTGCGCATTATAGACAAATCCCAGCTAGACTGCATTGGTTCCAAGCTGCTCAGTATGGCCGTGTCTATTTTTTCTTCAATTCTGGGCAGTGCCAGCGCGCCACTTGTCCAATACAGCTTAAAGCCATTATACTCTTTGGGCAGCTGCGATCCAGTGATCATTATGCCAGCCAGACACTTTTTGTACCTTATGGTAAAAGGCACAAAGGGCGTAACCACACTGCGTCTAAACAGATACACCTTATAGCCGGTATTCAGAAATACTACAGCGCTTAAATGCGCAAAACGCCTGCTCTGGTAACGTCCATCGTAACCAATAACGATTCCTTGGTTTTCACGTTTCTGTATGCTGATATAGGACTCTGACAAGTGTTTGCATATGCCCTGAGCTATCTGCACAACGACCAAATCGTTTATGGAATCAAAACCAGCTCGCATGGCAGCTTGCAAGCCGCCTGTTTCAAAGCTTAGCCGTTGGCATAGACGCAAGCGTAAGTCTTCCCAGTTCTCATCCTTAACAGCTGCTATAATCTGCTCTAAGGTTTTCGCATTTCTATCCCATAAGATCCAATTTTTTATCTGCTCATCCAAATCTGTTTCGCCAGATAGCTGCAAATCTTCGATAATTTTTGTCGCCTGCTGTAAGTGTTCTGCGAACATTTTTTTCAAATGTGGCAAATTTTGAAATTTAAAAGCAATTTTGTAAAATTTCGAGAAAGACTGATAACTCAAAACAGGTCTGCTTGAGCCGCTTGACAGCTGCTACAGCTTCAGTTCAGTTTCAGTCCGGTTTGATGGCTTTTTCCCCCCTTTGTTATGCCTCTTGGGAGCTTGATCCAGTGATTGACCAAATGCGACTTCTTTTTTTTCCGCCTGCATGGGTTCCTCACCAAGCGGTGGAGCACTGCGACCAGAAGATCTTTTGTACCGCACCTAAAAATTAATGCAAAAGACTCTCCGCTTTCGGCATGAATAGCAGTAGGTCTTTTACTGGTATAGACTTAAGATGGAAAGAACTGATCCTTTCCTTTCCCATCTGACAGGCTCTGCCCGACACCAGCGTCACAGAGAATTTGACTGTTGGTTCCATCGTCTTCAAGACAGAGTCTACAGTCTAGAGAATCCGATAGGCCCATTTTCGGTAGAGGAATATGGCATGAATCTTGCGTCTTGAAAGACGCTGGGCCAAATACCCATTGCAATAGAGATTCTGGTATTGGGTACAGCGACTCCAACACCGAAACCCTGTTCAGTTTCCCATCCGCGAACCATTGTTGCCACCGGAGGTTTCCACAGGGGCTGCCTTTAGCCCAAGTCTCCCGGCTTGGGAGAAGAGATCTAAATTTCTTGTTGTGAAATAATTTCGTGATCATTTGATCTGATCTAACGCCAACTGGGCATGGCGTCCCTTGCCAAGAGTAGCAAATATTGGAAAAAGAGAGAGAGAGAATATGCTTATGAGGAATTTGACGAACGAGGGACCACTGGGATGGGAGCGCAGCATGCCATAGACTGCACCACCGAGACCCCAACCACTTTGGTGGCTTTACAGAAAAAAATATTTTTATCGCAGGACTAATTTAAGCAACATTCTGAAAACTATGCAGTACCGAAAACTTTTGATGTTAATTATATTTATTTATCAGCATTTATGCATCTGTATGAACACGTCTGTCTTGTAAACTATGATGGCTATAGCTACAAAACTAAGCATGCTAGTTCTTTTTGAAGTGAGAAAAAATGTTATATAATTTTTATCCTAATAGAACTTTGCCATTATCACCGTAGCTTTCAAGCTTTTCCCGACACTGCTTTCAAACATCCAGACACAGCGCCTAAAGTCATTAAATTGAAAATGTTGATATCAGAGTAAAAAAAAAAAACACCCTATATAGAAGCGTATTTGTATATTCGTGTCTCTGCCAATTAGTGTTAAACTTTGTTAAACAAACACCAATAACAATGGCAAGGGGAAAACAAATGGGAGCTACAAAATCTCTTACAGCTGTCCTTCAAAGTGGAGCGGACATCAATGTTGTATGTAAATGTTGTGTCAACTTGGAAATGGTAGCTTCACTGGCTTCTGGTATTCCCAGCCACTTCCACTTTTCCGGATATTGCTGTCAGCTGCTGCTGCTGCTGTTGTAATTTTTGGCATCGTTTACACTAAAACAACAAAAGCAGGCGACAATTTACATAGCAAGAGAGTGTGACCATTTCGTTCGTAACCACGCGGCGTATGCGTAATGTGGAAAGAACGTGTGCAGCGTGCTCTGCAACTTAATTAGATGCCTGACAATACAAACTCGTACAAAGTGGCAGAGACAGAGAGAGAGAGAGAGAGAGAGCGCGACACTTTTGCTGCCTTTTGTTTTTGCTTATGTTATTTGTTGTACTTGTAGCAAGTTACCTTTAATTGTTTGCCCCACGCTGTCAAAGCTGCAGTTAAACGTCATCAAATATCAATTAAATGTACATTAAACACATCAAAATTCACGAACCCGCTGAACCCAGCTGTTCGCATACTGAGCGCAGACGTGTCTGTCATGCAGGAAATGAAAAAAATTATATTACGTATACGCCTACGTGCCAATGCTTCCGTTTGCACTCTCTCTCTCTCTCTCTCTCTCTCTCTTTTCTAGTCTTATCTAAACGTACATTTGCATACTAATTAAGCCATTTTTGTTATACTATTTACCATTTTGTTGCAGGTCATCTCACTTGAAGGCTGGACAGACATAATGTATTACGTGCAAGATGCGCACAGCTTTTGGGATTGGATCTACTTTGTGTTACTAATTGTGGTGAGTAGTCACAATAATTTAAGTTGGTCTTAACTTATTTTTGAAGATTTTTTTACTTGCTTAAAAGTTAAATCGCTCTGAAAAATATGTTGCAACGAATGCTAAGTTAAAATAATTAGAGTTGCAACCATTTCAAGTAGCTTATCAACATAAAAAAGTTAAAATAATAACATTTATATTTTTGAAATTGAATGTTTAATATGTTTTGGAGAAATTAAGCTCATAGTTAAGAGTTCTTATCTCAATATTTTCAATAATAAGTGACATATGCAACGAACTGCGTCACTAGTTTCTTAAAAATCGCTTGGCGCAGCTTCCAGTACCTTATCCAGCTAGACCCTTTGTATATTTAGCAATTATATTTTTAAAATTAATTTTTTAATCAAAACAGCTATCACTCTTTGCAAATATTTATGAATAAATAAAAAAAAAAGAAATATTTTGAAAACTCAAAAGTTCGAAATCGAAACTTTTTCGTTTCTTATATTTCGACCCGCATATAAATTTCAGCTTATTTGGGTATAGCAACAGCTACGTAATATCATATGATTAATTGACTTATAAGTTGAAATAAGTTAAATCTGAGGGACTGTAACTATGTTAATTATGCCACAGCTGCGGATGCATTGTGGAAATGACCTAGTTCCACAAGTACTTGCATTGGAATAAATAAGAACAAAATGTTTCCTTAGATTTAATACATAATTTTTACAAATTGAGCTCACAAGTAACAATTTTCATAGACAATACGTTCAGCGATAGTGACGTCAACTAACCATACAATCGATATCACTATCGATAGTTTTGCATCTGTGCTAGTTTCGACTTATAGCCCAAGCCTTTTGCACATATTTTCTTGCAGAAAATTAACATGGGCTAAAAAGTATCGATCGTAATGTTAACCAAGACTATCGATAGTTACGACATCATTTGCATAAGAACCTCTTGCACATTTTTGCTTAGAAACGGTGTATCGCTTAATCGATTGTGTGCAAGCCAACGATACAATCGATTAGACTATCGTTAGGTATATTGAAAGCCCACATCTTTTCTTGCTAGTGACTTAAAGTGGGCTTCTTATAAATAACTTTCCATAGAGACTAAAATCCATAGCTAGTAACGTCAACCAGCGATGCAATTGATAAGATTATCGATAGTTCTGCCACTGGGCATATTCGATTAAAAGGCCACCCACTTGCACATATTTTCTTGCAAGCAATTTAACGTGGGACTATCAAAAGCTTATTTATTCTACATTATTTGCTTGAGAGCCACTTGCACATTTTTTCTCAGAAGCATACCCTAAAACCCTACAGTCAAGTCCAAGTAGTACTCTATATGATATACAAAAAAGTATTATAACATAAAAAACATAACATAAACCGATGGTGTGCGAGCCGACAATACAATCGATTAGACTAACGCTCAATTTATAGCTTGGCATTTTTTGTTTAACGTACAGATGCAGATACTTGTACATCTTTTCAAAAAGCGTATATTCGTTTTTAAAATGTTATGTTACTCATTTAAAAATGATATATATGGCAACCAGCTGTTCAGCCAAGTCCTGTTGATAGCTGCTTATGCGCCCAAACTAAGCCACATCATACAGTTGACTTAATAGAGCTACGAAGCTGATTCTGGCCTTAGCCTAAAAGTATGCTAAAGCAATTTGGCATTCAAAATAAATAAATTACTCTTGAACAGACTGTGACTTGGGTGGGGGGGAGGTAGGGGGGAAAGGAGATTGTTTGAGCAACTGTGGGAGTCGCATGGAGTGGCAAAGACCGCCAGCTATGGCACTGCAACATATTGCACTAGGAACGTGTGTGCCTGTGGCAATATCATTTGCATTTTTATTTTATTTTTGTTGGCAAAGTTTGCATTTTGGCCACATCAGCAACAGCGCAAGACACCAACAGGGTGGGTGGAGTAAGGTGGAGCATTTTGGGTGCAAAAGTTTTGAGCTAGTACTAAGCTGGTGCTGCCTAATGGTAATACTAATAGACTGCCACACACAGACACAAGCACAAGGTCATGTGTGTGTGTGTGTTTGTTAAGCTGCCTGCTTTTGGCCACTTACAAGCCAAGCAAAGACAGTCAGCTGAAGTCAGACATAGATGCATACACACACACGCACACACACCCACACAGATACAGGATACACACTTACACGTGTCCTTGGTCTAATTAAAAGCCTTTAAACATACGCAGACACATGCACAAATGATATACTCACACACATGAAACATGCAGGTAACGACCACATACAACAACAACGCCAGCAGCAGCATATAAAGCAAAAAGAAAATTTCATTATTTATATTTTAAGTTTTCGCTTGCCATTGAGTGCAGCTTCCTACTTTTCTCTTAACAGTGACGTAGATAGCATTTTCCAAGCGGGCGGCAAGGAAATCAAGATTTTGTTTAAGCTTTTTTTGAGCTGCTGTAGTAGATTTTAAACGGGCCATATACAGAGTGGCCCAACAGAAGTGCCGCCTCCATTTACACAAAATGAATATACCCCTTACTAATGCTAGAGAAATATCGATGTTATATCGATGCATCGATGTATCGAAGCTAAAAATATCTATATACATATATGTATTTTGGCCAACATCGATGTTTTCTATATTTTTAACTTCGATAAATCGATGTATTAAAGCATCGAAGCATCGATACTTCCAGCACTGCCCCTTACTGTAGGTTACAGAATACAGTATTTATGCATTATAAAAACAAAGATAAAATCGAAACGAAAAAAAAAACGAACAATTTTATTCGGATTCGTTTTTGCGTGCTAACAAAAACGAATTTTTTGCTGTCGCCATCTACTCATATTTTCCTTGCTAACAATGCACAGTTTTGCACCTTTCAAGGGAAATTATGCACGACCTGTCCCTGTTCTCTTCGAACAGTTATTGATAGAGTCAGGGAAATTTTTATTGTGATAGGGAAATTTTTAAGCAAGACATGGTCCATAGAAATTTTCGTTTTAAATTGTATTTCCTATTTTTCGGTTTTTTTGATTCAGAAAAAAAAAATTAAATATATTTATCAATAACTATTTAACTTGAAATCGGCATAAATATAATCTAAGAGTATGAAAGAATATTTAAAAAATTATTTCAGCTTAAAATGCGTACACTTTCCAAACTAATTTGCCCATTCTTTTTATTTCCATGCGATTTCAAACCACATAAAAAATTCGTTTTGGTGAAATTGGTAGCACAAAACTTTCTTGTATTATGAGGCCAACAGTGCTCTTTTGGCACTTTTTTTTAATTTTTTCTAATATAATGTTTAATTTTTATTTGAACTTTCTTTTTTCCACTTGTAACTCCTGGTGGCCGTCGGTAGCGTAGTGGTAGCGCACTCGCTTTGCAACCCGATGGTCGGTGGTTCAAAGACACTATTTGCCCAAGAAAATCTCTATTAATTCAAGACACCGCCATTCGGACTCGGCTATAAGCTGTAGGTTCCTGTTCTCTTCGAACAGTTATTAATGGAGATCCCAAATGCTCCAGGGAAATTATTATTATTATTGTAAGTCCTAGTCTCTGGCCTATTTTTCATATGAGTCGTTGCATATCGTTAAAAAGCTTACCCAGCGAGCTAGTGACGCGGATTACTTCATATCTATAGTTTTTTCTCGTTCTATTTTTCAATATTTCATTTATTTATTTTTTTCTTATAATTTAAGCTTACCTGTATTTTGTTGTACCCTCAATAAAATAAACTTAATTAATAAAAATAAAACGTTTCTCTGAGCACGATCGTTTAATAAAGCTTTTCGCATTTATTGCAAAAATAGTTAATCTGAATTTTGAATATGTAAGTAATTTTGTTTAGTATTATTTTGGGCCAAAAAGAAAAAAAAAAAACCAAATAATCGTTGCACTTTAATTATGCTCAGCTCTTACTCTCGAGTGTTGTCTCTCTATTTCAAAGCTTGAGTCCCCTAAGCTCATGCTAACTAAGCCACTGCCTCACACGCTCACTTCCTCTCTGCCTCTCTCTCTCTCTGCCTCTCTCTCTCTCTGCCATTCTCCCACTCTGCTCACGAATGCTCATTTTGTGGTAGTTGCTTTCTCTCGCTACAACTCACAGCAGCAGCTAAAATAACAACAACAACTTTTCATATGCAAATAGTTAGCAGTCTGCTTGCCATTTTGGCCCTGACTGTCGTTGCTCTAAAAATAAGTGTGACTACGTGTGTGTGTGTGTGTGTGTGTATCTATGTGTGTTATTGAAAGTTGCCTGGAAAACTGTACAAGGAAATTGCACATTTATGTTTTATGTGTTAGTAGTCCTGTAGTCTTTTTTTTAGCATCTTCTGTATTTGCCTGCTACATACAAATTAAAAACATTCTTTCTATTTGAAATATGTTTTTAATTTAAAGTTAAACCGAAAAAGTACTAAGTTGTTCAAGGCTTTGGCTCAAAAGCTACCAACTGAGCTGGAAATAATATATACGCTCCAGGAGTTTCGTAATATTTAGTACATATGATTTGTCTGATTGGTCTTTGCTTTCTAAAGTTTTGTAAAGAAATTAATTAAATTTCTTGGAACGCTTTTATGTTTAGTTTTTGTTTTCTAGTGCGCATTCTTTTATTTTATTGCATTTGGTTATTTTATTCTTTGAAATTTTGGCATTTATTAGTTACAAATAATGAGCAGAAATAAAAGATTTTTGATTTTATAAACAAATAAAAAATTTTAGTTGCTTAGTTGCCTTTCAGCCACACGTTTAAAACAAAAGTTTAAAACAAAAACCAATTTTCTTCGCTACCAAAAAGTACTTAAAATAAAACTTCAAAAACTCGAATGTCACAAAATTCAATTTGTTCCTAGCAGATTCATGTTGAAAAAAAAAGAAATTTCGTAGTTCAGCTTTCAGCTGGTCAACTTTCAGGCCAAATTGCAATGGCATTAAAGCGGCCTTACTTGCTGTCTTATAGTAGTTTCCCCGCCCGTCTCACTCAATTCAGTCGTACACCTGACAGCAAAAGTTTATTTCTTTCTTGTGCGTTTTTATTTTTGTGTTTTTTTTGCCATGCCGCTACAACAAATTTTCAAGTCTTTCATTCTGGTCCAACGCCTTTTGTTTGCCAACGTCGTTTGCTGCTAAGGCATCCTTTATTGTACCAGTTTGTGCCGTGCTCCTTTGCCTGTTGCAGCTGCTTCAATGCTTGAATGTCCTTGCAAGTTAAACCGCAATCAAGCATATTAGTAGCTAAAAAATTTTCAAAGTACCCAAAAGCAAAACAAAAACTCAACACCAAGTAAAAAACTTGCTCCGTCTTCTGTTTATCTTTGTTGTTGTTGTGGTTGATGTTACAAACTTGAAAACTTTTTTCAATGTGTGGAGAATTGTGATTGTATGTGCGGAAATGCGAAAAGTTTTGTGAGCTGAGCTGCAACTCAAAAGTTCGCTGCCATATTCCAAGTCAGCTAAATCAGCGAATCAACAGTTGCGTGTATTCCAAGACATCTACAATGCTATTTCGTGCATAGCACTGAAAAAGCTGTTATTGATTAAGTGTATTAACAGTTTGAATAATACATCTCAAGCGACACGAAGATAAGATGAGATAAGATGAGATAAGATGAGATAAGATGAGATAAGATGAGATAAGATGAGATAAGATGAGATAAGATGAGAAAAGATGAGATAAGATGAGATAAGATGAGATAAGATGAGATAAGATGAGATAAGATGAGATAAGGTGAGATAAGATGAGATAAGATGAGATAAGATGAGATAAGATGAGATAAGATAAGATAAGATGAGATAAGATGAGATAAGATGAGATAAGATGAGATAAGATGAGATAAGATGAGATAAGATGAGATAAGATGAGATAAGATGAGATAAGATGAGATAAAATGAGATAAGATGAGATAAGATGAGATAAAATGAGATAAGATGAGATAAGATGAGATAAGATGAGATAAGATGAGATAAGATGAGATAAGATGAGATAAGATGAGATAAGATGAGAAAAGATGAGATAAGATGAGATAAGATGAGATAAGATGAGGTAAGTTGAGATATGATGAGATAAGATGAGATAAGATGACGAAAAAGAATGAAAACAAAACTTAAAGTCTTATCTGCAATTTTTTAAATTATATTTATTACAATTTCTATTCCATTCACAGATCGGCTCATTCTTTATGATCAATCTATGCCTTGTCGTTATTGCCACACAATTTTCGGAAACGAAAAAACGCGAAATGGAACGCATGCGGCAGGAAAGAGCACGCTATACATCCACCTCAACTTTGGCATCCAGTACAAATAATTCAGAGCCAGCCACTTGCTATGCAGAGATTGTCAAATATATAGCACATCTCTGGCGACGCTTCAAGAGACGAATGTTAAAGAAGTACAGATTATATAAGTATGCTGTTTGTAGTTTTTATTTCATTCGATTATATTTTACGTTTCTCGTTTCACGTTTCCGTTGCGTTAGCATTGCGTTTACTGTATTATCAAAACACTTAAACTGAACCAAAGAGCCAATTAATGGTTTCTTTTTCGCCTAGTCTAACTAGCAACTAGGCGACACTTAGCGTCACCTTATTAACGAACTAACCAACCAACTAACCTAATTAGCAGTAACAATTTCCTCAATAATCAGTTTGTAAATAAATATATTGGTAACTTGATCAATGTGACGGATCAAGCAGCAACAAAATTTGAATAACGTATATTCAAATGCAAGGCATTTAAATAAATTTTTATAGCCCAACTACACTGAGAAAAATTAAAAGCTTTTTTTTTTAAGAGACTATTTTGAAAAGTGCAAAAAAGCAGTATGTAAAAGCTCGAGTTTCCAGAAAATTGAAAAAATTATTATTTTATATGAAAGGAGCAGCTTTACCATAACATTTCAAACGCTTAAGGAGTTTGAACCACAAGCGGCGAAGAATTTAAATCCAGAAATTAAGCCGAAACATGAAATCGAAAATTGGTAATTGGTGTTTTAAACCTTTTTCAGATAGCAGCTCTCTGAAGAAAAAAATAGCAAGAATAATACTTTACCTTTTTCAAAGCTTTCGATACAGTTTTTGAATGCTTTTAATACTGAGATTTCTCAGATTAATCCAAAAAAAAAAAGACTTAAAAATACTGCACTTTTTTCAAAAACAAAAATATATAAATAATTTTTTTATACAAAATATTGACCGCCGCACTTAAGCTAAAAGCCAATTTTTTTCTTAGTGTATTTTTTCTATGCTTCAAGCAAGGCAATCCCTTAAACAATTCAAGAACTAAACAATTTGAAGCTGTTCCAAGTCCGCTCCTTATTTTATTGAATTTTAACATAATTTATGACACTTAAGTTTGGCTTTCGTTCATTTTCCTTCTTTTTTTAAGTATAATGCGTTATGTTTAAGTTATTCCTTTTGTTTTTGTATTTTTTGCACATTCCGTTTTTTGATTTATTAAATATTCCTTTAGCACGCGCTGTTTAACTTTTATTACTTTTTATTTTTATTACCCTAAATTTTTGTTTTATTATCTTTTACATTTTTGTTACATATTTTATGGCTTTTTAATTATTCGCATATGCATTGCGTGTAGTTATAGAACAATAATGTTCATAGAGCATAGATTATAGAGTATTGGTAAGTCAAGGCATGGACTTAGACTATAGTTTTGTTAGGATAGCTTATGAAATGCTTTTTGCCTTTTTTCAGCAATAATCTGGCCAAAAATAATTCTGTGTGGTTTTCATATAAAATTCAATCTGTTTGAGTGCACATAAATATATTTTTTTTTTAATAAGAGCATACCAACTGTGCGTATGCATAACATATTTCAATATGTTATGTGAAAGCAAGTATTTTTAATAAACATAGACAAAAACTCATAAACTTCTTTGAACAAAAATGTGGTTTTAACTCATGCTTTTAAACATACGACTTTTTTCTGAAAATTATTGTCTTTGTTTCATTGTTCCCTCTAGCCGTATACGTAATATTTGAATAAGCAATCTTTATTTTATTCAAAATGTTTTTTTTGTTTGCAACTTACTATGCAGACCTCTTCAGGTTCTTAGCAGAAAAATTATTTTAGCATAGTTGCTATACAGCTGCTACTGTTGTGCACATTGCGTATACTCAATTTTTTCAAAAATAGTTATAATATTTGAAATGCTTTCATGCAATATAAATTATGCCTCAGTTTTTCAGCAGAGCAGTAACCAATTTAGGAGCATTAATTGTCAATTTTGTCCACTAGGCGTATACGTTATATTCATACAAGGCATTTAATACAGTTTACATTTCTAGTTAAGTGCAGATTTCTTCAGGTACTTAGCAGCAAAATTATTTAGAAGCAGCTTACATCTGTTACTGTTTGTACAGTACGTATACTTAATATTTTCATATAAATGCATTTTTACAATGTATATTACTTTGGAGCTTCTTAGTCATTTTATTCTGCTTCTGTTACCACCAGGCGTATACGTAACATATATTGATAACATTTTAAATGCTTCTTTTTTGTCATAAAGTATGCAGTACACTGCTGCCTCTTAAATATTAAAGAGCAAATGTCAGTTACTGTTGATGCGTATACTTAATATTTTCATTCAATTTTGAATTCAATTTCAATTCTTGAGTGCTTCAGTAGAACAGTATCCCTTCGCTGAGAATATACATAATATTCTTAAAAATTCCAATAACACAATTGCATTGTTTGAATGCATTTAATATATTTATTATATTATATGATGATTTTCTGAACATATATATCAATGTAAGCATTCTATGCAGTACTCTTTAGGTTTTAATAGGTATTGCGCGTATACGTAATATTTTTCAAGTTTCGACTATACTAATTTAAATGATTCATACAAGCCAGTATGGTATGCATTTCTGATATTATTTTTTGATTGAGATATTACTCTGGTCCAAGCAAATAAGAAATCGAGAATGCCAGTGCAATTAAGTCTTCTAAAGGGCGTTCGTTTTAATGCTATCTGAGCCCGCCTCTTTGCGCTAAATGACAGCAAAAAAACCTTTGCAATTTTAGACCATAGTCTAAATGCTGTTTGAGTGAAATCAGATTCTTAATTGATTTTCCTGGAAGTCAACATAGTTTGTTTTAAATGACACATAAGCATATGCAATTATTTGATATATATTGGTATAATTTCTTTAGTTCTAAATTTTGGTAATGACTAGTATTAAACTATCTCAGCAACGATTCCGATTACCTATCTTTCGGCTTAACGAAGCAGTTTATTGCAAAAGATTTACTTATTTAATTTTTCAATGCCTAAGTTTTTATATACTGTAGTCATTACTTTTAATCGGAATCTAAGGAACATAACTCATTCTCTTCAAGCCACGCAAGAAATTCAAAATAAAAACTTTAGCGCTTAACTGTAGCTTATTCCAAAAAAAAAAATTTAAGAATCTACCCCATTATTTGACGAAAATTTACAATTACATTGTTTCCATTGTTCAATAGTAGTTGATTTTGAAATAAATAAAAACTAGTTTCAACAGTTCAGCATATAGTCTAGTACATAAGGTGTTTGTATACGTAGAGTCTAGTCAAAGTCTAGTTTGTGTTTAATTAGTTCCCCAAATCCGCAGTCACAAAGAAATGCAATCATATGGCATTATGATATATATAGCTAAATTAATTTACATAATTTAACAGTTTTCTTGTTGCTGTTGTGTTTATGTATTGTGTTGTTCTTATTTACACTGATTGAGTTATGTAATTGTTGTGCCTAATTGTTATATGTTACATAAGTGTGCGCAGACAGCGACACAGCTGACAAACAGCTGACACCAATGACAGTTAGAACAACATGCAACCAGCACGTCTAACAAGCTTAAACCAACACACACACATACACACACACTAGAGATGGGAAATAATTTCGAACGACATATACAAGTCACGATATAGACTAGTCACGACGTTAATGTTAATACAATCTTGAGCAGTGCTTATCGATTGTAATCGGATTTCTATAGGTCACTAAAATATAATACATATAAATAAATTTCACTGACTGACTATTATATCAGTCGCCCCTGGGCGGAGCATTGGTGATCTCTTTTAATTCTGTTCGAAAGAACAGGGACCTACAGCTTATAGCCGAATCTGAACGGCGGTGTCTTGAATTAATGGAGAACTCACTAATACTGAATAGCCTTGACTTTATTGGCACTGGGCACTGCTTGTTTCAAAGCAGGCACTGCTTGTTGTGCGTCAATTGAACAAAACCAAAACGATAAAAAACTTCCGATTGAATGTAAACTACTAGATTGTCATATTAAAGCCTCGCCGAAAAAGTAATGAATACGAAAGCCTAAAGGACTAGAGCAAAAAATGTTACCTCATCCTCATAAGGCTTTCACAATGTTCAAGCAAACTAGACTAGTAGCCAAGCAGTTTTTGATGTGGCTGTTTTACTTGAAGTTCGTGTAAGTCGTGACTCAGGCACATCTCTAAATACAACACACACACACACACACACACCCATACACACCGCTGTTTGTGTACATGTGCCATTTAGAGCTAGCTGCGACATTTAACTAATCAAATTGATGTTTTTCATGCTGTCGCTGTCGCCGTCGCCGTCGCTGTGTACGTCAACGTCAACGTCGCTGCAGGTATCAGCGTCAGCAGCGCAAGGAGGGTTTACTGCCCAATGCAGACAATTTAACTTTCTCACCGTCTCGCATCAAATGCCATCATCCCAAGTGCCCCAAGTACAGTAATCGCAAACCGTCCAATATACAGGATCAAATGATTACCGTCATGGTGCCGCTTAATTCCAACAACAACAACAGCAACAGCAATCACAATGGCGGCACAGGTGGCAACAATGGCAACGCCAGCAATGGCAACCACAACACCAACAGCAACAACCACCCGTCGCGTTTGTCAAGCGCAGCTTCAGGATTGACACCACCGCCGCCGCCCCCGACAACTACCAGCACCACCGTAGCCCTGGTGAATGGCATTAATGGCAGTGCGGCTAGTGTAGCTACAGCCGCAGCGGGAGGCGCCTATGGTGCAGCCTATAATACTGCACAACAGCAGCAGCTCTCCTCCTCCGAAAATACTGAACAGTCATTGGAGTGCGGTGGTAGCAGCACTTCAGGCATACGTGGCAGCTCCTTGAAAAAGTCCACACCCAATCAGCTGAAGCCCGAGGGCAGCGGCGCTGAGCAAAAGACCATTTTGCTTAAATTTCCACAACAGGTCATGGACTCGGATCAATTGATTGTGAGTACAGCCAAACAGTTGCTATAGCAGTATTAGACAATGTGTACACATGGTGAAGTTTTTTCGATAGACATGGGTGAGCTTAGTTTTGCAACATGATGCATCTAAAACATGATGCAAGGGCAGTTTGTCCATTGAAGAGCATATATAGGATTCGACGAATAATATTTTCTACAGCAAGGTTAGACTGCTTGACTAAAGTATATAATACCTATACATATAATTAATATATGTCAAAGAAATGTTCGTCGTCATATGGACGAAGGCTGTACTTAACGTAATTAAACAAATATGACGCTGACTTTCCAGAGTATAGGATTGCAGCAAGACGTAGAGCATCCAATCCATTGCGTGATATTAGAGCTAGCTAGTACAATCCCTAGTTTTTCCAATGAAGACAGAAGGTACCATTTCAACGTTTCTTGCTTCATCCAGGGCCAGCGGAACAGCTTGATGTTTATCAGCTGAACTGTGTGAAAGTTGTCGTTAAAGAATGGAATCACTTCACCATCGAAAGTTTTTTTTGTGCAACCGCAAATCATCTGGACTGCGTCATTGTGACGGAAACTACTGTCCACAGTTCAAATACTAAGATTGAGCTTCTCTTCTTCTATGCAAACATCCTTTGCTAGAAGTAGAGGAAGAAACCTACGTCTTAAATGCTCCAATAGCTAACTTATACCATGAAAAACTCTACCCAGTCTCAAGGGCGTTCAGTAGCTTTAACTTGATCTCTTATAATCCAAGTCAGCGCTAAAATGTTCAACAATTATTTTAATGTCATATTTGGCGGCGAAATTTGTAGTTAGTGATTCAGTTCTCAAGGAAAGCTCATATTCCTGTCACAGAAACTTCTTTAGCAGCAACCTTCTTTCTCCAACATATTTTCTGAGTAGATTGTAAAAGTCAAGCTGGGCCAAAGAAACGTCTTTCCCAAAAAGTAAATACACTCTCTAGTTATAATACTTAATCTCTGTGCCCTGGTTAAGCGTGAATTTAAGAGTCCGTGAGCATTAAACTAGCACTCTAAGCTTGGAAAGAGTAATAGTTCTTACCTAGTGCTATCGAAAAAGTTTTACCCCATAGTAAACACACAACTCTCCCACTGTTCACAAGCATGATCTTATCTCAATACTTTCAAAAACTCTATAGTGAAATTCGTTAAACCCTTAAAAACTAACTAAATACTAATAAATGCAGACCACAGTAACAATTACATAGACTACAACAAAATTTACAAGAAAAACAAAAATTAATTTAAAATAAAAACTCAAGTCCTTTATTGCTAATAATGATTTTTCATAAACATTTTGTAGCTGCAGTTGGGAAATTTGGGCAAGGTATAAAAATCTTACAAAAAAAATAAATAAATTAAAAATTTTATTAAATACACTGCAACTAAATACAAAAGCAATGTAAAAACTGTTTATCGTATGATAAAAACACCAACTTACTATATACTTTATATATATATATATTATGTTGCATAAAAATTTTATACTATGTATTCAATATTTCCAGTGCCAAAATTTCATTTAAATTTAAATTTTCATTTCATTTGCTTATGTAAATAGTATTTCAAGGCATATAAGTATGTTTGGGTTGAGCGTCACGTATTCAGAACAATTTGTACATAACAATAGGTTTTTGTTCCAGCAACATTTCAAAAAAAAAAAAAAACACACTGTAAAAAGTGCCTCCGCGTTACTTTTAAAACTTAAATTTTGTTATTTCTATTTACTATACTCTTCTCGTAATATAGTAGGTATTGGGTTCAGTTGAGTCTTTAACAACAATTTAGGGGAAGCAAGGTGAACTACAAAAAAAAATATAGTTGGCTGTATGACGCTTAGATAAATGGCTTAAAAGCCTGTTGAATCATCCCTGCGACTACATTAAAGGGCAGTGTGAGCACTCTATCAAATTTCAAATTCTGCTGCTAAGCTACTTCCCAAACACAAAGAGATCCACGGATCCAAAACCTTAGGGGTTATACATATTCTTTCACAAGTGAGCGGGTCTCTGAGGTTTGACTGTATGTTCTGAGGGCATAAATGGTTCTTGCTTCAACTAGAAGTCCATTGGAATGCATTCCTTTAAAGAAGCTAAAGTTTTTTCGTGGTGGAGGATGCTATGTATTCCCAGAACCCGTCTGCCAGAATCGCAGTCTTTAAAACGTCCCAGAAAGAATTAACGTTTATCCTATAAGCTGAGGCTATAAAGGTATTAACTCAAGGTCACATTCTTGCCTGGGATCCGTCAATATAGGGTTATTGAACGTTAAAGCAGTTGTATAGAGCAAGCACAAAGAGATCCAGCGATCCAAAACCTAGGGTTATATGTTCTTGCACAAGTTGGCGGGTCTCTGAAGTTTGACTTTATGTTTTGGGGGAATAAATTATTGTAATTTCAACTTCCACAGGAATCCATTCTTCCTATAAACCTAAAATTTTTCATGTTTTAGGGTGCTATTTATTCCCAGAACCCACTGGCAGTATCGTAGTATTTTAAAACCGCTTACGTTCCAGGTTGAATAAACTTTAATACAATGACAAGTTGTTCCAGAAAGAAAAAAATAATTAAGATGGTCTTCGCACACGAACACATTCTTCCCTGGGATCTGCCAGTATTTACATGCAGGCTTATTGCACTTTAAAGCTGCTGTATAGAAGTTCTAGATTCAAGGGTACATTCTTTTCCTGCAAACCAATGTCCCAAAGAGAGAAAGAAAGCTTTCAATGCGATCTGTCAGTGTTTTATTGCTCATATAACTCTCTTATTGAACTTTAAAAGCTGCTGTTTAGAAGGTCTGGATTCAAGGGTTTCTTAAGAGAGTAAGCAAGCTTTCAATGCGATCTGTCAGTAATTAATTGCTCTCAAATTGACGCTCTGAGAGCTTATTATTACGAGAGCAGTATCGCTAGCATCGGCCTGCCGAAGCAAGCTTTTCTATCTAATTTTTCTTACCATATTCGTATTGTTGCATCCACAGTACTAGTTCACATAAAAGCATTCCAACTAATTGCACAAAATTGCCGCACGGTGGCGCTAATGTGCTACTTGTTTTCTGCTCTTTCTCTCTTACTATTTATAGAGCCATCCCTGCACCTCGGGTTTTCTAAGTCCACCCACATCGGTTAGTCGTAGACCCTCGGTCATGTTCAACGAGTACGTACTATTGCATACCCCACCCGCACTCAGCGCTGAACCAACGGCTCCGGCAAGCAGCACTGCAGCTACAAGTAGCACGAACAACAACAATGGTGGCGCCACTACCAATGCCTCGGAGAAGCATAATATATTCTCCACGGAGAAAATGACACAGGCCGGCGATGGCAGCATTTGGCAGGTAAGTGCCGCAACAAAGCATTTGGCGCAAACAAATGACTCAATGTGCTGCATGCAGGTCAATCTACCGCAGACCATCGGCACCATAGCCAATCCATATGCAGATTGCTCTGAACTGGGTATACACGACGCGATGACTTGTCAAGAGCTTTTAGCATTTTCTGTGGCTTTTTCAGCGGCCTTGCCCACGGGTCAAAGCACGCTTGAGTCATTTTACTCCTCGCTGGCACGCTGTGATCCCCACACGGCCGAGGCGCTTAAGAATCAGAACAAACGCACCACAAGCTTAACGCCACTGGCTGGCGCTGAGCAGCAGCCAGCTGATGTACACTGTACGGCCTTGGAGCTGCATGGCGCAACGGCTGTTGGTGGCAATGGCGGCACTGTTAGTGCTGTGGCTGCCGAAACGCAGACGGCAAGTCGCCGCAAAGAGTCTACGCATCATCATCACCATCATCATCATCACCATAACAACAATAATAATAATAAAAGTCACAACAATAATGGCCAAAGCGCTGGCAGAAGCGGAACTGCCGTAGGTCGCAATACACGTACGAATCAGCGTAACCAAGCCCAGACGGGTAACTATATGGAGGATTATGCCTGCTGCTATGATCTCTATCAGAATGCCTTGTCACCCATGGACGAGAGGCAACGTTCGGCGGCCACAAGAGGACTAATAGCGGTCTATCGCTGTTGCTCCCGTGTCTGTAGCGTCATTAGACGCTATATACGACGTCTGGTCGAGCACAAGTACTTTCAGCAGGGCATTCTGCTGGCTATACTTATCAATACGCTATCCATGGGCATTGAGTATCACGATCAGCCCGAGGAGCTAACGGCCATTGTGGAAACTAGCAATATCATTTTCTCGGGCATTTTTGCCGTCGAAATGCTGCTAAAAGTCGTTGCCGAGGGTCCTTTTCGTTATATAGCTAATGGCTTTAATGTCTTTGATGGCATCATTGTCATACTAAGGTAAGCGCACGTTTAGGTAACCACACAGATGGAGTAGAGTACTTTACAAAGTACGACTATGGGTTTGCGCAGAGATCTTTGGCAAGTTGGAAATAAACCAAAATAAGACAGTCAAGGTGTAATGTATTCGAATCCGCTGTCAAAAAATAAGAGCTTCTGAAATAAGCTTAAAAGCTGACAACGCTAAACCACATCCACTACCACTCAAACACCCTCTCTTGGGTACCGCGGCACTCAGGTGTCCCTGGTAACGAGGAGGCGGATAGGTGTGATAGGAACAGTTCAGCATTGCCAGGCAACCTTGCGGTTACGGATATAGGAAGATCCTTACAGGAGGTTGTATTGGAAATAAGGGGGACGGCCAGAGCTCAGACGAAAAGCGAATGGGACTCTGTGTCCAGTTGTCGTATCTCCTGAGCACACTGGCCACGGTACAATCCAAGAACTTTTGCGTTTTCACAAAAGCAGGCCAAGGATGGTGGTAGGAGTGCTAACGGGTCACTGCACCATAGGCCTAAAGGCGGTGAGGTTGCACGCTCCCCATCACGACATCATGAGCATCCAATACCTGCTATGCGACTGCGTGGCGCTTCTAAGACGAACGCAGTTTCTGGGTAAACCATTCTTTGAAGACCTGGGCAGTCTAGCAAATGTGCCAATATCCTCAAAATGGTTCTGCAATAAGAGAGACTTAGGTGACTTGTAATGCCCAATAGTTCTTGATGCTTTCCCCTTCTTTTAATCCTTTCCTTAATAAGGCACAATGGACCACATGGTCTCTGTATGATCTCAGTTATAAGCTGAGCAGCCTATTCAACCTAACCTAACCTAACCTTAAAAACTAGGAATTTTGGGGGCTATCTCACAAACCATCTGAACTTAAAAAACCAGAATTTTGGGGATTATCTCAGTGCCCTGACGTGCTATATATTTTTGGGTCTCGGATGCCGATTCAGCTTTCTGCAAAGATCCCAAAGCAAACCCATGGTCACAACAATATGAAGCGCCCAAATACCAGCTTGTATGCTCAACTTAACTTTTGCACATTTAGCGCCATTGAGATATGCCAGCAATTTTTCGGCAATGGAACGGGCGGTGGTGGCTCGGGTCTGTCAGTTTTAAGAACATTTCGCCTGCTGCGCATACTAAAACTGGTACGTTTTATGCCCAATTTGCGACGTCAACTGTTTGTGATGCTGCGTACTATGGACAATGTGGCCGTATTCTTCTCGCTGCTGGTTCTCTTTATATTCATATTCAGGTGAGTCCGACAGGCTGCGGCCTGGTCCAGCTAAATATCACGAAAATCCAAAAAACACCCTAGCCAAAAACACATACATGAGCACCCGTACTTACATAAAGCTGCGGAAATGCGTTCTAAGCTAACTAATAAGTAAACCCAAAAAAAAAAAAAAAAAAAAAAAAAAAAGTTCAACAAAAAAATAAAACTAATGACGTCATTAATGAAGAAAAGCAACGAAAGCTACTAGTTCGCCGCGTACGAACGTAAAACCCTTAAAACCCAGCAAAACCTATAACTCTTGCCTTAAAAATTTGACAGTTGAGTACTTTTTTTTCTAGCATAGTCAAAATGTCGTCTAACAAATAATTAGAGCTTTGATACTACTACTACTTTTAGTTACTATGTATAATCCACTAGCCACTAATCCAAGACATGAAAACCAAAGCCAAACAAACACACAATAAGCGTTCAAAGCAAACAAATTTTCATACAGCTATAAATCGTTCCCTTTCCAACACTGTTACACTTATTTTTTGATAAACAACACTAAAAAGTGTATTGCTCAAACTCTTTCGCTCTTGCTCTCTCTCTCTCTCTCTCTCTCTGTCTGTATATTTTCGCTCGTTCTCGCGCTCTCTCTCTCTCTCTCTGCGCTCTTTAAAAACACTCGCACAAGTCACACACTATACATACACATGTAACGCTCCCATTGCGCCCTCTAGGTCCCCCCATTAAAAGTAATTTATTCAATCGAATTTCTCTGGTAATTTCTATACTCGTTTTTATGCTTAACCCTAAAATATTCATTCTGCTAAGTTCTTGAGTATTTGAGTAAACATTTGCGTAAAACTTTAAAAGTAACAACAACTATTTTCTTCAATTGCCTAAATGTCTCTTTCGCTATGTCTCGCTCTCTCTCTCTCTCTCTTTGCCTCACTAATTTATTCACACACTCTCCCTTTCTCTCTCTCTCTCTCTGTTTCTCTCTTACTCTGTTACGTAAACCAGAAATGTAGTTAGCTATTGAAATTTTAAAAATTTTACCTACAATACGTACCAAAAAACAAAAATTGTTAAGCAAAAACCAACCAAAAAAAGTATTCAATTAAAATGGCTTAAGGAACATTTGTATTGTTCTTTCTCGTTTTCTAACACTAAGCCGTTCTCTCTTTTGTGCTCTTACTTTCGCTCGTTCGCACACACATACTCACACACACACACACACACATTTACTATTTACGCTCGCTCACTTGCATTCTCTCGCAAAAGAAGAAAACACAACCACAACACTTTCTATAATTTTTTACTTCAACTCTTTTTTCAACACTTTTTTTAAGCAGCTGAAAAGAAATCTTAAGGCTCACACATGCGTACGATTTGCGCTCTTATGCAAACTTAATAACTATTTATAAACTTAAAAATATATTTATATTTATTTATTTTGATTTTCTTTCACTCACTCACAAGCTTTTCGATTTCGATGCTCTCACCATTACTCTACTTTACTTACTTAGTTCGCTCTCAAATTTAACACCGACATCAGAACAAAAAAAATAACAACTTTTAACAATAATAACAATTACAACAAGTACAATAATTAGTTAGTTAGCCAAAGCTTCATTCAATTAAATTAACTAAATGTGTGTCTTAGCTTTTTAGCGTTATTAAACAAAACAAACAAAAAAAACTATATTTAACAACACTAACTATAATATAACTTGGTACACGTTCACCAACACTTTAAGTTTAAATTTTTTTTTTTTTTTTTTTTAACGCAAAACGCCTACAGCGCATGCGTGTGCAGCTTAACAGCTTTAAACCGAAGCTTAAAAGCTTTGAATGCAAGCTTTTGAGCCTTGTCACACACCCACACACACACCCAGTCGGCATATAGCGACTATAATAAACACTGCAGCCTCAAAAAACTCAACAGCAGTTTTGTTCAGTTTTTAAATCTATTTATTTTTGTAGATGTCTAAAAATAAAAAAATATGATACATAGTACTTTATTGAACATGTTCAAGTTTTTGAAAAAGCCAAGATATTTTTGAAAGCTCAAGCGCTCTTTTTGTCTAAAAATCAAGTTCGGACTCTGATTCAGCTTTCGAGATTATTTTATAACAAAGCCTAAAAAAAAAAGATGGAGTACATTAAAGTCAGACGCGGACGACTTAAGGATGACGAAATGGCTAAAAAATTTCAAATACAGCAGTGCTGAAAAGGCAGCGAATTACCATATTATGCAACACTTTCTCAATAACTCAACAGCGAAAAAGTGAACTAGGGTCTGGGTGAGGAAAAGTTCAGATGAAAGTTGAAACGCAGTGTTGATTTATAGCATGTATTTGTTTTTGTAAAAGTCCTCAACTTTTCAACTCCTCAACTCAACACAAAACGTGAGTAACCAAATTACTTAATACGTCAAAACTTACGGAACGGCAAATCTTAGACAATGTGCATATCGATACTAGGTTTGTTTTAATTTTACCGATATCAAAAACATAAAATTAGCTTGTCTCCCCTAGAATAATAAAAGATCTAATTTGAAAATTTGGTTGCTCTTGCTCTTACCATCTCCGAGATATAGCCGTTCATACTGATAGACAGATGGACAGACGGACATAGGTATATCGACTTTTCGAGTCATCCTGATCATGGTTGGTTGGTTGGTTGAAGTGGTGGCTCAGTCCATGAGCCCAACTAGCGCTTTCGCACCATTTTGTTGCCACATCCTCGTTTCCAACTCGTTTGTTGGTTGTTTGTGTAGACAGCTCGGTTAGATCCAGTCCGTGCGGTTAAGGAACCTCTGGAGGCCGTTGATGTTTATTTCCGCCAGCTCTCCTAGTCCATTTAAGAGCGGCTTTCCTAGTGTGTCCATTCTCTGCTTCCAAAGAGCAGGACATTTACAGAGAAAATGAAGGACAGTTTCTTTTTCTTCTGGCTGGTTGCAACTGTGACAGTGGTTATTGTGGGGAAGCCTCATTTTGGCCGCCTGTTCTCCCAGAGGCCAGAAGCCAGTGATGACTGCCACCAGTCTAGAGGCGTCTTTTCTATTCCTGTTTATAAGTGATGTTGTTTGTTTAAGGTTGTATTTAGGCCATAGGGATCTACTAGTCCTGCATGTTACAAGACTATTCCATCTACGATCCGCTATCTGCAGGTATTTTGTGTTGATGTTTTTCTTGACCACGTTAAGTGGTGTGAACACCGGTTCCGCAAGAGCTTCACTCATGGCAGATCCATTTCTTGCCAGTTCGTCGGCTTTTTCGTTTCCCTCTATATTCCTGTGTCCCGGGACCCAGATTAGAGTAACGTTATGCCTTTCGCTTACGGTGGTGAGGCTTTTCCTGCTTTGCTCCACCATTTTGGAGGCTGTGATAGCTGAATTCAGGGCCTGAATCGCAGCCTGGCTATCCGACAGAATAGCGATGTTGTTTTTGAATGTGTAGTCAGCAATTAGTAACCTACATGCTTCCCCGATCGCAAATACTTCCGCCTGGAAGACGCTCATCCTGATCATACTTTAGACAGCTTTGGGGGGTCTCCGACGTCTCCTTCTGTATGTTACAGACATTTTCGTCGAGCACAAACTTAATATACCCTTTGTACAGGGTATAAAAATTGTTTTTCGGGTTCAGAGGTCAGACAATGTTTAGTATACATTTTTGGCGTCGCTGAATTCGAATCCGTGATCTTTAAAACCCCAGCACGTCAGTAACTTTGGAGGTTAGCTCAAAACTCTGACATGCCAGCGTTTTTTCAGCGACCTCAAAAACGTTAACAAAACGTCCTAGAACACAATAAATCGAAAAAATAAATTTTTGTTGAATTTATCGCAGAGCCCTTAACTAAATATAAATAAAAAAAAGCAAATACTACTATAAAGATTAGTTTGTTTATATCAGCTCTACTTGATCAGTGTTATGGTAAGGATGAACAGCTGAAAATATCGAAAATATCGATTGTTATCGATAGTTTTTTTTTGCTCTTGGCTGCAGTGTACAAACCTTTATGTAAACACGTCTCAACACACAGATCACACACTCATACACACACTCATACACACACAGACACTATAGTATACCAAGTACTTAAAAATCGTACGCTTTTTGTGTAGTTGCAGTCGATGAAGTTTGATATACATATATAAACTATATATACTACTACTACTACTACTATATAATATACAATAAATAATAATATTATCGTAACTGATATACTCGTACTACTACTACTACTATACAATATATTATAATAAATATAGTATTCCATTTATATAAATACATTTGATTTTTACTTGATTTAAAAAAAAAAAAAAAATTTAAATAAAAAAAAATGAAAAAAAACAGCAAGTACTTAAAAAATATTAATGAAAGTTTAGTTAGATTAGTTGAACTGTTTGAACTAAAATCGTAATCGTATAAGTTTGCGTAGTTAAAAAGCAATTACAAAAAAACAACAAAAACAACAAATACTCTTACTACTAATACTTATATTATTGCTACTAATACCTAACAACAATGCCCAAAAATATACTTTTATATCTAAAGCGACGTCGCCAGCAACTCCTAATATAAAAATAAACAAGATTTATACATATTTAAACTTTTATTAATAACTCTTAAATAAAAATCCCACAATTAAACCAAGCCCCAATATAAAATTTCTGGTAACTCATGTTATATATATTTATTCTATCAATTCATTTAGGCTTTCTTTTAGCTTTCAAAAAAAAAATAAAAATGTCGTCCCAAAAAATGTTTGCTCATTACACTAGTTTACACGAAAAATGAACCTTCGCAAAAAAGTGTTTTTTAGTGTAATTTGGGGTCGAGAAACACGAAAATGGTTGCTTGTAACTTCTATAATTTTGACTAAATCTGTACATAATTATATATCACTGTAAAGAGCAAATCAATACCTTTCGATCTAATTGTCTCACGAGATATCGAAAAATAACTGAAATAAGTGCCCAAAAACAGCTTTTTCGAAAATATCTTGAAAACGTTGCTTAAGAAAAAAAAAAGCTTGCCATTTTCGTGTTTCTCGACCCCAAATTACCCTAAAAAACACTTTTTTACGAAGGTTCACTCGATGACCCTTAAATTTGTAAACTAGTGTTATCGATTCTAGCGCTTTTTTTTATTCATTTAATCGCTTTTACTGATTATTGCTTGCAACTGCCGCCCTACTTACAGAGTTGTGTGTCCTTGTGTTATCGCCATTTTTTCCGATAACATTAAGTCCTTGAATCGCTACTGCTAGAATGGTATCCAGCGACCAGCCCTGCCAATTGATTGTTGCATGTCTCTTCCACTTTAATGTAACGATTTACCAGGCGCATTTTTTTCTAGCACTTCTCATTTCGAATCTGCAGTCTGCCAATCCACTTTTTGGCATTTTTCAACACTTGCCATTAACTTACAACTGCATATTGAGAAATATCCTAATCTTAGCTTTGTCGTAACTCTTGTAGCAGTTTTTAAGCAATTTCCATGCTACGAATTTTATTATAGCTTAATTCGTTAGTTTCCTACCGATCTGCATTCAATCAATTCAGTTATCGATCTATTCGTTACCCCAGCCATAGGCTGTCCTTAAAATTTGCTGGCTCATCGATAAATGAAAACATTTTGATTTGTCGTACAATCATATAAAACTCCACACATCGAACCGACGTAATGCAATCCTACAATCGATCTGCTCGATAAACAACTAAGTTGTACAACCAGTCGCATCGTGTATAGCGTTTTGTGCGGATTTCCTTTCAATCAACACAACTATCGATGTATTCCATAGTTTTCTGCAAATGCAACTATCGATTAGCTTTCTACTGATTAAATCGATTTTTTTATTAATTTTCTACCGATTGCCACCAAATAAAAAGATCCCAACTTTTAAGCTTCAATGCGTAAGTATAAGTTTCCCAGCGCTTCATTATTGAGTCCTAGAATCCAAAAATCGTACATTTATCGTTACCTTTGTAACGATTCTAGCAACTTTGTTATTTCAAAATACAACTACTGCAAAATTAATATCTCTGATGATCGATAAATGGTTTTCTTAGCGTTACTGCTGTATCCAATAAATATTAAATATTTAAGGCTCATACGCAGCATGCAAAAATTCCGCACGAAATGTCAAAACTTCATATAAAAAAAAATATCCCAAAAAGGGATTTTTGACATTTCGTGCGGAATTTTTGCATGCTGCGTATGGGCCTTTAAACAAAATCTTTTCATAAGCTCATGTTTGAACATAAGGCCCTATAAAAAAAAACACCAAAGATTTCCTTTTAGATATAGCTTAGAAGAATATACTGAAGGTTCAACATTAGGCCCTCTTAACGTTTTATTTAGTTATGGGATGTGGCTTAGAAGCAGAGCATACTCATGATGGAACGTAAGGCTCTTTTTAACAAAAAAAATTACCCCATTCTTAGAAAGGTATTTACGCAGCATGCAAAAATTTCGCACGAAATGTCTAAAATTCCTTTTTTGGGATATTTTTTTTTTATATGAAGTTTTGACATTTCGTGCGGAATTTTTGCATGCTGCGTATGGGCCTTTAAATAGAATACCTTTATGGGCCTTAATATGGCACAGAAAGACATGCTCATGGTTCAACATTATGAGGTTTCAGGTTCTTAATGTAAAACAACACACTTGTCGAAATTTCCCCCTGGGCTTTACCTAAGCATTGGCTTCTTAGGTTAACTATATTTGGAATAATATTTTGACTTGAGAATATAAAGTAAAAATTATTTCTATACAATTTTCATGAATTCCTATGAATTGTCTTTTTATAGCAAATACAGTGGGCCTAAATTTTAGCCGTGGGATTTTTTAACCTATTAAAATTTCCTTGCATTAGACTATTCTTATGCATTGGCTTCTGATACAGTGGGCCTAATGTTAGCCATGAGATATTGAAAGGCACAAATTTATATTATCGTAAATTTCTAGCAGAAGGCTGTACCTACGCATGAGTTGCTTATACAGTGGGCCAAATGTTAGCCTTCAGTTATTTTTAAAGTAAAAATTATTACTATCGAAATTTGCCTGTATAAAGTTGCATATTTGAATTGGCTTTTTATCGTAAATACAGTGGGCCTTATGTAAGCTATGAAATATTGAAAGGCACAAATTTATATTATCGTAAATTTCTAGCAGAAGGCTGTACCTACGCATGAGTTGCTTATACAGTGGGCCAAATGTTAGCCTTCAGTTATTTTTAAAGTAAAAATTATTACTATCGAAATTTGCCTGTATAAAGTTGCATATTTGAATTGTCTTTTTATCGTAAGCACAGTGGGCAATGAGATATTTAAAGGTACAAATTAATATTATCGTAAATTTTTCGCAGAAGGCTGTACCATTGTATGCATTGGCTTCTTATGCAGTGGGCCAAGTTCTAGCCTTCAAAGTAAAAATTATTATATTCGAAATTTCCCTATACAAAGTTGTACATATGAATTGGCTTTTCAACTTGAATATTGTGGGCCTAATGAGAAATTTTCTCTCTTGGCCATTGGGCTGCACCTAATTATGCCCTCAGATTTTCGTTGTGTGGCACACGATTTTTTAAGATAATTTTTCGATATTTTTTTTTTTGTAAAATCACTTCGGAACATCATTTCCAACATAATTGTCTACCAATTCAGTTTTAAAAAAAAATCGATTTTCTGAAGATTCTACATAGGTGTTAACCCTTAAATAACCCTCTTCCTCTTCAGCTTTTATAAGCTTATACCCCTCTTGGTTGTGTCCATGCCAGCGACTTAAGCTTTTCGCTGTGAGATCATTGTAAAACTTTGGACTAGTGCCTTGGAGCTGAATTTCTCTTGCTCAGCTACACAAACAACGGAAACTTTTCTATTTCTCTCGAGAAAAAGAGGCACACCTAAGAATTTACTGAGTTTTACTCTAACTAGCTGTAATAATTTTTTGTTGCTCATATGCTCACTTACAAAACACACACTCTAGCTCTCTCTCTCTAGCTCTTTTTCGCGCTCACGCTCACTCTTTTCCTTAACAAACTATCTCTCTCTTTCTCTCTCCTCTCTCTCTCTCTCTCTTTTGTATTTGTCTCTCTCTCTCTCTCTTTCTCACTCTCACCACACAATTGCTAAATTGATCAACTAAAATACTTATATAAATCAAATTGTTTTAAAAAAAAAATACTAAACAAAAAACATTGTGTATGCTAAAAATTGCCAAACCAAAAAAAATATATAAATAAACTTAATTATATATATACCACAACAACAAAAAAAAAAAAAAATACCCAACAAAAACACAAGAATAAATAAATTATATATATATACCTATATATTATATTATCAATAAATACCAAAACCAAACCATCACTTTAGTATACTCGGCATGAATCTGTTCGGATGTAAATTCTGCGAGAAAGTTAATGGAGAGATGATATGCGATCGTAAGAATTTCGACAGCCTGCTTTGGGCGCTCGTCACAGTGTTTCAGGTAGACCTATTGCTCAGCCATATATATATATATACTACTCTACATAGCTATTACTACTATATATTTGTATATCTATATATGTTTATGATTAAATACTTAAGCCACATACAAATATGCCAAAAAAAAACGTAATACAACAAATGTGTTTCTTACCAAAAAAAAAAAAAAATTGAAAGATTTAGAACAAGTATTAAATTTTTTTTGTTTATTCGTATTTTTGTTTTTCTTTTTTTTTTTTTGGTATGTTTGCCTGCTGTGTGCCCGTACTAACTGTACTCTGACTGTTATGCATTTTGTTTTGTTTCAAAGCGGCAGCCATTTTGTTTGCTAGCTTTTTTAAAAGCAATTTTTTTTAGTATTTTTTAGTATTTCTTAGTATTTTTTCAAACCAAATATATAGTATTTAAAAATGGTCAAGTTGCTGTGAATTGTTACATATGTGTACATACGCACTTATATATAGTGTGTATGTATGTATATATTATATAATATATACTATATATTGATTTTGTGCTTTTGTTTTGCTGCGCGCTTGTGTGTGTGTGTGTGTCTATTTAATTAAAAGTTATTTTTATATTTATTTTTAGTATTTTTTTTTACAATAATTGCGCCATGAAAGAAAAAAAAAACAACAACACAACAACAATAACAGCCACAAGCTTAAAAAATTGTAAACAAAAAAAAATAATAATAAGCCCTACAAATGAAATAAATTAAAAATGGTCGTGCAAAACTATTATAGCATGCAAATTTTTTTAGTGTTATTCGTTTGTCCATTTTTTTTTTTTTTTAAGCTTATGTTATTTAATATTTAATTTGTTTTTTGTAAGTAGCAAGCAGCGCGCATATTGCATGACATTTTAAACTTAGCCCATTAGTTGTTATGTACTTTTGAATACATAGTTTATATGCCTAAATCTCTGAGATTTAAGTTAAGCTTGAACAATAAAACAAAACAAAAAAACAAAAATTTTTGCACAGGTAAGCATTAAAACTAAAAAAAGCCACACATTATATAAAACACTTTTATTGTTGGGTTGTATTACTCGGCATATGCTCTATATACTAAGTTCTAGTTTATTGTAATACAGCATAGTTGCTTTTAAGCATGTGGCGCATGTTGCTGCAATAATGTTCGTTATGTTATCGTGTTATCGATATATATATATATATATATATATGGTTCTACTCTGCATGTTGCTCGTTTTAAGTAACAAACAGATCTCGTGCTACGCTCGCAACACTTCAAGACACTACACTTTATTTACTTTGCTCATTTACTACTATTTAAACGTCGTTTATATGTACAACTCTTTTTATATACTATACTATACTATATACAAAACTATGTGTACTCTTTATCATGCTCTAAACTGTTTAAGATATTTTATATTTTACTTTTATTTAAAACTACTTTTGTTTGCATACCTCTCTCTCACATACGCACATAAAAACACACAACCACATACACTCTTTTTAATATTTACTTGCTATACCATTAGGAATATAACTCTATTTACTTGATTACTTTATATAGTTGTATAAGTTGTACCAAAAAAACAAATCCCCTTCAAGCCAAACCACAAAAACATGCAAAACTATTTTATACTGACTGTTAACTATGCGTATACATAATCTGTATCCTCTTCAACTTTGTTAACTATCTAGGCCCATGTCGCAAGAACACAAAAGCACACACACAAACACACTTATATACTGTCCAATGTAAAATATTCTACCAAATTTGCTAACGTTTTGCTTTGATCCAATTTTTGCTACTCTACTCTCTCGATTCTGACACACACACACACACACACATAGACACCCATTGTTAGCTGTTATATAACAGACTGTACATAATACAGCAAACCAAACAAAGAGCTCTCGCTTAGGTCAGTCAAAATCATTAAAATACCGAAAAAATACCAGCTACCAAGAAAATACCAACTGAATTTAAACAGCAAACTAGCCACAAAACTAAATTCTCTATAACAAATAAATATATATATATACCTATAAATACGCCATAGTTTACACATACCTATATATACCATAAATATATATATTTATTAAACTTAAAAAGCAGTACAGCAAATACTTAACAACTTCGGCAGTTCGAAGCTTGCTCCTAAGCTCTCCAGGCCTACACCTATATATGTATATATATATATAAATTTTGTTACGAGTTTTGTTTGGAAAGCTTAGGATTATACATAAGGGCCACTATAACTATTTCTATTTATATACTACTTGTTTATAAATCATATAATTCACTACTACATACCATATACATGCATACCAATATATATACATATATATATATATGCATACATACTACATCTTTAACTACTACTTATATATAAATACCTATATATATATACAAATATATATATATATATATGTAAACCTACAGCATACTCGGCATGTATCTGTTTGGCGGTAAGTTTTGTAAATTTTTGGACGAATCCGGACTCGAACGTGAGTGCACGTGTCCCGAAATAATCAGCCGACATCCGCAATGTGAATGCGATCGTAAACACTTCAACAACATTTTGTGGGCCACGGTCACAGTTTTTCAAGTAAGAACAACAATAAAAAACTCCAATTACAACAACAACTTTCATACAATACAGCAAACGAAAGGCAAAAAAAAAAAATATATACTATATATATACCCAAAAAATACCAAAAAAAAAAAAAAAAAAAAACGAAGCATAAGCTAATATATATGCTATATAAAATGCGCCCCTAAGGCGCCATTTGTATAAAATTTTTGCTTTCAACTTTTTCTAGTTTATGTTTATTTTTTTTGCGTACGAAATTTTTGTACCTAAGTTTATCTTTATTATTATTTTTTTTCAAAATATATATATACTACATTTGTACGTACATATATAAAGTTTCGTTAAGAAATCTATCATATACTCGTTTTAAGTACTTAGCACCGAGTAAGAGTTTTAGTTTTTGCTTAATTGTATTTAAAATTTAAGTTTTTTTTTTTAACTCAGTTGAAGCTCTTTTTTAAAAACCCCTCAGCAAGTAGTATTAGATATCCTTAGACATATTATGAACACACGCCCCTACACAAACACAGCACATGAAGTACCGCGAATAAATATTTAGCCTGGTTTTTAAGTAAATACTTTTATAGTCTTATCTCTTTTGAATCTTGGGAGCTCTTGCAATAACTTTGGCTTCAAAAATTGCTGGAAGAAACGCTTTTGTACCAAACATTCTTTTAAGACTTTGTTCGTTTGTTCTTAATCAAATAAACTCAGAAATCCTGTTCTTATTAAGCGTTCTTGAATCCAAAATTTTCGTTCTTTTCTCGCCTATGTGATGTTGGTACCAGTCCATATTGAAAAACTAAGCATTTCTTTTTCAAAATTCCGATTATTCATCGAGCTATCGATTACTGAATACTTTTTTTAATAAGGCATATTTTGTTGGACCATAAAACTAATCGATTTTTTTTTTAATTTTTTTTTGTATCTTGAAATTATTATATAAAAATTAAAAAAAATATACATTTTTTTTATTATTCATAAAAATTGTTTCTAAATAAAAAATTAAATTTGTTTGCAATGTAAAAAAATGTAAAAAAAATATGTTTTAAAATTTAATTTAAATAATAAATTTTTTATAAACAAATAGTTTAAATTAAAATAAATATTTTTTTTTGCAACATTAAAACACATTTTTTTCTTTAATAATTTAAATAATAACTGTATTATTATTTAAAGATTTTTTTTTTAATTTAACAATTTTTTTGTTAGAAAAAAATTTTATATTTTTTATAATAATAAAAAAATAATAAATTTTTTTAACAAATAGTTTTACATAAAAAAAAATTAGTTTCTTCAATATAAAAAATATGACAACAAAAATTTGTCTTCAAATAATTGAAATAATATAATAATTTTTAATTAATTTTATATTTCAAGCTATTTATTAAAAAAAATTGCATAATATTATTATTTAAATTTATTGTTATTGAAAGTATTTAACGGACCATTTTTTTATTTTAAAATTAAAAAAAAAAAAAATTATAAAAAAATAATTTGTTCTTTATGTACTTTAAATAACAAAACATATTTTTTAAACAAATTATATTTAAATAAAAAAAAATTTTTTTTCGCTTAGAAAATATGACAACAAAAAATTTTCTTTTAATAACTAACATAATAGTATTTTTTTAGTAAATAGCTTTAAATAAAAAATTAAATAATTAATGCTCTTTATTTTAAAAAATTATATTATTGTTTACATTATTAAAGAAATTTTTTTTTTAATTTTTAATGTTGAAAAAAAAGTTTACTTATTTTATTAAAAAAAATTGGTTTATTTTTGATTTTTTAAATCAGTTAATTTCCGCTTTGTTCAAAAATCAAAATTTTTGCGCGTGAATTTATTGAGAAAAACAAAAGCATAAAAAAACTGATATTCTTAAAACTATGCAGCACCTTCTTAAAGAGTCAAATAAGCACAAAAATGTTATATCGATAGTTCGAAAAATAAAAGTAATTTTTCAAAGTAAATGTTGAAAAAGGCTGCTTTTATTGATTTAAAAAGTATCCCGCTTTACTGTTTTTCGTTACTTATTTTATGAAATCGCATTTTTCAAAATTTCGGTTCCTAACTGAAATTTTTCAAACGCTAGTTTTTCAGGCCCTATGCTCCTCAAGGAGTTAAAGGAATAAAAGAAAAAGAAGTTTTTCAGCAAACAGCATCAATCAGTTACTTTACGCGTCTACACAGAGTGGAACACTGAGCGGAACTGAGCTGAACTTGGCGGAACTAAGCAAAACAGACCGGAACTAGTCCTTGTCTTTTTCAAACCGGACATAAAGAGCGGAGCGAAGTTCTCGTTCAGTTCAGTTTATATCAGTTCCAATCACTTCAGTTTTATTTTATTCTGGTGTCTGTGTAGGTGAAACCAAACGCATCTAAATAAGAAGCTTTTTACAGACTCTCTTGTTCCATATTTCCTTCAAAAATCTTTCATTTTGGCTGTGTCTGGCATTTTTTATTTCTCGCCACCTGAATGACTTAAAAAGTGTGTACACAGGGAGTGTTACTAAGCGAAACTTCCATCACGCATAGGTTCAGTTCATATATGTTCAATTTAGTTCAGTTCAGTTCAGCTCTATTTGGTTCCAGTAACTGTGTAAGTGAAGCCTTTCATAGCTAAATAGACAAAATTTGCACAAGCTCTTATCCCAATTTCTATCGAACTGCTCTCTCCAGCAGTTTTTTAGTCCCAATCTCTCTTTCTCTCTCTTAGTGAGTTGTATCTTCACAGAGAGTAACTGAGCGGTACTGGTCTTTAAAGTCTAGCTAGTTCTCTTTACCTCAGTTCAGCTCAGTTGATCCGGTTCCTTTGGGCGTGGAGCCTTCTAATGAGACAGCTTTGTACACGTTCTCTTATGGCCATTTCAGTCGTAACTTAATCTTTCGTTTTTGCGCTCTCTAACATATTTTTGAATCCTCGCTTTCTCTTTATTTAACTCTCTTTCTCTTCTTACTCGCTTTTGTTCAAAAAACAAAACTCGCTGTGCATAACATTTTCATTTCATACAAGATTTTTCACTTATTATTGTTGCATGATTTTTTACTTTTTTCTTACGTTTTGTCTAAACTTAACTTTTGTCTTTTGTTTCGTACGTCAAGAGCAAAAAAATTATAAAAAATGTATAGTAATTAACGAAAAAACCCTAAAGAATACAATTATATAAAGCCGTCTCGTTTCAAACTAATACATGATATATATATATACTATATGTTAAAGATATACACAAAACTTATATATAAAACTAGCATAGGTTGTATTTAAATTAAGATATATCACATTTTGTTTTGTGTTCGTTTTTGAAAAAAGCTTCGTTCGTTCGTTGGTTCGTTCGCTCGCTCGCTCGCTCGCTCGTTTTTTAATGCTGCTGCTTCACCTAATTCTTTTTTAAAAAACACCTAGCAAAATTTCTTATTTGTCGCTTTTTGCGCTTTAGCTTCAAATATACCATAAAAAAAAAAAAATTTAAATATATATGTATACTCGTATATTTACATACATACTATGTACAGCAAAAAAAAAAAATTTATATAATAATATATTGGCACGTTGTGTAAAATTTTCAAAAAAAAAAAAAAAACCAAAAAAATACCAAAAAATATTTCCATTTTCTTATGCAAGAATTTTGTGCGCTTTGCCTTTGGCTTAACTCTGTTTTGTAAGAGCAGCTGAGTTTCTTTTAGTTTTTTAATTCTAAATTTTACTTTAATAATATTTTGCAGCCTTATCGTAATTCTTGGCTAAAATTAATTTTTGAGCCGAATTCTCGTCGCTGTTTGCTGCTTTTCAAACTTTGAATTCCGATCTTTTATATTTTGATTACTTAATTATTTTTTAATTTTTAATTACATTTTGTTTTTTTGTTATGTATATTAAGATTTAGCTTGTTGATTTTGCTGCGCTGCTGCAAATTTTGTTTGATTCCTTAGTTCCTGTTTTGTTTGTCTTTTATGCTTTATTGTTATGTGTTCAAAGAAAGATATTTTGTAAAAAAAAGGGCTTTGACTTACAAAAAACAAAAAAAAAAAAACAAGACGTTGTGACTTAAGCGGTTATGCAATGCTGGTATTCAAGATTTAAAATCATACTTTTAAGAAACAAAGCATTTAGAACTTTAGCGAAAACTGCTTTGGGAACTCAAGCCGCAAATTTTTTTAGTACATTTATGTGAGAGAGCCAAATGCCTCCATAGGGCTTTAAAAACTGCTTGTACTGCTTTGTGAGAGTAGCGGTGAAAACACAGTTTATTCTCACCAATATTAATGCATTGCGCGTTGAGAGTAGCGATGGCAGCTATCACCAATACTAGTGACGACATAGCTGGTCTGTGTTTGGCGCGTCTTTAAGATGTTAGTTTTAGTGAGTAGCATGTGTGGGTGTTAAGCACGAGATAGAGATATTGTAGAATACAGTGAACTCTGTCTAATGCATTTGGGAGGGAATGGGTTAGTTAGTTTGAGTGGAAATTTCAGGCTCTGGTGGCAATCGGTGCCTTTATAAGCAGTGCCGAGCGTACACAGAGCGCTGCATGACATGAACTTATCAGCGCGGTCAGCCGCATGATTTTTTTGTATTTTAATTTCAGCATCAGCTTATGCACGTTGTGTACGCGCTTTCATAGATCACAGTGTGTTTGACTTTTTTGCGCTGATAATTTCGTGTCATGTAAGCTTATGTCAGCGCTCTGTGTACGCGCGGCCTAAAGCTGAATTTGAAATATTCGTTATGCTGATGCTTTTTATTATTTATGAAGAATTTTGTATGCCTAAAAACTAATTTTTTTCATGATTGAGTTGTTCATATGGGTACAATAAAGGGATACCTATAGATTTCAGAGTCATTGCAAAAAAAATGTTGAAAAACTTAGCATTTATGGAATTTTATAAAATAAAAAAAGTTGTTGCGCAAATTTCACATAATTCTTGTAAAATGAAAAGCAAAAGCCACAGAACCGCTTAAGTTATACCAGTCTTTGTTTTTGCACTTTATATTAACAGCCTCAGGCTGTGTTCAGACTGTACAAAATATTTCTATATAAACTGAAATACTAGACTATACATAATGTCTAAGTATATAGCCATTGTTTTTGCTTTTTTTTTTTTTCGTTTTTACTTTTATTTCGTTGTTTGAGCTTTAACAATATAAACCTATATATAATATACAATGCTTACGATATGTGAATAATTTAAAAAACAAAAAAAAAATATATATGCATATATAATATTATATACAAATATCTAACACCATGCCGTTTGCTTCTCCAAAATGTTTTTGTGCTCTCTTTTTTCTTACATGCCATTTTCTTTTTCATTTTCTTTTTTTTCTTTTGTCTTTATTCCACACCAATGTTTATGATATATTTTGCTTCTTTTATATATATATATATATAAATGTATGTATGTTAATACATAAACCAAAATATATGTGTATGTTCTGCACTACGTTTATGGCCAATGCAACAACAACAACAACTTCAACTACTGCAACCAACAACAACTACAACAACCACTACAACAACATGCCAAACAACTACAACAACAACAACAACAAAAACAACAAAATGTTTCCAGATACTGACACAAGAGGATTGGAACGTCGTATTATTCAATGGCATGGAAAAGACAAGTCATTGGGCCGCATTATATTTTGTGGCTTTAATGACCTTCGGCAATTATGTGCTATTTAATTTATTGGTCGCCATTTTGGTTGAGGGATTCAGTTCAGAGGTAGAGTTTTGCCAATATCAAAATTTCATCATAAATAAATTTAATTTATAAAGCCACTGCTAATGTTTTATATGGCCTGAAAAACAAAAAAAAAAAAACAAAAAAAATTTGTCTTAATATGTTTTAAGGCTTTCGTAAATAGGGAATTAGCTGCTGTTCCAATGTCATCCCATATACTTTCATATTCCTGTGCAGCTGCTCTTAAGTCCCTTAATCCTTTTGCAACAGCTTATTCCCTGTGCAGGAAGGTCTTTAGATCTTTAAAGCAGCCATATTCAGAATGAAATCACTTCGAAAAATCGATGCCTGCACATTAGGGTGGCTCTTAAAAAAATATTCTAAGCCTTAGTATGCCAAGTGCAGCTTAAAATGCAGAATTCAACATTTCTGGGCTACTCTTTAATTCAAAAAATATCTTTTTTGTAAGTTTAGTTGCTTAAAACTGTGCAGCCGTTTTTGAAACAATTTTCTAGGCTCGAAATCATTCCAATTTGTCTTCCTCTCCAAGATTTGGTAACACTCCGCTACCATATTGACTCTTGCACAGTGTATTAAAAAAGCCATATAACTTTAAAGCGCTCATCGTTAGCCAAGTTTTTTGGACCACCCTAAAACTAATGCAAGTTTTTGTTCAATAATTTTTGTATATAACCCATATTGTAGCACAGAGGGGGCTCAGTGGGTTATTTAAACGCTTTGTTATTGTTTACTACCTGTAAACTCCTGTACTCAGAATTAATATTATTATGAAAACACTTTAAAAACCTTATAAACAAATACCTAAGTGTTAAAAAATTAGCTTGAACGCAAACAGTTTTTTCGAATTTCTTTCCGTCTGATCTAAAGAATCTTTTAAAAATTCAAATTTTTTTTTTTTTGGCCTTATCAAACATTAGAAAGACCACTGCCAAAATAGAGTATTTAAAAAACTAATAAAAAATTTAAAATTGGCAAGCAACTAAGCAAAATCCAATTTCGCTACAGAGCGTCTACAGGAAATCATATATCATATGAACGGATTAAACATAAGTTCTCATATATTTGAATTATGGCTTGTTTGGCTTTTTTGACCAACTTCTAAGCAAGTTCCGAGGTTGGTTCAAAAAGAGCTAATAATTTAAAATAATTTTCAATACTCTTCACGTAGAAAATAGCTTTTTTAAGATTTTTGTTTCTTTTGTTTTTATTTGGTAAAATAAACAACGATTATTTGCATAATTAACGAATATTCGGATAAAGAGAAGAAGACATCTAGCCGCTTTAACTCAATTTAACCAAATACTCTCTTAATAATAAAGTTTTCGACGTTTTTTTATGTAGCAGTTTAGTGCAGCCACTAGAGGGCGCCAATAAGTTTTTATATATTTGTGTGCACAATAATATAAAACATTTGATATTATTCAAGTTTATATTTTATAAAACAAAATTCGTCGTCCTCGTCATCATTAATGTAGCTGTTTAGTGTGGCCGCTAGAGGGCGCAAATAAGTTGGACAATAATATAAATATCATTTGATATTATTCAAGTTTAAATTTTATATAACAAAATTCGTCGTCCTCGTCATCAGTAATGTAGCTGTTTAGTGTAGCCGCTAGAGGGCGCAAATAAGTTGTACAATAATCTTAATTTCATTTCATACAATCGAAGTTTATATTTTATATAACAAAATTCCTCATCGTCGTCATCATTTATCTAGCTGTTTAGTGTGGCCGCTAGAGGGCGCAAATAAGTTGTACAATAATCTTAATTTTATTTGATATAATTGAAGTCTATATATTACATAAAAAAAAATCCTTATTCTTGTCATCATTTATGTAGCCACTAGAGGGCGCAAATAAGTTGTTATATATTTGTGTGCACAATAATATAAATATCATTTGATATTATTCAAGTTTAAATTTTATATAACAAAATTCTTCGTTCGCGTCATCAGTAATGTAGCTGTTAAGTGTGGCGGCTAGAGGGCGCAAATAAGTTGTAGAATAATCTTAATTTTATTTGATATAATTGAAGTCTATATTTTACATGACAAAATTTGTCGTGCTCGTCATCATTTATGTATCTGTTTAGTGCGGCCACTAGAGGGCGCAAATAAATTGTTATATATTTGTGTGCACAACAATATAAATATCATTTGATACAATTGTAGTTTATATTTTGTATTACAAAATTCGCCGTCGTCGTCATCATTTATCTAGATGTTTGGTGTGGCCGCTAGAGAGCGCAACTAAGTTGCACAATAATATAAATATCATTTGGTATAATTGTAGTTTATATTTTATAAAACAAAATTCGTCGTCCTCTTCATCATTTTTATGGCTGTTTAGTATGGCCGCTAGAGGGCGCAAATAAGTTGTTGTATATTTGTGTGCACAATATAATAACAAAATTCGTCGTCCTCGTCATCATTTATTTTATTAAGTGCGGCCGCTAGAGGGCGCAAATAAGTTCCACGTGAAGAGTAACAGAATTAAAGTATAAAAAAAAATAATACTAAAACTCAAAAAATTTGTTAAAATGGGTTTCCGCCTATTTTTTTTTTGTGTTAATCCCCACAATGATATGTGAAGTACTGTACGTACGCCCGGCAAATTGTCAGGTTGCCGTTAAAGAAAGTCTAATTTTGAAATTTTGATTCCCTCAGCGAAATGAACGTCGTGAGCGTGAACAACGCGAATTGGTCAAGAAACTGCGTGAAGAAACATTGGCTGAGAATTATAGCGATGGTATGTACGATGAATCACGCAGCGAAGCGGATTCATCGACCACTAATGAAAGTTACTACGAGGTACGAAATCGTTGGCGGAGCGCCGAAGATGTGCGCAAGGTAAGTACCATATATGGCTGCTGCGTGAGAGTGTGTTTGCGTGCGTGTGTGTGTGTGCATATATGTTCGTGTGTGTGAAAATTGCACTCTTGCACTGCAGCTGCAGGATACCGCTGAGCTCATCATTGAGGCCAAGAGCAACATGCACCGCCAGCGTCTGCTCCAGCCTACACAAGATTATCAAATCAATGAGCTGCCCAACAGCATTACGGGTAGCGCTGGTATAATGGACAAGGAGTCCGGAAAACTAATGACCGACGATGATAATAAGCCCACCAGAGGGGGCCTCAAAAAGGTAAGTGTATCAGCAGCACGCTCAGGCAGTGAGACGGACAGAAGGACAGACGTACGTATGGACACAACCACATAAAAAAAAACACACACATGGCTATACATTACTCGACTCGCACACAGACATACTCCATCAAGGAAAGACGCAGCGAGGCAACACGTCTCTCCAAGATACGGCTCATACGTGAACCGCCCATCATAACAACCACAGCTGCAACGCCCCAGGACTCACCCAGCACCACAATGGAGCCGAGCATAAGTTTTCGTCAGTGGGGCGATACTGAGGTCAGTCTTTGTACATAATCTACGAGGGTAGGCTAAAAACAATAGTCAGACTAGCAGTGAAGAGTTTACAGAGCAACTCCAAAGTCTTGTCGAAATCCTCAAATTACGGGTGGTTTTCGGGTCCGGATCCCTCCCCCCACAAACTAGGAATAATGGGTTGAAAGTCTTTTGTGAGCTCTGATGTATCTACACTTCGAAGTGAAGTTCCAAGTAGCAACCCTGGTGTTCCAATAGATCCGCCTTGTGCTTCTTCGCTGACTATCCCTCACAAAAAATCCAATTATTCGATATCCTCCTTGGTCACTGTTCTTGTGATCGTTACCAATCCGTAAATTTTTTCAATTATTTTTGGAGCGGTTACTTCTTTTGACCAACCTTCGAAGCTCGCGGTTGAGCTTGAAGTATGAACTCCACGCCAAAACCGCACAGCGTGACCCAAGTGCGCCTTGTCAATATAGTTCCTTGGCTTGTCTAATTACTTTTCAGCCTACCCTCGTAAATGAGTACATCAAATCAAAATTAAAATTTTGGAGTAGAATAATCAATGCATGTCCTAATTTGATTAGCTGCTACTAATTGCCATCTTCCATAGTAAGTACTAATATACTTCATTACCCCAACACAGCCACCGAGCTCGCCATCGCCTACGCTGCTAAAGCCACCAAACATCTTTAGCGGTGGTCAGCGCACTCTGGACGAGGGCATACCCTCCATTGATCTCATACCACCATCGCCCGTCTTGGCGCACAAACCGCTCAACATACTTAATGCCAGCCAGCTGCAGGGACATGCCTCCAGTGGCAGCAGCAGCAGCAGCGCCAGCCAGCTAAATCAGCTGAGCAGCCTGATACCCAATGCCCTGGGCAGCAGCATGCACAGCCTGATCATTGATGACATATCCAAGAATTCCAGCACCACGGCTGCCGCAGCACCCATCTATGTGCCAACAATATCATCAACGGCAGCCACACTGCAGCCCACGCGAGGCGAAGCCGGAGACAATCTAAATGAGCTTTCACCGCTGGCGGCTGCCAATGCCACATGCACGGCCAGCTCCAGCAGAACTGCCGGCGGCACGGTAAGTGTGGCCTCTACCAGCGGCAGCTCGTCCAGCGAACGCTTACCGCTGACGGGCAGCAGCTCCATTGGTGGCGGTAGCTTCAAACACCGTTTTCGACGCAGCAGCTCCAAGCGTAAGACGCAGCTAAAGAGCAGCAACGATGAGCATACAAGTGCTGCCGCCGACGATGAGGAGCAGCAGCTGAACAATGGCAGCGATAATAGTTTTCTGCTGCGCAGCGAGCCAGCAGCGCCTAAGCACAAGGATACCAATCGACTGAGTCCGCAAAACTCCATAAGGCGTTTATCGAATACGCTAAGCATTGGCAGCGGACCGGGCAGTCGGCGTGCCTCGGCGTGCATATTCAACTCGCAGGTGTATCAGAATCTTAACCAACCGCCAAAGCTTAAGGCGGGCGCTGGCCAAAGACGCATGTCCTCCATAGAGCTGGCCTTTAGCAAGACGTCGCATTTGAATCTGCATAATTTGGAGGCCAATCGCAAGTCCTTGTCGTATACCAACTCAAAGATTGATCTGGACAAGTGGCAAAAGTCATATACAAATCTAAATGAGCCCGATATGTTGCAGCAGTATATGGAGGCGCGGGATAAGCGCAAGAACTCCATCAGTCATTATCATTTGAAGAAGCGTCTAGAGGAGAAGGAGCTGCAGCAGTTGCAGCAGCAGCATCAGCAACAGCTGCAGCAGCTGCAGCAGCAACATGAGCCGGCAATGCAATCTCCGCAATTCTCCAAGGAGCTCCAATATCAGCAGCAGCAACAACAACAACATTCCATATGTAGCAATGGGGAGCGTGTGTCCAAACTCAAGATACTGATTAATCGTCTGACGCCGAAACATTTTACGGCCGAACGGGAGTCCTACTCCTTGTATATCTTTCCAGAGGATAATAGGTAAGCTTAGCTAAATCTTTCGTTTGATTGATGCAATAAGAGCAAACAGTTCACGTACTTACAATACAATGCGTATGTGAATGCGCTGTAGCTCAACACTACGTATACTTAATGTACAATCAATTCAAAGATTGCGCATACGCTGTGCTGGTCACGTAAACATTCGAGTTGTTTAGCAAAGCGGAAATTCAATTTCAATTGACATTTTTTCTTTTACATTCTAGATTCCGGCAAATCTGCTCTTGGTTTGTGAATCAAAAATGGTTTGACAATGTTGTGTTGCTCTTCATTGCGCTCAATTGCATTACACTGGCCATGGAAAGACCAAACATCCCTCCAAGCAGCAAGGAAAGATTGTTCCTGGCAACAGCCAATTACGTGTTCACTGTTGTCTTCACCATCGAAATGTTCATTAAGGTAAGTGTGTGTGTGTGTGTTTGTGGGTGTGTGGAGTGTGACAATGTTGGTAATTGAATTGGAACACTATGTCTGGTATCCTTGCAGGTAGTTGCAGCTGGCATGTTTTACGGCAATGATGCATATTTTACATCTGGCTGGAATATAATGGATGGATCTTTGGTTACCATTTCGATTATTGATTTGTTAATGTCATTGATTAGTGAATCGAGCCCCAGGATATTTGGGATTTTAAGGGTAAGTGCGTGTGCGGCAGTGCGACAGCAAGCTGGTTCCAAACAACAACAACAACCAACAAGAACAACAACTACAACCACAACTATAAAGACGCCCATGCGCCCACGACCACGTCCACAACTGGCACCGCGTCCATTTTGGCTGCTGTTGCGCACGCGGATCAAAAAAAAAAAAAAAAACAAAAAGAATGCTCGCTAGCAAGCTATATATTGGCCTTGCTTGCTCGTTCGCTAGCTACCTCTTTCCGTCTCTCTCGCTTTCGCTCTCGCTCTCTCTTTCTCTCTCTCTCTCTCTTACTCTCTCTAACTTACTATATTTTCTGTTTATGTAACTCTCTGTCTCTGTCTCTATCATTTATACACATACACATACATACACATAAGATCAGCCAAACATTTTCTTGCTTTTAAAACGTGTTGACACTAGAGATGGATTTTTTAGGTGAATCACGCGGCAATCACGCAGCAGTCACGTGGCAATCCAATTATTTTGCTCTGCTGTAAATAAGTTTTGTGAATTTTTTTTTTTACATCCATTATTGGCAAGCTATTAAATATTCATATACAGCTTTATGAGCTCAACATATCATTAAAACTCTGCCCAAGAAAATCTCTATTAATTCAAGACACCGCCGTTTGGATTCGGCTATAAACTGCAGGTACCTGTTGTCTTCGAACATTTATTACTAGAGATCCCCATGCTCCACCTAGGGGCGACTGACAAAATACTCCAGTCAGGGAAATTATTATTATATCTGAAAAACTAAGCTTTAATCAAGAAATAGACTAGTTTATTGTTACTCCTGACCCATAGGCAAATAGATACGAGACAGAGTAAAGTTTGTCGTAGACTACTGGCAGGTACTGGCTTAGCTAAAGCTCAAATCGGCGCACATCGTCCGTAATGGAGTTTTCGCTTGCTCTACAATGCGGATTTTATTTGTCCAAGTGGAGAACTAGATTTTAATATTTCGGAAGCAAGAAATTCCATAAAGGAACGGAGAAAAATTTTGTTTATAAATTTGTGATTTTTAGATAAACCAAACTAACAGAATTTGCATTTAATAAAAATTTATTGCCGTCAAGTTAATAACGTAATTCGGGCTAGACTAGATTTTCTTTTTCATTGCCATCTCTAGTTCACACTACATTCACAAAAAAAAAAAAAAAAAACCCGAAATTGTATTATTATTTTTGACTTCTACTATATCTGATCTATATATTCCCCAATATTGTATATAAATCGGGTATTTTACTTAAGTATAAAACTAAACATGCAGGTAAATTCTTGCTGCTATATGAGTTTATGTCAAAATTAATGTACCTATTACTTATAAACGCTTAATTGTAGACTTCCAAAACAAAAAGAAAAAAAAACGTATTCAATCGTTTGGAACAGTCCCTTAATAAATATATTTCACCTGCATATCACAAAAACATTCACAATCAAAGCTCACTGTAAATATATTTAAACTCATTGCACATTGTACAGTTGCGCCCCAGCCCAAAACCAAACCAACCATTTTGAATTATAATCACCTTTTTAAGTTAAGGCAGCAAATCAGCCCGAAACAGCGAATAGCCACGATTTGAAATCGCAAAATTCTATTTCGATTTGGTTTGCTGCCTAGAGAGTACGTAACCCCACCCTCTTGCTAGTAGCACCTCGCAACCCAGCTTTACCCCAGACGCCATTGTTGCTTTGCTTATTAAAAACAAAAAAAAAATATATATATATATACTACATATATATCGTTCTCAAAAGCTCGTTCGTTCCGTTCCTTGGTCAAGCCCATTAGCTACATGACAACTAATTCGTTTCCATTCACTTTTGTTCGCAGGTGTTTCGACTACTTCGTTCCCTACGGCCGCTGCGTGTTATCAACCGCGCCCCGGGTCTGAAACTAGTCGTGCAAACGCTCTTATCGTCCCTGCGTCCCATTGGCAACATCGTGCTCATCTGCTGCACCTTCTTCATCATCTTTGGCATTTTGGGCGTGCAACTGTTCAAGGGCACCTTCTACTACTGCGAGGGCGAGAACATTAAGAATGTGCGCAATATGGATGAATGCACTAGCATACCCGGCAATGTCTGGACTAATCGCAAATATAACTTTGATGATCTCGGCAAGGCGTTAATGTCACTGTTTGTGCTCAGCTCTCGTGATGGCTGGGTAAACATCATGTATACCGGACTGGATGCTGTGGGCGTTAATCAACAGCCCATTGTTAACTATAATGAGTGGCGGCTACTGTACTTTATAGCCTTCATACTACTGGTGGGTTTCTTTGTGCTAAACATGTTTGTGGGCGTTGTGGTGGAGAACTTTCATCGTTGTCGCGAGGAGCAGGAGAAGGAGGAGAAAATACGTCGCGCCGCCAAGCGCGCTCTACAAATGGAGAAGAAGCGTCGACGCATGCATGAGCCACCCTACTATACCAACTACTCGCCGACGCGCATGTTTGTGCACAATGTGGTCACCTCCAAGTACTTTGATCTGGCCATTGCGGCGGTTATTGGCCTTAATGTGGTGACCATGGCCATGGAGTATTACAAAATGGAGGCACCGCTGCAATATGCGCTGAAAATATTCAATTACTTTTTTACGGCCGTATTCATACTGGAAGCCAATATGAAGCTGGTGGCGCTGGGCTGGCGTTTATATCTCAAGGATCGTTGGAATCAGCTGGACGTGGGCATAGTGCTGCTCTCTATAGTGGGCATAGTGCTCGAAGAGCTGGAAACTAATTTTCTGCCCATAAATCCCACAATCATACGCGTAATGCGTGTGCTGCGCATTGCACGCGTGCTCAAACTATTGAAAATGGCCAAAGGCATACGTGCACTGCTGGACACCGTCATGCAAGCACTGCCGCAGGTCGGCAATCTGGGCCTGCTCTTCTTTCTGCTGTTCTTCATATTTGCGGCACTGGGCGTAGAGCTGTTCGGGCGGCTTGAATGCTCCGACGAGATACCCTGCCAGGGTCTCGGCGAGCACGCGCACTTCGCCAACTTTGGCATGGCTTTCCTCACATTGTTTCGCGTAGCGACTGGCGACAATTGGAACGGCATCATGAAGGACACGCTGAGGAATAATTGCGATGACGCGGCTGATTGTGTACGCAATTGCTGCGTCAGCTCGGTTATTGCTCCCATATTCTTTGTGATATTCGTGCTAATGGCGCAATTCGTTTTAGTGAACGTCGTCGTGGCTGTACTGATGAAACACCTCGAGGAGAGCCACAAGCAAATGGAAGATGAGCTCGATATGGAGGTTGAGCTTGAGCGCGAGCTGGTGCGCGAGCAGGAGTTCGCGCAGGAGCAAAAGCTCTGCCAGCAGCTGGCGGAGGCGCAAGCCAAGGCGGTGGCGCCGCCGCGCCCGCTGGCCAAGGTCAAATCGCTGCCCAAGAACTTTACCTACAGCACGCCCTCTTTGGATAAAAAGTTTCCCAGCGGTGTAGCCGCCTCTAGCCTGGGCCTGGGCGCGGGCGCACGCCGCCAGACCGTACAATACTTTAATCAGCAGCAGCATCCTAATGGCCTGGGACTGGCCGAAATGGGCGCCACCTTTACGCCACAAGCGCTGAGCGCATGTCTAGGCGAACCTTTTGGCGCAGTGACGGCCGCTGCTGAATTGAATCTACAGCTGCCACCCTTGGGCACACGCCGTGGTCGTCGCGCCTCAGCCGCCGGATTTCGCAAGCGCGGCATACTGGCCAAGGAACGCAGCCTGGACGAGCAGGCCATACGTCGTCGCAATCTGGAGGCCAAACGCACCAGCTGCGATTCGCTGCCCTGGGGCGGCGATGCCGTTGACTACAGACGCGGCACCATTTTCGAGAGCCTCGAATCGGATGGCAGTCCCAGCTCCAGCTTTGATATACGCAGCGTGCGCAGCGCCGATGTACCACGTAGCGATGCGGTGGCCGTAGTCAGCGCACTGATTGGCTCCGAGCCGGCCACATCCGCGCTACACATGCCGCCTGCTACGACAGACAGTCTGCTGACTATTAATACGCTGCCAGCCACGCCCACAGTATCAGCGCTGCCCGCGTTGCCGCATCAACCCAGACGTCCCTTTGGCTGGTCGCAGTCCGTGGATCAGGGCTGCTTAGGACGCGGCAGCTTGCTGCTTTCCGTGCCGCGCTCCATGCCACCGCGCAGTCGCAGCGGCAGCACCAAGCAGCTGTTTAAGCAACAGGCGTTGGACGAGGATGCGGATATGGATGAGAACTCGCTGCTGCTGCCAGTAACGCTGCCGGCCATGAGCAGCTCCACTGCGGCAGCCGAGCAGAGCAGTGTTGAGGCTGGCAACAATGTTGGCGCTGCTGAGTGCAAGACATCCTTAAACAAGTCCGATTCGGCGGATATTATGCGGATTATCAGCGAGCGGCGACGCATGGATCAGCGGGACCAGTGCGGCAATGAGGATAGCGATTATAATGAGTTGTTGCTGGTCAAATCGCCGCAGTCCTCAACGGATGGCTAAGCACACACATACATACACTAAAATACTACAAAAATACTAGATAAATACTAGATGACTAAATAAATGAGCTTCTAAAATACTGTAACTCTAAAACTGTCACACACATACACTCTCTTGCTCTCTCTTTGGTTCGCTCAAATACTCTCTCTACCACTCTCTCTCTCTCTCTCTCTCTCTGTCGTGTAAACTTTCAGCTGTGTAGCCTTTGCTAACTTAAGGGAATTTTCCAAGTGCTCAGTTTTTAAGTAAATACGATAACGATAAACGATAAGCGATAAACTATAACGTTAAAACTAAACTTAAAATGTTAGAGTTACCATTAGTCTTAATTATATGATGATATATTGATATTATGTTAGCGCGTTCTTGAAAAAAAAAATACAAAAATAATAATAATAAATAAAAAAAAAATTGTCAACTGTTTTTAGTGCAATCTACGGTTTTCATAAGTTTAGTCTGCAGCAGTAAAAAAAAAAAAAATTTAAAAGTTATTCAAAGCATTTTCCATTTCAAAATCAAAACAGCTGTTATATGCGATATATATACATATAAACTTAACTATATACACACACACACACACACAAACATTAATATTTATGCATAGAAGTACATACATGTTGGAAATTGTGAAAAATCATCAACTCTGTGATTAGCTCTTAAAGTTAAAAAAAAAAAAATATTATTGAAAAAATATTACCTACATATATGCCTATATGTACATGTGTATATACACTTGTAGAGTTTTTTAGAGTACTTGTATTTGACAGACAAACTTGTTGCAGCATGTTCAGAAGCAATCTAGCACATAAGTTCGTACCTAACCCCAAAAACAAAAACGAAATCTAAAAAGCGAATACGAATTTACTTGCGCTCGAATCGTTACATAACTCTCGACTTTCTGCCAGAAAAATTCATCATTGCAACAGAGTGTGCCAAAAAAAAAAAAACCAACTTAAGCATATATGTATGTATATGTTTCACAAAAGGCGTAGTAAATGAGTTGAGTTATATACATATATAAAAAAATGTTATATATAGGTTAAAGCGTTAGGCGCATATAAACAGCTACAAATGTGGTTATTTTTATATACCTATATAGTAGAGCTTGAGAACAACTTGACACTGTAATTGAACCAAGTTAAAAAAAAAACTAGTTTTAGCTGAAAAAATAAAAATATTAAACAGTAGACAGGACATTTATAGCGCTAAGGCAAAGTTTTTAGCAGGAATTTTACTTGTTCAAACTGAAAACTATTTCGAAAACCGTAAACAGCCGCAACTTTAAAGCGTAGCATTTATAAAGTAGTCGAAAAAAAAAGAAACAAAAAGTAGCTATGTACAGCGTGTACATATATACATATATATATAACTATATTGTACATGGAACTATCAACGAATTACAATAGTAAATTTGCTGCAGTAACTAAGTATTTGATATACACCTATACCTATACTGTACTTACCAACACATTTTTTGTAGCAAATGCTAACAACACTACAAAAAAAAAAAAACATTGTCAATTTTTCCCAAACACGATCTTTTACACTGTTTGTAGCAACTACAAAACAAAAACCAACCAAACTCTCTAAAGTTTAGATCAACTTAAAAAAAATAATATATATAAGTACATATATACAAAAAAAAAAAAAAAATGTCTTATATGGAAGTACACTATTGTATGTATAAACAAAAATGAAATTAGGAACTTTATGCACGACACGGTCGCGCGCTACAAATAACAACAAATTTATTTAATAATTTCATCTGTGCCTTTTCTCTATAAATATTTATATATATACACATACTTATATACAAATTATATATGTATATATACATACTTTTTTCAACTTATACTCAACATATGCACACAAAGCTAAACAATTCAAAGTATTTAATGTTCATGGTGACACTCAGCGATATTTGAATTCGATTTTTAATCGATTTTATTAGTTCTCAATTTTTGCTCTTTAAATTCCATTTCTGCTAGAGTTTTTCAATCGATTTTTAATTGGCTTTTGATTAGTCTTACTAACTCGCAAGAGATTTCCCATAGATTTTTTATCGATTTTTTACAGTTTAATAGCTTTTCTATTGTGGCTTCGAATTATACTTTCAGCTATGAAACCAATTCTATTTCAATATTTTTTTCATATATACAAAAACTCTAAAACTCAAAATAAGTCTAAAAAAATATCGATTTCTTATCGAATTAAATAGGTTTTTGATTGTTGTTCGAAAAAGCCCTAACAAGCATTATTGAGTCTCTACTGTATTAAGAATTTGATCATTTAACAAAAATAATAATCGATTTTCTGCTTTTAAAGCTAGCCCTGAAACAAAATGGAATTGGAACTAGTTTTCTAATTTTGGCAATTTTTCAAAATAAATTCAATGCTTAAATACTTTCAGACATTGTTGTTCCAAATACCCCCAACAAGCCGTTTTCGTTTCTGCGTACAATTTTCAAGCGATTTCTTATGGATTTTTTAGTGTTGTTGTCAACCTTTTATTCCTTTTCTAATAGAATGTACCCTATTAGAACTACACCAAGCACAAAGTGCTTTTAATTGTTGAGTCTCTACTGTATTAAGAATTTGATCATTTAACAAAAATAATAATCGATTTTCTGCTTTTAAAGCTAGCCCTGGAACAAAATGGAATTGGGACTTGTTTTCTCTCTAATTTTGGCAATTTTTCAAAATAAATTCAATGCTTAAATACTTTCAGACATTGTTGTTCCAAATACCCCCAACAAGCCGTTTTCGTTTCTGCATACAATTTTCAAGCGATTTCTAATACATTTTTTAGTGTTGTTGTTATCCTTTTTTCCATTTCTTATAGAGTGTACCCTATTAGAAATACACCAAGCACAAAGTGCTTTTAATTGTTGAGTCTCTACTGTATTAGGAATTTGATCGTTTAACAAAAATAATAATCGATTTTCTGCTTTTAAAGCTAGCCATGGAACGAAATGGAATTGGAACTTGTTTTCTCTCTAATATTGGCAATTTTTTCAAAATTAATTCAATGCTTAAATACTTTCAGACATTGTTGAAAAATGCACTTGAGCGTTTAACAAAACTAATATGCGATTTCCTGCTTTCAAAGTTAGCCATGGCACAAAACGGCATTGAAACAAGTTTTCCATCCAATTTTGGCCATTTCTTCAAAAGGAATTCAGGGCTTAAATACTTTCACACACACAAACACATAAATCCAAAATCAGGTCGAAAAAACTCGGCCAAAATGCAGCTAAAGTAAAAAATTATAAAACGTTATACAAAAAAAAAAAAAAATGCTTAAAATTAAACAATTGACATAATTTGAAACAGCTTTTATAGTTTCCAAGTAATTTGTTAGTTTGAATTTATTTTTAAGCCTCTTACTGTGACTGTTCTTATAATGATTTGTTTCAGTTTCCACATGCTTAAAAATTTGTTAAATGCGAAACTCGCAAGTTTCGTAGTTCCAACAGTTTCTCAATGTAAAAATCGCGCTCGTTTTGGTTTTCGAAAATGCAAAAATTTTTGTGAGTTTGTATTTATGAAAAATTTTTGATATATTGAAAAACAAGACAAGCGCCACTTTTAATATTGGGGTACACTTGGACTTACGAAACATGCGCTTATACGCATGCTCTTAAGTAAATAAAATATTTGTGAACTGTGGAAAACGCATGTTTCATAAATACCATAATGTTGCTAAGTAATAAAAACGAGCATTGAATGTTTCTACAAGTGCAAAATTTGTTCTTCAAAACAAAAAGCTGAAACAGTGGCATTTGTGAAACATGCGTCTTAAAGGCGGACATTAGGAAAGCTGCTTGTTTTATAATTCCAAACGTTCCTCAGTGATCAAAGCGCGTTACGTTGCTTTTGTTTTATGCTTAATTAAAATTTTTAAAGTTGTGCAACACTGTAAAAGCGCTTTGTTTTCAGTAAGGAACCGTTGGACTTGAATTAGTATGCAAAATATGCGAATGTAAAAACGCGTGACAAATGATTGTTAAAAAATTTAAAAATTTCTACTAAATTTACTTAAAAAGCTGAATAATGATGACTTTCTTTTTTTTTGTAATTTTCTAAAGTAGCAGCTTGTAGTAGTTAACAAGAAAAATATATTTATAGGTTAAAAAGAAAATAAAAAATAAAACAACGTTTTTTTTCTTGTTGATTAATAATTAGGTAAATGCAAGCAACTAAAGTTAATTATATAAGTTAAATAAAGCAAAAATTAGACACTGTTTCAAAGCAAAACAAACAAATCAAAGGTAATTAATTTAAAATTATAGCAATTAATTACATTATAAAATTAAAATGAAAAACTAAATCAATTTGCTTTTAGCCTGTACACAACAAAAACTAAAAACGTAATGTTTGAAATTGAGTATTAATTGTAATAAAAAAGAAAGCCAAAATGCTTAAAAAACTTAAAAAAAAAAAAATATATATTTGCTTAAGTACGCAAAATTGAGCACTACTATTTGCTGTCCCACTCTAACTGTCGCTCTGTCTGTCACTCCATCTCTTTCTTTCTTAATACCGAACTCTGCCTAAATTTAATGCTCTAGCGCTCTAATAAAAAAAATGAAAAACTTAAAAATAGATCTAAAAAGTTATATAAAACTACAACAAAAAAAACCATTAAAAAAAACAATAGACAAGTTGTAAACTTTACGTTGCGTACTATTTGCGTTAAGCTAAGAAAATGCGTTTAATTTAGAAAACGAAAATTAAATTGTCTTAAATGCCATAATAACAAAAGCAAACAACAACAACAAAAACGCTATATGCATATATATACATATATAAAAAGCCACAAAACCAAAAGCATTATAATTACAAATTAAAGAAATTTGAAAAAAAAAATATTTTGCGTTTTTATGCCTATAAGCATTTAAATTTCAGCACTGAAACGAATTTGTTAATAATTTGGGCAAGTCTGCACTGCACTACCGACGCCGACGGTTGATCACCTAACCTAACATCACTACTAACACATCAAACTGCACTCGCATTAATCCTAAAGCTTTTGGAAGTTACTGCTAGACTGCTTACAAGCAGTTTAGATGTGTAAAAAGAAAGCAGCTCTTTGTACAAAAATTCAATTTTTCAGCAATAGACTTTTTGATACACTTACATTTTGAAATTTGTTTAATCTTCTATAAATTGAACATTTCTTTCTCTGCGCAGCCCCTGGGCCTTGTTTACCTCCAGCCAAATTTGGGTTAATGGGCTTCCCTTACTAATTCTGAATTTTAAGTCACCCAACAAAACGTTAGCGTTTTCCTAATAGAATTGTTTTATTTTTTTTCACTTGCTTTTTTAAGTTGTTATTTTAAATCCTTGTCTGAATCGGTGAGTATTATAAAAGAGCACAGCCAGACTAGCAATGCGAGTCAAAGCTATTTTTTCAACTTTTATTTTCAAAATTCTTGTTTTTCTTGTTGTACCCTTAAAAGAAATAAATCAATTTACTTGCTGTCATTATTGATTCCAATGCACACTCAAGATTTGCGACCCACCAAAAAATTGATTGTTTGCTTTGAATCTCGTTAAGAAACTGCATTTGCCATATTGACATATTAAGTTGATGTTTGAAGCTTGCTTATTATAAAGTATATATCTGAAAGTGTACGATAACTTTTTTCCACAGTGCTTAGAAACGCCCAAATCTTAGCCAGGAATATGCAGATAGTGCATAATGTTGTCAGTCGTTGTCTTCAATTGTTTCCATCTTGAATTATTGCACGCTTAAGAGTCACAAATTTTTAGCTTATAAAAGTGCCACATTATGAACAAACGAAAAGCAGTGTGTTTTAAGCAGTACTAAAGCAGTAACACTGCACTCGCATTCATAGCAGTTCAGCGCGCAAAGCAATTCAACTGCTTTGTATACTGTTGCCAGCTCTATTTAAAGCTGCTGCTTGCTAATTGGCGGCATTTACACAATTCAAAAAGCATATAGCAGGATGCTGCTTACCAAGCTTTAAGTTATGTGCGTAGCTTTTGCGCTGTGCTGCGCTGCTTGCGGAAGTGGGTCAATTTTTTCAAGTCTCAACTTGGCCATAAACCATTTTACCTTCATCTGGCTTATATTAATGGGACAGTGACATTGCACATTTTTTTTGTCATTGTTGTTGTTGGTATTTTGTGTCTCCTTGTTTTTGTTGTTTACGCTTTAGCTTGTTGTAAATTTTCTCTTCCGTTATGTAAGCAGGCTGTGCCTGGCGCTCGCAGCATGCTGCATGCCCCGCGACAACGGCTTTAGTCATTGTCTTTGCTTTTGTTTCTTCGTGTCTTCTGGCAGCACTCTTTTCTCCTTGCTTTGATCTTCGCATAGCAATAAAACGCAGTCCGCAAGTGAAAATATTTTGGCGCCGTTTTGTTGTTGGCCATTACAACAGTAATGCCTGCCCCCTCACGCACTCCCGATCACTTTGTACGCAGTGATCAGTAGTGACTGTACCCCTCGCTGCCCCTCACGGATTTGGCAGTGCGTTTGCGTTTTTAATTAACGTTGGTTTCTATTGCCTCATGAAAGATTGCAAATGAAATAATTATAAAAAAAAGAGTTACGACAAACAAAAAATCAGCGGCATTTGCTTCAATTTCATTGTCGTCGTTGTTGTTGTTGCCGATGATGCTTTGCTCTGCGTTTTTCCCATATAATACGCACACACACACACACACACACACGCAGAGTGTTTCCAACACATTTGAAAAATGCGTTCATGGTCAAAGTGTCAAACATTAGCGCAACTTGAAAGCAGCGCAGTCAACGTCGACGCTGCTGTCATTCACAATGGACATTAAATGTGAATAAGTGGTAACAAATTTATTAACTGCATAACTTTTGACTCATGCGTATTACATATACAATTTTATTTGTATTTTTTTTTTTATGAAAAGCAACTCTTGTGTGAATTTTAGATATAATACATATACATGTATATAAATAATTGCATAAGTTTTATATAATTCGCCAATTACATAGATACATCTACAGAACCTAGTTTTTTTTTTAATTTTGCAATAATTTTGTTTAGATTTCGATTTGTGTGGCTTCTTAATGCAAATCATCTGCACTGCTTGTACGTGGGCTGCTTGTCGTACAGCTTGGAAAACTCACTTTATTTGTAAAAAAATATATTGACAAGCGTACCTTAAAAAATAGTAATAAATGTTTAAATAAAAATTTGTTTCACTCTTGATTAAAAAAAAATAATCTCAAAAAGCATTAAATTCTAGAATTTAGCAAACAAAGCATTATTCAACTTTAAAAAAGAACAAAAATTATTACGGCATGACAAAACAATCTGAAATAAAATTTAAAAGTTTAAAAAAAATCGTATTTAAAATATTATTAAAATCTTATTTCAAGGTTTTTAAACATAAATAACAAAAAGGAACAAAATTCTTGAATAAAAAAAATATTTACGCTTATATTAAACTTTAAGCACTAACAAAAATTTTGATGGCTTGAATAAAAATTCTCAAACTTAAAGCAAAAATCTTTAAAAAAAATCTTGAAAAAGATTTTGAAAAAAAAATATATATATATTAGTATATTAAGAATTTGTAAACTTGAAAGTTCATAAAAATCTTATTTCAAAATTTGTTTAAACTAAATTCTAGAGTATCAAGATCAGGAAAATAAAATATTGCTCATGATTTTGACTTTTTTTCAATTTTATTTTAAGCTTCAAGTTATTTATTTTAGTTTTTCTTACACCGTAAAGCGGTTTTTACATGCTAAAAATATATTTGTTATTAAAAAAAAATGGCACAAGAAACTTATAAAAAACTTATAAGCTTCAGAGATTATGAAAATCAGATTTAAAAAATAATAAACATCTTTTTCGAAGATTTGTAAGCATTTAAATTTTAGTTTAAAAAAAAAAGAAAAGAATTACATAAAAGAACTTTAAGCAAAACTAAAAATTCTGATAACCAAAAATTTTCAAATAAACAGCAAAAATATGTTTCAAAATCTTGAATAAAGTTTACAAAAATATTTTCAAAAAATATGTTTTATTACGAACATTTAATATCAAGATATTTATAAGCTTATTTCCAAATTGTCAAGTATACGAAAATAAAATTTTGCTCACGATTTTGAACTTTTTTCAATTTTATTTTAAGCTTGAAAATAACTATTTGAATTTTTTTATTTCTTAAGGAAATTTTTTCATTCTAAAAATTAATTTGTTCTTTAAAAATGACACTAAAACCTTATAAAAATTTATAAGCTTCAAAGATTATGCAAATCTTGTTTAAAAAATCATGAAAGTCTTATTTTAAAGTTTTATAAACATTTTATTTCAATATTTTTATTATTTTGAAATAAAAAAAAAAAAAAATCACATTCTTAACATACAAAAAAATTTTCATGACGACGAAAAATTAATAGCAAAAATAATTTAAACAATTATAAATTAAGTTTAAAAAATTCTCAAAAGACATTTCTTAAGCAAACATATTCATTCATTCATTCATTCATTCATTCATTCATTCATTCATTCATCTTTATTGGAAGAGTAAACATATTATATATTTTTTTTATAAGAATTTATAAACTTAAAAAATTACGAACATCTGATTTTAAGGTTTTTATAATCTAATTTCTAGATTGTCTGGAATTTGAAAGTAATATTTTGGTAAAACTTTTGAGATTTTTTGTTATCTTTTTTAAGCTTTGAAATAATTATTTTAAGATTTTTTGTCCTTCAAAGCAGTTCTAGAATTGAACACAATTTGTTCTTAAAAAATGGGTCACAAAAATCTTACCTTAATATTAGCATCCGAAATTAGGTTTTCATTTTTTTTCCGGCTTATTTTAAGTTTGAAGTAAATATTTTAGAATTCTCTTAATTAATTTTTAATTTGTGAGTTTTTTATAGTAATCACATTAAAAAAGTTGGCGTACGTTTAAGTCGAGCGCGGACGATTTTGGGATACCCTGTACCACTAATTGCAATAAAGTCCGATATATTGCTTAAGCTCTCTAAAAGACAGTTGATTGCCAAATTTGGGTACGATATCTTCACAAACAAACGAAATACAACGAATTTTGAGCAAAAAACGTTTTTTTGACCGATTGGTCCTATGGGAGCTATTTGATATAGTCATCCGATTTTGATAAAATTTGCTTGTGCTGGGGATCTCTAAAAGACTTCCGAATGTCGAATTTGGTTACGATATCTTCATAAACAAACGAATTATCCATTTAAGACTTTTGGCTTTTTTTCTAGATCCTCTGAAACACCCTAGCTATAAAATGTAACCCCAATATCAAAAAAATAAAATGAACTTGTCTCCTATGGAATAATAAGGTGTCTAATCTGAAAGTTTCGTTGCTCTAGCTCTTACCATCTCTGAGATCTAGGCATTCATTTAGACGGACGGACGGACAGACGGATATGGGTATATCGACTTCTCTAGTCACCCTGATCATACTTTGGGTATCTTTGGGGGGTCTCCGCGTCTCCTTCTATATGTTACATACATTTTCGGCTTGCACAAACTTAATATACTCTTTGTATTATACAGTACAGTACGGTACAGGGTATACAATTTTTTTTTTATGCATATTGATATTGATGAGGGTATCACCATTAAACCTCTAAAAAAAAAAAAAAATTAGCTGAGTACCAAAAAAAAATGCATACTATTGATAGCTTTAGAAAAAATACGATTTTTTGGGTTTTTTTTTTAAATGTGATTACTATAAAAAAAAAAAAAGAAAAAATTCTAAAATATAGGGTCCCTTTTGAAGCTTTTATTCTTTGACATTTGACAAGTAGAAACTACGCCATTACTAAAAATGTTACGATACACGCTTCAACGCTTCAAAATCTTGCAGTCACAGTTCGCAAAACTAAAGCATTTTTGGGTCGTCGTGAAGCGCCTTGTCGCAACGCAATACAGAAATTGGTGGAAAAATTCGAGCTGTTGGGACAAGTTAGTGATGTGAAGAATAAAACCCGTGCACGTCGCTCAAGTACAACTGAGAATTATTGCTGCTGTAGCAGAAAGTGTTGACGAAAGCGCAGGTTTGTCCATTCCTCGTCGTTCTTTGGAATTGGGCATTCCACAAGCGTCATTACACCGTATTTTGCATAAAGACTTGGGTCTTGAGGCTTATAAAGTTCAGTTAACACAAGAACTCAAGCCGACCGATCAGCAACAACGTCGTGTCTTTGCTGATTGGATCCTTGAAATGCATGAAAATGATCCGGAATTCCATTGAAAAATCATCTTGACTGCTGAGGCCCATTTCCACCTCGCTGGCTACGTCAACAAGCAAAATTGTCGCATCTGGGGCTCGAAAAACCCAAGAGTTATTGTTGTGAAGCCTCTCCATCCTCAACGTGTGACTGTTTGGTGCGGTTTATGGTGCGGCGGGGTCATTGGACCCTACTTTTTCGAAAATGAGATTGGATCAACAGTTACGGTGAATGGATTGCGCTATCGAGAGATGATTAATGATTTTTTATGGTCGGAGTTGGATGGTATTGATCTGGACAACGTTTACTTTCAACAAGACGGCGCTACGTGCCACACAAGCAACGAAACCATTGCTCTTTTGCGGGAAAAGTTTTCGGAACGTGTTATCTCTCGAAGAGGTGATCACAATTGGCCACCGAGATCTTGTGATTTAACACCTTGCGACTTCTTCCTTTGCGGCCACGTGAAAGATAAGGTCTACGCCAACAGCCCAGCGTCGATTCAAGACCTCAAAGATAGAGTTCGTGAGGCTATCGAGAACATAGGGCAGTCACTTTGCGTTTTGGTTATGGAAAATTTCACAAAAAAGATATGGTCCTGTAAGCGTGGTCGTGGTAGCCATTTGGCTGATGTTGTTTTTCATTATTAACGGCATAACTTCCTCTTTATTATGAAATAAACATCCGATCATTTATCTCAAAAAATGGCATTTTTCTTTGAATACCAAAATAACACCTCTTATGGGAAAACCCTTTATTTACTTCAAACTTAAAATAAGCCGAAAAAAAAAAACCGAAAACCTAATTTCGGACTACAACATAAAGGTAAGGTTTTTGCGACCTTTTTTAAGAACAAATTGTGTTCAATTCTAGAACTGCTTTGAAACTCAACAGGGCTGTTCACGCCTATTGGCCTGTTTGCTTTTTCCTCAACTTTTCAACTCCTCAACTCAACACAAAGCGTGAATACCCGTAATATTAAAATAAAGTGAATGAGTTAGATCCAAAAGTCGCAATTAAATAATAAGTAAAAAATAATTCTTTTTTTTAATTATGTTTAAATTAAATGGTTACAGAGTGTCCCAAAGTCGTCCGCGCTCGACTTTAACCAAAACCATCTTTTTTTCTTTTTTTTTTGGAAAAGTAAGAAAATAAAAAAAAAAAAAAATTTGGAAAATAAGGCGTATAGCTTTGACGAGAAACACGACTGTAAGTAATAGTAATAGGTGCGCAACTAAGTTCTCGCTGTTTGGCAATAGATGGCTTTAGCAGAAAGTTCTGGTCGATTTTGACATACCCAAAACTTTATAAACGAAGCTTAGGCATATGGTAAGCAAACTGCTATGGCACATTAGTGAATTTCTTTTTGCATTATTTACTTGTGGTTGTGTGAAAATGTCTTGTTTTGTGCCAAAAAATCATCATTTGCGGGAAGTGTTGATTTTCTTGTTCTGTTCGAAAAAAACGGCAGCTGAAGCGCATCGAGAGCTCCAAAAAGTGTACGGAGATGCTGCTCCAAGCGAAACAACGTGCCGTGATTGGTTCCGTCGCTTCAAAGACGGTGATTTCGATGTTGACGACCGTCCACGTAAAGGAAGACCCAAAACCTTCGAAGACGCTGAATTGGAGGCATTGCTCGATGAGGATTCGTGCCAAACGCAAGAAGAGCTTGCTTCAGCATTAGGAGTTACCCGCCAAGCCATTTCCAAGCGATTGCATGCGTTGGGAATGATTCAAAAGCAATGAACTTGGGTTCCTTATGATTTGAAGCTAAGGGACGTTGAGCGTCGTTTTTTCGCCTGTAAACAACTGCTCCAGCGACAAATAAGGAAGAGTTTTCTTCATCGCATCGTGACGGGTGATGAAAAATGGATTCATTACAGCAACCCAAAGAGGAACAAATCTTGGGGACTACCCGGTCATGCTTCCACGTCACTGGCTCGGCCGAATATTTACGCTGCGAAGGTTATGCTGTGCATTTGGTGGGACCAGGTCGGTGTTGTTTATTATGAGCTGTTGAAACAAGGCGAAACCATCACTGGGGAACGGTATCGAACTCAATTGATGCGATGGAGCCGAGCACTGCGAGAAAAACGGCCACAATACGAGCAGAGGCACGAAAAAGTGATTTTACTGCATGACAACGCTCGGCCTCACATTGCCAATCCTGTTAAAACCTACTTGGGAACGCTCAAATGGAAAGTCCTACCCCACCCGCCATATTCCCCAGATATTGCGCCGTCCGATTTTTACTTTTTCCGCTCGATGGCACATGGTCTGGCTAATCAGCTGCTCCATTCATATGAAGATATCGGAAAATGGCTTGATTCGTGGATAGCCTCAAAAGACGAACACTTCTACCGTCAAGGTATTCGAACTCTGCCATAAAGATGGCATTGGATTTATTTTTTATAATAAACTTACATTTTCATCAAAAAAACAGCGAGAACTTAGTTGTGTATATTCTACAATAATTAAGATATCAATTGCTAACTTTAAATTTATAAATTTTTTTATATTTATCTTAGTTATATTAGCAGAGGTCTCTTAATAGCTACTTAAATCCATACTTATTAGTAAAATGATGCACAAAATTTACGATTTAGTTCCATTGTGCTTGAGAGCGTTTATATGTATATGGTTAAATAAATATATATGTACATATATGTATGTATTTACATATGTTTTGTTTATTCACTGTTAACCCGATTTTTGTTGTTGTTGTGGCTGTTGTTGTTGTCATCGCTCTGTCGGCATTTGCTTTTTTTCTTGACACTTTCACTTTTCTCATTAAAATATGAACGCGACTTCGACGCCCTAGTCCCGCATTGCAGGTCACCACTTATCGGTCCCTACTCTCTTCATGCCGAACCGCTTCCCAAAAAAAAACATTTCCATATCATTTGCATATTCATTCATGTGCGTCCAACAATATCTGATGATCATTGTTGACATGATATTAAACTACTGTGATTTGTCTTGAGCGCAGCTTTGAGGTAATTCATGAAGTCAAGCAAAAAGGCAGAGCATAGGTATGCGCCAGTGACGTCACATGATCAACTTTTAGGCACGGTTTTTGTTAAAACAATTTATTAGCGACCGTGGCATACCCTACACTAGTGCTGGAGAAAGCATCGATGTTATATCGATGCATCGATGTATCGAAGTTAAAAATATCCAAATATCGAGTTGGCCAACAGAGCTGTTTCTCCAGCACTTCTGCACTCATCAAATGGGTGTTTAGTAGTGCCGGAGAAACATCTCTGTTGGCCAACATCGATATATAGATATTTTAAACTTCGATACATCGATGCATCGATGTTACATCGATGTTTTCTCCAGCACTACCCTACACCCACAATAAAATCGATCTTCGATTTTAAAGCGCAGACCAAGTTTTCCATATGAGTTTGGTATGATTCCGATTAACCTCAAAAGGACATACTTTGCAGATTATGTCAGAAAGCTTGGGTTTTTTGAACCTTCTACTCACTTTTTTTTGGTTCCCCCTTTCGTACTTCTCTTGGCAGCTTAGGGCCTCTAAAAGTGCCATATTTCTCTTGCATCGGTTTCAGTAATCGATTTTTATTTTCATTCGATCCGGTGATTTGCCTGATGCAACTTATCCCAGTAGTGAGGCTGCCATCTAACGTCAACTGGGCGTGAAGTCCCTTGGTGATGGTGCTACCATCAAAGCTTCCCTGGGAAGTTGCTCATCTTCTGGATAAGCATCCTTTTGCTAGCAGGTGTCATATGTGCTTGGAAGCCGCGCCATTTATTGGCGAAGATGAGAACCAAGTTGCGGGGTTAAGGTGGGTTTGTGTAGGGTAGGAAATATAAGAACCAGGGACCTCTGGGATGGAAGTGTAGTACGCCAACCACTGCACCAACGAGGTTCACATTTAGCGTTCCCAAATACATATACAAAATATCGTATCACCCGAAAATCCATTTTTTTTTTTTGTGGCTGTATAATTAATCTTTAGCACTTGTGCTTCAAGAGTATCAGGTAAAATTTGAACAACAAAATTTAGGTCTAAATAAAGTTAAAAAAATCAGAAAAATGGAAATTTTTTTAAAAGGCATGAAGAAAGATATATATGTGTGTATATGCCAGAATAATCAGAAGTTAATATAGCGCAAAAAAATGTATACGCCTTAAGGCCCATACGCAGCATGCAAAAATTCCGCACGAAATGTCAAAACTTCATATAAAAAAAAAATTCCCTTTTTTGGGATATTTCCTTTAATCAGAAACGATTTCCATACTCCGCGAGCAAGCTTACCAAAGCTTATACTTAGAAAGTTATTGAGGGTTCCGAAGTTGAGTAGAATCGCAACAGTCACTAGCGTGAACGACCTTTTTGTTAGTTAACGAGTTTTTCACTAGATTGGGGTCTAGTTTACGTAAGTTGCCAATTGAGATTTAAAGCTATAAATTTTGTTTATAACAAACTGCTCATTACTTGCATGAATTCCATGTGGTTGCAACTGAATAGTGCTACCTATCTGTTGATCCCATTACAATTTTTGAAGTTTCGCCCATAAGCCACAAACGATCGTTGCCTTAAGGATTAGCCAGAGGTCGCAACTCGGTTAGAAAGCCGATTTAATGTTGCCCCTTGAAGCTTCTTGATTGTCCTCTGGCATTTGTCATGTCCATAACAAAAGTTATTCGAAACCAGTTTCGAGTTGCCAATTTCGAGTCACCTACATATCTGTAGCTGCTGCTTTATCATACTCATGCTCATCCTCATCATCATCGTCATCTGCAACAGCAACCTCATCATCTTCATCTTGGCTTCTTGCACAAAGTGATTTTTTATCTGCTTCTGCTGGCGTTGCATTTTGTATGCCCTTTAAACACACACTCCACTCCGTCTCCGTTGACTTTTTTTTTTGTTTTTGGCATCAAGAACTGGTTTTAAGCCAAAACAACAGTTGCTTGAAGCGCAGCTAAATGCGGCTAACGGTAATTTGAACGTTTGCTAAGCTGTTACCAGCGCACAGTGGTCCTTATTGATGTTGGCAATGCCTTGAAAAATTTTGATGCTGGCAATAAAAAGCTTTCTATTAAAATCTATTTGTTCAAGCAGATGGGTCTCGAAGACGTCAAGGTCAAACTTTTGTCTAGGTGTTTGACTATTTTGGTGATGCCAAAGATTCTCTTGAAGTCTTTGGTCCTTATTGATGTTGGCAGTGCCTTGAAAAATTTTGATGCTGGCAATAAAAAGCTTTCTATTAGCATCTATTAGTTCAAGCAAAAGGGTCTCGAAGACCTCAAGGTCAAATTTTTGTGTAGGTGTCTAACTATTTTGGTAGTGCCACCCCCGAAAGTTCAAAAAAAGGGTTGACATATACACACCCCCCCAACCCCGAGGAAACTATCAATACGCGCTTAAGCGCATCAATCTTACATATATGCACTTCGTAGTGAAGAACCCCACCTAAAACCAAACGCTGAATCCGCACCTGGTTTGTATAAACTTTTCATTTCATGACTCATGTAGTTTCTGAGAAGCTTCCAAGCTTGTCAGGCTTAATTGAAAGAATTTTTACTGCGGGAACATGGAACTTACGCAACAGCAAAAGATTATTTCAGGGCCCATAGTGATGCACAATGATTTAGACGTGTTCCTAATGATTATGGTTAGCGTGGAAGGCTAAGAGATAACAGCTGAGCTTTTGTTGCAAAAGCAACCAACCGTCTATTTAAACATTTTGAACATGTTGCCCAGATCTGCAAAGAGTAGCTTTTCCACTGCTGGGAAAGTTTACATAAGAGTTCAGCCCCGTTTGTTGCTTTCCATACATATATGATGCAGTGATGCAAGACCTTAAACTTTATTTTGAATTATATAGTATTATGTTACACCAATATACCATTAGCGTAACGGCTTAGTTCAGCGTAACCCCAACATTTACAACAAGCTATCCTGTAGCGGTGGCTTCAGTAAGCGCTGGTAGCTCTGATCCGTTCCTAGCACACTCCTCCGCCTATTAGCTACCGAAAGTCAAATTTTTTAAGGGGTAACATCTGTGTAGCATCTTCAGATTGGAGGGGCTCGTTAGGGGCGATGAATTCCTAAGCGATGCCGGTAATCGGTAGGGCCAACCATGCCGGTAAAGTCGAGGAAGAGTCCTGAAGCTAAGAACAGTTCACAACAAGTTCCGATGCCTTCTTGGCAGCCGAATTGCCGTCAGTTATGCGTCTGTTTCCCCATGTCAGTGGCGGCGTTTAACTAAAGATCTTTGAACCCATCACTTACTGATTCTCATAAAAGATGTCTGAATAACGTGGAATAAAACACTAATGGAACATGTCTCCAAGTGGTACCCAACAATTATTGTTCAATCCCCATAGAGGATTTGGAGGTGCTAATTTCACATTATAACGACAACATGGGGAATGTATCCAAGAGGCTCTATGCTCCACTTAGGAGTCAAGAATATAAGTAGTAGTAGAATCTTCAGAGCACCGATTTTTTTTGGCTAAATTGGTGGACGATTAAGTTAGTGATGATGTCCCGAGGTAATTTTTCGAAAAAAAGAATGTTTCCCCGACCTATAAGCGTCGGACGCATGGTAGTTTTAAAACTTTAAACGCGTTTTTCTCGAAATCACTTTTTTCGAATGACGTCACGAATAACTTAGTCAATTTTTATCCGATCGATTTAAAATTTTGACACAATCTTTATTGCATCATTTTTTAGTGATTATTATTTTATAAATAATTTTTCATGATTTTTTTTAAACTGATATTTTTGAAACCAAAAATGTGGAAAACAATTTCTTTATGTTTCAGTTCAATGGTGACGTCAAAAAGCTGCAGTCGTGTCGGCCTCTTCGAAAATTTGTCTTAAAATATCATGCTCCACACAGGTGTTACCGCTTAAGTATTGCTTTATTTGCCAATCTAAGCCTAGTTGCTTGTGCTCTTTTTAGTCACACTTAGTGTGTTCTTCGTCAAAACGACTACGCAAAATTTTCAATTAGTTCCGTTTATTGTCTTAACACAAAACACTCAAGTTTATCATATTTATACTCTATGTTATGAATATTATTTTATTTTAATTTAAATCCTATTCAGAACTTATGATACAATTAAAAATAAATTGAGTAACATTTTTTTTCAATTTTTATTAATAATTATTTAATTTATTAATATTAAAATTAAAAATAAATTGAATAAAATTTATAATTAATTTATCATAAACAATGCCTTGACCATATTTTCAAGTCTATTTATCTATCGATTTTTTGTCCGCAACTTTATGCAAATGTGACCACTGTGCGGCGTCTGCTGCAGCTACAGCGACAACTGTTCCCAACTTTTTATTTTGTTTATGTGAAAAATTGAAAAGCATTGCACGACAACATTTGACGATTGCACAATGGTTGCAAGAGAGCCGCAGCAGCCGCAGCAACCATGGTCTGTACAACATATACTTAGCGCTTTTTTATACCCTAAATCCGTAGTGTATATTAGGGTATTATAGTTTTGTGCCATGTATGTAACAAAAGGTAGCTTGGCAGACTCTAAATTTTTGTTTAACAAAATATCGAATGAACTATGGGCTGTCCATATCCGTCTGTATGAACAACTATATTGCAGAGAGCTTAAAAGTTAGAGACACAAAATTTTATCAAAAAATGCGTATAGTTCCGCAGCAGAATTTTGCAAATTTATTTCTATAGATCAGCCAGCCCTTCAGTTCGGTTCAGGCCTGAATTAGTTATGAAATCATGCCTGAATTTTCAGTGCCAGCCATGTATTTACTCATTCAGTTGTCACTGAATTTAACACATGCATGTCCTAGGCGTTCAGGCCTGAACCTTAGCCGTAACAACCAGCTATGAATTCAATGCTGATTGACTTTGAAATATCATGCCTGAAATCACAGGTGAAATTTTCGAAGATTCGGGCATGAATTCAGTGCTGATTCGTTTTTAAAAGTCTGGTCTGAAATCATAGGTGAGCAATTAATACACTGGAACAAATATTCTTCATACATTTTTAACAAAATTTTAATGAATCAATTTCAATGTAATATTATAAATTGCAGTGCAGCCCCAAAATTGAGATTTTTGTTCAGCTTTTTTCCAGTTAGCCCAAATTTACGCAATTGTCTTTCGCTCTACATTGGCAATACCTTTCAAATTATTTTATAAAGAAAAAATAATGCTTTAAATAATTATATTTAATAAATACTTACCTCGAAATTACAATTTTCACAGCACAAGAGATAGAAAGAGACATTTTATATTTGTCCTGTTTCACTTACAAAGCCATGAGCATTCTCTTCCTTTTCATGCCTGAATTCAGGTCAGTCCTTTTTCAGGCGTGAACGACCGAACTGAACAATGGGTAAATATAACTACATTTGGGCTTCATTTTAAAGATACTTTCATTTATGGAATAGCAGATCATTTAAAATGGCCAACAACGAAATCCCGAAATACGAATTTTGAACAAATATTTCAATCAGTGTACCATGGCGTTGTCTGTGCTTGGCTGGCTTGAATTTAGGTCCAAACCCTTATAAGCAGTGTTGACTAATTTTTCTTGTTTTGCTTCTATATTGTCCGGCTATGTCAGCTATGCCTGTAATGAATTGGTTTTCGATTGGTTCCTCCGCTGTACTCTTCTATATAGAATAGTTGGCCTTGAGAAACCATCTTAATTGACAGAAATAAAAAAATAGAACTTTTGTACTTAATGTATGCAGCTACCAAGCGAGTTTATTGAAAAATAAAATGCTTTTGACGAAAAATAAAACAAAAAACATTTTGCTTTTTAAATCACCAACTTATCAAGCTGCCCTCGTAGCATTGCTATTCTCTTAGTCGCCCTATAGTTAACAAACCATTTGCATATAAAAAATATTAGAGCGCGCGTAAACATTTCGTTACAGTGACGTCACACGCAAACTTCTCTTCTTACACAACTGCATAACATGAGTATAGAGTATCTCAATGTCGTGCAACCTCTCGACTTTATGAAAGATTTTTGTTTTTTTCTTGACTGCTGGTCCGATAAAAAACGTCACGTACAGGTGTCTCTTGTTATGCTTTGTGTGTATGTGTGAGAGAGTAAGTGAGTGTGTAAACAGGTCACCAACAAAACCAACAACAACAACAACGACAACAACGACATCTGCAACAACTGCCGCCTGTTGCAACATTTTGATTACATTTCTCGTTCCTGCCATCAAGATCTCCGGTACAAGTTTTGCTTTTCAATTGCAACATAGCAAATAATTCACACATTTTTAGAAATGGAAAATACTAGCAGCATGATCTAAGCTCCCAACTGCTATCGATTAAATAACTTTATGGCATAGCAATGTTTTGCAATGCAAAAGTAATTTAATTTTAGCACATTTAGAAATATAAAAATACTTTTAATGTAACTTTAAAGAAGTAAAACGAGATATGCGCAAAAAAGAGCGAAGAAGAGTAAGCTTTTACCTTGAAAAACTTAAGATGCTGGCGCTCTAAAAGTTTATTGTAGAAAAAATTACCTTGAACTATATTTTTTTTGAGATTTAAAAATTTATGTATAAAAAAAAAAAATTGTCCAACTTAATATTTAAACAAAAACAATTTTGTTAGCTAGTTGTACAGCTTAAAATACTTATTTGAGTAGTAGTAATAATTTAAATAATAGGTTTTTTAGTAAATTAACAACTCAAACGCGGCAGCCTGCATTATAGTTCGCTCACGATGCACCATGATTCAAAAATTAAAAGCGCACACACTGCGCTGGTTCATTGTTCATGCCTTTTTGACATATAGCGAGCATAGGTTCAATTTTTGTATGACGGCTATATAAAATAATGAACCGCTTTCGACCAAACTTCACACAAATGTGTAGACTAAGAAAATTTTTTATTTTTTTTTTTTTAAATATTGTGACCAAATTTATGTTAGTTTAATTTTGTTTAAGATTAAAAATTTTTAGTTTAGGTTAGTTTACACCGTCTGACAACTGGGGGGGGAGTCACCATCGACTACACAGTCCTTAGCGGAACCGGAGGATGCGGCTGGTGTACATTGCACGTTAGTCATCGAGTATGCGCGTATGCTTGCCGAAAGCCAAAAGCTTTTGAGGTGCCCTGTCGGCTGCCTATTCCAGTGAGGTAAGCCAGGGTTTTCTTAGGTACTTAAGTCTCGTTGTGCATAAGGCGGGGCAGCGGCAGATGATGTGCTCCAGAGCCTCTTTGATATCTGTCTCCCTACACTTCCTACATTCGTCGCTGTTGGTAATGCCTAGCTTCTTAGCGTGAGCTGCGTTTAGGCCATGACACCTAAGTATGCCCACTATGAGTCTGCAGTCTCTTCGTGGCAGTTTCAGAATATACTGGGCTAATTTGTTATTGGTTTTCTTGCAGTTCGTTGTGTTGTGCCACCTTTTGTCAGATCTAACTACAGCGTCTTCTTTCTCAATGGTTAATCGTCCTTAATGGAATCTTTAGATCCTCAAGTGACGGTTGCCTTGATCCAGCTCCATCCTTTGCGAGCCTGTCAGCTAAAAAAAAAAATATGGCATTCTTGCTCAAAAGAGTGCTCAAGGCTGACCTTAGTTTTTACTTTTTTTTAATGTTGATACGTTTTACAATTTTTTTATTATTTTTTAAATAGGTATATAATAAAAGTGTTCTGCTTAAATATTTAAATGCATAACTGTGTCCAGTTGTGACATCTGTGCGCAAAGTTACAGCACATAAAGTTTGACAGTTAGTGCCATACGAGTAAATTTTGTACATAGAGTAAGTACATTCTTAAGTTACTAAAGCAAAAAAAAAATATATATATTGTACATAATTTTATATGCATTTTTTTTTCTTGTTTCTTAATAAATCATTCTATTTTGAGGTGAACTGAAATTTTAAGTCCTACATTTACAATGTACACTAACACACACACACACACACACACTGAGACTAACAAACGAACCCAAGTCAGGTTAATGTGATTGCAAACGAGGTGTGCTCATAAAGTTACAGCATTTTTTATAGCTGAATTTTCAGTACCAGTCCTGAATGCTCACTCATGTTCGCATCTATGCACTCTGCGTTGATTTACTTTGAAAAGTCATGCCTGAAATCACTGCTGAATTTTCTCACAAATTAGTCATGAATTCAGTGCTCATTTACATTTTAAGTTTGTAGCTTAATTTTTTTTATTAAGAATAATCTGATATTGCTTATAATATTAACAAAAATCACAAGGAGTTGCGTACAAAATTTGAATTTTACGTGTTTTGTAATTGTGAAAGGTTGGTAAAATACTAAAAGAACACCTTGTATATGTTACAGTCACGAAGACATAAGGGGGGAGTCCGCTAAAGACCGGGAACGTTGCTTTAAGATTGTAAGGAAACGCTCAGCAAGGTGACGCTTTAATCGTTCACGAAAGGCTGAACGAGATGAAAGCAATGAAAACATCTTGAAGAACCCGAGTCAAAATGAGTGCATAGCAACGCTGGCACGGGTACGCTGTAAAGGGGTCTAGTTTGAGGCCATGGTGCGTAATCCATCGGTGTTTTACGAAAATTTTCATTTCTCCTCAACAAATTTCAACATATTATTCGGAATGTTGGAGCGTTGCAAGACCGGACGCGATTCCCGCTGAAGTCAAGTTTGCAACTAGTACATTAAAGTGCATTTTGTGTATTATATGCCATAACACTGGACACTCCTCTACTGCTTTTATAAGCTTCTCGTGGAAATGATTCGCACCGTTTTTTCCTACCTGCCAGTTCGAATAAAATATAGTGCATATACATTAATTTGCGCCAAAGCGACGAAAACCAAACAGCTGTTGTTAGTGTTACCACACCTAGTGAAGTAGTGGCGCCATCTAACGTTTAGCATTTTAAGACAACACTGTTTGGTTTTGTTATCTGCGTCCCATTGTTACAAATTTTTAATCGGAATTTTTCGCGACTTTTTTTTATATATATGTATGAAGTTTTTCATTTTTTTGCGTGCTGCGTATAGGCCTTAATGATAAACCAGAAAGAACAGACGAAGAAAACCAACAAGTTAATAAAAAAAAAAATGTAGTACCAGTATCAAAGGATCCATTGTCTACGTTCCTATTACAGTTGCGAATCATAGCAGCATACAGGTCGCTGCTGTCCCAGAGTACTGTAAAGACTATAGCATGACAATGGTTTAAAGATTACGGAAACATTATGGTCCGCATGATGTAAATTCAATAAAGCGAAGCACACAGGGGGCGGAGCCCCTAGTATATAATATTTTTGCATAGAATTGAAAAGCCTTTTATTTTAAATCAAAGAAATTAATTTTATTTCTTAAATATTAAAAATGTGCTTAAAAGAAAATATTTTCACGACATTTTATTTTTCAATGTGGCTGAAGTTTATCTCACTTTTGAAACTAATACTCATTTCTGCTCAAAAAAAAAAAACAGAAAAATCTGAATTTCAAATGCGCATAAAATCAATTTAGTTACATTATTTTTCATATACTATTATCTTTAGGTAGCCAAAGTATATATCATATATGTACATAGCAACTTTCTCAAATATCTTTAAGATTACAACAAGCATTTAAAAAACAATTTATTTTGTACGTTCGTTCCAACGATATTTACCCAAATACGTCTTACCAGTATTATTAATCAAAATGCTGCTCTGCTTAAAGAAGCGTGCTTTCGTCACTAGCCAGAACTGCCGCTCTTCGTGAGTTGGTTACAGCCAAAAATTATTATAATTATAATTACTAAAATGGAAAGATTAAAATGAGAAACAAAAACGAAAACATGCTAATTGCGTTGTAACTCCAGAGACATCCGTATTCGTTTTTGTAAACACAAATGTAAACAAACGATTTGAAAGCTGTTTTGTGTATCCAAGTGGTTGGCAAACGGTTTTGCTAATGGCACCCAGTATCGTTCGAACTAAACGAGGATGTGCTGTTTTTCTCGTAGAAGTCCACTACTGTTATAAGTCTCTCTCTTTTTGGCCAAATGCTTATGTTTTTCCATGGTTTCATTAAAGTATAGTGCAGGGGTGCCCAGGCCCATAGCTCATCTGACTCTTTTTGTTTTTGTAATGGCTCTTAGGCAGAGCTGGGCAAAAAGAAAGCGGTCTGCCGTAAATGCACGAACAAAAAGTGACCGTTTGGGCTCAAGGTATACTTATTAAAGGTAAAGTAATGCTGCCGGCGTCGTCACCAATTTTAGTGAGAGCAAGAAAAAGCGAGAGAGAGAGAACGCATACATATAAAAATAATATGCGTGAGGGCAAGCTACCTCATGTGCAGTCACAACGAAACTTAAAATTGGTAACTTTCGTTAAGCGGCTTCGGCCGAAGTATGCTACCTTTAGTAAGTATACCTTGATTTGGGCTATGGACTGCCCAGCTCTTCTCTTAGACATAGGCTGCACTGCGCATGTATATGCACGGCACTAACTGTATATCACCCAATGCCAATGCAAATTACAAAAACAATTTCGCGAGTTCTCTCCCTTACTCTCTGATCTCGTGAGCACAAAAACAACCCTTGCGTATATTTGTTGTTGGCCCAATGATTTTCACTATAATTTTGTTGTTGATTCTCGTTTGTGCTCTCTGAACTCTTGCACTTACAAAAAATGGTATGGGATTGATCGCGGACACGAAATTTTTGTGCACCACGTGTTAAATGTGAGTGTTGAATAAAAGTGGGCGATACTGTATCGATATATCGGAATATCGATATTATTTCTTTGGCAGTCAACTATTTTGTATCGATATCCATGTTGGACGATGCATCCGATATCGATATTTTCCTCCGATACTGACGATATTTACGAGTGGCCACTTGACAAGTGCCACTTGTGTGATTGTGATTATTTATACGCGACGATATATCGAGATATCGATATTTTTTGGTCGATATATCGATGCTCCACATCGGTTTGATTCGATACACATCGATACAGAATATCGATATTCGAGTAAGCGATGCCCAATGCCTAGTGAGCATATCTTGCAAAGAAAAAATAGTTGCAACAAAAAACAAAACATTTATATGAGTATGTACTATTTCTTTCAGTGCGCATAATAAAATGACAAAACGTTTTGCTGTAGATTTGTAGTGTTTTTCTTTCATATGCATTGGTTTTGCTCTTCCATAAGAAGCGTTTGGGCACCCCTGGTATAATGTATCGACACTACATATTTCATGGCTTACAAAAAAAAAAAATATCCAACATCATCATCAATATTTGGTGAGCCCAACACTACCTGCAATATATGAACCAAAAAAAAAACAAGTTTATTTTATCAACAACATTTAGCAAAAAGAATTTTTTTAATTACTAAAAATAATAATAGTAAATTAAATGAATATTCAGTAAAAAGTGTGATACATATATTGTTTCTAAGCCCAACCATTAGATTATCTACAGCTTGAACCGTTTGTGAATTATAAGTACCGCCAGGTAAAAGCCTATGTACAACAATAATTGTAGTTGTTTGACATGTCGTTGGTGCCCGTCGAAGCAGGTCACTTTGAGTTTCTGCCTGAGGTGTCCAATTCAACGCACACTGAAAAGTAATTGTAATTTTTTGCTTAATAGAGGGGTATTCACATGATAAAGAAAACTTTGCAGTTTGACTGCGCTGAAAAAAAATATCACATTTTTGAATTTGGATTTAGTTTTTATCTGGTAACTAAATTTTGATGAAATTGTAACTAAAGTGACATACAAAATCTTAAACCAATAATAACTGATTAATACGAATAAGAATTCGTATAACTTTTAAAAAATAAATATAAACAAATCTTTTTTCATCAAAAATTTTTTATTTTAATTTATTGACATCCGCTCATGGTAAACATGATTACGATGGTCTTGGTGCAACTTTTAAGAGAGTAGCTTACTTACTAACTTACTTCTTACAGCTGAAGCACTTTTTAAATGAAGTCAAAGTCATTTCAAAAATAGCAACGTATTTTACTTTGGTATGAAATACCACAAAAAGAAGAGCAGAAAACTAAGCGGAAACTTTGAAAATGTCTACGCTGTACTTAAAATTTCAAAATTTCATGGATTTACTGTTGATAATCAAAAAAATTGTTAAAATAAAAAGGAATTCAAACGAAAAGAATTGCAATAAATAGTCAATGTATGCAGACAAGTAAACAAATAACAAAATACACATTTTAAAAGGTTGAAAATTTTTAAAATTTGAAATTGAGCCGCAGATTCGTGATGAGCGACCCCGAAAACCCATATTTGCATACCCAACTCGAATTATGAACGCAAAAATGATTTTGTGGCATTTCGGAGGTCATCTTTGGTCCGCCATTTTGAAATTCTAGCCCCAGATTCGTGATAAGCAGTCCCGAAAACCCATATTTGCATACCCAACTCGAATTATAAACTCAAAAATGTTTTTGTAGCATTTCGGCGGTCATCTTAGGTCCACCATTTTGTAATTTTGAAAAACTAACCCCATATTCGTGATTAGCGACTCCGAAAACCCATATTTGCATACCCAACTCGAATTATAAACGCAAAAAGGATTTTGTGGCATTTCGGAGGTCATCGTTGGTTCGCCATTTTGTAATTTTGAAAAACTAACTCCATATTCGTGATTAGCGACTCTGAAAACCCATATTTGCATGCCCAACTCGAATTATGAACGCAAAAATGATTTTGTGGCATTTCGTCGGCCATCCTTATTCCGCCATTTTGTAATTCTAACTCCAGATTCGTGATTAGCGACCCCAAAAACCCATATTTGCATACCCCACTCGAATTATAAAAACAAAAATGTTTTTGTAGCATTTTTGCGGTCATCTTTGGTCCGCCATTTTGTAAATTTTTGATAAACTAATAAGGTACTTATAACCAGCTACCTCAAAAGTATCTGAGTAGCAAACCATATAAAAAGGGTTGCACAAACGTGTTTCAAGAATAATATTACAAATAGTGATTAAATTATGGAGTTACTTTACTTTGACGGCCATTGTAGCCACGCCATTTTGGATTACATATTAAAAATCCCCAAAGGGCTTTAAAAAGTAGACAAGAGGACGAAAATTTTAAGCCCTGGCTGATTTGAGAGAGAATGGCCCATATATTGTAAAGGCTAAGCAATTATTTTAAATAAGCAAGCAGTAACAAGCAGTAGTATTTATATTAAAGCAGTTGAGCTTTTTATTTCAGCGTCGTACTGCATACACTCGCTTTGCGTACTGAACAAGGAGACTCAGGGGAAAAATCCACGATATTGCTGCAACTCTTCGAGCGCACCTCGTGCTTACAATTGCGCACACAAGCAAGTACAACAAATGTTTGTATGTTGACTGTATGTATTACAACATAAGCGATGACGCAGGGCTTTTTTCTTTTTCGTGCAACTGGCCACTGGCGGCGCTCTCTCTCACTGCCTCTCTTTCTGCGATTTTGTAACTGCGCATGCTCCCACGACTTGACTCTTGGCTGCTTGCTCACTCTGCAGCACTTTCGTTGAGCTTTGCGGCAACGGTACATTTTGCAGCAGCCGTGCTTAAGCTTATTTGCGCGCTCACTTGCGCTTTCAGCTTGATGCTGCTGCTGCCTCAGCTGGCGTCGCTGCCAGTTGGTGTCTTTTTTTTTTTGGCTGCGCTGCGCTGCGTTTTTTAAATTTTTAGCATATTTTTACAACTGCTCAAGACGCGCAGCCGCAATTCGTTGACGTGCGTTCATGCCAAGCAGTCGTCGTTTGTCGCTTGCTGCTTTTGCTCCGTCGCCGATGATCAGTCTCATTTACCCAATTCCCAGCTCCAGATCGAAATTTGCGCGCGCGCTCTTAACGAAAGTAAAAGTGCCAAAAAACCAAGATTAAAATATTTTTTAAAAAAACTCAAACGCAGCTCAGAAATTCTAACGGTTAATAAAGCTGCGCATTTATTACACAACTTTGGCGCAATAAAAAAAAAATATTACAATAAAAATTTTGCGTGTGATCTTTCTTTCTTTCTTTTTTTTTCTTATTTACGCTCGTGTGTGAAAATGTTTTATAAACTCGGCTGCGAAATATTTTAAGCAAATCGAAACGACACACTTGGATTTTTTTTTTTTTGGAAATTTTGAATATTTTTTTTTTTTTTTGGTGGTTTTGAGTGAAAGTGAAGCAGGCCAACTGCTGTGAGTCGCTGTAAGTCGCACAGAAAGGCACAAACACGCACAAACCACGCACAATCGTGTCCAGGCAATTTGTGGAATTTTAAATCATGCGCATCCAGCGTCATGAGCTGCTGCCGCTGCCGCTGCTAACGTCGCTGCTGCTGCTACTGCTGGCAACAAAAGCTGCGCAGGCAGCCATAGACAAGGACGACAAGCTGCCTGCAGCCGTGCGTCAAAATCTTACGGCAGAGCAGCACAATGTCATTAATCTCAGACTGCATACTAGCCTGAGCAGTGATGCGACGTCAACGCCGACGCCGCCAGCCTTTGACTTGACGCAGATGCGGCGACTGCGCGATGCGCTTAATGTCTTTGATCTGTCTCTGCTGGCTGCACAGTGGTCAAGTTTGGAGAAAAATGACACACTTACGCACAACTGCACGCAGGATATGCGCAGCTATTTGCGCGGACTAAGCGCAGCGAATATGTGGGCTGTGAAAAGTAAGTGCCAAAAGCTTTCTATTTTTGATGATAGTTTTTTATACAAAGTACAAAGCTCTGACCGACGGACTAGCTACACAGACGAAATTCAGTTGTCTGTTTTAGTGAACCGAAAATTTTAATAAATAAAATTTTTGCGGCCTACGGCTTTATACAGAAATTCGACACAGACTTTTATTTCTTATTAGCCGGCTACGAAAAAACTTATATGAAATTCGGTTTAAAACTGCTTGAGCCTTATATAATTTTCACTTGCATTCGGTTTTGTAATACGAATAGCCGCTGTACATTTATTTCAATTGTCTTTTGATATATGCTGCTTGCGGCCTACGCTTAAATCTTAAAATTTGACAACAAGCCTTTTATTTCTTAATAGCTAGCCATAGATAAACTATAATCAAATTCGCTTGAACACTGCTTGAACTAGAATTTCACTTGCATACATCTTTGCTAGAACAACTCTATTACCTTTTTGAAGTTACAGACACGAAAGCTATTGTCAAGAAGCTAAAGTCACCATAAGCACTGCTTGCTGTTTGCCAACGAACCCTTTCACGCCAATAAGGCAACAACATTGTCCAAGCTTAAAACTTAAATTAATTTTAGGCAGCCTAAAGTGTATATTTTAGTCGGATTGTGCCGACTTCAACCAGCCTACTTGTTTTTTCTCAACTCTCTGCTGTGGCTGCTAACAGACGTGTTGTTTTTACTGGAGCATGCCGCCGCTGCAAAACAAAATCTGGCGCTACTAAAGTCATAAAATTGTGGCCCAAATCAAATCTAAAAATCTACATAAATGCATGTGCTGTACCAAGGTTGTTGATCGTTTTAGTTCTTGCAGCTGACCAACTACAGCTTAATTATAACGTGTGCATGCCACAGCAACTGCTTGCCACTGCACAGTGGTTGCATATATACTAAGTATGAAAAGCTTATGACAAATAAGTTAAATACATAGCAGATGTGTATGCGACGTGCTTAAATGGTTTTCAAGATACAAAACTTGTGCAGAACAGTTCCGGAAGCAACTAAAGCAGGGCTTACAAAGAAATAAGTTTTTTTTTAATGCGCGCAGTTTGCAACACTTTAACACCAGAGCTCAAAATTTCGATGCATTAAATTAATTTTTTATGCAAATTCAAAATAATTTCTTTAATTTTTTTTATAAATTAAATTTTGATTGCTTTGTCAACGTATTGCGCTAGAAGCTTATAACAGTTGACCAGTGACGGATTAGGTATGTGACGTCACATGGGCAAAGTCAATTTTAATTAAATAAATTGTAATATTAAAAGTAATCTTTGGCTGAAGCAAAAATACATATAAGCTCAAAATGAATCCCACAAAACAAAAATTTGCTTACTGTTTTCTTTGCAAAAAAAAATCAAGTTTAACATGTTAAAAAGATTCATAATAAATATAAGAACAAAATGCATTCCAAAAATCTTATTAAATACTATTTTATTGCACAAAGTTTCTTCGAAAATGCCAATCTGTAAGCATAAAAAGCATTGCAAGCACAAACTAAAAATTTGCATAAATTTACATGTTTCTTATGTTAGAGACGTATAAGTAAAATAGTTCTTACTGGCAATAATAAAGACTTATGAAAAGACTTAATTTTTAATTTTTTGGTGCGTCCATATCAATTTAAAGTACTGTAATAAAATATTACTTACTGGAGCTTAATTGATTCTGGCCTTTTTTGTTATCAATTATTATTTATTAACATTATATAAAATACATCAGTCAAACAACAATTTAAAATATATCTGTAAAATTTTAATTTTTAACTAGAACAAATGTTAATGCACACAATGTGCACTGCTGCACGCACATAAAGCAGTTGGCTTAATTTGACTTAAATTGAAGCTTACATTTGAGGAGTTGTTGTTCTTGGTGTTTGTTCGTTGTCAGCATTGGCAAATTTTATTGTTTTTGTAGTTGTTTTGGCCATTATGTCAGCAGCGTGACAATGAAAATTGCTTTGGCTGATTTGATTGATTAATTGAATTGTTTATTGAGCAAGCATGGCCGGTAATAAAAACTGCTTGACTTAAGTGCAAGCAAGCCCTTGCGGCTGCACTGCTTGCCAGACAAAGCTCCTGCGCACACTGCATGTTGGTCTGTGCTGTTGCAGCTCTGTACTGCTTGGCCGCAGGCCATTTTTAAATTGGCGCACTTTGCACAATTTTGAAATTGTACGCTCCCAAAAACAAAAAAAAAAACGTAATTAGTTAACATTAAAAGTAATAACGGCTGCTGTTAACTATTACATTGCAACAAAAACATGAGCTCAGCAAGCAAATTATAAATAAATGTTGTACAACTAGTTTGGTTTTAATATCGCTGGCCGCCTAACTCAGTAGCTAAGAAACTGATTAACTGACTAACTAACTTATTCAACTGGCCAAAACAGCATATATATGTATGTATGTGTGTGTTTGTGTGTGTGTGTGTGAGTTATGTAATCAATTAACACAAATGCTGATGTAAAGACGAATCCAAGAAAATACACAGAAATTATAAAAGTATTTCTTTTATTTATTATGTCTGTTTATAGTTTTGGCAAACGAAATTGTGTAAGAATAAGACAATGTGTAATCAGATTTGCTTTTCCTTTTGCTTTTTCTTTTTCTTTTTCTGTTATTTGTTTTGTATCTCTTGGTTACTTCCTCTTTTGCAGTTTCTCTTATATGCACGTACAAACTATTTGGCCAAATGACCACCTTGATTTTCCTTTCGTTTGTCAAAGTATGTCAACGGCTTCGGCCAGGCCAATAGCTTTTCCTGTTTGACCAGCAAACCGGACTTGCGGACATGCTGTATATCTGTATCTGTTTGTGTGCCTTTTTTTCGTCGTATCTTTGTAACTGTGTGTTATAATTTTTTTGCTTATTTAACACGCTTTGATTGAGTTTCAAACATTGCACACATAAATTACACGCCGGCGCATGCCGGGCCAGGCAAGTCAAGCCAGACCAGACCAGACCAGACCAGACCAGACCAGACCTGGCCAGGCTTCGTGGCCAAGATCAATGGCTAATAAATGCAGTCGCAATTGCTGCAGTAGACATACACATCCATATACATAAATTATATTTTATTATTTCAATACACTGCACAACACGTAAGGGGATACATTAAGTTTGTTGCATAACAGCTATGGAGTGAGATTGAACGTAATTGGGAATCCTACGGCAAAAGGCAGCTCCGTAAAGGATATTAAAATATGCGACACTGCCCTCAATTTTTCCTCTTCAATCCAGTTTTGAATTTGCATTTCAAACTGCTTATGCACTGCTTGCCTTTCGACTGAAAACTGCTTCAAAAACCACTGCTCAAAGAAATTTCATCATCCGCAGTGTATATTCTATTCGGAATCGGCCGACTGTAAGCGGCGCACTTGGTTAATTTTATTTTTTATATTTTTGGTTTGGTTTTTGGTGGCAGCTACGCTTCGATGCTTTGCCTGATTGGCTGCATGATAGGCTCTAGATAGTTGTTGTTGCACGTTTTCGTAGGCTAAGTTGAAGGTTGTATAATACTTGCCCCACAGAAGCCGTGACAACAAGGTTTTGTCAAGAAACTCGATGTGGCAACGATTTCAGAATAAAATTTGCCTAGTAGTTGTGGTTTGCATGTAATCGATAGTGGAGATGGGATTGATAAGAAAGTAACATGGAGTCTCGAAAAAATATGCGGGATAAGCGTGAAGACCAGAATCTTGAAGTTCTGATAGGGAACCAAGTCGTTCAAGTCAGAGTTCTCAAAAATCAGGTTTTTGCGAATAAGATTTTATCCTTACTTTAACATTTTTTTAGAATTTTTCACAAAATTTCATGTCGTAAAATTTTCTACAAAATCGGTATTGACATTATTTTCTGCAGTTAACTTATTTGACCAAATTTGTAACAACATTTTGCCAAATTTTTCGTCTCCAAATTGTTAATTCTTTACGTTTTTAGGAATTCATTTCTTTCTTCAAATACTCAACTTTTTCAATGGATAGTCGATGCGTTTCTATTTGAATTAAGCTGGTCTACAGTATCGTATGGACATAGGTTGAGGGTTTTTCAGCATATGACTCGTAAATTTTAATACTTTATGGAAACCTCAACTTTTTTGTCATCAAAGTATTTTACTTTACATAAAGATGCGTCATGCTTATCTTTATCATAGACGAAAAAACTTCACAAGACTCTGCTAGTAACAAATATGGGCTTGGCTGTATATATAATAAAAAGCTTATATCAGCGTCTTGAATAACAAAAATTCAAAAAACTCTGAGATTCGTTTTGTCAAAGAAAAGTCTACCCAAACTTGCAGTTATCGATAACACGATAATTAATCGAATTTTTTCAAAAAAAAAAAATTAAATTTTATATTTTGAATTACCAAGTATCTTTGTAACATATGCTAAAATCATGAAAATCAAAGAGATCGAAGCGACAAAAATTATAATCATAGTAAAGGCTGTTTTTTTTTAAGATTTACACTTAAACTTGTCAATCATAATAAAACAAAGAATTATAATTTTAATATCAATGAAACGGGCTTTATTGAATAGAAAATTTTATGACATTAATGTTTTAATATGACGGCTGACGCAAACAAGACGCTATCCGGAACATCAGTTTTCACAAACTTTCCGGCCGTGTTTTGCCAATAATTCTTCGAATGTTGATTTTCAGGTGTTCAATTGTCTCTAGCTTATCGACATAGATAAGTGACAGTAATTCGCTGTGGATGTAATGCTGTTTCGACAAAAGCTTGTGGATTATCCGCACTCCCAATGCAACAATTCTGCTTATTTACGTACCCATTCAACCAAAAATGGGCTACATGGGAGAACAAAATTTTGAATTTTGAATAAGTTTGTCATCATTAACATTATTTTGATAAAAAATTTCAACAATTTGCAAGCTTTACTCTGGTGTAAGTCTATCCATAATGAAATGTCAAAACAAACTCAACAAAAAGCAGATAAAGCAGTGTTCCCAACTCAAAGTTGTGAACCTCTAAAAAAAACACGCTGTATCCAAACTTTTCGTTATCAATAATACGATAAGTAATAAGTTTAAGTTTCTTCTGTGGACTGAGAAGGAAAAAAAAACATTAAAATCATACCGCCCTACAGTGTTCTAAGTAAGTAGTTTTTTCTGAGCTCATCAAAACGAAAATGTCTTACAAAAATACAAGTCTGAACAATACTTACAAATAATTTCCAGAACTCCATAAAAAGATCAAACAGACTAAGCCGCTGTAAGAACATTCATTTTCACAATTTAGCAGACTCTCTAAAAACCAACTTTTATATACATATGTATGTACCCAACGTGGCTGCAAGTTTTGGCCAAATTTGCACTAAATAAGCATTTATAAGGCTTTCGTCATGTTGCCAACAAATAAACACGTCTTAAGAGGAAGCGCAAATATTGAACTTGAAGACTTTGCTGCTTCCTCTTCTTCTTCTTCGTCTTCTTCTTCTTCACACTATTGACGCTTTTGTTTGGGTTAACTCTTGTGCAAACTCTGGCTCAGACTCGCTTTCACGCTGGTTCCAGGAAAAACACAACGCTCAATGACCTTAAAACGTTGGCTGGCAAGAGCGCAAAAGAGTGTTTAAATTAAAAAATTACAATTAAAATTGAAAATTATTTCTCTTTTGCAATTAACCTCAAAGTCGACAACGTGCCTTAGATGCTCATTACATTTCACTTGCAGTTAATATGTAATGGCATAAATGATAATAATAATAAAGAAATATAAATAAATAAGAGCTTAAAATGACTTAATGGGGCTAAAATAAAAGTAAAACCAAAATTGCAAAACACAAACAAAAGAAAAAAAGAAAAATTAAAAATTTTTTTTAAATAAAAATAAAAATTAAAAAATTGGGCAAGCAAATGGCAACGACAACAAAGTCAAATGGTTGACCAACTGATAGTCCATGTTATTGTTGTTGGGCTGTCTGTTCATGTTGTGTTGCTGTTGTTGTTGTTGTTTGGTCATTAGCCACAATGCACACACACACACACACACAAACACATATACACTCTCACTCTCAGTCTTTTTAGGCCAATATACTTAGCCGCCTTTTGCTGCTGCCTGTTGCAGCTGCATGAGCCCCAATTACAGTCTTTGTGCGAAATGAAACGTCACGCAACATAATTTCTACTGCTTTCCCATATTTGTTGTTATTGTTGTTGTTGTCGTTGTTGTTAACACACAGATACTAACACACGCAATGTAAATAGCAATAACAAAATGAAGAAGCAGACAAAAATTGCACAACAAATAAACACGTCAGTCTGTCTGTCAGTCAGTCAGTCAGTCAGTCAGTTTGTTGTTGTTGTAGCGTATGGTATGTAAAGAAATCAAAAGACAACAACAAGTTGACCGCTTAAATTAGGCACATAGCGACTAAAGAGCACCCTATACTTTAGTTGAAACTGGCGCAGACATTCCGTGCGTTCCACAAATATGTAAAGTATGAGGTGGGGCAAACCCGACCTACCACTAACGGCAATACTGAGCGAGCTCATATTAGTGTTGCCGTGTAGAGCATGCAAAGCAATCAAAATGGTAACATGACAGTCTACATATATACATGCTCGAATGACAAGTAGCCTATTTTTACGATTTTCTTTTCATTTTAGGGAAATTAGAGAAATATTCTTGGTGTCAAGGCCTAAACGCAGCATGCAAAAACTTCTCAAATCCAGTATTTTGTCGGTTCGTTTTAATTCCGCGGTTTTAATCCACATAAAAAAATTCGGTTTGGTGAAATTGGGAGCAACAAATATTCGATGTCAAATCGAATCCAAACAAAATGTCCACATTCGTTTTCCCGAGCATGGCCGATTAATGCAAAATTTTAGATAAAGGTTATTGAATGAAAAATGCAAAAAATAATTACGCGTGAAAATTCGAAAAACTAGAGCATAGGATGCAAAAGCCTCATTAAATTTCATGTTCCTAACTCTTTGATTTGTTTCAATTAGAGTATCGATTTAGTCAGGTCCATCTGTTCGACTACATAGTTCTTAGGAATTTTAAAAATTTGCTCTATTGAAAACTTTAGAGCATATTGTCAAAAGTGTATCGAATTCAGAGCCACTATTCCATAGATCATAAACCATACTTCACAAGCCAACAAAAAATATTTATATTAACGCCTAATCAACCAACAGCTTTTGACTTTTTTTGTAACAAACTTACTCTAAAATATATTCCATGGATAAATTAGAACAGCTTTTAACTTTTTGTTGGAAAACTTGTTGAAAAGTATTCCACTATTGGAAAAGTATTCCACTCTCAGCTGCAAGCTTAATTTGTTTCCAACAGCATGTTTCTCCACTAACTTAATATAAGCCATTTAAACTTTGCATATAGAGTATACAAAAAAGAAGACAAGTGAAAAAAAATCACAGATAAATCGTCAGCTAGTCAGTCAGCTGCTGCTCCGGCAACTTGGTTCGGTTTCGGAATCGGGTTGGGATCGGATTGGATCGTTTTAGCTTACCAAAAAAAAAAACTTGCTTCGACTTTTGCTGGGCTTATGTAATCTAACTGTAACTTTGATTGTTGCAATGTTTTGCAGTTTTTGTTGTTTTTTTTTATTGTTGTGTTCATAGTTGTTGTTGCTATAAAAATAGTTAATGCGATCATATGTAAATACTTAAAAATTTGGCCGAGATTTTAGCTTAATTATGCACCAGCCCATAAAACGCACTTAATACCAAAACGTAGGTCAGCTTTGTAATAAACTTGGCAACACTTACTTAATAGCAGATAGCAGGTTCACACTGGCGCCACGAAGCAGTGCAAACGCTGCAGCTGTATCCATAAGGAAAACAGCTGTTTTCCATAAGGAAGAAGTGGCCTGTGAGAGCACAGGGCTGCCACGGTTGTATTTTTGTTAGTTCTAAAATTACAACGAAATCAAAATCAATAAAATAAAATATTTATAAAATAAAATGTAACTCCCATAATTGAGTAATGGCGTTTCCAAAGTGTTTTATAGTACCTAGAAGATAAATAACGAAAGATAACTTTTTTGTCCTGTCTTCTCTTACATTTCATTTTCATATTTTCATTCAAAATTAAACGAATCCAAAACTTATTGACGTTAACAATTCAAACTATTTTGCATTTAAGGTACAACAAAAAAATTATTTGAAGCTCAGAAATATTTTGTGACAAAAGCAAAGTACTTTTGGACCGGAGCATTAGTCCAAGAAATGGAAAGATAAGCGCCTTAGATTCAGAGATTCGCGTGCTACTTTATCTTATTGAGAGCTGTGCACCTTAAGTTCCCCTAGAAGTTTCTAAGTATTTATATGATTCAGCAAGATTATTTTACGAGGAATCGAAAGTGATTATTATATATAATCAAGGCTTTATTTTGCTAGCAACTTAACTCACAAAAAAATATTTCGCATTCACGATGATTTTAAAATAAATAAATCATTAAGCTTAATCGAAAGTAAAAATTATCTTTGTTGCGATTTTCAATATTTATTAAGCGGCAAAAATAAGTAAAGTGTGACACATTTTAAGTCGATCTTACATACTATATAGAGGTTCTTACTAATATTAACCTCATTAACCTTTTTTTTTTTAAATTGCGATTATTTAGCGGCAAATCGATCACTGACAAGCCTTATCGTCTAAACGAATCAGAATATTTTAATTTTACAATACAAATTTTGATTTAAAAAAAAATTGGATTTATTTTTAATAATTTAATAATATTTTTCAATTTTACAATACAAGTTTTGGTTTAAAAAAAAATTTGATTTATTTTGAATAATTTTTTTTTTTTAATTTTTAAAAAAAAATTTTTTGCTTAATTAAGTATTCAAAAGTGTTTGCAAATTTGCTCAAAAATAATAAATGCACTGCGAAAAACAAACAAAAATTCAATAATTCTCCTAATTTGTTTTTAAAAAATTGTTTTTCTATAATTTTTAAATAATTTTTTTTTTTATTTAATATTCAAGTGTGCAATTTTTCTCAACAATAAAAATTAATTCCCTGCGAAAAAAAAACAAAAACAAAATAAATAAAAACAGATAACTCGAATTTTTTTTTTTTTTTTTTAAACAAATTTTTTTTTTAATTTTTAAACAATTTTATTTTTAATTTAATATTAATATTAATTTATTTTAAGTTTAAAACTGTGCAAATTTGCTCAAAAACAATAAATTCACTGCGAAAAACAAAAAAAAAATAAAAAGTCAATAATTCCCCTAATTTGTTTTTAAAAAATTGTTTTTCTATAATTTCTTAACAATTTTTTTTTCATTTAATATTTAAAAGTTTGCTATTTTTCTCAACAATAGGAATTAAGTCCCTGCGAAAAAACAAAAAAATAAATAAATAACCGATAATTCGAATTTTTTTTTTAGTTTAAAAAATTTTTTTTTATTTTTTAACAATTTTATTTTAAATTTATTATTCAAAAGTGTGCAAATTTACTCAACAATATGAATTAAGTCCCTGCGAAAAAACAAAAAAAAAATAAATAAATGACCAATAATTCTAATTTTTTTTTAAATTTAAAAAAACAATTTTTTTTTATTTTTTTTAAATTTTATTTTAAATTTAATATTCCAGTGTTCGCAATTTTGCTTAAAAATAAGAATAAATTCCTTGCGAGAGACAAAAAGTAAAAAAAATGGCTTATTTTTATTTTTTTAATCCTACCCCTGTCCATTGGACACTGAGTGCCCCAGATAAATTTCAAATTTATTTATTTTTTATTTTTTCCATACAAAATACACAACGGGGCACTGAGTGCCCCAAGCATGTGTAAGATAAAAGAAAGTTCTGTGGCTCAAATCATTTTTTTGCTTAATTTAAATTCAAAAGTGTTTGCAAATTTGCTCAAAAATAAGAATTTATTCACTGAGAAAAACAAAAAAAAAATAAATAAAAAATCGATAATTTTTGAAAATTGGTTTTAAAACTTTTTTTTTTATTATTTTTTAACATTCTTTTTTTAAATTATATATTCAAGAATGTTTTTTTTTTTTATTTTTGAAGCTTTTATCTTTAGTTCACAAAATAAATATTGAAATATCTTGATTCGTATACGAAATAGTAATAAAGTCTACCTAAGTATTAAGTTATCGATGACTTCCTATGCAGCTGAACCTGTTGCAAACGGCGATACTTGTGTATATTTTATGTATCGATATTACTCGATTATATTATCTATCGTGGTATCTATATAATGACTGACAATCCTATTTATGTATATCAGACTGCATGGTAGTGCTGGAGAAAACATCGATGTTATATCGATGCATCGATGTATCGAAGTTTAAAATATCTATATATCGATATTGGCCAACAGAGATGTTTCTGCAGCACTACTAAACACCCATTTGATGAGTGCAGAAGTGCTGGAGAAACATCTCTGTTGGCGAACATCGACATACAGATATTTTAAACTTTCGTTACATCGATGCATCGATATAACAGCGATGTTTTCTCCAGCACTACTGCATGGAAACAATAAATGTGAGATAGACAAATAAAAAACTATGTTAAGAAAACCTTAACGTCAGAGATCTACGCAAATTGGATTCAGCAGTTAAGAAATCATTCATAGTTAACAGAAAGCTTATGGGTTTCTAAATAATTCTAAATTTTGGCGAGATGATATGAAAATAATGTATAAGTACATATAAGTAATAATCAAATATAAACATTTAATTGGGTACATAAAAATTATAATAATTTTGTGTAGAAAACTTAGATAATTTACAATAATTTCCTTGCACCAACTGGAACGTGATTTTTTTGGAGTGATTTTCACATTTTGTGATTTCTTTGGAAGTTAGTGCATTACTTAATATGTGCTGATCTCATTGATGCCAAAAGATGCCTCAATTTCTGGATAGGAGACGCAAGTCGCATCATCTTCACCAGCATGGTAACAGAGACCATCTTTATGGAACTGTTCCCGCAGCAAGTGATGGCCACTACTAAAATCATTTTATCAGTTTTTTAAATTGAAAAAACCAAACCGAAAAATTTTTTTCGGATTCGTTTTTGCGTACTCCGGAAAACGCATTTTTTTTGCCGATATTTACCCTTTTATTTTCAATAAATTTTGTTACAAGCGAAATCATCTTTGTGTAAGGCGTTAAGCCTGTCGTCATGTGTTCGTGTATGAAATATGCATAGGCACGAACACAAAAAAAAAATCCTTTTGGGTTGAGTTAGAAAAAAAAAATAATTTAAAATAATTGTCAATAAATATATAACTTTAAGTTCACATAAATATAATCTAAGAGTATCAAGAAATATGTAAAAAATGTATGCAGTATAAAATTCGTACTTTTTTAAACCTATTTTGGCGATTCGTTTTAATGCCTCTTGCAATAAAACACTCGGTTTCAAACCACATGAAAAATTAGATTTGGTGAAATAGGTATGGTATCAAAACGAATGCGAATAAAATTGTACGGTTTGGTTTTTTCGTTTTTGGAAATTTTAAAACCGCTCTAAGCAGCAAAAAACCAGCCAGGGCCACAAGTATGTAAGGCAACCCTCGTATAGCTCAATTATTTTTGGTTATTATAGTTTAAAAAAACAAAAGACTTAGGCAACGAACTTGTTTATTATTTTGTGCAATTAGGAAGCTCAAATCTTGCGAACATAATAATTTTTTGCACTTGAAAATGTACTCGACTTAAGCTGAACTTGTGTGTGTGTGTTTAAGTGTGTTTCTGTGTCTGTGTGTGTATATGTTATATACCTAATATCTGATTTTATGCTTGAGAGCTTAGCGTTGACAAGAAGCTAGCAGAATTTTGCCTACAAGCTGCGCGCATCAAGCAATGACATTACGCAACACTGACCATGATCTTTTAAACGTAGTGTTGCAAAATTTCGCTTAGCTGCATGTTGCGAGGTTGCCGCTTAATGAGTGAGTCGTCTACTGCACTTTTAGCTGAGTAATCTTGGAAAAATTAACGAAATAGTTGAATTATTGTTGATAATTGTCAATATCACAATTATTATATAAATGAAATGTTATGCTCGCTCGTTGATCAACAACAACAACATCATCAACATGAGATGGCGCTAATTGGCCATGCTCACGTAATGCGGCGGGGCGTTGGAATTTCGGAGGCAGCGGCCGTGCAGTGTCAACCCAAATAGCTGCAAACCCGGAGCCGGACCCGAAACCGGCGCGCGCGCTGCACTAAGTTTCAAGTTTAATGCGCGACTTGGTCTTGGCTTTTAATCAAACGATTTCTATGGCTAGCTTGACTGTCTAGGCTGTGTCTATAAGTCGTGTCCCTCAAAATGCATTTTTTTTTTATGCCCCGTTTTTGAAGGCAAGCTGGCCCAGCCCAAAGTTGGAGTGCCATCATTTTCAATGTCTTGCAACGGTTTGTGGTTTTATGGCTCAAGCTGTAAAGCGTATTTTTTTTTTCTTAATTGTGTGACATAAATTTCGGGATGCCGGTTACCCCTATAACATAGACAGCATACCACATGCTCGTAACGTATGCTGCTGCAGCTCTTAGGCTAACCTAAACCCATTTGCATTTGACACTGAGCTACATAAGTTACGTTACGCTGTCGCTTGAGTAAAAGTATAAAAAAAAGCAATAAATAAAAACACTTCCGTTAGGTAAAAGTAGATATATATGGTATATGTATATAGCAGCTCGCTGACGCTCACTATGCAGACGTGAGGCGCATTTTTTATGCCAATCGACTAGTCGAACGTCTTTTACGTTTATCGGTTATGAAACTTTTTTGTTTGTTGTTCAAAGCCACAATACTAATTTGCATGCCCATGCCCCCCCCCCATGCTTAATTTGGGGTTATTGACCATAATTGCATTTGGATGTTAGTTAACGCCTAATGCGCATTATATTCAACGCATTTTGTAGGCGGCAGGGGGGAGGTGAACTGCTTATGCAACCATTGCGGCTCTAAAGGGACTGCATATTGCAGCTTGTAAGAAATGTGACAAAAATATTATATCAAGCTGGCTAGTTTTTACGACTTGTTTCCGGTATGCAGAAGATTTCCTATCAAAAAAAATTAATTTTAAGCTCGTTGAGACGCTGCCGCCAAAACTTTGGTGCTCATTTTTGCCAAGTCCCCAACTTAGAAACGATGTTTGATAAAAAGTAGCCAAAAGATGCGAATTTTTTGTTCCGTAATGTTGACGTTTTTAGAATGCATTATACTCGCAAAAAGCTTTCAAAGTGAACTGGCCGCATATCTAGATGAACCAACTAACATATTTTTGGTAAAATTAGTTAGTATAACCCTTAAAAACACACAGAGCTAATAAATGCACTATAATGAAAAATTTTAGTCCATCTATACCAAAAAAAAAAGCGTAACCGACTTTGAGATACCAGGTATCATACATTATAAGGCAACTTTATGAATATCTCTAATTCTTTTTAATTGCTTCTGCAACAAAGCATGCGCTTTCAAATCACATAAAAAATTCGTTTTTTTCGATAAATTCGTATAAAAATAATTGTCAATAAATATAATCTAAGAATATTACAAAATATTTAGTTTGGTTTTAATGTATGAAATTCGTTCTATTTTAAACCTATTTTGCCCATTAATTCCTTCTGCAACAAAACATGCGCTTTCAAATCACATAAAAAATTCGTTTTGGTGAAATTGGCAGCACTAAACAAAACGAATCCGAATAAAATGTTCCGATGCTTTTCTGTAGCATGCACGCATATTTCACTTATACGTAGAGGCAAGCGGGGTGAATTCGGCAGAATTTTTCAAAGTTTTTTTGTAGTAACAAAAAAAAAAATAATTTTTTTTTAAAATTGAAACTTGTGTCGTTCAGAGCATTTCATAAGCTCCATTGCGTCAAAATTTCAGATCCATACAAACATTTTTTGTCAGCTAGATTGATCTTCCGGCAAAAAATGTCAATTTCGTGATTTTCGATATTTTGCTGTAAATCCGGAAGCGTTCAAAAATGATAAAAAGGTAATAAAAAGGCTGAATCGTTGAAATGAATGAATGAATGTGGAAAAAAAAAGTAAAATGTCATGAAAAAATTATTTTTTAAAAAAGAGAAAAATCGTCTAAAAATAGTCCGATTTGTTATTTCCAAGAGTTTTTGGACTTGGCTCGGTACTGCTGGACATCCGGTTTTGTTCATATGCCAAATAGTTTCACGCTTGAAATTGTGTTCAAAATAAATATTTTGCTCATAAATACTGCGTTAGCAACGAATAAATGCTAAATAACGCGTAATTTATGATTTCGGATTCACCCCAAATCGAGCTTACGAATTCACCGCACTTGCCGCTACGTATAAGTAAAATATGCGGCCATGCTACAGAAAAGCATCGGCACATTTTATTCGGATTCGTTTTGTTTAGTGCTGCCAATTTCACCAAAACGAATTTTTTATGTGATTTGAAACCGAATGTTTTATTGCAGAAGCAATTAAAACGAATTGGCAAGCTAGGTTTAAAATAGTACGAATTTTATACTTAAAAAATTATTTAAATATTCTGTAATATTTTTAGATTATATTTATTGACAATTATTTTAAATTTTTTTTTTTTTTTTTGACACAACCCAAAACGAATTTTTTGATACGAATTTAACGAAAATAAAAAGGGAAATATGCAAAGATATCAATAAAAAAAATCATTTTTCAGAGCATGCAAAAACGTATTCGACTAAAATTGTTCGTTTTTGTTTTTGCGATTTTTGCAGCACGGCCGATTATTGCATAAAAATTTAGCATAAAAAAAATGTAGGTACTTCAAAAATTAAATTAACAGAAAAATTTGCTTTGTCTGGGACTCGAAACTTGAAGTACACTGCCAACTTATATCCTTATTAAAATACTTTATTCCGATAGTTTCGATTATACTTAATCATAAGATTTTGTGTTTCCCACATTTTTGCCATAGAAACTAAACATTAGGATATAACAAAATATTGCCAAAGGATGCGCATTATCAGTTAACTCTGTTTCTCCGTAAAAGAAGAACTCTTGCAGGCCGAATATAATATTTCTTTCTTTTGCCCTAATTTCTCTTTGTTATACGAATAGTTAAGCTAAAGATACAAAAATAAGTAATATGCACTGAAAAAAAGATCAAGCATTTCAAACTTGATAAGAAATGCTTAAAATGTAAAATCCCTAGCACATCAGGCTGATGAGATAATCTCAAAAATTTCTCGTCTTTGAGGTTATGTCAGAGTTCCGGCGTGCTGGGGTTTCTTTTGACTGCGGCTTCGGACTCGGAATTATTTTGGGTCTACAAATGTAAAGCGCTGAAAAATTCTGAAATATTTATTGCTGCAAACAAAATTCAAAAGCATGAAAATTACAATAAAATTATAGTAATTTTTTAACGTAAAGAATATTTCTTTTCTTATCGATTATAATTTATGCAACTCAAAAATCGATAAACAGCAGGTAAATCTAATTATAGACTGTTTGTTGCTTTAAATTTTCATTTATTAAATATTTCACATGTTTAAATTTTCTCAAAATGAAATCGAGTAAATTTTAAACGTTTTCGTTTTTACATGCTCCCAAATTCGGAATTTTCGTTGTCGATAACTTTTCATATTTAATATTTCCAGGTCATACACGATGCGTCAGTTTGTACAAGTTGGCTGTACCATCGATTGCAACGTGTGTAAGGTTGTCGCATGAAATTTTGTATGGTTGTACGAAATTAACAAGCTAATTATACAATCTGTCGCATCGTGTTTGTCTTGGGTAATTCTTTTCGATAAATTCTCATCTTTAGCTTAACCTAAACAGCTGAGTGACTTGTTTTGGAAATTCGTAAATATTGCAAAAATATCTCTTATTTTCATTAACAATATTTATTTAAATTAACCATGATTTAGCGATTTTTATAACACGAAAATGTCGCATCCACCAATTATCGATAGGCCAATTTGTGATGGCCCTATGCTCCATGATGATGAGTTTGTGTGTAATGTTGAATCTAAAAAAATGTATACAAAATAATTATGAATCAATTTTTAACTTGAAATTGGCTTAAATAGTATAAAGAAATATCAAAGAATATGTAAAAAATAATTTCTTTTTGATTTAGCTTGCAGTCGAATTCAAACCACATAAAAAACTCGTTTTTGTAAAATGAGGAAATTTCAAGCATGTAAAATCTAAACGAATTCACATATTTTATGCGTTTTCGTTTTCCGGTGCATGGCTGCTGATTGAGTTCATTTTAAAATAAAAAAAAATAAATATATTTTTTATTTTCAACTTCATGAAAAAAAAAATCCCAAAAGGGATATCCCAAATGGGATTTTTTTTTTTATATGAAGTTTTGTCATTACGCGCGGAATTTTTCGAATTGCGTAAAATTATCGATTTTTTATTTTAATCTATATATGTTGAAAAACTCGCTTCAAAAATGTTAAAGGCTAGAAAATTGTAAGCAAGTTTTAGACTCTAGATTATATAGGGTGGGTCATCTGTTACATTGTTTTTGTATAAAGTGTGTGCGTGCCAACCATTTTTGTACTAACAGTGTTCGAAAAATTTAATTAGATTAATTTTAATTTTTTCGTTACATAATTTTTTGAAGATTTTTTGAAAAGTACCAATGTTAATACATTGCCACTGCATATGCAACATGCTTGTCTAATGTTTAACAAATGCTGCAATTTTCAGCCAAATCGCACAAGTAATGACCGAGTTCCATTGTTAACTTGTTTGGGTAACACGCTGGTTTTTCTTGAATTGCAGCCAAACCGATTAAGCTTTTGACACCAAAGCCGCTGCAGTAAACCAACCATTGGTGCTGCATTAATATTGCAATATTATTATATACTATAACATAAGTACTTAGCTTATCTATGACGAGGTAATACTTAAGACATTTAAAGCTCCCGTGACAAGTTGCGTGTTTTATTTCGTGACATGTGACTCACGCCCATGCAAATGCAATTCCGAGGCCGTGACCAAAAGTCGTTAAACAAAGAAATGCGCAAATTCAGAGACACATATGTTATAGCTATATAAAATAGTAGGTAAATGGTTGCTGGTCAGTTGTTGTATCTATTGGACACGCACATTACGTAAAACTGTCAGAGATCAAGTCCGAATAGGCCAAGCCAAGCCAGGCCAGGCCACGCGTCACACGCCAACAAACGATTTGTTTTTGGGGCCAGTCGTTTGGTAGTGTATTTTAGAAATACCAGTTAGTCACAACTGGCCGGCTCTGCAATATGGTCAGATGGTCAGCTGGTCAGATGGTCAGTCGAAACGGGTCGTCGCTGCTGAAGATGCAGCCGACCTTGTGCTGAATCTGTAAAAGACAAAAACAGACGCCGACAACAACAACAACAAAATGGTAACAAAAACCCGAAACTCTTACTCGACGTTGGCGTTGACGTTGACCATGCCAAGTGGAGCAAACAGTCAACGATCGCTCTGGCATGGCTTTTTGGCCAAAATGAAAGCGCCAGCGGCAAAACGCAAGTGGTAGAAGAGCTTAACGAGAGCGAAGACAACGTTAAAGACGATGAAGACGTTGAAGACGAAGACGCCGGCTTATTGTACAATACATTGTTTTTTGGCAGCACAATTCAATGTCGCCAGAGGCACTTGCTCAATGTGGGGGCACTGTGGGTGCTTCAGCCGAAACCAACCCAGACACCAGCCAAGCGCACTTGAACTCCAGCCAACATTGACATTGAAAGTGCGGTCACACTGTAAATCTATTGCACATATTAATCGGGCGTGTGCCGAAATTCGCTAATACTAAACACCCATATGATGAGTGCAGAAGTGCTGGAGAAACATCTCTGTTGGCCAACATCGATATATAGATATTTTAAACTTCGATCGTCGATGTTTTTTCCAGCACTAGAAGACATCTGAAATGCTAATTGATTTATGTAGGGTAATAATTCGGTTGAAAAAGCTTTCCAACACAACCTCGAAAAACTACTTACAAAGACAACGGTTTCGATTTTGATTCCTCTAATTTTTTATAATATATTTTGAAAACTTTCAAAAATTTGTGAAGAAATTTATAAGATGAGTTGAGATGGACTTTCAACGTACCCTTGATTATTTACTGCCTTATAAAGATCGTCAGTATTATTCAGCATTATATATAAGTTCCTATAAGTCCTACAAGGACTAGAGGGCATTATTATCTCAAAATTTTTATAAAATATATATTGAAAACTTTTAAAATTTTTTAAAGAAATCAATCTTATTATAGATAAAGACAGATTTCCAATGCACTCTTGAATATTTACTGCCGAGTTATTATGTAGATGCCGCTTGTCTCTTGAGGAGATGGCTGAGCAGTTTTCAATCCACCTCATATGGGTCCTAGGACATAGGGACATCGAGGGTAACTGTATTGCGGACGAACTGGCTAGACAAGAAACTACCAGCATCCTCCTTAAGGACAAGGAGTGCCTGGGTATAACCATAGCCAGCTGCAAACTGAGACTACTTAATTACTTCGCTTTCTTTGCAAGCCAAACGTGGAATCGGTCATCGAACATGTGCAGAATCTCACGGCAAACCTGGCCGACATACAGCAGTAAAAGAGCCAAGGAACTTTGCTGTCTGAACAGAGCCCAGTGCTCGACAGTCATACGTGCTATCACGGGACATTGGCTAGTGAGGAGCCATGCATCCAGGATAAATGCTCCCCAGCGTGACTTCTGTAGGAGGAGCTGGAGACAGTGGAGCATCTTTTCTGTCACTGCCCTGGACTGTGCAAAAAATTTCGCTTTCTAAAGTCACACTTCCTTGTTGATTTATTTCAGCTCTCCGAACAGAGTCCAAAATGCCTTGTAAGGTTCATCCAGGCCGGCGGATGGCGGACTCATCTCATATAGGGGACCTCTTGAGTGGGGAAGAGCGGTGAATGATCCAACGTAGCGGTATCACAACGGGCCTATTCTTGGTTAGTTAGTCCCAACTGCCGCCCTAAACTAACCTATTATGTAGATTTCTAGATGGTTTTCGTTTCTTAATCCCTTGAGAAACTAACAATTGAGCTTCTCTACTTTCCAAAGATTTTAAAGATATGCTTTGGCGCTGAGATACGAGAAAATTTGTTTTCTCCGTTGATATTTTTTGGTATTTTGTAGATTACAAATTGTGCTTGATTTAGCTGAGTACTTTAATCTACAGCAGTGTTCGGCACGGCCCTATCCCATGGGCCTATGGTTCACACATACTGTGTTGTACACAAAACGCATGCATGTGTGCGTGATTTTTGTACTGAAATGCTCTCAGCCAATTCTTTGGGGTTTCCACGCTCTTGTTGCAAGGCAACAGACACGAAGTTGCTTAAACATGACTTCGGCTCTTGCTTAGAGAGCGTGCTTGCTTTTTTACTCTCACAAAACTAAAGCGCTCCAGCATTAGTATGCCGTGGCTTTGGTTCTGTGGGGCAGAAAACACAATATCAGTTTATGTTTAGTTGGCTTCAAGCTTAGATCGCGTTGCTCAAATTATGTTTTTTTCCATTCCTCTTTGAACATTTTTTCCTTTTTAAAATCAATGATCTAGATTCAAGAGCATTTGGATTGATAGTGGTTTCCTTTTTTTTTTTTTTTTTGTACACCCACAAATATGACAAGTTGTAAATGAATTCAAAGAAAATTATCCTTATACAAACTTTGACCCGCTGTTTTCTTTATTACAGAGCCAGGGCTGAATTATCCAAAACTATATTAAACTGTTCTATTCTATATCTAAATTGCATTGTAAGCCGATTAAATAAAATATCGCAGCTTGGATTACAACTACGTCAGCGTTAATCGATATATTTGGGATATTTTTAAAATCTCAAGACGCTCGTAACTCATATTGGGGATCTCAAAAATGTCGTTACTCAAATAAAATCCTCTGAAAAGTACCGCTCTTCGATATTTATAACTTATTACCGAATTGTATTCTTCTCCCAAACCCTCGTTTACCTCTTTTTGTACTCGCTTATGCTCCTCCTGAGGTGTGGGTATGCGATCTCAGCATTCGTCTGCAGTCATTCCGATCCTGGATCATGTCATCGCTGAGACCCATTAGTTTTTCCATTTGAATAAGGTGAGGTTTTTGGCACTTGTGTATGGATATTCGTTAGTTATGGACTTTCCTTTTACACCGGCGGTTGTCTCCAGACCCGGTAACCAATCGCATACACTGATCTTTGGAAGATCTTTAACGAATTGTATATGCTGCAAAAATTTAAGAAATTAATCAAAAGATCTAAGACGCCAATGCAATTTATTTGTAAGAGATTTGTAGCACATCTCCAAATATATATCTCTCTCTCTCTATATATATGCACATATAGCTCACAGCTGGAATAATAATTACGCCAGTTTTGTTGTTGTTGTAGTTGTGCTTCACATAAGTTATGGTGCTGCGGTTTTCCAGGAAGTCTTTTTGGGTCTTTGGTCTTGGAACGCACACCCAACATTCAACACTCTTATCGCTCTGTGACGATCTGCATCCAACATTTTTTTGCGCGCCTCTGAGCATAAAATTGCTTAATGTTTATGTGACTCAATTAAAACCAAAAAAAAAAAGGTGTATATATTTGTGTAAATAATATAAATTTAAAAAAAGTTAAACAACAAAGACAGCGACAACAAATATTTTTATAACAAATCTGAGTAAATATTGCCTGGAAATGGTATTATATAAGAAAAAGCAATTGCTTGAGCTAAATGAGCAACACATGTGTTTGATGAGAGCCCATTAGACAGTTTGGGCTCTAATGACGAGCCTAACATTATGTACCTATAATATACATTTATAAAACGAAAAAAAACAAAAATAATAATTCTTTCCAATTTTGCGAAGTAAGTTTGAGCATTAAAGGATACAGAAAACTCTAGAAGACAAGCAGATTATTATACAATTTGAATTGTAGAAAGCAAACTAATAGTAAAGAGATTTCCGGAATAGCTCTTTTTGAACTGATTTCAAGATTTCATTAAGCGAAATGATGGGCTATGTTTTAAGTGATTTAGACTAGAAGAGTTTAAGTTTCTTCAAACTAGGGTACATCCACCCCCTGCTTGCTTTGCACACTCATTCCCACACTGCAGCCTGTGTAGAGCTATTGTCCGTCCTGATCAACCTAAAATCCATTTTTTTTTTCTTTTGGAAATCTTTTTCGTTTTCTCTACTTTTCAATTTTATCGAAAGTTCAATATTATAGATATTATTATTTCTGTTTTTATATCTGACACAAAATTTACTAAGCTTTGCTTAAGATTTGTACTCTATTATTTGTATTTGGGCTTTTTTCGCTTGAGAAAATTGCCTACAAGAGGTAGCAAGAAAAAAGTAGTAACCACGCCCAAAGCTACTACATCAGTAAAAGATCATTTTTAATGAATTCAACTCAAAAAAAAAAAATATTTTAAACCTGAGCATAAACCAGATCTCCTTCTAAGCCGAAGCTCTTTTTCCCAAAATCCATTCGACTAACTCGGGAAAATTTGGTCTTAAAATAGTAGGGGTCTCCGCTGCCTGCTTGTTTCGCTAGACAAAATATGAAAAAAAATATATTTAAATAAATAGTTTTGAGGAAAAGACTTGCGAGAGGTAACAAGAAAAAAATAAGCCGCGCAAAATTCCAAGTTCCACAATTTTCTGCTAGAAAGACAAAAACACAACCAAATTGGAACCAAGCCACTTCCGAAATGGTGCGCGAGAATGAACAAATAGGGATCACTTCAGCTTCCTACCAAAGTAGGCAAGAAAAAGTTCCAAGTTCCGAAATTTTCTGCTAGAGGGACAACAAAAAATAGGAACCAAGCGAATTCCGAAATGGTGCGCGAGAAGGAACAAATAGGAATCACTTCAGCTTCCTACAAAAGTAGGCAGGAAGCAAGAAAAACATTCCTTCCGAAATTTTCCGATAGACGGAGCAAAAAAAAAGAACCATTGCAAATTGTGCGTGAGAAGAAATCACTTCAGCTTTCTAAAAAAGTAGACAGGAGACAGCAAGAAAAAGTTCCAAGTTCCGCAATTTTCTGCTAGAGAGACAAAAACAAAAAAAATTGGAACCAAGCCAATTCCGAAATGGTGCGGGAGAAGGAACAAATAGGAATCACTTCAGCTTTCAACAAAAGTAGGCAGGAGGAAGCAAGAAAAAGTTCCAAGTGCCGCAATTTTCTGCTAGAGAGACAAAAAAAAAATAGGAACCAAGCGAATTCCGAAATGATGAGCGAGAGGGAACAAAACGGAATCACTTCAGCTTCCAACAAAAGTAGGCAGGAGGCAAGAAAAACATTACTACAAGTTCCGAAATATTCCGATAGACGAAGAAAAATATTACTCCAAGTGCTGAAATTTTTCGCTAAAGGGAGCAAAAAAAAAAACTGGAAACCAGCCCAATTTCGAAATTGTGCGTGAGACGGAACAAAAAGGAATCATGACAGATTTCTACAAAATTGGGCTGGAGGAAGCAAGAAAAACATTTCTCCAAGTACCGAAATTTTCCGCTAGAGGGAGCAAAAAAAATAGGAAACAGGCCGATTCCGAAACTGTGCGCGAGGCGGTGCCTACAAAGGTAGACGGTAGAGAGCAAGAAAAACATTACTTCAAGTTATGAAAGCAAGAACTAAATAATAATTTTTATAGTAGCGAGAAAATTCCAACTTTTTACACCGCTTCTTCCCATTTTCGAGATGCAAATTCTTAGTAACCTTCAATTTAAAGCATATTCTAAACATTAATTCAGCTTTGACTTTGTTTCCGCATATATGGAAGCTGCAATGCATCATTGCTGCTGCCAAGTTGACATAAACTTTATTAACTGACCTCGTACATGCTACATACTTTTGTATATAAGCAAACATATACTATGTGCAAAGTGCCAAGTCCAAGCCAACAAATTTCTTAAATTAAACTAGTAGATTTAAACAAACACAAATTTGAGAAAAAAAAAAAAAACACTTGGGTACTTAAGAGCTAAGTTGGATAGCTGGAGAAGTATATAGAAGAATACGCAGAAAACGTAAACATAGATAAATGTTAACCCATTGATCGTTAAATTATTTTTGGTATAGATCATTTGTTGATTTTTTCAATTATTAACAATACATAGTGCCAAGATTAAAAAGCCATGGAAAGTAAACATAAGCATATAAAAAAATAATAATAAGTTGTTAGGGTTGCTTATATAATGAAATAAAACAAAAACAAAAACACAACAACAACAACAAGTTATAGCATGTTTACATTGCAGTTATCAGTTGCAAGCAAAAAAGTGTTTACATAGCGAATTGCAATGCTGCATACTAATGAACAGCTGTTTTTGTTCACATTTGAGCAGGAAATCAAAACGCAAACTTTTATCGTTTTCAATAGATAAAGTTTGTATCTTTTATAAGCATAATGCACTAACTTTTGAATATACTGCATATATACTTAGCAATGTAACTGCCAAAAAATCTCTCAAATTGTAAAAAAAAAGGTTTATTCAAACAGTTTAGCAAATAAAAGCCGGGGCAAATTTAAAATTACACAATTTCTTAGAAATTATTAACTAAAATTTGCATAGTCTCAAATTTGCGCTAAGGAAAATTTTGAAATTAAAATGAAATTTTTTTAACGGCTGTACAATTTCGAAGCTGATGCCTGAGAAAAACACAGCAAACAAATCAGCAAGCAAATCAGACGCTTCACTCTCGAGTTATGCTGCGAAACGGTTTGGTTTTAACCATAGATGGATCATATTTTTGATCTGTTTGTTCATCTGTTCGCTCATAACTGCTAAGTCGTTTATCATGTTTTGTCAAATGAGCTATCGTTGGAAGCGTCTTGATCGTCCGCAGGTTATAGGTTATGTGACGTTGAAAATGGCGCACTCTAGAGGTCATAGGGTCATTAACTGTTGCTAAGTGCGTGTAACCAAGGTTTAAATTAAACAACATGATGCATATAATTTAGTCTAAGTTAAAGTTCAACTAACCATCAAACAAATTGTTTTGCCCTCAAACTTCACTTATTACACTAGTTTACATGAAAAATGAACCTTCGTAAAAAAGTGTTTTTTAGGGTAATTTGGGGTCGAGAAACACGAAAATGGCAACCTTTTTTTTTCGAAAAACATGTTTTGGGCACTTATTTCAGTTATTTTTCAATATTTCGTGAACAAAATTTTGTATCTACATAAAACACGATTAGATCGAAAGGTATTGATTTGCTCTTTACAGTGATATATAATTATGTACAGATTGAGTCAAAATTATAGAAGTTACAAGCAACCAAAGTCGAATTGAATGAAGTTTCCGCGCGAAATTTTTCGAACTGCGTAGACTCTTTAAGCATTTTCTCTCTACAACCATGCGATTCAACAGGAAAAGGGATCTCTGCTTCCTGCTGCTTTGCAGCAATATATGCTAAGTTCACAACCAGTTTTAAAGAGGGGCTGCACCAGAGGGGCAGCAAGAAAAAAATAGCAATCACGTAAAGTTCCGAAATCATTAGATGAAGCATAAAAAATAGAACTAACTAAATTTAACTAACCAGTTCCAGTTCCAAGAAGAAAATTGCAAAATCGTAAAATTTACCGCTGAATATTATATGCTAAGAACACGACAAGTTTCGAAGTTCTTTACGAAAAAGGGCAAGAAAAGGAATTCTGTCAAGTGGTAAAATTTTGCGAGAAAGGGACTCAGTAAAAAATTGAAACCACAACAAGTTCAAAAAATGGTACGCAAGAGGAACTGAGAAGAGCTTAGATCAGAATCAGTTAAAGAAAAATAGGAATTACGCCAAGTTGCAAGAAAAATATAGAAGCTGCAATAAGTTCCAAAAGTGTCCGCAAGAGGGATTTAGGAAAGTCTAGGAACCATGTCAAGTTCGAAATCACGGCAAGTTATGAACAAGATGAGAAATAGAAACCAAGTTATTAAGTTACTAAGTTCTCGCTGTTTTTTTGATGAAAATGTAACTTTAGTATAAAAAAATGGTTATCAATGACTCATTCAAAGTATTGCCCATCGCTAGCTACAACTTTTTCCCATCTTTCTGGCAGAGTTCGAATACCTTGACGGTAGAAGTGTTCGTCTTTTGAGGCTATCCACGAATCAAGCCATTTTCCGATATCTTCATATGAATGGAACTGCTGATTAGCCAGACCATGTGCCATCGAGCGGAACAAGTAAAAATCGGACGGCGCAATATCTGGGGAATATGGCGGGTGGGGTAGGACTTTCCATTTGAGCGTTCCCAAGTAGGTTTTAACAGGATTGGCAATGTAAGGCCGAGCGTTGTCATGCAGTAAAATCACTTTTTCGTGCCTCTGCTCGTATTGTGGCCGTTTTTCTCGCAGTGCTCGGCTCCATCGCATCAATTGAGTTCGATACCGTTCCCCAGTGATGGTTTCGCCTTGTTTCAACAGCTCATAATAAACAACACCGACCTGGTCCCACCAAATGCACGGCATAACCTTCGCAGCGTGAATATTCGGCCGAGCCAGTGAAGTGGAAGCATGAACGGGTTGTCCCCAAGATTTTTTCCTCTTTGGGTTGCTGTAATGAATCCATTTTTCATCACCCGTCACGATGCGATGAAGAAAACTCTTCCTTCTTTGTCGCTGGAGCAGTTGTTCACAGGCGAAAAAACGACGCTCAACGTTCCTTGGTTTCAAATCATAAGGAACCCAAGTTTCTTGCTTTTGAATCATTCCCAATCGCTTGGAAATGGCTTGGCGGGTAACTCCTAATGCTGAAGCAAGCTCTTCTTGCGTTTGGCACGAATCCTCATCGAGCAATGCCTCCAATTCAGCGTCTTCGAAGGTTTTGGGTCTTCCTTTACGTGGACGGTCGTCAACATCGAAATCACCGTCTTTGAAGCGACGGAACCAATCACGGCACGTTGTTTCGCTTAGAGCAGCATCTCCGTACACTTTTTGGAGCTCTCGATGCGCTTCAGCTGCCGTTTTTTTCGAACAGAACAAGAAAATCAACACTTCCCGCAAATGATGATTTTTTGGCGCAAAACTAGACATTTTCACACAACCACAAGTAAATAATGCAAAAAGAAATTCACTTATGTGCCATAGCAGTTTGCTTACCATATGCCTAAGCTTCGTTTATAAAGTTTTGGGTATGTCAAAATCGACCAGAACTTTCTGCTAAAGCCATCTATTGACAAACAGCGAGAACTTAGTTGCGCACCTAATAATTTCCCCAATTGTCCGCTAGAGGGAGCCAGAAATAAATTAATGATGAACGAAGAAAAAACTTTTTAAGTTACAAAGAAAAACCAATTTTTCTTAACTATTTTGTTGCATTTAGTGCTGGGCTAGGCTTAAACTTGATTTTAAGAAGATTTCCATAGATTCGAACTGACAAGCTCATAAGGTTTGCAGATACAGTCCAAAACATTTTGCAGAGCTTAAAAAAGCTGTTGATTTTTGAAAGAAAAATCCTAAGTGAGGTTTATGGACTTGTCAGATTAGAAGATGGATCGTACCGAATAAGATATAATCAAGAACTTGAAGTAATGGTACAACAACAAAATGTGATCCGATTCATAAAAAGTCAACGTATAAGATGGCTAGGCCAGCTAAGTAGCAGAGCGGTCAGCAAAGCATTTCCAAACAGGCGCTTGGAAGAAGAAGACGTGGATGTGCAAAGAAAAGATAGCTAGATGTAGTGGAAAATGATCTTCGTACTCTTGGTGTCTTAAACTGGAGGAAAGCAGCGGTCGATTGAAGACCATGGAGAGGAATAGTTGAGCAAGCTATAGTCTGCCCAAGCTAGTAATGATGCAAAAAGCTGGAAAAAGATGCTCACACAGCAGAAACTGAACAGAACATAATTCACAAAGCAATCATTAAAAGATGGAGATGAAGAAACTGAGAAATTAAGAGAAGCAGACCGCAATGGGTGCGATTATCTAAAAGTTTAGCAAAACAAACAATAACAAACAAAAAAAAAAAAAGCCACAAGCCATGATAATTTTTAATTATAATTGTTAATTATTTCGAAATGCGACAAAGCGACGAAATAATGTTTATAAAGATTATGATAATGATGACAATATTTATAATTATGATGATAATAAGCGTCTTTGTGTTCTGACGTCGGTTTCGAGATCCATTGTAGCTGTTGTTGTTGTTGTGGGCACTTTAATTGAACTGTTTACATTTGGGACGCGTACAAATTGTGAAGCTATTTATTTGTTTTTGCGAACATTTATTTTTTGCAATATACAGCTCCAAAAATAGCAAACAAAATATAAAAGATAATTATTGTATGCGTTGTTTTTTTTTTTTTATAGACACTTTTTGTTGTTTTTAACTATTATATTTTTGTGTAACATTTCATTAATCAAATAAATTTCAACAGACATTCGCCAAGAAATGCTGTAATCGGATTTGTTTGTCAACAGGGTCTCAGGGTTTATCTCGAGCCATATAATGTCCACAATAATGAACGTTTGATTGATTTTTTTTTTTTTTTGGCTGTCAATCACAATTAACACTAAAACTGTAGTTACGATTTGGGTTTTTTTTTTTTTGTCTGTTTCTTAGGAGTCTGACTAATGACCTTGTGCGTTGACAAACTAACAAGCTGATAACCTATTAAACACTTGGTACATAGGATCTTAAGCGTTTTTTCGCTGTACAAGTTCCAAGTTCACTTGTCAGCTGCTAATCAGCTGTTCAACTGCCAGGGTTGTCGCTCCCACTGACAATCTCTATTGCGCTTTGTCATGTTTGTCTTGTTATCTCGTTATTGTTGTTTCTGTTGTTTTGGATTTTACCTTGATAGTTTTGGCCATCCATTCGTGCCTCTGTTTATCTTACGAGCTTCCATTTACCAAATAATTTCATCGCTTGGTGTCTCAAATATTTTCTGTTGTTGTGCTTAAGACGCTTGAATGACACGTTCAATTGAACATGAGACTTAAGTCACAAAAATCTAAAAAAAAAAAGCACAAAAGACATATGCAAGCAGCACCAAGTAAAATCAAAATAATGGTAGTACGTAAAGCGAACACAAATAAAAGCAAGGCAACGTTTACTGAGTCTCAAAGTAAAAACAAAACGTAAATATTGATTGGTACAGTCAAATTACATATGTCTATGACAATATTAAAATCTTCTGTAAAGAACGCTTGAGTTTTTTTCTGGATTCATATGCGTAACCCTATGCTCAACTTTTTGTTTAGACTTAATTATTAGATACTGAGTAGGGTTGTCACCTGCACGGGCCTCGCCCGGCAATGCCGTGCCTAGGAAGTGTTCGTCGGGCCGCCGAGCCAATGAAAATTTTGCCGGGCCGCCATATGAACTAAGTAAGTTCGAATTTCCCGCGTACAGAGCGGATTATCAAAAAATGGCCAGGCTTAAAGCAATATTTTATCAATGAAGAAGAAGATGAAGTTGACAAAACGATTTGGAGCTTTGTGAAAGATCAAGAGAATGAACTGAACGAAGATCTCAACGAAAATTTAACGTTCCCATAATGCTATTTATACTTCGTTCATCATTTTTTGCACCACATGACCAAAAGTATAAAAAATCTGGGAAAAGGAACAGTGATGAGTACACACATTCACTGTGTAATGACTGAATTGAGAGATGGGTTGCAAACCAGAATGGATGACAAGTACTTTGGATCTAAAGTCAACAAAAGTCTACCTCATTTGACACAGCATCAACAATCGAATTTTGACTAATTATGCCTCTCTCTTATTAGTTTACCATCGAGCTCTTACATTTTTGGGAAAATGGTACGATTTTGAAAAATCTCCATTTCAACACTTTTCAGTGTTGAACCTTGAAGACGAAATATTAGACCGAAAACTATTTCTTCGAGGGGCTGAAGCGGTTGATCTCTCTTACGACGAAATACTTTCTTTGGCGAAGATCATCCCCAAAATCAAACAAAGTGACTTTCCTGTCGATATAAAATGGGTAAAAATTTTCGAAAGCTCTGACGGATTTGTCCAATTGCCCTTAATTGTTGGCAAAGTTTTATCAATCCCCATCAGCAATGCCTACGTAGAAAACGATTTTTCAGTGATTCAGTGAAGAAGGTTTGGAATTTAAATTTCCATATAAGTTGCGAAGAATTTGCTTTTTTTTTAATCGACCGGAACAAGAGCCACTTCTTTGAAAAGCGATGACAAATGAAAAATACATGTGGGAAAAAAAATAACTATGTCATAACTTTGTAAAAATACATCAATTATGAAAAAAGTATAAAATTTGACATTTTCAAATTTGCCGCTCTCCACGGACCCTCCCACATTGATACCTTGCCGGACGAGCGACGCGACCAAGGTGGTAACCCTAATACTGAGCTAGGCGCAGCTGCAGCATATTACATTGTTTTGGGTAGCTATTTTTTTTTAAGATTTTTATTTGTTAAAGATCTTGATATAAAGAAAAAACCATCATGTTCTGGATTTCGATTGCGTTTCTGACTCGCCTCACGATTTTTTGCTCACAGCTTTAAAGAACTCTCTGTGTGCCCCTTTATGCTGCTTCTTACAACCAGCTTGAACTAAATTCCTGAGAATCATTTGCAATTAATTTCTAGTCCCCCTATAGGGGGATACTAAATTTAAACATTTGGGCGGAAATAATGATTTTAATTTTTTTTTTAAGTTTCTAGCTGGATAAGGTACTGTACACTGTTCCCAACGAATTTTGAAAAGTTATAATAGAGTTCAATGCATTGGACATAAAAAAAAATTTCGCAAGATTTCAGTTTTAAAACTTAACGTGTTACGGCTTAAGGCCTATACGCAGTTCGAAATATTACGCGCGGAATGACAAAACTTCATTTAAAAAAAAAAAAAAAAAATCCCAAATGGGATATCCCAAATGAGACTTTTCTTTTTATATGAAGTTTTGTCATTCCGCGCGAAATGTTTCGAACTACGTAGACCCCTTTAGTTAAAAAAAAAAAACAAAACGTTTTCTTCGTTTTTATTTATTTGTGACTAAGCTACTGAATATTTTTGAGCTAATGCTCTTTGAAAAAAAATTCCACATTTTTTTTTAGCCGACACATTTAAAAAAATAAGGAAATATCATAATTTTTTCAGAACGTATAAAAACACATCTTTAAAAAAATGGTGTTTGACATATTTAAGGAAAATACTTCATACTTAAAAACAAATACGAAAATATCATACAAAAAAAAAAATAAGAAAATATCATACTTAAAAAAAAATAGGAGAATATTAGACTTAAATGAAAATAAGAAAATATCATACTTAAAAAATATGAATTTATCATACTTAAAAATAAATAAGAAAAAATTATACTCAAACGAAAATAAGAAAAAAGCATACTTAAAAGTAAATAAGAAAATATCAAACTTAAAAACAAATACGAAAATATCATACAAAAAAAAATAAGAATATATCATACATAAAAAAAAATTAGAAAATATCAAACTTAAAAACAAATACGAAAATATCATACTTAAAAAAAAATAGGAGAATATTAGACTTAAAAGAAAATAAGAAAATATCGTACTTAAAAAAAAAATAAGAATTTATCATACTTAAAAATAAATAAAAAAAATTATACTTAAACGAAAATAAGAAAAAAGCATACTTAAAAGTAAATAAGAAAATATCATACTTAAAACAAATAAGAAAGTATCATACTTAAAAAAAAATAAGAATATATCATACATAAAAAAAAATTAGAAAATATCGAACTTAAAAACAAATACGAAAATATCATACAAAAAAAATAAGAAAATATCATACTTAAAAAAAAATAGGAGAATATTAGACTTAAATAAAAATAAGAAAATATCACACTTAAAAAAAATAAGAATTTATCATACTTAAAAATAAATAAGAAAAAATTATACTTAAACGAAAATAAGAAAAAAGCATACTTAAAAGTAAATAAGAAAATATCAAACTTAAAAACAAATACGAAAATATCATACGAAAAAAAAAAATAAGAAAATATCATACTTAAAAAAAAATAGGAGAATATTAGACTTAAATGAAAATAAGAAAATATCGCACTTAAAAAAAATAAGAATTTATCATACTTAAAAATAAATATGAAAAAATTATATTTAAACAAAAATAAGGAAATAGCATACTTAAAAAAAATATGAAAATATCATACCTACTTAAAAAAAAAATAAGAAAATATCATACTTAAAAAATAAATAAGAAAATATCATACTTAAAAAAAATAAGAAAACAGCCTACTTATATAAAATATAAAAATATCATACTTTGAAAAAATAGGTAAATATTTTACTTAAAAGAAAAACGAAAATATCATACTTAAAAAAAAAATAAGAAAATATCAAACTTAAGAAAAAAATATGAAAGTATCATACTTAAAAAAAACTAAGAAAATATCCTACTTAAAAAAAATAAGAAAATATCATACTTAAACAAAAATAAGAAAATAGCGTACTTAAAAAAAAAAAATAAGAAAATATCATACTTAAAAAAAAAAATAAGAAAATATACTTTAAAAAAAAAAATTACAAAATATCATACTAAAAAAAAAATATGAAAATATCACAATAAAAAAAAAATAAGTAAATATTATATATCATATTTTTGTAAAATCTGTTGCTTAAATATGTTAATCACAAATTTTTTTTTAACACACGGCTTTTTATAAGTTCTTTATTTGGTGCAAATATGAATCAATTGTTATAAAAAATTAAAACGAAAATTTTTTAATGTTTTTTTTTTTTTTAATGTATAACAAAAATATTGCTTGTCTAGTCAAAAGATGTCAAAAAACAGTTGTATAATATTTAATAGAATAGGTACATATTTCTTGTTTAAATGATGAAAAAATTGATCCATTTTGTAGGTAAATATAAAAATATTAATATTTAGAAAATTTAAATTTACATATTTCAGAATTTTTGATGACAAATGTTTTTTAGCATAACATTTATTTGAAGTTAAATTATTTAAACTAGAGTAACTTCGATTCTACTTATACACATAATAAAATTTGAAAAATTCGCGCCAACTTTTTTTAAACACAAAGAAACTATAATTTTTTTTAAAGAGAACATTTTTTGGAGTTATCTGAATCTTAATATCTAATATTTTTTCTGCTACATATTTTTAAAAAAAACCTCAAATAAATGTAACTCAACAAAAATGTTATTATCCAAAATTCTAAAAAAATTTAAAAATTTGCAAAAAATTTACAAAAATTTTAATTTTTTTAAATGGCAAGCAATTTATTAAAATGAAATGAATCTGGACAATTTCCTAGAGTTTAGGTTAGTTTAGTAAGGCTGCCCGGCACAAGGCCGAGTTCACTTGGAGACCTTACGGTCAATGGTATGGGGGAGGAGAGTATGAGTGCTGGGTTAGGGGGAGATAAAATGACCTCATCTTCCAGATAGCTAATCCTAGAGATGAATCAATTTTTTTTATTATTGTTTTTTGCAAATGTCAAGCAATTCTTTGAATTGAAAAAGATTAGTTTATTTTATCAAAATTTAAAATTTAAATTTTTAAATTTTCCTCTTACTAATATGAGCAAAATTTTGAAGTAAAACTTTTTAGGCGTCATTGTGCATTTTTAGGCATTGTGAATATCGATGGGAGTAACTTTGAAATTTTGTTAGACGAAAAAATGTTAGTTTCGGTGCGTTTGCTTTGAATTTCTCTTTCGCATTGACGAATTGCGACGCTGACGTTGTGTTGGTGATCATGACTTCGGCTCTTGTTGAGAGAGCGAGCCGTGGTCATGGTATAGAGAGGAGAGTAAAGTGGCCGCAGCTGTAAAGCTAAAGCACGCAGCACATATGATTGTGTGTAAACGAAAGAAATGTTTTTGTATGCATTGCGTGAATAACACAAAACGACAAATGTACTAGAGGTGTAATACTATCGATAGTGCCACCACTCAATAGTTGAAACTATTGATACTTTCGATAGTACTATCGAACAAAGTGAAATATGGCACACAAAAGAGGGCACATTCTTTAAATAAGTACCATAGAGCAAGTGGGAAAAATTCTAATACTTCCAAAAATAGTATTTCAAAATTTTTAACAGAAACGTTTTATGCATGACATTGTAAAAAGAGATCCTTTTAAAATTACATCTTAAAAATCCAAAAACTGTCCATTCAACAGTAAGCAATCATAAAATAATTATGTTCAAGTAGCTTGTTTTTGTGGCAGAAGACCAACATGTCAACATTTCTAGTTTTCAGTCGAGTCCTTGTGTCTAAAACTATAACTGACTATGGCCAAATAATGCGGCATGTCAAATATTAATGCTACCCAATTTTTAGAGAACTTTTTTTTTCTGTTTTTTGCAAACCGAATTTTATGAAATTCGAAATTTCGGCAATGCTGGACGTCTGTTGCAATCATTAAGGCATCGATTTTTGTTTTTTTATGCGAAGAATTTTTATTAAAATTTTTTATGGTCCCCATTGGATTTGGTGACTTCAAAAGTGTCAGTCAAAAAGTGGATGGTCAAAAAAGTTCGACATGTTACCACTGGTTTTGTATTCTTTTTGACATGTTGACAATTTTTTCTACATTGATATGTCACAAAAGTCTTTTACATACAAAAGTATATTATCGATATATCGAACAAAACCATCGATAGCATCCGTAAAATGAAACTATCGATACTATCGATAGTGCCATCGATATCCCACCTCTAATATATACATACTTACATAGAAGTGCCAGTGTGCATGCATTAGCTTGTGTGCCAGCTCTTATTTTTGCTTGCTTCTCTCTCTATCTCTGGCGGCCTCGATAGCCTAGCGGCAGTGCACTAGACTATCATCCCAGAGGTTGTGGGTTCGAATCCCACGGAATTTGGCAGAATCACCACGAGATCCATGAAACGCCATTACATGAACAAAAAGTTACTGTTTGGGCCGGCGTTGGCGCCAAAACTATCATTGGGCCATACAAAGAGAACCAAACGGACAAGGGAAACCGATATCGTTGGATGTTGGCTCACTATATCTGCCCACCAATGCGCGAAAAAGGTCTTAAAGATTACTGGTTGCAACAAAATGGTGCGACATGCCACACTGCGAATCCAACAATCCTGGTTCTGCAACGAAAATTCCCTGGACGTCTGATGTTAAAAAGAGGCGACATTGTATGGCCACCCAGATTCCCAGATTTGACACCTCCGAACTTCTCTTTGTGGGTTGTGGGGTTATTTGAAAAGCAAAGTGTACGCCAGCAAGCCGCAGACCATTGAAGAGCTTAAGGAAAACAGCCGAGATGCTCGAAAAGTTTAAAGTTAAGTTTGGCCAATAGAGGCGGCCACTTGATTGATGTTGTGTTCAAAAACTAGTCTAAATAAATTGCAAGGTCCAAATTAAGGCCTATACGCAGTTCGAAACATTGCGTAGACCCCTTTAAATGAAAATACCTTATATACCTACAGAAATCGGTTGTTTTTTTTTTTTCGTAGTTATTCAATGTTTACATGCTGACATAAGAAATGGCGCACTCTGTATATAGGGCAAAATTTATGTAGACAACTTACTGAACATTTTTTCATAAAGATATTTCTATTTTTCCTTTTTTCATATATGATATTTCTAGAATTACCAAAAACCGTTTTCAAGCGAAAAAAATTGAAAATTTTATTTTTTAACATCAGCCAAATGATGCTTTAGTTAGCTGCTGTGCCAAATTCTACGCTTTTACCCGCCTTAGATATATCTAATACGCAGTGTTGTCCCAACACTTAAGGATTTAATGGCAGCCCTGAAAATACCAGTATTGATAAACTCTAAAAACATGGCCTTACCAACTGCGCTTACATGATCAACTCTTGCAGACACCTGTGCCCACTCCGCCATGAAATAGCTAGCTACTGTAAACAAGCTGCAAAAAACTTGGCCTAACAATTACAAACACATCAAACTAAAATCAAAACCAAAATCAAATGACCTCAATCGCAAATTACTTTGATTGAAAACACACATAGTATAATATGTTAGTGAGTGGCTAGAGGGGGGGCACAAGGGTAGTGCTAACAGAGGCGTGAAAAAGCTAGAGGCAAAGCTGGGGGTAATTGTTTTACTACGAATACTATTTCATGTTTTTGCTGGCCAAGTTAAGAAAGAGAAAAAATAATAATAATAAAATGGGTCAACATTTTGGCGTATTTTTGATTAACACTTTTTTTCTTAATCATATTTTTTTTTTCTTTTTGTTTTTTTTTTTTCATGTAGTTTCGTTTTGCCAGCTGTGTGTAATATTATTTAGTGCTTTATATACATACTACATATATTTTTTTATGACTTTTGCACAATATTTTTGTAAAATTTTTTTCGAACTGGTAATTAATAAATGAAATGCGTTGTTAAGGCTGGCCAGACTTGAGCAAGCGTTTGACAAATTGAACTCTAACGTTTTACAACACTGTGTGCTATCAATTACCGCTATGCTAAATGTCAGACAGACTACAAAGTCCTTCAGCATTTAACGCTCTAGACAATTGCATCATGGTCAGGGTCAGTCAGTAGCAAACCTGTAAGTACAAGCCAAGTTGCAAGATCGTGCAAAGCGCCAAGAAGCGCTGCATCTATCAAGTTATGGACAAGTTGCTTTAGCTGTTGGCCAAGCTTGAAATTGAGTTTTCCTTGGTCTTGGCCAAGTCACTTGGCGACGAAGGAAGTGGGAAATGAAATACAAAGTCATGTAAGAGTTTTGGCAATTGCCATGGAAAAAAACTTGTCACCAAAAAAAAAGCAAAACTCTGCAGCACTCATAACAACAACAACTTGAAGTTGTTGCGCTCAACTGCAACTGGCTTAAAAAAGTGCAAACTGGTTTGAGGCCAGTTACAGATACAGCAACACCAACTGGTTGCAAGTTACTAAAGAAAAAAAAAAAAAACTGCTCCAAACTACAAATAAATCAACACAGCAAAAGAAGATTACATTGGAGCGCTCTGTTAATCAAAATTGAATGCTCTGCGAGCTGCAACAATTGGACCGAGGGCGAGGCTTACGCTTTTTATGGCCATCATATAAGCCAATAAATAAATTTGGTCTAAAAACATGTCAAAGCTACGCTAACACATACAAAATTTGAAATATGTTGAATTAATTATATTACAGCGTTTACTTTGTCGTGCAGAAGTGCAAAAGTGAGCCACCCTAACAACGATGCAGTAGTGCAAAAGTGCCAGACTAACATCTGACATATGGCGTGCTTTGATTGTGTTAGTGAAATTTTCCAAAAAAAAAATGCTATTGTGCGTATTATGTGTCAGTAGAGGCAAGTGGGTTGAATTCGGAAGAATTTTTTTCGTAGATTTTTTGGAGTGGAAAAAAAAAAATATTTTTTTTTCAAAATTGAAAGTTGCGTCGTTCAGCGCATAGTGTCGAAATTTTAGATCGATACGATAATTTTTTGTCAGCTAGCTTGATCTCCGGACAAAAAATGCCAAATTCGTCATTTTCGATTTTTTTGAAGTGAATTCGGAAGTGTCCAAACATTATAATTATAATAATTGTTGCCTAATGAAATGGCATGAAGAAATGGACAATCGTCTGAAAGAGCACTACTTTTGCCGATTTTCACTGTCTTCAGCATTTCAAACAAATCATCAGAGCATGGAATCGGTTTACGGGGATTTGTTTTGCTATTTTTTTGTAAGTTCTCGGCATTTTGACACAAAAACAGTTGAAATTTGTGCGAATTATTTGGGGCTTGTAAGCCGTCCAATTTCAATAAGAGACCTTGTTGATAATGTTTCCGTCAATTTTATTTTCAAAGACCTTTTGGGTCTTTAACGCATCAAATCTCGATTGGTATCGAAAATACTGAATTTTTTGAAAGACATGGCAACACACTGCATTGATTTTTTGAGATTTTTTGGTCAAAAACGTAACCCCTATTGTTCCACAAACTTGGTTTTCAGCTGATTTAGCAACGTGCGACTTCGGGCTGTTCCCTTAACTCAAAAGACTACGCTGAGGCAATGTTTTGAGTAGATTACAGAGATTAAAAGTGAATCGACGTGCGCTATAAAGGCCATCACGGCCATTGACTTTTTAGCATGGTATAAGTGCATTGGATGCGGAGGTCAGTACTTTCAAGGCGACCAAATACATTTGGATCAATAAATAAAGAGTTCTTGAAAAAAACCAAAAATTGGTCTAACATTTTGGATACAGTAGTATTTTTAGCGGCTAAGCACTAAATAATACCAAAAACAGTATTAATAATATATAAATACAGTGGCGCTGTGTCAAAGATTATGTTCGGGTAAAATGGCAAAATTTTGTTGTGTAAGTTGTTGTCGAACACTTTTGCATTTCTGCCTTTTTGCATTTTTGCACTTCTGCCCAACAAAGTGAACCGCGCAAATTTTTCTTGCAAGGGGCATAATTTGAGCTGAACTGAATTTATATTTTGCTTTACATTGAGAACAGCGCGGAGAAGCAAAATGTATTAAGATCCAACAATTAGCAGGTCATGCCATGCGCAGCTCCCTTGTTTATGTCTCTCTGAAAAAGTGAGCACAGTTTAAATTTGTTGATGGTATGAAATAGTGAACCAGTTTTGATCACGTGATGTAGAGAATTTTACAAGTAGCTGCAATTTTTATATGGCAGCTATATAAAATCGTGAGCCAAGTTAGATTAAACTTCACACAAAACTGTAGATTAATATGAAGCACGTAAAAACACATAAGTAAATGTTAGAAACATTTTTTTTCTTTTAACAGCGTGACCAAATTTATGCCAGTTGTACATTTGTGTGAAGTTTGACTAAAATTGCTGCACTGTTTCATATAGCTCTCATATAAAAATTGCACCAGTTTTCTGCGCAGCCAAACTTGTGCCATGCTTTGCGTCAACTTGTAAAATTCTCTGCATCATGTGATCCACATGCACTTGTAATGCAAAAGCATGCCGCATTATTAGTATGAACAGCGCAATGCAAATTAAAAAGCAAACAATGATCAACTGCGCGTGACAGTAAACCAATAATATTTGCTAAAGAATAAGTACCTACTTTTTAGCTTAGCTGTAATCTATAATCATTAAAAAAATTTAATTTTCTATTTTGCTATCTATTCAGCACTGAGAGTGAGAATTAGTGTGACCAGCATTTACGACAGTGGTGGACAGTCTCTCAATTTACATAACTCGCGAGGCTATTGCACCAAAATCTGCCGCAGCGCAGTCGGCTCATGCACGATCCAAGTTTACTAGTTTTTGCTTGATTGCTACTCTTTCTCTCTCGTGCGCTTTTGCTTACTGTGCTGTTTACTCACACAAAGAAATGTTTGTTTGTATGAGTTTTGCCCACCACTAATTTACTTGCACTCACTAATACGAAAGAGAGCACGCCGCAGCATCAGTGTGAAGAGCGCGATGCAATAGAGAGCGCAAAAACAATGATCAGCTGTGTGTGAGAGTGTGTTACTTATTTTTATACCCTGTACCATATGGTACAAAGCGTATATACAGAAGGAGACGTCAGAGACCCCCCAAAGTTACCCAAAGTATGATCAGGGTGACTAGAGAAGGCGCTGTATCGATGTTCGTCTGTCTGACTGTTCGCGACAGTCGTTTATCGTGTTTTTCGATTTTAAAATATGTAGGATCGGCCTGCTTTGTTTACCTCAGCATTCGTACCATATGACTATACAAATCTCACTAAGGCACGCTACCGTGGTCTACCAAGCCAAGATATCTTTGTCTTCGTAAGTAGTCTTAATATATGGTATTCTTGTACAATGTTAGCCAGTTCTCTTTTTAGTTTATTTTGATTTTGGCACTGCTCCGAATATTTGTTGTTTCTTAGCTTACTAAGAAACTATCTCTATAAAACCGCTGACTTTAACTTTATTTTTATATCAATAATATTTTATTTTTTAAGACTAGTGTACGATCATCTTCATAGTTCAATAAACCTGATCTATTGACAGATTTTCTCTAGCTCTTATCGTTTTCACAATCTAGATGTTCATAGCTTAATCGCTAGACTAGATTATGTTAAGCATTTTGCTATTAGGATGTCATGATCTGTCGACGCGGCAGTTATATACATTGCACACACCTATGGTACCCCTGACCCTACCGGTACAGGTTATACAAATTATAGATAGAAGTATTAATAGAGAATTTTTAAATTTTTTTAAAGAATTTCTATACCAAATTCTTTCTTTGCGAAAAAATATTGAAAAGCTTTTATAAGACTATACAGCCCAACCTTTGGGAATACTGCGTATGATCTTTGGGTGATTACTACCGCAGTGGGTATTGGAGGTCTATGACGTCATTGGGTGGCTGACTGGTACGGTCATTTTGTACGTATGAATGAAGAAGCTCAGCGAGTAAAGCACTCAAGGAAGAACCCTGATTTTCTTTATGAGATCAGGTAGTGGATATACTAAGTGGTGAAGGCGTTGGTAAAGCAGAGAGCCCTATAAGGACATTTCAGCTCAGGCTGTAATCCGATAAGAGGCTGTTACGGCCAGAGGCTACCGAGGGTATGGACTTCGAAAAGAAATTAGACACACTTAAATCGATTTGCAGTTGGGCAGACTTAAGAAGCGTTAAGCAAGCTGGGTATGTGCAACACCTTGGTTGCATGTAGCATTTTGCGATTTTTGAGTGTAGCGCATACAAAAGTTTCCCAAGTCGGATATGCCATGACTGTCGGCTCAGTCTGACGATGACTGAAAGTTGAACCGAGTCAGTTGCAGACACAATAAACTAAATGCTGACGATGCATTTTGGGGTTTTGTTATGTAATAAGCACGTTTTAGCTGTTTGTATGCACCTATATACATATGCTTACCATATATATGTAGTATGTACTTGTATATACGCTCTTAGTTTATGTAATGCCATTCACCGAGCCAACACATCTTAAATGCCCTTCTCATGATCTCTGTTTTTTTTTAATTTTTTACTTTTTGCAGTGGATGATGCTTCCGGTCACTATACATCCGGTTTTTTCTACGGCAACAACTACTGGATGGGTTCATTGGCTCTTTGCGAAGCCATATACCTAGCTGACAGCAACAGCAACAATAACAACAAGGACAACAATGGCTCGAGCAGCATCAATAAGAATACTGGACTACCCTTTGCCGCTGCCCATAGCCAGACCTATAGCAGTGTCTACAATGGAAAACCTCCATTTATGCCCGGTTTCTACGTCATCAAACTGCAACTGAACGAGACGCAGCCAACCAGTGTGGTAAGTCTGAGATAAGGCATAAAAATGGAATTCATGGGTCCGTTCGGAGTTGAGCCAGAAATGCCTTTGCAATTGAGTCCCTAGTAAAAATTCTCTAAAAGAAACTGTTTTAAATTGTCCAAAGTCCTCCGCATCTACGTAACATCCGCAATTTTTTATTTTTTTTTGTACAGCTTTTTAATGCCTCTATGGGAGCTTTATAATATAACGTCTATATCAAAAAAATAAAACAAATTTTTTTGCTCTGAAATAATATGGAGTCTATTTAAATCCAAATATTGGTTTGTAAGATTTAGGGATTCATACGAACGGACAAACGAACATCTACATAAAGACTTTTCTACTCATCCTGATCATACTTTAGCTTAGGCTTGAGAAGCCTCCGACTTTTTCTTCTTTTATGTTAAACAGGTGTTCGGCTAACAAAAACAAAACATACACTTTGTACATTAAGATTGATCTTCGAAAAAATTGAACTAAATCGAAGCTCTTGGCCACTTTGCCTTGGTGATATCCATTAATATATTCGGATAAAGCGGCATCTCCAACAGAATTCTGCAATTCTTTTCGATCGGTGTGCCAAGAATTACGCGGACCCCCAAAAAAAGTGTTGTGATCTCGAGACAACGTTTTACGTCGTGCTAAGCAGATCGAACCTCTTGGTCATATACCTGCCTAGGAACCAGGTGCGGATCTAGGATTTGGTCTTGGAAGGGTTCTTCACTTCGAAGTGAATATCAGAGCTCACAAGAGACTTTCAACCCATTTTTCCAACTTTTGGGGGGACCCGAAAACCCCACGGGGATTCGCCACTGCTAGGAACTATCGAAACAAAATAGAGTATTCGTAAAGAGAAACATTTTTAAACTCACCAGTTATCTGCTTTTCTTTAAAACTTGTTTAAAAAACAACAACCTTATTAAATAAAATAATAAAATTTTATATTTCTTTAATATTTAGTTATAGAGACTTAAAAAATTCCTTTTGGATCTATATGATATAGTCAATCGCTTTTGATCAAAATTGGTTCAGTGCTTAGGAACTCTTAAAAACTTCTGAGTGCCAAATCTGGCTACGATATCTTCATAAACAAATGAATTTTCCATCAAAAACTTTATGTCTATTTCGAGGTCAGACAGACAGACGGACGGACATGGGTATATCGACTTCTCTAGTCACCCTGATCATACTTTAGGACACTTTGGTGGTCTCCGACGTCTTCTTCTGTATTTTACATACATTTTCGGCTTGCACACGCTTAATATAGCCTTTGTACCATACGGTAAAGGGTATAATAGTCGAATTTTGCACCAAAAAACGCCATGCGGCCTATATGGTATAGTCAACAGATTTTCATTAAATTTCGTAGAGTGCTTGGGAACTCTTTAAAACTTTCAAATTCCAAATTGGGTTACGATATCTTTATAAACAAACGAATTATCCATCTAAAAGTTTTGATTTTTTTCGAGGTCCTCAGAATCACACCTATGGGAGCTATAAAATAAAACCCCGATATCAAAAAATAAAAATAAACTTGTCTCCTATGAAATAATAAGGGATCTAATCTAAAAGTTTGGTTGCTTCACCTCTTGCCATCTCAGAGACCTACCCGAAATTATGATAAATATTTTCGTATAAAGTACTTGGGGTCTGCCACGCCTGCTTTTGTCCATTACATACATTGCACAAATCTGGTATATCCTTTGTACCTGTAGGTACGGGGTATAAAAATTATGCTTAAAAAAATATGCAAATTTTTTATTGGTTTTTTTTTTTTGATTTTCATCAAAATCGGAAAAAATTTACGGAACTTATAGGTGTAAATATCGTCTTGTACCAAAAAAAAATCATAAATTCCAATTGGAAAGTTTTTAGAAGGAATCAATTTTTTTTGAGAAAATAGTTACAGGGTATTACACAATCGGGCACCGCCTCGACTTTATTAAATTTTTTTAATGAATAAATTATGGAGAACTATGCAGCCTTATTAACAATAAAGATTTAAAAAACAAAAATGATTGAAAAATATTTTGTAGTTTAATTACGATTAAAAGTTTTAATTTAAAACAAAGGGTAAAAAAATAATTTTTTAAATTAATCTATAAGTTTAGATACTGAAATTTTCGGGAAAACTTTTCTTGCCTATGATTGGATGTAGATTAAAATCAGTGGCGGATCTAAGGGGGGTTTTCGGATGCGGTCGCCCCCAAAAGTTGGAAAAATGGGTTGAAAGTGTTTCGCGAGCTCTGATATATATACACTTCGAAGTGAAGAACCCCCCCAAGACCAAATCCTGAATCCGCAAATTAAAATACACATTAGTATTAAACGTAACCTTAACTAGCTAGACACTTGAAACCAAAAATCAGTCCGTTGATGGTTAGAAATATCTTTGACAGTTTTTGAAAATGCAACATGATTGTTTTTTTTTTATTGGATATTTTGATTAAGTTTAAATCTAAGCCGTAGGTAAAACTGCAGTTTACGCTAATTTAATTTTCACGAAAATTTTCATCGTAATTAAAATCTATTATTACTAACTGGTCTTTCCAACAACGTCACAGCTTCGCACCATCTATGTGGGCATGTGTCTGCCCTCCAGCTGTAGCATACGGGACGTGCGCACACTCAGCAATCATGCTCATCTGGAGCTATCCACGCGGGAGCTGAAAGTTCTGGACATACGCGTGCCTACGGATACGGAGTTCAACATATGGGCGGATAAGACCTTGTGGCTGCTGATGTAAGTAAAGTGGGTGAAGGGTTATTTGAGAAAGTCAAGGTGGCTAGTTGGGCTGCCTTAAATGCACGTTTTTGGGGAATGGGTAACAATTTGAAATTCACTTTCAAAAACTATTGCTAATGGATGGAGCAAATAACGCTGCCAAGACATGTGGATCTGACTCTGATAGTTGGCTTTAGACATTAGCGCACAGCTTTGGAGCTGAAAATCGTGTGAAATTTCTTGTGCATTTCATGGCACGCAACTAACTGCCACGCCCATCTTTATTTATTCAGCTAATTAACATGTGATTTATTGTATCCAATCTACAGCATCGTATCATCCATTGTATTGTTGCTGATATGCTGCGGCACGCTTTACGAGATTTATTTGACGCGTCGCCTGCAGGAGGCATTACGTCAGCAGGACAAGGAAATGATGAATAATAGTGAGACCAGTTCGGGCATAGGTTGTGCCTCCTCGGACTATAGCGATACAATGACAGCGCATGAGGACTCTAAGGAATCGCAAACGTCATCGCTGAAGCAGCTTGATGAGCTGGTACTCGATCTGCCGCCAGTCTTAAATACCGTGAGCAGTGTCGAACATCATCATCACCATCATCATCATCACAGTAATAACAATAATTCGGATGAGCATTTGGAGGGTCATTTGCATGAGCCGGAAAAGCTATCAATTTACTCCGAACTGCTGCTTTCCTTCTCGGCCATAACCAATTTTAATGCCATCTGTGATCGCAATGTGGGCGCCGATACCATACCCTGCATACATGGACTACGCGCCTTTAGCATGGCCTGGGTTATCTTGGGACACACCTGCATTGTGGTGTTCAAGTATTCGGATAATATGGAAATGCGCAAAGATGTCGAGCAGAATTTCTTCTTTCAGGCCATTACGAATGGACCATTTAGCGTGGACACGTTCTTCTTTATCAGCGGCTTTCTCATATCCTATCTGTACTTCCGCACCAATGCCAAGGGTAAGCTGAACAAGCTGAGCAAAGGCGCCAATGAGTTTACGGCCGGAACAGCACACTTTTTTGGCTTGGTAGCGTATCGCTTTATGCGTCTGACAGCGCCCTATTTGTTTGTGCTGGGCGTGGTGCAGGTTACAATGAAGTATCTGGCTGCCTATTCCATATTTGATCCGCCCACCATGGATCACATTACCTGTCCGGATTATTGGTGGCGTAATATACTCTATATAAACACGCTCTTTCCTGTGGATGAGATGGTAAGTTTAGTTTGCTCTTAAGGCGTATACGCAAATATAATTATTTGTTTTATTATTAACTTTTAATAATCAACTTTTTTTGCAGTGTATGCTTTGGAGCTGGTACTTGGCCAATGACACACAATTCTATATGATCGGTGCCATCATATTGATTGTGGGCGTGCGACACTTTAAACTGTCCGCCATAACGACACTAGTATTTCTTGTGCTCTCATGGATCACCACGGCAGTGATCGCATTTACGAACAATCATCGACCCAATACGGATGATCCATTGGCATTATTCGACAAGATCTACGACAAACCCTGGACCAGGCTGGGTCCCTATTTAATTGGCATGGCTGTGGGCTGGATACTCTTTCGCACAAACTGTAAGATACGTTTGCCTAGACTGACAGTGTTCATGGCCTGGACGCTGGCTATGTTGAATCTGTTTGTGCTGGTATTCGGATTGTATCGAGCGGATTTATCGCAGTTTACAGCAGCCGCATATAGCTCACTGAGTCACTCGGCCTGGGCGCTATCGCTGGCCTGGATAACAATTGCCTGCTCGACGGGCTACGGTGGCTACATCAATTCGTTGCTATCGGCGCCCTGCCTCTATCCCTTTTCACGTGTGACCTACTGTGCTTATCTAGTGCACCCCATTGTCATACGTTCCATGGCGCTTAACTCAGATGCGCCACTGCATCTTGGCGGTGATTTGATGGTAAGTCTTAGAGATTTATGCTATATATAGAAACTTTGTTTTTAAACATGTGGCGTTGTTTTTGCAGGTTGTACTGTTCTTTGGTTTGACGGTCGCCTCCTATTTTCTGTCATTTGTGGTGTCCATGTCGTTTGAGGCGCCCGTAGTCACAATGCTGAAAATCTTGTCTCCTAGTCGAAAAAAACGTCTCGCCTGAGCTAAACTCCCATGTATATTTATGCATTACTAACTATAAACTATACCACATGTCCTTATGTATAACCCATAAATATGTTCATGTTCATGCTCTATTCATTGAAACTGTCAAACAAATAAATCCCAAATATTTATAGCATCATTCATTGCCTTAATGCGCACTATTCTATTCTCCATTTTTCGCTCTCTCTGTAATCCTTTAAAAAAAAATCTTCTGTTTCATTGAATTGCATATTAACTATTTTGTATAACAGCTACTATTACATATATATATATATATATATATATATGTACTTATGTACATATGTGCGAGTATGTACATAATTTCATCATCAACGACGTTATTTGCAAACTTTTTTTTTATTTCGTAATGTGTACATTTTAGTCGTTTAATTTATTCCAAAGGTTTGGAAATTTCGTATGTGACGAAAAGTAGTAATAATTATATGAAAATGTAGTACTTAATTTTACATATGCTATATATTGTTATATATATAAAAACGTTTAAATAAAACTGCTACCAAATAAAAACTTTTCAAATTTGTAGCATTTTAAATTTTAGTGGCAGCACAGTTCTACTTATCGATATCAATTCATTGACTTATCGATAAGTGCAATAGTATAACAAAAAATCTGGTCACACTCATTGCCAACGCCAGCACCAACACAAACACCAATCACCGGCATTTACGCGATGTGTACAATAATTAACTAGTTTTTAATTATTAAACATTTAATTTGTTTTGTATGTTGCTGTCAACGAAGTTGACATCAACGCCGCCGCATCGTCATCATTTTCATTACAAGCATTCAACAAAGATTGCAGCAGCAGTAGCAACAACAAGCTGAGGATGCCGATACCGTCGATCTCAACGCTGCTGGGCGTGGCGTTTCTCGCCTACATTTTGCATTCCATATATCAAACGTCGCAACTTTTTACCACACTGCAGTGCAGCGGTAGGCCCTGCTACACATCATTCCTAGCCGAACGTCCACGTATGCAATTAGCGTTGTTTAGCTCGCTGACGCCCAATCCCATTGCTGCCGAGGTGCAGGATGTTTATAAGGCCAAATCTTTTGACTATACCAAAAGCTTTGAGCATGACTTTGAAGTAAATGTGCCGCTTAAGACGCGACGCAATGGAACCATGTTTCTGCATGTTGTGCTGGCGCTGCAAGGTGAGCCATTAGATTGGCGCACGCTACGCCGTGATGGACCCACCGTGTTGCATACCGTAAGCCTTACCGAGTACATGGTACCACGCGCTGAGGCCTTTAATCTGCTGGGCGATGTTGAACAGATGCAGCAAAAGACTAAAGCAGACGCTAAGGGGGCCAAGCCAAGTAAATTAGGGCGTACCAGCACACATATGCGCTCCAAGGTATTTGTTACACTGCTAACCGATATCTTTTCGCTCTCGCATGCCGATGTGCCGCCTGAGCTGGCCGAGCATATACATGTCAATCGCATGCAACAGATACTGCCCATACTCAAGACAGACACGTTCAATACACGCCTCAAGGATCTGGTGCCCATCACACGCAATACCACCGAGTTTAGCTTTAGCTTTCACTACAAGCCCGTGGGCGTAGGCAAGCTGCGTCTTATGCTGCTCATGGAGCATGCCACACAGGCCATGCTAAGCATTGGCTTTGCGCTAAAGGACATTGACGAGGTCAAGGGCATATTTTCAGACACTAATGTGTATTTGCTGTGCGGCACCATCTTCATATCCAGCATACATGTAAGTTGCGTTCCCAATAGTTCCCAGCAGTTTTGATGACGCTCTCATAACGCTTTACTTCTTCACAGATGCTGTTTGATTTTCTGTCCTTCAAGAATGATGTTGCTTTTTGGCGCAAAAAGCAATCGTATGAGGGTTTGTCCACACGCACCACGCTCTGGCGCGCCTTCTCACAATTTATTATCTTTTTGTACCTGCTGGACGAGGACACCTCCTATTTGGTCATTGTACCTGTTGGCCTCGGCACGCTCATAGAGCTGTGGAAGTGCAAGAAAATTTTGCGTTTAGAGTTTAGCTTTAGCAGCTTTGTGCGCCGCAAATTGGAGCAGACCGAAGGCAATGGCAAAGCAGCCGAGCCTGCACATCTAGCCGAGCGCCAAACGGAGCAATTCGATCGACAGGGCATGCTGTATCTCAGCTATTTGCTCTACCCGCTGTGCCTGGGTGGCGCCGTCTATTCACTGCTCTATCAGCCGCATCGCTCCTGGTACTCCTGGACACTCAACTCGTTAGTCAATGGCGTCTACGCTTTTGGCTTCCTGTTCATGCTGCCCCAGTTGTTTGTCAACTATAAGCTCAAGTCCGTGGCCGCATTACCTTGGCGCGCATTCATGTACAAGGCCTTCAATACATTTATTGATGACTTTTTCGCCTTTATCATTACCATGCCCACGGCACATCGCGTGGCCTGTCTGCGCGATGATATTGTGTTCCTTATCTATTTGTATCAGCGCTGGTTGTATCCAGTGGACCAAAGCCGCATCGACACGGGCGTAGCAATAGCCGAAACACCTGCAGAGCAGACGACAACGGCAAGTCGCAAAAAGCGCGATTAGTTCAATTATTGTAATGATGATGATGGCACTGGAAATTCCGTCGATATTTTTAGCCGTAGCTCATAGTGCGTAGCAAATACAATTTTTATATTTAATATATGTATATTTCAATGAAATTTTTTGTCAAATTTGTAGTAAAACTTTTGTTGTAGCAAGCAAAACTTATTAAAATATAAAATGTATTTTTTCTCTTTTTGCGTGCTCGGAGCATTTAGTACTTCATGTTCTGCAATACTTGCTTAAGGTCGTTTAAGTTTGTTCAAAATAAAAGTATTGCAAGGTTTAAAGTTCGACAAGTACTTTAAATGAAGCGCCCCAGACGAAGCAGCCGGAAATTTGGGTGTTCCAAATTAATGCGGCTTAGTAGAAACAGGGAATCAATGTACCCCGCAATAAGCTTCAATAAGCACTTCAAAATAATTGTTTTTGAAGTATTTCAATCTTAGCGGCATGCATAGCTTATTGAGGCTTCAAACTTGCTGAAGCAGTTTGCTAAAATACGTTTTTCCAATGTCAACTCCAATTTGCTTTTATAATCACGGGTGATGCCAATTTGTTTAAAACTTTTCGAACCAACGTTGTTCTGGATCTACTGCGCCTTCTAGTTCCTTGTGGGTTCTACTGTAGTGCCATTTTGGCTAGGTAGTCTTCCTTATGAAGAGTATGACCTATCCAGCGTTATTTGAACAGCTTTATCTCCGTCACATTGTCTTAGTTTCTGCACTCCGCAGTAGCTCTCATTTCTTATTGTGTTCGAACAAAAGATTTTGAGTATTCTGCATAGACAGCGGTTGATAAATATTTGTAGGTTGGCTGTGATTCTGTCAGTAACCTTCCACGTGCTGCTACCATACAGTAGTACTGACCTTACGCTGCAGTTAAATATTTGCAGCTTGGTTCTTCTTGTGATGTTGCGCGCAGACCAAGTTTTGTTGAGTTTGTACAGCATGATGGTTATGTTCGTCAAACTTATTCAAAATTCGCCACCGCATCTTCGCAATCTTGCTGCCTAAGTAGCAAAACTCATCGACCTCATCAATTATGTTTTCGCTTTCATGTTCAATGTTTAGGGACGACGTTCTTGTGGTTGACATGCGCATTATTTTGGTCTTTTTCATATTGCCTCTAAGTCCCAGGCAACCTACATAGCAGCTCCAAAGGGCTCCATTGTATTGCCACATAGCAATCCTCTTCGGTTTTTCTCATTACAGTATTAACTACTACTAGTATCAATTACCACAGAACAGTAATTCCTCTGTAGTTTTTACACTGACTTACGTCGCCCTTCTTCGGGATAGGAACTCCTATTTCCTCTCTCCACGTACGCGGTACTTCGCATGCATTCCAAAATCTTCGTATAATTGGCGCTTGGACTCGTGCCAGTGTATTTGGATGGGTCTTAATAAGTTCAGCTTGCAGCCCGTTCGGGCCAGCAGTTTGGTTATTTTAAAGATTATGTAAGTCTTACATTGTAAGACCTGTTCGATTTCATTAGTACTCTGAGGGAGTGTCGATATGCCCCTTATAGGATTTCTCCGCGGGCCAACCGGCCCCGGTAAGAAAGAAGGTGGTTCACTATCTTCAAAGTGCTCCTGCCATCTGGTCATGGTATGTCCAGTCTCGGGTTAATAGCTGCTGGCCTTAGCCGTATTACTCCTATCACTAAGTTGTGGTCGCTGAAACAGTCGGCACATCTGAATGACCTTAAAATCGAGTTCTGGTACGCTCTGCTAATGATGTCATGATCAATTTGATTGCGATTATGATCGTCTTGGAACTGCAAAGTGTACTTATGGATATTGCGGTGCGGAAACCGCGTACCACCTATCAATAGATCGTTTGAAGCGCAGAGGTCAACAAGACGATTTCCATTATTGTTTTTATTTGAGCCAAGTCTATGTCGACCCATCACTCTTCGCAGGTTGGAGCTTTCCGCGCCAACTTTGGCACTAAAGTCGCCCATTAAAAGTAACATATCTCCGTTGAGCGTACTTTAAAGCACTCCATCGAGTTGCTCATCAAATTGCTCCTTAACGTCATCTTCTGCATCTTCTGTTGGTGCATAACACTGAATGATTTTTTTTCTTTGGTGTACCTCTTAAATTTCTTGATTTGATAGATGTACCCTGAACACAAAAAGTTTGCGGAACACTGTTTTAGGCAAACAGAGTGGAATCTAATCTGAAATGCTGCATATTGCATGCGCAACAACATAGCACACCTATGTGTGTATGGAGTATGTATGTACGTGAAGGCAAAGGTTTATAATGAAGCTGTACAAAATATGAGTTTCATGATCCAGACGATAAGCTATCATCGATTGATAGTGCCTCTCAAGCGTTAAAGTGGTAACCTACAAGTTATCCAGAACAGTTTAAATATATTGTATTCAGCAGATTGGATTCGCCGGCTCAACCGACGCAACCTCAGCCTTTGCGGAAGAATCAACTGCCGTTGTTTCGGTCTATAATTACTACAACTCATCCGTTGTGACCTTGCATGAAATCGATTCTGGCAACACGGACATCATCTTTCTTAAGACAACGATGACATCGACGACATCGACTTTTTCCATCGTTTTAAACGTAGCAGCTATTTTTGTCGCTCTCCCATCTGAGAGCACCCTTCCTCCACCCATGAAGCATGTACGAAGATGTTATTAAACTTTTCACAACATGAATTATGAAATTCTTAAAATCCAAGAATACATTTCGCTTTAATAACCTGACACAATACTGTCCGAAATTATTTATCCCACTGTCGTCTTATACACAAAAGTTAAGTTTAAACATTTCCGGCATACATAAGGATTTTTGATAAACGGTGAAGAAATAGTGATTAAACCAAATATTGTTCTTAGCTGACAAGCCGGTGAGACTATAAAAGTTCCATTGAGAGTATATTATCCAGTTGTTCAGCAATATTGAATCACGTTTGGTTTGCTTCCATGCGAATAGCTACAGATTTGCTACTTTATTGAGCATTGCAATGCCGGAAGGTCGCAATAATTGTTCATCATTCGGCAGCACGCAATTGGAATGCGGATTAATAACAGAAGACTACTAGAAGAAATACAGAATTTAGAATTTGATTAAAAATATGTTTTATTGCAATAGACTTACGGCAGCAGGAATCAAGACTGGACGACACAAGCATGAAGATTTATAAATACAGCGCCAACGCAATCAATAAGTTACCTTCTGTATTTAGTACAAACTTCTCTCCGCAAAAGTAACTTAATAATGAAACTATTCGAAATTACCATCTGTTTTGGTTAATACACATATATATTTTGTTTTCTAATTGTCGTTACTTAGAGCAAAAGTATTTAAAAAAACATATTTCAACAAAAAATTGTAGTAATACTTTTTATAGAGAACTTATTCTGTTATATTTGCTTCACTATGGAGTAAAAGGAATAAATATATATTCTTTTATATTAATTACACATTTCGCTGTCTATACTAAGTTGATGACAAATATTTTTTTTTTATGCAATTCTCACTTCATCAAAAAAGATTGAGAGATCCTTTTACATAGGGAATATATTCCTCAGCTTAATGCAGTACATATTTATGCATGGTTCAAAGCTGTCGATCAGAGCAAACATATTTCTTTAATTTAAATAAATTAATTTTGTAATCTCTTTGTCCAAAAAAGTAAAGTTCATGAACAGAGTTTTTAAAATATTTTAGATATTGTTTTCAATTTAAATCATTCCCTTTGCATCATGCAACTCGTTCCACAACGTTAGTGAGAACTTTGCATGGAAAAAACGTTCATATGGAACATATTCCTTTAGCGTTATTCTTTTGCTGTAGTCAATGACAATTAATTAGTGTCGTTAGGACTTTGTAGAGAAATCAAAAGCAAAAGATTGCCTTCATATTGTAAGATAGTTCTAAATAATGTTCATAGTGTTCCTTCTTTTAGCTTAAACTTAAATTGTAAAGGAAAAAAATTCGCCGTGTCTCCCATTCGACAAGTTCAGTATTTTAACCATTACGTATGCCAAGAGCCTGCTCCAGCTCCGCGCGCTTTTGGTTGACTTTGGTAAAGAAATAGCGCGAAACGGCCTCGTGAGTCCAAGGCTGGTAATAGAACTCGGCACGACGTTCCTCTTCCGGATTGCCTACAACATCGGTCATGAGCTGTAAAAAAATGTACATATTAAAAACAGCTTTTCCAAAAGGATATTTTAAGTTGTTCATAAAATTAATCTTTTAGTTAGTTAATTATGGCATTTTGAGTAGCGAATTATCTTACCTTCAAATCACGAGTCTGACTGTTGATCCAACGATGTATAAACATTTGTGGATCCTTTGCAAAACTCAAAAAGAACTCTCGGTTCGTTTTCATTTGATTGATGGTATCAACAGTTTCATGTATCTTGGTGTCTAGGCCCTGTATCTCCTGTTGGCTAGCAGTACTCATTAGGAAATTATTCATCTGGTTTTTGAGCGTATCGTCCACCTCAACGTCAATATCGTAGCAGGCTGTCTGCTTGTTTTCCGCGCCGCTTTCAATGAAATGATTGATGACAATTGGATCTGGTGGATGCAGCAGCGGATTCAAACGCTGCGGTATCTCAGCAAACTTCATGCGCTGGCATGTAAAGATCTGCTCCAAGTACTTGTCGCAATTTATGTACTCACGCTCATGAGCATCCTGTAGCTTGTGCGTCTTGATATACTGCCATAATGCCGATATAATAACCGGTCGCGTCTGTGTATGCACGCCTAGCAAGCGCGCCAGGCGTGGATCCAGTTTAAACTGCAGCGGCTGATAGTCCAGCAGCAATAAAATGGTGCAGCGCACATTGCGATCACCGGGACGCTTCACTTGAAAACCATCTGTTTCCTGTGTAGTGTGTGTACGATGCCATTCAACCAGATGATTGTCGGGACCATACAATTCCTTATCCAGCTCAATAACCAGCGACTTGAAGAACGAAGAGAATTTGCGCTTAATCTTTGTGTTCGGATCACCTTTGCCATCTTCCAGCAAACGTCCCTCTACGCGCAGTTCCCAAGAGGCCACGGCGCCCTCATCACCATCGTTACTGGGCTCCTTGCACGGATAGAATGTATTTGAAATAAATATGCGCAGCTTGCGTTTTTGCTTCATGGGACGCTTCAGCGCCTCTTGTATGTCTAATCTTTTACGCATAATTGTAGCATCCAGCTTGCGCTCAAAGGTAAGCAAGTCCATATAAGCCTGTGATTCTGGCACCAAATCACGCACCTTTTGTGGCAATATTTTATCAGCAAGCTTTTTCTTTTTCTTGGCTGTAACAAATTCACCCTTATTTTGGGCACTGTTCAGATTGCGTGATTCTGCAGAGCGTTTACTGCCGCCACCAGAGCCGCTGCCGCGCAAGCCGGTCGGAAAACTGGGCTGAGAAGCGCGCTGCAGTAAAGAGGGCACGCCGGGAGCAGCGGCGCTGCCGGGAACAGGTTGCGTTGTGTTGGGATGTAGCGGAAAACCGCGCTGCTGCAATTACAATACAAAAAATATTTCTTAGAGCTTACTTAACCTATTTATCAATTCAGTACACTTACTGGAAAACTTGCGCCTGCTGCATAGGGCCGCATTCCGGGAGCTTGCGGCGGCGGCTGGTAGCGCGACTGCACTGGCGCTTGACCAGGCGCAAATCGTTGGGACATTGCACTTTTTGTTTTTAATAATTAATAAACTAGAATTCTTGGTGAAACCAAGGCAAAATTGAAAAAACAACGATGCGTCACAAAAAAATATTCGTCTAAAATGGCGTCTATGTAGTGCTGAGAAAAATATATCGATACTGCAGCTAGCGCACTATTATCGCCGCATCGATGACATCGATATGTTTAATTGGCACTCTCGATGTTGCTACACCGCTATACAACACTAATTTCTTAAAACAATTTTGTAAACTCATTTTGTTGTGCAGCTGGGGATTTTTGCTGTGATTCTTAACAAACACAATGGACGAACAATGGTGGCAATTAAAATTGCAGGCGCTACAAAACAACAAGCCGCAACGCTTGGAAGTGCTCACCGCAATGGTTACGAACTTTAATAGCGACATGCCGCGTCCTATCATACAAATGCTACTGAACTCTCATGCTCTCCTTGAATGCGCTGAAACGGAGCTGGAGGCCGAGCAGCCCATAGTTAACTTAGCTTTGGATCTAATTAGAGACTCGTTGCAAAAAGTACCCTTGAACATAAGCGACCCGCATTGGTCTGTAAACTGGGAAACTATCCTGTCCAGCAAGAACTATGAGGTGCGCTCAATTATGCTAAACAAAATGCAGACAGAGCTGAAGTCGGAGGGCAGAAACTCTGTCACTTTGCCAAACAATCATTTAGTTTGCTATGTGCTGAACGAGCTCATGCAACCAGGCAAACGTAATGGTACTTCTGCCATTGCTATACTGAGTATGCTGCTGGAGCAGCAGCTTGGCGATGCGGAAGTACAAAACAAGCTATTAATGTTACTTAAACACAAAGACAGCAGCATACGCTGCCTTGCCTACGAGCTGGGCGTTGCTGTTGCCAAGCACAACGCCAGCGCACTCAAATCAATAGACTTTATATTGGATGCTGCTATTAGCGAGCTGGACAATGATGATGTGTTATTGCAGTCTACCATCTTGGAAATACTAACACCGCTGGCTGAGCAAAATCATGGTGTCACTTTTATATACCAACGTCGCGTCTTTGACGTTATCATGAGTCGCGTAAAAAGTCTAGCTGAGGATGGTTTGGATATGCTGTTTGTGCCCGCCATTATGAAGTTCTATGGCAAGATTGCAGTCGTGCAGCCGCAGCGCATCATCTGCGACTATTCCGAACTGGTTGTCTCTTTATTCGAAGTAATTGAGTCCGGTGATATAAATCTGTTACCCACTGCTATTGATACGCTTACAAATCTGGCCAGCACCACTCAAGGCATATTACTGCTGCAAACTCATTTTAGCAGCCATATGAAGCAAACACTGCAAAAGTATGCCGAGTATATAAAATCTTTGCCTGGTTTTTTGAAAGTGCGGCTGCTGAACAGCCTTGAGGTCATATTTACTTTAGAGAAACAACGTACCGCTGAGATCAAGTAGGTAGTTGACAACATATATACTGGTTACCAAGAGTAATCATTCCTTTCTTTTCTTTAGCTTATTGTTGCTGACTTGGTATGAATTTTTCGCTGGCGGCAAACAGATCAATACCATCTTGGAAATTTTGAATATGCCCTTTGATGACCTGCAAGCAGCCGCGTTTAGACTGCTCATGGTTCTATGCAGTTATGACTGGGGCATTGCGGCGCTGCAAAGCACTGCCGGTGCAGTGGAGTTTCTGTTAGCACGCCAGACGGGTCTACTACCTGCAGTTAATTACCTTAAATGGGAGCTTATGGAGCTTTTGTCGCTGAAAGAAGAATTTTCAGCCTCGGAGATAGTGCGTTTTACGGCCTATGTCAATGAAGGCCCCTTCTATAAGCAAAAAAGTGTGCATGTGGCTACCGAGGAGCAAGGTAATCCATAATGCAGCGTACTCCACATATCAAAACATAAGCTTAGTTTAGACTGCAAGTTTTAGACATATAAAGGTATATATTTCTTTGTTTTTTAGATATGCGAATAACTAAATTAAACAACGTGCTAATGGTCAAACCTTGTAAAAAAAAATAAGACCCAGTATATAGAAACGTGATTGCATTTAAAAAACATATACCAGAATAATTATAATAAAAAGAATTTTAAACTAACACATTGACCAGCTGAACTTTTTGTTTATAAAGGAAAGAGTATCTGTATTTTCATAAAATTTAAATAATTTAACTACGTTTGAAATCACATTTTAATATTTAGGTTTTCAATTTTCACCGAATTTTCACAAAATATATACATAACTCCCAGCTTCCTTTCACCAGTCAGTCTCATTGCTTACAGATAGCTCATGTGCCTGTGTGACATGCGTTTGCGTCCTGAACCGCCGCCTCCAAAATGGCCCAGACTAACGCTCAGGCCCGACTCATAGGCTGTTTGCGTTTGGGAGCGTGTTTCGTTGTTGACTAGCGAACAAGTGGGCAGGGTGTGGCAGTAGCGACGCAGCTGCTGCTTAAATGCAGCCGTGGTTAGTGTATAGAGCACCGGATTCAGCGCCGAATTGACAGGCAATACCAGTACGGCCAGCCAGGCATATAAATCGGGCGATATCACGCAGCCTAAACACATGGAATGCATTAATTTAAAGAACTAGCATTGAAGTAGTGTTCAGAACGCACCTGATAAAGCGGCCAACTTGACAATAATAATGGGCAGCCAGCAGGCGCAATCCGTCGTCACTATTATTGCAAAACTATGGAGAGCATAAAAATTTGATTACAATATGGTTTTAAATTGGAATAAGAAAAGCATAAAGTAGCGTATCCGATCAAATAAGGTCTCTACCAATGTTATAAACTTGGTTTATGTTCGTCCAACCATTTTTTATTGATCAGTCGCTGGTCACTATATAATACGCATCCAACATTGACTTACCGCGTTGCCACAACACTCTCCCTGCCACTATGCGTACTTCGCATGCCGCCTCCTGAGTCTCGTATGGCTTGAAGCATCCGCACATACGAATAAAGTATGAAGATCAGCGAAAAGGTATTTATGCATATGAACAACAATGCGGAATACTCCCAGCCCTGTAAAATGCAAACATTTTTTTTATTTAAATGTCATATTTTTTTCGATTAGCTGGCTTATACTATTATAATTACCTTTGCATAGGGATCGTGTATGTGCAGGGATAGACACACGCCATTATTGCCATAGAAATGTGTTCCAAAGTAGGCGTTTGGCAGCAGTGGAGCCGCAGCTAGAATGAAGCTTATGCCCCAAAGCAACAACAGACGTATAACAATTCTGAAATTGAAGGAAGCGCATTGCTATATATATCAACTTTGCATTTGGTGCTCCGCCATGATGTTGGTGCCAAGAAACGCAAAAAAAAAACATTAGTCTTTTTCCAAGAATATTAAGCACAAGAGGAAGAAGGTCAAGCTAGGTGCAGTTGCGAAGGTACTTTACAATGCTGCAAGTCGGCCAAGCTCTTCTACCTGACCCCGTTTTATTGGCGTTCAGTAAGTTCTGTAACGCCGAAAACAAACTAAATAGGAACTTGTAGTAGGCCTGTTGCCCACCTTCATTATTTTCGAGTTTTGCCCAAAATTCAGTAAAAGTATTTTTGTTTTAGAAATTGAGAATTATTATTTTTTTTTTTTTTTGTAAAAAAAATTTGCAAAATCCCTTAGTAATATGTCACACAAAACTGCAGATAGCAATTCAACGACCGACATGGCAATTGATCAGCAGCCAGAAAGTTATACAAATCAAGAATACTTTAAACCAAAGAGCGATTTGAAAGCGGAAGCACAGGTTATGGTCAACGGTCTTGTAGATGAGGCTAAGACGGCGTACAATGAGTTCTTGGCGAACTTAAGGAATCTGATCTTTGAGGATGTGTTGGCAAGCATAAACAAGTCTAGAGAAGAGCCAAATCAACGTCACGAAGAACTTATCAATCATATGCGTGAGCTGATAAATGCTGTCAAAAACAAGTCTCCAGTTGTCATTAATATAAAAGATCCATATTCGCAAAATAATTTGGATAGTGAAAGTCTGCTCTCGACCAGCCAAACGGTGGAGCAGCACAGTGACCTTAAGAACAATAAAGACTGAGAGGACAATAATAATAAATCATACAATCTGCGCGTTTCGAAGACTTTGTACGAACCAACAAGTTCTCGCCTGAAGTTCTTTAATAATGTCAAAACGCATCAGAAGGACTTGCATGATGCCTATGATAGCTGGAGCCCCGACGAGCTTTTCTATGGAGATTTACATTGTTCTGTTTTGTGGCTACGACTCAAAATCAGTTTTAGATTTAATTCATTTAAATAAAATAGCTATTTTAAGGAACTCTTCTTGATTTTTGTTAGATTTTTTTTTTTTTCTTCTTTCCAAACTCCAAATACAATATTAAAAAAAAGGACCAATAAATCATTTAATTACGGCAGCAAAATCCCAAAACTTACAGCCAGCGAGGCTTACTATAATGCACAGTACACTGCCACCTGCAGTATAGCAACAGCAGCAGCAGGAATAGCAAATACTGGAGTTGCAGCCATTGTTGGCATGAAGTTAAATGGGAAAGCTGGTAGCGATAGTGGCGTTATGCCGCCTTATGTATTGACATAGTTGTTAATGCTGCCCATGCGTATGCCGACGCCATCGCATAATGCAAAAGTAATGAAAACAAATGTACATACATTAAAAAAAGGCGATGTTACATGTTCTTTAAAACCGATAAAATGTAATTTCTTTTGGCACGTTACCGATTGCGGAATAATTGATAAACGTTTTCATTACTGAATTCTTGAGAGCCTGTAACTCATGCGTGTGAGCAGTAACACTATATATATAGCAAATTCACAGCTGATTGGCAATGCTAGAACGCCGCCAGTTTTAAGTTTAAAATAGCATAAATTTCGACTGACTGCATTTGTTGAATTAATAAAATTAAAAGCAAAATTTAATTATGCCATATTGCGAGGTTTGTCCAGCCTAAGGCCTCTACTGCTGGGTAGGCTCACGATTAAACGCACATTAAGCAATTTAACACAACGCAAAGCAGCTGCTGTCGGAGCAACCGACTCTGCGGCTAGAGAGCAACCCATACACAAGGCGAGCTAAAAGGATTAAAAAGGTATACTTAATTCAATCAAAATATATACCATTAAAGTGGTTTAACGATGACTTTTAACACTAGGTCTTTAAGCAAGTGGCGCAGTCATACCATGTTATAAATTATGCGTCGTGCGTGGTCATACATCGTAGTTGGACATAGCTGATGGCAACAGCGACATTACTATTTGCTTTACTCAATATCTGGCCAATCAATCCAATCCAAAGTAACGCAATAGTTATGTTACTGTGTCAAAAGCTTAAATTAGTCGAGTAACGTCAGATCGGTGTTAATTGTACGCTTTTGTCTTGTCTCAGCGAGACTTATTGCAGCGTAGCGCACGTTTCGTGTGCTTCGAGTTAAGTCATTCGACCAACGAGACGATGCAGTGGATATACGATCAGTATTAAGATCAGTTGCTGGCCTATCTAGTATCAGCATATGCCCTTTTACGCGTCAAGAGCAGTTTAAATGCATTATTAAACAGGTCGGCTTTACGCAGCTATATTATTAGGGTCTAACTTTTGTTATAATTTAATTATAATTCTGTTTACTTATTAGGGACACCATACTGCAATCCCCTGGAACAATATGTTGTGGCTTGTGTAACTTCACTGCATAAACTCTTTTGCTCAGGAGTCAGATTTGAGCGCAAAAGAAAAAGCATTTTTTATTAAGTGCAGCCAAGACTTAATCAGAATAATTCACCAGTCTAAAAATAGTTGACAAAATCAAAACTATAAAATAAGACTTGGCTTTATCACAGTACACCAAGGGCCAAAAAACAGTGCAAGCTGGCGACAGTAGTTGCCATCCCAGGAGATGACGGCAACAGTTTTTATTTTTAATTTTAAGTTATGCAGTAAAATAACACTTATGCCAAAAAATACGCCAAGATTTGTGAATTGCTAACTACTAGCACACCACATTAAGCACCTCGTGCTTCCTTTAAACTTGAAGAAATGGCTTTGTAGACAGATACATATATCTTTTACTTGGTATAATTATCTGTGAAGCTAATGCTTATTTTAAGAACAAATTGTAGTTTCTAGAGCGCATATAATTTATTTGTACTGTGCCTGTTTCCCAAAATTGTTGTAGAGTATTCTTGTTTTGAACTTTTTGTGGTTGCCTGGGTTGAACTCTCAGCAATGCCTGTTTGATTTGGAACACCAAACTAAAAAACTGATTAAGTTAGTTAGACAGCATGATATGGCAGCCAATACATGATTACATTATAAATATTTATACCACATTGTGAGAGTGATCTCGACACAGCGTTTACTTGTGTTTATATGTATTATTGTACTCACCGTAACGTCTCCGAGTCACGTGGTTTAAGTGGTCTTGTCACAGACATGAGACGATCCCAGGTTACCAGCGTTAGCAGCAGCGTAGATGACTGGCAGCTGAAAGTGCTTAAAAAACCTGAGGACAGACAGTATGAGGCTTAAATTATTAAAAAGGAATCCTCTATATAGCTAGAAATGCCTCACCAGCAAAGGCGCAGAGACCGCTATGACGCCAAACCTCGTCGTGTATAATATACTTGCCACGAAAACTAATGTCCGCACAGGCTATAAGTGTCAAATAGATGCCCATCAAAAAGTCACTGGCAGCCAAATGACGTAGATAGAGCGAGTGTTCCACATTGCTGCGAGATTTGTAAAAGTAACGTCCCAGCAGCACCAAAAGATTGCCCACCACGGCAATGGAGGCCATGACCCAAACGCTGTCAAAAGTTAAAGTTAAGTATCAAAGTTGCGTAAAATTTTTATAATTGCATAATCCGAGAAGCGTATTTTCATGTTGTGTTCCCCCTCGGCATTCTCAAATTATGACAAATTTTTCAAAAATTATAGGCATGCCCAAGCAAGCGCATTGTCTATTGGTTGTACTAGTTTATATATACACATGTACAAACGTATATGATTAGCTACATATGTATGTGCATGAACTTGGATAATTGCTTATGTACATGGAATATCAATTGTCATAAATTTGGGCAATTAAAGCAAATATAAGCCCTGTTGCTGTTGCTCTTGGCCATGGTCAATTCAGTTGCTAAGCCTGCAACTGTTGGCCAATTAAGTGCAAACAATAGCTGCGGCTGTCTATTCCTTTGTTCCTTTGTCCCTTGAACCCTTATGCTGCTGCTGCTGGTGCTCTTCGAGCAATTGTCATCTTTTCTTTACGTCACCTAGCTGCTCATTATGAACGCTGTCTGTTATTTTTGTTGTTATTGCTCCATTGTTACCAAGGTACAAGCACAGCACAGCGGAGAGCTATGCAGAAAGCAATCAGCAGAGAGACCAAAGAGCATTGAGTTAAGCGTTGGATGCTGTGCTTCATTTTCGTTTCAATTTTAATGTCAATTACATAGACACCAAAGGGAGTGCGCACTTAAACGTAGGCAATGCTTTTGGCTACAGTAGAAACTGGCAACAATAAACTTGTTTGTATTATATTGTATTATTGTTTAAGAATTTTGGTAGAGCTCGTGTTAGCTACACTAATCATAACTCAAGAACGGCTGGACCGATTTTCATAATTTTGTTTTCTTGGCTTTGTCTCGGCAAAATCTCTAATATTCGTAAATTTTTTTTCTGTTAGTGGTACTTGGCAAAAATGTTCAAATTAGTAATTTTTGCCTATAACTGCCGAAGATTGGTAAAAAAAAAAATGGCTGCCATGTGGTTTTCTTGATTTCTACAGAGCTTATCCAATTTTGAAACGTTTTCAGGGATATGTTTTTGAAGTCCACATACCGATTTTAAATGAAGCTTTAACTGAAAGCTACAAACGATTTCATAAAATTAACGCATCGATGGGAGTAATTAGTGAAAGATCGTTGCGGACTGAAGTGAATTGTGGTATCCCCGAGAAATAAAAAGATTTTTTATATTTTAATCTTTATTATTCTACAAATCGATTTTGGTATTGTAGCTTCTTTACAAACAACTTAAGAATCCCTTTTTTTCTCTAAGTACTGAGGTTTCAAACCGAAAAAGCAAGGTCTGTGTCAAGTTAACCGTGATGTGGAGCCAAAAAACTGAATGCAAGCAAAGAACTCGTTCATAGGGACAAACCTTGTGGTCTCTGTGTTATAACTCTTGATCCTCTAGAAACAGTTAACACGAACCGACTGACGACTCAACGGACAGACACATAGACGGACATGACCATATCGCTTTATTTTGTTGTTCTGCTTATTTGGGATCTTAATCATTTTCTACTAGGTCTTACTCATAAAAATTGCACTCACTTAGTGTTCACTGTGCCCAAAATGCAGACCTGCTAATGGGTATCTACTGTAGTCCTATAAGCTGCCCACACACACACTAAATAGAAGCAATATCGGCGCCAGTTTTAACAACTTGGCCACAACTTAAAGCTGGGAGAGCACAGTAAAGCATTTAATTTTTATGAAAACGTCAACTTAAAATAATGAAATAATGTGGCAAAGCCATGTGTTAGTGTTTGTGTGTGGCAAGTTTATGTGCGCCTCTGGCATTGGAAAAACTTGCAGACAAAGAGCCCAACGGAGAGCCGTGCTAAGAAAGACAGACTCTCATTGACAAGGGTGTAGACAGTGGGGTCATCGTAAGACATTTTTAAATGAATATATATGTATTTATAACGCTAGAGGAGGTGTGACTATATACTACGAAAAGACACAACTCTGTGTGCTGTGGTGTAGGGAGTATCTAGCAAGCGACTGTCAGAATCTCTGGGCAAGTAAACAAGCATACAGAAGTGCGGATATAGCCAGAAAGTCTGGGTAGGCAAATACAATACATATTGTCTCTCAGTCCATCGAGGAGCCGATTAGAAAGAGAAGATGCTACGAGACCACTTGAACTACTTCTGAAGCATTGGTAGAGACGTGTTTAGACACGAAGAGGGCAATATAACTCCTCGGTTTAGTTTAAAAAAAAGTCGTTCAATTAAGTTAAAGTTCCCATTGGAAAAACGTAGGAGACACCTGTGTCAGATGGTTATCAGGACAGATCAAATTGAAATACTACCAACACATAACGCTCTGAACAGAAGGAGGATGTCTAGAACCCAGAATAAAGCTTTCCCACAGTACATACAAAAAATTTCATACGGCTTTACCCCTTTATGCGTAGTAGTTGACTACGGCCATGATATGGACTAAGCTAGGAAAAGCGTGTATAAACAAACAAACAAAACGGCGATGTGGAAAAACGTAATTTTCATTTTCATGACAAGAGCTGTTGCAAAAGTTGCTAGGACGGAAGCAACAGCAGTAAAACTTGGCATGCATAGTAACTAACCCAAAAAACGAGTAGTGTGGCACATTCAACCGAGTGGCAGACAGCCAGATAATCACTCAACAGACTTTTCAATGCACCAAGCTGATGACAAGTTGCTGCCTTTTGTCGGTTCTTTCTTGGTTTATTTAACTTGGTACGGAAAACTAAGTGTACCTTGTACGTACATGCGTGTACCTACTTAGAAATTCCAGAAATTCCGTAGAATCAAGAAATATAGCATTAAGTTTGTTTACAGCAAGTGTAGCAAGATGAGCGCAGCGGCTTTGGCGCCCAACGTGGGGCGCCTAATATAAGTAGGTTATGTGCAAATTCTGTTTTTTTTATGCTGCCATACTGAACATTTCAAGTGCTAGTTGAAATTGTGGGCAATGGCTTAAATTATCGATGGAACACCAGCATTTGGGAAAGAGAATAATCCGCAGCAATATCAAGTGTCATTATTGCTTGCCCTTTGGTGTGGACTTTGATCAGAGCGTGTCATTAAGTCATATGGCACGTCTGTCAAAAGAATTGTACGGGTTATTGTTAATTGGGCTGTGCTGAGCCATTTTTTTTTCGCCTTAATTGAACGAATTGGAACTGGATGACAAGTTGTTTTAACAAGATGTTGAAGGTCCTAGGCTTTTTGTTGGCGAAGTTTTACGCTACTCAACTAACAATAATTGGTTAGCCGGAGTCATTTTTGAAATGCAGCCCGACTTAAGCAAGTCAAAGACGGCCAGAGCTCAGGCGAAAAGAGAATGGGACTCTGTGTCCGGTTATCGCATTTACCGAGCACTGCATTTTCATACAAACAGCACAAGAATGGTGGTAAGAGCGGTAACGGGGCACTGCACCATAGACCTAGGGGCAGAGAGGCTGCACGCACCCCATCACGACTTCTGCCGCAGCTGCGGAGATGAGGAGGAGACAAAAAGCATCCAACACCTGCTATACGACTGCGCGGCGCTTCTAAGAAGACGAACCCAGTTTTTGGCTAAACCATTTTCCAAGATCTGGGCAATCTGGCCTATACTGAAACTGGCTACTTTCGTCGAATCCTCAAAATGGTTTTGCAATCGGGGAGCTTGGATGACTACGCCCCTTTCCCCTTCTTTTAAACCTTTTTTTTAATTAGGCATCACAATGGAACACATGGCCTCCGGGTGATCTCGGTTCTTAGATTGACCAGCCTATTCAAACTAACCTAACCTAACCTAAGCAAGTCAGGGAATTCTTCCGTACCAATGGGTATTATTTTCAAAACATATTGCTATATAATAATTCGCAATAAAAATTTCAAGTCATATGTAATAAACAAGGCTTCTGAAATTTAAATTTTAATAGAAGAATTTAAAGTTTAGACAAGTTTAGGAAAAATAAAGGGTGTTTTTTTTTCAAAGAACGTACGTTAAGTCCATAATGTACACTGACAAACCAATACGTTCTGATGAACTTTAGGGCAACATAGTTCGTTGAAGAACTGCTCAAAAATTGGACTGCCAAGATGCTGTCTGCAGCAGCTGCGGTTATGCTCTTTTATCAGCTATGAAAGAAGCAAAATTGTAATAAAAGCCGCTTCAGAAGATGCTCTTTAAACAGCCGCTCAAGGGCTTTAAAAAATTTAAAAGCAGTTGGCCTTGAGACTAAAGTCACTTTCACACACTTCTAAGCTGTATTTCGATTTTCAATTGCAGTAGTCCTTGTGCTCTTTGTTTGTAATAAGTTTCACAATAATTTGTTCCGTTTTTCACATAAATTCATTTCTAAAATAAACTTTAAGCGAGCGCACTACAGCAATAGACTAAATTCAAAATTGTTAGTAATTATTCTAGTTTAAGCGAAAATGCTATTTCCCAGTATCTTGGATAATGACAATCATTACGATCCTATAGTGAAGAGTTTGGTGCATTCTATGGGTGAACTTCGGGCACAACGAGCTACCTCACCTGCCAGAGTTGCGGGTGGACAACGAAGACGACACGCGTCGATGGACACAATGGCACAACCACAGAACACTCAGGACTATCAATCGCATTTGCGTCTAATGGCCCTTAAGGATCGTTTGCGTCGTGTCATATACAATTAAATCGCCAAACCAGAAGTGAGTTAGCATAATCCAGGGAACATGGACTTAATGTCCATTAAATGGAGTTTACAATATGGGCAAACGTGTTCAGTATTGAAATTAATATAAGTAAGCTGCAGAAGAACCAAAGCCGACTTGTGTTTATATTGAAGCTCCGTAGCTGTAGATTAAGGTGGGTCAATCGAAAAAATCGAGGGTCTTAGGTGATGGGGCCAGTGGCGGATCCACGAGAGGATTTCGGGTTCGAACCCTCCACTCCAAAGTTAAGTTGGAAAAATGGGTTGAAAGTCTTTTGCGATCTCTGATAGATATAACTTTGAAGTAAAGAAGCGCTCCCAAGACCAAATCCTAGATCCGCATCTGCCGTTGCTCCTTGCTGGCGCTGTGCGAATTTCTCGTTGAATTCATTTAGGTGTTGTGGAGTAAAGGAGTAGAATACACAGGAGAAATTAGACGAATAGGAAAAGTGGAAAGAGCAGGTCCATGCTTTTCTGGGATGATAGTCTAGTGCACTACCGCTAGGCTATCGAGGTCGCTTCAGGCTATTAGGGTGGTCCAAAAAAACACAACGGATTTTTTTTTTGAAGCTGCTCTAGGCATACGCAATCATTCATATATTTTTTCTTCACCCTGTCCTGGTACACTCCTGTCTAAATGCAAAATGTTGCACTTCCAACTGGTATGTATGTTCAGTACAAACAAGAGTTCCGCCTTGGCAGTTGCAAGTTGGTTGCTTACAAAAATGCCTATAGCAAACGTTGCTGGCAAAAACCTAAGCAAATATGCGTTGAAAATTGAGTTTACGAGGGCAGACTGAAAAGTTATCAAGTCAGTCAAGATTGCAGCTTAGTCAACATTTTCTATCAGCTGATTGCTCACAGTCTCAGCTCTTGAATATCCTTTCATTTAAACCGAAAAGAATAGAAAATTGTGCATTGCCGATATCAAGCATTAAATATTAAAAGCTAAATTAAAATGGATGGATAGAAACACACGGGCTGCCCAGCCCCTCCAAAGAAGCCGCCAACCCAGCAATAGTTGACAAAATATTTATGTGATGTACACTATTCTTGAAGAATCTATATTAATGATTCCACACACTTGCGAAAATTTAATTTAAATATTATATCCTTTGAAGCAAAGAGCGTTCTATATTCCAGCGGTTGGTACATTTATGTGATTATGGATGGATGAGGATGCAAATTTGTTGAAAACTTCGAGGGTCATAGCCAAAAATTTGTAAATACTTAGGCTTTGCTTAATCAGGAGCGGATTCGAAGGACAATGATGTGATGGTATAGGGTATTTTAAAATCGGGCAGGCATTACTATAGCTTTCACCATCCGATCAATGAACAATGTGGAGTAAGGTAAGTGTAGGCCATGGTCAGGGTGACTCGAAATCAAAATGCAGCACTGTACGGCAGTTTAAGTTAAGAAAGCACGCAGGTGGCAGTGCCCCCTTATCTTTTTATAATTCATAACGATTATCTTGAACAAGGCAAAACGATAACCGGAAAATATAATACCGTCAATTAAAAAATAGGGGCACAAGAGACAGCATCTTGTCAAGAATCAATCTGTTCGAGTAGATTTTCCTCTGCAACTCTCCCCGAACATTTGGAATAAACCTATTTGTGAAAGAAATAAATAAACGGCAAACTTTGACTAATCGTTTTGGAGTGCATTCAAAAGTTCAATGTATAAACACATTTTTTCAAATTTATGAGACATCTAAATTAAATTATGCATACGCAGTGTAGGCTAACATAGACGATAAACATAGTATATTTAAATAAAAAAACATATTTGTTTTCAAATCTTTGAGTGTCCAATTAAAATCTTTTCAGATCTGTCAAAAATTTGTGCAAACTGTTATATTTGAATATAATAACTCTTTTCAAAACTTCGAGCCTGCAATCAAAAATTAAGAGAATTCTTAATACGTATACGCAATGTAGCCTTAGAGAGTACGTACTTAGGCTGTTTGCTTTGTGTTCTGTTACCCCTTCTGTTCAGACACACTACTCAGCGTGCTATCGATGCCCTTCTGGGCCCTTGACTGGTAGCTTACTTTAAAATAAAAATTTCGATTACTTTTCAGCCTGCTCTCGTTACCAAGTAAACAAAACCGTCATGTGGACGTTTTTGAGCTTAAGACTCAACATTTACTCAATTAGTTTTTGTTTGTCGCGTGTATCTTGAAATTGTTTTGCTTTAACTTGAGATAAACCACAACTTGCAAATACCACACAATTCTTCCAAATTATCTTTGATTAATTTAAGTAGTTGGCAAAGTTTTTGGATGAGCTTTAATATAAGCACCATAAAACACAACACAACAGCTTAAGCTTACCTGCCACGTAGTATCTGGTTGTCTAACAGATGAAATGTGCTGCTGATACCATCTCCATGGGGCTCACACACTCTTACATGCATGGCGGCGCGACATAGATGAAACCAGGAAAAATATCTGTGAAAAACAATCGAAACGGAAACCAAGAGGAAAACGAAAACGCAAACGAAAAACAACGTACACAATCAATTGCAAGGATTTTTGAATTGGGTTTGAGTCTTAAACAGATACTCACATATAATTCAGGCTGCTCAAGTTTTGCAGCACATGCGGATTGAGGGTCATGAAGAGATTTCCAGTTAGCAGCAAAGAGCTCAAATTCTCCAAACAATCGAAAGCATGCAAATCGAATTTCACGATTTGGTTCTCGTTTAAATGTCTGTAATAGAGTTAAGAAAATGGAAATGGTTATGTCTGTGACTGCTTAGTTTTATAGGTAAGCATAAAAGTCAGGCTCCTGGCGCTGCTAAGTATGCAATGCTTTTATTAAAAAAAATCAAAAAAACCAGCAAGTTCTATGCATCGAAGCTTGCATACTCTACTAAATGTACTAGCATGTATGTTAGTGTACATCACAGAGCCTTTTTGGATATATAGTATGGTATTCAGATCTGGGTTATAATTGCCAAGCTGAACCACTTTAGCTTCCAAATACATACAGAATAAGGTACATACTACGCCTTATTTCTGGATGCGAATGGTACGCCAGTAATTTGACTTTGCATCGTGACTTTAAATCTCGTTTTTATTCAGAAGGAGCAATGAAGGAGACTTATGAGAAGGGTCTCAGCGCGTATGCTTTAACCATCATTATGAGACTTTTTAATAAAATTACGTATACGCTATGCTACCTTATATGGATGTTATGTTTGAATGTAAAAACGCATTTCGTTTCAAAACTTCAAGTATGCAATCCAAAACGATGAGTCTTCTATATACAATTACGTATACGCAATGTAGCCTTATATGGACTGTGCCAGATTAGGTCAAAAATGTTGTGCAAAAGTTATGTTTGAATATAAAAACAACATTAGGTTTTAAAACTTCAAGTATGCAATCAAAAAAAAATTATGAGAGTTCTAGATAAAAACAATTTTGTGCATATGTTATATGTAAATATAAAAACACAGTTGTTTTCAAAGCTTCCATTGGCGAATCAAAGCTATGAGACTTCTAAATATGTATAATTGCGCATACGTAATGTAGCCGTATACAGCTTGTCTATGTTAGGCTGTATGTATAAGCATTTCTTGACGTTATTCCTAAAATTTTTAAATTTAGTTACTTAGTTAAAAGTACTCTACATCTAGAGTTACAAATTACTTTACAAAAGACATAAACTTTGCCATTTGCATAGTGTATAAAAACTTTGCCTATTAAAGTTTATTCATTTCATGGTGTAGAACAAAACCAACTCACGTATTCAACCGTTTGACTGACTGACCGATTGATTGATTGACCAAACAGGACAAAACTAACCAGTACTGTTGCTCAAATTTGGCATTTAACTATTTAATATGCCTATACGCAAAAACTGTCAACTAAATTTGCTTTTACTTTGGCAATTGTTGGGCTTAACACTTAAGACCGCAGATTTAACCTCCGGCATGCTGCTAATAGTTGGGCTATGTGCGATTCTTCTTTTATTGCCCTTGCTTCGTTTAGCTTATACACATACCAAGCATTCCAATTATTAATGCATTACAATCCTTGTCAGAAATAAAAATTTAACCGCAAATATATGGCTTACAAAACACATAAAAATGTTGCCGGTCATGTGCGCTCCACGTCAAGTTAAGCCCAACCAAATTGAAAAAGTCAGCAGCCACATAAGCCGCGATTTGTGGCAACCCTAAAGCGCTTGTCATTAGATTTTTATCAGCTCAGACCTCCAACCCTCGGGCCGCACATTTTTGTCTTTTTTTTTTTTGGCAAGCAGTTCTACTTACAGTCCCTGCAGATGGCTCAGATTGCAGAATGTGTTGTCGCGAATGTAAGACAATTGATTGCCGGCAAGAAATCTGTTAAAGATACAGTAAACAGTAAAAGAGATACAAAGTTCCGTGTGAGATATACATAAAGTTTTATTGTGGCTCTTAAACCGGCAACGCTACAACGAGCCGATATATTTGTACTTTTACTCACAAATGTCGCAGCCTGGTAAATGGGAATGTGTTGCCGGCAATCTCTGTTATTTGGTTGTGCGCCAGTGATAATGTATGCAGATGCCTCAAAGTGGGTGGAAACATGCCCGGTTGCAGCAGTTGCACGCGATTCTCGTTCAGATACCTTAAGATAGAGTTGTATAAAATAAATACACAATTTAAGTAGGCTGAGAAAAGTGATGCCGCTGATGTTGCGCCAAATTATCGCATAATAAAAGAAATGTGATATAGTCGGTGGAAGCTGCTCGACGGTGGAATCTACACTAACAAAGCTGTGGTTTGGTCAGAAGAACGGCTGGGATAGCTCAGCTCTATACAGCGAAAATGTCAGAATAAATTGATATGACTAACAAAGTTGTTAACTAGGCTGGCACTGATACGCCCAGTCCGCATATGGCTCCTAGCGGCTGTAGGCTTCGTACTGATCCGGCTCATATGAAGAAACTACTGTCGAGTCCTTGATCGTCCTAACAAGGATGATATCCCCAGTTTCTTTTGCTTTTGATTTTTGTGTTTGACACAAATCACTTGGCTTAACTTTTGCACACAGAGAGACTGACTCCAGAGCTGGCATACTCTCAGCACTCTCATTATCAAAATATAATTTTTAATGCATAAGACAGAGTACGCCATACAATATAATTTCGCTATCACTTCCTCTACACTCACACCTACGCACTAACACCCTAACAACGCGTCAAACACAGTAAATAAACCAATAGTAAGCCTCGCTTACACCGTTACTCTTTACAAGCAGTTCAAGCGGTAATGGTAGGCTTAAAGATAACTTACACCGCTACTCTCTCTAAGCAGTGCAAGCAGTATTGATGAGAGTAAATCACGCTTACACCGCTACTTTCAACAAGCAGTGTACGCACTTTTATATCACCCTATTGGAAAAATAGGAAGAACCGATGTAAGTTGGTTGCTTATTCATACTGAGCTTATTCTCACATTTTTTTTTTAGGCATTAATGCATTTAATGTATACTTACAGCACTTCCAGATTATGCAGCATATCAAATACAGTAGCATCAAAGTGTGCTATTAAATTTCCACGTAAATCACTTAAAATAAATTTGCACAAATCAAAACTTCTTCAACTTTTGAAAAACAATAAAGTTAGTCATACTTACAGCTCCTCCAGACTAAGTAAATACTGAAAATCAGTGCTGTTCAAGCTGTGTAAGCGATTGCGTGCCAAAATTCTAGAAAATAGTTTCAAAAAAGGAAATGTTTAATGCCATTTTAATGGGCTCTACACTCGCACACACACATTGACTTTCAATTTCATACAAAGCAAAGCTTCCTTGGCACAGCAAGCAACCAAAAACATAACAAAAAAAAAAAGACCAAAAAGGAGAACAAAAATACAAGTCCAATTGTCTGCAACAAACGTGACAGAGGGACAGTTCTAGAATTGATGGCATGCATATATCCAGTTTTAATTAGCCATTATGTGCAAGTTTAGACACTGCAATTGTCCGAGCACTCTATGCAGTCAGAACATGCCAACCAAGCGTTGCCGCCACACCCCGGCAGCCCCGCAAAACCACCCACTCTCATGAAAAGTTTCAGGCATTTTCAAAGCACAGCTGTGACTTGACTGCCAGAATTTCGTTTCGTTTTCCACAAAAGTGAAACTGAGTTGTTTATGTGTTTTTGATTTTTCTGCACTCGGTTGCTTTTGTTACTGCTACTGCAATGTTTCGCCTTCTGTTATCCTTTGTCTTCTGGTCAAAACAAACAAACAAACAAACAAAGTGAGAAAAAAAAGTTTAGATCTGTTGGGGTTGGTGTCCGATAGGCAAATACCCTGCATTCATTTGCATTACAAAAAAAAAAAAAAAGCAATCCTTTCAAATAAACAACTTTTTTGTAAAGCACAGGAAAATTTAATTAAAAAAAAAAATTTTGTCTTTTAAAAACATTTTCTATTTGTTAAAGAGATATGGCTACTTAAAGAAATGTCTACTCAAATATTTATTGCTCGCCTTTTGATAGTCAGTATTTTTTTAAAAAAAAAGGAGCAAGCAAAATATTGGCTTATATCTCTATGGCATATGGGCGCTAGATGACTTTAGAAATTTAATCTTTTAAATGAAAATATATTATTTTTAAAGCAGCATTTATTTTAAGTTTTTGAAAAATAGTTACAATATTTGATTGATTAATTTTTTTTTTTAATTTTTTGGCTTATTATTCATATAGATTTTTGAGCATTTCTATTTTGGTGTGACGTTACATTCATATGACAAAACATGAAAAAATTAAAAAGTATTTTTTATACGTAGCAATTAATTTTGATTCAGTGAAAAAATTTACAACGATCATTTCTATCGATTAAATAATAAAGGCTGCAATATGCTCAGCGTGACGTTACAAAAAATAATGGGAGGTTTTCACTTGGATAACTAAATCAAAAATTTCTGCGAAGCGGTCAAGTCTTTTGATATAAAACTTTTCAGATGTGAGTTGAAGTAATGCTACTTAATTGCCCTAGTATCTGGCGTGACATAACATGGCGTGACGTTACTAAAATTTATGTAAATTATTTTTTTGACTCTTTTAAGCTACCCGTAAATTTTCACTTTAATATTAATAAATTTAATTCATTTAATTTAATAATTTAATTTAAAAAAAAAGTTAAAAGAAATATAAGCTTTAAGCTTTTCAATCAGATTTCTCGCCCCCTTAGTTTTGAGGGAATCTTAAAACTTTTGAATATTCTTCATTACAAATACAAGCTAGAACGTATTTTTATTATATTGTTAAATAAATAAATTATATTTACAGAAACTAGAATAAATAAAAATAAGTTAGGAAAATAAAATAACTACCTTTTATATTTTGGACTAAATAGTATCCAGTGCTTGATAAATAATTTAAAGAAAAAGTTCGTAATAACATTTTTTAATGAGAATTAAGTAACGTCACGCCATGTAACGTAACGCCAAAAATAAGGTATTTTTTATAAAATCACTTCCAAAATTAACAATATTATTTCAAATCAAAAATTTTGCGAGTATGTAATTAAGTCATAACCCAATTGTCTTTTTTGTAACGTCACGCCATTTTTAGTTTTGCTAATATCTTGTAATCGATAAGACCGATTATTATTTTTTTTTACTAAATAAATAATAATTGCTACAAAAGTAGGTATAAGAAAAACTTTTTAAAAATTTAGCTTTTTCATTCATATTTCATAAAAAATTTAATTTTTATGAATTTAAATAAATTCTTATCAAATAGAATTAATAAAAATAAAAATCAATTTTTATCAAATATAATTAATAAAAGTAAAAATAAATTTTTATTAACTTAAATCAATTTTTATTAAATAAAATACATTATATTTTTAAATCCACTAATAAATGATCGAAAAAAATAAATAAAAATAAAAACAATATTTAATTTCTTAAAAATTTAGCTTTTTTATTCTTATTTTATAATAATAATTATCTGCGCAAAGAATTTATTTATATATAAATAATATAGGCCCACCAAAAAAAGGGGTTGTGAAATTTACATGAGACGAGAAATTCTCAAAAGACACTTTAATAAAATTTGAATTTTTGAAGTTTTTATACTCTGCGAGATCTAGAAGCTTATATATTTCAAAATGGTTGCGAACCAACATACAACAAAAACCTGACTATATCTAACTATTTATCGAATAATCGATAATACGATATTGGCAAGCAAATCGATATTTATATTTTTGTAAAATTTGTGTTTTCGTTTATTTGTGTCTCTCTTTGATTAAGTTGGCTTGGAGTTTTCGTGGTCAGGCCCGGACTTAAAGGTGCTTTCCGGTAGCCACAAAAACAGACCATCCCGCATTGATTACGCTGGACGAGCTTACCTAGAGTGTTACCAGTGTCAAATCTGAACCAACTAACTGCTACATACATTGCACAAATCTAGAATACTCTCAACCCTAAGAATGCAGTGTATTAAAAACCTTTACCAGTTAACCGAACCGAACCGAAACGAAACCAACAAACAAAATTTTGTAAATGCTGAACCGCAGCGGAAAACACGTCAGTTGGGTCAAAAAAAAAAAGTTTTCTTTTTTGTGCCTTCATCAATTTTATCACTTATTAGTTTGTGTTTGGGGCCACTTTAAGTGACCTGACAATGCTGTATATTATGGGACCACGGTGCGTATGCTTAACAAAAGCATTCCCAAAACGTAAATGTGTGTGGGTGTGTGTGTGTGTGTGTGTGTATGAGTGTCTGCAGCTGTGTGCGTGGCAATCAGCCAAACAAAAGCAAATTTTTATAAGCTAAGATATATATGTACAATATATATAAGCGGCAATCTGTGCCACTATTGTCTGCATGTATTGGTTTTGTATCTGTGAGTTTGCGTGTTAGATACAATTTCAATAGCACAATGCACGTGTATTTGTAATTGATGAGTTGTATATGTTTCAGCGCGTATGTGTGTGCGTGTGTGTTGCCATTTGTAGTATATTGGAAAATTGTTGTTTACTTTTATCTTCGACAATGTAAATTGTAAGCTTTTTTCAAGTTTAATTTCCGATACATCGCAAAAGTATGCAGCACTTTTTGAAACGTAAATGATACACCAAGAACCAGCGTTTAAAAACTACGCTACATTTTCGAAGCAGCTGCCGCCGCTGCTGCTTGGGCTCTGTTAATATTCAATATGTGCTGCAGCAGTCGCAGCCGAAAAGACAAAAACGAATAGAGCCGATCGTTCGCGACGCTCGCAGCTGCGACAAAATTCAGAGCCTAAGCAGCAGCGAACTTTGTGCACACGGATCGAAAGAATATTTGCACTTGGGATTTTACACACAACATTTTTCGACTGCGGCCGCTGCTGCCGAATCTGCGAGCTCGGCTGGTGCTGCCGAAGCTGCGAGCTCGGCTGCCGTGCCTGTCGAATAGACACGCAATTCAATTTGACTGCGGTACCCGAACGCTGCTGGGCGATTTCATCGTACACAAAAACTGCCTTGCTCTGTTTAGAGCGGCTCGCAAAGCAGCCTTTTCATAATGTTGAGACAGTCGAGAGCTGCTGCTTCAATGTTGATAATAATGTTGAAAGCAGCCGATCCATGTTGCTAAAAATGTGTACAGCACTTGCAACCTGCTGCTGCAAATGTTGATAATAATGTTTAGAGCAGCCGATCCATGTTGCTAAAAATGTGTACAGCACTTGCGACCTGCTGCTGCAAATGTTGATAATAATGTTTAGAGCAGTGCTCAAATGTTGATTGGAGCTGAACCAAATGTTGATTTGTATTTGCAGGAAGAACTTTTAGCGACTGTTTAATTTTGTTGATAGATAGACTTTTAGTTTTATTTAAAAACATTTATTTTCTATTATTACTACTACTAATTAACAATTTAAGGCATATAACAATTAACATTTTTAGCAATAAAAAAAAAATTGGAAAGTAATTGAAGAGTTTTAAAGTAACTATATTTAACTATATTTGCAATAAAAAAAAAAAATTGGAAAGTAATTGAAGAGCTATATAGAACTATATTTAACTATATTTGCAATAAAAAAAAAAAAAATGAAAAGTTATTGAAGAGTGTTAATGTAACTATATTTAACTATATTTGCAATAAAAAAAAATTGAAAAGTAATTTTAAATATAGTTACTTTAACACTCTTCAATAACTTTTCATTTTTTTTTTTTTATTGCAAATATAGTTAAATATAGTTCTATATAGCTCTTCAATTACTTTCCAATTTTTTTTTTTATTGCAAATATAGTTAAATATAGTTACATTAACACTCTTCAATAACTTTTCATTTTTTTTTTTTTATTGCAAATATAGTTAAATATAGTTACTTTAACACTCTTCAATTACTTTTCTTTTTTTTTTTTATTGCAAATATAGTTAAATATAGTTACTTTAACACTCTTCAATTACTTTTCTTTTTTTTTTTTATTGCTAAAAATGTTAATTGTTATATGCCTTAAATTGTTAATTAGTAGTAGTAATAATAGAAAATAAATGTTTTTAAATAAAACTAAAAGTCTATCTATCAACAAATTAAACAGCCGCTAAAAGTTCTTCCTGCAAATACAAATCAACATTTGGTTCAGCTCCAATCAACATTTGAGCACTGCTCTAAACATTATAATCAACATTTGCATCAGCAGGTCGCAAGTGCTGTACACATTTTTAGCAACATGGATCGGCTGCTCTAAACATTATTATCAACATTTGCAGCAGCAGGTCGCAAGTGCTGTACACATTTTTAGCAACATGGATCGGCTGCTTTCAACATTATTATCAACATTGGAGCAGCAGCTCTCGACTGCTGTTCACATGTCTCAACATTATGAAAAGGCTGCTTTGTGAGCCGCACTAAACAGAGCAAGGCAGTTTTTGTGTACGATGAAATCGCCCAGCAGCGTTCGGGTACCGCAGTCAAATTGAATTGCGTGTCTATTCGACAGGCACGGCAGCCGAGCTCGCAGCTTCGGCAGCACCAGCCGAGCTCGCAGATTCGGCAGCAGCGGCCGCAGTCGAAAAATGTTGTGTGTAAAATCCCAAGTGCAAATATTCTTTCGATCCGTGTGCACAAAGTTCGCTGCTGCTTAGGCTCTGAATTTTGTCGCAGCTGCGAGCGTCGCGAACGATCGGCTCTATTCGTTTTTGTCTTTTCGGCTGCGACTGCTGCAGCACATATTGAACATTAACAGAGCCCAAACAGCAGCGGCGGCAGCTGCTTCGAAAATGGAGCGTAGTTTTTAAACGCTGCTTAAAACCGATAGGCGCAAGATTTTCAATTCCAAAGAACGACTTTAAATCGGAATTTGCACTCTGGGCAGAAATGCAGAATTTTTTGAGTGTTAGTTATTGTAAGGCAACCCCAGTAAACAACTTCTCCAGAACGCTCACTCTAATGGGACCAGAGGATTGGAAAATCGGTATGGACCAACAAGCGATAAAAATATTCACAGACGGATCCAAAATGGAGTCTGGTTTTGGGTCCGCAATATACTGTATGGACCCACCCACGGAGGTGACCTATAAGTTGCCAGACCACTGCAGCATCTTCCAAGCGGAGGTATTCGCCATAAAGAAGGCTGCAGAATTAGCGCTCACCCTAGAGCTGAACCGAATAAATATCTTTGTTGACAGTCAAGCGGCAATCAAATCCATGCAAGCATTCAGCATCAATTCCAAAAGTGTGCTGGCAAGCAGGGACGCATTAGATGCACTAAACACCCAGAAGGAGGTGAGCATCTTCTGGGTACCCAGCCACCAGGGCATTGATGGAAACGAAAAAGCTGACATGCTCGCAAAGGAAGGAGCCGGATCGAGTCAACCGTCACTTGAGCATCTGAAGATTCCTCTAAGGACGGTCAACCACAGATCAGAAGAGAAAGCTGCAGTTAGATCTGATAGAAGGTGGTACACCACAACGAACTGCAAGACGGCTCGCACTATGTGCAAGAAAATAAACAGCAAACTAGCCCAGTATATTCTGGAACTAACGAGAAGAGATTGCAGACGTATGGTGGGCATACTCACTGGTCATTGCCTGACAGCAACTCACGCAAAGAAGCTAGGCATTACCAACAACGACGGATGCAGGAAATGTAGGGAGACAGACGTCAGAGAGACTCCAGAGCACCTAATTTGCCGCCGCCCCGCCCTCTGTACATCGAGACTAAAATATCTAGAAAAACCCTGGCTTACCTAACTGGAAGAGGCAGCCGATAGGGCACCTCAAAAGCTGCTGGCGTTCGCCAAGCACACGCGCATACAAGACGACTAACGTGCATTGTATACCAGCCGCAACTTCCGGTACCACTAAGGACTATTTAGTCTATGTGTGTCTCCCCCCGGGGGTCAACCAGTGCAACCTAACCTATTGTAAGGCACTTTTGCATTGAGGGCTGTTGTTAGTTTGGTATTTCTGCATCGTTATTGGTTTGCACGATTTATTGTTTTTTTAATTTCCCAAACAAAAAACAATAAATCGGCTGGCAGCGATGAGATACCCGCGAAAGTGATGAAAAATCTGTCAAATGGGGCTATAGCCCGCTTGCCTAATCTAATATGCAAGATTTGGGAGGAAGACTGCAACAACTATCGGGGAATTTCACTGCTCAATGTAGGGTATAAGGTATTCTCCAGCATGCTAACTAAAAAACTAACTTCGCATGTAGAATCCAGCATAGGCAACTATCAGGCGGGTTTTCAACAAGGAAAATCAACTCGACCAAATTTTTGCAGTGCGACAGATACTAGAGAAAACATCGGAACATAACATCACAACATTCCATCTATTTATCGACTTCAAGGCGGCTTATGACAGCATTGATAGAAATGCATTGTACGAAGCTATGTGAAAGTTTAATATCCCCACAAAACTACTAAATCTTGTGAAGTGCAGCATGAAACAAATAAGAAATAAATTACGCCGATTTTGAAGCTCGAAAGGGCCTACGACAAGGCGATGGGCTGTCTTGCGCCCAATTCAACTTAGCACTCAAAAGCGCTGTCCCGGAATCTGGTATAAACACCAGAGGCAACATCCTTAACAAGTCGGTTCAATTACTTGCATGCGCAGATGACATCGACATTATTGCCAGATCGGTGACAGATTTACAGGAAAGCTTTCTGAAATTGGATGAAGCAGCTAAGAAGGCCGGCCTGTGAGTCAATGAGACAAAGACAAAGCTGATGATGGCCACAAGAATGCAAAGAGGAGGAGACCGATTTGGATCAACTTTTCAAGTTGGCCCGTACAATTAATGGCGTTGTATAAAATCTCAGATATTGTAACCAAAATACAAATCGAAAGATTAAGACTTGCGGGCCACATCATAAGAGCGGACAGCGGTCACCCAGCACAAAACAAACTATTCGCTAGATGCTATCAGAACCGCGCAAGAGCAAGGCCTAGACTTAGATGGATTGATTGTGTAGATAGTGATACAGAAGAGCTAAACGTGAGAAATAGGAGGATGGTGGCCAAAAGAAAGGACGAAAGGAGGCAAATATTTATGCAGGCGAAGACTCAGCACGGGTTGTACAGCCAACAATGATGCTGATGATTGGTTTGCACGCGATGTTAGTCGCGCACTTTTAAATTTCTGCCCAACGCACAATGGGCCGGCGTGACCAGATTTTGGCCAAAAGCCCTCCAGATGAAAATCACAATTTGGACAAAATGACAATTTAATATTATTTAACACATATTAAGGTATCCCTGTGCAGAAAAAAATTTTAAATTATTATTAGTGGTTTTTAAGTTATTGGCAATCAAAATTGACATTTTGTATTTTATGAGCTTTCGCGAACATTTTCAGAAAAAAAAAAAACTGCATTTACCATGATACATGTAGCTACGAAATCTTTATTCACTTTATTATTTATAAGTATTACTTCAGAAAAAAAATAAAACTGAGCTTAAAAACTTTTCGGTTTTGAATATATTCGAGTAGTTAAAAAGATTTTTTTGGTTTTTTTAGCATTTAGCTGCTTTGCTTTAAGGGTACGTCCGACTACCACTTGATATTTGATCGAAAAAAATTTTGTAAATTTCTTCACATGTTTTACAACAAAATGTAATTCCTCCCGATTTTCGGAATTTGAATTTTGTATCTAAAAGTTGAATTTTAAAAATTGACCCACATGAAATTTTATTATTTTTTGAATTTCTTAGCTGCCTAAAAGTATGCTTCAATAACGATTTTTTCAAAGGTTGTACTAAAAATGTACAATTGGAAAATTTTATAGCATACTTACAATGATGCAAATCCAAAAATGTAAAAATTATCAATTTTGACGAAAAAACATAAAAATGAAGTATAGTTTTGTGAAATTTTTTTTTATACATTAAAAAAGCATGCAAAAAAAAAGTACAACAGTTAAAAGCCAGATGGATTGGTGATGTTGTATTTTTGTAATTTGCTTGGAAAGCTCAAACTAATTGGGGCTATAACTCCAAAACCATTCATTATTTTGGGTAAAGGCTATTTTTTCAATATATGAGGAGCTCATATCTACCTCTGTGTAAAATATGGTCGAAATTCAATTAACCGTTTTTTTTTTTAGTTAAGTTAATAAAATTGTTTGGTTGTTTTTAAATTTTTTCCAATTTTGGTCTGGATTATATATATTTCCAAAAAATCGCAGGAGGCTCAAACATTCCAGAAAAATAGTTCAATCCTTAAGGAACACGTGTTCAAAATTTCTTCACTCTAAAAAAATTATTATGGAAAGGACAAGGTTTTGGCCAAAATTTGAAAATCTGAGCCCACAGTACAACGCGTAGTGAACACCTTTATCAGCTAAGCCAAAATAAAGTGACTTCAATTATTGAAAAAAGTTTTCGTAACTTTGCTTATTGAAGCTTGCTCATTTTGCGATCATATGTCAGAAGTTCTAAGTGTCCGCTGTATAAAAAATTGCCATTGGGACTTCAAATTTCATTAAGAGTTGTATTCCTAAGGTGCCTTTTAAAAATGCTTCAAAATTTAAAATAAATTTAAGTCCCTTGTATTTAAATCTGCAGCTCTTACAACATCATTGTTGAACGCTTGTCTGCCAATTAAAAAAAAATATGTATTTTGTTATTATGTTTTTAATTCAAGTTTAAAAAGAAAACATCTTGAAAAAACAGTCTATACAATAGGGTGGAGTGATAGTGTATGAAACAAATTTTTTTAAAATTTTTTTTAATGGCACAGCAATACAAAGTTGCCTTTTAATGAGTAAATTCAGCATACAAAAGATTGTTTACTTGTCTTGATGTTATGAGGTGCCCCAACCCAATTGAAAATTAGAAAAATACTAAATTTTTCAAAAAATTGATCTAATTTTGAATGATAGTATTTTTCTAGATTTCCTGTCCCTTATAAAACTAACTACATTGTGATACGTTAGATAAAAGCCTGGTTAGTAGTATTAATGTTTTTAATCAAGAAAAATTTAAAAATATACATTATCAAGGAATGAAAAAAATCAGAAATAAGTAGATTATTTGGTATTAAATTGTTTTTTTGTTTCAAAATTAGGCATTTGCTGCCGTGATAATAGTCTTGCCCTTTTGAAACCGTCTCGTTTTTTTTCTCCACAAACTGCACTTGAAGCTTCGGTCACCAATTTGAACAGCGCTCTACGGCTTGGGTATGGCACGGAAAATCTTTAATATTCTGACATGTAGTCAAACCGTTTTTGACAATCTCTTTCAAGGCTTCATCAGATATATTGGAAGTCAGAGGTGGCTCAGTTATCTTACAGTCTTTCCACGTAATTAAGTCGGTATAATCTTTAGCATCGAAATTTAAAGCAGGCACTTTAAATGTTCGAAGCCCTAGAGTATTCTCTGCTCTTGCTTTTAAAATTCGCTGATATGCTTGTTTACGTATGATTTCTCTGGCGTCTCCAAGCATAGCAATAATAATATTTTCTGGGTGACCAAAATATCCATTTCGTTGGATTAAAATATTCAAATATCGAGTTAGGGTAATTGTTTGACACAGGTGCTTAGCTCCGTTTGTACATGAAGGATAACATTTTATTGTGAACCACATTGGACCATAAACTCTCATTACGAAAGTGGCTAAAATCACAAAATTTTCTTCGGGGTCTGTTTTAGTAGCATATAATCTTAAGATTCTATTCGCTGCAGTAAGCCATCTAGATTGGTTAAGTGGTCCAGTTGTAATATTAGCTAGATTGGGAGAAAAAATGCCAGTGCTGATAGCTGGTATCACATCGTAAAGATATTTTTGGTCGGTGCTCAAGTCATTTCCAGCGACTTCAGGTAATATGCAGGGAATGGTGGTAAATTGAACAAGTGGCATTGATTCCCATTTTTTTATTCAGATCCAATAATGCCTGAAAAGCATTTAAACAACCAATAACAACTATTTCATCCAATTCCACCGATTTTGTTCTCAAATGATTTATAATGGTACTTTCAATACCTTTAGCAGTTTCCAACTCACACGTAACATGCCCGAAATAGTCACTTCCTGGCTCTGATAAAATCACATAATGGTCTTCTGTTAGTCTTTTTCTATAAAATTTGCCTTCCTTCTGAATACTAACCAAAGTCTTTTTTGCCATCAAAAAAAAATCCGCGTATACTTTTATTGAGAGCTGCATCGTGTAATGCTGATCTGACTTTCGTTCTTTCCCGGCGCAACTTTGAATGAATCAATGGCAGCACTTGGATCCTTTGATGTAATAATACCAATATCTTTTAGCACAGAAGAAGCTATAATAGCAGCTGCTCTATCAGAGACGCCAGTACGATCGCAGGCAAGAGCTAATGATGGTAAATTTAATCTCTTATTCTTTGGTGGCGGAGCAGCTACTTGTGTTTGGCGATTGATAAAGACTAGAAGCTATGCTATTATTGCTTGAACTGGTGCTTTCGGTTTTTAAGTCATCAGGCAAAGAACGAGAACAAGACGGTTGGTTAGGATCCATTATCTCTTTGTTACGCAGTAATTATTTTTCTTGTCTTTTTAATTTTTTCATATTTTTTACAGTCGCAATCAAATCTACAGCGCCTATTATCATTTTTCTTGTAGTTCTTTGATCAAGTAAAAAATATACTTCTTCCTTGGCAACACGACTGTCTTTTGAGCAATTACACTCTGAGATTACTTTGCATTTGCAACTGCAAACATCAAATTTATTTTCTCTTGATATTTCTTGTTCGTTTGACGGCCTTGATAAGGTTTTAGTAAGCTTCTATATTTGTCATGGTAAGATCGCATAAGTTGTAGTACTCTCATAAAGCTGACAGTAGGAAGCGACGCTTTTCGCCAGATATCTAAAATTTCCGTAGCCAATCTTTAGGATATAGCATGAACTGTCGGCTTATGTTCTGCTCCCGACAATTAGACGTTGGTGTTTTTTGACAAAATTTTGCGAATTTCTCTAAAGTTCATGATGTTGGGGGCACCTCTAAATTTATCATATGCCAAATAAAATTTTTTATGTATATTTGTGAACAATAACAGCAACTTTTTACAGGTATTCCGAAACGAATATGAAAAAAAATTTTTTCACTCCACCCTACTATACAATGTATAACAAATCATGCATTCATATTCTTTTTTAATAATATAAATATTTTCACTTGCTGTTTATTTAAAAATTAATCTTTTTTCCATTTGTTATTTGTGGTTTTGCATATTGCACATAGATACATAAACAATGGTTAATAAATAAGCACACTAAGCACATTATGTAAAATTATACAACAACAAAAACTACATAGTTTATTGTATATTAAAAAAAAATTGCATAAATTTATATAAGTTACAAAATGTCGACAGTTGTAAAATAGAAATAAATGCGTTTACTATTATAATATAATATTATTCCGCTTAAAATATTAAAACAGAAATATATGTATTGGATTAACTGGTACTTCAAAATTTTGCATATTTATTCAACTTAAAATAAAGCCCGTGCTTAATGCCATTTAATTAGGTACTTACAAAATTCTCAATTGATTGCCTGTGGCAAAGAAATACTCTGGGAGTCCAGATAATTTATTATCATCCATGTATCTGCGAAATATAAAATTACGGTCAGTATAGAGTAGGTTAAGAAAAACAAAAACAAAAACACAAAAAAAAATGAGGTATCGCTTGCATTACAGACTCGGTTGTTGCTCTAGCTCAATTTAAATAACAAATAAATTCAGCAGCCCATAAATAATTAACTTAATTATAAATTATGCCAGCACAAGGTTAAACTCAGCAACCAATACCACAGGCAACCCTCACTCCACAGGGCACAGCTTATGCCTCCCTACCATCGATACAGCCAGGAACGGACTAAGACATTTGCAGGCCCAAAAGGGGCGCACTCACGTTTACGCACAGAATCTATTTAAGACATTTTATTTTTATTTTTTCAAGTACTCAAGTGTCTTAAGTCTGTTTCAAATTAGAACCCATAAAAAAATAAATAATCGGCCGTGCACCGAAAAACGAAATCGAACATTTTATTCGTATGCGTTATGAAACCGAATGTTTGTTGCTCCCTATTACACTAAAATGAATTTTTTCATGAGGCTTGAAACCAAATGTTTTGTTGCCAGAAAAATTAAAACGCATTGGCAAAATAGGTTAAAAAAAAGTACGAATTTTATACTAAAATAATTTTTAAAATATTCTTAGTTTGTATTTATGTCAACTTAAAGTTAAATATGTATTTATTAATTATATAATATATAACTAATTTTTTTTCTGACTCAACTCAAAATATGGCATGTACAAATCACAACGAATTTTTTTGTGCTCGTGCATGTGCGAATATCATACACGAACACATGACCGTTTGTTGCGACAGGGTGCCCGCGTTACACAAAGAAAATTTGCCTTATAGTTGTATTTAATTTCAAAAAATACTTTTGCTAAAGTAATATTTTTGCATAATTTTATCTATTCTATCTATTGGGTCGTTCACTAAGTAATTTCGTTTGATGACAACAGCTGATCTTATTAATATTTTTCGCAGCCAACTTCACACCTAATCGCTTTACCTTTATATATTTGAATAGCTGATAAGCTAGTAAGGCTTTTTTGTAAAAAATTTTGTAAAATTTTTTGGAATAGTGTTTTACTATCAAAAGGGTAAAAATGCAGTTCATGCAAGGCGAAAATTATGTGATGTGTACGGAGAAGATGTGTTGAGCGAACGCCAATGCCAAAATTGGTTTGCAAAATTTCGTTCCGGCAATTTCAATCTTGAGGATGCACCACGTCCTGGAAGGCCTCTTGAAGCCGATGTGGATAAAATAAAGTCCCTGGTCGATGCAAATCGTCGAATAACAACTCGAGAGTTTGCTGAAAGATTAAATTTGTCTAACGCAATCGTTCACAAGCACATGAAACGTCTAGGATTAATTTCTAAGCTTGACATATGGGTTCCTCATGTTCTTACCGAACTGTGATTTGCTTATCAAACGTCAAAGAAGTGATCCATTTTTGAAGCGCATTGTTATTGGCGACGAAAAGTGGGTTTTTTACAAGAATGTAAAGCGCAATAGATCATGGTCTAAAAAGGATGAGCCAGCTCAAACCACTTCGAAGGCCGATATTCACCAAAAAAAAGGTTATGTTGTCTGTTTGGTGGGATTTCAAAGGGATCGTTTATTTTGAGCTTTTGCCCGACAATACCACGATTAATTCTGAAGTGTATTGTGATCAGCTGGACAAATTGAGTGATGCACTCAAACAGAAGAGGCCAGAATTGATCAATAGAAAAGGTGTAGTGTTCCACCAGTATAATGCGAGACCTCATACAAGTTTGATGACTCGCCAAAAGCTTTTGGAGCTTGAATGGGATGTGCTACCATACCCACCATATACTCCAGACTTGGCACCTTCGGACTATCACTTGTTCCGGTCTCTGCAAAATTTTTTGGATGGAAGAACCTTCACCTCAAATCTGGACATCAAAAACCACTTGGACCAGTTTTTTGCCTGCAAGGATCAAAAATTTTATGAGCGTGGAATCAATCTCTTGCCCGAAAGTTGGCAAAAGGTAATGGATCAAAATGGAGAATACATAATTTCATAAAATGTTTTACACAATAAAAAAAATCGTGCTTACATTGCACTAAAAAAAAACGAAATTACTTAGTGAACGACCCAATATATAAAAGTGAGTTAAGAGTTATGTTAGTTACACCATTTATAACTCAAGAACGGCTGGGCCGATTTTGATGATCTATGGTTCGTTGGATTCGTCTCCGCACTGGTTAACAGAGTAAAGCATAAAATATCGGAAAAAAAATCACATAGAAAGAAGTAAACCGCGAAATTCTCTTATGGAGGCTGGGGATCAGATATCGACTTAAATCGAAAATCTTCATCTGCGTCACTATATTATCTTATAGTCTCTGAGATACTTTTACTCATACGGACAGACAGACATGGCTATATCGACTCGGCTGTTAATAGTGATCAAGACTATGTATAGTTTAGGGGGTCTACCACGCCTCTTTCTGAGCGTAACATACATTTGCACGAACTTATTATACCTTTGGTACAGAGAAAAACAAAGTTGTGTTAGTTTCACCATTTTTGACTCTGGAACGGCTGAACAGATTTGAATGATCTATGATTTGTTGCGATTAGGCTACGCCACGAATAGCACCGTCGATTTGTCTGTTAAGTACGACTGTTATTACTAAAAATTATTGAGCGAGTATTGCCACCACGAAGAAGATCGAATCTTTCTCAATGTCTCGAGGCAATTTTCGACATGCTATAAGAAATACTTCACACATTTGATTACAGCTCGCATCCTTTCGTCGGCATTGGCCCAAGGGCATTGTGGCGCATTGAAGTAATGGCAAAGTGAAATTGACTTTATTGACTCCGCCACCCTAGTCATTGCATTCATTCGGCGACTTCGGCAAGTTTTCAAAACTATACTTAGAACGCAGCACAGAGAAGACATAGAGTCAAAGATTGCAGAGAAGAAACACTATGCTTAGAAAACAGCTCAGGGAAAAGTTGGAGTTAAGGACTGCAGAGCAGGAGCGTAATATATTGCGTAGATCACAGAGCAGATAGATTGAGGATGTTAGGCGAGACGGGCAAGTAAGGAATACTATGCAAAGAGGACTGGATTTCACCATTACAGATCAAGATCGTGAAATATTGCGTACATAGCAAAACAGACAGGTAGAAAGATTTCTTCAAACTTAACTTAACGTTTTAAAGCTTCATTAAAAAACGTATGTTACATTTTTATTTTATTGTGAATCAAGTATGTACTAAATATATTTTCGAAGAATTATTCTTCTTCCAAAACAATTTTTTTTTTTTAATCTACTCTCATAAAAATCTATAAAATTTCATTAATTGTTATGCTAGGCTCTTTAAATAAATAAATCAGCATTCTTTATAATTAAAAAAAAATTAAAACGAAATTACGCCGTAGCAAACGTCACTGCGCCTCTTACCTTAATCCGGCCCTGTGTACAACAATACTTACAGAGTTTCCAAAGGCATCCCAGCCAGACGATCAAATGCATGCGGAGCAATTTCTTTGATTGAACAAAATTTTAGCACTCTGTAGGAGAGACAACAAAAACAACAACAAATCAAACAAATTATAAAATAAAAAGTTTATTTTAAATTTGAAATAAGTAAAAACTTTGCATATAAGTTGGAACATTTTTTTTTTTTTTTTTTGGTGATACTTGCATATAATATTATCCAAAAGTAAAAAAAAAATGGCGAATATTTGTTTATGTGTAGCTGTGTTTACATTTTTTCGGTACTCTAGGTAATAAAAGGTAGGTAGGTAGGTAGAAGTTGTTGTCTTCCGACACACCTAGGCCTGCAAAAGGCACGTTGTAATACCACTTGAGCTAGTCCTTACTCTCCTGTATCCTCTCTAAACCAACCTGTCGATTTAATGAACGTATTAATCTTATTTATTCTGATTCCTGCGAATTCCGTCACATTTCCAATAGTTTCGGAACCCAGTGTGTTCAGTCTCCTGCTGCAAAGTGCCATGCATCCACACAGTAGATGCTCCACTGTTTCCTCTTCTTCTACCACCTGACAGCTTCTACAGCAGTCGAAATAAGGCACTCCCAATCTATTGGCGTGCCTACCAATAAGACAGTGTCCAGTAAGAGCCCCTATCGTAGCTCTTATGTCAAGTCTGTTAAGTTTTAAAAGTTACTTCATTGCGGCCAAGTTTTTCTACTAATAAGACAGGTTCCAGTTTGCTCCCATTTATAGTTCGCATCATTAATGATATTCTTATCTATTAATAATTTACACGTCGCGACGTTAAAATATGTCTATTGGTTTAGAAAATATGATTTTTGCAACGCTTTTTCGGCTTCCGTGCCACTGTGCGTCGCTAGCGGCATAGGTATCAAGGCCTTGTTTGGCTGAAGTGGTACCATTGTACCCCACCTAGCTAGTTCATCTGCTTTGCAATTGCCCACGATATCTTATTGATGAAGAATTTTGTAGCATCTAGTAAAAGCTTGTAAAATTACTGATTGTAGTGCTTTTAACAGATCTGAATTTCCCTTTCGGTTAAAATACGATTCTTAATGATACGAATACTTTCCATTATAGCTATGACTTCTGCTTGGCAGACACTACAATGATCTGGTAAACGGAAGGGTTAATTAATCCCCAACGAAACCGAATAGACACCCCCTCCCACCTGATCATTGAGCTTACATCTGTCCGTAAAAATGGTAATCTTGCTATTGCAGTCTAATATACTATTGTTCCAATCTTCACGAGATGGGAAACTTACACTGAACGGTTTGTTTAAGGATAACTCCATTGAGTTAGAGAAGTCAGTGGTTCTGGGAATTTGCGGAAATTGACGCAGAATAGTCGAGTGTCCTCTAGAGCTAATGGCTAGATTCGAAGATTCTCTTAGCCTTAAGGCCGATTTCACTGCTATCTGTTTACTATATAGATCTATCGGCAATAGATGCAACATAACGTTTAATGCTGCTGTGGGGGTCCTTCTAAGGGCGCCGCTGATACTCAAGCTAGCCGCTCTCTGAATAGGTATATAATAAGAAGAGTTCCGCATTTAACGAGTTCCATAACAAGACTTGGGAATTTGGAATTATTGAATTTTATTATCAAAATTCATGCTCGGTTAAGAAAGTGCATTGTGCACCCATTCCAGTTTATGATCAGTTTGTGCGACCTTCTGAGGCGGCTATTCGGAATGTTGTGACTAAATTTCGCACCAAATTTACATTATTGAACATTAATAATACGCACGCATACGTAGAGTGCGGACAGTGAAAAATATCGCAGCTGTATACGCCTGTGTTGTTGATGACCGTGAATTATCGATTCGGCGTCGTTCGCAGCAATTGGGCCTCTGTTACTCCACTACGTGGAAAATTTTGCGGAAGGATTTGGACGGGTGCAAGAATTGAAGCCACACAACCTACCACAAAGGCTAACTTTTGCTGAATGGGCGCTGGCAAAGTTGGATAAAGATCCACTTTTTTATCGGAAAATTGTGTTCAGCGACGAAGGTCATTTCTGGTTGAATGGATACGTTGAACAGGCAAAATTGCCGTATTTGGTGTGAAGAGCAGCCAGAAGCATTGCAAGAACTGCCAATGCATACCCAAAAAGTCACTGTTTGGCTTGGATTATGGGCCGGTGGCATCATTGGACCGTACTTCTTCAAAGACGACAAAGGCAGGAACATTACTGTGAATGGCGAGCGCTACCGTACGATGATTACAAACCTATTTTTTGCCCAAGCTGGACTTGCCTGACAAGTGGTTTCAACAAGACGGTGCCATATGCCACACAGCACGCGAAACAATGGCCTAATTGAGAGGCGAGTTCGTTGAACACTTTACTTCACTTTGGGGCCGGTCAATTGCCCACCTAGATCGTGCGATTTAACGACTAATTAATAGACTATTTTATGTGGGCCATATTAAAGCGCATGTCTATAGCAATAAGCTCGCAACGGTTGAAGCAGTGAAAGCCAATATTGAAGAATTTATTCGTTAGATACCAGGTGATATTTTGGAGAGAGTATGCCCAAATTTGAGGCGCAGCCGCGGTTAACATTTACTTGAATTATAAAGATCGTTCTATCGACTCAAATAAAGATTTCATAAATTTTTCTGTATTTTATGTCTTTTTTTTTTTAAATAAAATCCGAAAGCTCTTAAAAAATCACCCTTTCTATAGAGAAAAGTGGAAGGACTCGTAGACTTTTTGGAGTGAAAAAAATGTTGTATGCTAGGATGCGTTTTCGGATTAACCGCACTTGCCTCTATATAAGTATTCACGCTTGCTTGAAGTATATTTAAGACGGCTTTATTGCCTCCCGCTCTTACCATGCAGCTTAGCAACCTTGTCTTATACTTTTACTGATATATACAATATATACCATATACACATAAATACATAAATTTACGCATATATGTATAACATATGTGCCAGCTATTATTTAAATGTTCTTCGCAACAGTTTATCATTGAAATGTCCTTACATCATATAACAACAACACACACCTCCTATACACACACACACACATTAGAATATACATTTATACAATGTCTTGGTAACTAATACTTAAACATATGGAACACATGGAAACAAACTACTCCTTTGACTCCTAGACATGTCATCGTCAGCTCCGTTGTGCTTGACATTCTTTTTGGCGTCCCACATAATTAGAGCGCCATAAAAATTTGTCAAGTTCAAAATGTTGACACATAAACAGGCAAAAACGTGTCACATATACTTATCCTTACAGCTTCTGTAAGGACTAATGCATCTCTGTGGGGGCGTTTAGATGGCTTTATCAGTAAAGTGAAACTTTTGGTGTGTAGTCCTGTATTATACATAGATTTCAGATCTGTGCGCAAATATTTAAAGCTGCAGCTGCGCGCAACTGGACATTGATGGATCTGGCCAGGAATTGTGCAAAAAGTAGGTCATGTTGCCAGAAAACATATTCATCGAATTTTTAATAAAGCAGCCACAAGTAACGTGCAACAGAAGGCAGTTGGTTACATTTTTACGAGAATCCTTTGACACTGCGAGTCTGTCTTGCTTTAAGGGATAATTAATGCTTGTTGATGTACCTACAGTCAATGCAAAGGACAATTATTTTTTTCAGAGAATCAAAGAAAAGACTAAAAGTGAACAGTGAAAAGAAACGCGAAACTGTTGGGATACTGAGAACTTGTGCTGTGCTGCAGAGATAAAAATAGTTCTCCAATAAAAAAAGCAGCAGGCATGGGGACAAGCTTACTGTCCTTTTGTTATACTTAGTTGGATGGGGCAAGTGGTGCCAACAAGACGAGATGCAGTGCGAAGTAGCAGAAGTTACTGCTTCAAGAGGTGCTCCATTTAAGCCTTTAATGGATATAATCTAGAAATAATGGGTCAACTGTAGAGCAATGTTGTTCACACTTAAAATGTGAGAGGTAAGGGAAATTCTGTCTCACAAATTTATTGAGTTTTTTTTTAAGGGAAATTCCGTCTCGCCCGGCCCTACCTAAAGCAGATATTGTGCATCCCGCAATGGAACTTGTGATTTTTTAAATTTATTGAGCATTATAAATTATATGAATAATTTAATACAAAAATTTTTAAAACTTTTTATGCTGTCTAGTTTTTTTATATTCTATGATTTTACTTTTAATTTGATATGTATGAACCAAAAAAAGAACTGGCTCACAATGTTCAACACATTTTAAAACTTTTTTTTCTGTCTAGTTTTTTACATTTTATATTTATAGTTTCAATTTGATAAGTTTTGAACCAAAAAAAGAACTGGCTCAAAATTTTCAAAAAATTTTCAAACTTTTTGTTCTGGTTAGGTTTTTTATATTTTTACTTTCAATTTCATACGTTTTGAGCCACAAAAAAGAGCTGGCTCAAGATTTTCAACAATTGTTTAAAACTTTTTATTCTGTCTAGTTTTTTTATATTTTATATTTTTTTTTTAATTTGATACATTTAGAACCAAACTAAGAACTGGCTCAAAATTTTTAACAATTTATAAAACCTTTTGTTCTGTTTAGTTTTTTTACATTTTTACTTCCACTTTGATACATTTTGAACCAAATAAAGAACTGGCTCAAAATTTTAAACCATTTTTAAAATTTTTTATTCTGTCTAGTTTTTTTACGTTTTACATTTTTACTTTTAATTTGATACATTTAGAACCAAACAAAGAACTGGCTCAAAAATTTCAACAATTATTATAACTTTGTATTCTGTCTAGTTTTTTTATATTTTATGTTTTTACTTTCAATTTGATACATTTTGAACCAAAAAATGAACTGGCTTAAATTGTTCAACCCAAACACAAGTTTAACTTCTTTAGGTCGTTTCAGAAACAATGCTTGTTTGATTTTAATTGTTACAAAAATTCACGTTTCCCAACATCGATTCACAGTACATGAATATGCCAAAAAAAATATTTTAATACTTTAGGTTCATTTTCAAAAGACCAGCATTCAGAGCAATTATTAAAAATACGCAAAATTTTTTGCAAAAAATTTCAGTATCGTTAAAAAAAAATCACCCATTTGGAAATACTTTTCGGTCCCGCCCATTCCGAAGAATTAGGCGCTACCCGTGGAAATGGTATCTTATATCTATTTCTTTCATGAGATCCAGTTCATTTATGAGCGTGGTAACAATCCCAAAAAAGTCTAAGCAGTAGTACGGAAGACGATGGGTAAGGCAATAAACCTATTTACGTTTAAACTGATCAAAAGAGCTTATGATCTAGTTCTTTACTTGTTTTCAGTTTTTTGGTCATATATTATGTTAAAATAATTGAATTTATCTACAAAATGAGTGCTCCTTCGCTTTCCTACGATAAACAGATTTCGAGCAATCGAACAAAAAAGTTGCTCATAAGCACCTCTTTTGTACTACGGCTGCCTGCGTGCGCGACACCAAAGCAAGCAGTCGACAAAGCAAGCAGTCAATAAAGCAAGCAGTCCTCTGCTTTGTCCTCTGTTTTACGCTTAGCTGCATTTTGTATGTTCGATTGCTGGGAAACTATTAATCGCAGAAAAGTGATGGAACACTCATTTTGTAGATAATTTCAATTACTTTAACTTAAAAAAACTACCGGTGTTGAGATATTTCCAAATTATTCCAAAAACACCAACTTTTAACTTTAAACAGGCATTGTGCTTGAACTTACAAAACTACAACCTTGATTTAAGGCTTGTTTGATAAATAATTCTCTTCGTTTACTGTACTATAATAGAATTCTGCGGCTTATTCACATAACTTTTTTTATTTTTTCATATTTTATTCATGGATGCCAATTTGATTTAAATCAGAAAATTAGCCGGAGGCCCCACTTAAAGCCGGATGATTGTAAAACTATTTGTGAAAGAGTTAAACTCAAAGTAAAAAGTCTTCTTAAATGCAGAGTACTGTAACCGCTTCACTTACATTAAATTAAATTTCCAACACGCTCAATGAGGGAATCAGCATAAAAATTAGAATAATTGTTTGCAATGTATTTCACTTGAAATGACTTATAATTCACAAGTGCTTATGGAAGCAGTTGATTATGTATGTTTTATGAGTACTCTGACATATTCCAGTGGTTAAGCTTAGGGAGACTATGCTGTCATGCATACATGGCTGCAGCAAATAGTGCATCCCATAAGCAGTTACCACAACATGTTCAACTTTAAGTCAGTTAGCCATACGACTAGTCGTACTAACTCGATGGCTCATAAAGTCAAACATCATTGGAAAGGACGCCAGTTTGTTAGTATGTATGTTGGTGGTGGTGTTAGCCAACATCTGTCGTATGTTAGACCGCATTTAAGGTTTAAGCTAAACCAAAATGTCCTTTGGCATTGAGACACATAAACTGCAACCGAGCAGCCGTGTAGCAACACGATTCCCCGACAGCCTTAAAGGAACGGCTGTTGCCAGCTTACTCGACTGGGACAATTTGTGGCAACGCTTTACTCCCCCCATTCCCCCGAACCCAGCTCGAAGTCTTGTCATGGTGCTTGTTTGTAATTTGTATGAAAGTCAGCATGTACTGACTATGTTTGTGTGGATCTAATAAAAACACAGCATGGAACTAATATTTCATGTATGGGGTATGTCTTAAAATTTCAACAACTGCAGCAAGTATGAAATAAAAGCCTTTCCTCTTTATTATACAACTTAATGGTTTAGTTTTCGATATTAATTAAATGAAATATCTTACTTACAAGCTTTCCACATTGGGCAGCGTATTGAAGAAGCTCTCGTTGATGACCTCAAAGTTATTTCCGGTTAAATCGCTGTGGGATAAAATAAATTTAGTCATATCGGATGGATATTTGGAAGCTGAATTAGATATAAGCACAATTTAGGGTATTTAAAGGCCACCTAGTGTGTAGTGATTGGTAATTAATTGGTTTGACGAAGCCGTATATCTATCAAAATTGACGAATTGTCGGATGTTGTAAATATTTTGAATTAATAAATTATTAAATATTAAATTATAATGTATACAAAATAAGCCCAACTTATTAATGGTAATAAAAAGTAAACACAAAATTCTTCAAAAATAATGATCCATGTGAGGAGACAAGTTGCCGCCTTACAACAGTTTTGCTGTTTTGCCAAAAGGGCACTAAGCAAACTGCTTGTACTGCTTGGTGAGAGTTGCGTTGTAAGCGCTTTTACTTTCACCAACACTATGTAAACTATAGCGGCCTTAAGCTTAGAGCGCTAATTTATTGTTTAGTATTAGTGAGTAGTGAAGTGTGTTAGTGCATAGGCGTAAGTAGAGAGTAGGTGATAGGGATAGTGTTAGGTATGGCGGACTCTTTCTTTTCTATTTGGTTAGATATATAGATAAACAGAGTTTAGGATTTCTTAGTATAGGTTTGGGCGTAAATTTCAGGATTTGGCGGCGATCAAGGCCAATATAAAGCGGATCGCCAGCCAAATCGAGAGAGTCTTGGTCAGTGAGCGCAAAGGAAAGAGTCTTGGTTAGTTAGTGAAATGAGTTGAGTGTCTGTGAGTGCAATTTAAAGGCGTTACGCGTAAAATAAAATATAGAACAATTGTATTAAGGACAAAAATAAGGATATTTTTAAATAGTAGCGAACCGGGTGCGAACGCATTGAATTTTGTACGGTAGACGTACGTTAAGTTTGATTTTGTTTTTCCAAAATTTTGATTTGCTAAAAATATTATTTTGTGTAAAATAATGAGCGTGCGGTCCCGGTTTAAGTGTATTGTGATAATCAGGCCGCAAAGGCGGATAATATTAGGTGTACAGTTTTGCTTCCCATTGTTTGAGGCTTTATTGTAAAAAAGTGGTAATATATTTATTATTGAAATTGCTGCCCGTCGATAGCGACTACTTTTTTCCATCTTTCTGGTATCTATTGCTTTGGATACCGATCAACTGTTATGGTTTCACCCGGTTTCAGATGCTCAAAGTATACTACACCGAGCTGGTCCCACCAAATAAAGAGCATAACCTTAGCGTCGTGAATATTAGATCTGGCCGTCAACGTGAAGACATGTCCAGGCATTGGGGTTATCGAATTCGTCGCCAATCACAATTCCGTATAACAATCCCTTCCGCATGTGTGCTTGAAGCAGCTGTTCACAAGTGACGATACGCCGCTCAACATACCTCTGCTTCAACTCGTACTGAACCCAATTTTCTTCTTTCTGCATCATTCCGATGGCTTTACGGTTTTTCCAAGCCGCTTGTTGAATAACTCGCAATGATATTGTCATTTCTTTTTGAGTTTGGCAAAAATCTTCATCAGGCAATTCGTCCAATTCGAAGTCTTCTAAAATTCTTTATGGCCCACCGCTATGCTTGTCCTCCAATTCAAACTCATCGATTTTGAAGTACAGAAATCACTCACGACATTTTCTTGATGACTTGATGAGGCCCAGCAGCAGTTTTCTTTAAATTGTAGCTGAAAATCAAAACTTGCCCCAAATAATGAGAATTTGGCTCGAACACTGGCATCTTGGAGATGGCTAAGCTTATTTTGAACCAATTTTGTTTACTTATTTGTACCAGCAAATGCCGCTACAGTCGTCCACCGAAAAACGGCTAAAGCAAAGTTGTACACCTAATATATTTTTAAAAATTTAAGCAAAGGATTTTTTTTTAAATTATCAAAAGTCTTAGCGAATATAAATTCTTTGTTAGATTTATCCTAAACAACGCTGAGCTACCCCAGCCGTTGTTCTGGACAAACCAGAGTTTCGTTACACGCAGTACATCATTTTCATACCTTTACGCTAAACTATATCAAATTTTTTGCTACTTACAGCGTTGACAGATCGTGCGTGGGCAAATGTTGTGGCAGCGCTGTCAGCTGTTGGTAACGGCACAAAATCTCATCTCCGCGACAAGGACAACTGAAGTTTTCATTGCGCCAAACTGCAAAATGCAAATAAAATATCTATAGTTTATCTTGACAGTTCGCTTTATTAAATTTAATGTACGCATTAAGAATAATTGACATTTTTAAGAGCTTAATTAGCATATATCATGCGTTTAATGACAACTTGTTTAAAGTCGCAAGCCAAATAATTATTATTTTCAACAAACAAAACTTTGAGTGAGATGCACAGTATAGAGTATGACTCACAGCAATCGCCAATGGCTTTATCATCATGCCGTCCAAAGGGCTGCTTTCGAAATAGATGATCCCAAAATTTTGCATCCACTTCATTTACACAATTCCACTCGTCGGAGGCATCATCGCAGTCCACGCGGCCATCACAGTTTGCGCGTTGCGGCACACACTGTGCCGAAGTGTTGCAGTGGAAATATCCCGCCGGACAGTGGTCCTTGGCATCGGGCTGCAGCATGGGCGTTTCCAAATCGTCCGCATTGGGCACTGTGTCCACAACAGTGGCGCTGTTTTTGCTGCTTATTGGCACTGCCGTGGACGGTTTGAGTGTGAGCGTAGCCGCAGAAGCTAAGGCCAGCAGTGCAGCAAGCAGCACCAAGCAGTGCATTGGTAGCAATGCTATAAAAAAGTATCAGATTAGAGAATCGAAAGAGAGCTGACAACTTTGTGCAAATTTTTAAGTTATGTTATGGTATTTAAAAAAAAAAAATTTTTTGCTCTATGTATTTGGCTTTAGGCCAAAAAACGCATTTCGTGTCATAATCTCGAAGTTAATTGCTAAGTAGTGCACTTTCGTTACACCACGAACTGATTTTTTTTATTGAATAAAAATGCAGCTATGAACAATTGTTGTTTTTAATGCTTATAATTCACAACTGGCTAAAACAAAAGCAGCCTTAAGTAGCAGGTTTGGTCGACAACAGTTTATAGCTATGTATTATTATATTATTATTATTAATTATTATTATTAATTATTATTATTAATTATTATTATTTATTATTATTATTTATTATTATTATTTATTATTATTATAAACGCTTTTTATTTGCTGTTTACTGAAAAGAAAAATTACTTTCGGTAAATTAAATCTCATTTTCAAATTGTGTTGAATAGCGGCAAAAGCTAACAGTGTATAAAAAAAATTTATAAATAAATGCAAGTTGTAAAAGGGTAGCAAAAATATATCTTACAGACAAATGTCCAAAATGCTTTTAAATGGCATTTATCTTATTATATTTATTTTATTATTATTTATTTACGTAAAAACGCCTGAAAGAAAAAAAAACTCCATATAAAAAAAAAACACTTAAAATTCTTCCCATCAAGAATTCTATTCTTTGGTACGTAGTTGCAGTGCTGCACATTTTAATTGTAAATTGGATGTAGATGGCGCCAGTAAAATCACCGGCTGTTTGAGCGCTAAAAACTTATATTTTTGATAGCAGAAACAATGTCGCGTAGGCAAAATAGTTGCAAAAATTTGATCAAAAAGCAGAAAATTGCGTTGTCGAGGACCACCCAATTATTTGGGACCTCACGCATAATAGTACAGGAAACGAAGGCTCAAAATATACGTCTTCTGGAAAAGGATACTTAAAGGATGGAAATTTCAGGGAGCGTTAGGGACCTGGTTCTAAGTCTAAAGCCGAGTTTTCGTACTAGTGGGTAGGGGGCGTGACACCGTCTCCTGGCAATATATGTTGGTACGGTTTTTGCATGATATAATTTTTTCTATCAAACTAAGAATTTTGATTTAAAGGTCGTTTCTAATAAAATTGTCTATCAAACAAGACTTAAATCAAAATTGTAGGTTAATTGGTTCAAGCACAATGCTTGTTTTAAGTTAAAAGTTGGTAATGGTGTATGGTATTTTTCGAATAATTAGCAAATATCTCAAAACCGGTAGGTTTTTTCGGAAATTTCACCCATATATTTTGTTCAAGTAAATGAAATAATCTACAAAATGAGTCCTCCAACGCTTTCTTACGATAAACAAATTTCGAACAATCGAACAAAACAAGTTGCTCATAAGCGCCACTTTTGCACTACGCTGCCTACGTGCACGACACCAATGCAAGCAGTCGACAAAGCAAGCAGTCCTCTGCTTTGTCCTTTGTTTTACGCTTAGCTACATTTTGTATGTAAAAATTATGAAAATCGGCGTTTGTGAGCGATTTATTTTTTCGATTGCGATAACTATTAATAATAATTGTTCAATAACTATTAATAGTAGAAAAGTGATGAAGGAATTAATGTTTTCTGCTGCAATTAATTTTTGCAGCAGCTGATTTTTATATTTACTTTTTGTTTGTTATTGTTAGCGCCATCTATTGTTAGCTGCGCCATCTACATTAGTGCTGGAGAAAACATCGATGATCGAAGAAATCTCTATATATCGATGTTGGCCAACAGAGATGTTTCTCCAGCACTACTAAACACCCATTTTATGAGTGCAGATGTTTTCTCCAGCACTAGTCTACATGCCAATTGGCCAGATATGGGTAGCACTGTTTGGTCACAAACTCTAAGTGAAATAAGAGCAGTTTTTTCTTTCATGACTTTTTACGATGCTGCGTACTGGCCTTTAACAAAATCAAATTATTTTGCACTTTTGTAGGATGGCTCACAACGTTACTCGGGCACTTCTGCATTTCTGCCCGACAAAATGAACATACCAAGGCACATAAAAAAATTGTACAGTATACATAAATATAACTGCACCAATTTGCCTGCTACACCGTCTAATTGTTAAAGATTTTTTAAAAATTCCATTCAGACAATTAAAAACTGTTTCAATTCGTGCTGAAATTTGCTGAGCTCTGTATATTTCCTAATTATATTGTGGGCCACAATGTTGCTGGCCGTTTAATTGAAATTGCATTTTTGTTGCATCATGCCACGCCCCTCCTCACGCCCAAATCTATACATTTTTGGCATACTCTCGACGGTGCATTTATCATTTTAACGATTGCATTAAAAGCACAGAAAACACTTTTTCCAATACGATATGGTCAGACATTGAGGCAGCAGGCGCAGGCATGTGTGCCAAGAGAGACAATGGAATTATGAATTGCGCACAGAGCGGCTATAAGCAAAAAAAAAAAAAACAAAAAATATGTAAATTGCATATATGCAATAAAATTGTTTGTAATAAAAATGATGCACAGTACATTTGGTTAATGTGGGCCAAGTTACAATGACGCGTGAAATCTCTCTTTTGGATAAGTTTCTATCGATAAGCAATTAATGTGGCAGTGAATACATTTTGATAGCGCTGACAGCTGCTGAACAGGAATCTCTATAAACATGAATATCATATATAATTGTATATATGGACAGTGGCATTGTTAAGTTTTTATGTTGGGGAGCATGACGTGAATCAAATTAGTCGTTACTGCAAAATAAGATGTTTCCTAAAAGGGGTAGGATTAAAAGTTGTTTCTTCAGAGCGCTTTTTTCAAGCAGTCTGCAGACGAGCTGCAAAAAAAAAAAAAATAGTCACAAAATGTAATGTTCAAAAGCGTCCTATTACTTAGCCGACGCTTTACGTTAGATGGCGCCAGCGCTAGTCCACTAGATGGCGCCAGCAGTAACAACAGCAGCGGAAGCAAAAATCTTTGCGAAACATTGTGAGCTGTGGTAAAGTAGAGAAAATATGACATGGCAACCAATTAGATACTTTTGCGCTAACCTAGCCTAAAGTCGGGTATCAATAAAAGTATCAATATCCCAACATTCTATATACCCCTACATTTAAGTAAGTTAGAAACTGTTGATAACTAACCTTCAGCAGTCGATTTTTTGTGCCCTAGTATAAAGTTCATCTCATCGAAACGTAGCAGTGTTTCAATTCTAGAGTGTGTCCCAGAATAGGTTTCTTTTTGGAGCAAATCTAACCCTACCTCACCTTACAATCCTATGATGCCATTAAATTCTATGCTACAAAAATAAGTAAGTTTTAATAAGAAATTCTAAAAATGTATCGCTTCTTCAAACCCACCCAAAGGGATGTCTGTGTTACTGAGAATAGAGGAGAATACCTAACAAGATTACTGCGTCACTCTCCATAAGTAGGTTTTGAGAATTTCTCTACATTGAACCCCATGGAAGTGGCCTAAATATCTTGACTGCAACCAAAGTAATGCAAGAAAACCTCAAACATAATTAAGTGGGCTTCAGCCCCTATCGCAACCCTCTAACTACGCCCAGCACACATGTGCATGGCAAGCATAACAAAAGCAGTCAAAAAGGTAAACAAATAAATGTAAATCAAATAAAAATCGATAAAAAACAAAACAAAGCATTAAGCCATGAAATGAAATTTCAACAAAATAAATAACAAGAAACAACAGCTAAAGATGACAGCAAAAAGTAATGACAATATCCGGGGTCACTTGCAAAGGATTGCAAGGACGTCTACAATAATTAAGAACCGAGTTGCGTCTGATCAAAGTGACAACGAATGGCTGCAGGGGGACACGTGTTGCTCCTTGTACCGAACACAGCCCGGGGACAACTTGGTTGCAGCGGAAACGGTGGACAACCCAAAGTGTAAACAGAAAACAATTCAAATAACAAAGATTGATGGATGTGCCCAAACTCATAAAGTACAATTGAGGCACCAATATTTACAGTATTCTGATGACTTTAACTTAATCTTTTCAAGCATTATCTGTCAGTAAGTTAAATTATTGCCGCGGAGCTATATTTGAATAACTCATAAGCTGAAGCAATTAAAGAGGCATAGAAATCAATGGTTCGAGGTATTTGGTATACAAAAAGCAGGAAATCTTCCGCGCCAGGGCTAACAAATGGCAACGCGTCAGTCAACATTCCCTTCCAAATCCAAAAAATTGCATCATTGGAATATATATCGGCCGTGCTCTGGAAAACGAATCCGAAAATGTTATTCGAATTCGTTCCGAAACCCAATGGTGCTCCCAATTTCACCGAAACGAATTGTTTATGTGTATGTTTTTGTTGCAAGAGGACTTAGAACGAGTTTGCAAAATAGTTTTAAAAGAGTACGCATTTAAAATTAAAATAATTTTTTAAGTATTCTTTGATGTTTTCAATTTGTTTCTATGCCAATTTTAAGTGAAATAGCATTTGATATATATTTTGAATTATTTTTTTACTGAATCGTGTATTGAGTGGATGGTTCATGTCTTGCAAAAAAACAAATGTCCCTTGTAATAAAAATAGCCTAGTCGTGGATAATTTCACTTAAAAGTTGAAAGGCTGAGAGCAAGGGAAATATGAGTAGATGGCGACAGAAAAAATTCGAATTAGGGAGCTCGCAAAAACAAATCCGAATAAAATTGTTCGTTTTGTTTTTTCCCTTTCCCAGAGCACGGCCGATCGTAATTTTTTTCCAAGCAATATATTTTCTTGAAACAAAAAATGAACTTTTCTTATTTTTGTTTATGGGGTTCGACATTAATCTGTGGAATAGGTCTGACGAGAAAGAATTTCCAAATATGTAGCTAAATTTTTTTATGAATCCGAAATCAACGCAGGCTGGTTTTTTTCACAGAACCAGACAGCCCATTTTCATAGTGTAACACTTTTACGCGTTGTTCGGTCTTGAGCAGTTTTTAAACTTGACATATGTCGAAGAGTATCTACTTTAGATGCGCATGTTCCGAATTATGCGTGTTTAACAACCAAACCAACAGATGGCCCACCCTGTACTACTTTTACGCCTTTTTCGGTCTTTAAACGATACATGACTAATATTGAGCCGTTTTTAAACTTGACATATGTCGAAGAGCATCTACTTTAGATGCGTATGCTCCGAATTATGAGTGTTTAACAACCAAACCAACAGATGGCCCACCCTGTACTACTTTTACGCCTTTTTCGGTCTTTAAACGATACATGACTAATATTGAGCCGTTTTTAAACTTGACATATGCCGAAGAGCATCTACTTTAGATGCGCATGCTCCAAATTATGAGTGTTTAACAACCAAACCAACAGATGGCCCACCCTGTACAACTTTTACGCCTTTTTCGGTCTTAAAAAGATACATGACTAATATTGAGTAGTTTTTTAACTTGACATATGTCGAAGAGCATCTACTGTAGATGCGCATCTTCCGAATTATGCGTGTTTAACAACCAAACCAACAGATGGCCCACCCTATGTATTAAGAGAGCGATAGCCGGATTTTTAAAAGAATTTCTTTTGCCAAACTGTTTGTCTTAACAACAGTCAACAGATTTGTAGCAGATTGAGATGTCTGTTTTGTTATTACCATAGATAGTTAATGCCAGGATGCTCAATGTGTTTGATTGATTGCTTGACGCAACTTGGCCTGATGACGTGCATTAACGCACTTTTGTTCCCATTATCGATAAGGAAAATTATGCGCCAAAGTTTTGGCAAGAAAGCTTTTACAAAACTCGCGAAACTTTTAAAAGGCGGCAAGCAAGTGGCATGCCACATAAATCTCAATAGAGCCTTGGCAACACGCTCACACACACACACGCACAGAAAAGTTTCCAGATTTCAATTTCACCATCCACGCCCCACCCGCTTTAGAGATCCAAAAAAAAAATGAGAATGGGCAAGTAATGCCCCAAAAGCAATTGACGCCAGTTCGCATCTTGTTGATATGTTGAACTTTTGGGCCAATTAGAATGACTGCCCGCAGACAGCTCGTATTGGCTTGAAGTTCTGGCCAAAAACGCTTTAGTCAATTTTGGCTGCTTTTTGTTTATGTCCATTTAAGATAATTCAAGCAGATACATTGTTTAGTGTACATACATACAGCTGTAGGTGTAAAAGATACAAAAATAGCATGAGAGAGCAGAATAAAAAAATATGCAAGGGTGTGCCAGAAATCTCTAGTTTAGTTTTTGGACTAGCTTTCATTTGAAAACTTTTGAGCTATGTGTCAATCAAATGTTTTGCTGAAAAAACTCCCACGCTGCTAAAAGATATTGCTTCAAGGCAGTCCAAAGAGCTGACTGGCATATTGATGAAAATTCTTGATGTGAAATATGTCTAAAAGAGATTGCGGGCACATCACAGCAGTTTTTTTTTTTTTAAGAACTTCCAAAAATAAATGTTGCAAATCTGATAGGGTTATGGTTGTTGTTAAACTAATTGCCTTAAAAGTCTTTTATAGCTACGCAAAACAAGCAATTAGTTTGTTGATTTAGTGGAATCTATAATTGGGTCGATTTTGTAGGGATTTCTGTTAAACTCGACACAGGGCCAGTAGAAGCAAAGAGGCAAAAAGGGAGCTTCGTCTAAGTAATCATGCTGTTAAAAAATATTAATAAATTTATTAAGTCCCATACACTGGCCTTTTTCTGTATATAGAATTTTCCAGTGTGACCAGATTTTTTTTAAATGAACTGTGCAGCACTCTAGGCCAAGAAGCATAAAATATAAAGAGAGAAAGAGTGCTTGGAAAATTTAAGGTATCTAAGGAAAAAGACAACTTTTAAAATGTATTTATAATTTAGTCTCAAACTTTCGAAATTATATCTATTAACTTAAAATTTTTTTAAATAAATTTTTAACATCCGCCAAAAACAAAAAAATCATGGAAAATAATAGATAAAGGAAAGTGGGGTGTATTCGGAAGTGGTGTGAGTCCGGAAACGCATTCAAGCGGATTTCTGAGTTGACATTTGAATATGAAACCAATACGCTGATTTTTGTTAATATGATATGTTAAGGGGTGTAGGAGAAAACACGATAAACCGATTGCAGGGGGGGACCCCCGATATCGATCGATAAAATTCAGATGTGGATTTGATCATTAGACCCACATGAATCAGCTTACCAAAAATGATGGTAAGATGGTCAATTGTTACCAAAATTATGTAGAGTCAAATATTAATGAAGTTTATTGGAAAGGGGAGCTGAAATTTGTACATTTTGGACTATAACTTTTATGGAATTTGGTCGATTGCGTTCATTTTTTACATACAGATGCATGAACGCATCGCTCTGCTAAATTTTAAATAAAAATATTAAACGATTTGGCTAAAAACGATGGAAGATATTGACATGATTCAACAAACTTTATCTTCTCAGGATGCCCGCCAACAGGTAAAGTTTCGTATCTCCAGCTCTTATAGTCTCCGAAATCTAGGTGTTGATACAGACGGACAGACGGACATGGCTTAATCGCTACCCGATGTTATGATAAGCATTTTGGTATAAAGAACTTGGGGTCTGCCACGGCTCCTTCTGTCCGTTACATACGTTGCACAAATCTAGTATTCCCTTTGTAGGAAGATGATATAGATATGTAAGATGATATAAATATGTAAGTTAGTTATTTTGTACCTGTAACTCCGGAGGTCTTTCTGTTGGCAAAGTATAATATTATTTTTTTTTTTAATATTACCAAACGCTTAATATCTGGGTTGATCCACTTAACTAACTCTAGCAAAATTCATTTATAAGATAATGCAGGAGTTCATAAAACAAATTTGTTGGGCCTGCCTGAGGTTTGCATATTAATAAAGTTATTTAGGAATGCTCAGATTCATTAGAACTATAAAGTAAGTGCTTCGTCGGCATTTCGATTCCAAATTCGATAAGTGTATCGATATCGAACGATAAATCGCAAGCATTTTTAAATAAAAAAAAAACGAAAGCCAAAGTAGTCTAGCATTTTTCCGACAACTGAATAGACTTCATTTCGATATAAACGTGAAAAGTTTTCTAAAAAAGAAAACTCCTAAATATTAGTTTATAAAAATGGCGTTGAAGTGATTTTGTAAGGCTTTAAAACTTCCATAAATGTTGAACCCTTTAAGGGTTGTTGCTAAACGCCAGCAGGATCAAATGAAGTGGTCTTGGAGCAATTTTGACAATCCGTTCCAGTTGGCGTCTACACCATTTAATAACGTAAGTACTAGTTTTATTGCGTATCAGTAGAACGAGCATTAACAAATCTGAATACAGTCAGAGATAGATTTAGCAGAGAGTCAGACACGCTCTCAAGAAATACATTTTTATCATGGCACCACAACCTTGGCATTTAAATACCAGGGCGGTATTATTATTGGAGTTGACTCGCGTGCAACTGGCGGTCAATAGATTGCATCTCAAGACGTTATAAAGGTTACTGAGATTAACAAATATATGCTTGCAACAATTGCTGGAGGAGCTGCGGACTGCACATATTGGCAACGCGTCTTGACTGTGAAGTGTCGCTTGCACGAGCTAAACAATAAGACTTGCATGTCCGTAAGGGCAGCCAGTCAAATGTTGAGCAATGCTATTTGTGAATACAAGGACGAGGACTTCTCCATGGGCATAATGTTGGGGACGAACCTGCTCTATATTATGTTGACGATGATGGAACACGTTGTGCTAGAAATATGTTTTCAGTGGGAAGTGGCTCTGCTTATGCGATTGCTATTTAAGACATTGGTTACCGATATACTTTAAGCGATGAGCAGGCAGTGGAGCTGGCACGTCGTGCAATATATCATGCCACTCTTCGTGATGTGTACACCGGCGGTATCCTGAGCATTTATCGCATTACCTCTACAGGTTGGGAAAACATTTCCAATACAGATTGCAAGCAATTATATAATGAATATAATAAATAAAAAACACTCTTAATGTCATGGAAATCTTTTTCATTTATTACAAAGGGGTTGGGGGTGGTGGTGCCGTGCCCTGTGTGCCGACAGGGAGCGAACTCATAGGATGATATCACACATTACTATTTGTAAACAGATACAAAGTTGCCTTATACTAAGTATCTTAAATCTTCGCATTACGAGATTAAATGAAACTCGCAAAACTAAATATTTTGAATTTTTTTGGTTCTGGCTTCTAGTGCGTCAATGGAGTTTTTAAGTCGATCATAAGGGTGTCGGAAATTTGGATCAATGGTTGCTCTTTTTCTCTCTTCTGGCTTTTGTTAACTTTATCGCCCGAAGAAAATTGAAGGATTCCATTATGTGGACACGGAAATAAAGCCTCATAAGGCATCTGGTACCAAAGAGATTGGCAACAATAGTATAAAATCTCTCGGATAAAGGCTCTCGGTAAAGTCCTTAAAGGAAAATAGAGCTAAGTACTTCCCGGTTTGCTCATATTATACGTCGCTTTTCCGAGATTTGGTAGGTTAAAAAGGGTTTTAAAAAGGAATGGGGTGGCTAATACTAAAAAGATTTGCAAGGAGATTATGAAAGCTCTCTCAAAAAGGCCCTCAATAAAAACTTTAAATGGAAGGTACTTGCTCGTACTTCCAGTTTTGCCTTATCGGCAGTTAGATAAAAGGGCTTTAGAAAGGCATGGGATACCTGGCACCAAAGGGAATTGCCAAGAGAATATGAAAGATGTTCGTATTTTCTAACTTGTCCATATCACAAGTCACTTATGCAAAAGTCTGCAGTAAAACAAGGGCTTAAAAAAGGAATCGCATATTAAATAAAAAAGGATAAGATATGCATTTAAAAGGGAATAAAAGTTCGTGTTTCCCGACGTGCCCATGTCACAAGTCACTTATAAGTCTGCAGGTTGTTCAGGGCTTTCAAAAGAAACAGGACTATTTGTATCAAAGAGATTTGCAAAGAGATTACGAAAGCTCTCTCATAAAGTCTCTCGATGAAGCCATTAAAAGGTAAAAGAGGCTCGAACTTTCCAGCTCGCCCATATCACACGTAATTTTTTGTAAAAGTCGGCAGATTTGGTTAGGTTAGATTGAACCGGTTGACCCCTGGGGGAGTCTTTAGTGGTAGCGGAAGGTGCAGCTGGTGTACAATGCACGTTAGTCGTCAAGTATGCGCGTGTGCTTGGCGAACGCCAGGAGCTTTTGAGATGCCCTGTCGGCTGCCTCTTGCAATGAGGTAAGCCAGGGTTTTTCTAGATATTGGAGTCCCGATGCACAGAGGGCGGGGCAGCGGCAAATGAGGTGCTCCAGAGTCTCTTTGACGTCTGTCTCCCTACATTTCCTGCATTCGTCCTTGTTGGTAATGCCTAGCTTCTTTGCGTGAGTTGCTGTCAGGCAATGACCAGTGAGTATGCCCACCATAAGTCTGAAATCTCTTCTTGGGAGTTCCAGAATATACTGGGCTAGTTTGCTGCTGTTTATTTTCCGTCCTGCAGTTCGTTGTGGTGTACCACCTTCTATCAGATCTGACTGCAGCGTTTTCTTCTGATCTATGGTTAATCGTCCTTAGAGGAATCTTCAGATTCTCAAGTGACGGTTGATTCGATCCGGCTCCTTCCTTTGCGAGCTTGTCAGCTTTTTCGTTTTCATCAATGCCCTGGCTGGGTACCCAGAAGATGCACACCTCCTTCTGGGTGTTTAGTGCATCTAATGCATCACTGCTTACCAGTACACTTTTGGAGTTGATACTGAATGCTTGCATGGATTTGATTGCCGCTTGACTGTCAACAAAGATATTTATTCGGTTCTGCTCTAGGGTGAGCTAATTCTGCAGCCTTCTTTATGGCGAATACCTCCGCCTGGAAGATGCTGAAGTGTTCTGGCAACTTATAAGACACCTCCGTGGGTGGGTCTATAAAGTATATTGCAGACCCAACGCCAAACTCCATTTTGGATCCGTCTGTGAAAATTTTTATCGCTTGTTGATCCATACCGATTTTCCAATCCTCTGGTTCCATTAGAGTGAGTGTTCTGGAGAAGTTGTTTACTGGGGTCATATAGTCTGTGCTATTGAATGTCACCCCTTCAACTTTGCTGTGCCCGTAGTTCGCAAGGGCCATGTTCCCTGTTGCGCTGTCTTCTGCGCCAGTAGTTCGGCCTGAATATCTAAGGGGTGTACTCCAAGTATTGCTTCTAGGGCCTTGGTTGAAGTGGACCTTTAAGCCCCCGTTATGCACATCAATGCACGTCGTTGCGTCTTTTCCATTAATCGTAGTATGTGGTCTTCTCTGTGACTCTCCACCATACCAGAACTCCGTTGAGTAGCACTGGCCGCACAACTGAGATGAAGATCCAATGCATTAGTCTTGGTGATAGACCCCACGTGCTACTTAGCATCTTCTGCGATGCATAAAGTGCATTTGTGGCTTTCTTCGTTCTTTCCTCAACATTGAGTTTTCAGCTCAGCCTCCTTTCCAATACTATTCCTAGATATTTCGCGCTCATTTTGGGCTTGAGCGGAGTGACGATTATTTAGGACTTTAAAAAGGAATAGGGTACCTGAGACAAAAAGAATTTTCAACGAGATTTAAAAATCTATGAATTCTGAGTCGTCTTGAGCTCTTCATGCAACATTGATTGGCAATCTTACTATTATATAGTGACCAGAGAGCTGCATTGAGTACACTCGAGCCTGTATGATTATGACAAGCAAAATGTGAGTGTGAGTAGCACAACAAGAATACAAGTAAGGGGCCAAGCAAGAACGACCGCGGCAAACTTCTGTAGGTTACTCGTGTTACTCGATTATGAGTTTTGCAAATCAACAGCTCAAAAAATGCAAACTCGTTTTAATTAAAGGGTAAGTGAGTCTTAACTCATTAAAGCTCGTGAGTGAATTTTGATGGCTCAAAAGATGCACATAGTTACATGTTTTGATGAATTGATTTAGATTGCTCAAGGGCTTAAGTCATGACTGAGTGCACTCAAAAAATTTTGTACCTATTGCAGCTCTCCGATAGTCACCTATCATCATCATCCTAGCATCACAGTTCCTCAGCACATCTTCTGATATTCGATATCCCCCATCGCACTAAGATCATTTTCAACATCTTCTCTCCATCTCATTCTGGGCCGACCTTTTCTCCTGTCACCTAGCGGCTTAGTTGCAAATATAGTCACCTATCATCCTATCATTTAAAAACAGAAACAATGCATAATCCTAAAGAGAAACAAAAATTTAAGCATTTTTCAATATTGTTAGGATCTGTTTTGAGCTTTTACATCAACTCGGTTGGCTATTAGTTTTTTCCTTTGAAATAAACACGCATGGCTTATAGTAGATTAGATTTCATTCATTCTCAATTTTCCTTAACGTAGAAGCTCTCCCAGTCAGCATATATTGTCTTTTGATCTTCGCGAAGTCCCAGCAAAGGATTCAATTGCATTAGAAAGGTCACACACCAAACCAGCCAGCAGCAAACGGCTGTAAGTATTATACAGCATTGGATAAAGGTACAGGGTATAAAAACATTTTTACAGGCTATTTCACTAGGCAGCAATTATTATACCCTGTACTGTATGGTGCAAAGGTCATATTTGTTTGACTTATTAGACTCACATGAACATTCAAACCAATTTAAGTGGCTCTAGCTTATAGCTAGGGAGCTCTCTATATAGACATTGATTCTACATTTGCTGCACTTGTGAGCTGGAGCCGAATTATCCAAAGCTAAAAGTTTTTTCTGTAATCCCAGAACAGAGTTGTTAGTCAATTTGAGAAATGCAAATTTTGACACGGCATTTCTGCCAACAGTGTGCGGAATTTTTCAAAGTCCGAAACTCCAGGCAAAATTTTAGCGCCTCAGCTACATCAATAGGATGCAAAAAGAGAACTTAACTACATCTCTTAAAACTTATACGATCTTGGTGCTTTACATAGCAACAAGGTGTCCCGTAGAGACGCGTAATTCTAAATCTGCATCAGATAGTAAAACGATTTACGACATCTAGATAATCATACAGATAAACTTAAACACATAGCTCCTTCGGCATATGACATAAATTGCATACAACTATGTTATCCTTAAACCTATGCCTAAAGGGTATATCAACGCAAATGTACAGGCTTTTCAAAGGAACTGCCAGCCGAAATTTATTCTGTTTATTTATTTATTAAAATTATGCAATTGTATTAGCTGGTTATAAGCTTAAGCAGAACCCTTAAATGCGTTTTCACAAACTATACATATTACGTATACGCAATAGTCTAGAAAGTTTTGCCAACCCATAGATATATTGCTTTAATAAGCAACTCAAATACACCCAGCTAAGTTTTAATAGACATTAAATTGCTTTTGAAAATTAAACAATAACTCATAAGCAAATACTTTTACTTACATAGGAACAATCTCAAATGGAAATAATACAATGCCATAAAAAAAACAATAATAAAAAACAAAGCAAAGCTAAAATTCCACAAGTTTTATTCACTGTTGTTTGGTTTTCAAATATTTAGTTTTCTTGCCAATTTTAAAAAACTGAAAGATACAAATGAAACAAAAAATACACGCATAGAAAAAATATTTGTACGTATGCTTTTTTAGGAATTTTTATATTCTATAACAAATTCTATGGCAATTTTAAAGTTTCCTTTAGCAACAAACTTGTAAACAAAAAAAAATTAAATAAAAAGAAGCAAAAACAATGCTGTTCATAATAACAACAACAACAACTAGCACAATAAACACAAATATCATGCAAATTTTATTTCAAGTATAAGCAACTTATTTTTAAAGCTAACGCAATTTCTAGTCATAGCCCGAGATGAAGCCGAAGAAAACAACAAGATACAACAAAAAAATGAGATACAATCGAGGCCTTGCTCGACAGTGGGATACTCTGTACTTAAGTTGGGAGCTAGTTGATAAAAAATTCGATTGCATATTGCTTGTGTCGAAACAGAAATTAAGTATACGTTACTATCCACCCCCAACGTATCTGCTTTTCTTCAATGCATTTATTTTTTGCTTGTGGCAAAGTTGTAAAGTTATTATAAAATATAAAGCGACTTAATAAATATCAAAATTCGTTAAACAGCAAACTAATATAACTTAATTAAAAATTTTTTTGTTTTTTCTAGTTTAATTTTTTATCATTCTGGCTTTTGTAAAAAAGTTAAAAAGAATGGATACAATACAATAATAATAAAAGTATGATTTTGCATACTGCTTTTGAAAAGCATTTAAAATTAAGCATACGTTCATTTTTATTGAAACTGCTTGCATGCAGTCCAACAAGCAGTTTCCAACTGAACTGCACACAATTTCTGTAAATTTTTCTTTACCTGTGGCTTGCTATGACTCGAAACTTTTATCAGAATGTTTTTTTTTTTAAATTATGCGAAAGGGAAGCATATCTTTTGTTTGTTAGACTAACAAGAGAATACGTAACAAATTTTTTGTCTCAAACTATGAACTTGAGCTATTTCGCATACTTGAAATTACGATTTCAAAAACAATTCGAGTATTTTTAGTAAGCAAACTGTAGAGTTTTGTAGTTCCCATGATTATAGTATAAATAGTTCAAAATAATTGAATAATAACGTTGAAAGAACCTAACGACATAACATAAAAAAAAACCTTTTTAGAAATTTTTTGAAAAATTAAATTATTTTAGAAAACATTAAGAGTATTGTAATTCAAATGATTATAGCATAAGTAGTTAACAATAATAGTGGAATATATTAGGTGCGCTAAGTTCTCGCTGTTTTTTTGATGAAAATGTAACTTTATTATAAAAAAATGGTTATCAATGACTCATTCAAAGTATTGCCCATCGTTAGCTACAATTTTTTCCCATCTTTCTGGCAGAGTTCGAATACCTTGACGGTAGAAGTGTTCGTCTTTTGAAGCTATCCACGAATCCACACGTTTTGCGATATCTTCATATGAGTGGAACTGCTGATTAGCCAGACCATGTGCCATCGAGCGGAAAAAGTAAAAATCGGACGGCGCAATATCTGGGGAATATGGCGGGTGGGGTAGGACTTTCTATTTGAGCGTTCCCAAGTGGGTTTTAACAGGATTGGCAATGTGAGGCCGAGCGTTGTCATGCAGTAAAATCACTTTTTCGTGCCTCTGCTCGTATTGTGGCCGTTTTTCTCGCAGTGCTCGGCTCAATCGCAACAATTGAGTTCGATACCGTTCCCCAGTGATGGTTTCGCCTTGTTTCAACAGCTCATAATAAACAACACCGACCTGGTCCCACCAAATGCACAGCATAACCTTCGCAGCGTGAATATTCGGCCGAGCCAGTGACGTGGAAGCATGACCGGGTAGTCCCCAAGATTTGTTCCTCTTTGGGTTGCTGTAATGAATCCATTTTTCATCACCCGTCACGATGCGATGAAGAAAACTCTTCCTTCTTTGTCGCTGGATAAGTTGTTCACAGGCGAAAAAACGACGCTCAACATCCCTTGGTTTCAAATCATAAGGAACCCAAGTTGCTTGCTTTTAAATCATTCCCAACGCTTGGAAATGGCTTGGCGGGTAACTCCTAATGCTGAAGCAAGCTCTTCTTGCGTTTGGCACGAATCCTCATCGAGCAATGCCTCCCATTCAGCGTCTTCGAAGGTTTTGGGTCTTCCTTTACGTGGACGGTCGTCAACATCGAAATCACCGTGCCGGAACCAATCACGGCACGTTGTTTCGCTTGGAGCAGCATCTCCGTACACTTTTTGGAGCTCTCGATGCGCTTCAGCTGCCGTTTTTTTCGAACAGAACAAGAAAATCAACACTTCCCGAAAATGATGATTTTTTGGCACAAAACTAGACATTTTCACACAACCGCAAGTAAATAATGCAAAAAGGAATTCACTTATGTGCCATAGCAGTTTGCTTACCATATGCCTAAGCTTCGTTTATGAAGTTTTGGGTATGTCAAAATCGACCAGAACTTTCTGCTAAAGCCATCTATTGACAAACAGCGAGAACTAGGTTGCGCACCTAGAAACGCACCTAGTTAGAAACGTTGGAAGAGCCTTAGCTTTTAGAAATTTAAAAAAAATCAAATAATTTAAGAAATTCAATTTTTTTCTTCGTATACATGTTGGTGTTCGACTTAAAAAAAAATCGCTTAAATTTGAAAACTTTTATTTACAGCAAATTTCAGGCACTGCACTGCACTATGGGCCGGCGTGACCAGATTTTGGCCAAAAGCCCTCCTGATGAAAATCAAAATTTGGACAAAATGACAATTCAATATTATTTTACACATATTAAAGTATCCTGTGCAGAAAAAAAATTGTAAATTATAATTAGTGGTTTTTCAGTTATTGGCAATCAAAGTTGACATTTTGTATTTTATGAGCTTTCGCGAACATTTTCAGAAAAAAAAAAAAACTGCATTTACCTCGATACATGTAGCTACGAAATCTTTATTCACTTTATTATTTATAAGTATTACTTCAGAAAAAAAATAAAACTGAGCTTAACAAATTTTCGGTTTTAAATATATTCGAGTTGTTAAAAAGTTATTTATGGTTTTTGTATCATTTGGCTGCTTTGCTTTAAGGGTACCTCTGACTGCCACTTGATATTTGATCGAAAAAAATTTTATAAATTTCTTCACATGTTTTACAACAAAATGCAATTCCTCCCGATTTTCGGAATTTGAACTTTGTATCTAAAAGTTGAATTTTAAAAATTGACCCCCAGGATATTTTACTATTTTTTGAATTTCTTAGCTGCCTAAAAGTATGCTTCAATAACCATTTTTTCAAAGGTTGTACTAAAAATGTACAATTGGAAAATTTTATAGCATACTTACAATGATGCAAATCCAAAAATGTAAAAATTATCAATTTTGACGAAAAAACGTAAAATTGAAATATAGATTTTTGAAATTTTTTTTTATAAATTAAAAAAGCATGCAAAAAAAAAGTATAACAGTTAAAAGCCAGAGGTGATGTCGTATTTTTGTAATTTGCTTGGAAAGCTGAAACTAATTGGGGCTATAACTCCAAAACCATTCATTATTTTGGGTAAAGGCTATTTTTTCAATATATGAGGAGCTCATATCTACCTCTTTGGGAAATATGGTCCAATTCCAATTAACCGTTTTTTTTTTTTAAATAAGTTAAAAAATTTGTTTGGTTTTTTTAAATTTTTTCCAATTTTGGTCTGGATTATCTATATCTCCAAAAAATCGGAGGAGTTCAATCATTTAGGAACACGTGTGTAAAATTTCATCAAATGACCAGGTTTTGGCAAAAATATAAAAATTGCGACAAATTCTGGAGAAGACTCGTGAAAAGCAAATCGACACACACCACCTATTCGTCGATTTCAAAGCTGCTTTTGACACGCCTGATAGAGAGAAGTTTTTCGTCGCCATGTCTGAGTTTGGTATCCCTGCAAAGCTAGTTCGGCTTTGCATGATGACGTTGAGTAACTCCTGCAGTTCCGTCTTGATAGGAAAAGACCTCTCCGAACCATTTGATACCAAACGAGGTTTCAGGCAGGGTGATACACTATCATGCGACTTTTTCAATTTACTTCTGGAAGCTATCCTGCGACGTGCCGATGTGAACAGGTCAGGCACTATCTTTTATAAGAGTGTCATGCTGCTGGCGTATGCCGACGACATTGACATTATTGGCACTAACATACGTGCAGTAAGCGGAGCCTTCTCTAAAATTGAAAAAGAGTCGAAAAACATGGGTCTGGCTGTAAATCTGGTCAAGACGAAATACCTGCTATCTACAAGTAAGCAAACGACACCACAGGGAATAGATAGCTACAACTTCGAAGTTGTAAAAGATTTCGTGTACTTGGACACCAGTATTAGCGACAAAAAAAATGATGTCAGCATGGAAATACGTCGACGGATTAATCTTGCTAACCGGTGTTACTTTGGGCTAAGTAAGGAACTCAAGAGTAAAGCCCTCTCTCGGCATACGAAAATAAACCTCTACAAATCCCTCATTATACCCGTGCTTTTCTACGGCGCTGTCTACATCCGATAAGGCGATTTTAGGGGCTTTCGAGAGAAAAATCCTCCGACGTTTCCTTGGACCGATAAATGTGGAAGGTGATACTCGTTCGGCGCATACGGCTACAACGTCTGCGCTGGCTAGGTCATGTTACACCAATGGATGAAAATGCTGCAGCCAAGAAGGTATTCGAGCGGAAATCACTGGAAGGTCGACGACGACAGGGACGCCCGCCTCTGCGATGGGAAGATGAGGCAACGGAGGATCTTCGTAGCCTTGGGATTGCCAATTGGCGCCAGCAAGCACAGGACAGAAACCGCTGGCGTAGGATAATTTCTGAGGCCAAGACCGAAAACCGGTTGTAATGGCCAAATTAGTAGTAGTAGTAGCTATTTAAGGCGCAAAAACCAAACCCAACGATTTTGAAACTAAATACTAATTTGCTTTTTTAAATTTAAGCCTAATTTTAAAAATTAAAATTAAATTAAAAATTTTTAGTCATCTCTTTTTCTTAAAAAAATTAATTTTTTTTTTATTTAAAGTGTCTAAATTATAAAATTAATTATATAATTATAATTAATTATAAATAAATAAACTCTCAGAAATACATTTTTCATGTAAATTTTTTAAAGTTTTAAGGCACAAAAATAAGGCGCAGATTGATGTAGAGTGAAAATATATATGAAATAAATTTTTCATAGAAAATCGATGCAAATCAAAATTCTAAACTAAAAATTGGTGTTCGATTTGAAGAAGATCATCTGGTCAGACTTAAGTAACTCTATAAGTAAGGGCTACAAATACGTAAATAGTTAATATTAGTTTTTCAACAAAAAAATGTTTACAAATTAAAATTTAGTATAAATTGGTGTTCGAATTGGAAAAAATATTCCCAAATTATCTTATCTGAGTAACTAATATAGGGTTTTCCAACAAGAGGTGTTATTTTGAATCAGCCGGTATTTCGGTAGCTGTCACTTTTGAAGCTTTTATTCTTTGACATTTGACAAGGGAGGACATAGGGCAGCCACTTTGCGATTTGGTTATGGAAAATTTAACAAAAAGAATATGGTCCTGTAGACGTGGTCGTGGTGGCCATTTGGCTGATGTTGTTTTTCATTATTAACGGCGTACCTTCCTCTTTATTATGAAATAAACAACCGATCATTTATCTCAAAAAATTGAATTTTTCTTTGAATACCAAAATAACACCTCTTATTGGAAAACCCTATACTATTTTCCTGATACAAGTACTACACAAGTAAGGGATATACAAAGCACAAATATCTAAGTATAGAAAATTGCATTATTTGTAACTGGAGATATTTTTTTTTAATTGTACATTTTTTTGAAAATTTCCCAAAATCATATTTCCTACACAAAATTTAAAAAAAAACGTTTTATAAAAAGCATTGAAAATAAAACTTTAAGCGATTTAAGAATAGATAAAAGTTGCTGTTCGACTCAAAAAAAAAAAAAAACTCCCACTTATTTGCAGCAAAAAAGCTTATTATCTGGTTATAAACCTCAATACAAATGTAACATACTCTCGAAGTGAAGGGTGTATACAAAACGCAAATAGATAAATTTAATTTTTAATTAAAACATAAAATGCACTTCAGTATGAACCACAACAGACTAACCAAGTGTGTGTGGTATGTGGGTGTGGTGAGTGTGTGTGGTATGTCTGTGGTGTGTGTGTCTAATAGTTTAATCGTTAACCCATTAAAGCCGATTTCATTGACTGAAAATTTTTGTTTGAAATACAAAATTTAATTACATTTTGGCAGCAAATTAATCACTCGTTGTTTTTGTTGCGCTCCTACGCAAATAAGCATAACAGAGAGAGAGTGCGAGAAAGCAGAAAACAAAAAGCAGAAGGCGCTTAGCAAAATGTTTGAACTTTCTGCTAATATCTACTACGAGTATCTGCTAACTTCCAACTGCAAACAAATGTCGCACACAAATGAATATAAATGTATTGGTTAATGGTTAAAATACAACCACAACACAACAAAAAATTAAATAGAAATAAAAATAAAAGAAATAGCAACGCTCAATGCTACAGAATAATGTCTATTTGTTGCTTAGGTTTGTGTGCCTTTGGGGTTGTCCTCAAGGACGTCACCGAGTTGGTCTCATGTCATGTGACGAAGCGCTGCCTGGAAAGAAATTAAGCGGTTTAAGGGCCGCAACGTTTCACACTTGACAACCCATCAGACATTAGACGTCACCAGCCATAAGGCCAGAAACCATCAAGGCACAGTACCCCAGTCTTAAAAAGACAAAATGATGTCTATGTGTCTATGACTAGGTCTTGCATAAATTTAAACAAAATTGTCAACAAGTTTGAAATGCATAAGACACCAGGGCTGACAAAAATTTCTATACCAAATGGAATTGATAAAGTTTTAAGAATCTAATCAAATCAGTAATAAATCATTTAACTCAATTCGTATTGTAGCTTGGAGCCCCTTTAAAAAAACAAGGTATAGGTTAGGTTCTTAATAATAATAATAATAATAGGCCATGCGCCAGAAAACGAATTCGAACATTTTAATCGGATTCGTTTCGAAACCGAATGTTTGGTGTTCCCAATTTCACCAAAACGAATATTTCATGTGATTTGAAACCGAAAACGAATAGGCAAAATACTAGCTTCAAAAGTGCACGCAGTCTCTCTGGAGTCTCTTCGATATCATCGCCGTCATCATCATCATCGGTATCCTCGAACTCCAAATCGTTTTCACTCTCCGCACTCTCGGCATTAGCAGCGTAGTCCTCATCTATCTTCTGAATCCTCGTTTATAGTATCACCCAATAAGTCAAGCAAATCTGGTTGCTTATTTGCTGCATTGGATCGTTCCTACTCTACAACTCAGTCTTAAAACCTACCTGGACTTACGGCTCCCAGTTGTGGGGCAATGCCAGCAAGTGCAGCATAGATATCATTCAGAGAGCCCAGTCAAAGATCCTGAGAACTATCATCGGGGGCACCATGGTACGTTCGAAATGAAAACATTCAGAGAGATCTGAATATACTATCCGTTAAAGATGAAATAGTCCAAGCTACGGCAAAGTACTACAACAAACTGTCTTCACATCTAAACCACCTTTCTAAAGGTCTAACACGGCTATGCGACAGATCTCGGCTCCGCCGTAGGGATCGTCCACCCCAGCAACAATTATTAGTGGCTATTATAACTTTTAATTAAAATAATTTAATTTGTTAAGATTTGTAAACATATTGTTAGTTCTCACAACGAGAAGATTCAATATATAAAAAAAAAAAAAGCATGGTGGATAATAAGAGCATTCACGCTGGCTGAAAAGTTGAGTACATTTGCAACAACAAAATCTACAGAGTTGATTTGCAAGGATCAACTGAACTTTAACTCAATTTAGAACTAGGATGCCCCTCCGCTCACAGAGTTAGCAAATGTGCCCGTGAATAAAAAAAAAAAAAACCAAAATACTTCACACTTTTGAATTCTTCGGGAGAAAGAGCGTGCGCTGTGGGCCCAACGAGTCAGCAACGTGTCCATACTTTTCTCTTGGCGACCCTCTCCAGCCCCTACACTAATTTCTAGCTGTTGCGTTCAGCAGTAAGCGTAGCAAAATATACCATCTGCGGCATTTTCAACACTATAATATATCTGCATTTTTAGGCCATTTTGTGAAATAGTTTAGGAGCAAAAGTTCGCATGTTCGGTTCGAATTGTACTTCGGTAATTGTAACAAACAGACGCGCTACTCTATTTTCGCTCTGCAAATTTAAAATTTAAATAATTACGAAAGCAGTGCCATAATTACAACAACTTCAATCCTAGGCTAACAAAAAGTGCGTTCACGCTAAGCCTCAAGTCAACAGACACCGTGAATACCTTTTTCTCAAGTCATTTTTTCTTTGCTAAGCTGGTTATTTAGCAACACTGCTGTTTAAAGTATTCATTAGCACTGACAAAAATGCTGGCATTTAGCATTGCACAACACTGCTCAAGCAGTCAAAATACCAACAGCGTTCGTTCAATGCTCGACTAGTAGTGAGCATAATCGCGTACTCGGCTATCGATATTCTGTATCGATATGTATCGCATGAAAGCAATGTGGAACATCGATATATCGATCAAAATATCAATATCTCGATATATCGTCAATATAAATAATTAAATACACAAGTGGCACTTGTCTAGTGGTCATTCCACCTTGCACGCTTAGTTTTGGCGCCGAATTTGTAAATATCGTCAATGTAGGAGGAAAATATCGTTATCGGATGTATCGTCGAACATGGATATCGATACAAAATAGTCGACTGCCAAAGAAATAATATCGATATTCCAATATATCGATAAAGTATCGCCCATCCCTATCGACTACAGCGATTGCATTTTAGAAACTATAAATTTATTTAGCTTTATTATTTTTAAACTATTTGTTTCTTTTATGGAAAAATTGTTTTAAAAATGCCTGGCTTTAAGTTTTGGTTACTGGTAACTTTCTCATTTTGGGCACTTTATGGTTTTAAACTTTTTAGCAAATAATTGCCAAAAAAAAAAGTTAACTCATTTTTTAAGTACGCCGCCTAGGTTTTCTAATATCTTTTATTTCTAATATTAGTTAAAATTCTGACCTTTTTCAAAAAGTCGAAAATTCATCTTTAGCTTTATTGAAAAGAAGGGGGTTGCAAAAAAGAAAAGTGACTTAGCTTACGATCAAAATAAAAAGAGGAAAAAAAGAGAGCAGTAGTTTTTACTTAAACGAAAACCAAGAACAGACACATGAATAAATGGGGCGAAACAGTGGTTAGCAAGCGTAGCTATCAGGAGGTGGAGCCCGCTGTTGTTTATTTTGTCGAAAAAAGTGAGCCATTCATATGGCTCTTCCCAGCTAAATCTAGTAGACTCGAATGGGCTTAACCGACAAACAGAAAAATTTCCACCAAAATCAGCTGCGCATGGGTTCTGCATTTCTCAACGTATCGCCGCAAAATCTATAGCTGAGATTTTTTCTTTTTTTGCGGAATATCTCAGACTCAGGAGATATTAAAATTTGTTGGTTTTAAAAATGTCAGCGCAATGTAGGTGTCACATTTGATGTGGCCAATTCCCGCGTCCCTCGTATGCAAAGCTACCATGGAAACAAATGGCCTTAAGTGTTTGCAAGCTTGGTTTCATGGGTTTTCCAGATATTTTGTTATTTGTGTCTTATTTTTATTGCTATAAAAGTAGCTTTGGGTTTGTTTGTGGTTTTATTTTTTGGTCTTGCTGCGCTCCGCTTCAATCAACAAATTACGTATGCCATTTTTCATTTTTAACACACATCTAAAATACAAACACCTCTGCATTTACACCACCGCCCACCCAAATACACACACTTTTATATATATTGGCATTTGTGGCAGTATTTTTTTGCCATTGGGTAAATATTCGTTTATGGCTGAAATGCGCATTCCAACAATATTTTCTGTGACATCGCTGACTTTGGTAGGGGTCAAAAGTCTAAGCGCAAGAAATAAATTTATATAGGTACCTATATACAAAATGTGTAGCATTGGCTCCTACTACATGACTATGGCATACACTGTACATACCTACTATTTTTAAGAGGTTAAGTGTGGCATAAATTAAAACATATTTCCAAAAATCAAATTATTATTAAATCCGTTATTAAATTTCAGTGCCCAAACGCTTCTTATGGAAGAGCAAAAACCAATACATATGAAAGAAAAACACTAACACATCTAAAGTAAACCGTTTTATCATGTTATGTGCACTGAAAAAAATAGTATATATCCTTTTTAATGTTTCGATCATCGTTGTAACTATTTTTTCTTTGCCAGCAATGCGTTAACACTCACATTCTTGTCCGCGATCAATCCCATACGCTTTTTTGTAAGTGCAACAGTTCAGAGAGCACAAACGAGAAACAACAACAAAATTACAGTGAAAATCAGTGGGCCAACAACAAATTTACGCAAGGGTTGTTTCTGTGCTCATGAGCTCAGAGAGTAAGAGAGAGATATACAGTAAGGCAGAGCTGGGCAAAAAGAGAGCGGTCTGCCGCAAGTGCCCGAACAAAAAGTGTCCGTTTGGACTATGGGCTGCCCAGCTCTGCAGTAAGGGCCGTGCATGTACACGCGCATTCCTGTCTATGCTTAAGAGCCATTACAAAAACAAAAAGAGCCAGATGAACTATAGGCCTGGGCACCCCTGCTTTAAATACTGCTTATTTGGTTCGCTCGCTGCGATCGACAGACTGCTTGCCGTCAAGGTGGTCCATGGTGCAAAGAATTTTATAAGGCGCCGCAAAGCAGTGCGCGACTTTGGCTGCGTAGAAAACTGCTTTAATTTTTGTAAGGCAGCTAGTATAGGGTTTTCCAACAAGAGGTGTTATTTTGAATCGACCGGTATTTCGGTAGCTGTCACTTTTAAAGCTTTTATTCTTGACATTTGACAAGTAGAAACTACGCCATTACTAAAAATGTAACGATACACGCTTCAACAACGCATTGAAATTATTAAAATTCACTACAAAAATGGTGAAAATCTTTCATTGAAAAATCATCTTGACTGATGAGGCCCATTTCCACCTCGGTGGCTACGTCAACAAGTAAAATTGTCGCATCTGGTGCTTGGAAAACCCAAGAGTTATTGTTGAGAAGGCTCTCCATCCTCAACGTGTGACTGTTTGGTGCGGTTTATGGTCCGGCGGAGTCATTGGACCTATCGAGGACATAGGGCAGCAGCCACTTTGCGATTTGGTTATGGAAAATTTCATAAAACTGATAGGGTCCTGTAGGCGTGGTTGTGGTGGCTATTTGGCTGTTGTTGTTTTTAATTATTAACTGCATACCTTCCTCTTTATTATGAAATAAACATGCGATCATTTATCTCAAAAAATGGCATTTTTCTTTGAATACCAAAATAACACCTCTTATTGGAAAACCCTATATATTAAAAAGTGGACTAATTTGGTTCAAACTTTTCACAATTGCATAGATTAAAACAAAATACATCTATCATAAATTTGTTGACGATATTTTAAAAATTACAAAGGTATTTATGGTTTTGGTTTTTTTTGTGTCTCATATTAGTCTTCATATTTGTCTCAAGAGAAGCCGTTCATAAAGACGCAATCGATGCCTTGGTTATAATATCAAGCATACGTATGCTGCTGCCTATTACATAGCCTATCCAAATCTAACGTAGCCTTGAGCTTATGTTTATAGGGTATGAAAATAAAACAAATTGCTTTTGGGCATGAGACAGCTACAAATTCAAATACTAATTACTGTAAGTTGTCATTTCCGTTTGGTTATTGGTTGGGTATGTTTTGGGTAGTTATGGACACTGGACTTATCAATGCCTTAGATCAATTTGTGTGTACATTAAATGTTCTCTTGCCACCACCTTTTCACGAGATCTTTGTTCCAATGAGCCATTTGTAGTCAAATCATGTGCTTGGAAAAACAAAGATTACTTGGATGATTTGGTATTCAATAAGAGTACTCTAACTTGAAGTTGTTAACTTAGTTCTTGAAGCTAGTTTGTTGGTTTCAAAAAAATGAATGTTTTAAGTATGTATTTGGTGCTTTTTAAAAAGTTTTGTTTTTATTGTTACATGGCAGTTGTCAGCTTATTTGTATTTAAAAATAATAAAGGGTGTATTTTTAGGAGCGCTATTTGTAATTCTAGTCTAATTAATTTCTTTTATTTTTTTATAGTTCTGAAAATTCTCAGCTAAGGGCTCTTTGTACATTTTTTATCATCACTTCAAAAATTCCAATTTCGGCTAAAGTGGGAATACTTTTGCATGATGCGCAGGAATGCTTTGGCTCTGTTAAAAACTGGAGCAATCATTTCAATCGTGAACTTCATTCGTTTTAGAAGGGATTTCGCAAAAGTGGTCCCTTTTCTTCGAGAAAAGATAGAGCAAGAGTTATAATATAAAAGTAGTTTAAGGCATTATTGGGGCGTATTTTCAATATTCTAAAGATATCTAAGAGCCAAGAAACTTAACTTAACTGCTAATGAATCATGAAAGTATCATCAAAACAGCAATGACCCTATAGGTGCTCCAAAACGAATAAATGTTGCTTCGCAAAATCTGGACATGACGTAATGGTTCCCTAGAAAGCTGTACAGTCTTTTGCTTGGCAAAGGTTCTCTGGAAATTAAAGTGAACCAATCGCTGGCACTGAGTTGTTTGTTTTTAATATCTGCCGCAGATAGTCAGTCCTACTACTTTTGAATTCTACACCGTATTTCCTAATATCAGATTTAGTCCAGATAGAATGATAAATGACAATATCTATGCAAATCTTGTATGACATATTATGAAAAGTTTCATTTAAGTGCGAAAATAAATCAAGCCGTGCTACGGAAAACGAAAAAAACCAAGCCGAACAATTTTATTGGTATTCGTTTTTGCGTGCTGTTGAAAACGACTTTTTACTTTCGATAAATGCGTATATTTGTCTTTTTCTTCTGTTCTGTTGGTGCGAAATTAATTTTTGTTTGATAAAAAACAGCAGACAAGGTTGCCGCAGCTCTGCATATTTTTATTCGTAGTTATATGTTGTTTACATTTCATTGAAATATTGCTTGTTCTTTATTATTCTATGTTTTAAATAAAATTACACAAAATTATTACTTTAGCAACAATATTTATTGAAATTAAACACGACTTTTGTTACAAGGAAAATTTTCTTTGTCTGACGCGGCAACCCTGTCGGTCATGTGTTCGTGTATGATATGTGCACATACCCAAACACAAAAAAAAAATTCCTTTTGACTGTGCATGCTATTTTTTGGGTTGACTCAGAAAAAAAATAATTGAAAATAATTGGCAATAAATTATAATTAACTTTAAGTGGGCATAATTATAATTTAAGAATATCAAAGAATATTACATGCTGCATTGTTTTAGTTTCTCTTGTAACAAAACATTCGGTTTTAAGCCATATGAATGAAATATTCAGTTTAATGAAACGAACATTCGGTTTCAAAACGAATCCGCATAAAATGTTTGGATTCGTTTTCCAGAGCACGGCCGCATGCTTCTTAGAAAATCTGGCCCTGAGATAAGTGTTCCGCAGAAAGCTGTACAGTCTTTTGTTTGGCAAAAGTTTTCAGAAAATTGAGGAGCACCAATCGCTGGAGCTGAGTTGTTCAGCATTGCGATAATAAAAGCTTTTGTTTTTCATATTTCAACAAATAAATAATAGGAAACAACCTTGAAAAATATTAGTTTTGGCTATGGCGGCAAAGCAGAAAGCAACATTAATAAGAATTTGGAGGGAAGCAGTTGACTTCAACCTCACCAGAAAAGACGCTGCAGACTTAGCAAAGGACATACCTATGCTTCTGCCAGCTGAGTACAAGTTCAATCAGAACTTCGATAATAAACTCAGCACGAAAGAGGCCTGGACAACTCTTTCGGCAGTTCACCCAATGAAACCACAGACAATAAAGTGGTATACGGATGGATCCCTCACCGATGAAGGAAGTGGCCTGGGGGTAGTAAGACCCAGGACTAAACATCATGAGTCACTAGGCAGACACACCAGCATTTTCCAAGCTGAAGTCTGCGCTATTGGAAGGTGTGCAGAATTCAATCTGCAAAACGACTACCACGACAAGGAAATCTCCAACCTGTCTGACAGTCAAGCAGCGATAAAGGCAATTAGCAGAGCCAAGATCACATCAAGGCTGGTCAAAGAAGTGAGAGCTGCACTTGACAAATTAGTTGCCAGAAACAAGCTCACAATTAGATGGGTTCCAGGACACAACAATGTCCCTGGAAATGAGCTAGCAGACAAACTAGCAAGGACAGTTGCAGCAACACCGCTAATCCTACCTGAACCATACTGTGGGATTGGCAACCACTGGGCACAGTTACCAGGACTTAAGCAGTCAATAACCCTCCTCTCTAACTACAACTTTAAGAGGTTTAAACTCATGATAACTCACGGGAAAAATACCGTGAGGATCCTGACAGACCGCTTGATGGGACACTGTAGGCTACGCAGCCACTTAAATAAAATTGGCATAGCGGATAGTGGACTTTGTCGCTTCTGTAGTATGGAGGAAGAAACTTCAGTGCATCTTCTATTTGAATGCATAGCACTCGTTAACAAAAGAAACAAGCTTCTAGGTATGTACGTTATCTCACCGGAGAGCATTGTTACCGTAAATCCAAACAAAATACTGGAGTATATGCAGGCAATTGGACTTTTGGGAAAGCTCTAAGCCGTGGGTAAAATAGATCCACTTGGATCGCAGTACATATTACTCCCATTACAAATAATAATGGCGGCAAAGCAGAACAGCTGTGTTGGCTGCTGGCGCCATCTAGTGAGCTTGGTGACGCATAAACACTGTTTTGTTTGTTTAGCTGCGTTCACTTGCCGTACGATTTTGGAGCCGACTTTTTTTTCATACAGAATAGGAATATTTTCAAATGTCAAAGATGAAAATAGATTGGTTATTTTAAAAGATTTTTATTTTCTTTCGCTAGTTGGCCACTGCGCAACTGTGAGATACCCTGCATACATTTTTGCCCAAAACACAAAAAAATAATTCTAAGCTTAAAATTTTGCACTGACAAAGAGATGTTTTGTATAAATGTCAATATCTACTCGTTTATTAAGCTCACATGAATAATGAAATTTTTTAGCTAGCTGTTATGATCTCAAAGAGAAACGAATCCCCATGAAAATCAGCGAAGGTACTTTTCGACGAAAAATCCTTAAAGTTCCGTTAAGGCCGTCAGCAAGAATTTTTTTTTTTTTTTGGGAAAACGAATACAGGGCGACCCACGTTCCGCCTCGACGTTTTTTTTTTATTGCTGCAGACTTAATATTTCTTTTTTGAGCTTAAAGTAACTTAAACTAATACAAGCTTTATTTGGCAGTTATTTAGAATATCTGCTTAGAATATGAAAGGTCAAAGTATTGCACTTGTCATGGCTGTCACTGGCTCAAACGGCTCACAGAGAGCCTTTAATTCTTAAGGCTCAAGGGAAAAACTTTTTGCTATGCATATTCGCCACTTAGTTGGTATTACATGTTAAGGGTGTTGTTGTTTCTTTAAACTCTGTTTTCCTTACTTTTTTTCCTTACTTTTGGGCCAATGATGCGAAACCTTTTAGCATGTTATTACACAAGCATCAACTTACTTGCCAAGAAATTGAACCAGCAGAGCAAAAACACACCGGGACTATCGAAATAATCGTAAAATAAACAGAGAGGAAGAAAAAAAGGCAAAAGCCAGCATATGATCAAATTAAAATATAGCAAACTCATCTGCCTTAAACAATTTATTTTTCGAATACATAGCTACTCTTATGTATTATGTTCGGTGGGATGGGTGCTAAGCCTAAGCGCGTCATTGGATATGCTGCTCAGTGAGTCGATTAGTGGTATATTGCAATCTCTTTGGCGCCACTAAGATACTGCCGTTTAATTTTGACGCCATAGAAGTTTGCATACCCTTGAGGGTAGCTCTTGTTGGTTAGAGGGATGTTACCCAAATAGAGGAAAGATGAAAAAACTATAATGGTTTGTTGTTTCGAGCCCACAGAGCAGCGTTGCCTAAAGTTTAAATTTAAACTTCTTACAAATATTACTAGGATTGCTCGAATCAGTAAAAGTTTAAGGAGCACATATATGGCCTTCAATGATGCAGAGCGTTTAGAGGGTAAAACAAAAATGGTCGAGGTGCTAACGACAGGCAGAATACAATGCTGTTGTCCTTTTGTCTTCTGAAATCGGCTTATTTTAAGGGGAGGTTCTTTCGAATTTGGCCGAAAAGAATGCGAAGCTTGGTAATTAATCGTGGCATGATGAAAAGACAAACAAACTTCCTGTTTTGATGGTTAAAGCCCATACGCAGCATGCAAAAATTCCGCACGAAATTCCCTTTTTTGGGAAATTTTTTTTTTTATGAAGTTTTGACATTTCGTGCGGAATTTTTGCATGCTGCGTATGGGTCTTTAAATGCCATTTTTATTATACAATAATTGGACTTTTTTTTTCTCGACTAAATTCAAAATGGCGGCTGAAAAATGGCGGCTCTTGTCTGCCTCAGCCCGCAGAATATCGTCCCCGCATTTCTTGTAGTGAAACGAAATGAAAAATGTATTTTTGTTTATTAAAGTTAAGGAAATTCTCTATGCCTTATACCAAAGCAGAATTAACTAAAATGTGGAAGTTCGAAAAACAAATTGGTTTTTTTTTCACTTTTTTTGTGTTTTGATCTTGCTTAAAATGAACAATTTAGCACTTTTTCATGTATATTGTTAGTATAAGGCAAACAAAAAATTAAATCCTTTCAAACATGGCTTAAATGAAAGGAAGCGGAACAATAAATCAAGAGCTATGCTTGAAATGCGGATGAAAAACATGGTTCCGAGTAAAACGCTTTTAAAGATTTTAGAACGTCTCTCAGCGCGTGCGACATAAGTGCGTTCAAGACGCTCTATTTCTATAAATATCGATCGCATCGTAAATTCTTTCATACACATATTCTAAAAATATGTAGCTTTCATTTTTTGTAAAAAAAAAACGTTTTTCTCGACCAAATTTGAAAAAACCTCCTCTTAAGTATTTCGTAGTAGGTTGCATTCTTTAAATCTCAAGACCAGCGTTTTCCAAAATTCAAGCCAAGCATTGCTTAAGAATTTTACGTAGATTTTTTAAATCAGTAAAAGGTGCTGGAAAAAAACGGGCCTCCTTAGACTTAAAGTTGACTAAGGCGCTCTTGGTTTGAAAAAAGAAATTTATTTTTCGTAAAACTCTTTCCGAAAGTTTAGAAAAATCCATAAATCTCGCAATCTCTTAAAACTTTTCCGTATCCTCAATTTTCTCTTAAATTGAATAACTTGAAAAATTAATAATATCGCGCTATACTTTTCCCGCGACGGCCCTGGTTAGGCTCCTGGTTATACTAGTTACCGGGGAATTTAATTACACAAAAGCTTGCAATAGATGATGCTGCGAACCGCTTCAAATAGCCCAGACTCTTTTATGGCATTGTAAGACACAAGATTTAACAAGTGTATAGGATTCAAATCCAGCGAAATCTACAGAGGATCTTCTACAAGGCCTTTAATTCTAGAAACATCTTTTAAGCTTGTATACGTTTAAAAAAATCTAAAAAATTTGGAAAAAAAAACTCGCTTAGACTGAATGCACATGGTAGACGACTCATTGAACACCTATGTTAATAAAGATCAGAGCTCGTAAAAAACTGTCAACCCTTTTTTCCAATGCGGTCGGGTCACGACCAAAACTAAACAAATTAAACACAAACTGTCACAAAACTGAGCCGAACACTTTTTTGTTTCGCTTTCGGCTGAGCAAAACAAACATGTCTCTCTCTCAATAACACTAATGTCGAGACACTTTGAGCGAGCGTTCACTGAAAAACTGTCTGCCTCAGACCGTTTCGTAAAAAGTGTCTGAAAAAAGTGTCTTTTGCGTGTGTATGCATGCTTGTGTAAGTCGCCTGTGCTTTGCTGCGTGCATGTACGAAGACACGTGGCCGAATCTTCGGCTTGCTTCGGCCTCGTGCCTGTAAACATGCCCCATTAGAACCAGCGCAGCTAACACAGGCCCACAAAAACTAGAACTTTCAAAATAATAGGGCTCACAAAAAGAACAAGGCTATACATATGGATTTTAAACAGCTGTATCCGAGATCCAAAATAACCCCAATACCTAAGAGTTTCACTATAATCTACAAAAGCCCATATTATCGTTTTACGTTTTATGGTTTTCAACGATGTTTTTATGTTTTTGAATCCGTATCCGAGGCTCAATAACTCCTAAAACATCAGGAGAATATTGAGCAGCTCATTCCGAGGTCCAGAATACCGCAATAACCAAGGGTTTCCCTATAATCTCCAAAAGTCCACATGCTTTTTTTTCGTTTTATGGTTTTCAACAAAGTTCTTATATATTTTAGAATCCGAATCCAAGGCTCAATAACTCCTAACACGTCAGAAGGGTTTTGAGCCGCCGAATCTGAGATCCAAAATAGCGCAAAACCAAGGCTTCCCCGATAATATCTAAAAGCGCATATTCTTTTTTTTCGTTTTATGGTTATGTTCTTATATGTTCAGCGGCTAAGAAACTCCTAACACTTCAGAATTCTTAGTTAAATGCCAAAAACTCTTAGATTCGGATTTAACGATCCCAAAAGCTTATTGTAAACGTGGTCTGAACTCCGAAACCGAAAATAGATTTTTTTTTGTGCGGCTATGTTTTACACCTGACTCTGTTTCTCACGTTAGTTACGTTTCCGAAAAAACCGTGTAAAAAAAGACTCAAAGTAAATCCTTAAGCTTCTTGGCATCCCAATAGGTCTTACAGGCCTAGTACTCCTTGCGTGTTACCGTCAATGGTGATCGATACAGAGCGATGATCAATGTATATTTGTTGCCTTTACGTGTGACATCGATGTCGAAGAGTTGTGTTGTCAACAGGATGGCGCCACGTGTCCTATGGCGACCGCAACCATTGATTTACTAAAAACTCAATTCGATGAGAACTGGCCAACTGGCCCGCGGCGGTCTTGTGGTTTGACCCCTTTAGATTATTTTCTTTGCGGACACGTCAAGTCTTTGCATAATGTAGATAAGCCAGCAACAATTGACCAACATTAAACACGTCATTGCTGAAATACGGCCCCAAGTGCTCGATATTGTGGTTAAAAAAATTACCTTCAGCATGCGCTTTGTAACACGTAGTCGTGGTGGTCACATGCCAGAGATCTTTTTAAAATATTTAAATGATATGAAATTATCTATCTAATAGCAAATCGCCACCTCACAACATTAGTCAGTTTTGCCAATAGGGCCATTGGGACACTGCTTGAACTGTTTGGTGAGAGTAGCGGTGAAAGCGTGCCTTCTCTCACCAACACTAGTTAAGATATAACGGCCTTTAAGCTGGGCGCGCTAATTATTGTTTTGTATTAGTGCGTAGGTTAATGGTAGTAGTGCATAGGTGTAAGTGTAGAGTAGGTGATAGAGATAGTGTTAGGTACGGCGGACTCTTTCTTTTCTATAAGGATAGATAGATAGATAAGCAGAGTGCCGTATATACGTATATATTAGTATACGTTTAGGCGGGCATTTAAGGATTTGGCGCCGATCGAGGCCAATATAAGGCGGATCGACAGCCAAATCGGAACAGTTTTTGTGAGTTAGGCTGTGAAGTGGACAGCCTGAGAGCGTCTTCTAGAGAGAAAGTATTAAGATCAGTGCCGCAGATTTAAAGGCGTTTCGAGTAATAACATATAGAATTGTCGCAAAAGGACGGATATAAGGATTTATTTAATTAGTAGCGCTCCGGGTGCGACCGCGTCGGAGTTTATACGTTCCGTGAACGAGCCACGCCAAGTATTGTCATCACCAGGATTAACATCTGGGTGAGCGTAAACATATTAAATTATTAAATCCGTTTAATTGAAAAATTGTTAGATTTAAGTTTAACTTTGTTTTCCCGAAATAAAGTTTTGCTAAAAATATTATTTTGTGTAAAATAGAGAGCGTGTGGGCTCGACTTAAGTGTACTGTGATAATAGAGTAATTTTTCTATGTTTTATTTAAGTATGAAATCCGGACGCGCTTAAAAAAACACGCTTTATATAAGAAAAATTTTCCTTCTCACAGGAATAGCAAAGTCTTGCATAATTTCCCTCGAAAGGTGTAAAGCTGTGCTAACAATGAGCAAGGGAAATATGAGTAGATGGCGACAGCAAAAAATTCAGATTTTGGAGCAATCAAAAACGAATCCGAATACTGATATTTTTGTTTTCCGTTTGTTCCTAATTTAAATACATTTAATTTACTTTTAATTTAATTTTGTTTGCTAACTTTATATCAAGTTCTATTATAAGGAGCAAAAGGCAAATTAGGCTTCTTTTTAAATGAATTACCTACTGAAAAATATTCACAGTTCAAATCTAATTGTTTTTAAGTCTATTAAGTTTATTTAAGCTGCTGCTTCGCAAAGAAATTAAAGTATTCGCATTTTAGCCAAATTAAAGCAATTTGGGTTTAAATTTTTTTTTTATGGTATCCCCAAAAACAAGATTTTTTCTTCATTCAAATGACTTGAAGGCACACATAGATAGAGTGACAGACAGTGAGCGACTTGAAGCATGTTGACTTGGCTTTGATGTGAACAACATATGGTCTGCCACGCCTAGGCTGCATGTGTAAGGTATAAGCTAGTAAAGCTAATATACCATGAAACTGTATATGGTAAAAATATAAAACCAAAGCAGCCCATAAAAAAAAGGAAAACCAGAAAAATCAAAAAACCAAAAGCCAGCAAACTTTTATCAGTATCAACGTCATTAAGTATGTGGCAAGGATTTTTTTATTCTTTTTTCTAAAAATACAAAACGGATAGCCATATCCATATTCACACAAGCCATATACACATAATAGGGATAGGCCAATCCCGCCCAGCAAATCGCCGTATAGGCCATAAATAATGATTGCTATGAATGGGTGTGTGTGTGTGCGCGCGTATTCATCGTCTCCTATTACCAACAACAGGCGGTTGGCAAATGCTGTAAGGATTACGGGCTTCAAAGCTGGCGCTTTGGAACTAACGACTCGTGCACACACACACACACACACGGATAGCGTCAACCACTGTCAGTCTTATAGCATGCCATGGGCGACACACTCTTAAGTGGAAATCCCAGCCAGAACAACAGTCTAAACAGCAAAACTAATCCAAATATGTTTCGTTTTTGATAGTTGTGTGTGGTTTGTTGGTGTCTGGAATCGGGTTGGGGGCTTGGGCATTGGACACCGTTGCAAAGAGTTGTTATTATAACCAAAACTCACACAAACGCATTGCCAGAATTTGCATTTATACATGCTATACCAAATAATGCCTAAAAGCCAATGTATACTTACGCCTATTTAAATATTCAAAGGGTTACCAGGGTTGCCCTAATAGAAGTTACTTGCCAAAAATTAATAGAGTTTTCATTTGCTGCCCATAGGAATGCTTAATAACCTTGCTCATTGAAAATTTGAAAAGAACTAGACTGCAAAACTGGAGCGGGCAATAAATTGGGTTTAACTGGAAGCTGGAGTTGGAAGAGCACTCAAGGGCACAGACTCATATGCCAGCGCGGAGGTGTTAAGCTGCACTGAAGACTTGCTAAGAAGCTAGTAGGCAGCTTTGGTTTTGGACACAGGGCAGTTAGCTGTACAAAGGCATAGACTATAGGACTGTATCGCAGCACACGACAAACAAGGTATCCCATATAGTCAAGGCTATGGATTCAAACAATGCATACGTGCATATTTTTGGTCATACAGTTAGTAATAGTTATTTAAATAAAAAGGAGTAGAGAAAAAAAGTTTACTTAATAAGTAAATATTTCTCAATTTTCCCAAGAAATTCGTAAGTTTTCTCGAAAAAGAAGTGAAAAAATGACAAAATATGCACCAAACGCCCTCTGGCGGCACTCATAAGTAAAAATAAACATCAAAAATTAATTAATTCCCTGATCCCCAAAACCCCCCATATACACATAAAAAAATGTAATACTGTCGAGGCGGTGCCCGACAGTGTAATACCCTGTACCTTTTTTCTCGAAAAAAGTTTAATTCCTGCATATTCCTTCTAAGAACTTTCCAACGATATTTATACCTATAAATTCCGCAAATTTTAACCGATTTTGATGAAAATCGAAATTTACGTCATAGAAGTTATTTAAGTTAGTATATGGATTAAGTTTCAACGGAATATGTTGAGGGGTGTGGGAGAAAACATGGTAAATCAATTGGGAGGGGGGACGCAGATGAAAATATTAAACGGTGTAGCTAAAAACCGCGAAAATCTGCTACGGGGCAACGGGGAAAGATATTGACGTGATTCAACAAACTTTATCTTCTGATGAAATATGCGCATCAGCTGATCAAGTTTGGTATCTCTAGCTCTTATAGTCTCCGAGATCTAGGTGTTCAAACAGACGGACGGACGGTTGGACGGACGGACACGGCTCAATCGCTACCCGAGGTTATGATAAGCATTTTGGTATAAAGGACTTGGGGTCTGCCACTCCTCCTTCTGTCCGTTACATACATTGCACAAATCTAGTATACCCTTTGTACCTATAGGTACAGGGTATAAAGATATATATATATATAATAATTAATAATTTTTTTCTCGTCATGCAATTGCTGCACATTTACTTTTTGTTTTTAGCGCTAAAACAAAATTGCTATTGTTACTGCTGGCGCCATCTAGCTTAAATTTCCCAAATATGGGCAACACTGTTTGCTGTTTTCTCTACTCTTTTCGATTAACCATACAAAAATGAATTTTTGACGTTGCTTTTCTTCCCAATTGCTTCATTCACGAACCGGATTTTAAGACTTTAAAGTAGCCTGCAAGCCCTTAGCAATTTGTGTAAGCTCGTTCGTATAAACTCCAATATCTCAAAGACCACAAGAGCAAGCAAACGATAAACAAAAGATTTAATTTATTAAGTTCGAAATCGGTTTTTCTTTGAATCGTTTAATCTGAAACTTGAGATGAAATGAGCCTCGTGTAACTTTTATCAATGTTGCTTGAGTTATATGACTTTTATCTTAAAAGCCTTTCTTAACATCTATGGTAATTCTGATAGTAACAAAGATGAAGTCACCCAAATTGGAATTTTTGGAATACCAGCTCCAAGTTTTACGACACACTGTAAACTAAAAGCTATAAGGTTATGCTTAACACGAAAAATGTTCCCCTTCAATTCAAAGCGCATACTAATACCAACTCAGATCTATCAAGATACTCCTCGCATGCAGGAAATAATTATTATTAGCCTAGAGTTGCCAGGGCTAACAAGTGCATTGTGATTAAAAAAAAAGTGTTGCCAGCTCTTTGAGCGCTTCCGAGATTTATATCTATGTACATGATGTACATGTATTCATTTATTGTATGCACAAGTATATAATGTAATTTCGCTGATTTCCACTTGCATCAAAATAAGAATAACTTGTGAAGTGGCTCAAAGCAGCTGTTGTTGCTACAAATAAGCACTAATCCGCCCAGTTAAATACCAGATTATACATATATATATACATATGCGCGCATATGTTATTGTGTGGAGTAGGGGGTGTACCTAGATTAAAGGATTTGCATACACACCAAAGCGTTGACAACTAATAACAAACAAACTTCCATCGAAGCAGACATCAAACGACGTTGGACATCCGATAGTAACCACAAAAATAAAGGGTGTTTTCTTTTGGTTTGATTTTTCGAAAACGAGTCAATAGCTATCATTTTTAAATCTGGCTTAGATCTATCGGAATTCAACCCACTGTCTTAACGCAATATTCTATTCAGCCTTTTGGTAAATTTTTGCTCGCTGCCGCATCCTCGAGAGCTTCGTACAACGCAACCTCAGAAAATCACGCGCCCTCTATCACTCCAATTTTTAGCTTAGTGATGGTGAGTGTATTGTGAAAGTCTAGAGTTTAAATGCGACCATTTGCTATATACTTAAGTGCTCATACCAAGTGGAATGTTACAGGACCCTTTCAACATAGTAAATCTGACAGGATAGGCCTGGTATTCAATGAAAGTAGGACGAAGTAGTTCTTCTCTCGAAGTAGTGGAAGACGGCAATCAGACTATAGGACTATTATTTATTAATGTTATCGAGTACTACGTCTACATTGGAAGCACCGTCACAACGGGCAACGATCTCTACATGGGATTTCAGCCAGGAATCACTCTGGACGAAGTAGTTCTTCTCTCGAAGTAGTGGAACACGGCAATCAGACTATAGGACTATTATTTATTAATGTTAATGAGTACTTCGTCTACATTGGAAGCACCGTCACAACGAGCAACGATCTCTACATGGGATTTAAGCCAGCAATCACTCAGCCCAATCGATGCTGCTTTGATCTTAATGACTACTGACGGTCATCCACCCCGTTTTAGTAGTAGAAAGTAGTCTATAAGATTCCCGGGCCTTTACTCACATCCAGCGCTAGCTTAGAGTACTTGATGTTATGCGAGCAGATGAAGAAGGCACAGCAAAAAAAGACTTTTAAAGCAGTGCTGCAGAAACACGGCGAAAAGGCAAACCAAGGAAGAGCCAGATAGTGGACGCACTATGTATGTACATGTGACGTCACGAAGTGCAGTCGGCGTGCGTAAAGCAATGGCACCAGGCGGGAGGCTACGAGAGTAAGTAACGCCATTATAAGTTATTATGGAAGATTTGGTCTAGAGTCACTTGAAGTTATTGGCTTGTTAGACTTGCAGGCCACCAATCTTGAAAAATAGTAAAATATTGGACTTGCAGAATTGCAATCTTTCTAAAAATAAAACAATTTTCAGTAAAAATGTGAGACCTCAGGGCACCCAGGGTATCCAAAGACAGGTCTTGTGCCCATTGCAAGCCACTGTTCCACAACGACTGCGCAGCAACCTATTACTAAAGCTGTCGTTTCAATATACACAAAGAAATGACGTCATTATCTGGCCAGCTAAATGAAGCGCGCTCCAAAAGATGTAGCCCACTCCAACAACATGTCATACAAAAAAAAAAGATCCTACTTCATTTAAAAGTTCTACACCCATAAAAAAAGCACCCTCTACAAGCGCATACTTTTGCTTAGACCTACAACAAGCTACAGTGTATATATATAATATGTAAAGCTATACGATGTACAGTCGGAAACCGTTAGAAACCGCCGCCATTTAATGTGATTACTAACGGTCACAGTTCATTGATTTTTGAACAAGCTTCGGCGAAACCAGCCATGAACAATTCGTTTATCCAGCAAATCACATAAATCAACAAGAGCCATACAAATCCACATCCACACAGACACACATTTGGGGAGACTCTATTCCTTAATGACAATTTATGAAAATTTGAATTAGGGAACAAAGTGTAACGGACAGTAACGGATATCTGCACACATATAACGGATATTTTTAATCATAATCAACTTTCAACGCTTTTCAAATAAATTAATATTTAAATTAAACATTTTTCATTTAACCCACGGCACGGAAAATTGAAAATGTATTTAAAACTTTTCACGAAACTTGTTTAATACACTGTATTTGAGGACGTCAAGGATGTTAAAGATTTGTAAGACAGACGTATGTAATAGGCTAGAGGCGTGACAGATCATAAAGTACTTTTGGAATAATCGGCCGTGCTGCCGAAAATGAATCCGAACATTTTAATCGAATTCGTTTTGAAAACAAATGTTTGGTGATCCCCATTTCACTAAAACTAATTTTTCAGGTGGTTTGAAACGGAATGTTTTGCTGCAAGAGGAATTAAAACAAAACGGCAAAATAGGTTTAAAACAGCGCGCATTTTATACTGATATAATTTTTAAAATATTCTTTAATATTCTTAGATTATATTAATGCCGACCTAAAGTTATATATTTATTTAATTATTTTTAATTAATTGTTTTGTAACTCAACTCAAAAAAATAGCATGCACAGCCAAAACGAATTTTTTTGTGTTCGTGTATGCGCACATATCATACACGAACACATGACCGACAGGGTTCCCGCGTCAGACAAAGAAAATTTCCCTTGTAACAAAAATAGCTAAGTGGTGTTTAATTTCAATAAATATTGTTTTGATTTTACAAAATTATAAAGAAATAGTAATATTTTAATGAAACTGCAACGTAAACAACATATAAGCTACTAGTAATAAAGATGGCGTACGTTAAAGTCGGGCGCGGACGACTTTGGGATACCCTGTACTAGTGCTAGAAAAAACATGGATGATCGAAGTTTAAAATCTCTATATATCGATGTTGGCCTACAGAGATGTTTCTCCAGCACTTCTACTCTCATCAAATGGGTGTTTAGTAGTGCTGAAGAAACATCTCTGTTGGCCAACATCGATATATTGAGACTTTAAACTTCGATCATCGATGTTTTCTCCAGCACTACCCTGTACCATCACATTGCAATCTGATATATTGCTCACGAACTCCAAAATATATTTCTTTGCCAAATTTGGTTACTCTATTTTTATAAACAAACAAAAAAAGTCGAATTTTGCACCAAACACGGTTTTTATCGGTTTAACCGATCGGTCCTATGGGAGCTATATGATATAGTCAGCCGATTTTGATCAAATTTGGTACAGTGCTGAGTATGTTAAAAAAACTTCTGAATTTGGTTACGATATCATCATAAACAAACGAATTATCCATCTACAACTTTTGGTTTTTTTTTCGAGGTCCTCTGAAACACCCCTCTGGGAACTATATAATGTAACCCCGATATCAAGAAAAAATTAAACTTGTCATCTATGGAATAATAAGGGTTCTAATCTTAAAGTTTGGTTACTCTAGCTTTTACTATCTCTGAGATCTAGGCGTTCATACGGACATCGGTATATCGACTTCTCTAGTCACCCTGATCATACTTTAGATAACTTTGGGGGGTCTCCGACGAATCCTTCTATATGTTACATACATTTTCGGCTTACACAAACTTAATATACCCTTTGTACCATACGGTACAGGGTAGTGCTGGAGAAAAAATCGATGTTATATCGATGTATCGAAATTTCAAATATCTATATATCGATGTTGGCCAACAGAGATGTTTCTCCAGCACTTCTGCACTCATCAAATGGGTGTTTAGTAGTGCTGGAGTAACATCTCTCTTGTCCAACATCGATATATAGATATTTTAAACTTCGATCATCGATGTTTTCTCCAGCACTAGTACAGGGTATAAAAAGATGCAGAGCTGCGGCAACCTTGTCAGCTGTTTAGCATCAAACTAAAATAATTTCGCACCAACAGAACAGGAGAAACAAGGGAAATATACGAATTAATTAATCATATCATATCATATCATATAATATAATATAATATCATATCATATCATATCATATCATATCATATCATATCATATAATATAATATAATATCATATCATATCATATCATATCATATCATATCATATCATATCATATCATATCATATCATATCATATCATATCATATCATATCATATCATATCATATCATATCATATCATATCATATCATATCATATCATATCATATCATATCATATCATATCATATCATATCATATCATATCATATCATATCATATCATATCATATCATATCATATCATATCATATCATATCATATCATATCATATCATATCATATCATATCATATCATATCATATCATATCATATCATATCATATCATATCATATCATATCATATCATATCATATCATATCATATCATATCATATCATATCATATCATATCATATCATATCATATCATATCATATCATATCATATCATATCATATCATATCATATCATATCATATCATATCATATCATATCATATCATATCATATCATATCATATCATATCATATCATATCATATCATATCATATCATATCATATCATATCATATCATATCATATCATATCATATCATATCATATCATATCATATCATATCATATCATATCATATCATATCATATCATATCATATCATATCATATCATATCATATCATATCATATCATATCATATCATATCATATCATATCATATCATATCATATCATATCATATCATATCATATCATATCATATCATATCATATCATATCATATCATATCATATCATATCATATCATATCATATCATATCATATCATATCATATCATATCATATCATATCATATCATATCATATCATATCATATCATATCATATCATATCATATCATATCATATCATATCATATCATATCATATCATATCATATCATATCCAATTCTGACCCCGTATCCGGACTCTACGCAGCAAATTACTTCGGAAATGACCCTTACCTTTCCAACAACTGACATGACGAACGAAAAGCCAAAACGAACCATTTTATTTGGATTCGATTTTGAGTGCTCACAAATCCGAAATTTTTTCTGTCACTATCCACTTATATTTCCCTTCCTCTTTGTTAGCACAACAGCTTTCGAGGGAAATTATCCATGACTATGCTATTCTTATTACAAGGTACATTTTTTTTATGCAATACATGCATTTGTTTTAATTTAACTTGCAACAAAACAAACGGTTTCAAACCACATGAAAAATTCGGTTTTGGTGAAATTGGAAGTACCAAAATGAATTCGAATAAAATGTGCGATTTCGTTTTACGAAGCACGGCCGATAATGCGTAATAAATCGTACTATTGAAACAATATGAATACGTTCAGAACGCGAAGAACAATCGACAAGTTGATTGTTGGAATGTAAACAATTAACTTTTTTGAAGAAGTGAAAGCTATTCAGTTCAGCGAGTTTTGAGAATAATCGTTTTTTTTTGTAACTTTTTTTCAAAACAGTTTTCAATTATATACAGCACATAAACTAATTACAAAAAAACAAACTATACAGTTGCATTTATTCGTCTAGAGTCTAGACTTTCCAATGAATCTGATTTTTTTTTTTCAAATTTTCTTTATACTATTATTTAATAAACATTTTTATATGCAATCCCCTAGATGGCTGCAAAATACACATGGCTTATATCTTTGCCGGCAAGAAAATGTTATTGTTATTGTTTTTGTTGTTCTTGATATTATTATTCTTGGCAATAAATTGAATGTCTAGCGTTCGCTTAATATAAAAATCAAAATACAATACCAAGTCCATGGAACTGCCATGGAATATCAGCCATATACAAATAAATTGCTGGACACAGCAGATCACAACACACACACCAAAAAAAAAACAGACTATGAGCCTTGTTTATTTTTATGGACTAAGAAAAAAAAATTAACGACAGGAAATACAACAATTAAATTCGAAAAACGTTTAACGAAACATACGCATTATAATGATGACAACACTAAAAAAAAGGAACTGCAATATTTTGAAAATATCTGAAAATCCACATTAAAAAACACACGCGACACAGAAACAGGAAACAAAAAATAGATGCAAACACCAAACAAAAACTTCCAACGATTTGTATTTGAGATCAACACGAAACGGCAAAGTTTTACAAACAGATACTTGTTTTATAGACGCTGCCGTTTAGACCTCCGCGCGTCTTGAGCTACCGGTAACAACTGATGCGAGTCGCAGCACCAAGTGCTTGCAACATGTGGCAGCACCTTACTTGCCTGCCCGCCCACCACGCGGCTGCTACACGCCATGAAAGCGCCAAGCCAAAGAATTTATGAATGAAAAAAGCTTTCGCAGCAACGCAAGTTCAAGGTGAAAAGCGCAGAACGCACTGTGGTTGAAATCGCAAATTTTGAACGAAAAATGTGATGCAGTAGCCCACTGTATGCAACATATGTTAATGCTCCGGAAAACGAATCCAAACAATTTATTCAGACTCGTTTTGAAACCGAATGTTTGCTGCTCCCAATTTCACCAAAACGAATTTTTTATGTGGTTCGAAACCGAAAACAAATGGGCAAAATACAATGAGCGAAGGAAATATGAGTAGATGGCAACAGCAAAAAACGATTCCGAACAAAATTGTTCGTTTTTTTTTTAGTTTTCCGAAGCACGGCCGTGCGCCCTAGAATTTCTCGATTTCACCAAAACCAATTTTTTATGTGATTTGAATCCGACTGATTTGTTGCCAGAGTGTTCGTATTTTAAACTGATAGTTTTTTCAAAATATTCGATATTCCTAAGTTCTGTTTATATCAACAATTTAATTTTTTAATATAGTACAGTTGAGGTGGTGCTTAATAGTGGACTAAGCTATACGCTTTTGCCGGCAAAAATATACTCCTGCATACTTTTTTACTGCCACTTTAACAGTCAAGTCAAAAGTGCTGCCATAGTTTGGAAATATAATTTATTTTGGGGCAGTACCAATAATTTTCGTATATTGCAAACGATGTTTATATGGATCGAAAATTAACTGCGTAAGGCTAAATAAAATATCTGAAGAAAGTTCCAATACGTGCTAAATCGCACGCGGGGTGTATAGGTACAGTTCCTAACCGATTTCGAAGATCTTAGTCTCGAAATGTTCGTAAAAGAATTCTCTTTCAGCCCAAAGCTTAGCATAATTTTTAAAAATTTTTTCTCGTTAATAAAAAGCTAATTTGAAAAATGTTCGAAAATAACACTTTTTTTCGAATTTGGTTGCTTGTAACTTCAAAGAGTACATCAATATCTTTCGATCTAATCGTCTTTCATGACCATACATAATTTTGCTCACGAGATATTGACGAATAACTAAAAAAAGTGCCCAAAAACCGGTTTTTCGAAAAGAGTATGTTCTATACGTGCTTAATCTGTTTCTGTATTCTGTTTAATTGAACCATTGCGAGGATTCGATAAAAAGAGCCAGGTCCGCTATGGGCAAGTTTGCCAGACTGCAAAGGTCTTCAAAGAAGGGTTTGCCCAGGTACTGGGTGCGTTTCCTAAGAAGTACAGGGCAGTCACACAGCAGGTGTTGGATGCTTTCTATCTCCTTCTCATCTCCGCAGCTCCGACAGAAGTCGTTGTGGGGGACATGCATCCTCTCAGCCAGAAGGCCTATGGCGCTGTGCCCCGTTACAACTCCTGCCACCCTCCTAGTCCTGCTCTTGTGGAATGGCAGGAGTTCAGAAGTTTGCTTTGGGTTGTATATTGGCCAGAGTGCTCGGGAGATGTGACAGCCGGACACAGTGTCCCATTGCCGTTCCGCCTCAAATCTGACTATCCTTGTGATCTCTGAGACCACATCCTTTAGGGGTCTTTCCGTAACAGATGAGGCAATAGGTAACGCCGAACCTTTTCTGGCACACTCGTCCGCTCCCTCATTTCCTGGTATCCCAGAGTGACCAGGTACCCAGCAGAGGATCGAGTGATGCTGGATGCGGTTCAGCGCTGCCACGGTGTTACGAATAAGTTTGCTCTTTATAGAGTGCGATGACAGAGCCTTGATAGCGGCTTGGCTGTCGACAAAAATAGACACGTTCTTCGGACTGGCATCCAAAGTTTGTATCAGTTTTGCCGCTTGCCAGACCGCGTATATCTCGGCCTAAAACACACTGCCCCAATTTGGAAGACGGAATGAAAGCCGTGTTGCAAGCTCTTCCGAGAAGACGCTCGCTCCTGTGCCTTCATCCATCTTCGAACCATCAGTGAAGATTGTAAGCTCGTTTTCCCTAATGGGAGTTTTAAGCGTCCAATCTTGTCTCTCCGGGAAGACAGCGACGAAGTTATCGTTCCATTTCTGAACCGTAGAGCAGCAGTCACTTTCCTCGGCCCCAGCGGATATACCTATCGTGTGTAGGACACTGCTATGGCCAGAAGTTGATGGCACCAGAAGATTCAGCGCCCGGAGCCTTGCTGCGCTTCTGGCTGCCGTAAACTTCAGGAAGGTGCCCACTGGTTCTAGGTTCAGAATGACATCCAGAGTTGCCTGAGGAGTGGATCGCAGGGATCCGGTAATGCCCACTCAGGCTGCCCTTTAGAACCTTTGAAGGTTGTTTAGGTAGAATTTGGTGTAACCCGCCTTCCACCAGACCAAAGCTCCATAGGTCAGGATAGGTCTGACGACTGCTGTGTATAACCAGTGAATGATATACGGTTAAAGCCCCCATTTCCTACCGAAAGTCTTTTTGCAGGTGTAGTAGGCACCCAGCGCTCTCTTTCATTCTTTCCTCCGAGTTTCTCTTCCATGAGAGTTTAGAGTCCAGAGTCCACACTTTTTTACAAAGGTTAATTTTTCGTGTAAATTAGTGTATTTATTAACTAACTTGATGCAGCCCTTTTACATTCAGTGCAGGGTATAAAAAGTTTAAGGTCTTAAAAAATGCCATAATTGAACTTATTAAGCATTGCCCAATTATTTTGGCAGCTGTTTATTATTTACATCTTATTTTGGGATTCGAACCACTGTGCAACGGAGAAAGCTTTGACCGCAAAAGCTTGCAAATAAACCGTTAGCTGCTGATAAGAGATACTAAGGTCGCTAAGAGAATTTGTGGGACATTGCTATGACCCATGAGTCTGCCCTAACAAATTTTACCCTGGGTCTAGCTTGTTTCTGAATAAATAAATGGAATGTGGTTGCATTTAATAGGGAACAGGCGAGGAGTCTGCAAATAATATTTTTCTTTGAAAGCTTACAAATAACTGTGGCTAACTTTGACGTGGAATCTTTAATGACGTGGCTGCACTGGAATTTAAAGAAAACTTTTGGCAAAACAAAAAGAAGTGGGTTTGTTGCGATAACTCTAAGGAAGTTTTTATGGGGTTACCACCCACGCATCCACGATATCTACTGCTTTACTATTGCCCAGGACCAATCCTGAATGTACTATACATTATTAAATTTACTATCCGATGTTCTTATCAGAAATACAGATTGAAAATATTATTTTATCGGTTACGTAAAGATTTCAATTTCCTAGGCAGTCAAAATCTATTGCAGGCAACTGGGGATGGTGATTCCAAATTTTAAATGGAATTCTTATACCCTATACCTTCAGGTAACTTACAGAAGAAGACGTCGGAGACCTCCAAAGTTACCCAATTTATTATGAGGGTGACTAGAGAGTAGTCGATAGACCCATGTCCGTCCGTCTGTACCTAGATCTTAGAGATGGTAATAGCTAGAGAAACCAAACTTACAATTTAGAACCCTTATATATCGTGAACTCGATTTCGAAGATATTATTTCAAATTTCTACTGGTGCCTCTACAACTTTTAATCCGGCCCTGGAACTTAGCCGAAGATTCTGCAGATGCAACCAATCTTTAAACACAAACAGGAAAAAACTTTCTACACAAAAAAAAATTATATATAAAATTTAATAAATTATAATTTAATTTAATAACATTATAGCATACAAAGTAACATAAATAGGCAACAAAAAAAAAAAAACAAAAAGTGTGTCTAAAAAAAAGAAAAAAAAAAATTATATAGGATTAAGGATTTAGGATGAGGCAGTGGCTTAGTAATGCTGATAAGCGCTGGGATGGTGATGTTGGTGCTGCTGCTGCTGGGCCAAATTAACCTGGGCGAAGATGTGCTCGATCTCGTTATCACTCAACTGCTCAAAAATGCCATGATGGCTCTGACTACCATGGTGACTGTGTAGTTGACTGCTGTCCAAGCTCAGCGAGGCTGACTGAGAGCTTACGGGCGGCAAATAGCCTGAGCAACAGAGGCAAGCTTTGGTTATGCACAATCTTCAGAAATCTTTGCTACTTACCCTCAGCTGGCGCGCTGCCATAAGGTGGCTGCAGCGTAATGGACGGACGACTTGGTGTGCTGTGTGGCGTTACGGCAGGCGTAGAGGGCTGAAAGAACATGGGCTGCCAGGGCTGTTGCGGCGTTGACGGCCTGGGCTGTGCAGGCTGTGTGGCAGGCACTTCTGGCTCCGTTTGTGGCACATGGGGTATCTGCGGCGAGGCTATAGCTGTGCCGGTTTCCGGCTGCACGGGTGTTGAGCCGGGCAGCGGCACTATGCCGCCCGGAAACTGCGCCTCTGGCTGCACAAATGTGGGCGGCTGCTGTGGCAGCGGTGGTTGTACGGCGGCAGGAAAGAACTGGCTCGTGGGTGGCGCTTGTGGTGCAGTGGGAAACTGCGGAAATTGTGGCAGCTGAGGGAATTGTGGTATTTGCGGGAATTGAGGCAGCTGTGGTATGGCAGGAATTTGAGGTATGGCGGGTATTTGTGGTATCGTTGGCACTTCAGGCACTGTTACGGCTGATTCTGGTGGCGGTGGTGCTGCAAATGTGGGCACAGCGGGTGCAGCAGGAAATTGTGGTACGGCTGGAAACTGAAACTGGAATTGGTGTATAGCTGGGTATTCGGCAGCTACAGGTGGATTAGAGGGCAAGGCAAAGCTCACAGCTGGCTGCACGGGGAAGGCGGGCTGCACGGGCACTGCAGGAGCGGCAGGTGCTACAGCTTGCACAAACGAGGGCTACCGGAAGTAGAACAAGACATTAGAAAGATTTTATAAATTCGATTATTACGAAGCTACCTGCGCCAGCGTGTGGTAATGCAGGGGCCTTAGCGCGTTCACGACAGGCTTATGCAAATGATGTCTATGATGCGGATAGTTGGCGCTGTAGGAAGAGACCACTGCATTGCCGGGTCTTAGCACATACGATGGAGCCGCTTCGGCAGGTGCAACAGCCGTAGCAATGCCGCCGACAGCAGGCAGAGCAGCTGACACAGCCGGATTCAGTGCAGTGCCCAGACCTGGAAACAAAGCAGCGCCTGCTGCAGCCGTCGTGGCATACGGTCTATAGCGTAAACCATGCAGTGCTCCTGGTGCAGCAGCATACTTGACAAAGTGCCCGTGGGAACGATGCGCGGAGGGTGCGGCAGCTAAAAAGGTGGCTGCTCCAGGCAGTTGCAAGCTATAGCCGTAGTGCGCAGCATAGTTACGGGCGGGCCAAGGTGAGCCGCTCAAAGCGCCACCATGCAATATGCCACGCTTGTGTTTGCTAGTAGACTGCTCTACACTGCTTTCGGTGGCATCGGTACTGCTCTCCAACGGCGCAGGTTCCTGTGCCGCAGTCGAGGCATCGCTTGTGGTGGTGGTGCTAACTAAGCTGCTGGGCGTGGTGCTGCGGCGACTGCTTTGGCGCAGACGCAGTGCTGCTTGTGCGCTAACGCCAAACGCTAGTGTTACTAAGAGCAGATATATAATCCTTGAGCTCATGGTCTCATCTAACAATTATTCCCGTGCGATTTTCGTTTACGTTTTCGTCTTGGCTTTTTGCTCAAGTTGGTCTAATCCGCCGCGATTATGTCAACGCGTCAATTGCAAGCAAACAAATAAAATAAACTTCCTTGGTGTTTGTTGTATTTATAAAGCGCACAACGAATCAACAACGTATCCAATGCAATTCCCAAGCCATGCTCTTGCATATTAAAACGACCAGCGTTTTGGTAGCCATTTCACCTGCCCAGCCCTTGGCGACGGCTCTGCTCATTATGCTGCTGCTGGGCCCGAGCACTGAACACTGAACAGCCGAAAGACGCGCACTACTACTACGCATGCCCAGCACGTTTATGGGTTCGTGTTCCGTATTCCGTATTCCGTGTGGCGTCTTTTCACTTTCTGTGGGGCTAAACATTTTGTTGTCGCGTCCAAAAATGGTTTGATATTTGCTGTTTTGAATTGCATTTTTTAATAATACTACAAAAAAGCAGGGAATCTTTTTGGGAATCTTAAACGGCAGCATTACATCATAAAGAAATAGTTAAAGATTGGCTGAAAGCAGGCATGTGCCACCAACAGCCCGCACGGGTCGAACTTTAGCCATAGCAGTGTCGTGCATCGACTTTTGCAATGGGGTTGTTAAGTAAGTATCATTATGGATGCAACTATTCTTTGACGGCCCTGGCTATTGTCAAATCACTGGGCAATGGGATCATATATTGAATGTCGTAGCACGCTCTACTTTAATAATTTTGGTTAGTTTACCCAAACCGAAGCTGCTTCAATAGAAGAGTAAAATCGTGCTACGACTAAAAGTAACCAGATTTTCATGGCTCTAACCAGAATCTCAAAAGAAGATGTTTTGAGATTTTGCTTTAAAAAGCTATTTTGAAAAAAAAAGTTTTCACTTCACCCTCTCACGCTCACATTTTTCAAAAATCATTAAACTCCGACTCGGTCACAACCTTCTAACCCACAAATATCTCTACGATATAACTAACTTACCGATTTCTGTTCTCTATATTTAAACATCGTAGCCTTACTTCAATAAGCTTTTATCCTATATTCAAAATAGAATATAAACCGTTTATAAATAAATAAGTAAATAAGCGCAATTTTGAGTACTATGTGATTTTGTTTTGTCGACATAAATATTACTAGATACTGTCTTTTTTTTTAATTTTAAAAATTTTATTATAAAGTATCATGGGAGTTTAATTTCCCCTTCTGTCTACGCCACTGGCTTACAAAGCACAAGTGAAGTTAGAGTTAAAGAGCAGCAAGTCGCTCATTAGCATGTTTGTACTCTCCAAACTGTGCGATAGCTCTTAAACTGTGTCCCCAAAGTGAAAGCCACAATTCATACAAATCAAATTTAAATTATTTATTTTAACGGCCATAACAAACGCCTTTAAATTGCCAATTAGCTTTTGGCTCAAAAATCGTCTTCCAAACCATGCGCCAGTATTTTGCATATTGATGGCATTGCCTGTTGGCTTTTGCACTATTTTTTATAACATTTCTGTTTTAATTATTGCTTGCTGCTGCCATTCCACATTCACACGCATTAATTTCACCTGCAGCTAACTTGTGGGCGGCAATTAGTAGGCGTGGCGCCTAGCATTATATCACACACCACCAACTTAGGCAAAAGTAATGAATGAATTTTCAATTAGCCTACATAGTTTTCGTTTATTTTCACTTTTTTTGGTACTTAATGCGAGTTGTGCTCGGCATTTTAATGTTTTCCAAATTACAAACCCAGTTAGATGACCAAAAGCAGTCTTGGCAGCTCGTAAAGTGCACTGGCCTTGGTCAACTAGTTATAACAGTTGTTAACTTTTTACAAATTTGGCTAGCTTAGCTCTAGGGTTTGTTACAGTTTAAAACCAGAGTGTATGCTGACCACGCCAAAGGTTAGATTCTCATAGGATACCTGCGCAAAGCCGGCCTGCTCAATCATGCGCTTGAATTGCTCTTGACGCGGAAATCGTCGTATGCTTTCCACTAGATACTGATAGGCCTGCCATTGACCTGCCAGCAACTGGCCCATGGGCGGTATGACTTGAAATGAGTACTGGTCGTATAGCCACTGCAGCGTTTCGTTGGTCAAATGACTAAATTCCAGGCACAAGAAACGTCCGCCAGGCTGCAGCACGCGATAAGCCTCGCTTAGCACCTACATGTACAAGTCATAAAGCTTATAAGTTATTGCCAACCAGCCTTGCTTAGAGCTTACCTTGTCCACATGCGTACAGTTGCGTATGCCAAAGGCAATCGTATACGCATTAAAGCTCTCATTTTCAAAAGACAGCTGCTCTGCATCCGCACATTGCCAGGCTATGCTAGCATGGGGCACTTGCTGCTCTGTGAAACCCAGACGACGTGCACGTTCCTCGCCCACGTTAAGCATATGCTGGTTTATGTCTGATACGGTCACATGACTCTTGCGCTCGTTGGGATTGGATTGATTAGCCAGATATTTCAGATAGCGAAATGTTATGTCACCGGTGCCGCCAGCCATGTCCAGCAGACGCATGCCATGCGTGGGACCCAGGCGTTCAATAAATATGTCCTTCCAAACTCGATGTATGCCCATGGACATGGCATCATTCATAAGATCGTATGACTGCGCCACTTGTTCGAAGACCTCATGCACTGCCAAGCGTTGTAAGTCAACGTAAAACAACTTTACTTTTCTTAATGTATTCTTTAATTAAGTTATACCTTTTTGTTCCTTTTCGCTCGCCTTGACCGTCTGGAAGCCAAAATGTGTGGTTTGTTCTGTGTCCGCAGAGTCACCTGTTCCGACTGCAGCTGCTGTGCGTTGTGCTGCATTGGTGAATGTGCGTTTAAGCATGAGTCTTCCCAGCAGCAGAAGCTTTGAACTGCGCGTACTCTGCATCCTGCCCTAATTTTATTTTGTTTTTATTTTTATAAACAAATGCAGTCATTCGTGTTTTGTGCTATTATGAAATTACAACAGGCAGCGTTGTAACAGTGTCAATCAGCTGTGAATTAGCTACCATATAGTTGCACTGCTCACACGCATGAGTTGCAGGCTGTCTAGAATTCAGGAATGAAAAAATTTATCGATTAACCCGCCAACGATAATGCGCCAAAAGAAATTACATTTTATCGGTTTTAAAGTACATGTAACATCGCCTTTTTTTAATGTACATTTGTTTTCATTACTTTTGCATTATGCGATGGCGTCGGCATACGCATGGGCAGCATTAACAACTATGTCAATACATAAGGCGGCATAACAATACTATCGCTACCAGCTTTCCCATTTAACTTCATGCCAACAATGGCTGCAACTCCAGTATTTGCTATTCCTGCTGTTGCTGTTGCTATACTGCAGGTGGCAGTGTTCTGTGCATTATTGTAAGCCTCGCTGGCTGTAAGTTTTGGGATTTTGCTGCCGTAATTAAATGATTGGGCGGCCTCGATAGCCTAGCGGCAGTGCACTAGACTATCATCCCAGAGGTTGTGGGTTCGAATCCCACATAAAGCCATGGTCTTGCACTTTCCACTTTTCCTATTCCCCAAATTTTTCCTGTCTATTCTATATCCTTGTCACTTACTCCCATTATCGGTATCACAATGGGCCTATTCTTGGCCTAAGTGAGTTGGGACGAAAAGTTCCAACTGCCGCCCTAACCTAACCTAACCTAACTAAATGATTTATTGGTCCTTTTTTTCAATATTGTATTTGGAGTTTGGAAAGAAGAAAAAAAAAAATCGGAATAACAAAAATCAAGAAGAGTTCCTTAAAATAACTATTTTATTTAAATGAATTAAATCTAAAACTGATTTTGAGTCGTAGCCACAAAACAGAACAATGTAAATCTCCATAGAAAAGCTCGTCGGGGCACCAGCTATCATAGGCATCATGCAAGTCCTTCTCCTGCGTTTTGACATTATTAAAGAACTACAGGCGAGAACTTGTTGGTTCGTACAAAGTCTTCGAAACGCGCAGATTGTATGATTTATTATTATTGTCCTCTCAGTCTTAATTGTTCTTAAGGTCACTGTGCTGCTCCACCGTTTGGCTGGTCGAGAGCAGACTTTCAGTATCCAAATTTTTTTGCGAATATGGATCTTTTATATTAATGACAACTGGAGACTTGTTTTTGACAGCATTTATCAGCTCACGCATATGATAGATAAGTTCTTCGTGACGTTGATTTGGCTCTTCTCTAGACTTGTTTATGCTTGCCAACACATCCTCAAAGATCAGATTCCTTAAGTTCGCCAAGAACTCATTGTACGCCGTCTTAGCCTCATCTACAAGACCGTTGACCATAACCTGTGCTTCCGCTTTCAAATCGCAATTTGGTTTAAAGTATTCTTGATTTTTATAACTTTCTGGCTGCTGATCAATTGCCATGTCGGTCGTTGAATTGCTATCTGCAGTTTTGTGTGACATATTACTAAGGGATTTTGCAAATTTTTTTTACAAAAAAAAAAAATAATAATTCTCAATTTCTAAAACAAAAATACTTTTACTGAATTTTGGGCAAAACTCGAAAATAATGAAGGTGGGCAACAGGCCTACTACTAGTTCCTATTTAGTTTGTTTTCGGCGTTACAGAACTTACTGAACGCCAATAAAACGGGGTCAGGTAGAAGAGCTTGGCCGACTTGCAGCATTGTAAAGTACCTTCGCAACTGCACCTACATAGCTTGACCTTCTTCCTCTTGTGCTTAATATTCTTGGAAAAAAAGTAATGTTTTTTTTTGCGTTTCTTGGCACCAACATCATGGCGGAGCACCAAATGCAAAGTTGATATATATAGCAATGCGCTTCCTTCAATTTCAGAATTGTTATACGCCTGTTGTTGCTTTGGGGCATAAGCTTCATTTTAGCTGCGGCTCCACTGCTGCCAAACGCCTACTTTGGAACACATTTCTATGGCAATAATGGCGTGTGTCTATCCCTGCACATACACGATCCCTATGCAAAGGTAATTAGTATAAGCCAGCTTATCGAAAAAAATATGACATTTAAATAAAAAAAATGTTTGCATTTTACAGGGCTGGGAGTATTCCGCATTGTTGTTCATATGCATAAATACCTTTTCGCTGATCTTCATACTTTATTCGTATGTGCGGATGCTTCAAGCCATACGAGACTCAGGAGGCGGCATGCGAAGTACGCATAGTGGCAGGGAGAGTGTTGTGGCAACGCGGTAAGTCAATGTTGGATGCGTATTATATAGTGACCAGCGACTGATCAATAAAAAATGGTTGGACGAACATAAACCAAGTTTATAACATTGGTAGAGACCTTATTTAATCTGATACGCTACTTTATGCTTTTCTTATTCCAATTTAAAACCATATTGTAATCAAATTTTTATGCTCTCCATAGTTTTGCAATAATAGTGACGACGGATTGCGCCTGCTGGCTGCCCATTACTATTGTCAAGTTGGCCGCTTTATCAGGTGCGTTCTGAACACTACTTCAATGCTAGTTCTTTAAATTAATGCATTCCATGTGTTTAGGCTGGCCGTACTGGCATTGCCTGTCAATTCGGCGCTGAATCCGGTGCTCTATACACTAACCACGGCTGCATTTAAGCAGCAGCTGCGTCGCTACTGCCACACCCTGCCCACTTGTTCGCTAGTCAACAACGAAACACGCTCCCAAACGCAAACAGCCTATGAGTCGGGCCTGAGCGTTAGTCTGGGCCATTTTGGAGGCGGCGGTTCAGGACGCAAACGCATGTCACACAGACACATGAGCTATCTGTAAGCAATGAGACTGACTGGTGAAAGGAAGCTGGGAGTTATGTATATATTTTGTGAAAATTCGGTGAAAATTGAAAACCTAAATATTAAAATGTGATTTCAAACGTAGTTAAATTATTTAAATTTTATGAAAATACAGATACTCTTTCCTTTATAAACAAAAAGTTCAGCTGGTCAATGTGTTAGTTTAAAATTCTTTTTATTATAATTATTCTGGTATAAGTTATTTAAATGCAATCACGCTTCTATATACTGGGTCTTATTTTTTTTTACAAGGTTTGACCCTTAGCACGTTGTTTATTCGCATATCTAAAAAACAAAGAAATATATACCTTTATATGTCTAAAACTTGCAGTCTAAACTAAGCTTATGTTTTGATATGTGGAGTACGCTGCATTATGGATTACCTTGCTCCTCGGTAGCCACATGCATTTAAATTTTTTTCAATTTTTGTATTGTTTCACAAAATTTTTTTCGTACTTCTTTCGCTTCGTTAGACGCATTTCTATTTTGTGTTGTCTCCATTCCTGGTAAGACCACAGGGCTTTCAATTTTGTCGATGCTGCAACTTGATTGCCGACGCAAATAATTGTGTAAATAGCAACATGCCAAAACCACTGTAGTCGCTTTCTCTGGGCATAAGTTTATGCAATTCCGAAGAATTCGAAAGCGAGAAGCCATTATTCCGAAGGCATTCTCGACTTTCACCCTGGCCGAGCTCAGCGTCTTGTTAAACAGTACCTCCTCAGCTGTCAAATTGGTGTGACCAAATGGTTTCATTATGGTTTTTTCTTACTGCAAACGCTGCATCTGAAACAAACACGAAGGGTAAGGGCTCCTGTCCACTCAGCGCAGGTTTCGGATTTGGCAAGTTCAGCTTCTCATTTTCAAGTTTTTCAAAAAACTTTGTATTGGCAAACACACCACCATCCGAAATTCTGCCGTTCGCGCCTACATCTACCATCAAAAAATCGCTACTGCTATTTACTACAGCCATCAATACAATGCTAAATGTCTTCTTGTAATTGAAATAAAAAGATCCTGAACTTCGTGGTTTCATAATATTAACGTGCTTTCCGTCAATGGCTCCTACACAGTTTGGGAACAATGATTTTTCATAAAATTTATCAGCAACATCCATCCATTCTATTGGGGTTTTAGGAATCTGAAAGTAAAGACTTTTTTTAGAGAATACATTTTCAGAATGACTTTTTTGACTTACCATAATAAAAGGTTTCAAAACTTTTATAATGGCCTCGCACGTTTCAATGACAATTTTTCCAATGCACTGAGGAGATACTGCCGTTAAAAACTTCAATTCCTCATATGTGCAGCCTGTTGCCAAAAAGCGTAATGTTATTGCCAAACTATTGCTGGCAGGTATTGCGTCTCGCATCATACATAGTATCTGGTTTAGTTATAAACATTGAAACTTTTCCTAAAAGATCCTCAAATAACTCGTCTGACATGCGCATATACAGGCCTGTTCTAGATTTCGACTCGTTTTGAAAAGTCATAACGAGTGCATTCCGACAAATGGTGTTCTAGATTTCGACTGAGTTCGAATCGATTTCGAATCGTTTTCATTTCGAGTGCTATCGATAACCTTTTGTATTGAACAGCTGTGTGATATCGATAAGTTCACATTGTAGAGTTGCCACAAGTTTTCGAACAACTAACTAAATAACTTATTTTTCTTTTTGGCAACATTTTTCTGAGCGAGAAATATATTTTATTTATTTAGAAATTTTGTACAATTTATTTTATATATATATTTTAAGCCATCCATTAATAAAATTAACTTCGAATTTACTTGTGCAACACGACAACACATAACTTTTCGAAGTTCTGTTTTATCTAAATCCAGAACACCTTACTTTCATTCCACTCGTTTTGGTTTTGCATGTACACACAATTTTCATAGAGATTTTTTGTAATAAAAATATATATAATGAAAATTAACCTTGATTAGTTCAAGTGCGCACATCTAAATTTTCTTAAAGCATTCAAAAATAATACAAAATGAATTTTAGTGGCATTAATGCGTTTATTTAAGTAAACAAAGCAAACAATTTTTCATTTCGACAGCTGAGAGCCAAACTTTTCAAAACGAGTCGACTCTTGTCGGAATCGAAATCCAGAACACCTTTCATTTCGATTCCGACAGTTTTTGTCATTTTTTTGCAACAGCCACTCCTTTGACCACTGTCTTTTCACTCCTGACCTTCGGCTTTGCTCCTCTTCTTCGTCACATATATCCATCACCTCATCAATAATGAAGCATGCAATAACTTTGGACTCCATTTCATACAAAATGCTTGTTTACAAATTCTTTATTGTAAAATTCGGCTGTACAGCATGTCGTATCGTTTGTATGCACCACATACAGCTCGATAAACAGACTTATCGTACGACACGTTGTATAGTGTACGCCTTGGGTAAAAACTCGTTTATGTACGTTGCAGCCCTCACTTGCACTAAAACTTGGTCAAATAACTTAATTATAGTACATACAAAAATTAATGATGTAAAAGCGGCGTAGTGTATGCAATGTTTATTGTTTGAAACAAATAACAAATATTTATTTTTACTTAATTTTAGAGAGATGAGAGCAAAATTTGTCATTGATTTTAACAAATTACGTGCGTTAAGTCAAGCGTAAACGCCTTCGATTTAATTGTTACTTGTACATTTTTCCATCAAAAAAATGTTTTTTTGTACACATTTAAGTAAAAACATTAGTAAATACGCTCAATTGTATACAATTAACAAACTTTTTCTAATAATAAAGTTAATTGGGAAATCTGCCATATATCGTTACCGACTTTGTTTTGGTTCAAGTCTTCATTCAAAAGGCTTTTGCAAATAATAATATGTAAATCGATTTTTGGCCACTCGCTGAACAAACGCATTGCCGTAACAAATATAAGGTTGGTAATTTGTTTATTTGTTATCCCAAAAAAGGGAATTTTTTTTGTTATATGAAGTTTGACATTTCGTGCGGAATTTTTGCATGCTGCGTTTGGGCCTTAAAAAAATCCCATTTGTGATATCCCTTTTGGGATTTTTTTTTTTATATGAAGTTTTGTCATTACGCGCGAAATTTTTCGAACTGCGTATAGGCCCTTAAGCTCGCAAACGTTTTATGAGCTGTTCTTTAATTTATAAGGGTAGCTGACTTGGTAGAGTTATGAACTTTAAAGTCGGCTCAAACCTTTTTCACAAAACATTAAGCGAAACTTACATTTTTTGTTAATTTAATAATCATTTACCACTTTATTTAAAATTTTGCATACTATCTATATAATTTTTAAAAAATGAATTGTTTTACTTATTTCTAAAAAAACGTACATTAATGCTTTTTGTAAAAAACAATAATTTTGATATATAGTAAAAAGGCCTAATTCTTATCTGCTAGCATTTACAATAAAATACCAATAAGGAGTAATTAAATCAAAAAAATGCATTATGATTTTTGGCAAAAAAAAATTTTATTGACCTTTGGCCAAAGATAAAAGAATTCAAATTTCATTCAATTTGGATAAATGGCTTGTGCAGTAAAAATTGATTTTTGTTTTCAGCAAAATATATGTCAACTTTTTAAAATTTAGCAGTTGTGTTAATGTGCGATAAATTGCACAAGTAATCGAATAAATTGGCAATGGTATTGCATTAACACAAACACATAGGTTTCTTGCACTATATACAAATTATGTTACTTTACTAACATATTTTTATTATATTACTACATAAAAATAATAAATAAATAGAAAAAATGCATTGCATTATGACAGTGGCAACAGCGCTTAATCGATAATTTTGTAAACAGTCACAGCATCGATAGTTTGCTGCAATCGATGTATAGTGCTTCCAGTTATCTGTCCATCGCTAGTTTCATTTTGGTTTTTGTTTTTTTCCATTCAACAAATGCATTTGTTTTTTTATTGTTTCCAAATTATGTGCATACATTTAATTGCCAAATAATGCAAACAATTGCAAAATTATATGAAAATGTGGCAGCAGCAGCTAATAAGCAATAATAAATTAAAAATACGCAAATGTGCAACGTGCGTAAAGCAGCAGTAGCACCAACTACTAATATAAGAAAAATTATGTAAGTGTGTGTGTGCGTGTGTGTATGTATGCTTGCTTATATGTATCTTTTTGGCTTTTTAAAAGCAGCTACAACAATAAATAACTAGTATTACTAACAATAGAGCGCGCGCGTACAAGTTTAATGTTGTTGCTGTGCCCGTTCCCCCACACAAATATTTCATTCAAGTGTGCAGCAACTGTGTGTGCGTGTGTGTGTGTGTGAGTTTGTTTTGCGCATTCGTCATTTTGTTTTATTTTTTTTTATGTTAATATTTAAACTTTTAATTGTTGTAACTTTTATATGCTTTTGTGCTGCTCCTAGTTAGAATACAGGCTTCAACATAGCCTCCAAGTTGTATCTAAGTATGTGTACATAAGCCGTATTAGTCTACGCTTGTCTGTGTCTTCGTGTGTGCGTGTTTGTGTCTCTTGTTTGTTTTCAGGGTCAAAAGTGCAATAATTGTTTATGTCACTGTGCCAATTCATTCAACTTTTGCTGACGCATATTTATTGTTATCATTCCAGTGCTCCAACGACAACACTACGCCTAGAACAAGACCAGCTAACATAGTGTCATCAAACATTCCATGCACGCCGTACATTCCACAAACATGCAGCCGGAGTGCGAATTAAAAAAGTGTACAGCTACTGCAGCAGTTGTGGCGCCCACCTGCGCCAGCTGCCTGTGCACCTTGGCGCACAGTGATGAGCCCATTGTCATAGCTCTGGGTCAACAATGGCACTGTGATTGCTTTCGCTGCTCCGTTTGCGATGCCCATTTACACAATTGGTACTTTGAACGCGAAGGCTTGCTTTATTGTCGCGATGATTACTATGCACGTTTTGGTGACTCCTGTCAGCAGTGCACAGCGGTTATAACCGGCCCTGTTATGGTGGCCGGTGAGCATAAATTTCATCCTGAATGCTTTTGCTGTGCCGCCTGTGGCGCTTTCATAGGTGAGGGTGAGGCCTATGCACTAGTTGAACGCTCCAAGCTGTATTGCGGGCAGTGCTATTGCAAACGCCAGCTGCAGCTAGGCAATTGTGAGCTAGATGCCAAGGCCACCATAACCACAGCTGTAGCAGCGGCAGCGCGTGGCCAAAGCAAACCCATGCATTCCATACGACTGGTGGAGATACCCAAGGATGCAACGCCTGGTTTGCGTCTTGATGGCGGCGCGCTAGACGATGGTTGTCCCACGGTGCGAATAACAGAGTAAGTTTAGTCTTTTAATGCATTTTACTTAAGCTCATCTCACACACACAAAAAAACAAACTAACTAATCACAAACATGGTTACATACATAGACAGACAAACATACATAGCCGCCTAACTAACCCAATTAATGTTATATACATATATACTCACAGTGTTATTATTATGTACGTAACAGTATCACTGTGAAAAATCTTTTAACTTGTTAATGATGCAATCAATTTAGAAAACGTAACTCTAGGCCTTAATCTATGCCAGAAATTTAATACTAAACTCATTTTTTTCGGAAATATGCGCAACATTTAATCGAAAGTATATATAAAAGCGTAGATAATATTAAAAAAAAAAACTAAACAGCGGAATTCCATAGAACTCTTAAGATATCTGAGGACTTAGTTATCTTTTGCTGATTTTATGTAGATTGTTTCGGATCTGTAGGCGCTAGGACAAGCTAACAACTTAGGAACTTTTTTCTTTCTTAAGGCCCGTACGCAGCATGCAAAAATTCCGCACGAAATGTCAAAACTTCATATAAAAAAAAATATCCCAAAAAAGGGAATAACGCAATACCTTTTGATTTTTAGGACTTAATTAAGGTTAACAACTCTTGTACGGACCAATAGTTTTTTTGCAACAAAAAGTTTAAAATTAGAGTGAACCAAAAACTGACAATAAAAATACCCTAGAATGCTATAGTGATTTTAAGAAATATTCGCGACATTCGGAGGATTTTTTTTTTTTGGCCACAAGAAGTTTGAAATTAGGCTGAACCAAAAACTCACAATAAAAATACCATAGAGTCCCTTATAGATCTTAGGAAATATTAGCTTCATTCGCAAAACTTTTCTTTTCACAGACGGTTAGAAATTAGGGTGAACCAAGAACTGATAATAAAAGTACTTTAAAATCCAAGCGATATAAAGAAATATATGAAACATCGCAGTACTTTTTTTTTTCACAAAAAGTTAGCAATTAGGGTGAACCAAAAACTGACAATAAAAATATCAAAGCGTCCCAAAGAGATCTTAGGAAATATTGCCGACATACGCAGCATTTTTCTTGTCACAAAAAGCTGGAGATTAAGGTGAACCTAAAGCTGAAAATAAAAATACCCTAGAGTCTCATAAACATCTTAGGAAATAGTGGACATTCGCAGCACTTTTCTTGTCATAAGAAGTTGGAGATTAAGGTGAACCAAAACATGAAAAAAAATATTCCATAGAGATATAGGCGACAACTACAATATATTTTTTGTCACCAGAATTTAAGAAATTAAGCTAAACCAACAATTTAAAATAAAACAGAAATACCATACAGTTCCAAAGAGAAATATTGCCTACATTCGCAGCACTTTTCTTGTCACAAGAAGTTGGAGCGTAAGGTGAACCAAAATATGAACAGAAAATTTATGGAATAGAGATCTTGGGGAATAAATGCGACTTCACAATGCAATTCTTTTCACAATATGCTAACAAATGAAGATGAACCAAAAATTTAAAATTAAAATACCATAGAGTCCCATAGAGAAAAATTGGCTACATTCGCAGCACTTTTCCTGACACAAGAAGTTAAAGATTAAGATTAAGGTGAACCAAAATATGGACAGAAAAATTCCATAGAACTCCATAGAGATCTTAGGGAATATTGGCGACATTCACAATATATTTCTTGTTAAAGTGAATCAAAAATTTAAAATAAAAATACCATAGAAATCTTAGGAAGTTTTGGCTACTTTCGCAGCACTTTTCTTGTCACAAGAAGTTGCAGAGTAAGGTGAACCAAAATATGAACAGAAAAATTCCATAGGATTCCATAGAGATCTTGGGGAATACAAGCGACTTCACAATACAATTCTTGTCACAATGAGTTAAGAAATTAAGGTGAACCAAAAATTTAAAATAAAAATACCATAGAGTCCCATAGAGAAATATTGGCTACATTCGCAGCACTTTCCTTGACGCAAGAAGTTAAAGATTAAGATTAAGGTGAACCAAAATATGAGCACAAAAATTCCATAGAATTCCATAGAGATCCTATTTCAAATTTAAACGAAAATTTGAAGATTTAGAGATTGATTTCTAGAAATTCCGATCTTAACAAACGCTTAACAAATATGTGTTATTTTCTCATACGGGCTTTTGTTGGACCTAGTTAAACTTCTAGTATATGTGAAAAAACTTCAAATGAGTGCGCATAATGTCTATATACAGTTGGCTACAGGGTTTTTATTTATTTTCTTAATTACTTTTAATAGATTTGAGACAATAACAGTCTTAACTAAAGATGTTTTGATTTCAGTTTTTGTGAGAAAAAAAGCGAATGTTTATACAGTTGTGTTTAGTTTTTGTTTGTTGCTATTTTATAGATAACTTTATAGTGGGGCTGTGTGATTCTCTGCAGTGAGAATTTGTATATTTGTTTGAAACATTGGTTCCAAAATTTTATGCATCTTTTTATTGCAAGAAATCAATATATAATAGCCAACATATGCGTCTATATTACATGAACTGAACAATTGTTTAGGCTCGAAGCTAGGGGCAGGTTATCAACTGAGACAGTCGCTGTTAAGCTTTACAGTATGCATTTAAGAATAACACTATCTTCTTTAATAATATTGTAGAATATTTCGCTCAGTGTAGCTGAGTTGGAAGACTGACGAGTACGTATAAAGCAAAAAATAAAAATTCCTTATCTTTGTACTATGGAAAATTAGTCACTTTTGCTTGGAAGTTAGTTGTATTAAAATTAAAATGCGTAAAAATTCACGAGAACAATGTATTCGTAAGCACAACGAAATATAAATAGATAGGGGACATGAAAAGGCTGCCCAAACTTAAGGTGTAACTTGAGCTTGTCATATAAACAGTTTAGAAATGTTGATCTTAGGTTGCACAGCTTGATAGACTAGATAGTCCTTAGTGGTTAAGTTGGTCTTGCGGTCAGAGTAATTTTTTTAAATCAGTTGGTGCCTGCTATAATCTTTTTAGATCATTAGTCAAGTCTTCTTGATTGTTGTCTTTGAAAGAAAGTGACGATTATCCGCTCTTATCAGACAGTAATGGCTCAAATTATAGAAACAATCTTCACAATATAAACACTTCTTTTGTTTGGAAGAAGCATTAATAGCCAGTTCTTCTGGTTAGTTGTTTTTCGTAGAGATGATGGTAGCCTGTTTCTTCGCAAAAACTCGTTATGTGACAACTACTCCGCTGGACAATTCTGACTGGTACGCCATACACAACCATTTGTTTGCCAGAAGCATCGAGGAACCCGAAAATATCAAATGAAGTGATTATCCGCTTTACAAGCCTGGCTTGGCATCTAATTTCTTTCGACTACTTGAGAAACTTGTAGAGTTCCTTTAAAAGGCCACAAAGCCCATAATGATGAAAGATGAAGAAGTTTAAAAGAGATCTATAGGATACGAAAGACGTTATCCTTGCTTGTCCATTCAGAGCGGCTTAGCTCGGCGCGGAAATATGAAGTTTGGAAACAATACAATTCCGAAGATATTAAATTTTTAGATCAGCAGAGATATGTGGTCAAAATTATGCCATCATCTCTTCCCAAGAAACGAAAAATATACAAATATAGTAAAGCAAATTGTTAGCATGGAAAAGCTTCGCAGTTAACTTAATATACCTACCTACTTCGATTTCAGATTTTAAGTTAGTATGTAATAACCTATGAAGATCTAATGGTATCATAATAATAAGAAGAAAAGTTAAATATTTTAAATCGAGCATAGATCCTTAAGATCTCGCTTCTAAATTTATTGCATCATTATAGTATATTAACATCCATAAGGTAGTTGGTCTCATGCTCCGCTCATTTGCTTTTCTCTCTTTCTTTCTCGCTCTCTGTATACCTCTCTCGCTCAAAGTATCATTTGTAAATTTTATGGTCGCATCGGCAAATATGCGTTCTCGTTGCTAACCTTGGTGGCCGGTCGTTGTTGTCGTTCATATAGGTAAAAAAAAAAAAAAAAAACCAAACCTAATCCGTGCCTTCAACTAATCCATGCTTGAATTATTAAACACTGCTAATATAAATTTTGCACACGATCCTTTGCAGAATCGATGTCAATCTTACCAATCTGCATATTGGCGATCGCATACTTGAAGTTAATGGCACGCCCGTAAGCGATTCTTCCGTAGAGCAAATCGATAAGTTAATACGCAGCACTGAGAAGATGTTGCAACTGACCGTGGAGCATGATCCGGTGCAGGTATGCCGCAGCTGCAGTCAAGCGGATATACAGCGTGCCTGCTCCGCTACCACTTTGGCCTTGCCTTTGACGACCAGCGCTTCCAGCGTAGAGGTAGGTGGTCGGGAACGTCTTTATAAGGTGGCCGAACAAAGCGCCAAGGTGCGTAAAATGCGCAAAACAGCAGCAGCTGCTGCTGCAGCATGTGGCGCCATCAATACAAACGCCAATGCCAGCAACACCCCAACAACGCCATTAAAAGAAAAGGAACGCTGCTCCAGTCTGTCCAAATTGCTGGATGAGCAGCATACGGCGCAACAGCATTCGGCGCATCCGCAGCTCTATGATTTGTCGCGCACGCAAAGCTGTCGTGTGGTACAAAATTCACAGCGCGTTTTTCGCGCCATCGACTTGGTTATTGGTGAAAAATTGGGCGAGGGCTTCTTTGGCAAGGTTTATAAGGTAACACATAAGAAAACCGGTGAAGTAATGGTGCTCAAGGAGCTGCATCGTGCCGACGAGGAGGCACAACGTAACTTCATCAAAGAGGTAGCCGTGCTGCGTCTGCTCGATCATCGTCATGTACTCAAGTTTATAGGCGTGCTGTATAAGGATAAAAAGTTGCATATGGTTACTGAATATGTGGCCGGTGGTTGTCTCAAGGAGCTTATACATGACTCGTCACAAACACTCAGCTGGCCACAGCGCGTTTGTTTTGCACGAGATATTGCCTGCGGCATGAGCTATTTGCACTCCATGAATATTATACATCGCGATCTCAACTCTATGAATTGTTTGGTGCGCGAAGATCGCTCTGTTATTGTGGCTGACTTTGGTTTAGCGCGCAGCGTTGATGAGCCGCGCATAGCGCCGGGTGTCAGTGCCTCCGTTACGGCTTTAGTAACAGCGACTGCTAATAGCAGCGGTGGCGATATAATATCGTTGGGTTCCGCCAATTCGCCAATTAGCGGTGGTGGTACGCTGCGTCGTAGCAAGAGTCGCCAGCGTAGACAACGCTATACTGTGGTGGGAAATCCATATTGGATGGCGCCCGAAATGATGCGTGGTCTCAAGTACGATGAGAAAGTAGATGTGTTCTCTTTCGGCATTATGCTGTGCGAGGTAAGTTGTAGAGTCCCTATTAATTGCAGTTTCAATTAATTTGCACTTTTTTTTTTTTTTTGCCAGATAATTGGTCGCGTTGAGGCAGATCCGGACTTTATGCCACGCAATTCAGACTTCAGTCTAAATCAGCAGGAATTTCGCGAGAAGTTCTGTGCCCACTGTCCAGAGGCCTTTGTCAAGGTAGCCTTTGTTTGCTGTGACCTGAATCCGGATATGCGTCCAAGCTTTGAAACGCTGCACATTTGGCTGGAGGAACTACGCACACATTTGGTCGCGGAACAGCAGCCACCAGTTGTGCTTTTAAATGAAATTGAGAATTTTCAGGACAGCTATATAAGCTCAGAGGATGCGCTGTCGCCGACATCACAGCGCAGCCTGGACAATCTTGATGAGGTGGGCCAAAAGCCAACAGCAGCAGTAGTGCCGCAAGCAACGCCAACGCCGGAGGAAAAGGAAAATATAACAATAAGCGCGCAGGATATTCCGAAATCACCGCATTTAGGCAAGGACTTTTCGCCCACGGGTGAGCGTCTGCGCGATAGCATGCGTGCCAGACGACGTCAGCGATTTCTGGGCGCACAGCAGCAAAGGCGTGGCCTAACGCCAGAAACTACTTCCACGGAGCGTGCGTTAAAGTATGCGCTAAAAAAATGTCGTCCCTTTGGCGAAAAGGGCTTTCTGTTGGAAGTTAATCAAAGCGGTGAGCTGCAGCTTAACGATGTACGCGATCTGAACAATTATTCCGACTTTGACTCCAGCTGTGATAACAGTCTTAACTATCTAGAGGCCAATGCGACGCCGGAGCTGCAAGAACAGCAGTCGCCAGCAGTTATAGCTGAAAGCACAACGGATGCGGCAACAACACATCGTTTGGCCTTTGAGGATATGCGCACGCGTTTGCATCAGTGTCGCAGCAAGTTTGAGCATTTGGATGAGGCAAATAGACGTAACTTTAGCCAGTCGCAGCACTCTATGCGTAACTTCTTTAAGACGCCGCCGGTGGCCTTGAAAATGTTTCAACGTCTAGAGCATGAGGCTGCGGCGCTTAATAGCAATGGCGGTACACACACTGCGCCCTTGGCGCAGCGCATTAATCAGACGCCTATTTTTGGACGCCGCATGTTACCACAAATGCCGCTGACACATGCCGAATCATTAGAGAATTTGGCTTTGGACAGTCCCACCAAGCCGCCGCGTCGCAGCCAGCTGCCACTGGAGCTGCCCGCACCACTGCACAGCAGCCGCGTTACAGTTCCAGCTTCAGCACCAAAACGCAGCAAAGCTGCGCTTAATACAGCCAATACGCTGACCTGCACGGCCGAGCTGCATGCGCCCAACACAGCTTCCATAACGCCTTTAGCATCACCCACAAGTACACAACTTCCAACGTTGCCGTCTGTTGCCGCCAATGACCGCCTGCCCAAAAAGCATAAAATGACCTTGGCTCTGCCAAATGCGATTACAGCAACAACACCGCGTGCCCAAGCCCGTAATGCTGCACTGCAGAGCAGCTCTGCTGGCAAGCCAAAGACCATTAGATCCTCGCCCAGCACCACACCGACACGTACACACGGTTCTCACCATGCGCCCAACAGCGGCATCTCACCCACGCGTGCCAGACCTGGCTCACCCAGCAAACATCTGGCACAGCGGCATACAGCCGCAACGGCGCAGCGTTTGAATAATGGTAAGATACAATGTAGATGCTAAGTTAAGCTTATACTAATCCGCACTTAATACTTTCAGTGGCCAGCTATCAGCAGCAGCAAACCAAGAGCACCAGACTCAGCATACTCAGCCCTGAGAAGGTGCATCGGCTGGGTGCCAAACTGAGTGATCAAAAGCAAAAGCTGCGCGAAGAGGCGGCAGCAGCAGCGGCAACAGTTTCCAGCAATGGTCATGGCCATGCACGTGCTCCAACGGGCCTTAATAATGGAGCTGGAGAGCGACGAAAGCGTGCACCACCGCCGCCCGTGCGAACACATTTCAATACGCGCTGTTAGAGCGCGTCAAACCAAACGGGATGCAGTATTCCACGAACATTCCAAACAGTGCGCAGAAAAGGAAGAGAAAAACAAAAACCGATAACGAACAGGCAACGACGAAGACGATAAATGACGACAAACGACGTAGAAGCGAAATGCGACGGTGATTTCAAAAATTGCCGAGTGAAAGATTTATAGAGCGAGACAGCAAGCGTGTAAGAAGAAGAAGAAGGAGTTGGATTTGATGCGGCAAGTTAATGCGTTAGAAACAGTTTTTGTGGAGAAGTTCTTTAAAATTTCAAGTTGGCTTTAATAGAGCTTTTATGCTAAGTTTACACTGTGCCACTTTGTGGCATTTGGCGTTCCAAAAGTTGTCACAATTTAAAAGTGTTTACATGTACGTTACATAAAAAGTTAAGATTATTGTTATGCTAATATTCTGTCACAATATTGTGCGCAATCTATGCGCATACAACACTAAATAAGTTTCCGAAGCAGAACTTTGGGACGCAAAATTTGTTTGTAATTTAAAAACCCAAGAACAAAACGTTCAATTAGCTTGGGAATTTTTTAGTTGTGCTCTTCTCGGTCGTACCAAGAAATTTCAACAGTATTCAATAGATTTTTAAAGCATAGACTACGAGACTTTACATTACAATCCAATTTATTTCTAAAGTATATATTTGTAAAATAAAAATGAGCGAGAAAAAAAAATTGGCCATCGAGATATTCTAATAATCTACAAGTCAACACAATTTTTTAAAAATACTGCCACTTGTATTTACACTGAAAACATAGTCTGTTTACACTAAACTGTGCCGCTGCGTAGCCAAAATGTAAGACAGTGTGAACCCAGCATAAGTGCTGCAACTGTTATACGCAAATTAACTTGTTCCCAAATTGGTGGCAAGTGACAAATTAGCTTAAGTCTAAATACAGTAATGCTCAATTAATTAAAACTAAACTGTTATACAAGCAGCTATACTTATGCCCAGCACTGTCTGCGCTCTATTAAAAATAATTTTTTATACATATTACTTATAAAGGTTAAGTGCCTGTAAGCAATAAAACAAAAAATATAAAAAGTTGCAATATTTAGATACTAAAAAACCATTTAAATATAATGTTTTAGTGTGTATCTAAAAAAAAACAGGGTATGCAATATAACAGTGCAGCTTAATAGAACAACAAAAAACACAAGTAAATGTATACTTACTACTTTAATAACAAAAAATAAGCTACTTTAAAAAACTGCTAAGCAAAGATAGAAAAAGAAAAAAATAAATTAAACTTGTGCCATGCCCGCAGACAATATTTGGTTTGTATCATATTGCTGCGGGCTAAAACGATAAAGATTCGGGAAAAAATAAAAGCAAGCAACATAAAAGACAAAAAAAAAATTATTTTAAATATAATTATATATCTATGTGTATGGTATAATTATTTTTTTATAAATATATGTACTATATATTGTATGTTTAGTGCTTAACTTAATTTATTATAACGCCTGCTGTAAAACAAAAACTGTTATACATGAAATTGTTTATAACAATGTGCAATGAGAGAAATCTTAATATTGATTGTATTGTTTTATATGTAAACAATTTTGCTCAATGCAATTTAAATTTAAGTAGCACAGCGTTCTAACTGTTATACACTAGGGTGGTACGAAAAAAGAAAAACATAATTAACAACTTTTATTCTAAAGTTTTTGCCGCGGCAAATAACAAATTTTTGTTTGGTTCACCCTAAAAACGCCAAGGTGCATTTATGTACATGCCCATGTTATTTATTGCTCGCTAAAGCAGTATTTAATAATTTTGCTACAATTCCTTTCATTAAAAAAAAACAACAACTTAATTTTGAGCTTACAATTTAAAAAGGAAGACAAATTTATTATTTTATCCAAACCCTTTACAAAAATATATATTTTATACAAATAGAACAACAACTTTCAAAGTTATGCATAAAACACTTTAAAACGGTTTTAGGGTGTTCCTATTAAGTAAGACGTTTATTTTTTTTGAAAAGCTCTTAAATAGAGTGTGATTTTTTTTTGTAAGACCACCCTATCCTACACACAAATAAACACACACTCAGAAACTTGAAATACTTACGCTGTTGAAACTGTTATATATAATACTGTACTATATTTAGGCCTCAACTCGAAACGCTTATATGTAATTAACTGCAATTATATATACTTACATATATATACTCGCTAACTGACATGCAATTATTATAACGTACATATGTGTATGTGCGTATATGCAACTGTTATACTGCAAGCTGCATACAAGTATTATAGAAAATTTAAGCTGTTATACATATATATATATTTGTGCATTCATCAAGCTTACAGCTCGTTAATATAACAGTTTGTATGTACATAAGCCATGCACAAAATTCATCCATATATGCGCCTCTCAATGTTTAACTAATCGAATACATATATGTATATACATATATACATAAATAATACATAATTCTTAAGTATCTAACATATACAATGCGTATATTTTTGTATGCAGCTAATAATTATTATGTTTACATACACAATTTTATTAAATACAAATTTTTTTTGTTAATAAAACGTAATTGTATGAAAGTTTTTATATGTTTTGGTTTTATGTTGTACAAGGTACAGTGCCGTCAAAGCAACGTGGTGCAAATGATTTATTGTTTAGTTGCAAAAAAAAATAGTACACTTATTTTTAAAAATATAGTGGTAACTGTTATATTATTATATTATAACTGCTAGTTATGGCTAAACTGGTAGAAAGTTTGCAGTCGGGACATTTGCTCTATAATAAGTGTATCCTCAATCGGTTGACGGTGCTGTGATATTCCCAAAAAGTAAAATAATTTTTATATATATTGTCTGAAAAGGTCTAAGCACCGACTGTTCTTGTTTTGTTTCAATGCTTTTCTTATATAGTCTCCCGGTATATAAGTCACAGTCACCAAGCCTCTTGAGACCTCTTGGCCGACTAAAATTCCCAATACCCAAGGTTTTCGAGATAACCTTCAAAATCACCATCATGATTTATTGTTTTCAACGTTGATTTTATATGTTTTTGCTGCCGCTGAATTTGTATTCGAGTCCCAAAAACTTCTGGCACTTCAGCGTTCTGGGATAACCTCTAAAATGTCTCTGTTTTTTTGAGGTTATGTCAGAGCTCTGAGTTTAACATTGGTTAGCATCATATCTAGTTGTAGTAACTAAATATAATCCTAAACTTAGTATGAGATGTATTCTTTTCAAGATTGATTCATCGTATGATGGTGTTGCTCTCCGCTTAACTTTAGTATTTCTTACATTAAAAAATCCTAGGTATAGTACTTAGTCTGAGGCTTTGAGCAATTCCGTACTTGGCTTAAAATAAAGTTCGTATACGAAATACTTAATTTTGTATACCCTGTACCTTATGGTACAAAGCGTATATTAAGTTTGTGCAAGCCGAAAATGTATGTAACGTGCAGAAGGAGACGTCGGAGACTCTCCAAAGTTACCCAAAGTATGATCAGGGTGACTAGAGAAGACGATATACCCATGTCCATCTGAATAAACGCGTAGATCTTAGAGATGATAAGAGCTACAGCAACCAAATTTTCAGATTAGCTGCGTTATTATGTCAGGGGAGACAAGTTTATTTTATATTTTTGATATCGGGTATATATTATATAGCTCCCATAGGGGTGTTTCAGAGGACCTCGAAAAAAACCAAAAGTTTTAGATGGATAATAATTATTAAGACATCGTAACCAAATTTGGCGCTCGAAAGTTTTTTAAAGTTCCCAAGCACTGTATCAAATTTGATCAAAATCGGTTGACTATATCATATAGCTCACATAGGAGCAATCGGTCAAAAAAACGTGTTTTGTACAAAATTCGTTGAATTTCGTTTGTTTATCAAGATATCGTAATCAAACTTTACATTCGAAAGTTTTTTATAACTACCAGGCACTGTCCCAAATTTGATAAAAATCGGTTGTATCATATAGCCCCCATAGGATGGATCGGTCAAAAAAACGTTTTTGTTGCAAAATTCGTCTGTTTATGCTTACCAAATTTGGCAATCAAATGTCTTTGGGAGTTCTTTGGGATGGTACAGGGTATCCCAGAGTCATCCGCGTCCGACTTTAACGCACGCCAGCTTTTAAATCGAAGATTTTAAAATCTGTCCCATTTCTTTTTTTTTGCCCATATAGATTTTTGTTTACTGAAAAAGCATTCCTATCGCTTTCTTGCAGAGTAGGCCGGATATTACTGGGGCCGTACTATTCCCAAGACCACGCTGCTCTTTAAACGCACTAAGACGAAAATTTGCGTGAAATTTCATATTTTAAATTCTAAAAGAACCAAAGGAACTAAAATTGACAGCCATTAAAACAATTAACCATTAAAAGGATAAACCTTGGTATCTAAAAATACGTAATGTCTAGAATCCGTGTCGTATTTGCTTAACTTGAGTATCTGAAATACAAAGTTTCTCGAATAGATAGAGATAGAATTCCTTAGTTTAATTCGAATTTCACGCATTTAATTTCTGAATCGTATTTGCCTTAGGTTGGGGTCCAAAAATACGCAGTCTCTTTAAAAATCGAAATAGTTACTAGAAATACGTAGTTTTTAAAAAAATTTGTTCATTCACTCATCACTTCAATTCGAGTAGTAAACTCCAAATCGGAATTGCTTAAGACTAGTAGCTAGAAAAACGTAGTATCCAGAAAAAGTTTAAACTATTTCGAATCGTACTAGCTGAATTTTGATATCTAGAATTACGTACTTCCTAGAAATATTTCAAGCGCTGTCTGTACCAAATATAATTAATAGTATATAAATATATAATATAATTCCCAAGGAAGCGGACGAGTAGGACGACCAAAAGCAACCTGGCGGTGGACTGCCCTTCAAGAACTGGCGCAGCAAAACATAACACAGGTTACAGCTAAACAAACAGCGCAAAATAGAGTTCGATGGAAAGCTCTAAGCTCCCAAGAAGAGTAAAACAGGCAAAAAAAAAAATAATATAATTTTTTTGCGAAATTCCATGTACTTAATTCTAAAAGAAGCTTAAATAACCAGAGAAACTAAAATAAGAGATAAAGTCCATCGGCTTACTTACTGCAAGGACCCTTGCATTAAAACTATTTCGAAACGTATTGTCTCAGTATTCTAGTATCTAGAAATATGTCAAGCACTGTCTGTACCAAATGCAATTGTATGCATTTATATGTAGTATACTATATACATACAAAAGTTTCATGCACCAGTTAAGTTTACGTGCACCTAGTCGTGTCGGGTCAACCACCCACTAGAAAATGTTTGGGAGGCCTCAGTTATATGCGCACTCTTGCTAAGGGGCTACTAGTATGTGTGTATACACTTGAGTTTCCGCATTGTACAATTTTCCAGGAAGCTCTGCGCCCAGGATACATACAAAATAAAGGGCAACACGACAGTTTTTGTGTATCCATCGTGGAATTTGTCCCAGACCATGGTTAAAATAGATCGATACGCCAGGCCAACAGCCCAGGACAATGGGTAGATACATGAAAACAGTCGAGGCCAGGGAAAAGCCCATAAAAGTGAAGGCATAGCCAAAGCAGGGGGGGTGCAGCAAATCAATGCAAAATGTAAACATGCGCAGTACCCAAAATATTTCTGGAAAAAAAAAAATTACCCATAATAAGGAAGCTAAAAAAAAATCCAACAAAAATTTAATGCCACAATCAAAAACTGTTCAGCCTAACAGCCTTTTAACAGCAAGCAATGTTGCCAAGTTTCAGCTTTTAATTTCATTAACAGCGCTGACACTGCAAAAACAGCTGTTTATGTCGCGTGCGAGTGAGTCGACAAGCGTTGCGGCTTCGTCACGCCACTGACGTAGCAGCCGTAGCAGCAGCGGCGACGGCGACAGCGACGCGCCGTTACGTATTCAAGGTCTGCATTTGTGTATACGGCCGCTGCTGACGCCGCTGCTGGCAGCGCTACAGTGTGTCGTGTGTGTGTGTGCACAATTTTGTGTGTATACGTCTGTTTATGTATCCACTGTATATAGTATACCTACAGAACTGGAGCCAATGCTCGTTTTAATTTCAACTCCACCCAGGTGACCCCCCTTTCGAACACGAAACGAGCCCCCTGCGCACGACGTGCCCATGCCCGAGTCGCAGTCAAAGAGTCAGAGTCACTGCGCTGCTTTTGCTTATGACGTGCTCGCACGTACTCAACGCGCAACTGTTGTGTGTGTATGCATACCATATACAAACATACATATATATATATAGAACGAGTACATCGACATATGTATATACGTTTGTATCTGCATTTGGCACATACACACCGAAGAGTGTAAAGCGCGCGCGCACGAATATAAAAATGTGTACAATAGCAAGCAAGCAATACGATTGCATCCCAGTTGCCAATTTACAGAACAAGCACTATGAACAAGTTGGGTAGATCGAAAGTCTTAAAAATTTAAAGATTATTTTTAGTTTTTACTTAAACAGGCAGTGTGCTATGCAGCACAACTGGTATTTGATATAAAGAAAATAAAAAATAACGCAGGTATGCAAAAGTGCATGTTATTTATTTTAAGCAAATTAAAATTTAAACAAAATGCATCAAATTCTTGTTAGGAGCTTTTAACTTGTTGGATTTACTGCATATATCAAATTTTGAAAGCTTATAAGAATATCATAACTCACCTTAGTAACCTGGCGAAATGTTGCCTACCTAATGGACTGCTGGGTTTCTGCAAAGCCGATTAAATAATATACACTTGCGAAATGTTCAGGTTTTGAATTGTTTTTAATTACTACTTATCGAAACGTTAAGGCGCTGAAAGTTGACTCCATAAACTAAAAAACAAAATTCCTAACAAAGCCTGCCCCATGGCATATGTAGTTTGGTTACAAAAAAGCGTTATAAAATTGCATAAATATAAAAAGTTCGTAATTAAATCTTAACTTTACATCTATGTTTAAACAGCTGAAGATCAGTAATTTGTCATAGAGAAGTCAATAATGCAAATATCTTATGCGTTTCAAACATTTTGGTCCAAATTTTATTTTGGACTATTTTTTATACTGATCTTTTGTTTATATTATCCTGCTAAAGCCATGGACCATATGTTTGAGTATAAATCAATTTTGCCAATTTGAATTTTTTTCATAAAACAAAGTCAGAACTGACTTAAATTTAAAAAAATTAAAAAAAAAAAATTTTTTAAGCTATTGGTATTAGAAAATTTAATTATTTCCCACTGCTTCGTTGGAAGATAAATCAAAACGAATTTGCTAATTTGGTTCAAAGTGTACGTATTTTAAACTGAAAGACTTGTTTAAAAGCTTAGTAAAAGAGATTTCAAATATTCCAAAATGTTTTCTTATGCGTTTGATACATTTTTATACAAAATTTGTTTTGAACATTTTTTAAACTGACCTTTTTTAAAAATAAAATTATTATATTATATATTTTTAATTATATTATATTTATATAAAATTATTATTATTATTATACCATAATTATAGTACTCATACAAAAGTCATGCTTTATTTTATACATTCTAAAATTTTTTTCGAATTTTCGTTGCCAAAAAAAGGGCCAAAGACGACAATGACGCCGAAAGAACTGTATACTTATCCAAGTAGTTATTGTTTTAATCATCTTGTAAATATAAAAAAAAAAAAGTTGTTGGTTGTTCTTCGTTGTCGCAACTGGGGCGCTCCCTTGGCATTGCTTGTATATATTTTTATTTTTTTTCTCTATGTGTTTCTTATTGTGAGCTTGTTTGATGCTGCTTAGCTGCTGCTTTGCTTGGTGCGTAACAGCAGAGAGCTAGTTCTCTCTGGCATAAAAGTGAACATTTTCATCATTCTGTAGCCGAACTTTGCCGTGTTAAGTTGTATACGGTCGGTCGGTTGTTGCTTGCTCGATGCGTTGTCGCTCGCTCTTTGTCTCTATCTCTCTCTGGCCTACTCTCTCTTGGGCTGTCTGTATGCCTAAGTGCGTGTGTGTGTATGTGTGCGTGCTTTAGCCGCATGCAAGCGAAACGTAACGTAACGCGTTTGTGTGCGTGTAGTCCGCTACGTGCATGTGAACTGTGCGCGTGCCTATGTGTGCGTGAGTTGCGCGCCTCCGCCGCAGCGCAATAAAACAAGATAAAACATAAAAGAAGGAAAAGAAAAGAATAGAAAGAATATAGAGAGCCAGCGCGAGGGCCCATTGTTTTGCATATTTTTTAAAAGTGAGTGCAAAAGAAATAAGTTATTAACAATAACGCCAACAAATAAATAATAATAATAAAATAAAAAAACACGCACGTATACACATATGCCGTAGCTGCGTGTGCGTGCCTGTGTGTGTTTGTTTGTGTGCGCGTTTGTTTGTATATGGATTTGTGCGTTTGCCAAAATCAATAACAAAACGCAAAGCACAAACAGAAAAAATGTACAAGTCGCAGCAGCAGCCGTGCCAAAGAGCAATGAAAAAAACAACAAACCGCGACCGGTCGTCTCTTTATCTGCCCCAACAACAACAACCACAACAGCAGCTGAAGCAAGCGGCGCAATTATTAAACATTTTTCACATCGATAATTGCTATCGATATTAACTACTATCGGCGCTGCAACCGTTGAGTTACAAAACTGTGCAAAAAGCGCTCAAAACTTTACTTATAGAAAAAACTTTAATCAAATAAACACAGTCGTCATACAGCAAAAAGTAGGGCGACTTGCGCGCGTAAATTTGGGTCGCAGCAGCTGCAGCAAAAGCGCAGCAACCCAGTGCATTCCATTGGCCGCCAGACTTCCAGTCCAGTCCAGTCCCACCAGCCCCAACCCCTACAAGCCCCTCAACAACAACAACATGTCATTGCAAACAAAACGCCAGCACTGCTATCTATGCGACCTGCCTCGCATGCCCTGGGCCATGATCAATGATTTTACGGAAGCGGTATGCCGTGGCTGTGTCAACTATGAAGGCGCCGACCGCATTGAGGTCGTACTCGATGCTGCACGTCAAATGAAGCGTCTGCATCCGGCCGCCAAACGCGCACATGAGAACGGTGAAGTTGTTGTGCTACAGCAGCAACAGGCCGCAGCTGCTGGTATGCAGCAGGTATCAGGTCCACATCGAGGCGCACCTACCGGCAGCGGCGGTCCTGGTCCCTCCGGCGGTGGCGGTCCTTTCTCACAGAGCAGCGTTTCAGCTGCCGCCACTGCAGCGGCTGCCGTGCATCATCATCATGCCGCTGTAGCAGCTGGCTATCAGCTGCCCGTGCCGCGCATTGGTCCGCCACCACAACAGGGCAGCAGCCTGATGGACTTTCCCGTCAAATTGGAATCCTCGCCGCACGATGGCTCCGGCGGTGTACGGCCCGTGCGCATCTCGCACATGACGCCCCACCATATGCCACCCACGTCGGTAGCGCGTGGCGGCATCTCTGGGGCAGCACAACAACAACCCGGCGGCGGCTTAAGCGCGCTCACTGGCGGCAACTCTGGCAGCGGCACCGGTCTGCCGCCCGCGTTGTCGGTAAATTTAAAGCGACCGCCCAGCGAAGATGTGGACGAACAGCATGGTGGACATGGTGTTGGAGCAGGCGATTTAGCGGGCAGCAATAGTGTTGGCGGCGGTGGCGGCGGCCCACTGGGTGGGCCATCCAGTGCCAAGCGTAGCGCACTAGACGATCCCAGTGGTGTAAGACCACCGCTGACACGTGGTGAATCGCTGCCGGCCGCAGTCAGCTTTGTGCCAGAGCGGCAGCTCAATTTGCGTGACAAACAGCAGCCGGTGCGAGCGCCCAGTTTCGATACGTCAACCTTCAAGGCGGGCGGTGAGTATTTGCAGTACATGGGCTTTACTTTTAGTATGCCTTTTAATTTTTCTCTTTGGTTGATGCAAAATGATTCCATTCCCATACAACGCGACAATTTTAAAAGAAAATTCTTAGAATACGCTTGGGTTACTATCATGACAAGATAAGACGCTCGTAAACAAATTTCTAGCTCAACTGATTGATGGAGTTTAATTTCCAGCTAAAGAATTTGTTTAAATAAGATATGTTTCCTATCGGATTATTATGGCTAATTATTTTGTTAAAAGAAACCATAATATAAACTTTTATAGAAATTCAGTTTCCTCGCTTATAAAAATAGAAATCGAATAGAATAAAGAAAATCGTGAGTTGAATTTCACAGAAATGGGAATGATGATAAGCTCCAGGCAATGCCAAACTGGCACAAAATCTTGAGACAAGTGCTGGCATCTTAGGGAACAAGCGTTTTGATTGTAGCCTGTCCGCTTATCTGCACAAAAAATGCGCTGCCTCTTATCAGCACCTTGTGCGAATGTTTAATGCCTTACCAATGATGATGAGTGACTAAGAGGCATAGAGAGAGTGAATGAGGCTAAGCAAGAATGCATTGTATGGCGTTGATACGAATTCTAAAGCTTTCGAAAAGATTTGAATAATAGGTAACAGCTTTGAGAAATTTGTTTCATCAGAATTTTAAGCCGGTGATAACGTTCAGCTTCACGTCATTGTGACAGAAATATCTTTAAGAGCTTTGGATATCACGACTGTTCGTTCCACTTGTTTTCAAAGATAGAGAGAAATATTCTAAAATTTATAAAAATATACGAAAAGCTTTCGTGCAGGCACCAAGTACGTTTCACGCGCTGCCAAGTCATTGACCGCATGCTGCAGAGCATCCCTGCCAATCCCACTGCAATAGTTTTGGAGTTAGAGGGAGTTCGTCAGTAACTAACATTGCATTACCTAATATCAGAGCATTCAGGGATGAGTACCTGGGGTCTTAAGACTGCACTACCCAAATAAATTATTAGACCGCATCTTTGACAGCGGTTGCTATTGACTCCGAATGTTTTCTACCAATTACATTAACCATTGACTACCAATGATAAAAAGCTAGAAAGCAATAGACTAAGTGCTTAGCAACAACTGGTAATGGTCAGTAGCTTGCAGAGCATTAATTAATTTGCTTACCGACTAGTGTCTACTACTGGTGGTTCGGTACATTGGAGTGATACGCTGCTAGTGTTTGTATCCTGGTGGAAGAGCATACAAATAAGCTCTCTTTCGAGCTAACAAGTTCTGTTTAGCTGGGAATGGGCGTTCTCTCCCAAAATACTGGAAGCGTATCAGCACACTTTTATCGCATTCAATGGTACAATTTGATAGGTAAGACTGTGGGGAAAATATAGATGGGTACTAAAAGAATAACAATACATGCATAGGAGTGATCGGCAAAAGTCCTCAACTGAACCCAATCTAAGCTTAACAATAACAAACATTAAAGGAAAGAAGTTTTGCTCGCGGAGCGCCTGTCGCACTTTCCTGTATAGTCGAACCAACTCAATACCCCAACTCGAGGTTTATATATTTATATACAAACAAAAAAAGCCGGAGAACTCCAGCAAACCCGTGGGTTTAGTCTCAAGACAGTGGTAGTAGTGGAATTGAAGTGGGTATACCGATGGCGTCGAATATACCTACGCCAATGGCAGATGATGGCAGACAAAGATGCAATGAGCGAAATTAATGATGTCAAGCTTCGGCCAAAAGCGACCTGGAGAAGAGAGCCCAAGGTCCAAGGGAAAAACCAACTCATAGCAAAGAGCCAGACTAGTTGTGGGTACTGTAGAACTAGAAGCCAATGACAAACCTCTACAGATAACCTGTACAATAGATAAATAAATACGCTTTAAGTCACTTTTGTCCGAAACTGCAGCTGTAGTAGGAAACATGGGTTGTCGTTGTTGCCGCTTATCTTGAAGCTTTTGTCGGCGCCTCTGAGTTGGGGCACTGCTCTTATCTTCTGCTTGTTGTTTGCTGATTAGCTGGGCTAGGTGATTAGATAAGGTTCTCTGTGTGTGTGTGTGTGAAAGATTGTGCGTGTGTGTTATCAGCTCAGTTGGTCTTATCAGACGATTCACAAACAACTTTTGCTGACTCTTTTTGCCTAGGCTGGCTGTCTGTTGATTAATGTTCGTGTTGTATGCAGCGTCGCATTGCATTTGATTTGGTACAACGACGCTGGTTGCTTGGCGCAGCTTTTTGGAACGCGAGCATCTAGCTTTCCAGGCGAGGCCACAACAAATGTTTCTTGGCAGGCAGCTAGTGTGTATGTATAACAGACACAGTTACAAACACCCGCACAAAAGTCAATGTATTTTGCAAGACGCAACCCTCGTGAGAACAAAAGTCATGATGGTGAGTGTTGGGCGGTGGGGAGTGTCGGGAGGAAGGCACCCGCTGCCAACCCTTTGCAGAGCAGCACAGAAACGGCTGCCATAAAAGGCATGCGCAGTAAACGAAAAGCGAAAATACATAACAGACACAGATAAAGCTACATGCATAGTATGCGTACAGTGTGCTAAAAAAGTTTTGTTACAGCGCTTTTAATCTGTAAAAAATATGTATGTATGGCGAACGTTAAAGTTGGGCGCAGACGACTATGGGAAACCCTGTACCACCACGTTGCAAAACGATATATTCATAAACAAGCGAAAAACAGACGAATTTTGCACCAAAAACGTTTTTTGACCGATCTGTCCTATGGGGCTATGTATATGATACAGTCAAACGATTTTGAACAAATTTGGTACAGTGCTTGGGAACTATAAAACACTTTCCATGTGAGGTTTGTTTACGATGTCTTCATAAACAATCGAAAGACAACGAATTTTGTAAAAAAAAAATTTTGGTACAGTGCTTTGGAACTCTAATAAACTTCCAAGTGCCCAATTTGGTTACGATATCTTCATAAACAAACAAATAATCCATCTAAAACTTTTTGTTTTTTTGAGGTCATCTGAAACACCCCTATTGGAGCTATATAATGGAACCCCGATATCGAAAAAATAAAATAAAATTGATTCCCGTAGGACAGTAAGGGACACATGCTTCTAATTTTGGTCTGAATTACTTTTTTTTACTTTTTACCAAAAAATTATCAATATATTTTACCTTATAATAACATTTTCTGATTGTCATCTGACCAATTATAAGTAAAAGTATATTAATAAAAAAAAATAAATGTAAAAAATTTTATTTGATGTAAGATTTTAATACATCTAATATAGATGTGTATTAGCAATTGCAAGCATCGCCGAATGCATTCACCCAACATTATAGTAAGTTAACAAAGCTTGTAGAGTGAAAAAATAAAAAAGAATCGTCGCTGACTAAATTAAATGTCAGTACAAACCTTAATTTACTTTTAACTTGCTTAAATTTAAAAAAGAAAACACTATTTTTGTTAACAATTTAAAAATTTTCAAAATAACCTCCAAGTTTTCTGATCGCTCTCCGGCCCATTATGGTTAATGCAACTTTTATCTTAACTGCCTGCAAAAAACTATATATTTTCTTTTTAAAGCCCAAGTTTTCAACATTAGAAGTCGATTTTTTTATTTTGTTCAAACAAAAGTACTTTTTCTCCCGGGGCTTTTTTTAAAATCTCTTGCGAACGTGACCAATCCAAAATATTTTTTCTCTGATCAGTGGGCTTTGCTCTGCTCCATTCGCAACACACCAGCCTCCCTGCTTCCGAAAAAAAAAATATTTTTTTATTATAGAGAGAAATGACTATGATGGCAATGAGCAAGACGACGACAACTATTGTGTATACAATAGTGATGTGTTATGTCTTTGGGATAGGACTCAATAATTTATTTAATTACAAGTTAAATTTATGATTAAAATAATAAGAAACGAAGGTTATGCCCTTCCGTTCCGCCCAGCTAGCTTTTTCGCCGTATTCAAAACTATTCCGAATACTATAATTGTTAGCATATTTTTTTTTCCCCCAAAATGTTGGCTGTGCCAAGACTTTTTTGATACACTGTATGTTCATGCACATGCATGTATGGGTGTGTGAAGTATGCTGCACGCAACTCAAAGGGCGGCCGTATTTCGAGTTTGCGAATGTAATAAAAACAGACGTGCAAAAATTGTATAGCAAGAAGTAGAAGAAGAAGGAGTAGCAACAACAGCAGCCGCCTGCTGGCTTGCTTGCTCACTCTTTCACTTGCCACTGTAGTAAGTCAGCATAAGCATGTAAATGCGCTCTTTCGCTTACTCTTGTGTGTGTGCATTTGTAGCTGGCAAAACGAGTTTTTTGCCGTTGCTCTTGTGTGCTGTTCTGCTTTGCTGTTTCCCTTTTTTTCGCTTTTTGTTGTTGTTTCTTTTTTGGCGTACGCGCGCGAAACGTCATTAAACTTGTTTTGGTTGCTTTTTTTCTTGCTGTTCTTGCGGCTTTACGCTATGCGATAACATGTCGCACTCTCTCTCACTTACACACACTACTTGGCTGCAAGAACACGTAGGATAAACTTAAACTAAAAGCAAACGAGTAAAAGTATACACACGCACAGTGACTGCAAGTTGTTAAAAGTTGAATAATATTAAGCGCTAATAACTTGGGCTAAGTCATAAATTGTAAGCAAATTAAGTTGGTGCCACTGTGCGATTTGTTTGTTTGGCTGTTGCCGCTTTTTACGTACGTTTTACGCCACTTTTGCTGCGCTCGCTCTCAATCTCGCTCACTCGCTCTCTCTCTGTGTGCTTCTTATTGCTTATTACGTGTTGTATTTACGTTTCTGCTTTGCGAGTGTGTTTGTGTGCATGTGTGTTTCATTACCAAAATGTATCTGTGTGTATACTAAAAATATAACAAGCGTTTTTGGTATACACACACAAGACTGCACATAAACCATGCTGACACGCAAGCGTCCTATATGTATGATGTACATACTCATATGTATCTATAATATGTACCTACGTATATATGTACATATATTTGTATAAGTAAGCTTTTTGTATGTACTGCGCAAAAATTTACAAAAAAAACAGAAAAAAAAAAAAACCAAATGGCAACGACGGGCGCGTCGTCATAAGCGCTTCACGCCCCTTTGGCAGTCCGCAAGTCGTGGGACTCACTCACTACGTCTTCATTCAGTGCTCTGTACTCGATTCGCGTTCTTTTGTACATATACATGTACATATACATATGTACATATGCATATTTGTATGCATGCATCTGTGTGTATTGGGTTGGGGGCTGGCTAACCATTCCTGACAGGTCTGAGCGCTTCCTGATGTGTTGCAGTGCAACTAGTTGGCTATGCTAGGTTTACACTGCTGCAAAACTTAACTGAAATTTATATTTTTACAGTGTAAACACAAGGGTTTGCTTGCTGTTATATGAAACGGTTGCATTTTTGTAATACTTCAACTGAACAGTTTTTCTGAAAACCAGGTTTACACTTTAGCTGCATAGTAATAACTAATTTTCCGTTTAAATACTTGTATTTGCTTAGTATCACATTGTGGCAGTAGTTGGCACGTTTTTTTTTCCAAAGTTTATATTAGTATTGCAATAGCGTAAGCAAGTGTCATAAATCTAGCAAATAGAATATTTGCAGAAATATGTTGCATTTTTATTTTTTATTTTCAAGCAAATAAAATTAGAATTACAGTTGTAGTGAGTGCTAAGCTGGACGTACCAAAATAAAAGGCAATTAGGTGTGCCAAAAAAAATGCAATTTTACTTTTACTTAACTCTAAATCTCGCACAGAAATATTAAATTTGATTTTTGTTCTATCTATGCCACTATCATTGTTAACAAATTAAAATATTTTTACTTATATTACAACCCCAAAGTAGATGAGCATAAAGTTAAACACGGTACAAAAAAACAAAAAATGAAATTTTAATAAAATTTATTAAATAAATACAATTAAATAAAGCTTAACTCTGTACAATTTATAATCGGAGAAAATCCTAAAAAAGAACGTCGTTTAAGTTTTTTGAATGCATTGTAGGTATATAAATTCGCCACACTTTTGTTGTATACAGATTAAAATTATGTCAATTTAATTATTTAATATAATTAAAGTGAATTGACTTAAGACAGTATAATATAAAAAAAAATTCGAAATAAACTAAAATTACTCTAGGCAAGAAGATTTTAAAACTGTTAGCATTCAATTATGTGCATTTTTTATTCGTCTATTGATGAAGGTCCCAACGGCAATAGGGAACTTGTTACCCACATTATTTTAGTGAAACGCGCTAATTTTGAAAAAAAAAATTAAATTATCAGTGCTATTTGGTTGTCTGGCAACATTAAAGGACTTGTAAACAGAAGTTTTATTTTGCCCATAATAATATTTATTTATTAATATTATTAGAGTAGCTTAAAAACAAAACCAATAAGGTGATACTTATAGCGCTGGCAGCATAGGCCTGCGGCTAGCCCATAATAATATATTTTTTATACGTACTTTGAAAACAATTTTTTGTTAAATTTACTAATAAGCTGTCTGACAACATCAATGGGCTTTGTTCGTAACACTTGACAATATAAAGTCGTTTCCTGAAGTTGTCATCTATAAAACAATTCATTTCACAGCCAAAAAATAATAGGTGTGTAATCCTTAAATCTGGTTAACGAAACACAAAAAAGTTCCATTTTGGCTCGTAACACTTGACAATATTAATTCGTTTCCTGAAGTTGTCTTCTATAAAACTATTTCAAACCTTAGATCTGTTTAACAACATATCACTTTTTGTGACGCAGCTCTAAACACATTTTACTAGTGACAAACTTTGACACGGATGTGTTAGTGTAAACTTAGCATGACAAAATACAGCTAGAGAGCTACTGTGTGGGAGAACGCACGACGTTTAGAGAGCAAATGGACAAATAACGGTTTTTGACTTTTCCGTTACTCGATGCATAATGGAGCCTTAGCTTTTTTACAGTTAACACAAGTGTCAACTTTTGATTAGATTTTTCAAGCATCATCACGTCTTTGGCACGTTGCCCAAGCACAGTGCAACGAGTGCCATGTGCTTGGGTTTTTAAATTATATTTTTATTAAATATGTATATATATTTTTTTTTGCGTTCTGTGAATGAAAAACAGAAACTAGCGGCCGGCTAAAATGCTTGAACAACAAGCACTAGCTTATCGTGGTATTTAGTTAGCCGCAAAAGAATACGAGGGCTGTCATATATATTTCGAATAAAAGAAAACAAAAATGTTTTCCAAGTTTACTTTATATATGCGTTTTAAAACATTTTTGCGAATTCAAATGAGTTCGTTTTAAAGCAATAATGCGATGTGGAGTAGAGTAATGAATCATTCGTCTTCGCTGGTTTATTTTTCTTAATCTAGAAAAAAATGTAAGCTGTACAATAATTGTGTATTATTCAGAACTTAATGGATTCTGGTGCAACTTATGAGTAATCTTATGATATTAGAGATCGAAAATCGAATTAAGTTATTCGATGCGCACTTGTTCAGATCAAAAATCGAAAAAATATGAAATTTTTTGTCGAGGGGAGATATTTCATAATTTGTTTGAGATAGTTTTTTAAAGTAAAAAACGCATTAATATATAGTAGTGACTTTTTTTTAATGTTTTTAGGAAAAAAAAAAATGTCAATAGAATAGCTCGTTCTCGAAACATAAAAGATATGCCTCGTAGTCACGATGCAGTATCTTATCGGTTGAAGCAGTGAGTCTACGATAACGATAAGAGTCCGAAATGCTCGATATGGCTTATCTATGTATGTAAGCCGAGAAAAGCGTCGCTAAATGTGTGGAAGCATTTTGATTCAAGATAAGTTGTTGTGAAACACGTTTCTTTATCAGTTACGTTATCATTTAATTATGTTTATGATAAGATTGCGCTGAAGTGACAGTGAATTGCAAAGTGATATGCGATTTTGTGGCTTTTCGTTTGAGTTGTATTTTTATACAAATACTTCTTCATACAACTAGCAGAAGAATTGGTTAGAGTTGTGAAAGACGTAGTTCGTTATACTATTTGTAGCACGTTGTTGTTCCAGCTCTATATACACAGCTGTTTTATTTATCTTATCGTAGACGTGTTAAAGTGCTTAACCATATCTATTCGGTGTCTTTCGCCAGCGCCAAATTCGACTGATAGCGTTTGTTATATTTTGTTTTTTATGTACTGCACCCTGGGAGTGTGTCTTATTAGTTAGTCGTCTACCATATCATTTGTTTATTTTTGATTATATATAGTCTGTACGGTTGACGGGAGGGAGTTGGGAGTTATGCCTGTTTTGTATATCTCACTAAGTTGTGTGTAAATATTAGCTTAGTCGCCAAAGCAAGCTAATAAACGTACATGCTCCACGTACATATGTAGATGATAAAGATTCAGACCTTGGGTCTCTCTGGAACTCTTATTTTTATAAAGTGCTGTTTAGCGGAAATCAATGAAACGATCCACTTAAAACTGCCCACTTGAGGCAATACATAAACATATGTATTTGTATATATATATATATATATATACATTTAGTTCTGAGGGAAGAATGAACTTATGGAAATGTTGGTTGGTATAAATAGCTGCCATAAAAGAAGTGTAGCATGCTAAAAATTCATAATTTGAATTACGCACAAATGTTTCATTTCGTAAACAATGATATAGTTTTTCAATATATGCATTGTATACAAATGCTATACTATATACAATACTTTATGGTATGTGCGTGTATGTTCTGTGGAGGCCGCCCATTGGGTGTGGTTTTTCATTCAAATGAAAACAAACAGTTTTTGTATATGTAGTTTATGTTTTGTTGGGGTTTTATAAATATCCAATATCTTGTATCTAATGTAACGTTTTGTTTATTTTTTTCGCTCTAGAAACGTGTAAACAGCAAAAGCTAACAATTTAGCGATGATTCATATAGTACGTGCAAAGTTTTTATGCACTGTTACCCTGGGGTCAAGGAATTTTCTTTTTTAATTTGTGCAATGAGTATGATCATATTATAAAAGTCATCATTTGAAAAACCTTTTTATCTCGCACGTATAAAAATTTTCAAGAAGATTCTTTAAAGCAGATATTCTGTCCGGGCTTCGATTTCCATTAGGGTCCTGTCTTAGTTTACCAGCCAGATAGGGAGGAAAAACAATACGAAATGTCTTTGTTTTTAAGAAATTTTCAAAAGGTTTAAAAAAATGATTTTGGAATTTTTTGTGGTGTCACTTTTAAGTTTGTAATTTAAATTTCATAAGTCAATTGTGACTGCAAGTTTAAACCAAGTCACTACACTAAATTCCTTTGAGAAAAGTGGAAAAAAAATAATTAAAACCGATTTTAAATTTTTTTGAAAAGTTGTAAGTCAATTCTGATCGAGTATTCTTAGCTGCTGGCTGCTGTAGATATGTACCACTGTACGGGATAGTCTTTAAACGTCTTGTGTATGAATATTAAAATAAAAACACAAGAATGCTGCAATTTGCCCCACCATGCGATGCGGTAGCTTAAAAATATTTTCCACTGTTGCTATTTTATTTTTACTTGGCAAAATATAAACAAATGCTATAAATATGTACATATTCATATGTATGTATGTATGTATGTACTATATGGTACATGTGTGGGCCACACACATAACGCCTCGACGTAGTAAATTGGCAAATTTGTCTTGGCGATTGCGACGGAAAGTCTGACTAAGACGACGACAACGACGACGGCGTCTGCGTGACTTTGGTTTCTTAGGAGCTTAGCAACGTGACGCGTTAGCACAATTTAGCAAAATAACAAGAACAAAAACAACTTAATAAATAAACATAACAGCACTCCAGCAGGCCATGCCACGCGGTCTCCAACAAAAAAAAATTATGTATTCAGCCCACTGTGCGGCTGCAGCTCCAACTGACAGCGCGTCGACATTTGAGCAATGTGCTCTATCCCGTTGGGCATACAAATTATTCAAGCTGTTGCTGTCCCTTTCAAAAGCAGTAGCAGCAAACGCAATAGCAATAGCATTTACCGTCGCGTCCAGCCAGCCAGCCAGCCCCCTCACTCGCTCTCACTTGCTGGGCCGGCCAGGCGCATAAGTAAATTGGATACGCGTGCGCGTGAGCTGCATAAAAATAAGCAGAGCAAAATAGATGACAAAAAAAAAAGAGTACGCAAATTGTTGAGAGCGTGCTAGGTTCACACTTAAGCACAATTGCAAAACGTCACTGAAATTAAAAGTGTAAACCAGGCTTCGTCAATGGAAGAATGATAAAATGATACACTGCGCAAAACAAAAGGAACTGAATTGGGGTCTTAAAAAATTTACTGTCATAATATGCTTTTTAATGGCGGTTATTTGATTTATTTTTATAGTATTTTTTTTTTTTTTGGAAACGAAACTAAACTAAAATTTATTTTCTTTAAAAAATAGAATAATATTAATAAAAGTACATAAGACGATAATCTAATATTGAAAGCGGAAATTAATAGCTACACACTAAACATAGCTTAGTGTGTGATAGATAATAATATTAAAAAGAAAAGCATTAACTTGTTCACATCGGTCTCATATTGTGTTAAACATATTCCCAAAAAAAAGTCCACCGTATCCAAAAAGTTAAAAGTTTATAAAAGCCGGTTGTGGCAATTTGTTTTAATAGAGCAACAATTTCGTTATTTATATAGAATTTCGAATTAGCTACCAAAATTAAAAATGGATGCAACATAAGATATTAAATTGTATATTTTAGCCATAGTGGAAACAATGTCAAGTGCGACAGCGATTACATTTTTAATTTAAATTACAAAAAAAATAGCAAAGATTTTTTATTTAAATCCAAAACATTACAAAGCGCAATTTTTTCAACACATTTTAAAATTTTTGCAATAAAAATATTCTAACACGTTACGCTGAAATCCATAATTTTAATGTTTGCCCTTCTATTATCATCACCTTCAATTGGCTTGCTTTTTTGCCTTTATCTTTTTAGTAGGACAACACCTTTAAGCAACTTAAGCATCAGTTTCAGTGCTTTCAAAAGCAAGCAATTTAATTACACTGTGGCAGTAGCTTTAACAAAAAATGATTTCATTGCACTGCTTTAATGGCTAGGTCATTTTAATAAAACAACATATGCACAATTTTGCCACAGAACGTGTTTGTTGTATTGCACAACATGAGCCGACGAGCAAAATTTAAAAATTATTATTATTATTAGTATTAACAAAACACTTATTGCTTATTGTTATATATTGCGGTTTTGAGATTGTTGAGAACTGTATCAGAAAAAATTTAACACCTATAATTTATCTCAGTTGTGCTTACAAAACTGTGATTTTCTCCATCAAATTGTTAAGCTAAGTCTAGAAGATTCCAAAACATTTTAAAATTATAGCCATTAATAAACCACATTGTTGATTAATTATTTATTCACGTTGACGGCACACAAATAGTCTCAAAAATGTCGTAAAAACTAGCTTTCTACGCATTTCGCACCTTTTTATGACGAATTGCACTAATTTTAAAAGAGTATTGTGTTTTGCACCAATTATACTAAGTGTACGGAAAAAAACATTTGCAATATGCAATATCTTTAAGTGCCTTTTCAGTTTTTAGCTATTTTGTTATCTTGAAATCTTGTTAGCGCTTCTTGTGTGATTTTTTTTCAGTGCACTAATGAAGTTTGGAAAGTCGTTTTTTTTTGCTCATAATCCTTGCCCAGCAATTGTTGCAGTTGTCTGTCATAGAGTAACTGTAGATAGATATTATCTTGAAGAAAGTAAAATACATTGTTAATTTACATTTATGCTCGAAACTGAATTTTTTTTTATAGTAGGTTTTTTATAAACATAACACCAAATCTTTTGCTTGTACTAATTATTCTTATTAAAATTGTAATTTAAAAACATTTGACGGTATTTGGATAACGATATAAAGTCTAGAAGGATAAATTTTGGTTATTTAAAATTGGTAAATAAATTTACTTTTTTTAAATTTAATTGAAACACTTTGTACACTTTAATATATTTAATACCATCGTTGCCGAACATGTTCTTGAAGGAGCAATATTAACCCTAGTGACCACACGTTGTTTTTTATACGTTTTTCCACCTGTTAGTCGATTCGACGTATGCGATTTTTAATTGTTTATAACTCCAAATCTAAAACACTTAATGAAGTGTTCAATATCTTTTGAACCAATGTTTGGCGACAATTTATATATGGCTTCGACATAATTTCTTTGACTGTTTTACTACTTTTACAAAAATACGCATAATTTCTAGATTTTCTTACCGAATTTGATAAACGAATACTTAACTCCAAAATTCAAGAATGAAATAAATTTAAAAATAAATATATTTTTTTTTTAATATAATTTATTTACAATCTATCCCTAAGACAATAAGTAAATGATTTGGAAATTATAAATTAACAGTAGAAAAAGTTAAATTCCAATGAGTAGTAACTATTGCTTTATAAGTGTTGTAAGCTTAATTTGAATATGGCAGGTAAAAATAAATATGAGTAATTTTAAGTGGCTGTCAAACAGTTAAATTAGTTTTTAACGAAAATTTGTTTATAATGACTAGCCCCCAGACCGTGAAAGCGAAACTTTTAAAAAAAAAAACTATAAATTACTTAAAATTTCTTGTATAAATTACCTGCAGGTGGATATACATAATGTACATGTATTTAAATCAAATCATATATAGTATACATTTTTGGATACGTGATGGGAAACTATCAATTTGAAAAAGAACAAATCTATCCGGAAAAAGATTAAATTGGCAACACTAACGTACACCAACAGTAGGCGTTTGAAGATGAAATTTCGCGACTATTTTTTTAATTTAAGTTTTTATGCGTACTCTTTAAAAACTATGTTGAATGCAGTGAATCCAGAAATACCGATTGTAACCGTCTTAATTGTTCTTTATGGCTTACAAACAACGTTGTTTGTGATGCCAATATAAACACTCCTCACTTGTGCCAAATTTTGTCACAGTTCGACAAATACCGCAGTTAAGGCCAGTGCAAACATAGCATAACAAGCAAACGAGAAAAAAATACGCATATAGTAAAGACCGTGTTTAAATGATAACTACAGTGGAGCCAAATGTTATTTTACAGTGTCTGTTAAACAAAAAAACCAAAAAAGCTCGTCGCATGTTTTATGTTAATTAGGCAGCAGCAGCAGCGACCAACTGTCATTGTTTGCTTGCTACGTTCGTTATGTTTCGGCTTTTTTGCTTTGCACTCCTATTCGTGTCGTGTTCAGCAAGTCACGCGGCAGCCCCGCCGGCAAGTGCTCCCCTTAAAGGCCTAGCAGCATGACTACAAACACGACGACGAGAAGAAAAAGAAGAAAAAAAAATAACAAAAGTAAATAGTCAAAACAAAAGTAAAATATGTCGCTGCTGTGTCTGCGCGTAGTTGAGCATCTAGTGTACATACACGAAGCATGCAAAAAGCAGCAAAGCAGAAAAAGAAACAAAGAAAAAACCGGCCTGTCGCACAAACTGCATTCTACTCGAATGCTCTCTCGCTCTTGCGCTCTCTTGGTTCGCATTGCATGCTATGCGTCGCTGCCTTGTGACGTATGCGCGGCGGCAACAAAACTCGTTTCGTTTATTTCATTACATTTTATGTGTTCATTCGTTCGTTTTGTTGGCAGTTTGCCAACGATAGAGAGAGATAAAAGTCAATTGCACTGACGTTTGCCTTTTTGCCATTTTTACTTTTTGCTCTTCTTTGCCAAAAACCAGCTGGCACAGCGCCAGCTGCACAGTGGTGCAAGGTGCACACGCAAGCAAGCTGTCATGGTTGTCGTTGAGTCAAGTTAAATCGAAAAGCAAGCAGTGTGTGTGCTGCTGTTACTGCTGTGACGTCACAAACGTCACTGCTTGATGACGCCGCAGTCGCAGTTTGTTGAATGAAAACTTGTTGTTGCCGTTCGTTCGTTGTTGGCATTGTTGCCAAGATACATCACACACGCACGCACACATACTCAGAAAAACACGCATATGTATTTATGTGTATACATATATGCATATTAAATGTTGCGCGTTCGTGCCGAGGGCTCTGTAATTTTTAATAAAGGGTGTTTTTTTTTGGATGTAAGCTTAGCTAGTAGTATGTTTATTTCCAATTAGAAGTGCACTTGTTTTTATGGCTACGAAGGTAACGCAGCGAGAATTAATTTTTTGTAACAATTTGCAGCATTTTAATAGAAATCTTCAACGTTTGTTAAAATAAATGAACGATTTGTGTTCTTTGGTTAGCTTTTTTTTTCGAAGTCTAGTAAAGTAAAATCGGAGGAATCCTAGATAGGAAAATTATACGTTAATAATAATTATCTTGGACCTTGGAAAAATGTAAGAAAAAAATTTTTTAATGCTTGTAGAAATTAATGATTTTTGGCAGTCCTTGGGGAAGAGTTGGTAGAAAGTTGGGAAGTTTAAGAAAATTATAAAAACCTGACATAAAGTATTTATTAAAATCGATTAATACTTTAATAATACTTTTTATTTTAACTTTACCTCAATTTGTAACACTTAACCAAAATATATACCAAGGTCTTTTCTTGAATTCTTTAAATTTTTGCAGCTTAAGTGTGTTTTTTTTAATAGGGTCCGGATTTCCGAAAGGGATATCTCTGAAACCAGTTGTCACTTTTGACAAATGTCATTTTACTCGTTAAGGCCTAATAATTCATCATGGAAAGATTTACACAACAACAACACCTTCAAATCTTTGAGATTTTTTAATCAAAATCAGTGTTCTGTTGCAAAAACTTATAGAGCTCTTCGTACAATTTATGAACCGAATAATCGTTCATCAGAACACGCTATTCGTCGTGTTCTTGATCATGTTCGAACTCATTTGACATTCCACGATGTCCGACCTGAGAAGAACACGGTCCGAGAAAGTATCGCTGTTGTAGAGGCCAGTGTAGCGGAAAATCCAAATTTATCGATTCACAACGTGTTACCATCAGTGGTGATCGATACAGAGCGATGATCGACGAATATTTGTTTTAAAAATTACGTGACGTCGATGTCCTGGTTTCAGCCATACGGCAACCATTGATTTACTGAAAACTCAATTTTTCTGTGTTGGAAATCCGGACGCGCTTAAAAAAAACACCCTTTACTTCTAAGCCAAACAGTCTAAAGTTTCTTCAAATAAATTTTGCTGAGTCAAGTCAAGACTCCCATTTTAGAAACATTTATTATTCATTATTTTTGACAATTTCCATTTCCTAGGTTCAATTGGGTTACAATTGTTTAAAATTGAGAAAATGTTTCATATCTCGTTATAAGAGTTTCCTTAAATCGTCGTTCCTTAAAAGTCGTTCTGCTTGAACGCAAACTTTTGCTTACGGCACGTCCTTTCTAAAGGGTGATACCTATTCCTTTAAGAATTATATTCGAATTGGTTCCTACTTTAAAAGACTGTCTCCATTGGTAAGCTGAGAAGCTGGCAGAAGAGAGCAGTTACTGGTTTCTCTTCGCTCACTTTGATGGAACTGTTTATTCCCGAATGTCGCAATAAAATATTCGATCAAATACAATTGACAAAGAGCTGGTGGATGCCAATTTAGAGTCCGCGCATCTCTTTCGGGATTTGACGTAGTGCTATTGGTTGACCAGTGCTGTACTTTGGCTAAGCCACTCAATAGTTCTTTAAGGTAGGGCAACACGGAAATTTAAAAACTGGAGTAATACCAAATGGCTCTTTCCGACTCTCATGCAGCACTAAGAGTAGTTTGTAACAATATTATTATTTGCGTCTAACCCCAGAGAAGTCTTGCTCGCTTCATTGCGTATCAACCATTTAGGATCTCGCGCACTCTCTCTTTGCCGCGCTCTTAATTAGTTTTAAAGCAAAAAAAAAAAAACAAAAATAAATAATCCTTATCCCATCTCTAACCCAGCGCTACCAATCCGATACATTACAGATCATATGTCTCCGGCCAGTCGTCGCAATGGAGCCAGCCCACCTACAGGGCCTTTGCCACCGCGTAGCGTACACTCTCCCAACAGTTCGGGTTAGTTTTGTTTTCATTTTATAATTTTCTTAAGTTTATCATAGTTTCAGTTTTTCGGCTTATATATAGTATAAATATGAAAACTTTACGTAACTATATATTGTGCTATGTCTAATAATTGCATTTATTTATATATTTATTGTGCAGGTTCCTCCTCCTCCTCTCGACGCTCGTCGGGTTCGCGGCATGTCTCTAGCACAACCGTCACAAGCACAGACGTGGGTGGCGCGAGTCAAGGCCAGAATGCTGTAGGAGCGGGACTGGGCGCTGGCGCTGCCTCGGCCGCTGGCTCTCTAGGTGGTCCTGGCTCTGGTAACAATTCCCAGCTAAGCAACTGTAACAGCGGCGTGCCCAGCGGCAATGTTGCAGCCGGCAATGGCAGCAATGTTGGCGCCGGACCCTCCTCGCTGCCACCGAATGCCGTCAATGCCGATGGCAGTGCCGCAGGCGGCAGTAATGGCGGCGGCGGTGGACCCAGCGGTAGCAATGGCAGCGGTGCCGCCGGTAATACAGGACCCGGCAGCAGCGGCAATCAGTCCGCAGCGGGCATGAGCGGTGGTGCGGGTATAAGTGGAGCGGGCGGTGCGCCAGGCAGCAGTGCGGCAACTAATTCAGCAGCAGCGGCAGCCGCAGCTGCAGCACAAAATGCCACGCTTAAGTGCACGCTCTGCCAGGAGCGGCTAGAGGATACACATTTCGTACAATGCCCGTCGGTGAATCATCACAAGTTCTGTTTCCCGTGCAGTCGCGAGAGCATTAAGCGCCAGAATGTAAGTAGTGTTGTTGTAACAAGTCAGCCAAACCATATTTAATGCATACAACTACTTATAGGTACTGGGCAATGAAGTGTACTGTCCTAGCGGGGATCGCTGTCCGCTGGCTAATTCAACCATACCGTGGGCCTTTATGCAGGGCGAGATAACCACCATACTGAGTGAGGAGGTCAAGGTGAAGAAGGAACGCGAGTCTTAATGTCCATTTTATTGTAAAAAGCTGCGCCGAGCTTTGGAGCCCTTTTGAATCAACAACAATCGATTGAAGCATTGTAGCAAGTAACCATGCAACCAAGCAAACATTTGGAGCACTTAATAGCTGTCCAAGCTTTGGTAGCAACTTGCGCAGGACGACCAATTTGTTAAAGGAGCCGCAAAAAGCAGCGTGCAAGAATTTTTGTAGGCGTGTCCAGCTTATATATGGCCATATATGCAAATGCAAATTAAATTTGTTTAAAATACACTAGAGGGCGCTGCCCCCTGCGCGCTTCGCTCGTCAATTCCCGTTTTTATGTTTTCTTTTTTGAATTCTACGAACTTTTGCGAACTTCTTACATATGAATGTTGGACACGACAGAAAAAAAAAACAACTTTTTTATATTGTAGAGAGAAATTTTTTTTTTTTTATAGAAAACTTAATTATGAAACCTAACGGAAACACCAAAAGCTAAAAAGCGCAAAAAAAAAATTTTAAAAAAAATTGTAGCCTGCTTTTGGGCGAGCAGCATTTTTTTGTCACTTAAATGAAGTGAATAAAACAAATATTTCTAAAACTAAACTAAAAACAAACAAAAAAAACACAAAAAAAAAGAAATCTTATAACATACATTTTATGTATAATTAAGTTTAATTATTTTTTTTTTATGTACGAATAACTTTTGTTGTTAGTGTTAGACATGCAAAAAAAAAAAAAAATTTTATTTATATAGTAAGTTAATTTAGTTTGTACTAATGCATTAATTTATTTTTATAGCTGTTGCTTAATTTACTGCTATACATATATATATATATATATATAAATATATATATATATTTTTTTTTGTGTATTTTAAATTATTTTAAGAAAGTTTTTCATCCTAACTGTGTACATATGCATACCACATAAAATACATAATATAAATTTACACACATTTAAATATATATATTATGCAAATAAATATATATACAGTAAAACATTTTCGATTGGCTAAAAAAAAATAAAAAAAAAAATGGCAACATGTAAAACTAATAATAATAGTACATAATACCATAAAACACACAAAGTTTGTAATAATAAATGGCTAAGCGTGACATAAACCGTGCAGTATGTAGTGAACTATAACTTTATTGTTGTAAACACACAGATAGTACTTAAAATTGGCTTAAAAGCTGTGCTCAGCAAAGTATGCAACGTTGCCAAATTTCACTGCACAATATGGCAACAGCGCAGCGCTTGAAAACAAAGCAGCTGCCTTTAATATTTCGTTTTTATATATATATTTTTTTTAAATCTACAACTAAAACAAACACATACTACAAGCTAATAGTTGCTTTATAGCGTCTACTAAGCGCAGAAATGCTGAGTACAGTGCGACCCAGGACACAGGACCAACAGCGAGTTGTAACATATATAAGCATATTATGTACTACTAAGTAACTAGTATATCATAAAGCTAGTAGTACTTATACAAAAAAAAAAAAAACACAACAACAAAACAATCAAATGTCCAAAAGCAATGTTATTAGGCGCTCTTAAAACTGTGTACATATAACGCTGTATGGGTGTACTTTGTGCTAGTTTCTTTGAAAAAATTTAACTAAAAACTAGAGATTTTTACTAGCTATGTCAATACCATATAACAAATTTAATATATATGCATACTACATAGAACAAAAAAAAAAAAAAAGAAACAATAACGAAAAGTAAAGAATCAAAATAAGAAAATGCAGTCAAAGCAGCGATTTACATTACATATATATATATATATATATATATATATATATACATACAGTTTACATGCGATACACAAGAGAAGTACATACTTTAAAGAGAAAAAAATTATAAGAAACTTTGTAAAGATGTAAAGCAGCAGCAGAGCAGCAGCAACAACAACAAATTACAACAAAATACAAACTATCACATATGTATGTGTGTCTAGCATTAAACAAATTGTCTATCTCTTTCTAACGCGCGCTCTCTCACGCAAGCAGTCAAACTTTTTTGCGCTCTCACAAGCTCAGCCTCAATGTACAACTCTTAGTTACATTTTTTTTTTCTAGGCGAGACTTTATATGTGATATTAAGAGCATAACAACAGCAACAAATACAGCTGCAGGCATGTGCTCATCAGCAGCACGCACGGGCCGAACGATCGCCGCACTCACAAACACAGCCGAAGTGCTAGCCGAAGGCTTGCAAGCACTGAGTCTCTTGTGTGTGCTGCCAAAGAGAGTCGCAAAGCGCTTGTGAGCTGCTGCAGCATGATCACATTAAGAGTAGTCCACATGCTTGTATTAATTGCAGAGCTGGGCAAAAAGAGAGCGTTCTGCCATAAGTGCACAAACAAAAATGCCCGTTTTGGCTATGAGAGAGCGTGACGTCACTAAACACATTTTATGCAGGCGGGATGCATATTTAGTATAATATTTTGAGCGATTATGAGCTGACTGTGCACAAATGTGTGGACTAGATTGAAAAATTGTAATTGATAGCGCTTAGAAGAAGTAAAAAAGTATTTCTAACAAAAAATCATATTTAAGGGATATTTTAGATGACAGCAATGCGTGCAATCTCTGCTGTAGTGCATTTTTTTTTTAAGAGGAACTCATTCTGACAGCTGGACTATCATTCTGATCAATTAATCAAAAGTAGATTTAAATCGAAACTTTTTTCAAATATTGTGCTTTATTAATGCGTTTTTATTTCGTCAGATGGCGGCAAGCAGGTTCAAAATGTGAAATCTTGACGCTTGACGTCCATACTAGTCCATATTGTCTAGTAGTATCTATCACATATCTTTAAGATTTTTCGCCTATTTTGTAGCTAAATTAATTTTTGACTTTTTCATCTCTAAAGCAGAGAACATTAAAGTCTTGGAAAATTTGTTAGTAACTAAAAAATTCCAACTCTCCATGTTATATAAATCGCTATGAAAGGTACCAAATTTAAAATTTTCTCAGATGACTGACATTTAAGTCTTGGAAAAATTCTTGATTGGTTAAAAAATTGGCATCTTTAAAATCGATCCGGAAGAAGCAAAAGGTATTTTTAGTCGCTTGACTATTATCTAGTTGGTAAATTATCTTTAATCGATCTGGTAGCTATAAAATATGATATCTTTTTAATGATGTTACTTATTAATTAAATAATCCAGATATATTTGAGATGCTTTGCTTATTTCATCCTCGAAAGAAGCATTTGTAGATTTTATTATCGCTTAGTGTCTGCTAAGCCTCTTGTTTAACAGATGTTCATCTTTAAAGAATCAACTCACTGAAAATTCTTAGGAAAAGATTTCTGGAAAAATCGATGGATTGCTTTTTAGCTGCAATTCGGTCGCAATAGAACTCTAATATATTAGGGGATGGCGGTTGAGTTAAATTTCTTATGAAAGAGATTTCTGGCAAATCACTTTTGACTTTTTTTGCTGCAATTCGTTTGAAAGAGAATTTTGAAATAGTAATGAACGACTGATAAAATAAATTTCGTAAGAAAGAGATTTCTGGCAAGTCATTTTAGACGGCTATCAAGTAGTGCTCTTTATAAGTTCCTCAAAAAATCCATTCCCAAAAGCTTAAATGTACGATTTTCAATGAATTAGAAGAGATTTTTGAAAAAACGTATAATAACTTTTTAGCTGCGATTCGTTTTAAAGAGAATCCTGGCAGTTGAGTGTAAATTTTCTATAAAAGATATTTCTGGACAGTTTTGACTCGTTATAAATAACTTGAAAAAGTGGGTGAAATGTTTTAATGGTAGAAGTTGACAAACTTCAAGAGATTTCTGGAAAACCACTCTAGACAGTTTTGACTCATTTTAAAAAACTTGAAAACCTGAAAAAATTGGGGAAAAGTTTTAATGGTAGAAGTTGACAAACTTCAAGAGATTTCTGGAAAACCACTCTAGACAGTTTTGACTCATTTTAAATAACTTGAAAACCTGAAAACCTTGACTCGTTATAAAAAACTTGAAAAATCGGGTGAAATGTTTTAATGTTAGAATTCAGGGCCGTTGAGAGAAAATCCGTAAGTACGACAGTAATTACACCGGGAACCTGAGATAGCTCCGGGCCCGGGGGGATTCCCCACTTTCCACCACCCCTCTCGCCGGGACTGGTAGAATTTGACAAACTTCAAGAGATTTCTGATTTCTGAAAGTTAAGTCTGTTACTTTAAGGTATTTTTGTTGCGTCGAAATTCGTATGAAATGGTTTGAAGAAGTCTTAATTGATGCTTTTTGCGAAAACTTTGAAAAATTTATCGGCCAAAAGCTTATGTGAGAGGTTTTTAATTTACTTAAAGATACTGCCGGAATATGCCAGGATAACCAATTCCGGATACTGTTGCGTTAAAATTCGCATGAAAGAGATTTCTGGCAAATCACTGAAGATGGTTTTGACGTAATACTCATTATAGAGCTCCATAGCTTTAATGATCAATGATTATGAACAAACTAATGATATTTCATCATTTTTTTAAGCCGCAAATCAGTCAAAAGCGAGAAATTGCTGAGAGGTAGGAGATTTATGGAAAATCGTGTGGGGGGGTGGGAAATTTCGTGTCCGGACCCCCCAATAGTTGAAAAAATGGATCGAAACTCTTTTGCGAGCTCTGATATATATACACTTCGAAGTGAGGAACCCTCCCCCCCCCCAAGACCAAATGCTAGATCCGCACATGTTTCTGACTAAACATTGACTATATCCAACACTGTCATAAAAACAGATTTTTGTTAGAAAAATTTTCAATTTTTTTTTGAAGCGCAGGAACTCTGCAGTTTTTTAAAAGTCCACACATGGGTTTTAATTTAAAAGTGTAACCCTGCTAGTATAAAAATTGAACTAGTGACGTCATAAAGCAATGCAAAATTGTTTGGCATACTTTGAGGCGCATGCAGGAAACAAATTTTTTTGGAAAAGCACAAAACCCACAGATAGGTTATTTTGGTGCATAACTCATATAATACAAAAAATGAAAATTTTTGAAAAGCGCATATTATAAACAATTAGGTATCTATTATGCGACAACGACGATGAAGATGTTTTTACCAAATACTTATTAGCAAAAATTTAACTAATCAAGCCAGGCTACACCAAGTTGTTTTGGCCATAATCAAACTTTATATGCAATTGCCAAAAAAAAAAAAAAAGAGAACCCGATATGGATGCAGTTTATGGCGTTAAGCAAAACTATGGCAAACCGATGTATAGCGAAAATTCTCAAATTTTTAAGAAATGCAATAAGCAGCACATACCAACGTTATAGTAATTTAAGTGAAAATAAAAACTAAAAATAAATTGCAGAGATTATTGAAATGAAAAAATTTAAAAATAAAACAATTTCTATGTAAAACTTTTGTGTGTGTGTGTAATATTAGTAGTGCTATATGATACAGATGTAGCGGCATATATGTATATATTTAGATACTATATGCTTAGCATATATGCATCATTTTATATATAAAATAACAAAACAAAAAAAAACAAAAATTGCAAAAAAAAAAAAGTAAAGTATTTCTGTGTTTGATGTCACAACTAACTTAAATGTTTAACTAAAGGTTACGTAAAATAATATTGAAACGTCAAGTTTTTAAGAACGGCAAATCAATCGATTTTGCTAAAGACATGTACGTACTTAGTATATGGAAAACGAAAAGATGCGCGAAAAGCGACAAAAAATATAAGAAACACATCAAAAAACTGGCAAAATAATTAAAAACTCTATAACAAAAGATAAAAAACAAAAAAAAAAAAATGAAGTTTTAATTCTAGGGGTGCGCACAATGGGGTATTTGAATTAATCAGCATCATCATTTCTTTTATCTCCCACTGGAGCATAGGGCCTCAATAAAGCATTTTCATCTGGCCCGGTTGTTAGCTAGCATCTTTATTTCGTTCCACGATTTACATTTCACATTCGTTGATTTCTTTTTGTAGGCTTCTTCTCTATGTAGTCTTAGGTCGACCAGAAATTACCACCATAACATCGAGACGCCTGAATTCTGGGCAGTCTTGGAATATGGGCACTCGTCTATTCTGAAAGAAGACACAAATGTGGTAATGACAGATTATTGCACTCCCTTAGAGCATCCATCTACATTATTCACACCCATATCCCCAGTAGGGAATCGTGGTTGGAAACTCGGCCAGGTCAAAGTGACTGTATTAATTTCTTCACGGACGGCTCCAAGCGCAACAACCATGTTGGGGGGGGGGGTCTACTCTGAGGTATTAAATATTCGGCAGTCTTTCCGACTTCCGGACTACTGTAGCGTTTTTCAAGCAGAGATCCTTGCCATTAAAGAAGCTTTGGTAAGCTTACACAATACTGGCCTGGAAACCGGTGCGATAAATATATTCTCGGATAGCCAGGCAGCCATAAAGTCACTTCGAGCACTATCTTCCAATTCGATGACAGTCAACAACTGCCGCAAATCTCTTCAAGAGATGGCACAGCAGTTTGTTATAAGCCTCATTTGGGTGCCAGGATACCAAAATATAACAGGCAATGAATTAGCAGATGAATTGGCCAGACAGGGCACGACCTCTACCCTCCTACCGGACAAGAAGGATATTCGTATGCCAATGGCCATTTTTAAGCTACAAATAAGGCAAAAATTTAGCTCTCACGCACAAAGACTGTGGCATAATACACCCCATTGCACAATCAGTCGCCAAATATGGCCTCAAATAGACCCAAAGCGATCCATAAGGCTCTGTGAACTCAAACGGTCGCATTGCTTGGCAGTTGTCAGAGCGATCACTGGACACTGGCTTGTCGGGGCACATGCGTCCAGAATGAATGTTCCGAGTCATGACTTTTGCAGAAGCTGCAAAGACGAAGAAGTAGTTGAATCAGTTGAGCACTTTTTCTGTTCCTGTGAGGCACTCACTAGACGTAGGAATAAACACCTGGGAAATTACTTTCTTCACGACCTAGCAAAGCTAGCACATGTTTGTCCAAAGAGGATCGCAACGGGATGGGAATCCCTTTAGTATTACTATCTCAGGAGAAGGGTTAAAGAGAGATTCCGCGGTGTCACAACGGGACGGTCCAGGCCTAAGTGTGCTGGTTTTTCAAGCCAGCAGCCGCCCTTACCTAACCTAACCTAGGTCGACCCCTCTTGCGGCTGCCTTGGGGATTCCAAACAAGGGCTTGTCGACAAACTTCCGTAGCTTCTTTACGCCAGGTGTGGCCTAGCCACCGCCATTTTCGTATTGGCCATTGGCTGTAAGTTACATTTTGTATAAAGATCATCATTGCTGATGACATTTGGCCACCACACATTATCATGAAATATAAAGCCAGCTCATTTATGGACTCTTAGGAACACATAGAAAGCAAGTATAAAGTCATTGTTTCATGTGCTGTGTGGCATGTGGTACCGTCTTGTTCCATTTTGGGCAAAAATAAGTTTGTAATCATCGCACGTTAGTGCTCTCCATTCACAGTAATGTTTCTGCCTTCGTCGTCTTTAAAAAAGTACGGTCCAATATTGCCACCGGCCCATAATCCACAGCAAACAGTGACTTTTTGGCGATGCATTGGCAGTTCTTGCAATGCTTCTGGTTGCTCTTCACACCAAATACGGCCATTTTGCTTGTTCACGTATCCATTCAACCAGAAATAAGCTTCGTCGCTAAACACAATTTTCCGATTAAAAAGTGGATCTTCATCCAACTTTGCCAGCGACCGCCGTTGTGGTAGGTCGTGTGGCTTCAATTCTTGCAGCAGCTGTATTTTAAAAGGCTTTACACCCATATCCTTCAGCAAAATTTTCCACGTAGTGGAGTAACAGAGGCCCAATTGCAGTGAACGGCGCCGAATTGATAATTCACGGGCATCAACAACACTGGCGGATACAGCTGCGATATTTTCTTCTCTCCGCACTCTACGTATGCGTGTTGGTGATTTAATGTCCAATAATGTAAATTTGGTGCGAAATTTAGTCACAATATTCCGTATAGCCGCCTTAGAGGTCGACCAAACTGACCATAAAATGGAAGACTGGAAGAATAAAATTCAATAATCTGCAACCGTTCTTCGTTTGTAAGTCGATTCATGCTTAAATTATAGACCAAACTGAACATTTTTGACAGTGACACAAGACACAAAAACAGCTGAGCTCCCAAAAAGAAAGTTGCGAAAAAATCACCTTTTATATGGGCATGGCTCAATGCACTGTTCTGTTAAAACTTCTTGTGCGTACAATGCTGGTTTTCACAATACTATTGATTGCCCTGACAAAACCAAAGTAGAATGCGCAAATTGCAAAGGGAATCATTCTTCTAAAGATGTTAAGTGTCCTTGCCGACTCTCTTATCGGTCTCTACTTCATCGACGTTCGTTAAATGGCAATTATCAACATAAAGTTTATGTGAGTAAAGCAGGACTGGGCAAACAGCGAGCGGTCTGCCGTAAATGCACGAACAAAAAGTGCCCGTTTGGGCTATGGGCTGCCCAGCTCTGCACTAAAGCCACGGCATACTGATGCTGGAGCGTTTTAGTTTTGTGAGAGTTAAAAAGCAAGCACGCTCTCTAAGCAAGAGCCGAAGTCATGCACAAGCAACTTCGTGTCTGTTGCTTTGCGACGTCAGCGTCGAAGTACGTCATAGCGGCAGAAAATGTTCATATGCATATGTTTATTTTGCCGACCACTGACATAAACCAATCTTTTCCAAACCAATCATGGAATAAATCAAAACAACAATGGAATGCTGCCCAGAGACAATACTATGCGGAATATCTCTTATACAGAGCTGGGCAAAAAGAGAGCGATCTGCCATAAGTGCACGAACAAAAAGTGGGCTGCCTCTTATACCTCTCCACCTACTGCTTACCAGAGCTACAGAAATATCGTTGTCAATGATATCTCACATTTATCGACTTATCCTAATATCAATGGAAGCTCTCATCAATCGATCTCTTCCGATTTATTCACCGTAGACGAAATCACTGCTCTTTCTACTGAGCTTATAAGCAAATTGTATGGTTGCACTTCAAAAAGTGAGCAATTTAATGTTATAACAAATCTTGCTATAAATTATGTGTACCAGAGAAATGCAACCGATACTTTTTTTTATACACATCGGATCATTGACTTGAATTTTGCGTTCTAAAACGGTATCAGTTACAATGCGGTCAAATCACTTGCGATCATGCGGTAAAATGCGGTCAGTACCGGTTGTGATTGATTTGATTTTGGGGTCAGCTGCGGTATGGTATCGCGATTGACCGGTTGGCAGCCCGATTTTTTGCGGTAAGGTATCGCAATTGACCGGTTGGTAGCCCGATTTTTTGCGGTAAGGTATCGCAATCGACCGGTTGGCAGCCCGATTTTTTGCGGTATGGTATCGCAATTGACCGGTTGGTAGCCCGATTTTTTGCGGTAAGGTATCGCAATTGACCGGTTGGTAGCCAGATTTTTCGCGGTAAGGTATCGCAATTGAGCGGTTTGCAGCCCGATTTTTTGCGGTAAGGTATCGCAATTGACAGGTTGGCAGCCCGATTTTTTGCGGTAAGGTATCGCAATTGACCGGTTGGCAGCCCGATTTTTTGCGGTATGGTATCGCAATTGACCGGTTGGTAGCCAGATTTTTTGCGGTAAGGTATCGCAATTGAGCGGTTTGCAGCCCGATTTTTTGCGATATGGTATCGCAATTGACCGGTTGGTAGCCAGATTTTTTGCGGTTAGGTATCGCAATTGAGCGGTTTGCAGCCCGATTTTTTGCGGTAAGGTATCGCAATTGAGCGGTTTGCAGCCCGATTTTTTGCGGTAAGGTATCGCGATTCGAGTAGTTGAAAACTCAGTTTTTTGCGGCATGGTATCGCAATTTGAATAGTTGATAACTCGATGTTTAGCGGTAAGGGGCCATACCCAAATTACGTGACCCGATTTATACTATTTTTTTTTTTATCGCAATAAATGTAGAGGCGCTGGACTCGCTATTATTATTGACAAAACAATAAAACATGAGCTAGTTAACAGCCTAAACAACCACGTTATTGAAAACGTTGAGATTAAAATTCACACAGACTCTTGCAATACTCTTAAATCGTACTCCGCCTACTTTGCTGGTTCTTCAGCAAAATGCACTATAAATTACTCACTGTCATGTTAACGTATTAAAAGCATGTTCAAATCTGATTTGATTGGTGGAGACTTAAACTGTAGGCATAGATTACATTAGTTTACAAATTTAAGGGTCATCGAACCTTTCTAGAAAGTGTTTTTTAGGGTAATTTTGGGTCGAGAAACATATAAAATTTATATAATAAATGTTAACCTTTTTTTGGTAGATTTTTTTTTTATATTTAAGATTACACGACTACTATTGCTTTTGTTCCATTGCTCCGAATCGTTAAAGATAAGATTCAGACGCCCTTAACTTAAATACCCGAAGATAAAAACTCAAAGCTCTAAGTCATGTGCCATGTTAATATTAGTATAAATCAATAAATAAAAGCTTCAAATAAAAAAAATAATTTATTTGATACAAAAAAAATGTTCGTTTTTAAATGAACGAGTGGAAGAAATTCAAACCTCAAAAAATTCAAATTTTTAAGAGACAAAAAAAAATGTTCGCTCTAAACGAGCATTGAACACGGAATGAACGAGCTCTAGTCTGCTGTCAGTATATATATGAATTAACAGTGTTGTGTAATGCTGAATTGCAGCAATTTTTTCAGTGTTGGTTATTGCTTTGTTATTTTGTAACTGTAAGTGCCGATTAATAATCGAATTTGAATTTTGAGAGACCCCTCGAATAGTCAATATACCACAGTGCTTGTATCAACTTATCGTAAATAATATTCTTGAAAAAAGGGAATTAATAACGATTCTTTTTTTGTTTTTATTCTGAACTTATGAAATTTTATTAAGAGTATGTTGGCAATATATCTTGCAGTAAGTGTTCCTGTAATCGTGCCAACTGAATTTTTGATCAATCAGTCAAAATTAAATATACGCCATTATCTTCTAGTTTTAGTTTAAACATGTACAGATTGGCTGATGAATGGCGCTACCAAAAAAAAAATTGAATAACTTTTTTTCTATTCAGCTAATCTGTTTGATTTTTTTATTTTAAAGATTGATTTTTAGATTTAATGAAAATGGATAATTGGGATACTGAGACAAGAATTTGGATTGTCCGTCGTTATCACGCACTAGAGTCCGTAAAATTGGTACAATATAGGCACTACTCCGAGCAGATGGATTATAACGAGGCTCGTTAACAGTTTTGCCATACATGGATCAATCGCAAGAAGACCCTATCATCGAAACCCTTCAGTTCGGACGAATGAAACCATCGTTGCTGTAGCTGCTGCCATTCAAACCAGTCCCAGAGTTTCGATAAGACGATTGATTATCTGCTCAAACGGGTATCAGCAGACAGTCACTGCAGACTATTATGTACAAAGTTTTGAACTTATTTCTCTATAAGATTCAAATGAGAAACAAATTGAATCCAGCAGACTTGCCGATTTGCTTGGAATTTTTCTAGAATTTCCTCCAAAAGGTTGAAGACGATGATACCATCATAAACTGCATCTTTTTGTCTGACGAGGCACATTTCGATCTAAACGACAATGTAAATAAACAAAATTGTCGAATATGGAGTGATTCTAACCCACAGATACTCCATGAGACGGGATTGCATTCACTTCGCGTCACAGTATGGTTTCATCGAGGTGCATTGCCGGGCCTTACTTTTTCGAAGAGAACGGTGTTACTGTTACGGTCACTGCAGACCGATACTTAAACATATTGAAAGAGTTTTTTTATCCAGAACTACGCCGAAAGAGAATCGCTTTCAAATCTGTGTGGTTTCAGCAAGATGGTGCAATTCCTCACACAGCCAGGTCTGTTATGACAGAATTGCATCGAAAATTCCCCAATAAGTTTATTTCAAGAAGCTCCATATTCCGTTGGCCCCCCGGTCTTAAGACTTTACTGCGCCTGATTTTTTTCTTTGGGAATATTGCAAACAGGAAGTTTACAAAGTAAAAGCAATAAAGAATGATTTAAAGCAAGCCATTCGAACGACCATTGAGGCAATTCCCCCTCAGAAAGTCATGAATAACTTTTTGCTAAGATGTCGCACATGCATCACTGAGGGTGGAGGCCATTTAAGTTTTGCGGTGGGCATGCAAGACGGAAAACGGAAAGAATGAGCCAAGGATCTTACCAAGAAATAGAACAAGTCAATATAATATAAAGTGATATTGGAACTTCTATGCTGATTGTAATATTTACAGATATCATTAGTCATCCCGACTAGCTTAACAAAGTTGCTTGGAGCTGGAAGACGGTTCCCAAATCTGAGCCAGAAATATTACAAGTAAATGCATCTTAATTTAATACGTCAATATTTCTAATATTTACGTGTATTCTTAGGATGATATTTAATAAAAATAGTGAGCCCGCAAATTAAACTTACCAACACATACGAGATTCCGGAATCCAAACCAAATCCGAATTTTAACTAGGATAAGCACAAGTAAAAATCTTAATTTGAAAATTAAGTAAACAAATTTTAATATTTTAATATATTTTTAGATATTACTAGGTGGAAATTTTTGTTGGCTCATAAGCCGATAAAATCTCACATGGTTCGTCCTCGATTTGTCGTCTTCTATACCATCCGCACAGGAGCAATTAAGGATATTCACGGCGCGTCACGATGCTATGCGCTATAGGGACATTCTTCGAACTCGAGTAGTTGGTTTGGTCGCAGCATTCTGTAATATGCACCAAAAGCCAAGCGGGTTTAACGTGATCGAGTGTTTAAAAGTAAAACTCTACGGTCTTCTGCACGTCAAACTGGCAACCCATCAAACGTGGCGTCGGTACACAATATCGGCATCTGGCTCTGAATCTTTTAAGTTATTCCAAGCTGTGATCTGCGTTCCAAGTTGAGACAAAGGCAGTCGATGTGTGCTATCAAAGTAGTTTCCGTTTCGTAAAAAAGACTCTATTATTTTATTCAAAACTTCGGAGTTTATATGCATACTATCAAGACTTGTTCAATGACCGGATTGAAGGAATATTTAAGTGTGCCCAGCTGTGGAAAAAGCAAAGTTGCCAGGTGATACGCGACCTGTTTGCTGGAAAGGGTTCCATCGCAACGCCTGCTTTGCAACGCTGTCATCCTTAGCGTGTAGCCAATCCATTGCCATTTCCTCTTCCTAATTTCTGTAGCCACATCTAACTGGTTTGCCTTTCTAAGCAGCTCGGAGTTTAATATCATGCGAGGCCAAAAGACTCTCATGATGCGGCGCAATGAGCGATTGATGAAAACTTGGAGTCGTTTTGTTATTGCTGACGTAACTTTCCAGGTGGTACAGCCATAGAGCAGGACAGACTTACTCGCACATGACGTAGAGTTTTGAGTATCTTTATTTTGAGGTACCTAAGTTAAGGGCGTCTGAATCGTATCTTTAATGATTTGGAGCAGTGGAACTTAAAACAATAGTAGTCGTGCATACTTAAAAATAAAAAAAAAAAATCTCCTTAATCCCTGAAATAGTTTGCCACCAAAACTTATTGAGAACAATAAAATAATCGGTTTTAAAATTTGCCACACGCTTGAAAATCGCCTAAAAAGCAAAAACAACTAACATTGCCATTCAGGAGTGTTGTCAATGTCCTAATTAGTCTAGGCTTTCAGTTGCAGCAAAAAGCCTACTCCACCTGAGCTGGGTTTGGCAAAATATGTTGCTTTTAACCTTCTTATTGTAAAGACAAGGCATTAAATTAGAATGGATTAACTTCTTAATTAAGCCTTCAGTTGTTTGACCACAACTCTTCAATCGGAACCGCGAAGCAACGGAGTTGGAATTAGCTCTTAAAAAATGTTCGATATTATAAAATCAGCGCCAGCAACGAATATACAGATGCAGCTGAGGTACAACTTATCGCGAAAGGTCTTAGAGTTCTTCTTCTTAACTGGCCACAACAGCCCGTTATCGGGTTACGGCCTTCAGGGGTCTCTTCCTCGCGTACGTTCCTTCACTCCTTTTGACCAAAGATAGCCGTGTTCCCACAACAACCGTATTGAAAACCTTACTCGCTGGAGCTATTTTTATGCTTACTACCGAGCCAGCGGAACTGCTGAATGTTTATCCACTTGACTATATGAATGTCGCCATAGAGCTCAAAAAGTTCATCGTTCCCAACAGGTAATTAATAGGATGAATATCTTACGAGCCTACTCTTCACTCATCAGACAGAGTCACCGGCCTTGCTTCAGCGCCAAAAAGCGAAACGGTTTGGATAAGTGTCTTGAATAAAGTTTACTTCATCTTGCAAGAGTTGTTTTTATTACTACCAAAGTACCAAACCAATTGGCAAGCGTGAACATCTATTCCTCTTCTTTCTGCGAGAGTGGTCTCTTTTTTTTAATTGACTGCTTAGCAAAATATCGCATCGATTGGCAAGAGAAGTTCTCCGCTTGATCTCTTTGACAGTGGATAGATTCCTTGGCAACCTTAGAAGCATAGCTTTCAAGCTCATTCTAATTATCTGACGCCGCGTTCCTCAAATTTTAGAAAACCTGCACAATACCTGGCTCCGGTAACATCTCGCTTGGTTGCATTCAAATTTCCCGCGTTGTCGCTTGAACTGGCAACGCTGTCTTGACAGCTCACTGTCAAAATATGCTCAAGTTGCCGCAGCAGCCCTATAGATGGCGCTGCTGTTGCGCGAAACAAACTAAACGCATGCGCTCATCATACTACCACTCGCTGCTCGCTCTCGCTTTCTCACTGTTGCGCTGGCTTGCGCTGTGCCCGGCAACTGTCAAAACGGTATTTTGTCTGGCTTAGCTTTAGCACCGCTACGCTCTTGCGCGCTCTCTCGCTCATTCTCTGCTTGCCTAATGTTTACATTTTAACGACCTGAAGCCAGGCTGACTGAAGCTCTCAGCTGCAGGCTGGCAGCGCTGCTTGCTACTTTGCTATGCTGCTTTATTTGTGCGTGCGCGTTGCCAATAAACGGGCAGGCTCCTCGCAAATTGCCAAAACGGAATTCGTGTGATAAATAAATGTAAATAGTAAATAAAAACGTATTTAATTAATGACTCAATTTGTGTGTGTGCTAATATCTGTTTGAGAGAAACAGTTTAAATGCAATTTAAAATAGCCTAAAAGTAGACAACAGAAATTATAAAGTTGCCTTTTTCCTGTAGAATGTGTGTGTTATTGATGGTTTTTCGGTTCAGTTCGCTCTCGCTCGAAGTACGAGTTCCTCGAGCTCCTCGTGTAAAAATTCCTTTGGAGCGTACAAAAACTGTTTGTATTATACACAGGACACGGCATGGTTTTGGTTTGCGCCCACGCAATGCCGAAAAAACCGAGAGAGCGACAACAGCGGTTAATGCCGTGAGCGCAAAAATGAGCGAATGTTGTGTTTGTGTATGGCGCACAGTGGTACAATTGTTATGATTTGACAGTAAGGTTGATGACTCACAGTCTGCACTGCTTTGACTCACCTGTGGCGCTTTAGCTTTGCAATAAGCATTTTTTAGACTTAAAGCTTTATCTCTTTATGTCTTTGTCAATATAATTGTTTTTTTTTTCATTGATATTTTTCAAAGCTCATGAGTTTTCAGTTGCTAAAAACTAAATTAATACTGAAAATAAGCTTATAAAACTTTCAGCATTGATTATTCTTGGACTATAGTCTCAATCCCTTTTGTACTGCCTAATTATTAACTATCAATATAATGCCGTGGTTTCACGAATAGGCAAGAAGTTTAATATTAATATACAACTAATTCTGTTTTACACGGTAGATACGTTATAGAAAAAACTGCGTACAAAAAAAAACATGAAGTATATCCTTAAGCTGCTATGATAATTAACTAGAAAGGGAAAATATTTTTCTTTACAATTTTAATTCAATAGCTTTTTTTAGTGTAAAGAATTTTTTGTTAGACCGTGTTATTTCAAAACCGGAAAATCTTCTCGGAATTGTTGTTATCCATGTCAAATAGGGTACAAGAAATATACCCATGCTCAATGTTAGGCAAATTTTAAGAACATAAATTTTGCAGTAGTTGTAGAAAGGGCCTTCTGTATTTTTCACTATACACAAAATAACCAAGTTCTCAAATTTTGCTTTAAGCCTTTTTCTACCAAGTCAATGGTGTTCCAGGGATGTCTTAAAGACGAATTTTAATAAAAAAGCTTTCCGCCATGTTTGCTCTTATGGAAAAGCCAAATTTATCAAGTTTTGGCTTCAGTTGTTTCTGATTGCTCCTTTGCTTAATATCGGCTAATATTTCAATTATGTACGATAATTCGATTAATAATAATATTAAACCGCTTACAAAAAGACAAACATTTTAGAAATTATGCTAAAATATCGTCGTTTTGGTAACATTTCAATACTCAGCATTATATGAATTCTGTAATTATATCATTCTGATTCAAATTACAAAAGAAATATAATCAAAAGTCTAATTGTTATTTGAATAAGCTTAACTGAAGGCATACTTCTATTTCGGTTGTAGTGCGACGATTTTGTTATAAGGCATCACTACATAATTGCGCTAACTATACGATTCGGATGAACAATTTTTGAAAAACTGAATGGATTTTTTTTTTTCGGTTTTAGTGAGCTAATTGCTTTAAATTTCACGTCTACAAAGTATATTTAAGACCTTTTAAAAAAGTGAATATTTAATAAAAAAGTCAAAGTGTATCTTTAATTTTTGTTTTGACTTAAGCTTGGAGAGACCGTCTAAAAATAAAATACAGATATCATTTAAATATGTTTTAAAATAGTTATGCTGATTTTTTTTTGAATTTTTAACGCAGCATTTAAATATCACATGTCCCTGTTCCGTGTATTTTGAGCGTGTTCGGTGCCAAATTTTGTAATTTGTTGTTTTTTTTTATGTGCAAAATTTATATTTTTTTATTAGTGTTAAAAATTTGGCAGTTAATGCAACAATAAATAAGGCTTGGCTACAGCTGCCAGCTTTGCGACTAGTTATACATATAAATTGTTTTTGGCCCACTGTGCCCACTGAGAGTTGATTTTACTTTTCAAAACGTTGACTCAACGTGCTGCCAACAACAGCAACAACAACAACTTGACGACACATGCGGCGCTTGCTTTTGTCGTTTGCTTTCCTTTACTTTCCTTGCCATGCACGATTTCTCTCCTTTTTTTTCTGCTGGTTTTTGTCTGCTTTTCCTAACGAAAAATTAAACCAAAAAAAAAAGAAGAAAAAAGCACGCCAAATGTATGTCCTCGTTCTAGCTGTCGGTATTAGCGCGCTGCTGCCTTTTAAAAGCATTCTATTAACAATAATAACAATTAAATTTATAGAAATATTTATAAACAAAAAGCAAAAAACAAAAACAAAAAAGAGCGCAGTGTATTTGTTGCATGGCAGCGTAAAAGTATGCTACAAAAAAAAAGAAAGCAATGCAAACTAAGCTAAGAGTGTATTCGTGTCGGTGTGTCTAGCTGCATATTTGTATTTGTTTGTGTGTCCCGCTGCGGCTCTCTTTGTATGTGCGTGTGTGTGTGTGCGAATTGCAGCACAATTCATTCATTCACAAGTGCAGCTACAACAACAATAACAACGATCAGAAGTACAACAAAAACAATAATAACGTGGCTTAGTAAAATGAGTGAAGCGTGTGCTTAACCTAAAAGAGCGCATAACAAAAGTGTTGGACGACAAACACATGCACACAAACATAGACAGATATACAAACACCAATACATATATGCATGCCCTGCAGGCTACTATACCAGTTCAAAACTAGTTCGTAACTACTCTAAATGTCTTACAGTTTGGGTGGTTCAGAACTTTTAAGTAAGCTGTTTGTAGAACTACAGGGTAGTGCTGGAGAAAACATCGATGATCGAAGTTTAAAATCTCTATATATTGATGTTGGCCAACAGAGATGTTTCTGCAGCACTACTAAACACCCATTTTATGAGTGCAGAAGTGCTGGAGAAACATCTCTGTTGGCCAACATCGATATATAGAGATTTTGAGCTTCGATCATCAATGTTGAGAACTTAATTTTTTGTTCACCTGCCACTTTGTGGATTTGATAATATAGTACACAAAAAAAAAAAATGCCTTGTGATCTGGGCCCGAGGCATATGTATCTTATGAGTTTCGAATTGGCCCAACGAGTGTTGGGTTTATGCTAACCTTAAAAAAACCCATGCAACAAAATAAATTTGGGACTTACTTTATATCAAAAACCTGAAAAACTGTTATTTTTTGTATATCCGTATACGATTCAGCGAGCCAGGAACCGGTCTCAAAAAAAAAATTGTGTTATTTTTTTAAGTTATTTGACAACAAAAAAAAAATTGATTTTCTGTTTCAGTGGCCAGACCATGTTTTCTATACATTTTTGGAGTTGCTAAATGCGATTGCGAGGTTAGAAAACCCCAATACATCAGGGTTCTGACATAACATAAAGAAACCACATAAAACGAGGTTTATTAGAGCTTAACTCAGAACGCCAACGTTCTACGTTCTTTCCATTTTCGGATTCGAGTTCCTTACTTATTGCCGTTTTCCATCAGGAACATAGGCTATTTACAAAGAATCCCCAATTATTTCGATGATTTCCCAAGCGATGTCAGACTTTAGAAATAAAGCCTGGAACATCACACTATCCTCCTTAGCCCCAGGTTCTTCTCCCTTTTGGAAGCTGACAAAAGTTGTTAAGAAGAAGCAAATAGTCATACCTACGCTTATTGAAAATTCGACCAGGTCGTCAACAGCAGAAGAAAAAACCGAAGTTTTTGCTCGTCTCTTCGGGCGAAACCACAACTTATCTGCTGATCTAAATGACCCAGAAACCACAACGGTGGTAAATAACTCAATTCAATCTCTTGCTGGGGTAACAATTAATCAGGAAAATGTCCCTCCTTTAACCACGAAACAGCTGAAGGGGTTTTTAAAAGCGTTAAAAATTAAGAAATCACCTGGACTCGATGGAATTGACAATCTGTTTCTAAAAATGCTTCCGAGAAAAGGAATACGATTCCTTACAATATTGTTTAATCATTGTCTTCAGCTCTGCTACTTCCCTAATGCTTGGAAAATGTCTAAAATCATTCCAATTGTCAAGCCAAGCAAGCCGGTAGAATCACCCTCCTCATACAGACCTATTAGCCTCTTGTCCTCAGTAAGCAAACTGCTGGAAAAAGTAATTAAGAAAAGACTAGTTATGTTCATTGAAGACAACGCCATTTTGCCATCATTCCAGTTTGGATTCCGCCGCGAGCACAGTACAGTCCACCCACTGCTGAGAATTAAGAAAATTATCAAAAATAGCTTCTCACACTCTCAATCAACAGGAATGGTGTTGTTGGATATTCGAGCTGCGTTTGATTCGGTCTGGCACAACGGTCTCATTCATAAAATGTACTGCCTAAATTTTCCCCCAGAAGTCATCTTAATAGTACAAAGTTTCTTAAAAGACCGGACATTTAATGTACATATTGGAAGGACATCATCCTCCCTAGCTCGCATACCAGCAGGGTGTCCGCAAGGATCATGCCTTTCCCCTATATTATATAATATATTTACATCAGACTTTCCGACACTGTATGGCTGTACTACGTCAGTATTTGCAGATGATACTGCTGTCTTATGCTCGGGGATACTTGCCTCTGATATCACCAACAAACTGCAATCAGCATTCGATTCGCTCAGCACTTACTTTCGCAAGTGGAAAATTCTAGTCAATACGGAAAAAACCCAAGCAGTTTATTTTACGCTTAAACGTAAAGACATTTATACGCCAAGGGAGTACATTAGATTGGGAGGGGTAGACGTAAAATGGGAGCCAAACGTCAAGTACCTGGGAATTATATTGGATAAAAAACTTAAATTCGCAGACCACATCAGCAATGTTAATAAAAAGCTACATATTACAGTCAGGACATTATACCCATTCGTTAACAGGAACTCGCGTTTGAGCATGGAAAATAAATTGTTTCTGTACCGATCGATTTTCCAAGCAATTATTTTCTATGGTGCACCAGTATGGGCTGATGTCGCAAAGTGTCATTTAAAGAAGTTGCAGGTGTCCCAAAATAAAATCCTGAAAATGATGTTCAATCTACCCTGGTTCCATGCAACGATCGATTTACACAATAAAGCGAACGTAGAACTTATTGCAGATAGACTAGAACGTCTTTCTTGCAACTTTTCCCTTAGATGTTGCAGTTCAACTTACCCTCACCTCAATGAACTGGCCTAGCCCGACTATCTTTAGCTTTAAATTAGTTTTTTAAGTAGGTTAAGTAGAAAAATTCTTCAGTTGGTTTTTGAATTTTTTTCCACAATCTTGTATATTATAATCGTATCATTGTAAATTTTTTTGAAGTCATATAATATTATAATTAAGTAGAAAAGGTAATTAAATCCTGAACTCTTAAAGTTGGTATATTAGAATTCACGTACACTGTAAATATTGTAAATGAAAACCGTGAAATAAATTGAATTGAATTGAATTGAAATTTCTGTTTGATGCTATAAGTTAAGTTCTAAGTTCGTTGTTAGATTTGCCGGTTTCATGCAAGATGGTTGTTCTTCAAGTGGTTCCTGGTCGTCATCGGGAGCCTGGCGTATTCCACTCCAGGGTGGCGTAGCAGATCATCAGGCTTTCTTAGGGCTTTCAGCCAGTTGTCTAGCAGACGTAGTAGATCGTCTTTTGAAATTACGCGAGTTCAGCAATCCCAAAAACGATATAAAATTATAACGTCGGATAAACGGTCACGAAAAAAATGTTGTGTGATTTTTTGAGATTAGGTTGAAACCTAGATCACTGGGATCGATTCTGTTAGCGATTTTTAGATTCACAAACTTCTTGACTAACCTGGAAACGCCAACATTTATCAGATTTATAGGGCTACATTGTGCATACGTAAATTTATGTAGAAATTTCATAATTTTTGGGTATTACAGCCATTTACTCTATTTCCAAACAACCTGCCTGCCTCTGCAAGCAATTTCCCTTGAGCGCGCCTCAATCTTTAATTCATTAGGTGCAGGGAAATTCTAGTATTGGGCTAATTTTCCTTTTTTTTTTCCTAACTATGGTTCTTCTTCAGTAGATTTATAGCGTTCCGACACCTTTGCGTCTAACATATGCTTGGAAGATACTTATGTGTTACTCCATACAATAAAGATAAAGTAGTCTAGCAACAACAAGGCTGGTACGTTCATTTGTTAGGGACCTATTGTTTTTACCAAGAATGGGAAGTTGTGTCTTTTCAACTAAATGCAGATCCCAAGATCTGGCTGCGTTGGGCTAGTCAGCAGAGCTTATTCAAGAAATGCAATTATTTCACTCTATCTTCCAAAGAGTTATTAAGTTTGAGCGTAACTCGAGACTGAAAGATCGATTGTGAAGCTCAGTTTTAAATATTTTTCTATATAGAAAAGGAAAAAGCGTAAGGTTTGAGGGAAGATTTATTGTGATGCCTAGTTGTTATATATAGAAAAGGGAGAGAAAAAGCGGACGGTTTGAGGGGTGGAAGTTGGTGGAATAACCGCTGAGCTTTTCCTGAAAGTATCTATTAGCTAAATCACTATGGGCAGATTTGCCAAGTAGCTCTGATATTTAAAATGTCATTCCCATGTCATTCTAATGACTGTAAAATTTGATCGAGAAGCTAATATATTTTCACAATATCTACCCAGTTTCGTTTGTGACTCGACATTGCGCTAATGCTCTGTATAAAATTCTACTAGGTGGCTATCCAATTTTTTGGTTATAGATGCCTGTGAATATCCTTACCCAATAGGGTGATATCTCGAACAATGATAATGTGTCCTTTTGTCAGTAGTTTCAACTGGTACCTTCAGCTGTGCTGCTTTCACTTAAAGTCTTCTAACGACAAGGCGCATGATTTTGATTGCTGTCTTTATCACATTTGTTCCAACCCCCAGCTTTTCTCTTTTGAACCAGTCCACAACCAGTTACGCTTGCAGTAGTTCGAACACATGCCAGTACACACACACACACACAAACTGCAGGGTAAAGACAACAATCGTGCTATGTGTAAGTTAAACTCAATTCCTGCTCTTTGTTTCTTCCGCAATCCATAGTCCACAACAACAATAACAGCGCCCGTAACAACAACAAACAACCACAAACAACAATGCATAGTTCCTGCTGAGTAGCTTTTCAAAGTTTTGTTGTCGCCATGTCGCTGCTGTTAGGTCCGCCCAGCCTGACGCTGACGACGACACAGCCAACAACAACAAGAACAACAACAATGATAACCAACACTGCCGCCTCGAAACAATAAAAAAAAATCTAGTACTATCACCAACAACAACAACCACAGCCAACAACCCAAGTAGTTAGTTTAAATTGTAGCGAAAAATCCTACTAAAAAAAAAAACGAAAAACAATCCTCAAGTAAAGACGCAGCAACAAGCCAATCCTATAGAGGCACTTCCAGCGAGCTTCCATATAAACTTCCACAGCCACAATGGAACGCATGTGGCGCAAAGTGAATCACAGTCTGCGCAACACCAGCAGCAGCAGCAAATCCCAGGCCCAGGCACAGCAGAGCAGTTTGACTGCAGCTGCAGGCGCCAATCTTGCCACACCACAATCCACCGACACGATCAGCTCCGCAGGCGGTTTTGGGGATGCACAGCTGGTGGTTGCCGTACAGGGTATAGCGGTGGGTGGCAGCAATGCCACAGGACGCCGCCTGGCCAGCAGCGGTGCCCAAACTGGCTGCCAAAAATCCCTGAGTCAACATGTGTTACAAACGCGCACAGCCTCCTCGGAGCGACGGCGTCGTAGGCGTCGAAAGAGCAGACCACGACGCAGTGGCATGGTGAGCGGAGTCACCAGCTGTGTGCGCGATACCGGAGGCGATAATATGTCGTAAGTATAAGAAGTGTTAAAACTTTCGGATAAGTTAGATGTAAGTGTGTTGCCGGAAATTAACTTGCAAGTAAGCTGGCAAAAATATCTGCTTACAATTTCCTATGGGGTAAGGATCTAGGGAGAATGCTCCAAAAACAAGAAGTTTCTTAGGAGACTGACTCGTTTGATAGCCAGCAGGGGTGCTCCTAATCTCATAATTGGTCAGAGCTCTTCTAAGGTGTAAACTGTTGGTGATACAAGGTCGAAGAAGTTAGATAAAGCTGGGATGGCGGAAGTTAACTTGCGGAGAAGGTAGCGAGCAAGGGTGATCAAAATCCTTTATAGGAACTAAGTTTTTTTGTAGCACTATTTAGGCATAAGATGATGTTTAGTTCTCGAAATCGAACTCAAAACCTTTATAAAAAGGAATTAGGAGAGCATGGGCTGGAAAACACTTCAGCAATTTAAACAAGTTATCAAGAAATAGTACTGAAACCCCTTCCAAAGGAAGTTTGTGATTTGGAGGTTTTTCCCAAGTACCAATTAACTTTGAAGGCTAGATGAATAAAATACCTATCTTTTTTTATTTGCAGCTCCTCTGGTGGCTTTTATACGCTCAAAGAGCATCATAGTCAGCATCAGCATTATCGTTATGGCAGCGCTATGAAAGCTGGCAACAGCTCACATCATACAGGCGGCTATTCGCGTCGCCATTTTGCCAGCTCAGCGCCCAGTGGCACGGTCATGATGTATCCCAATCCCCAACGTGCTACAGCAACAACAGCAGCCAGTGGCACCGGAACTACCGCCTCCAATGTGCCTGGAGCAGCTGCAGCTGCCGTAACAACTAACACACAGCCGGATATATCGTTGCGTCAACGTGCTGTTGCCAAACTTCGCATGTTCAATTTTCACTTGAACTGGGACCTACATATGACCCACTGCAAGCCCTGCGGGTAAGTATTGTACTACCTAAGAGTTGTACTATATGCCGCTTGGCCGCTTAAGTGCCCGAGATGTTGGTCGTTCCCAGTAGCTGCTGGGCATTGCATCGACGACGAAAACGCCGCCAACATGGCCGCCATTGCAGCTCAATGCCATAGTGTTGCCACTTGACGCGCAACACAAGTGGTGGCAACCCTTGAGTGTGTTTGTGCTTTTGTTTTGCAAAAAGAGTTTTTTGTTTTGTTTTGTTGTTTTGCCTACTTTTTTTTGTATACCCTTTAAGAGTAAGGGGTATGTTAAGTTAGTGCAATAAATTGTTTTGTGTAATATGTAAAAGGATAAAAGAAGTGCTCTATGGGAGATATATGAGTGCTGTTTGATGTCGGTAGATCGTGAGAGTAAAGCGGAAGGAGTAGAAATTTAATAAGGCGCTTAAGATTTATTGAGCTGCCCTCGAATTAAGTTCGATTAGGAAGTTGATCAGGAAGGCAAAAGAAAGCTTTCTATCTATTTGTTTGGCACCATTTTTTCGAGATTCAAAAGAGCAGGAGGGGCTCTAGTTTTTTTTTTAAGCTTTTCTTTTCTCCAATAGAGTTCTGCCGCTGGTATTCACATTTTTCAGGTAATAGCCTTCAAATATAATTTGAATTAAGCTGGCTGGGATTAGCTAGGCTGCTCGTCTCAGATTAAGACTATCTCGTGTGGAGAATTTTGAGGCCCAATAATGGAAGTATATAAAAGAAGAGTTGATATGGATTGCGGAGGGGGATGATGGTGTCGTTGGGTGGTGTAGCTGGTGGATGATATCAGAGACGGCTTATTCGACCTACTTGTTAAACCATTTTGGAGCTTCGATATAGAGAGCCTTGTTCACCACGGGCGGATTTTGTGAAGGGGAGGGTGATGTATAATACTTAGTAGAATAAGCTGGCTGATTTAAGGGATTTGATTTAGATAACCATCTCCGCTATGGCCAGATTTGACAGACAGCCCAATTCATCGAAGAATGTCTGGTAATGGGTGCTTTTGGGTATATATATTTATTCCTTTTACTCCATAGTGAAGCATAGGGCTGCTTTTGGCTGCTCTATCTTTTTATTTTCTCCTCATTTTAATAGCTGCGATACAGAGATGGGGAGAAGGTGGTGTTCTTGGGTGGATAGCTGGTGGGTGCTATGGGTGCACAGACGGCTTATTTGCTCATCATTTTTAATATATAGTAAGATAAAAAGAGCCAAGATTGCAATAAGTAGATTTAACAGACAGAACAATTCTTCGTAGATTGTCTGGTAATGGGTGCGTTTGGATGCTTTCTATTTCCGCCTCATCTCAACAGCTTCGATAGAGAGGCGGAGAGGTAAGTTGGTGTTCTTGGGAGAACTAAGTCCGCTATGGGAATATTTAACAGATAGCCCAAATCATCGAAGAAAGTCTGGTACAGTAGGTGTTGGATGCTTTATATCCACTTCCCGTCTAAAAAGCTACGGTAGAGGGAGAGGGAGAGGAAAGGCGGTATTCTTGTGTAGATTGCTTCTGGGTGTTATCAGAGACAGCTTATTCACTTATCATTTTGAGTAATCGACAAAAAGAGCCAGGTATGCTAAGGAGCAGATTTGCCAGACAGCCCAATTCATCAAAGAAAGGTTTTTCACGTAAGGGATGGCTTTTCTAAGAATAGCAGGCCAGTCGTTAAGCAGCTGTTGCATGCTTTCTATATCCTCCATATCTCTGCATCTGCGAAAGAAGTCTTGTTGGATAAGGTACATCCTCACGGCCTTTAGGCCTATGGAGCATTGCGTTGGCACAACTCCTGTCACCATCTCGTTCCTGTTTTTGTGGAATCCCAGGAGTTTGATATTCTGTTTGGATTGTACCTTGACCAGTGTGCTACTCTTGTTCTTCGTTGGTTTTGGCTATCACTGTAATTTAAATATAACATCCTGAAGGGGTCTGGAGCTGGAGCCACTGGAAGCGCCGATCCGTTTCTGGCACTTCCGTCCACCTCTTCTTTAACGAGTAGACTGAAAAGGTTAATCCGATTTAAGCTTGCTTCCCTAGTTTGCTTCACTAAAGTGCAGTGTTTGATCCTGGATCACAGTGCATATTAAAGTCGGTATGTTGCGACCCTAACTGGTACACTTTTTTTTATATTTTTATTGTTTTTGTCAGTCGGTTAGTTGGCTTCATTGAAGTGTTTTGCTGTTTTCCGCCCAGAGCTGCTGCAGTTGTGTTGAATAGCTTCAAATCCAAAGTGGGTCGTGGTTTAGTGGGTTCGTGAGTCCGTGCATCCATGGTTTGCCAACAATTTTTAGCGCCTTTAAATATTGCGGCTTTGCGGACTTTAATTTTATGCCGTACATGCTCGTAATAAGGTAAATGGAACACAGTTTTGTATTCGGCATAAACATTCTATCTCGTTCTCTGTCAGAGAGACCTCAAATGTGTGAAATTTTAATGAAGCGCCAACTAACGAGATGGGGGCCGGCATCAGCTGGCATTTGCCACATGCCACTTTTGAAGTAGGCCATATTAGAGGAAATTATTTTGGCAGCATAGCGACACAAACGAGGGAGGTGCTGAAAATGTTTGTCCAAAATGAGTGGGACAAACAGATTGACGCTATGCCAAAATAAATGAGGGTCACATAAACTTAACACAGGTGCCAAGTGTTTATAATTCGGCGGAAAAAAAAGCAGGTTTTGTGGGAACAATTTTAATTTTATATATATGAGCCAAATTTGGAATTGGGTTTACGTTTGCAGCAGGTTGAAAGTATGTATTGTATAAGCTTTGTTTTAAGTGGACCTCTCTAAATCGAAATTCAGAGCGGGCCCAGGAGCTAAGCTGGAAAGCTTCAATTTCTGTCAATATGAATTTTGTGCTTTGGAAAATATTTCGCAGCAGTTTTGTCCAACGTATCAGCTAAAAATTGTTATTTTTCAAAGATTCTTTTGAGCCTGTTGCTTTCCAAGGAGAATGTTTTATTTTTTATATATTTTTTAAAATTATTTATTTATTTCTTAAGCATATCGATAGCACTACACTCTAGAGTTCAAAATCGGAAAAATGAAAGAAAAGAGAATAAATTGATAGTAATGCATGCTGTATGCTATAGTAAACTGATTTTGTTCGAATTTGGTACAGTTTCTTCTTTCCTTAAATCTTCTAGTTTTTTTTAGCCCCACAGTATAATGCCTCTATAAGAGCTTTATCGAATGAATATCATAGACATGTTTTCCGTGAGATACAAAGGCTTGTAAGTCCTATGCGCGTACTCTGATCATACTTGAGATAAAGGCGTTCGTGGCTATATAGATTTCTTCACTTACCCTGACCAACTTTGAGAACAAAGCAGCTTTAAAAATTATATTGATTATGAGATGACATTTTACGTATTACACTTTTGCAGCTTATAATTCACAACTGCTTTAAGTGCTGCTTCAAGTGCTGCTTTAAGTGCTGCTTTAAGTACTGGCTATAATCAGGTAGGTAAAGGGTCATCAATCTTGGGGTTTTTTTTCAATAGGGTTTTTTTGATAAATCACGCGTGAGTACTGTCAAGTTGCCATGTGTTTTTTATTCAGTTTTCATACGCATTTCATCATGGAAAGACTTACACCCGAACAACGTTTACAAAACGTACAAATGTATTATGAAAATTCGCGTTCTGTAAAGAATGTCTTTCGCGCTAAGGCCATTTTATGGAACCAATTTTGTGAACAACTAATTTCACGCTCTGGACCGATGAATTGGCCACCAAGATCGTATGATATCACACCGTTAGACTTTTTCCTTTGGAGCTACGTGAAGTCTTAAGTGTTTGTGGATAAGCCAGCTACGATTAAAGCATTACCCGTGTTATTCGCGAGATACCGCCTATTATGCTCGAACGCGTCATCGAAAATTGGAACATCCGCATCGTGCTACGGTGCAGTTCCGGCCAACATTTGAAAGGGATTATCTTTAAAAAGTGAATGGCAAGAATGGTTCTTTCTATTGAGAATAAAGATTTTCCGATTCAGTTGCAATTTTTGTGTTTTTTTGCATTTAAAAAAAAACCTCAAGATTGATGACCCTTTAGAAGTGGTTGTCTTCCGACACACCTAGGCTTGCAAAAGGCCGTTTGTGATGCCACTTGAGCATCCTTCACTCCCCTGGATCCTCTCTGAACCATCTTGTCGATTTTACAAACGCATTAATCTTATTTATTCTGATTCCTGCGAATTCAGTAATGTTCTCAATAAGTTCGGATCCCTGTGTGTTCAGTCTTCTCCTGCATAGTGCCATGCATCCACACAGGAGATGCTCCACTGTTTGCTACTCTTCTTCCTCCTGACAACTGCAGTAGTCAAAATAAGGTACTCCCAATCTATTCGCGTGCCTGCCAATAAGACAATATCCAGTAAGCACCCCTATCGTTGCTCTTATGTCTAGTCCGTTTTGTTTTAAAAGCTACTTGGTTCTTTTCAAGTTCCATTGCGGTCAAGTTTTGCTACAGGTTCCAGTTCGTTCCCATCCATAGTTCGCATCATTATTGATAATTCTATCTACTAATGATTTGCACGTCGCTAGCGGCATAGGTACCATAGCCCTGTTAGGCTGAAGTGGTTACGTTGTGCCCTGCCTAGCTTATTCATCTGCTCTGCAATTGCCCACAATATCTCTGTGCTTAGGTTCCCAAAGCTGATTAAAAGCAAAGAATTTTGCAACCTCTAGTAGAAGCCCCTTATATTCCATCACAGTTTTGTATGTGAGCCTTACCGATTGTAATGCTTTTAATGCAGCCTGACTGTCAGTACAGATCTGAATTTCCCTTTGGGTTAATATGTGCTTTTTAATGATAAGAATACTTTCCATTACAGCTACAACCTCTGCTTGAAAAACACTACAATGATCTGGTATACGCAGGCCTATCGAGAGGGGTGGGGGAAGGGGGGATTCCCCCCGGGATTTTTGTCAGGGGCCCGGTGTAATTACTGTCGTACTGACTTGATTCAAGCTAAAGTTGTAAAAGAGAGGTCGGTACATTTTTCCCCCGGGCCCGGATTTCTCTCTACGGCCCTGGATATACGAAAGGATGCGTTGATGCCCAACGGTTCCGAATAGACAGTCCCTCCCACCTGATCATTGAGTTTAGATCCATCCGTAAAGATTCTAATCTTGCTATTACAGTCTAGTATATATATCACTGTCCCAATCATCACGAGATGGGAACATTAGACTAAACAGTTTGTCTAAAAACAACTGCATTGAGTAAGAAAAATCTGTAGTTCGGGGTATGTGCGGAAATTGACTCAGAACTGGCTATAATTATTTTTTTCCAACGACTCTTTACTATAGTCAACTCAAAGTAATCCTTATCCCTCTTTAATTCATTTTGCAGTCCTCGCATCAGTGGCAGTGGAAATATAATTACACGAAGATTGTGTCGTAATCGAAGACGTGATGATAATGAGCTCTATCGTTCGAATAGCTTCAAATTTGAGCGTTTTGAGCGCAAGGAATGCCTTGAGGAACTCTCGAATACATTACAGAAGCAGGTAAGTACAGCTAAGTCTAGTTGCTAACCAGAGAGAGTGAGACAGAGCGAGAGAGAGAGAGAGAGAAAGAGCGCATGTAACTGACAGTGAGTAATTACTGGATAAATGTTACCAAATTTAGCTTGGTTTCAAATTACGTATTACGTATACGCAATGTGGTTGCAGTCACATTGGTAATTTATGCGCATAGATTACAGATAATTGAAGGCAAAACTAGAGCAACAATCTAATCACTAATTAAAATTAGACCAAGAGCAAACAGTCGCAGCAGCTGCAATAAAATTTCAGATGAAAAATTGTTGGCGCTAGGGGTTAAAGTACACGGATATACAGGTGGGTCTGTGTCTGGGTATAGGTCTGATTCTGAGTCTGGCCACGACAGCTGGCTAAAAGTTTTGCCTTAATGTTTTAACCACAATTCGTCTAAGTGCAGTGCTGGCAGAGAGAAAAGCTAACAGAGGTGGGGTACTTTACAGAGAATGAGAATCTAATTAATGGCGCGCTACAAATTGAATTTTAATTGAGCTTTAAATTTGATTTTGGAATGAAGCGCTGCAAGAACTAATAATATTGAAGCCACTTGACAGTTAACTAAGTTAGTAAGAGAGTAACAATGTTTACACGAGAGCATTGATTGTGATTTTTAGGTAAATGAATGCATCAGTGCTCAGCTAAGAATTTAATCATTCCAAATATGCACTAAAGTGATGGATGTCACTCAAATTTTAAACCATGCTTACTGCCAATTAGTACGTATACGTAATATGCCATTTCAATTGCAGTGTGTAGACTAATTTTTTCTTATATTTTTGAAAATATCGCTACCAATTTTATGTCAGCTGTATTTTGTTTCAGACTAAGCATTTGTGTGAAGTTTCATATAGCTACCATACAAAATTGAACCAGTTTTCTGCTCAGTGAGCTCGCGCACTTCTTTGCGTCACCTTGTTAAATTCATTGCATCACTCTGTTAACTTGCACAACTGATAAAAATTCTTTGAAATCAGCTGTCATAGCTCATAGGGCTAAGCCAGTATTTCGATATGGAACTAGCATCTATTGTATTTCGAAATATTAGAAACTTAGAAAAATTTTGAACCATGAATGCAATTGCATAAAAAAAATCTATTTCGAGGTCACATTAAAATCTTCTTCTCCCAAACCCTTCTTTACCCCTTTTCGGACTCGCTTATGCTCCTCCTGAGGTGTGGGTATGCGATCTCAGCATTCGTCTGCAGGCATTTCGATCCTGGATCATGAGACCCATTCGTTGCTGATGTTTTTGCATTTGACCGATTCACGTATTTTTCGGTCTACCTGCCCTACTGCCTTCTTAGCGGGGTACTCCGGCGGTCGCCTTTGAACATGGCAATACCAACACATCTGACCTACTTTGAGCGTCTCAGTGATGGGCTTTTTAACAAACAGGCTGCCTCGGATGTGTTTGCTCTTAATGTGATCAAGCTTGGTCACAGCCGCCGTCATCATCTCAGTCGCAGATAATTTACTCTCGTACGTTTTGTACATCGTCCAACATTCGGACGCATACAAGAGTGCGGGTCTAACGACTGTCGCGTACAGCTTGCCTTTCAATTTCCGTGGCATTTTCTTGTCGCAGAAAACGCTAGAGTTTTCTCGCCAACACTGGTTCGATGTTTGATGTCATCATCGCATGTAGCTTCGCTATTTACAACTGAGCCTAGGTACTTAAATTTGCTGCCTATAATCAATTTTTCCCCGCCTATATAGATATCCGGATTTGGTCTTTCTGGATCTGAAAATTGACCGGGGAGCAATTCTGTCTTTTTTACGCTTATTTTCAGTCCATGATCCGTCAATATCTTATCCCAAGTTGATACAGCATTTTGCAGGGCTACGATATTGGTGCTACACAGAATTATGTTATCTGCGAAAAGGAGGGATATTTCAGTTTCGTCGCCGATTTGTTTTAACAAGTAGGACATGATGATATTAAACAGCAAAGGACTCAACACACTGCCTTGGTGGACTCCCACCTTAACACTGAATTCGTCCGACTCACCAGCTGTACATCTGACTTTAGTCCTGGCGTCATCATACATGTCCATAATCATGCGGACGAAAACTTCTGGTACATCATGTGCTCTCAAGGCCAACTAAATCAATTCACGAGGGACTCTGTCGAAGGCTTTCTCCAAGTCGATGAACACAAGGAACAGGTCTTTTCGGGCGTCCCGGTGTTTTTCCATAAGTATCCGAAGACACCGAATAGCATCAATTGTTGATTTACCTTATAATGCTTTTTAGTCGGTTGTTTTCCATTCGCTCGTAATTTTTTAAGGTGTGTGATGTTAGTTTTATTGAACGGTAGTTGTTCAGCTTACGGGAATCCCCTTTATTTTTGTAGAGTAAATAGTAGAGTAGCTTTTCCTGATGGCATCTGGCATTGGGCTCCCACTTTTTATTTTGTTGAAAAGAGCGGTGAGCCATTTCAGCCCACAAACGCTCGTTTCCAGCCAAAACTCGAAGGGTATTTTATCCGGTCCCACAGACTTACCGCGTTTCATCTCCATCACCACCTGCCTTACCTCCTCCAAATTAAAGTCAGAGACATCGGAAAGGTTTAGCTCAACATTTGGAAAAGCTTTCCTAGGAAACTCTTCGCTAAGCAACTTACGAAAGTACTCGAAGTGTCTGGCACATATCTCTTTGTCGTCGATTAGAAGGGTGCCTTGCGAATCCTCGATATATTTCGGAGCTTCTATTTCCCGTGCATTTATTTTCCGTTGCGCCGCAATCTTGTAAATTCGGGCATTGTCCCTTGGTGTTTCTCTCACATGCGAATTTTCGTTTACAGCTTGGCTTTCTAGTTCTTGATAGAACTGCTCTGCTGACTTCGCTCTCATTTTTGCGACATTCGTCATATGCAGCACGACGCTGAGCCTTTTCGTCTTCTTCGTTTGACTCGTATTTTGTCCATTTCTTAAGCGCTTTTGACTTTGCCTCGACTGCTTTCGCTATTTCGTCGTTCCACCACCAAGTTTCTTTCCCATTGCGGAGACGTCCCTTCGAAACTCCCAGCTTCGTTTTTCAGGTTGTGCCACCATAAGCTTTACTCATAGCAAGAATAGCTTCGCCCTCATCATGTCTGGCTTTAGATCGGCTGCCCTTCCCACCATGGACGTCTTCGTAGTCATGGCCTAGCTCTCCCACATGGCCATTAAGATCTCCCCCAATAAAAACCAGTTCAGTATCCGGTATTCTGCGGAGAAGCGTGTCCATATCGTTCCAAAATGCCTCTTTTTCGCTCTGCTCTAGCCCGGGTTGGGGGGCATACGCACTTATAACATTCCACACCTCTCCACAAATCACCAGTTTGATACTGATCAAGCGGTCACTTTCCTTCGATACGCTGATAACGTTGCCAAGCAAGGATTTTACCAAAATAATACCGACCCCATTTCGGTCGTTCCTGACACCATACTAATACAATTTGTACTTCTTGGACACCGTCAGGAAACGAGCTCGGTCCGGCAGATCGTTACGCCACTTAGTCTCCTGAACGCACATAATGCTTATTCCCCTTCGGTCCATGATGCATTCTAAATCCGCGCTCTTTTCGGTCATTGATCCTACGTTCCAGCTTCCGACCCTCAATTTTTCCCAGGTCCAAGAAAAATGTAACTTCAAATCAAAAATCTTATTACGCAACATAAAAATTTTATTTTAAAGACTTTCTGCGCATAAACTGCTCAAAAGGAGAGGTGAGAGAGTTTTGTCTGAGAAGCCGCTGATTTGTCTATCTGTCTGACACTTTGCTTTAATGTAATTTCATTTTTTTTAAGCTACAAGTTTTTCCAAAGGGCGCTCCTCTGGCCATTATGCGACTCCATTACGCTGGCTAAGTGACAGACAGACGCACAGACAGATGCGACGGACGGACGAACACAGAGACAGGGAGCCATTTATCAGCCACCGTGCTACAAATGCGTCTTAAGTACGCTGCGGTTTTTGTCTGCAACACTTCAAATTCACGTCCATCTTTTCTCATGTACTAGTACATAACTACTCCATCCAGATGCTTTCTGTACTTGTAGTATTTGCGATACTCGTTGTTGTTGTTCGTGTCGTTCCCACTGGCGTGTACAACTGTCAGCTGTCCGATTCAATAAGCTGCCTGCCTTTGGAGCACTCTCCAGCAGTCTCCAATCCAACCCAAGCCAAAACCCCAAGCCCTGGGGCACTCGTAAGTTACAAGTTTTTCACCTGCAAGTTTCGTGTGATAAATAAATAAAAATTCTTCAGCTGCTTTCCCATTCAATTAGACCAAAAAAAAAGAAGCACTGAACTACGCTTGTAACTATTTCTATATACTCTATAATAAGTCATGCTAAGAGGTAACATTCAATTTGAAAAAGTTTATGACATAGGGTCTTGCTCAATTTTTTTCCAAAAAATCGTGCGAACAAACCGAATTGTAACCTTCCGAAACTTTTTTTAATGCTGCAAAGCTGGGAAAGGACTTAAAGCGTAGCTTACAATTTGGCGCTGGTTCTTTTGATTAGATTAAGCTGAACTAGTTGGTTTTAGTTAACCTTTAAAACTGGTTTTAAAAATGCTTTAGAAAAAGAAGTTAATATTATTTTTTGACTTAATGAAGAAACAGCAGCACGACAGAATTCAGACATTATCTCAAAAAATTTGAAGATTATCTAAGAAACACGACGTGACATTGAGTCTCGGTTGGATTTCAGGGGTTCAGAGTCTATTCCATAACTTTTACATGATTTTTAGCTTCATCCGAGCTCCCAAAAACCCCCAGCATGTCAGGATTCTGACATAACCTCAAAAATTACATAAAACAAGATAGTTTGGAGGTTATCTCAGAAACCCGATGTGCTGGGCTTATTTTGACGTCGGACCTCGGCTGGATTTCAGAGGTTCAGAGCTCAGCCCATGTCTTCTATATGTTTTTAGTATTTCGAGCTCAAAAAATTACATAAAACAAGATAGTTTGGAGGCCTTCTCAGAAACCCGATGTACTGGGTTTATTCGGACCTCGGCTGGATTTCAGAGGTTCAGTGCTCAGACCATGTCTTCTATATGTTTTTGGTATCGCTGAGTTCCATTTCGATCTTCAAAAACCCCCAGCATGTCAGGATACTGACATAACCTCAAAAAACGACATAAAACTAGGTACTTGGAGGCTATCGAAAAACACGACGTGCTGGGGCTATTTTGACATCGTATCTCGGCAGGCTTTCATATGATTTTGGGATCGCTAAATCCGAGCTTCGAAAAACACCAGCTCATCAGGGCTCAGATATAAAATATACATACTTTGGTGGTTATCTGAGCATTCCAATCTGCTGGGGTCCTTTTGTACCTTGGCTGGATAGTAAAGGGTCATCAATCTTGGAGTTTTTTTTTCAATACGGATTTTTTGATAAATCACGCGTGAGTACTGTCAAGTTGCCATGTATTTTTTATTCAGTTTTCGTTGCCATTTCATCATGGAAAGACTTACAACCGAACAATGTTTACAAATCATAATTATTACGAAAATTTTTCTAGGAAAAATAATTTCATATGCGTAACCCTCTACGGCTAGATAAGCTATAATGGAAGACTTATCAAGTGCCATGATTTGAAAAAAACCTTATTATTTGAAATCTATTTTCAGAGAAAGGAATATGCTATTCCATTTCTGCTGGTACAGCCTCAGAAAGCTCAGCTAACAGAAATCCAAAAGAGCTGACGCATTCCTAAAGAAAAACAAGCGCAAACAGAATTTTAAGCCCATAAAGGGTCATCAATCTTGAGGGTTTTTTTTCAATAGGGTTTTTCGGATAAATCACGCGTGAGTGCTGTCAAGTTGTCATGTGTTTTTTATTCAGTTTTTATTGCCATTTCATCATGGAAAGACTTACACCCGAACAACGTTTACAAATCGTACAATTATATTACGAAAATTCGCGTTCTGTAAAGAAAGTTTTTCGAGCGCTTAGGCCATTTTATGGAACCAATTCGGTGAACAATTAATTTCACGCTCCGGACCGGTGAATTGGCCACCAAGATCGTGTGATATCACACCGTAAGACTTTTTGCTTTGGGGCAACGTGAAGTCTAAAGTGTTTGTGGATAAGCCGACTTCGATTGAAGCATTAGAGGGGAACATTACCCGTGTTATCCGATTATGCTCGAACGTGTCTTCGAAAACTGGAACCTCCGCATGGACGAGCTACGGCGCAGTTGCGGCCAACATTTGAAAGAGATTATATATGAAAAGTGAATGGTAAGAATGGTTCTTTCTATTGATAATAAAGATTTTCCGTTCTATTTCAAATTTTGGTGTTTTTTTTTTTTTGCGCAATCTCAAACCTCAAGATTGATGACCCTTTAGAATAAATATTTATTAATATTATAAATGGGTATATAGATGCGACCCAAATGTATCTATTGTACCCCCTTCACAGCTCAGAGCTCTCCCAACAGTCCAATGGCCTGCATATATTGCAGTATTTTGATTGGACTTGGGAGAACGTACATGCGCAGAAACTTGTTTCTTTTGCTGATGAGGGCCATGCATTCACATAGTAAATGTATTGAAGTTTCTTCCTCCATGCTGCAGAAGCGACATAGTCCACTATCCGCTATGCCAATTTTGTTTAAGTGTCTGCGGAGCCTGCAATGTCCTGTCAAGAGGCCCGTCAGGATCCTCACGGTATTTTTCCCTTGAGTTATCATTAGTTTGAACATCTTGCAGTTGTAGTTAGAGAGACGGGCTTTTGCCTGCTTAAGTCCTGGTGTCTGTGCCCAGTGAAGCAGCCGTTTATTTTCCTCCTCCATTCTCAGCAGGTCCCGTACCACGTGGTTACCGATCCCACAGTATGGTTCGGGTCCGATTAGCGGTGTTGCTGCACCGGTCCTTGCTAGTCTATCTGCCAGCTCATTTCCAGGAATATTGTTATGTCCCGGAACCCATCTAATCGTGAGCTTATTCCTAGCACCTAATTTGTCTACTGCAGTTCTCACTTCTCTGACCAGCCTTGATGTAATCTTGGCTCTACTTAATATATAATAATAAATATTTAAACATCAGAATAATTTAAGACCAAAAAATATATCAATAAATCCATATTTTCATATACTATTTGCTGTGGAATAGCTTTTTTGATGATATCTCAAAAGTGAATCGATAGATTATGATACTTTTTTTTTTTAAATGACGTCTTCAATGCTTAAAATAGATACATATATGGTAATAGCAAGCCATAGTATGCGCAGCATAACATTTACATCTCTCTATAGCAACTTTCTTGTCGTCGTCGTCGTCATCATTTATCTAAGACTCATATAGTATTCAAAATGCGAAATATTGACTGATGACAAAATGCGGGAAATAGTTTCCATACTCGGGACGCAAGAATCGATTTGAATATGCCTTTCGTTCTAGGGAGAACATAAGAATGACAAACAAAACATGAGATCAGAGTTATCGTAAATTTCAGCGATTTGGAACTTTCTTGGTCAGTTGTTCATGGCTCAACACAGCAGGAATAAAAATTAAGCTAGCAGGTGGTGGAAGCCCCCTAGCTTAAAATAATTGAGTTATTAACATTGGTGAAGCTCCCTAGCTTAATTTCACTTAGTTACTACAGTCTTAGTGCATTGAGTAGCATAGTGTATTCTAAAGTCGTATATTCTTGACTGCAACTTGTTACTTGTTTGATTTTGATTGGTTTATCAGCGTCAAGCAAATGGCAGGCAAGGGCTTAAAGCAACTCCCAGAGCGCCATTTTTAGATTTATGGTCGCTGTGTTGTTCAATGACAAGGAGCACCTCGGCACAGCCAGACGAAACTCGACTAACCATGCTGCAACCTGATAAAACATGCTCGGAGCTGTCTCGCGTGCCTCTGCCCAGCCACTTGAAGCTGTCATTGTCAATTTGATTTCCAAAAAAAAAAAAATAAATAAAAAAAAAAATAAGAGCGAAACATAAAAATAAGTATAAAAATAAAAATAATGCACAGCTGGCAAGACAAATGATATGGAAATTTCCTTTGGCAGTTTTCGAAAATATGAAAAACTTTTAAATATGCATTTGCGCATAAATTCAGGCAATAAACAAAATCAAAAGTGAATAAATGGATTTGAATTTGGGGCTAGAGGTTTTTGTGAGGGCGGGTTGGGTTGTTCCCAACACTGCCAAACGAAAAAGGTTGTCAATTTTAATGTAAATTGTTTTTCATTACAAAGTTTGTCTTTTGGGCTTTTACATGCATACTTTGCAAAAGTTCTTCGGTTTTGAGAGAATAAACAAATACATAACTGGTCAGTTCAATAAATTTTTATGAAAATTTCATTTACAATAATCAAATTTATGACAAATTTTATTAGGTCTTTTATTGGTAGGGGTTATTGGACTTGGGCTTTTGTTTACTTGTGCTTTGAAAAGCTGGAATATGTATGTGTACAGTCAGCGCAGAAATTATTCGCACGCATTTCAATTTTCAGTTTAAGGCAAAGTTTTCTCAATAAGATTTGTTTATATATTAAAAATTGCCTTTTTCATAAGATATTAAAACATTAGTCATTAATATGAGTTTTATTGAAAGTTAAAAGTTTCATATAATACTTTTTTGTGCGAATAGCTGAGCATTTTAGAACGAAAAGTTCTCACATAAGGCCCATACGCAGCATGCAAAAATTCCGCACGAAATGTCAAAACTTTATATAAAAAAAAAATTTCCCAAAAAAGGGAATTATTTTTTATATGAATTTTTTACATTTCGTGCGGAAGTTTTGCATGCTGCGTATGGGCCTTAAGGAACTATTCGAAATTTTTTGAACTAATAAATAAACATTTTTTGTCTTTTTTATGAAACTTCCAATATAAAATCGCTTTAAAAATTCGTTACAAATTATTAAAAACGTTCCTTTGGAGAAGCGTTGGTATCAAAATGGATTTTTTAAGATTCAGTCAAAGAAAAGTAATAAAAACGCATTTTCGTCTTTTTTAAGGAACTTTCAATACAAAAACGCTTAAAAAAAATCGTTTAAAATCGTTACAAATTATTAAAAATTGTTCTTTTCCATAATAGTTGGCATTAAAACGGATTTTTTTGAAATCCAGTCAAAGTGAACTAAGAAACAAGCGTTTTCGCACTTTCTATATAACTTCCAATATAAAAGCACTTATAAAAAATTCTCAATAATCGTTAAAAATCGTTTAAAATCATTAAAAATCGTTCCCTTGTAGAAGAGTAGGTATTAAAATGGCTTTTTTTAAATCCAGTCAAAATGAACTAATAAACAAGCATTTTTTTAGAACTTTCCATTTAAAAAACCTTTTAAAAATCATTCAATCTCTAACAATCTTTAAGAATCTTAAATATCGTTATTTTCATTAAAGTTCATCAAAGTGAACTAATAAACAACTAATTTCAATTTGAAAAACTTTTAAAATATCGTTGATAGCCCTTGAAAATTGTTAAGAATCGTAAATATCGGACTTAGTTGACATCAAAAGGTATTTTTTTGAAATCTAGTCAAAGTGAACTAATAAACAATTATTTACGCCTATATAATGGAGCTTCCAATTGAAAAATCGTTAATAATCGTTAAAAATCGGTAAGAATCTTAAATATTGTCCTTAGTTGCCATCAAGAGGGATTTTTTTGAAGTCCAGTCTAAGTGAACTAATAATCAAGCAATTCTGTCTTTTTATAGAACTTTCAAATCGTTAAAAATCTTAAGTATTGCTTTATTGCATATTAGTTGGTATCAATATGGATCCAGTCAAAGTGACCTAATAAACAAGCATTTCTGTCTATCTCATGGAACTTCCAATATAAAAGCCTTTGAAAAATAGTTGATAATCGCTAAAAATCGTTAAGAATTGTCAATATCGTTCTTTTGCATGTTAGTTGGCATCAATATGGATTTAATTTAAATCCAGTCAAAGTTAACTATTGTAATTAACAAGCATTTCTGTCTTTTTATAGCACTTTCCATTTAGAAAAACTTTAAAAATCGTTAATAATCGTTAAAAATCGTTAAAAATCTTAAATATCGTTCTATTGCATATAAGTTGGTATCAATATGGATCCAGTCAAAGTGACCTAATAAACAAGCATTTCCGTCTATTTTATGGAACTTCCAATATAAAAGCCTTTGAAAAATAGTTGATAATCGCTAAAAATCGTTAAGAATCGTCAATATCGTTCTTTTGCATGTTAGTTGGCATCAATATGGATTTAATTTAAATCCAGTCAAAGTTAACTATTGTAATTAACAAGCATTTCTGTCTTTTTATAGACTTTTCCATTCAGAAAAACTTTAAAAATCGTTTATAATCGTTCAAAATCGTTAAAAATTTTAAATATCGTTCTATTGCATATTAGTTGGTATCAATAAGGATCCAGTCAAAGTGAACTAATAAACAAGCATTTGCGTCTATTTTATGGAACTTCCAATATAAAAGCCTTTGAAAAATAGTTGATAATCGCTAAAAATCGTTAAGAATCGTCAATATCGTTCTTTAGCATGTTAGTTGGTATCAACATGGATTCAATTGAAGTCCAGTCAAAGTGAAATAATAAAAAGCATTTCTGTATTTTTATAAAACTTTCAATTTAGAAAAACCTTTAAAAAATCGTTTATAATCGTTCAAAATCATTAAAAATTTTTAATATCGTTCTTTTGCATGTTAGTTGGTATCAACTGGTTCCAGCCAAAGCGAACTAATAAACAAGCACTTCCTTCTATCTTATGGAACTTGTAATATAAAAGCCTTGAAAAATTGTTAATCATCGCTAAAAATCGTTAAGAATCGTTTATATCGTTCTTTTACATGTTATTGTAGTTGGTATTAATATGGATTCAATTGAAATCCAGTCAAAGTAAAATAACAAACAAGCGTTTCCGTCTTTTTTATGGAACTTCCAACATAAAAACACTTTAAAAATTCGTTAATAATCGTTAAAAATCTTTAACAATCGTTCCAGAACAGCAGAGCTTCCGTACTTTAGTACGAATAGTGTGGGGTTTACGCATATACAGCCGTGCTGCGGAAAACGAAAAAACCAAACCGAACAATTTTATTCGGATTTGAACGAACACATTTTTTTGTCGATATTTTTCTTTTTCATTTTCGAAAAATTCGTATACTTCCCTAATTTTTCATTCAAATATTGCTAGTTCTTTATTATTCTATCTTTTAAATAAAATTACACAAACATATTACTTGAGCAACAATATGTATTGAAATTAAATACGACTTAGCTATGTATACTTGTAACAAGGGAAATTTTATTTTTGTAAGGCGGAAACACTGAAGCACCTATCGGTCATGTGTTCGTGTATGATACGTGCACATACCCAAACACAAAAAAAATCGTTTTCGGGGGCGCATGCTACTTTTTGTGTTGAAGCCTAGTACGCAGCAGTGTAAAACCGCGTGAAAAAAAACAAAACTTCATATAAAAAAAACACTGTCAAAATTCTTAGCGCCTAGTACTCAGGACTAGTGCTGCCCATTTGTCGTGAAATTGACATGTAGATAGTCATACGGCGATTCATTTTTGCACTTTTTATTATTTTATACTCTTGTAACCAATTTGAACAAACAGCTGATTTTTATATTTAATTTTTGGCGCCATCTATTGTTAGTAGCGCCATCTACATGTTAATGTCCCATACATGGGCAGCACTGTTTGGTCACAAACTCTACACAAATTTTTTTGCGCACAAAATAAGTAACACTTTTTTCTTTCAGGCGGTTTTACACTGCTGCGTACTAGCCTTGAGTAAGAAAAAAATAATTCAAAATAATTGTCAGTAAAAAACTAACTTAAAGTTGGCAAAAATATGATCTAAGAATATCAATGAATATTTAAAAAATTATTTCAGTATAGAATGCGTAATTTTTTCGATTCATTTTAATTCGGTTTCCAATCACATAAAAAAAATTCGAGTCGCTGAAATAGGGTGCATCAAACATTCGGTTTCAAAACGAATTCAAATAAAATGCTCGAATTCGTTTAACGCAGCACGGCCGATAATTTTTGTGAAAGTGAAATCGAACCATAACTGATTTTAGTCAAATGTCTTTCGGTCCACTCCACTCTAGAGTTCCTAGCTGAATTTCTCACGATTTTTTTTTTTTTTTTTTTTAGCAGTCCTTTTGTTTTGTTTTTGCCATGAATGATGAGCTCTATTAAAATCCCTACTTAGTGTTCTTTAAAAAAAATGCTGTTGCAGACATTTTGTTGCTTTTTTTTTGTGTTTAAATTTCCGAAAATATTCTAAAAAAATTTGTTTCGTGCTTGAACCGTGTTGCGTACTGCAATCACTACAACTACACCCACAAAGCTCTCATTGTCATTGTATCTAAGTAATTCTGAAATTCTGAGCATTCCCATTATGCTTAATGGTTCAATTTTGAGGCATTACTAGAAGCATTCGTAAATTGCTCAGTGATCTGTGTGCTGACAATCATTAGCCTCAAACAATCAGCATGGCGTTGGAGCAGTGGTTGAAACGGTGGAGTGGAGAACAGCCCCCAGAACTCATCACACCAGACAGTCCCCGTCCGAGTCACTCACGCAACAATTGTTGATTACGCTGCTTAACCCTCCACTGGCGTAGTGTCATTTGTTTTACGCTGTACAGTATTATTATTATTTTTGATACACTGTATCTTGAGACTATGTCAAGAGTGCTATGGAATTGGTATGTGGGATGTAACAGGCAGAGGGATGTTGCCAGATAGAAACTTGTATCACAGCGATAGGCATTGACTTGAATACCTTCGGAATGACCCTTAGGAGGTATACATTCTTAATCCTTGTTGAATATGTACGAACGCTGACAAAGCGAAAGCTATAGGAACTAAAGCGGATTCTTCTCAAAGTAGGCAGTCATGAGAGCTAGGGACGTGCAACTTATCTTTTGGTAGGGAGACAGTTGGTCAACTTATATTGATATAAACCTCATGAGATATACATTAATATATTCTCAGTTCACATGAACAAATGAGTCGATACCAACTTGTTCGTCAATCTCAGGCTAAGGTCGTAATCTCTTGGTGCCTAAAAAGTTCAAGATTATTTTAAAATGTTGCCCCTACATTCACGCAACAAAAATAATAATGTTATCCTAGCGCAAGATGATTCAAACTCTGTTCTATAATGTTCATTGAGTATAGAAATTCCAAAGAAGTATCTTCACGTTTGCAGGTAAAGCTTTTTTGATGTTATTTTTAGTATTTTCCATCATTTTCTGTAATTCTTTGTTGACACTTATCGGATAGTACATACAAACAAGATTTCTAGGAAAAGAGAATTTAATATACAAAATAATGTTCTCGAAGTGTTCTTGTATATAACTTATAGGGGTCAACTACGCAGTTCAAAAAATTTCGCGCGGAATGACAAAACTTTATTAAAAGAAAAAAATCCCATTTGGGATATCCCACTTGGGACTTTTTTTTTATATGAAGTTTTGTCATTCCGCGCGAAATTTTTCGAACTGCGTATAGGCCTTGTAACTCAAAGTTTGACTGTTTTTGTACGTCCTTTAAACGCCGAAAATTTTGATTCACTTAAAATTTGTGATAGCATTATGAGAAATTCAAATCTTTGTCGATTTAAGCTACATTTCGTAAATTTTCCAAAAAAGCCGATAAAATGCACAAAAGCGCCCTCTGCTGGCACAAAAAAAATCAATATCTAAATAGTTTCCTTGAATACAAAAACCCCATATATATTTGGCTAGAGAAAAAAAAAACTTTTTTTTTTTTTGATTTTTGAGTGCAATGTCTAAATCAATTTTTAAATATATTAGAAAAAAACTATTTTGAAAAAGTTGCAAACATGAAATTCATTTTAGACCTATAGTTTCTTTGAAAAATTTTCTGGGAATGACCTTTAGAGCGAAAATTCGAAATTAGCCTTTGTTGGTTTCTTCGGCTCGCTAAAATTTGACCCACCCTAAACAATATATATAATGTTCTTGCATTACTCTATATAACTTACAGTTTCAGTATAACATATTACTTTCAAAATTTACATTCAACTGCGTAAACTTTTAGATACCGTGTACTTAAACCAATGGTTCGGGGCTCTACTGAGACATCTTAGAAAACTCAAATTTGGTTACTCTACCTAAAATAGTCAAGATCTAGGCGTTCATATAGACAGACGGACGTGTCTAAGTCAATTTCTTTTTAAGGCCCATACGCAGCATGCAAAAATACCGCACGAAATGTCAAAACTTCATATACAAAAAAAATTCCCTTTTTTTGGGAGGAGTGGAGTTTAGGCGTACCAGGCCCAGCGGGCTCAATAAAGATTTTCACGGATGGTTCCAAGCTGGACGACCATGTAGGTGGCGGCGTCTACATTGAAGAATTCAATGTCAGAAAAGCTTTCCGACTCCCGGATCATTTCAGTGTCTTTCAGGCAGAGGTCATTGCGATTCAAGAGGCTCTGACAACAATAAGAAACTTACGGGTACGAAATGAGAACATATGTATCTACTCGGACAGCCAGAGGCGGCTATTAAGTCCCTCGACTCTTTGACTTTGTGCATGAAGTTAGTGAACAACTGCCGCTTGACTCTGGAGAAGATGGCTGAGCAGTTTTCAATCAACCTCATATGGGTCCCAGGACATAGGGATATCGAGGGCAGCTGTATTGCGGATGAGCTGGCTAGACAAGGAACTACCAGCATCCTGCTTCAAGACAAGGAGGGCCTGGGTATACCCATGGCCAGCTGCAAACTGAGAATACGAAACAACTTCGATCTCTTTGCAAACCAAACGTGGAATCGGATATCGAACACGTGTAGGATATCTCGGCAAACATGGCCGACATACTGCAAGAAAAGAACTAGAGAATTTTGCCGTCTAAATAGAGCCCAATGCTTGACCGTCATCCGTGCTATCACCGGACATTGGCTGGTGGGAATTCATGCACACAGGCTTAACGCTCCTCATCATGACTTCTGTAGAAGTTTTGGCAATGAGGAGGAGCTAGAGACAGTAGAACACCTTTTCTGTCACTGCCCTGGACTGTGCAGGATAAGATTCCGTTTTCTAAAGTCACACTTTCTTGATGACTTGTCCCAGCTCTCGGAGCAGAGTCCAAAATGCCTTTTAAGGTTTATTCAGGCCGCCAGTCGGCTGTGACTTATCTCAAAGGAGACCTCGTGAGTGGGGAAGAATGGTGAACGGTCCACCGTTGCGGTAACACAACGGGCCAATAATGGCCTACGTGAGTTGGGACTGTAAGTCCAAACTGCCGCCATAACCTAACCTAACCTATCGCCACTCATGACTCAGAACAGGTTTTGCATTTTGTTTCCGATTTCGATATATTTATTTAACCAAGTAGCTAATCGATACAGTTGTATAGATACTCATCGATAAGTTACAATTATAACGAACAACTGCTTTGTTTGTTTGACGTCATGATTTGTAACCATACGTTGAGAATTCTAGGCTTATACAAAGAAACTTGTTTCTTAAGTAGCGTAATAAACGAAAAGCTATTGCAGTGTATTCCACAGTCGTTCTACGCCGCGACTGATTCAATTTATTTTTTGTTCCTTCTTAGCTTGTTTGTTGCGTGTGAATTATTGGCCGTAATAATGACAATTGCCGTGTCAGCTAGTCTGTCTTTGTCGTGCTGCTGCTTGTTAAAATCTCAGCTTAGTCGTTGGCTGAAAAATGACGGCCTCGAAATGCCGCTCCCCCTTTGCAGTTACCCAAAAAAATTGAGTAGAGACAATTAAATGTCTAGCACTTGTCAAGGCATCGTTTGCACGTTTCAGCAGCACCCTTAACCCCAGTGCCCCAGCAAGGACACTCCCTTATCGTAGCAATTGTAGCTGATTAAGCCATTGCAATAAGCACTTGGCTATAACTTGAGTTTTAGTTGAATAAAATGCGCTGTAAAATGAGTTAATTTCCGACGCCTCCAAAAAAGCTCTAACTAGATATAAGTAAGTCTTAATCCCCGCCAACCGTCACCCGCATTTGTTCTTCTCTTTCTTACAAGTGGTTACAAATTTAATCAAACATTTTATGCACACTTACACTTACACAGTTACACACGAAGACACAGTCATGTGTGTCTGTGTGTGTGTGTGTGCTCTAAATTATTTATGTTGGCAACGTTCTGGCTCTTTGTATGCTGCTTCTTGCTCTTACTTGTTGTACTTTTACTACATTTAAATGAGTGGGAGTAGCACCAAATCCAACTGCGCTTACACTTATGAATATAAACGCACACACGCATACTCGCATGCATATGTAGTAGTTTTTGTAAGTGTGTATGAACAATTGTGGAAATGTATTTTTGTGAAAATCTCAAGTTGTTCAAAAAAATTCAACATCAGCGTTAACAACAACGACACGAAAAAGACTTTTCCTCGAGTTTTCAAGCAGCAACTGCAACTACAACTAGGAAAGCTCTATATATATACATTTGTTTTGCAGCATGCACAGTGGTACAAGTTTTGGTATTATGCAGTAGTTTTTTGTGAGCACGCTTACTTCGGGGTGCGAGGGTCACTAGTTATGTTTTGAGCCTGGGCCATACCAAATATTGCCAGAAGCCATCAAACATTTTCGTTGAGATTTTTGAAAGCAGCATTTTAGATACAGGGTGGTAGGCCTGAGTGGAGCGCTTTCGGACCACCTTGGCATGGTAGTGGTAAGTTGTCCGAAGAGATCGATATTACTTCGAGTTGCCTGCGGGCAAGCGCAGAATAAGCAAATTGATTTTCCTGAATCTATGCTAAGAAGTGTAATCGCGATCCAAGATGAAGAAAAATCTCGAGTTGCGCCAAGTCATTCACCCTCGGATTGACTATGGATGCCTAAGAGGATGCTGCTATGAGCCGCTCTACATTGTTTGCGTGACGTAAGCTGCTATGGGAGGAGCAGAAGCTCGTTAAAAATGACCAGCGCGACGTTTGACTATCAATTTTAAGGATTGATGAAAATGTTGCCAAAGTGAAGGAGCTCCTGAACTTTGAACCTCGCAAAAAACATCCATCTGATTGTTGATACTTCGCCGGATAACTCTTGCCAACCGATGTTACTTTGGGCTCAGTAAGGAGTTCAAGAGTAGAGCCCTGCACAGATCCCTTATCATTAAGTTTAAAATCTCTATATATCGATGTTGGCCAACAGAGATGTTTCTCCAGGACTTCTGCACTCATCAAATGGGTGTTTAGTGGGGCTGGAGAAACATCTCTGTTGCCCAACATCGATATATAGTGATTTTAAACTTCGATCATCGATGTTTTCTCCAGCACTACTTATCATACTCGTGCTTCCTTATGGCGCTGAAGCATGAACATTGTCAACATCCCAATAAGGCAACATTAGCGGCTTTTGAGAGAAAATTCCTTCGATGCATCTTTGGATCGACAAATAAGCATAGCGATTTCCGTATTCGCATGAGCCACGAGCTGTATGAGCTTTAGGGTGACACTGACCTAGTCAGACGCATAGTCTGCGCTAGCTTGACGTCGTTCGCAAGGATGAGAATGCTCCAGCTAAAAAGGTATTCGAACGAAAGTCACTGGAAGGACGTCGACCACAGAGACGCGCGCCTCTGCGATGGGAAGACCAGGCAATGAAGGATCTTCGTCGCCTTGGGATCACCAATCGGCGCCGGCAGGCATAAGATGGGAACCGCTGGCAAGTCATAATTTCCACAGCCAAGACCGAGAACCGGTTGTAATGACCAAATAGTTAGATTGTTGATGAGTTAGGGATATCGCATGTAGCGATCCAAAAAAATTGGGTGCCAAGCTTGTTCCACACCGCGCTACTGGTGAAGCAGTTTCTGGCCTAGAACAGTGTTGGCACACTACGCCTAGCCCTTAACAGTCCAGATCCGGCCACGTCGGACTTTTTACTTTTTTCTTGGCTCAAGCGGATCCTCAAGGTAAACCACTACAACTGCGTAGAAAACGTCCCAAGGGCCATGACGTCATTACTGAATGGGACCACGAAAAGCGAGTTCCAGAAGATGTACGCAGAAGAGAGAGAACAAGGTTGCTTTTTCGAGGACCATAAAAATTATAATTAATTCAGTCTTACTACTTTTTGATCCTACTCTGTATAGCTTGGATTGTTTTTGTTTATCTTAGGGATATTTTTAATTTTCCCGAAGATTGATTTGGATATTCTTAAAAGTCTCAATTATTTGCCAACTTAGTCTTATTAACTGCATCGTCCCCGCTACAAGATACACTTCCATATGGCAACTTTCCTATAGTTCCTATTGGGATCTCTCTCGGCACTTCACAATTTTTGATTGCTGCTCCTAAGCACTTCAAACTTCTAAAGCGTTGCTCATATTACCAAAACGCTACCCTTATCCAACTTTGTTGTATTGAAGTTGTTCTTTTTAGCATTGTACAACACTTTTTGGCTGCTGCGTGTGTAGCTAATGAAGGTACAGCTTCAAAATTCTGTAACTTCCACTCTTTCACATCCATCCCACGAGTCGTTGCGTGTCTTGCTCCAAGAGTCAGAGTCAACTTAAATATGCGTTTCACTTGTCCTGCGTATTATTTGGCGCATTAAATTTATGTGCGCAATTGTGCTGAGTTGTGTGTACCGCCCACAATACGCCCCCATCTACATATTCAAAGTTCTTGGTTACAGAGCAGCCCCTTACTCCACGCAACCACTCTCCCTTTAGTTTTGTAGATCCCACTCCAAACTCTTAACCTGCTGAATGTATTACATGGCTTTGCCTTCTTTGTGTTGGTTTCGCTGCCATTTCCCTAACCAATTTTTTTTTTTTCATTTCTACAGTTACATGGCTACACCTTCAGCTCAAGTATCTTGGTGGGGCTGCACAGTGGTATATGACTAATGAGCTACAAGTCAAAATTAATCAGCTTGACAACCAACAGCTTAGATGTTAATGCAATTAAAGCATTTGAGTTTATAAAAATGATTAAAATCATAAGCCATTTTAGCATAGGGTTCACACACTCCCACGAAATATTTCCCAGCCATTTATAAATTGTTAAAATCCGTGGGGTAACCTTTATTCCTTAACCAGTTAGATCATTTTGCATAGATAGAGTATTGCAAAAGTAAAATTGTTTACGGCGTTAAGCTCCTTGCTGTTCACATATTTATAGCGATGTAGAAAGGATATATTTTCGAAAGCTGTTAATTTGGATCATTTCATTGATGGCGCCATATTCAATTTAATACACGGTCATCAATCTTGGGTTTTTTTTTGAGCACTGTCAAGTTGCCAAGTGTTTTTTATTCAGTTTTCATTGCCATTTCATTATGGAAAGACTTTCACCCGAACAACGTTTAGAAATCGTATTACGAAAATTCGCGTTCTGTAAAGAATATTTTTCGCGCGCTTAGGCCATTTTATGGAACCAATTCGGTGAACAATTAATTTCACGCTCCGCACCGATGAATTGGTCACCAAGATCGTGTGATATCACACCTTTAGACTTTTTCCTTTGGGGCTACGTGAAGTCTTAAGTGTTTGTGGATAAGCCAGCTACGATTGAAGCATTAGAGTTCGACATAACCCGTGTTATCCGATTATGCTCGAACGAAAATTGGAACCTCCGCATGGACGAGCAACGGCAACATTTGAAAGGGATTATCTTTAAAAAGTGAATGGCAAGAATGGTTCTTTCTATTCATAATAAAGATTTTCCGATTCATTTCATTAATTTTTTGTTTTTTTTGCATTTAAAAAAAAAAACCTCAAGATTGATGACTCTTTATAACGTTACATAACGTTACAATGTCAAAACTTCATATAAAAAAAAACTATCCCAAAATAGGGAATTTTTTTCAAAACTTCATATAAAAAAAAAATATCCCAAAAAAGGGAATTTTTTTTTTTGTATGAAGTTTAGACATTTCGTGCGGAATTTTTGCATGCTGCGTATGGGCCTTAATGAAAAACGAAATGCTGCCTGTAGAGAGCGCAGAGGCCTTCAGCTGCAGCTTTTTGATCTGAAAAATGAGTTGTAAGATAAAAAGTTCTTATTATTTTGACAAAAGCCTACGTTTATCACTAGAAATTTATGTTATAAAGATTGTGTCAAAATTTCAAATCGATCGGATAAAAAGCGACTGGGATTTTTTTTTTTTTTTTAAATCCTTTCGGGACATCTGTCCCAACAAAATTGTCTACCAATTCAACAGAAAAAAAAAACACTGGTGTTACCCTTTTAATCGCAAGGATGCAATCGTTTTGAGCGTCTATTTCCTGGCAATGACATAGGCAAGTGAGTTCAGATGATATCTAAAGTAATCCGGATAACGGTTGCTAAGGCTATTCAAAACATCATCCCGAATGCCATATGTCCATATTGGCAACACAATGAAAGTTTTCTAACCCATTTTGCTAACTTTACCAGAGCACCCAAGGGAAATTGCAAAAATATGTTTCTTCCAACATAATTTGTCAACCAATTGAATACCCAGGTTTTAACTGAAATAGGAGAATCGTTAATAAAACTGGCCAACCCAGAACAACAGAATTGTACCACTGTGCGTGGATTTTTTTTTTTTTTTTGGTTTGTGTTATTCATCTACGCTTTGGGTCCTTTGTGTGTTATTATTCAAAATCCAGTCAATAATACGATACGCAAGCCGCGATCCAATGCGTTGCGAAGAAGGCTCCAAGAGACGCGACTGCTGCTAATTTATTACACAAAATACGCTTTGTAAATATTTCAAGAGAGCAGTTGAAATTACAGCTTCAGCACACGCACACACAACTACTCTCTCACAAACACACACACACACACACACATGAATCTACACTTTCTATACACACATATGCTTGTGTGTGCATGTGTCTGTTGCTGTCTGTCCATTGCTGCGCTTTTCAATTTATCCCTTTTATTGGCTTTGCATTTTCTTCGTTTTCACTCCGCTCGCAGCTGCTTAAAATTCATGCGAAAATATTCACAGTTACACAGGCCCAATATACAGAAGCCCCCCAGTTCCCCCACTCCCCAAACCCCCGCCCCATCAATTTGCCAATACGACAGTCAGTCGAGAAACATATAGCATTTCCCTTTCGTGTGCAAATTAGTTTATTGGAATTTCTTGTTTGCGTTTTTCTCAGCCACTTTTCATTGCTGCCTGTTTACCCCACATACCCCCCAAAACAAACCCACACCATAGTCATTCACATGCCTGTTGGCTGTCGACTTGTGTTGCTAGAGCACATGTGTCCACTTATTCTGTGGCATGAACTAAAGTGGCGCCTCAAACTTTGCTCCAACCTTTGGATTAGACTGCTGTAGATTTGCAGATTTATGTCCAAGTTTTAATTGAATGTTTAAAGTGCGTCTTTATGTTAAAGTTTGAACAAAACACGTAAATCTCTGAGAGACTGTAGAGTCTTCGAAAGAAACTTTGGATGAGGCTTCAGTGGGTGTATGTCCAAGCTGTGGTTGGAATTGGAGTAAAAGTGGGGTTGTAATTAAAGTCAAAGTCCAAGAACTGCCGCCGCGTATGTCTAAGCTGCGTTTAAATTTGGTATCAAAGTTCCGGAATTCACGCAGCAAGTAGTTTATAGTCAAAATTTGTATTCCAAGGACACTCAATGTTAGGCAGTAGTTAGTTAGTGCTCTAAATTAGGCTTCTAGTTGAAGCAAAGGGCTTAGTGACTTTTTACACTTATTGGCACGTAATCCGGTTGCATATGCAGCTGTTACCCAAAATAGTTGTGAATTATAAGCGAAAAAAATGTCAAAACAAATCAGTTATAAGCCAATATTTGAGGTCAGCTTAAAATTAATTTCCATTCCAATAATACGTTTAATAATATTCACAAATAAAGTTATTGTTAGTGTGACCATCTTATTTTTGGACATTTGGCATATTGCTCCAAATTAAGCGAACGTTTTCGCTTGGAGTAATTATTATTATTAATAATGGGTATAAAGATGTACTGCGACCCAAATGGATCTATTGTACCCCCTTCACGGCTCAGAGCTCTCCCAACAGTCCAATGGCCTGCATATATTCCAGTATTTTGATTGGACTTAGGGTAACAACGATCTCCGGTTGGAGAACGTACATGCCCAGAAACTTGTTTCTTTTGCTAATGAGAGCCATGCATTCACATAGTAAATGTATTGAAGTTTCTTCCTCCATGCTGCAGAAGCGACATAGTCCACTATCCGCTATGCCAATTTTGTTTAAGTGGCTGCGGAGCCTACAATGTCCCGTCAAGAGGCCCGTCAGGATCCTCACGGTATTTTTCCCTTGAGTTATCATGAGTTTGAACCTCTTGCGGTTGTAGTTGGAGAGAAGAGCTTTTGCCTGCTTTAGTCCTGGTGCCCAGTGAAGCAGCCGATTATTTTCCTACTCCATTCTCAGCAGGTCCCGTACCACGTGGTTACCAATCCCACAGTATGGTTCGGGTCCGATTACCGGTGTTGCTGCACCGGTCCTTGCTAGTCTATCTGCCAGCTCATTTCCAGGAATATTGTTATGTCCTGGAACCCATCTAATCGTGAGCTAACGTAAGAAACGAATCGGAAAAACTTTATTATCAAAAGAAAGAAACATTCTTGCCATTCACTTTTAAAGATAATCCCTTTCAAATGTTGGCCGCAACTGCGCCGTAGCTCGTCCATGTGGAGGTTCCAATGTCCGATGACGCGTTCGAATAACACGGGTAATGTAGGTAGCTTCAATCGCAGCTGGCTTATCCACAAACACTTTAGACTTCACGTAGCTCCAAAGGAAAAAGTCTAACGCTGTGGTATCATACGATCTTGGTGGCCAATTCACCGTTCCGGAGCGTGAAATTAATTGTGCACCGAATTGGTTCCATAAAATGGCCTAAGCGCTCGAAAAACTTTCTTTACAGAACGCGAATTTTCGTAATATAATTGTACGATTTGTAAACGTTGTTCGGGTGTAAGTCTTTCCATGATGAAATGGCAATAAAAACTGAATAAAAAACACATGGCAACTTGACAGCACTCACGCGTGATTTATCCGAAAAACCCTATTGAAAAAAAACCCTCAAGATTGATGACCCTTTATGGGCTTAAAATTCTGTTTGCGCTTGTTTTTCTTTAGGAATGCGTCAGTTCTTTTGGATTTCTGTTAGCTGAGCTTTCTGAGGCTGTACCAGCATAAATGGAATAGCATATTCCTTTCTCTGAAAATAGATTTCAAATAATAAGGTTTTTTTCAAATCATGGCACTTGATAAGTCTTCCATTATAGCCTATCTAGCCGTAGAGGGTTACGCATATGAAATTATTTTTCCTAGAAAACTCAATTACACAGGCCCACAAAAGAAAAGCGATAAAGCGAACTTTGCATGTGACAGAACTTAACATATGCTTCGTTGAAAACCGTAAAAAAAGTTTCTGAGGTTTTTAGTACCTCGAATTCGGATTTAGCATCATACAATCTCTGTTACAAGTTCAGACCGCTTTTTTTGTGAACCTGTGCTTTTTTGAAGTCAATCGACAGTAAGGTAATATGCTCGAAATCTCTTATCTCAGTAATTGTAATTTTAAGGTTCCAGAATTGTATTAGATATGGCCATAAGCGTTTTGTCATTCAACCCAAGTCGTTGAATGCCAAAACGCTTATGGCCATATCTATTTCATTAAAATTTTCCAAAATGCATTATTTAATGGAGATGGGATTATAAATGTCGTAGGTGCCTATAAAGGGTTTTCCAATAAGAGGTGTTATTTTGGTATTCAAAGAAAAATGACATTTTTTGAGATAAATGATCGGAAGTTTATTTCATAATAAAGAGAAAGGTATGACGTTAATAATGAAAAACAACATCAGCCAAATGGCCACTACGAACACGCTTACAGGACCATATCCTTTTCATGAAATTTTCCATAACCAAATCGCAAAGTGGCTGCCCTATGTCCTCGATAGCCCCACGAATTCAATCTTTGAGGCCTTGAATCGACGCTGGGCTGTTGGCGTAGACCTTATCTTTCACGTGGCCCCAAAAGAAGAAGTCGCAAGGTGTTAAATCACAAGATCTCGGTGGCCAATTGTGATCACCCCTTCGAGAGATAACACGGTCCGGAAACTTTTCCCGTAAAAGAGCAATGGTTTCGTTGCTTGTGTGGCACGTAGCGCCGTCTTGTTGAAAGTAAACGTTGTCCAGATCAATACCATCCAACTCCGACTATAAAAAAATCATTAATCATCTCTCGATAGCGCAATCCATTCACCGTAACTGTTGATCCAACCTCATTTTCAGTCAAGATGATTTTTCGATGAAATTCCGGATCATTTTCATGCATTTCAAGGACCCAATCAGCAAAGACACGACATTGTTGATGTTCGGCCGGCTTGAGTTCTTGTGTTAACTAAACTTTTTAAGAACCAAGTCTTTATGCAAAATACGGTGTAATGACGTTTGTGAAATGCCCAATTCCAAAGAATGACGGGGAATGGACAAACCGGGGTTTTCTTCAACACTTTGGGCTACAGCAGCAATATTCTGAGTTGTTCTTGAGCGACGTGCACGGGTTCTATTCTTCACATCACTAACTTGTCCCAACAGCTCGAATTTTTCCACCAATTTCTGTATTGCGGTCTGACAAGGTGCTTCACGACGACCCAAAAATGCTTTAGTTTTGCGAACTGTGACTGCAAGATTTTCACCATTTTTTTTAGTGAATTTTAATAATTTCAATGCGTTGTTGAAGCGTGTATCGTTCCATTTTTAGTAATGGCGTAGTATCTACTTGTCAAATGTCAAAGAATAAAAGCTTCAAATAGCCAGCTACCTAAATACCGGGTGATTCAAAATAACACCTCTTGTTGGAAAACCATATATAAAACAGATTCCGGGTTATGTGATAGCTGCCAGCTGCCCGATTCGAACCCCACTCGGCACATCTCGGTAGCTACTTAAACATTTTTCAAAACTTAAATATGTGATGGATTGATTATTTTAGAAGATATTAATGTTCCAATGCTGTGAGCTGGTCACACTGCGTTTGCTTTAAAACCCAAAGGGCTTAAAGTATCTGCATAAGCCGCATACGAATTTAAACTTTTAATACCGTAATCCAAGCTCTTAAAAGCCCAACAACTGGCCTAAAGTTAAAGAATGCGGATTAAGCTGTCAAATGTTAGCTCTTCATAGAGCATATACATACTTTGTATTTAACTCTTTGCTCTTAGACACGCCAATCATGCTCTGTATTTAGTATAAGCGCCTTGGCAGCCTACTTAGTGTCAAGTTATATACTACAATATATACATATACATATGTGCGAATGTCTACCATAAGTATGTATTTATATACATACATGTGTGTGTGACTATTAACAACTATGCTACAAGTTGTAAGTTGTGCCAACAACAACATTCCCAAGTGACCAAAGCTGCCTCATAACTTCTTAAATTTATAATATTAAGAGAGTGAGTTTTAGCAAAAGAGAAACACATAGCGAGTGAGAGAGAGAGACTATTAAAATTTTAATGAAAATGATGTCTGCTGGGAAGGGGGGAAACCCGACAACACGAGAAACACGAGAGGCGGCAACAGTCGGCAATTTTAACGGATGACTCATCGCAGCGAATGTGTATCTGTAGGTGTATGTGTGTCTGCATGTGTTAGTTTGTATCTGTGTATATAATAAAACGTTGTAAGCTTTTAGGCGCTTGACACTGATGCGTGGAGAGCACGTTGCGTGCGTGCAACTGCCATATCAATATCAAAATAAACTGTAGGGGATATACATATATTAGAGACCTACACACACACACACACACGCACAGAATCTCACACTCACATAGATATGCGTAAGCGCTTTGGCTACTGCTTGCTTTGGCTAGGTGGCGCTAGTTGTGCCTTCACCCGGCACGCAATGGCGTGCCAATGTCTCAGAAAATAAATTATTTTGCCATTTGCCGCAAAACTTTACTCTTATTTCCTTATATATTTATTTTTATTTTTTATTTTTTTTTGCAAAAATTTAATTTAAAGTTGATTGCTTAACAGCATTTTAAGGTTATGGCTTTAATTGCCTAGCATGGTCTTTGGGTTTGAGTAGGCCAAGTATCAAGTTGTAACCCATTTAACATGTGCTGCTTGGCCTGCCAACTTTAAGAATAAAAATAAATTTATTACAGTCTAGGTGATGCTCGACAGTGGAATACCCTGTTCCTTCGATAAAAAAAAAACACTCCCAAATATTTTACTAGGAACCCTACAGTATTTGAGCATAAATTCTATTACCGGGCAAGATATTGACACAATTTGGCATATCTAATTCTGAAGATGGATTTCCTAACTCTTTTAGTCTACAAAATAATGGTCCGTCTGTATAAAGGACGTATATATATATATGTAGTCCATTAAATTCCTACAAGGCACAAACAAGTTCCATTGAACTCTATCTGACGCTAGTTGCTTTGCTTCACTCCAACTCTTTTCGCATTTTCTACTACAACTTGTCTTTTCCAAGTATTTCGCGGGCAACCTGGTCTCGGTCTGCCTTGGGTATTAAAATCCAAAATGATCTTTGCAATATCCGTAGAGAGTTTCCTCAACGTGTGACCTAGCCATTCGAATTTAGGGTAAAAAATTTCTTCTGTAAAAGGAGAGAGTATACCACAGAATACTACCAATATGCGCCGGAGACAACGATTTAGAGACTATACGTTGGTATAAAAGAGCCGAACTTTTTGTGTGAAGCGATATGCTAGGCGATCTTCCAATTGGGCAGACAGACGAATCATCATCATCATTTCCTTTATCTCCACTGGAGCATAGGGCCTTACGGACGGATGGATGTGTCTAAAAAAAAATTTAAAAAAATTTTGGCGAATACTGCTTTGAAACTATTTGTAGGTGGAAGAGGCCGCAACAAAAACAATAAATTCGATCTTCTTACACTTACATATAAAGAATTTATATCTCAAGTTTGGTTGTTCTCTTTTACCGTCATCTTCTTTTCTGTGTAACATACAGTACAGGCCAAAAGTATGGATGCCACTACGAAAATAGCGTTTTAACGAAAACAATTTTTTTTTCGTACATGTTATGACGAATTCACTTCCATGTATTTATGACAAATTGGAATTGGTTTAATATATTAAAAAAATATAAAGGGTGTTTTTTTTAGAGTTACACAAGTTTAGATCATAATAAAACAGAGAAATATATTTTTAATATGAATGAAACAGGCTTTATTAGATTGAAAATTTTATGACATTAATGTTTAAATATGATTTCGGCCATGTGGTCGCCAAAGCTGGTGCGTACAAGGCGCAATCTGGAACACCAATTTTCACAAACTTTCCGCAGTATTGCGGCCGTGTTTCGCCAATAACTCTTCAAATGTTGATTTCCAGGTGTTCAATTGTCTCTGGTTTATCGACATAGACAAGTGACAGTAATTTGCTGTGGCTGTAATGGTGTTTCGACAAAAAAAAAAATCCTCACTTCAAACGCGACAATTCTGCTTATTTACGTACTCATTCAACCAAAAATGGGTTTCAAAATTTTGAACAAGTTTGACGAACGGAATCATTATTTTGATAAAAAATTTCAACAATTTGCAAGCATTGCTCTGGTGTAAGTCTATACATAATGAAATGTCAAACCAAACTCAGCTGTTAAGTGGGTTGCCTGATAAAACAGTGTTGCCAACTCAAAGTTGTGAGCCTCTAAAAAAAACACGCTGTCATAATTTGACCCAACATGATTTTCTTGAAAATTGTAATTTTTGGCCTTGATTACTGCGGCATATAGTTTTGGCGTTCTTTGAACGAGTTTGTAAAGTTTTTCCACTAGTATGTCTTGTCATGTATTCCTGCGACCCTGTCATATGTGCGGAAATCTAAATGATAGCAGATCTCTCACACGGCTGTCGAGCTCATCTCATAGTATTGATGTCGGGGTACTATGGTGGCTAATCCATGATCTTGGGCAAACCAAGTTCTTCTTTCTTTTTCAAATAGCCGGTATACAATCCCGAAGTTTGTTTTAGATCATTATCTTGGAAAATAAATCCTTGACCCAACAAATCATTTCCTGATGGAATAGTTAATCGTTGAAGAATTCTATAATATGATATGTATCTTTTGTGAGTTTAACAAATCATTACTCATTACTACTGTGACCAAAAAATACGGTGACATTGCATTTGTTTTGGAAAATCTTTATTAATTCGTCCAAATCAAAGTAATCACCCCCTAATATGCACTTATGCCAACGGATTTTCCAATCTTCGAAACAGTTGTTAACATCGATTTTCGGGCTGGCCTTCAGCTCTCTCTTCGACGCGGCTTGAATCTACTCGATTGACTCAAAACGATTTTTTTTCTGCAATCTCCGTTTGAGCATATGTATTCAAAGAAATTCGGCACAGAATTCTGATTGACTCCAGCGGCGGATTTGGATCGGTGTGTCTTGCAGATCATTAATGAGTGGATCTTATCTGTTTTGGCTGATTTTCTAGGCCGTTTCATGTCACTGCCGGTTTCAAGTATCTTTGCCACCTTCAATATTTTGACGATTTCGGCGTATGACGATAAAGACAACTGACAGTAAAAAAATTATTTTATGAAACTGAATTTCCTTCAACTAGATAAATAAATTTGTATTTGTTTCAAAAAAAAAAACATTTTGTTATGTCAAAGTCGAAAAAATGAAATTTTTTGTAGGTGTATCCATATTTTTGTCCTATACTGTACCATGGCGCAAACTTAATATGCCCTTTGCCTTACAGGATATAGCGTATAAAAACTCATTGCATATGTTGTGCTGGATGCTATCAAACCCTTGCACACCCTGCTCCCTTTCTTCACGCCGGGTGGAGGAGTAGCGCAGGAACACTTTTTGCTCGCGGGCACAACACAAATCCGTTTAAATTTATGGCGTGTCATTGTTTTGGCATAAAATTAAGTGAGTCGAGTAAAGGGCAGTGTGCTGTATGAGTGCGAGCAGCTACGAGAGATGTCACTAGACGGGCACAAGTGTCGCTTAAACATGCACAGACATGCATAGACATGCAGGCGAATGCAAATGTTTGCAACTCCAAAGCGTTCTCTTGTAATTAAATGAGACGCATTGCCTACTTAGAGGCGCACATAATGCCTATGTCTAAATATAATGGTTGAATTCATTGTCCTAATGCCCGCTACAAGCGAAATAATTTATAAAATTCATAAGCGTCTTTAATTTATGAAGCCTCCCAAACCGAAAATGCAAACCCAACTCCAACCGAATGCCACGCGCTACTCAAAGATTGCCCCAAGGGCTGTGGGTGAGGGTACGTCTGTTGGGTTGCTCTTCGTAATTTTAATTAATGCGACTGCCAAGCTAAACGTAAAAAACGCAAAAACCAAAAAAAAAAAAATAAACCAAAATAAGTCAAAAAAAAACAAAAAAAATGAGTAAGCAAGCAAAATTAAAGAGACAAAATTTGTAGATACTCTTTTATCTAAAAAAAATGTTTTACTTTCGAACAGTGTAAGCTAATCCTCTTTTAATCATGATTTCGATTTCGATTTGACTGATAAAAGCGTGAAATTTTATGCCAGCTAGCAATGCTGGAGAAACATCGATGTTTCATCGTTGCATCGATGTATCGAAGCTAAAAATATCTAAACATATGTATGTTGGCCAACATCGATGTTTCTCCAGCACTACTAAACACCAATTTGATGAGTGCAGTCGTGCTGAAGAAACATATCTGTTGGCCAACATCAATGTTTTCAATACTTTTTACTTCGATACATCGATGCTTCGATATACTTCCAGCACTACCAGCGAGTATTGAAAAATACCCTTGGCCTTCCGATGCTGTCTTAGTTCCGGAATTTAGCTAAATCTACAAATTAAGCCATTATTGTTAGACTAAGGCGTCAAATTCTCTACAAAATCAAACTACGACAAAATCTTCTACAGAAGAAACGATCTTAAGATAGAGCATGAAAAGTCGGATGGATCGAAAGATTCAATAGTACAAGATATTATTGCAGTTTGATTTTTCTGGAGAATTCGGAGCTCTTAAGTTTTTTTTCGGAATATTTATGACGTCCTCTGTGTGGAGAATTCCAAGCTCTTACATTTTTTTTCTATTACTAGCTGCTGGCATACGAGGAGAATTGATCATCACAAAAACTTATCGACTCTTTATTTTTTTATAATATTGGCCTCAAAACTTTCAAAGTCGGCTAGGGTCGTGAAATAACTTTGGTTTCGTACTTTTTATACCTTTCTGGAATTGTGTAGAATTTGCTTGGAATAAAGTAATTTAAGATCAAATTCCTCTAAAAGAGATATACAAGTATTTTAATTTTTATCCCTTTCTGGAAATATGGGTACCTGGGAAAACGCCTAGAAATGGCTTTTGGTTGGAATGCGGTTAAAAGTGATTTTAATTATTTTTTAGCTACGGACTGCGACTGAAGTTAAAGACATAGTCTGAAGTTTGAAATATTATCTTTTGAAAAATTTGCGCTTAAAATTTTCGTCTTTTCGTTTATTTTTTAAAGCCGTATTGTGATTTTTGATTTTTTCAAAATGGCGGAGCTGATTTTACTCTCCAGCAGCCAACCTAGTTCCGCCATTTTGAAATTCTAGCACCAGATTCGTAAACAGCGACCTTGAAAACCCATATTTACAAGCCCAACTTGTGGTATAATACAAACATGATTTTTCTGTTTCCGGCGATCACCTTGGATTCGCCATTTTGAAAAATGATTTCGAAAAACAATTTTTTTCGAAATATCTCGAAATCCGTGCCATGAAAAAATTTGACTTCATTTTCGGTTTTAGAATGCCTTTTTACTACGGAAATGACTAAAACATATTGAGGATACCAAAATTTTTTTTAAATTTGTAAACTAGTGTTATAAGGTAGGGGAGAGTGGGGCAAAATGCGCAACTCGGGAAATATTCAAACAAGATTACTGTCAAAAAATCATTTTTCGAAATGAAATAGAAAGTTTCTCTACTTACCAGCAAATAAGAACCCATATATGAAAAAACAAATATATTATATGGTTTAAATAGGCTTTGTCCCAGTTACAACGAAATTTTTAAAACTAATTTTTTCAAAAATCATTTAAAATTTAAAAAGAAATCCGTTCCCGATGACTTGTTCTATGGAAAGGGCCACTATAGTGACATTTTTTGTATGAACAATTGTATACCCTAGTACACGTTATTTTCAGAATCGCTTCGATAAAATTAAAAAAAAAATTTTCATTCTCAAAAAAAAATCTACCAAAAATGTATTTTTTGCAAATGTTTTAAGAAAAAGTTTTATTAAAAAAATTGCGAAAATTACTCAAAACATATGAGGAGGCAAATCGTCGTTAGTCAGTTTTGCCAATAGGGACACTGCTTGAACTGCTTGGTGAGAGTAGCGGTGAAGGCGCGCCTTCTCTCACCAACACTACTTAAGATATAACGGCCTTTAAGCTGGGCGCGCTAATTATTGTTTTGTATTAGTGCGTAGGTTAATGGTAGTAGTGCATAGGTGTAAGTGTAGAGTAGGTGATAGAGATAGTGTTAGGTACGGCGGACTCTTTCTTTTCTATTAGGATAGATAGATAGATAGATAAGCAGAGTGCCGTATAGGATTTATTAATATACGTTTAGGCGGGAATTTAAGGATTTGGCGCCGATCGAGGCCAATATTAGGCGGATCGACAGCCAAATCGGGGCTGTCTAAGAGAGTCATAGTGAGTGCAACAAGAAAGATCTCTAGTGAGAAAAATATTACAGTCAGTGCCGCAGATTTTAAGGCGTGTCGAGTAACAAAGCATAGAATTGTCGCAAAGGACGGATAAGGATATATTTAACTAGTAGCGCTCCGGGTGCGACCGCGTCGGAGTTTATACGTTTTCGTGAACGATTGTCATCACCAGGATTTAACAATCTGGGTGAGCGTATCGCCGTAAAAGGGCAGTAAACCTTATTAAATTATTAAATCTGTTTAATTTTTAGATTTAAGTTTAACGCTGTTTTCCCAAAATATAGTTTTGCTAAAAATATTATTTTGTGTAAAATAGAGAGCGTGTGGGCTTGACTTAAGTGTACATACTGTGATAATAGACCGCAAAAAGGCGGATAATATTAGGTGCGCAACTAAGTTCTCCTTGTTTTTTTTTGATGAAAATGTAACTTTATTGTTAAAAAAAATGGTTACCGATGACTCATTCAAAGTATTGCCCATCGCTAGCTACAACTTTTTCCCATCTTTCTGGTAGAGTTCGAATACCTCGACGGTAGAAGTGTTCGTCTTTTGAGGCTATCCACGAATCCACACGTTTTGCAATATCTTCATATGAGTGGAACTGCTGATCAGCCAGACCAAGTGCCATCGAGCGGAACCAGTAATAATCGGACGGCGCAATATCTGGGGAATACAGCAGGTGGGGTAGGACTTCCCATTTGTGCGTTTCCAAGTAGGTTTTAACTGGATTGGCAATGTGAGGCCGAGCGTTGTCATGCAGTAGAATCACTTTTTCGTGGCCGTTTTTCTCGCAGTGCTCGGCTCAATCGCATCAATTGAGTTCGATACCGTTCCCCAGTGATGGTTTCGCCTTGTTTCAACAGCTCATAATAAACAACACCGACCTGGTCCCACCAAATGCACAGCATAACCTTCGCAGCGTGAATATTCGGCCGAGCCAGTGACGTGGAAGCATGACCGGGTTGTGCCCAAGATTTTTTCCTCTTTGGGTTGCTGTAATGAATCCATTTTCATCACCCGTCACGATGCGATGAAGAAAACTCTTCCTTCTTTGTCGCTGGAGCAGTTGTTCACAGGCAAAAAAACGACGCTCAACGTCCCTTGGTTTCAAATCATAAGGAACCCAAGTTGCTTGCTTTTGAATCATTCCCAACGCATGCAATCGCTTGGAAATGGCTTGGCGGGTAACTCCTAAGGCTAAAGCAAGCTCTTCTTGCGTTTGGCACGAATCCTCACCAAGCAATTCCTCCAATTCAGCGTCTTCGAAGGTTTTGTGTTTTCCTTTACGTGGACGGTCGTCAACATCGAAATCACCGTCTTTGAAGCGACGGAACCAATCACGGCACGTTGTTTCGCTTGAAGCAGCATCTCCGTACACTTTTTGAAGCTCACGATGCGCTTCAGCTGCCGTTTTTTTCGAACAGAACAAGAAAATCAACACTTCCCGCAAATGATGATTTTTTGGCACAAAACTAGACATTTTCACACAACCACAAGTAAATAATGCAAAAAGAAATTCACTAATGTGCCATAGCAGTTTGCTTACCATATGCCTAAGCTTCGTTTATGAAGTTTTGGGTATGTCAAAATCGACCAGAACTTTCGGCTAAAGCCATCTATTGACAAACAGCGAGAACTTTGTTGCGCAATATTTAAGCCTCTACATTTTTTAACTAGCACCATTTCTCAGCTATTTTTAATTAAATGGATTGCGTCATTTATCAAATTTTATTATGCCAAAATTTTTTTTTGGTATTTTTTAACACACTTTTTTAAAGACAGCTTAGTTAGCAAAATTGATAACAATTAATATGTTCAAAAGCAACAGTTTTTAAAAGTTGAATGATAATATTTTTCTGGTTAATTTCGCAAACATAGAAACTCCAAGTTTAACTAAAATTTGTATTCAGCTATAGAAAGTCCTGGTATTTACTACCCCACTTTAAATACTAAATACAAACTCAAAAGACTTAACAACTTTAAGAGTATTTCATCACGAAAAGCTAGAGGAAAAATAACTGGGAAAAACTTTAGAGACAATACAAAAAAAAGTTGCGCATTGCGTGCTTAGCTACATTTAAATAGATGCTTTTAAAAAAAATCACGGAAAAGAGCAGAACAGAAAATGAAAATAAAACAAAAAAAAACCGGGCTTTTGGATGCGCCACCATTTGCATTTGAAAGGCATTGAAAGGCTGCGCATTTACCGCTTGACAGTTTTAATTTTAACTGTGCATTTCGCTGACTTTAGACTTTAAAATATATGAACAAATAAAAAATGGCATACAGTCGTGGCAATGTACGACAATGGGATACACTGCAGTCTCTTGTTCAAAAAAAAACAGGTGAATTTGAAAATTTTGGTTGAGTAAAATGTAGTGTAAGCGGTTTAGGAGCTGGAGCTGTTGCTGAAAATGTCAACATTGCTTTGTTTATAAGGCTCACTGATGAGAGACACTGCAACCTCTTCTTACAAAAATAATTATTACACAGGCCTACAAATACCGGGGTCATGTCAGTTGTTGGAAAGCTAAGGATCATTTCAGAAGTAATTTGCTGCGTAGAATCCAGAATTAGCCCATCGTTTTTCGGGTACATAACCTCAAATATCTCAAAATCCTGACTTAATGGGCCAATTCTAGCGCCGGATTCGGATTCTACCCATAGCTTTCCAACAACTAAACCATGTTGGTCTGTGTTATTTATGACAAATTTTGGATGAGTATAAAAGCGGAGTTGGAGATGTTTTTTGGAAATGTCAACGTTTTCTTGTTTATCAGACTCCCATAAGTCTACTTTCGAAAACGGACACATTTTCGAAAATATTTTATTGGCTTTTCATTTAGTTCTTAAATTATTAAAAATTTTAGCGAAGGATTTTTGCAGCTCTTTCGGCCACTCAGATATAGTTGCTCATGAAGTAAAAATTCAGCTGATATATGAAATTTTGATTTATGCGCTACTAATGGGCTCTGCCCCCTGCGTGCTTCGCTGACCAAGCCCCGCCCTGTTTACGGCTTGAACGCATTTTACGATTTGTACAAAATATTATTAAGAGTATTTGCGATAAAGTTGACAATTGACATTGATTTTAAAAATTTGCAGCTTATAGGGTGTTTTTTTTTCATTCAAAGTTTGTACACAAAAATTGCAAAACAAAAACATATTGATTTTAAACGCATTCTAAAGTTTGGTATTTTAAAATCCTGCCTTTAAACTTTTTTGTTGCATATGGACATTTGCATATGGCGTTACGTTACGTTTGAACGAAAAATTATGACAAAATAAATTAAAAATGTTTAGTTTTTTTTTTTTTTTAATTACGTAGCAATTAAAAAGGCTTATATTTAGTAAGAAAAAAGAGCACAATTGTCTGACCGCTTAAACGATATACACAAAAATACGTTTGGCGTTACGATACAAAAAAAAAAAAACAAAAATGTTTTGATTAGGGTTAAAAAAACGCATATTTGGCCAAGTCTTTTGGTATAAAGTAGCCAGCTTTAGTTTATTTTGCCATTTATTAAATCAAAACTCTTTTTTCGTTTATTTTTTATTAGGCTTAGCATTTGGCGTTAAATGGCGTAACGTTACACAAATTTGCATAACTTTTTTGTTTAACTATTGAACGCATAAAAACAACCACTTTGGCTTGAATATTTATAAATCTAATGAATATATTTTAGTTGTTAAACAAAAATAATGATAATTAAAATTTATAAAAAGCAGACGTTCCGGATTTCTCGCATTTTTTTTTTGAACAACCTTACTTGTGAGTAAATCTTGAAACTCTCTTATTTTATGACTTTCACTTTTTAACAAGTTTTTCTATTTTTATTTTACTTTTAACTCATATTAGAACTTTTTGTGACCATATATATTTCTACTATTCTTACAACAATAATTTCGCGAAAACTTGCAATCCGTTTTAGAGATATCATCAAAAAGCCTTTCCATATAAGCTATAAACAAAAGATGTCTTTTCTTTAAGGGCCGAAAAGAAGGCGAAGTTTGGGAATTATTTCTGGCATGATGAAAAGACATACAAACTTCCTGTTTTGATTGTTAAGGCCCAAATGTCAAAACTTCGTATAAAAAAAAAAAAATATCCCAAAAAAAAAATTCCCTTTTTTGGGATATTTTTTTTTTATATGAAGTTTTGACATTTCGTGCGGAATTTTTGCATGCTGCGTATGGGCCTTTAAATGCGATATTTGTTGTACAGTAGTTGAAAATCAGTTCTCAACAAAATTCAAAATGGCGGCTGAAAAATGGCCTCTGCCCGCAAAATATCGCCCCGCATTTTAGTTCTCCAGCTTCTTGTAGTGAAACAAAATGAAAAATGCTTTTTGTCTATTGAAGTTAATGAAATTCTTTATGCCTTATACTAAGAGAATAAGTTTTGACGAAAAACTAACTAAAATGTGGACGTTCGAAAAAAAAATTTGTTTTTTTTTTAACTTTTTTTGTGATTTGAACTTGCTTTAAAATAACAATTTAACACTTTTTCATATATATTGTTAGTATAAGGCATACAAAAAATTATATTCTTTCAAACATGGTCTAAATATTTTTTCCTTTTGCTTATATTTTCCAATAAACTTTATGCTATTCGCTGCAAAAAAATTGCAAAAAAGCAAAGTTCATAAAAATCTATCCAGGCGTTCTTGAGTTACAGCTGGCATAGTAGGTATTTAGATATATAGACGAGGAATTAGTTCATGATGTTATGCTTAGTTGGGTTCGAAAACACTTGGTTAAAATTTCGTTAACATTGACTTGCTTAATCCAAAGTTAGAACATTATACTAAAATTTTGGTTTTTAGCCTTTAATTTGAAAAATAAAGACATAAGAAAAAAAAGTTCTAGAACATAGAACTTATTGTTAACATCAAAAAACTCGTTGTACATTTTTTCGAAAGTATGTTTCAATATAAACTCGCGCTTATTTTCAAGATGGCGCCGACTTCACAGCCTACTGAGTTACGCAAATCCGAAGAATACTCTAACAAAACAATTCATGGAGCCACAAAAAAAAAAGTTTCGAGGATCTTACCAAGATTCTCCAATTGGTACAGTGTATACAAAAGCAGTTGCTTTTGGCTAAGTGCTGCCAAGCAGAAAGAGACAGAAACAGACAAAATAGCGGACTGTGACAGACAGAGAGTCAAAGAGAGAGAGAAACAGACAGTGAGACAGAGCAAGGGAGACAGAGAGACAGCTAAGCCGCCAAAAAGTTTGCTTTAAATGCGCTTCAATGCATTCAGTTTCAGTTTTCGCATGATTAATGCCAGAACTGCCACAAAAGTTAAGAGCAAAAAACTTTTCTCTCATTGTTGTTGTTGTTTTAATGGCATGTGGCAAGCCACTGCGGCGTATGCGTAATGTATGCTAGCTGTTTGCTGCCATATAACATTTTTAACTGCATATTAATTGGTTAACTTTTAGTAACATAAAGCCCGCAAAGACGAATTATAGTTGGTCGTTAAAAAATGCTGAAAAGTTGCTATAACTTTTATTTAAAAAAAATATAATAAAAACATCAACGCGGCTGGAAACTTGAGCACTAAGAATATGTTAAAATATTAGAAAGTGTATGCTGTATCGAAATGGTAGATAACACAGGTCAACATGACTTAGTTGTTGGTAAGCTAAGGGTTATTTCCGAATCCGGGGTCAGAATAGGCCCATCACGTCAGGATTTTGACATATTTGAGGTTATGAACCCGAAAAACGGCGTTTCTTCCTACTTTTGAGGTTATGTACAGTGTGCAAAAAAATTTTGTGGTCTGTCTCCAGTTACATCATTTAGTACCACTCTTAACCTTTATTTTTAGATTTTAAGAGATCAATTACGATTTTTTTTCGCAAAGTTATGGCTATTCGAAGTAACGAAATATATTCCTTCGCCATGATTAGCATTACACGAAAAACGGATTTTTTTTCCTACTTTTGAGGTTATGTATAGTGTGCAACAAACTTTTGTGGTCTGTGGTATGCTGAGAACGAATATGAAGTCAGAAAGATAAACCCCCAAGTGATAAATTTCAAGAGAAATTACACAGTAAAAAATTATCGTCTCATTATTGACGTCGAAGGGATATATTTAAACAAGTATATATTCCAACAGCTGACATGACCCCGGTATTTGTAGACCTGTATAATTAAGTGTTCTGTTATTCGGAGACCATCTCAACAGACTGAAAATGATGACTATAATGACTATCCGATTTCAAGAAATTTTGAAGCATAAGTTGAAAACGTTTTTGTTTTAACGCTTAGCTGACATTTAATGGTATATCCCAGGCGCGGATCCAAGATTTGGTTTTAGGAT